>CM065640.1:33298893-34741393 GCA_033220585.1 Dipteronia sinensis | reverse complement strand
GCAGGTGTACAGGAAGCGGTACATGAAGCATTACCCTACTGCCGTATACCGCTCTGTATGCCGCGGTGCAAGCATGTCTTGCCAAGCGGTCTACACCGCGGTAAGAGAAGAAATTCTCTTTTCTGGGCAAACTCAACACACTAAGAGATGTGCAAAATGTGCAAGTGTGGAGTGTGAAAAATGGCATACAATACATCATTCAATAACATGAAGATAAGAACATAATGCATGCAAATGAGTGTGTGCAACTAGATCTCTTCAAAGAAAGTTAAACTAGTGAGATACCTTTGAAGTGCTCTTAAGAGAGATGATGTCCTTGAAGCTTGATCACACCCAATGAGGCCTAAATTACCCTTACAAAGAATAATCCCCAATGTGGTTTGTCAACGAAATAAGCCAATCAAAATATGAGGAACTTACAATGAACGTGTGCTATACAACCAAAGACCCGAAAATGATCTACTGAAGGTTTCACTCCACTCCAAGCCTCCTCTGGTGTAACATCCCTGACTGCCAATGTAGGACACCTGTTTAGGACATAAATAGTCTAGTTCACTGCCTCTGGCCAAAAAATTTTAGGAATGTTCTTGTCAAATAACATGGAACGAACCATGTTCATCACGGTTCTATTTTTCCTTTCAGCTACACCGTTCTGTTGCGGAGTATAAGCGGTGGTCAACTGCCTCTTGATCCCACTTTGTTTCAAAAATCATTGAACTTATTTGAATTGAATTCTCCTCCTCTATCAGTGCGAAAACACTTAACAAATAACCCTGTTTCTTTTTTAACCATAGTCTTAAAGCATTTAAAAGAATATAATGCCTCTGACTTCTCTACCAAGAAATACACCCATGCTTTTCTACTATAATCATCGATGAATAAAAAAATGTACCTCTTGTTGCTATTAGATGTAGGAGTGATCGGACCATAAATATCTGCATGAATAAGTTCCAACTTCTGAGTTGCTCTTCAAGTACTCTTCTTTGGAATAGGGTCACGATGTTGCTTCCCGTTGATGCAATCAGTGCATGTCACACCTAAGACAGAGAGTTGAGGAAGTCCACGTACCATGTTCTTGTACAGCAAGGTTCTCAAACCCTTGAAACTCAGATGCCTATACCTCCGATGCCAAAGATGAAATACGTTTTGAGTTCTTGTGTGAAAGCATTTATCAGATTGTACTTGAGAGGGAGCTTGAGACTGAGGCAGCAAGATAAACATCCGATTTGCACTCACGTTGGTTTGAATTATCAAACCCTTCTCTGGATGAAATATCTTGCACATTCATTCCTTAAACAAAATAGCTAAGCCTCTTTCTTGCAACTGCCCTATGCTCAAGAGATTATTTCTCAACTCTGGAATATAGTATACCTCAGTAACAACATGATTGACTCCATTTAGCAGCAGCCTCACACTTCCCTTTCCCATCACATCCATCATGGTGTTGTTCCCCAATTTTACCGAATGTCAAAATTTTTCATTGAGTTCATTGAACGTAGTTCGATCGCCGCACATGTGATTAGAACACCCTGAATCAAGGAACCATGCATCTTCTCTTCTGGCCTTATACAACTCCACATAAGACATCAAAAGCATTTCTTCTTCCTCATCAAGCTCTGCATAATTTGCTTCTTTGTTCCCATAAGGACATTCATACTGAAAATGTCCAAGTTGATGGCAACGGTAACACTCCACAGTTGCCTTGTTGAAGTTTACTCGACCTCTCCCTCTTCCTCTTCCTCTGTAGGTACCACGACCACGACCTCTTCCTCCTTCAGATGTCACTTTCAAAGCATGTTCCTCACCGTTACGTCTCTGAAACTTCTGTTCATGCACTATTAAAGAGCTTTGTAACTCATCAACAGTAAGAGCATCAATGTCCTTTGACTCCTCAATAGAACATATAACATAGTTGAACTTCTCAGTTAAAGAGCGTAGAATTTTTTCCACCACTTTATCGTCCTGCATATCTTCTGCATAAATTCTCATCTTGTTGGCCATTGTCATGAGCCTAGAGAAGTACTCTGTCACTTTTTCACCGGACCTCATCTCAAGAGTTTCAAATTCTCTACGGAGAGCTTGAATATGAGACCTCTTTACCCTTGTATTTCCTTCGAATTTTTTTTCATGGCGTCCCATATATCTTTGGCAGTATCCTTCTTGAGAATGGTGTCAAGAACGGTCTGATCGATCGCCTGGAAGAGATAGTTCTTTACTTTCAGGTCCTTCAGCTTCATCTTATCATTCTTCTTTCGCTGTGCATCTGTCTGCACCAATCCACTTGTTGGCTCAATATAGCTAGGCTCCACCAGCCCCCAAAACTCCTTAGATCGTAGAAAATTTTCCATCAGCATGCTCCAATGGTCATAGTGACCATCAAAGCGAGGAATGGCTGGCTGTGTAAACCTCTCTTCTGAAGTCATCTTATATGCTATTGCAAGAACTTCAAAGACTGCTGCTTTGATTTGTCAGGCCCAGTGGGGGCTCTGATACCAGATTGTTGGGAACTTTGATCTAAACTGAAACTAAGAACAAGAACACAACAAACTGGATTGAATGACTTAGTTTTATTAACAATAACTTTGGCTTAAATAACCATTCAATACACGATCTGAACAGAAACGAGAAAGCAGCCCACTTAGCGGAAATAAAGCCAGGTGGTAACAGAAACTTGGAATAATTCAAATACAAGTAAATGTCCCTAAAGACTGGGACTTACCTTGAAGACCAGAGCATTATTCTAATAGAAAAACTGCAGTAAACTCCTTCAGAATGAATCAAGCTATATAGAGGTTTCGTTAACTGTATTAGAGCCTTAGGGGAATAGTCGAACGACAATACTTATCACATCATACTATTTTCGTTTGATAAAACATTCTTATTCAGCATAGCAGTCAATTGTTCTTAAAAAAATCAAAGATGATGTGTCACCTAATAAGCGCTCGGCGTGAATTTGTAGAAACTGAAGTTTATTCAACTTCAAATTGAATTCTTCGGAAGATGAACCATCCATTATTGAAGCGACACGTGTCCCACTAGGACTAGGATTCTATTTTAACCCATCTTTTGATATTAAATTCAATCAGACTTTATTATTCTCACCCAGTAGCGGTTTCTCAAAGGTGATATTCAGAAACGACTGTCTTCCAAGAACGTGCATATTTTTGTTTCGTTTCTAGGTAATTTCTCCTAACCGTCTTTCTTGTATGCTACTTGTTTCTCGATTGCGTTAAAAGATTTTGCTTTTTCGATTTTGTTTTTCTAAAAAAGCTGTAAATCTTCAAATGTTCTCCGTCTGTTCTTCATAATATTTGATAAAAACGAAGGCTTTTCGTTTCTTGATCTTGTTATTTGATAACTCTAGTAAATATTCTGTTTGTTGGAATTTCTCATTGAATTCCTTTTTGTCAAATGATAAGATTTAGGTGTGAATGATCATTCTAAGTATAAACATGATTTAAGCGCGTACTTCCTATGTTTTGTGTTTCTCGAATGTTTTTGTTGTTTATGTGTGCAAATTAGTGTTTTCGGGTATTTATAGGGACCAAGGGGCATTTGAGCTTAAAGTAAGCAGTTTGGGGGCAAAATGTGAATTTTTGTGAAGTTCAAGGAGAATTGTAAGCGCTAACATGCGGTTGGCAACCACATATTGCCAACTGCAAATCACTCAAGAGGTTTTCAGACCAAGTTGGCATTCAATTTGCGGCTGTCGGCCGTATATCAATCAACCGCAATTCAAGGCGGAAGGTTCAAAGAAAGAGAAATGTAGGGACTTACATGAGGTTGGCAACTGCATATCGCCAATCGCATATCATCACATAGACTTCAGAAGCATAATGTGGGAGCTGTGTTGTAGTTGTCAACCGTAATTCTTGCCCGTAATTCGCCTATCAGATAATTTATGATGAGAATGTTTGTCCCAAATCCAATTCCCTATATATATTTCCCTTTTTTTCGAAATTGGACACACATATAATCCCCACAACACTTCATACTCTTCTATTCACTCTGTCTCACTAGCAAGAACTCACAAATCTCTCTCTACTCCATTCACTTTAAACCCATACCATTTCTCAACTAAGATCTCCATTGCTACACCTTAAAGCTCAAGCTAGTGAAGAATAAGGGGCTCACCATCAACATAATGGGTTTCATCTTCTACTCCTTCTTGATTTCTCTTGTATTTTGCAATATGTGTAACTAAACCCACAATGTTGGGGAATTGATGTATATATGTTGTTATCCATGAAATCAATTGATCAATCTCTTTGATCTTTCCATTTTAAGCTAGCAAATATTGATGCATGTTAATGGATGATGAATTATCGACATGCATGTGTGAGTTAGAGTAACTGATGAGTAGGATTGCATGTGTAGATGCTCATTTATGCATGGGTCTTGCTTAATGCTCTATTGAAGATGAATTCATTGATTAGTGTATTACCTTGATTGATTGAGCTAGTTTTGAGTTCTTTAGCCTTATAGTTCTCATTCAACCTTTTCAATACCTTGTGTGGTTAGTCTTAGATGAACTAGTGATTTAATTGCTTAAATGGTTAAGAACTAAAGACTTAAAATTTGATTGAAGCTCTAATTTGTGATCAATTAGTGGATTGGATAATTGCATTTGTTACTTTGATTCCCTAACATTCCCACAACCATCTACCTTTACATCTTTATATATTGTGAGAACCTTGCTTTCTAGTTAGTTTAATTAGCAATAAACTAGTTGTAATTGTGAACCAAACTAACTTTCCCAACAACAAACATGATTTACTTTCTGTGCATATGAATAGTTTGTGATTGATTAAACTGAGACTAGAGGTGGTAAAAATCCTCGACCCGCCCCAAACCAGCGGGGCTCCGATCCGTTTGGGTTTGGAGCATTTAAAACGGGACTCGGGTCGGGTTTGGGTCAAACTTTTTTGATCCGGTTTTTTATCGGGTCGGGTATAGGTCAACTCTTTATACCCCGACCCGTCCCTTTTTTACCCGATATTTATATAATTATTTTTGTTAACCGAGAAATCGTATAGGGGAGATTCCTGGCTAACACCGTGAACTGCGACCTAGTAGGTCATAGTTGGAGGGGTACCACTTGGTACCGGTAAATTGCTGATATGAACAAGTAGGTTTTGGTGGAGATGACAATCCAAAATAGGATGCAATATCTAACAACTTTCTTATGTATAATCTATAAGGATCTCTTCATTAATATAGAATAATACATGATATAGTGATACAATGATGGTTTAGAGAGATTGGGGTAGGGGTGTTTTCTTGATACAGTAGGCGATGGAGAATTCGTGCAAGTCGATCAGTAGAACTCGATACAATATGTGATGGTGACTGTATTTTTCGTAGATAAGCGGATTTCTTCTCCTTTTTCCTCCTTTCCTAGAGAGAGATCTCTGCAACATTTATAGGTTCCAATTCTCGTTGTCTATTCCGTTAATTTTGGTCAATTAGTTAGCAATCAATGAAACACTGATTTGGTGTTGATGGTGGCCGTGTTTAGGCACGAGAATTATCCCCAGAATCAAGTAAATTGCTTCCATTTTGGAAGGATTAATCTTAACTATTTCCATTGATGACATTGTGAATGGCGGGAAAATGTCAACCTTCCTTCCTTTTCTTGAATGTTTACTGCATGTTTCTCTTCTCGTGACGTGGTCTTGCTCTAGGTTTGACTCATTGGTGTACCGGTTCTCTCTCTTCCTTGGTGGTCTCTTGAAGTGTCAGGACCTCCCTCACTGTCGTTTCCCATGTTGAGTGGACGAGAAATGCTTGGTAGGTCATTCCAATTAGGGAACTGTGGTACTGGGGTATTGGGTACCATGGACCGTGGTACCGGTGCTCTTAGGTATCAGGGAACCGGCGCGCTGTGATATCGGGGCTTTTTGAGCCTTGTCATCAGCGTTTCTCGGTACCAGGGAACAGGGTTGACCTCGATCCAAGTTCTAGTTCACTCATGGTTGTTGTAAGAATGCCACTTCTGGTTCTCTTATGAGGTGGCCCAACATTCCCTGTAACGCCCTTCTACTCCCAATAGTTTTGGTAGGGAGAGAAAATCCTTATTTGGATCCCTGCCTTCTTAGGCGGTTAACAGAAGTTTCCCCTGACTTGGACACCGGTACCTGGTTAGGGTTAGAGTCAGGATATCTATAGCACTTGAAGGATTTTGTTCGTCCTACCTTGTTGGCAACAGCAATTTGGGAGGAAATCTGCTTCCAATACGTTTACAATTAATGAGTGTTCCATATTAAAGGCAATGGAAGGTCTATTGCTTGAAACGAGAGGTTTTGACGGTGCACGTTTTCTAAAACCGTCACACCCACGTTTCCGATTGTTTCGCTCCATTAATACCCATTTCATTTTCTATCATGGTAACCACCTCCATTATCTATAAATTCATCACTCCTATTCGCTTTTCATTTATACTGTTTCCTTTCAAAAAGAGAAAAAATTTCCAGCAACCAAAAACCCTATTTTTTTTCTTTTCATTTTCCCCAATCTCTATAATGTTGTCAGACAGCCTCGAGAAAATCTTTGAATATGGTGATGGTGGTGACTCGGCCGAAGGCACCAACCTATCCCTCAGAAGGAAGAGAGATCGAGATGGTGGTGATGGTGTTGAGAGCACGGCCCGTTCCAATGCCGCCGTTTTAACAGAAACACAGCTATTGGGGTGGGTTTTAGCACTAATCCCGATTCTCCGGTCGACGTTCTTGACAAAGACGCGACCAATGTGGTCAAAGAGGTAGGAGGAGGATCCCCTTCTGCTAGAGATGTCGAGGTCGCAGCAAGTGGGGTTCTCATTCTCCCCAACGAATTTCGTTGCGTCCTTAACTCTACATGCACCATCGATATCATTGATCGTCTGAGGCGGGACTACATGATCCCTTCGAACATCTCTCTCACTATTCCATACCAAGGGTATGATATCTACTCCCCTCCACCAGACTAGTTTCTCATTCATGTAGCTGCCTTCGAGTGTGGGCTTAGGCTACCTCTCCATCGCACTCTCCGCAGGGCATGTAAGAACCTCATTTTTATGATTGGCTTATTTCACGACAAACCACATATGGGGATATTTTTATAATGGATAGCTTAGGCTTTCGATGGCAAGCTTTCAAGCATCATCGTGACTTCAAGAGCAAGAGCAAAAGGTAAATAACTTGACTTGACTTTTGTAGAGACTAGTTACACACACACACACACACATCTCATGCATTTTCATATTCCTTATCTTTTGTGTGTTTCTTTTAGGTGCATACTTATATTATATCTCCTTCTTGTATGCTCATACTATTTGCATCTTGGTTGAATTTTTATAGGATAAAAGTCCTATCTTTTGCATGCTTATTATTGTAGAACCGCTTTGAATTAACACAGCAGTGGACACAACGGTTCTACATCAGTATGGCTCTGATGTCTCCCCGCCATCATTACGATGTGAATTACCCTTCCAGTAGGTCACCATTGTTAGACCGCTATGTGAGCCACATCGGTACATACACCAGTTTGGGCTGGTTGATTCTTCGATCTGGCTGTGACTCCCACAGTGGTACTCACAGCAGTCGTGCCCTGTTTTTGCCCAAAAAACTGTGTCGTTTCATTTGACCTCCTATATATATATATATGTTCTCTCCTCTCCCATTTCATTTTTTAGGAGTCCAAGAAGCCATTTTTACGTGACTTAGTTTTCTTTAAGAAAGAGAGACTCCCAATAACCAATTTTTACTCAACCAAACACAAACTCCATGTGCATCTAGCATCTTTCAAGCTTCATCTTCTCATGGGTCTTCATGCTTTCACATCCTTGTAAGTTGAACCTATCATTTGTCTATTTGTTCATCATTGCTTAGGGTTAGCAATTATTCTGTTGATTAATTGCATGTATTTTTGATTAATCATATTTTAAGTATGTTGGTTTTTTTTGTTTATTAGTTGAGATTTCACATTCATTGATAGCTAGTATTTAGGACTGTTTTGCCCTCTAGCTAAGTTTTCATACCTTGCATTTAGACATTGTTATATAGGACTCATTGATTGCATTTATTGTCCTTGCCATGCTTTATGACAACTTATGTTGATTGGGCTTTATTTGATGACTAGATTTTAGATTCTTATATCTTTATCTAGTTAGATCTGTATGAGCATTCATATAGATATTGATATCTAGGATTGCATTTATTGTCATCATTAAATCTTTAGATAAGCTCTTAGTGTTGCCTAGAATTATTTGCACTTAGAATATTCACATATTCACTTAGGCTTGTTAATCTCTTCTTTGAGAGTTAAGTCTTGTGACTACGGGTGCGTAGTGCACAAACAATTTGGTCTAGAATCACTATAAAAGGCCTGCAGGTAGTAATGGTGGGTTAGTGACCGAAAATGATGTGACTAGAGGTCAACCTAGGTTGTAAACATCATTACATATAGTGGATTCAAGGACCGTGTGTGGCTAGAAGGATAGCCCGTGATTTTTACCCAGTTGGAGGGTTTCTCACGTAAATCAATTCAGTGTGCTATTTATTGTTTTCCGCACTTTAATTTTGTTAATTGATTGTTTGATTGAATTGGGTTTTATTGTTAATATTGACTAATCGAAAAATTTGGTAATAATCGATTAACAAACATTCACCCCCTCTAGGTTATGTTAGACACACTTTGTGTATTTTCAATTGGTATCAGATCGAGTTCCTAGACATACTTAGGTGATCCTTGCTCTTGTTTGTGTCTTATATTTGTGTGCACTTTGCTCATTGCATTCATTTGCATACATTAACCCAAACACTATGAGTGAATCTGGGGTGAGTAAAAAGGGAGCATCGAGCATAAGACCACCACTGCTCAAGGGGGATAATATGCCTCATGGAAAGACAAGATGAAGTCTTATATTTGCCAAATAGATGACCGAGATTGGATGGCAATAGAAGATGGCTACACTCCTACGGAAAAGACTCTTGAAGATGAAAACGTAGTTCCCAAGCCAAAGTTGGAATGGAAAACTTAAGAGTTTGAAGCATCAAAGTGGAACAACAAGGCAATGCATGCTTTATTTAGTGCAATGGATGAGAATCAATACAAACTCATCCAAATCACCAAAAATGTACATGAAGCTTGGAAGATCCTAGAGACGGCGCATGAGGGAACCGAAGTGGTTAAGGATTCCAAGCTCCAAGTCCTCCAAACGCAATTCGAGACAATTAGGATAGAAGAGCATGAGTTCTTTAATAACTTCCAAGTGAAGTTGATGGACATCATAAATCAAAGCCATTAACTCGGTAACCCATTCTCGGATAAGAGGGTCAAGCCAAAAATTATGAGGTCACTTCTCACTAGATTCGAATCCAAGGTGACGACTCTTGAAGAAAATAGTGATTACAAGAACATGAAGCCAAGTAAAGTGATTGGAAGGCTCCTAGCCTATGAATCTAGATGGGTCTCTTCAACCATATCACCCAAGAAGGAAAAGGGAATAGCCTTGTAGACCTCTAAGATTGAGAAGGAGGATGATGACTTGGATGAAGACATGGCTTTAATGGTGAAGAAATTTAAGAAGTGCATGAAGCTACAAAAGAATGTCTTTAGCTCTAAGAGGAATGACTTCATGAAGAAGACCCATTTCAAGAAGATTGAGACAAGTTAAGAGAAGCCTTTAAGAAAGGGCATTCAATGCTTTGAATGTGGAGGATTCGGGCATATCTCCACGGATTGTGGTAACTTGAAGAATAAGAGAAAAGGAAAGGTGATGGTCGCCTCATGTAGTGATAGTAAGAGTGAAGAAGAGGTTTCGGGTGATGAAGAGCTTGCACTCAACTACACGGCTTTTGGAGCCTCTTTTGTGGAAGTTGAAAAAGAAGGCAAAAGTGCCTTGAATTGTGACATTAAAGAAGGATTAGATGAATTGTTAGCTAGAGTTATAATTGATGTAGCTACACATAGGAAAGTTGTTGGCACAATGACAAATGACCAAGGCAAAAGTCTTGATGAGGAAGTTGACTCGCTTGATGAGAGGCAAAGTGAGAAGTATGCATCATCCTCAAGTGTAGGAAATGACTCTAGTGATGCGAGGTCATCATCTCGCTCTAGAGTTATTTGTGAAGCCATGGACCTTGAAGACTTCATCAATCACTTTAAAGACTCAAGGTTGAAGAAGAAAATGGAGATTCAAAAATTGAAGGAGGAGAATCTCAAGTTTTCAAGCAAGGTGACTCACTTGAACGATGAAGTGAGGAGAGTTAAGGAAAGTGAAGACAAGATGAAGAAGGAGCTTGAGGAAGCTAAATTGTCACTTGCCAAAATGACCTCTGACACAGTAAAAATTGACCACATGTTGAGCATTGGAAAGAAGTCAAGTGACAAGAGGGGCCTTGGGTCTGTTAATGACAAGGAAACCCCCTCCTCGGACAAAACAGTGTTTGTCAAAGGAAATGGTTTGAAGGAAGCTTCACCTCTACAACATCCAAGGAGTAAGATTGAACTTGGAGAGTCATCCAAGAGTGGCCAAGTAAAGATGCCAACAAAGAATGGAGCTCAACCTTAACAACCAAGAGCTTCACATCCAAGCTTCCTTCAACCAAGGTTTCCCCAACCAAGAAGGCAAGGCATGCAAACTCAACCAAGGAGGCATCCCAATCCGGTTCAACAACAAAGAAGGAAAGAACCGACTCAACACCAAAGGCGACATCAAAAGCATGAAAGTCTCCAATGACCTCTCAAGGATATGGTATGACTTGTCACTTTTGTGGTGTTAATGGGCATATTAGGAAAAATTGCCATAGCTATATTAAAAATGTAAAGATGAAAGCATGATGGAAAATAATAGACTTAGAAGAGCCAATATGCATGTGCTTAGGAAATCTAGAGTCAATGATCCTAGAAAATCTAGCAATATGTTGACTATGACCACTAGGAATGAAAATGTGTCACCTAAGTGGATTAGAACAGATGAACCCGCATGCTATTATGCCAACATGTCTCCCATAGATTCAACTAGGTCTAATGGACTTGGTAGGTCTATAGGAGCATATGTCTCTCATTGACTTGGTTGATATTGACCCCATGTGGGGAGCTCAATCAAATAGAGTGAATTTGTATTGTTGAAATGAGCAAAAATTTGATCTAATTTATGTTTCTTCATTGATTGCTTGAGAATCTTGGTTGCACATATATGCTTATATCGTATTTTTATTCAATAAATGCATAACCTTGCTTCATTTGTAATCCATGTCACATTTATGTTCAAACATGCATTTTTGGACTTGGAGAATTGATTGGGAAGTACTTTTGATTGGCGTATAATTTATCTCCATATTATGTGAACTTGATTATGACATACTTAAAATGATATGCATGAAATATGTTTGATTTGTTGATAAGAAAAATGTGTGTGAAAGTAAATGAGAAGGCGAAACTCAATAAGGATCTTGTATCCATTTTATTAATAAGGATGTTTCATCCAATTTAGTCTTCTCTATCTTCTTAATGATTTGAACAAGACAACTACCAATAAGGATTTCATATCCATTCAATTAATAAAGATTTTATATACATGTCTTGTTTGGTCATTAAGGATTGATATAATTGCTTATGTGTTACAAATGCTTTTGAAAAACTATATCATGTTTGTTTATGACAAAATGGTACAAATTAGTTTGAACGCTTATGGAACCCTTTTGATGTTTACTTTGCCAAATACCATTGCTTGAACTTTAATGTTATATGTATTGCATGCAAAGCAACAACTTCACACATTTCTCTTTAAAACAAAACTATTTGAATCTCTCTCAATTAATTAAGTTGCATAAAGTTTATGTATATGATTATGCAACCATCTTTTGTGCAAATATCTCTCTTTGTTAAAGCAACCCGATATGAGGAGCTCCTTTGCCGATAGGGGGTGCTCATTTGCCTATCTCATGACAAAAAGGGGGAGAAGTCTCATTTATGTAACTAAAGCCTGAATCAATCATATATATTAAGCACACATTCAAGGTTTTAGTAACAAACATAAACATGCTAGATTCATTGAATATTCTAGCAAATATTTAGAGCATGTATTTATGAACAAACTAATTAAATCATAATTAACTCTAAATATGAAATCAAATGTGCTAATACTAAATATGTTCAACTAATTAGTCCTTGCACATAATAAGGCAATCAATCATGAAAATAAAGTCAATCAAAGAACAAATAGCCCTAGATAATAAGCTAATCACAATACAACTCACAAACATGTGAAAACCTAGATTTCAAAAAAAAAACTAGTTCACATTCAAGTCTCTAATTAGACAAGATTAGCTTATAATTGAAGCTCTATTTCTCAAATGCATTTTTCCAAGTAACACATACATATAGAAGAAGAAAACCCAAGGTAATTGAAGACTTTGAAGATCAAAACACAAAGAATAGATCATTACCTTGTAATTTCGTGCAGTTTCAGTTTTAAGTGTGTAACCACCAAAAAACTTGAACAAAAGGCTGCAAAGTAACTTGGAGAAGGTAAGGAAGTTCAATACAAAGATTCTATAACTTGAATCACTCAAATTGGACAAGAAATGAGAGAGATATGGTGTTTGGAAGATGAGAAAAGTTGGAGAGAAAATTCAGAACTTGTTTTTCAAATTTTCTTCTTCAAATGAAATGAGAGAGGGAAAGTGGTATTTAAAGAAGAGAGGGAAATGGAGGGACCAATGGCCACGTGCCACCTCAGCTCCCGAGGAAGCGTGTGGCCATCTCGGGGGCAGGAAGCCCTCCTCCCCGAGATGGCCACGCGTCTCCTCGGGGATGGGTGGTAAATGGCCTTTGGCCATTTGCTTCCCCCCTCATGCACCTTCGCGTTCTTCGACCGTTCTCTAGCCTTCAAACTCCGAATTCGAATCCGTTTTTGAATTTAGAACCAGGACTCTCTTACGTACATGGAAGACTATGAAACTTTGACCAGAAAATAAGAATTCGACTTGATACAGGAAGACGAAGACAATGCATGGTACGTGACCGGAAAGTTTCGTAACTTTTTACTTGGAAGTTGAAAACTAATGATTGAGTAACCAAAACGACCGAAACTCAATAAGGAATAATATAAGATGAAAATCAAGTACAATGTCCATAAAACACAAACAAACAAACACATAAATACACAATAATGCCATTTCCTAGATATATTCCTAGAACATGCAATGTCCAAAACTTGTCAATTTAAATCTAATGCATTAACATTCAATATCAAGTGTGTGAATGTGTTACACAAATTGAGCACAACGATGCATGGACACATATTGATGCAATGTGTGTGTGTGCCTAAGCCTTGTAAGAGAAATGAGGTCTAAATATACATTTGTTGAGCAATGAAGCATATTTCTCTTTGAAGATTCAATCTTGCTTGATAAGTTGCCAAATCCTTTTTGAAGCTTGAATCATCATCAATCTAAGGCAACTAATCAATACAAGTGAAATATTTTTTTGATATGGAATTAATGCCAACATGACTCAAAAACCTAACACAAATTTTCTCGAAGGGCATACTCTGATAAGTAAACAAACTTCCTTAAAGATTTTAGAGTACATATTAGGAGAGAGATCTAATGCGTTTAATACGTAAGAGACGCATAACATGAAAGAATATAATCATGACTCCGACAAGTTAGAGTTTCATTAAATGTCATCAACTTTCCTTAACTTGTGTGTCAAGAATTAGAGTTCTATGTATGTATAAATAGACCTTAAAATGTTATTGTAACTGTTGGAATATATCAGTTCACAAGAGAGAGAGTTAGAGCGTGTAATTTTTTCATACATAGTGGATTATTTTTCTCCCCGTCACCGGCAACCGTGGAAGTTTCCCCAACTTGAGGTTTTACCACATAAAATTGTGTGTTTGCCTGCTCTTTCTTTCTCATTCTTTCTATGACATTGGTAGCAATTTGCAATTGTTTATTGGACGTGTGATCAGTTTTACGTAGACCCAAAAATCATCGTCAACACGTATAATAAATGCGAATATTTAAACTATTCCAGAAGACTAAGCTCACTTGATATGTGCATAAAAATAAATGAGAATATTTAAACAATTCCAGGATGCTAAACTCATCTGATATGTGCATAAAAATAAATGCGAATATTTAAACAATTCCAGGAGGCTAAGCTCACTTGATGTGTGCATAAAAAATAAATGTGAATATTTAAACAACATAAATAAATCCAGAATTATACATAGGATCCGTTGACGGCATAAGCCATCTTGTATATGGAACTATTAATAGATTCAGAATATTGAGATGTAAGTAAATCACCCATCAGGGTATCCTTTTTACTTATATGCAATCCTGATGATAACGTGCTGTAAATGAATAAATAATAAATGAAATAAATGAAGAACAAAGTGAGAGAGATGAAGAAGAGAGAGATAGAGAGAGAGAGAGAGAGAGAATCTGATATTGATAAATGGGGAGTTTTTCAACTGATCAACCATCTACCATTTAGAGAGAGCAACATATATATAGGCATAGCAGCACTTGCCAACTTACCTTGAGAATCTGATATTGATATGTTAATAGCCAAATTTGGCTGGGGACTAAAGGGAAATTCTTCATCCTCCTAGCCCGAATCCAAGCCCAAGATTATCTACCATGGAACCGCGGGTCCCGGGGTCGAGCTACAGAGCCACCCCGTAGAAGCGAGAAAAGGTCGTCGAGCTTTGGAAACACTTGAGACGGAGCCCGACACGATCGGCTCGAGCTCGTAACACTGAAGTCGAAATTACCTCACAACCTCCCAGAAGCCCGCCATCCTCTCCGAACTCAGAGAGAAACCTATTAGGCTCTAAGCTCACACTATAATATGTCGCTCCACCTCACTAAAAGAAGGTTCAGACCGGTCTAGACAAGTAGGGGGAAGCTCGTTAAAACCCCGCTGCCATGGAAGAACGCCCACATGGGCCATTTAAAGCTCCAAGAGACCTGGGAAAGTCAGACCAAGCTCCTAGCACCAAGGCCAGGACACTTCACCTCTATAGGGAATCAGTAGATGTCTTACTCGATGACCTCTATGAGGAATCACACCATGAAGATACACGGGATCATACCTACAACAAACATTGAAACGCTACGTGTATAACAAGTGACTGAATCCAAAAAGGAAACAAACTTATCACCACCTAAGATATTCTCAAATCGGTTATTAAACCAAAGTCAATGACTTTTAAATAAGGGATCCTGCCCGATAAGGAGGGGGAGGATTGAGAAAATCAAGGTGGGAAATCATGAACTTAACCTATTTAAACTATGCATAAATGGAGGATGAGAGCTCCAGAGAGGAGATTATTTTTTGTTTTCTTTTCTACTTCTCGATAGGCATAAGGTTGCCACCCTATTGTATCCCAAAGGAATGGAGATTATTTGAGAGATTTTTGTATATGACATGCGATTCCCTTTCACCTTGTGTCATCATCAGTGTTTAACATCCATTACAAGTCTGGTACCCAAGGTACCTCCCCCTGGCCACCCTCTATGTGGTAGTGGTCTTGAGGGTGTTAACTGAGATTTCTCGCCACGAGTAAATTTTCCGTTCACACTTTCTGGCGCCGTCTGTGGGAAAAATCCACACCCAGTTTATATTTTTGCTGTTTTACAGGAATCATGAGGCTCCACTCCTCCCAAGGACAACCTGTGGCTTTGGAACGACCTTCAGCTGTATCAACGCGAAAGGCCCCAAGAAAAGGGAAAAAAATCTGGGCACCATAGCCAAGTTCCGATCCAGACAACCACTGTTCGGACCATCGGCGATCCTATGATAAGCCAGGCCACGCTCCACCAACAAGCGGCAGCTTTCGTGGAAAACCTCCACCTCCGCTTGATCACTAAGGGCATCACGGTCCGACCAGCAAATCCCAACACTCAGGGAGAGCTGAGTAGACCCTGAGCTAGGCAACCCGCTTTTGATCGCCTAAGACCTCCTCCTCCAGAGCCAGCCCGTGATAGGATCGGGCCTCAATCTTCAATCCTGGATAGGCTAGGGCCAATGCCCCCAGTTCCTAGAAGACCATCACAGTACCAGCCAAGGTGAGTTAAATCCGTAGCGGACGCTCTGACCCGGGAACAATGATAGGCTCATCGCCTGACGGCTTCAAAGATAGAAGCCTGGGCTCGAGAGGAGGGTAGCCAGTAAACTCCCCGGGCAGATCCCGCTCATAAAGGAGACTGGGTTGAGGTCGCCAGTTCATCAGAGGGATCCGACAGTGAAGCATCCGAAAGAAACCCGGGAACAAATGACTGAGAGACCAGTTGGTAAAGCTACAGAAAGAGGTCCAGCAGATAAGAAGGGGAAAGAATACGAAGGACAAGAAGGACAAGAAGGACCCTTTGAGCGAGATGAATGCTCTCTTCACCAAAAGGATCCGGGAAGCGGAGATCCCACCGAAATTTAAAATACCGACAGATAAGTTCTCCGAAACGGAAGACCCCTTGAGCCACCTAGAGAGTTTCATCCAGCAAATGGAAATCTAGAATACCACTAGAGCTGTCATGTGCAGGATGTTCCCGACCACCTTGACCGACTACGTAAAAACTTGGTTCAGGGAGTTACCTGCTGATACCGTGGATTCTTTCATAAAGTTATTGACAGGTTTTTGTTCACAATTCTAAGGAATCAAACCGCGTCCAAAGGATCCCATACACATTTAGTATGTAGTTCAGAAGCGAGGTGAAACACTCCGGTCATACGTGGGACGCTTTCACAAGGAAGTCATCCAGATGAGAATTTTCACCGAGAAAGAGACTCTCGCAAACTTTAGGCGGAACCTCTGGGCAGGAAAGCTTTTCCGTTCCTTTGCCAAGAGACCTCCGGAAACCTACTAGGAGGCTTATGACCGGGCAATTGAGCAAGTCAAAATTGACGAACAACTCAAGGTCAAAATGGAGCATGACGATATGAGAACGGCAAAGCGTTAGAAAAAAGAAGCTCTCAAACCTGAGCCAATTCAGAGAAATCAGAACAAACCTCTCAATAGATCGACATACTGCTTCCCCGCTTCTCAGCTAAGGCAAGAAAGGTATCCAGCAAGGCAAACCCCTCTATGAGTTTCGTCTCCCCCTAGGACTGTAGCCCCCGTTATACGAGATGAAAAAGGGTACGATTACTACACTCCCTTAAATACTTCTCAGGAAACAATCTAGCTCGCTATACGAGACAAGGGGCTACTCCAGAAGTCTACACCCATGAAAGCCCCAATCGATAGGAGGAACCGGTACAAGTACTGCGACTTCCATGAGGACGTGAGCCACAACACTTCAGAGTGTTATAATCTGCGAAATCAGATCGAGGCTCTGATAAGGGGAGGATGTCTGATAGAATTCTTGTAACAGGTCAGGGACAATATTCAGACTAGAAATGAGGTACAAGCCGAGATCCGTGAGCATGCTGAGAAGAAAAAGGGAGAACAGAGTGATTTAATGCAACAGATCAAGGTAATACATACTATCAGCGGAGGGCCCACAATGGCTGGCACCTCCAATAATTCCAGAAAAAACCATGCAAGGAAGATTTCCTGTGTAGATGAAAGTCGGGGTATCTTTAAGGTTAACCAAAGCCCGGCTGGACCCTCTCAGTCAGCTCAGATTATTTTCACCGAGGCATATGTCTTCAACACTGTCTAGCCGCATGATGATCCCATGGTGGTCACGGTACAAATTGGCAACTGCGTGGTCCACCGTGTGCTAGTTGAGACAGGCAGCAGTGTAGATATCCTCTTCAAGGACACCCTAGAAAGGCTGAATTTGAAGCAATGGTGTTACAATAGTTGCCTAACCCCGCTCTATGGATTTACTGGGGATTCGATCATACCAATGGGATCAAAGATCCTTCCAGTGATCGCTAGAACCGCACCTCTCCAACAAAACGTTATGACGAACTTCGTTGTGGTCGACGTCCCTTCGGCCTATAATGCCATACTAGGGAGACAATTCATGTCCTCATTGAAGGGGGTCATATCTATCTACCATAATGTCCTGAAATTCCCGGTGGGGACCCATGTAGGAGAGGTACGTGGAGACTAGTAAACAGCCAGGAAGTGCTACGTAGTGTCGGCCAATCCGACAGTTTTAGCAAAACAATTTGTGGAAGTGGCAACGATCCAGGATATGGAAGCACCAGGGATAACCCAGGAAGATGTGGATGTTGGAACCCCATTCACTGGTAACGCAGCGGAAATATGTTTTAAAATTTTTAATACAAATCATAAATGATTTGGAACCAGTGAACTTGAGACCGTAATTATTTTTCCGGAACTAATACATACAATATGTAAATACAGGAAATTGTAATCAATACATTAAAATAAAAATTTAGAACCTTACCAACGTTTGGAGGCTCCTTCACTTTACGATATGCTCCTAGTCTGTACCACTGATCTTCCTCGCTATATCCCGGAACTAGTAACTGCGTGTAGGAGCGTCACGTACTCAGGAACTTAGGAGGATGTAGACAAAAATGAAGAAGATACTTTTTCTTCCAAGAGAATAATAACTAGAACAATTCTAGTTCTTAAAAAAATATTAATAATATATATTCTTTTAATAATGCACATCACTTTTCTCTTCTTTTGATTTCTTGATTCACGCACACCAAGCACACAAATTGCACACCCTTTTACTGATGTGTTTTTTTTTCTCTTTTAAATATCATGTGTGGATTTTTTGATTTTTTTTTTTAAAAATTCAAAATCAATTTAATCAAAAACCAATTAATCTAATCTTTTAAGATATCAAATATCTTTAAAGATATTGATTAATATTTATTTTATTTAATATGATTTGAATTCAAACCATTTAAATTCAAAAATCAAAATATAATTTAATAAAATAAAAGAATCATATTATCTTATTTTATTCGAAAACAAATATCAACAAACATCCTCCATTTAGTGATTAATAACATGATTAAATAATCTTATTATTTAATTTAATTAATCACCATTATTCATTAATCAAATAATCTCATTATTCAATTAATTCCCGAATAAATACGTGTCACTTTCGTAACACAATTAATTGGACAATCCAATTAATAAACAGTGACCCTTGTTACCTAAATCGATCGGGCTAGCAAGGGGACCTAATGGACCCACAGTATTTTGAGCTCCAATAATCATCGGAATCATTAATTAAACTCTTTAATTAATATTCCTTGATTATTAAATCCGGTGTTATTCCACTAAAAACCCGAAGCTGCACTATCTCAACTGTAGACGCTTTTACACAGACCGATACAACTCGGTGTCTATCGATATAGCTATTACACATGGTGTGATCCTCCACAGTAGTTCATAATTAGAGCTGGGTCATAATGTCCGTTATACCCCTCTAATTACATATATACTTTAAGTACCGTTGATTCTCTAATGGACAATAAATCATATTTCCTCACGGAATTAGGAGAGCGCTCATATTGTTCAAGCCCCGAATCAACCCTTAAAGGAACTACCATCTACTTCTCACAAGAAGGAATGGATTCCACTATTGTGTACATACCTTCCCAGCCACAAGCCAAACCGCAATCTCAACATATGGAGTATATTGATCAGGAACTGCATCTGACCTCACCCATGGTATATCAAAGACCACGATCTAACCTGAAGGAGTCGATAAGACACTCTGGATTAAGATCACCCACATATAGCCATCATTAGTTGATATATATGAATCTCATCAGTAAACGGATCTTGGTGAGAGATTCATATAGATCATGGCCCAGTCCTACATGATCACATCATACAAAGTGCCTCCATTCCCATATCTCATATGAATGATTCAGGATAGAATCAACGTACATTACGGAATGGACCACAGCTATAGATTAACCACAAATAAAGTACCCAGCTTTATTTGCTATCTATGGACTCTTTAGATTGCACGTCTCTTACTTTATCCATCTGTATATGACACTCATATATACAGTTCAAGATTACATCCGGCAATCTACGATGTTAATATATGCACATGTTATAAAATAAACAACACAACAAGATTGAATTGAATTTTTCTTTTGATTTATTTCATAAATCCATTTACAAATTACATCTTTAGGGCATAAACCCCAACAACCTCCCACTTGCACTAAAGCATGTGAGGCATGTCTCGTAACCCTAGACCATCTAGGTGACCCTAAAACACTTTAGCTAGTAAGGTCTTCGTAAATGGATCAGCATCATTGTCTTGTGAGGCTATCTTTGTGACGATCACGTCTCCTCTCTGCACTATCTCTCTAATGAGATGATACTTTCTTTCTATATGCTTCCCTTTCTTGTGGCTTCTTGGTTCTTTGGAATTAGCCACCGCATCACTATTATCACAATAAAGTGTGATGGGCTTATCCAGATCTGGAACAACTTCCAGATCACTCAAGAATTTACGGAGCCAAACAGCCTCTTTAGCAGCTACACAAGTGGCTACATATTCGGCTTCCATGGTAGAGTCAGCAATGCAAGATTGGTTTATACTTCTCCACACAATGGCTCCACCACTTAGGGTGAAAACTGCTCCAGAAGTGGATTTTCTTGAATCCTTGTCTGACTGAAAATCAGAATCTGTGTATCCTAACGGGATCAAATCCTGTCCGAAATACACTAGCATATAGTTTCTCGTTCTTAGAAGATACTTGAGAATAGTCTTGACAGCAACCCAATGATCCAATCCTGGGTTGGACTGGTACCTGCTGACTACTCCTACTGCATAGCAGATGTCCGGTCTCGTGCATAACATAGCATACATGAGACTACCTACTGCTGATGCATAGGGTACACGTCTCATATTCTCAACTTCTTGAGGTGTTTTAGGACAATGTTCCTTAGACAAGTGAACTCCATGCCTATAAGGTAAATTACCTTTCTTGGAGTTCTGCATCGAAAAACGCACAAGAATCTTGTCGATATACGATGCATGAGACAGTGCTATGAGTTTGTTCTTACGATCCCTTATAAGTTGGATCCCTAAAACATAACTCGCCTCTCCCAAATCTTTCATATGGAATTGGCTAGCCAGCCAGCCCTTTACATCAGATAACACTCCCACATCATTCCCAATGAGTAGGATGTCGTCCACGTATAGGACTAAGAAAACTACTTTTTTTGTCAATTACGCGCTTGTAGACACAAGGCTCATCGACGTTCTGCTCAAAGCCATAGGTTTTGATCACATAATCAAACCTGATGTTCCAAGATCTAGATGCTTGCTTAAGTCCATATATGGACCTTTGCAACTTGCAAACCTTTTGCTCTTGATCTGGAGACACGAATCCCTCTAGTTGCATCATATAGATGCTCTCGTCAAGATTGCCATTCAAGAATGCAGTCTTGTCATCCATTTGCCAAATTTCATATTCGAAATAGGCAACAATGGATAAGAGAATCCTAATAGACTTAAACATGGCTACTGGTGAGAAAGTCTCTTCATAATCAACCCCCTCTTTCTGGGTATAACCCTTAGCCACTAGTCTTGCTTTGAAGGTCTCTACCTTCCCGTCTACTCCTCTCTTTCTCTTGTAGATCCACTTACATCCTATAGGTTTTACCCCATCCGGTAAGTCTATAAGATCCCAGACTGAGTTAGAGTATATGGACTCCATCTCGAGATTCATGGCTTTAAGCCATTCCTCTTTATCAGGATCTTCCATTGCATTCTTAAATGTCAATGGATCATCCACACTATCAGCAGAGACAACATTTTATCCCTCACCTATACCTAAATAGCGATCAGTTTGTCTTACAACCCTCCCACTACGTCTAGGTGATAGTGTATCCTGATCAGGAACCATCTGACTCTCAGATGTTTGTGGATCAACAACTCTTGTTGATGAAGCACTAGTCTCACCAGGCTCCAACTCATTCAATACAATCTTATAACGAGGTTTATGGTCACTAATATAATTGTCCTCAAGAAACGTTGCATTTGTCGATACAAATACTTTGTTATCTTCGGGACTATAGAAATGTCCACCTCTAGTCTCCTTGGAGTATCCTAAAAATAGGCAGACCATAGACTTGGAGTCTAGCTTTCCACTTCTGTTTTTCAGCACGTGTGCTGGACACCCCCATACGCCGAAATATCGTAAACTAGCTTTACGACCATTCCACAACTCTAGAGGAGTCTTAGGAACAGATTTGGATGGCACTACATTCAAAATGTATGCCGCTGTTTGTAACGCATATCCCCAGAAGGAATTTGGTAATGATGAGAAACTAATCATAGATCTCACCATTTCCATCAGGGTTCTATTTCTCCTCTCCGCTACACCATTTTGCTGAGGTGTACCAGGAGCTGTGAGTTGGGAAACTATCTCATGCTCGACCATGAAGTCTTCAAACTCTTGGTCAAGGTACTCACCTCCATGATCTGATTGTAGTGACTTGATAGTCCTACCTAATTGATTCTCAACTTCAGCTCGGAATTCCTTGAACTTTTCAAATGTTTCCGACTTTCGTTGCATCAGGTAGACATATCCATATCTTGAGTAGTCATCTATAAAAGTGACATAATACTCATAGCCACCCCTAGCTCTAACATTCATCGGTCCGTAGACGTCTGTATGTATAAGTTCTAGTGGCTCTATAACTCTAAGCCCTTTTCCAGTAAAATGTCTCTTAGTAATCTTACCTTTTAAACAGGATTAGCAGACAGGTAAGGTGCCAACCTTTAACTCACTTAAAGGTCCACTTTTTACTAGTCTGTCTATCCGGTCAAGGTTGATATGACCAAGCCTTAGATGCCAGAGATACGTGTCATTATCTGGAGAAATCTTATGTCATTTAGTTTTAGGTTTTTCAACCTTAAACATTTCGGTGTTAAGCAGTGTAGTATGTATTAACGGTCTTAACACATACAAATTGTTTTCATTAATTCCTGAACAAATATTCAGACCATTCTTTTCAATAATAACAAACTTATTATTAAAAGAAACAGAATATAATTGTTCTAACAACTTAGAAACGGAAATCAAATTTCGTGTAAATCCAGGAATATAAAAAACATTGTTCAATAATAAAAAACTATTATTATTACAAAATTGCAATCTTATTGCTCCCACTGCTTTGGCCGACACGACATCCCCCGACCCCACACGCATAGAGAAGGCTCCCTCATCTAGTTGTGTCCAAGAATCAGTCCACTGCAAAGAAGAACAAACATGGTTGGTGGCCCCCGAATCAACAATCCAAGGTAAAGAATCATCTTCCACTAAACAAGATTCAAGAACAAGTAAATCATATTTACCTTTCTTCTTCTTCTTGGCTACCTCCTCCAGGTACTAAGGACAGTTCCTCTTCCAGTGCCCGACCTTGTTACAATGGAAACATTTTCCTTTGTCTTGGTCAGTGGAGGTGCCCTTCTTTTTGCTTTGGACCTTTTTGGGTTTGGGCCTACCCTTCGCCTTTCCAGCAGACCTCTTCCTCTTCTTATTATTGGAGGAAGATGGTTCGGCAACATTTGCCTCACCGGTCTTACTTTTACTGTCCTTAGTCAAGGACTCAAAAGTAGCGAGCTCATTGAGCAACTGTGTGAGACTAAACCTTAACTTGTTCATCCCGTAGTTGCTCTTAAACTGATCAAAACTCTTCAGAAGAGTCGTCACTATGATGCTCACTTGACTGGGTTCGTCAATGGCCCCGCCATTGACTTCTGCCGTGTTAAAGTAGGACATCATGCTTAGGACATGTTCCCGAACTGATGTACCTTCCTTCATCCGAGCGAGCATAGCGGAACGAACAGCTTCGTGTCGCTTTTGCTTGGAGGGCTGCCCGAACATAGCTTGCAATGACTCCATAATTTTGAATGATGTAGTCATTGCTTCGTACTTTGTGACAAGCACGTCTGTCATAGAAGCTAACAGATATGTTTGGGCCTTCTCATCAGATGAGACCCATCGCTTGTATGCCTCACGAACAGTTCGTGTGGCATTGGCAGTAGGCACCGAAGGACAATCCTCCGTAAGCACAAACTTAAGGTCTTTGGTGACCAATATTGCATTAATATTAAGTTTCCACTTAGTGTAGTTATCACCGGATAATTTGTCGTTTGCGAGAATTTGAAGTAATGCAGAAGACATAATTGCTGAAATAAATAAAACATTCATTTAGTCATTTATTAAAACAAGTGCGAGTGCTTTGGCATAAATTTAAACATGATGCATGAACATGTTTAACGAACTAGAAATACCCAAAAAAACAGTTACTATACCACGACAATCTAACATACCACAAAGAAGTGCCGCCTTAGGGTCGGTCAAGTCTTTGCATGTTGGACCGAGACATTCTCAATCAAATGATATTCTAGAATAACTCTTATTCCATATCATTCGACCATCGTTTATTCAGTCATGTTTTTAATTAACAAAACTTAATCAAAACCTTCGTGAGTGTAACCCACCATTTCAGATCCCACGAGCTTAACTCGAGAATTGCCGCCTTAGGGTCTGTCAATCCTGAAATACCCTCAGAAATCCTATCCGTTAGGAAGTCAACCTTGGTATTGATCTTTGTGGAAATCCTCCTTAGGGAGGACGAAAGCAAAGCCGTCACGAGGCCCCACTCGGATCTCACGGTGTTTAACTAATGATGGAGACTGTGGGATATATATGTCATATATCCCTCTCCCACTCACTATTTAAAAATTAGGCTTTTCTATTATCCGTTAATGCACCTAGACTCTATTGGATCAAACGGCTAACTTTAATCAAGTTATCATGCGCATTAACAAATTCATTATTAGAAATAAATTCTAATTAACTAATAAATTATTAATGATTTTTAACTATTAAAAATCTAATCTATTAGTGAATAATCTAAGCTTTTGTAAACTATTTACTAAGCTCGGATTATTATGATAGTGTTTACCAAGTTTTAACTATTAAAACTCTAACACTTTTTTCGGTTCATTTATTATTAGGTCATTAATCGCATTAATACTAATTACAATAAATGACCCTATTAATCTAACTTATTAAACACTTTAATAACCATATTAATATTAATGAGAATTAACAAGTTTTCTAACAATTAAAAAACTAATCTCATTTTCATAGCCAATAATGTATTTACTGATTTTAATCATATTAAAAAAATACATAAAAAATAGGCTATGATGCATGTATGACATATCAAATATATTTGTGTAGGCAAATCTAATCCTATGCATGACAATGCTTTTATCATCACATAATATAAAGCATACATGAATTGACCGAGTACTGTGGATTATTTAACCTAAAAAAAATAGGAATCTAAAATTACAGAAATATCCCCAAGGCATTCCTTGGTCTTTTTGTCATTTTCGAGTCTTCCAGTCTCTTCAGGTCACTCCGATTCATCTCATGAATCCGAAATAGGAAATCCGTATGGAACGCACTAGGCAACACTTGCCAACGGAACCGTGCAAAAATGTGAACAGTGCCCAACAACGTCCGCGTGAACAGTAGACATGACGAGGAACCAGTCCTACCGGTCCCGGTTCCGGTTCGTTTCAGTGAAGAACCGACCAGTTCGAACCAGACCAGAATCGGCGGTTCGGTTCCGGTTCGAACCGGCCGGTTCCTCTTTTAAATTTATTTTTTGAACCGAACCGTTGGGCCTCCAACGGTTCACTTGTTTATTTATTTTTTATTTTTTCCCAACGGTTCACTTGTTTATTTATTTTTTATTTTTTTTTATTTTCTTTTCTACAAATACCTACCCCTCCATTCATTTTTCCTCACCCAATTTCCTCAATTCTCTCTAATTCTCTCTAAACTTTCAATTCTCCAAGTCTCAAACTCCAAGTTTCCACTTTATATTATTTGTTTCCAATTTATTTTATTTACAATTACTAAATTTCTAATTTTATTTTATTTGCAATATTTCTTATTTCCAATTTATTTAATTTGCAATTAGTCAATTACTAAGTTTCCAATTTCATTTATTTACAATTTATTTTATTTGTAATTTATTTTATTTGCTATATTCCAATTTATTTTATTTGCAATTTATTTTAAATCCAATTTATTTTATTTACAATATATTTTATTTGCAAATTGCAATTACTAACTACTAAGTTTCTAATTTTCTTCCAAATTTATTTCCAACCATTTAATCATTTTTAAATCAATTTTATAACATTTTTTGTTCAAGGAATTTTACAATTCAATTTTTTAAATGGCAAGTGGAAGTGGTGACGCTCCTAGACGCTCCATTTCGATGAAAGGTAAGGGTCGTATGACGGATAATCTCGGTCATGACGACCGTGCCTATCACGAGTATCTACAACACCAAGTCTATGCTGAAGACTTAGGACTAAACTTTCCTCAATCTCATTCTCATCCCTCTCTTAGAATTTCTGAACCCTATCTCAATGTCACCCCCATTTTGACAAGCCAATCAGAAAATATGTCTGATCTTGGCCATGATGGTAATGAGCCTAATGGCCCTGATGGTGATGGCCCTGATCCCAACCCACATCAAGATTTTGATTTTGATCCACAGATGGAAGAAAAGTTACCAAAGCAGGTCAAATCTGATCTCTTCGTACTCCATATGAAAAAAGTTACGCAAGAAGATGGAAGCACAGTAGTGATTTGCAATTTGAAAATACACAAAGTGTGTCTAATACAACCTAGAGGGGGGGTGAATAGGTTTTAGTTGATTTATTACCAACTTTTCGACTTAATCAATTTTAATAATCCTACCCCATATTAGCAATCAATCAATCCAATATAAATATGCGGAAAACAGTAAAAACGCAAGGATTGATTTACGTGAGAAACCCTCCAACTGGGCAAAACTCACGGGCCATCCTTCTAGCCATATACGGTCCTCAAATCCACTATTTGAACGAAAGTTTACAACCTAGGTTGACCTCAAGTCACACCTACTTGGTCACTAACCCTTTCACTCTACCCAACGGGCCTTTAATAGTGATTCTTGACCACAAGCTTGTGCACTAACCCACTTAGTCACAAAGCTTAACAACCAATGAAGAGGTTAAACAACCTATGTGAATATGTAAAAGATATTCAAACATGCAATTAATGCTAGGCAACACTAAATGCTTATCTAAGGATTTAAGGATGTCAATAAATGCAAATCCTAGATATCAATATCTAAATGCAAATGCATGAAGATTTAGCTAGAAGGGTAAAATCGTCCTAAATGCTAGCTATTAATGAACAAGGCTCTCAACCAACAAACATCAACTCAAACATGTTATAAATGCCAATAAACATAAAGATATGCAATAAAATTATATAAAAGAGCTAACCCTAGGCAAACAAGAACATAAATAAATACAAAGAGATTTAGGGCATGTTCAAGTTACCTAGTGAATGAAAGCAAGAAGAATCCATGATGAGATGATGCTTGAAGATTTTAGATGCACATGGATTTATGTTTGGTTGAGTAAAGATGAGTTCTTGGGAGTTTCTCTCTCTAAGGGAAGCTTGGCCTCTCAAAAATGGCTTCTTAAACTCATGAAAACGAGCAAGGAAGAAGAGAGAGTATATATAAGGGAGCCCTAGTTAAAACAGCATCGTTTTGAACTTAGGGCACAAAATACCGTCAATACCGCTAGATGGACCGCGGTACACACAGCAGTGCACCGTCTGGACAACAACGCGGTGCAGGGCGCTGTGCATGCAGGTGCACAGGCCGCGGTATGGCAACAGAGGCCTACTGGACAACACCGTGACTTGGGTCTCTATGCGTGCAAGTGTACAGGAAGCGGTACAGGAAGCATGACCCTACTGAGGTATACCACTATGTATGCCGCGGTGCATGCATGTCTTGCCAAGCGGTCTAGGCCGCGGTAAGAGAAGGAATTCTCTTTTTCGGGGAAAACTTAACACATTAAGTGATGTGCAAAAAAGTGCAAGTGTGGAGAGTGAGAAGTGGCATACAATACATCATTCAATAACATGAAGATAAGAACATAATGCATGCAAGTGAGTGTGTGCAACTAGATCTCTTCAAAGAAAGTTAAACAAGTGAGATACCTTTGAAGTGCTCTTGAGAGAGATGATATCCTTGAAGCTTGATCACACTCAAGAGGCCTAATTTACCCTTACAAAGAATAATCCTCAATGTGGTTTGTCAACGAAATAAGCCAATCAAAATATGAGGAACTTACACAATTACTGCAAAAAAGTATTTAAATGGCACAAATCTGGAGGATATGGCACATATCGGAAGCATATAACGAACTCACATCCAGATGCACAGGCCAAATCGAGTTCACAAGCTCAAATTCCCAGGTACACTACCCCTAACCAACAATTATTTAAATATAGTGATGCAAAAAATAGAGAAGAATTAGCTAGAATGGTTGCAGTAGAACACTTATTATTTAGTTTTGGTGAAAAGGTTGGTTTTAATAATTATTGTCAACAAGCATTAAATCCTGCTGCATGTCGTGTTCCTAGAACCACGCTCACAGAAGCACTTGAAAACATTTATGAAAAAGAAAAGAAAATGTTGGAAAAAATTTTAGAAAAATATAATGGCCGTGTTTCCGTATGTGCCGACATATGGAGTGATCATTGGCGAATGCATTCATACATAGGTGTCACTTGCCATTATATGGATAATGCATTGGCTATCCAAAAAAGAATTCTTGCATTTAGAGTTTTTGATGATAAACACACTGCTGCTAATATTTTTAGACATCTTACAATTATTTTCACAGAGTATAAAATTGAGAACAAAATTTTTGCAATTGGTTTTGATAATGCTTCTAACAATACCGCTGCTATTCCTGCTTTAATTGAATTATGCAAACCTTATCTTGGTGGTAAATTTTTTCATCAAAGATATGCATGCCATGTTTTTCAATTTATGTGTTCAAAAAGGATTAAAAACTCTTGAACAGTTTATTCAACCTATTAAAGATTCCCTCTATTTTTTGTGGAAACATCCTTCTGTAATGAAATCATGGGCAGCATATTGTAAATAAAATGGTAAGCGTGCCATTAGATTTCCTCGTGATGTTCCAACACATTGGAATTCTACTTATAAATTGCTTGCTAGAAGTTACGAATATAGGGATTTATCAGTTGCTTTTATTCAATATCATGTTAGTCACATTAATCTTTATCAAAGTCATTGGGATGCTTGTAGCAATGTTTATGGTTTGTTAAAAGTTTTTTATACTGCTACTAACAATTTATCTGGTGTTTATTATCCTACAACTAATTTATTTATTATTGAGAGTCTTAATATTGCTGGTGCATTTGCTCATTGTGAATCCGACTCACAATTACATGAGTATGTTACTGCTATGAAGGATAAATAGTTAGAATATTATAAGAAGTTTCCAAATATTTATTTGATTGCCTTGTGTTTTGATCCACGTTGTAGATTAGAAAGTTTGCCTGATTATCTTTCTGTTTATTATGAACAAGGTTTAAAAATAGATTATGATGTTGATATGTGTTGTGCTAGGGTTAAGACATTATTGTATGAATTATATGATGAATATCTTAAAGTTTACGGTCCATCACTGAACATAGATGTTCCACAAACTCAAAATGTATCTTGTTCATCATCATCATCCTCTGTATTTTTTAATTTAGGGTATAATCTTTTATAAAAAAAACCAAAAAATTACGAGGTTCTTCTTCATCAAGCTCCACCACATATTCCAAGCTTGAATCTTATCTAAGTACCTCTTTTGGGTTCATAGAAGATACCGAAGATAAAAAATTTGATATCCTACACTGGTGGAAAGAGCATGAAAGGTACTTTCCAATCTTGGCTATGATAGCCAAACAAATCCTTTCAACACCAGTTTCTACGGTGGCGGTAGAACAACAGTTCAGTGCCGGTGGGAATATTTTAGACCCAAAACGTTCCCTTAAGAGTCCGAAATCACTTCAAATACAAGCTTGTGTTGAAGATTGGACAAAGGCTTAATATAGACAACAAGAAATCGATCAAGAGGAACCATACGATTTCTTTAAAGATGATCAACCGGCTGAAAGTCGAACGGATGATCATGGCAACAATTAGTCCACGACTCCACGCCAAATCCCCATCTCCAAAGTCCAAATCTACAATAAAAGGTAATAGAATTACGTGGCCTTTGATTCTTCTAAACCCTTAAGAGGATACGTAGGCAACTTAATTGTGGTAAAAATTAAGTGCAAGGCCAATTTTATTTTTTTTGGTTTTGTTTTATTTTATTTTATTTTTTAATTTGTCATTTATTTATTTAACTTTATTTTCCGGGTGACCCAATAAAATACATTTACCAATTACATTCTTACATGACTAATTTTTTTATGAAATATGATTTTTAAAAAAAAAGGGCCGGTTCTGGTGGAACCGGTGTCATGTCTAGTGAACAGTACCCCCGCATGAACAGTGCTTTGTGAACAGTACCTGTCACGCGTATGTCCGATTTCGCCCTTCCGACTTCTCGATTTTTCCAGGTCTTCAATATAGGTTACATTTTTATTTTATAATACAATAACATAAAAAAATAAAATAAAATAAATAATAATAAAAAAAATTATACAACCCATGAACCCTAAATCCACAGTACCATATAATTAACGATCAATCATGTTTTTTGTAAATTAACAAATTTAATATACATACAAAAACTACATACAGTCAATTTAAATAGTGCCTACACAATCATACATACAGGAGCATCGAAAACAATTTCATGTTCCGAAAAAAAAAAATTTGGCTCTGATACCAATTGTTGGAACCCCGTTCACTGATAACGCAGCGGAAATATGTTTTAAAATTTTTAATATAGATCGAAAATGATCTGGAACCTGTAAGGAAAAATCGATATAAAACGCAGCGGAAGAAACGAAAAATAGAATTCGTATGGTTTTAAAATTTTTTTTCTCAAAGTTGAACCTTAACCTTTTAATTAATTAAACTCAAATATATACGGTTAGAGTTAAATACCTCTTGACGCGTGATCCGATTGACTTACATCGATTGATAATCCGTAAAATCTTTTCCGATGCCCGTGAACAGTACCCGCGTGAGCAGTACCCGCGTGAACAGTGATTGTGAACAGTACCCACATGAACAGCGATCGTGAACAGTACCGCGTGAACAGTGATCGTGAACAGTACCCCTGTGAACAGTGATCGTGAACAGTACCGCGAGATCTTCCAATCTGAACACGTACGTGAATCATCTAGGAGCGTGGTCTCCCTTTTTCTTTGAATTGCAAACATGAGAATGGATGAACAAAGTTTTCTTTTTCTTTTGTTAGTCACAAAACAATCAAAAGAAGACAAAAATTATTCCGGTCACTTTTGAGTTCTCAATCTAATGATCGAAACTCGCGTGAACTTAATTCGATGTTGTACACACAAGCTTATTGATGAACAAGCAATCGGTGTACTATCAAAGAATAATATCTTCTCTCTTTTATGTTTAGTAGAATAAAAATTATCATTTTCTATGAATTAAGAAGAAGAAGAAAAATTGAATCATTCAATCAACTATAGTGGCCGAATTCTATATGTGGTATTATATAGGTGGCCGAAATTTTGCTTCCTCTTCTATTTAGGATTGCCGAAATCTTCCTCTAAATGGACTAGGGTTGCCGCAAATCACATACCAAAAAGAGTTTGTGTTGCACCCTAATTTCCATCAACCTTTAGACTTCAAAACTTAATCCACTCATAGATATTTTTATTCTTTTATTGACTAAATAAAAAGACTTCTTATTTGATTAAATAAATAAAATTAATTATTTATTTTCTTATCAAACAAGTCTTTTACTTTTAATATACTACTACCAATAGTATAACTTTAGGAAATATATTTCCTGATCAGAAAAAGATTTGTTTCTTAATTAAACAATTAATTAATAAATTAACTAATTCAAATTTAATTAAAACAATGAAACAAAATAATATATTAGGTTAATATATACACATTGCCGCCCCACTTATATAAATGGGTCATTTATTATTTTCTTATTTCATTTAATCCATTGGACGTTAAATAAAAGCCCACATGTGAACCAGACCCATTCTTATTAAAAGAAACAAGCCCACATGTCTCCTTTTAATATATTAATATAATAGTGCAGCTCATTAATTAAATAATAGACATATTATATTCTTGATATATTAAAAACAATTCTAGATGGACCCTTAAATCGGCCCGGTAGAATATATCAAGTGATCCATACAAATACGTGTGGATTGGGGATCTTGGCGGGCTATCTAAATTTAAGCTTCAATAGACACAACCTAATCACAATCAACAAATGATTCACTTAGGTCCAATCTATTAATTTTAACTCATTCCACTAAAGAGCTAAAATTGAACTCTTAAAGAAAGATAGAATAAGGAGATGTTTCTCATTCATACCCTAGACAATCTTATAGGAGATGGTGTATCCTCGTGAATAATATCAGTAATCGCCAAGAGCTCATAGACCGCCTATAGCTCTCCAAGTTACCATATTTCCTCATATGACCACATTTTGAACTTGGATACTTTGACTTGTCCAGAAGCCATGTTTTCAATAATCATTATTGAAAACTCAACGTTGAGATTTAATATCCAATACCTCAAAACATCCATATGATGATATTATACTCTCATTTAATAAATGGAGCCACGATGTTCATATCTATAAATGAAGTCCTCTATCGATTAACAAATGTATACCACCAAACTATCGAGGATAGACTATGCTATATAATCGTACTCATTGATAGCTCTAATGATAACACTTGCAACCATAAGTCCATCATTTATCTCGGGATTAAGATAGACTCTCCGATTGTCCTCTTTAATGAAAGGACTTATATCTAGTGACGGTTCTAGATAAAGTATTTCATTGTGATCCAGTTCAATACACCTAGTGCACTAGATTCATTTACTCGAAAACCTTTCGATGATTTTAGACTCATCATATTCATTTGATCCCACTCAAATGCTAGTAAAAGAATTCTACAACTTTAACAAGATAGAGGTGCCCAACCTTTAACTTAAGTTGTGAACGTTATTCAAGACTAACTAAAGAATTGTGTCTACCTCATACATATCCGGATGTATGAACAATTCTTCATGTCTCATAGTCTTTTGACCTTATGATTATTTACCTTGACAATTATAATAATAAATGCTATAAGTAATTGTACGAATCAGAATTCACTTTATTAATATGAGAAGATTGTCAATTACAATATTACACTCTTGCCATTGAGCATAATCCTAACAATCTCCCACTTGCTCTATAGCAAGTGTGTCATATCTCTCATTCCCATGTTCTGTAGATGTCCATCAAAGCTCTTCTGAGGTAGAGCCTTTATGAAAGGATCCGCTAGATTTTCTGCTGACGCGATTTTGGTGATCGTCACGTCTCCCGTATGAACAATTTCCCTCAAAAGGTGATACTTCCTTTCAATGTGTTTACCTCTCTTATGACTTCTTGGTTCTTTCAAATTAGCCACTGCACCACTGTTGTCACAGTGTATAGTGATCTGCTTATTCGCACTAGGAACCACTTCTAAGTCAATCAAGAATTGGCGGAGCCAAACAGTATCTTTGGCAGCTTCGCATGCAGCAACATACTCAGCTTCCATGGTGGAATCAGCAATACAAGATTGCTTGATACTCCTCCATATGACTGCTCCTCCTCCAATGGTAAACACAGATCCTGATGTGGATTTTCTGGAGTCAGAATCTGACTGGAAATCAGAATCTGTATACCCAACAGGAATTAAATCCTCTCCAGAGTATACAAGCATATAATCTCTAGTTCTCTTGAGATACTTGAAACTATGCTTGACTGTCGTCCAATGATCAGGACCAGGTTTCGATTGAAACCTGCTAACTATGCCAACAGTAAAACAAATATCTGGTCTAGTACAAAGCATTTCATACATGAGACTTCCAACTGCCGAGGCATATGGAACTCTACTCATGAATTGCTCTTCATGCACATTCTTAGGTGCTTGACCCTTAGAAAGTTTGATTCCATGTCTAAAAGGTAACATACCTTTCTTGGAATCTTGCATGGTGAATCTAGACAAGATTTTATCAATGTATGAAGCTTGGGATAATGCAATCGTTCTATTCTTTCTATCCCTTATTACTTGGATACCAAGAATATAACTTACTTCTCCTAAGTCCTTCATATCAAATTATTTTGCTAACCATTCTTTCACTGATGTCAATACACTTACATCGTTTCCAATGAGTAGTATATCATCAACATAAAGAATGAGGAAAACCAACTTGTCGCCTTTGATCATCTTGTATACACAAGGTTCGTCAGGGTTTTGAATAAATCCAAAACCCTTTACAGCTTGATCGAACCTTATGTTCCAGGATCTGGATGCTTGTTTTAGTCCATATATGGACTTTTGCAACTTGCATACTCTTTCTTCTTGGCCTTTTTCAATGAATCCCTCTGGTTGCATCATGTAGATGCTCTCGTCAAGACTTTCAATAAGGAAAGCTGTCTTGACGTCCATTTGCCAAATCTCTAGGTCTAGAGATGCTGCAATGGATAAGAGTATCCTAATGGATTTAAGCATGGCCACAGGTGAGAAGGTTTCCTCGTAATCGATACCTTCTTTCTGTGTATAACCTTTAGCTACTAGTCTAGCTTTAAAGGTTTCCACCTTACCATCCATACCTCTTTTCCTCTTGTATACCCACTTGCACCCAATGGGTTTTATCCCTTTAGGCAAGTCTACAAGAGACCAGACTTTGTTATTTAACATCGATTCAATCTCGGATTGCATTGCCTTTTGCCAATGACGACAATCAACATCCTTCATAGCTTCCTTGTACGTGTAGGGATCATCGTCGTCCGGGAGATTCTCAACAGATTCTCCTAGACCGATATATCTTTCGGGTTGTGTTCTAACCCTCCCACTACGACCAGGAATGGTAGGTTGTTGATCTTGTGTTGGAGTGGAACTTACAATTGGGCTGGGTTGTGAAACCTCTTGTGGAATTGTATCTCCTGACATCTCATTCAGGACAATTCTACTTTTGGGCACAAAATTATTCATATAGTCCTTTTCTAGAAATGAAGCATTTGTTGAAACAAATACTTTTAGATTAGAAGGACTATAGAAATAATATCCTTTAGTTCCTTTTGGATACCGCACAAATATACATGTTTCCGAACGGGACTCCATCTTTTATGTCTTTCCTTTCAACACATGTGCAGGACAACCAAATATACCCATGTGTTGTAAACTAGGCTTTCGCCCAGTCCACAATTCATGTGGGGTTTTAGGGACAGATTTAGATGGTACATCGTTTAGAATATATATTGCTGTTTATAGAGCATATCCCCAAAAAGAAATAGGAAGTGTTGAATAACTCAACATTGATCTAACCATCTCTAAAAGAGTCCTATTTCTCCTTTCTGCTACCCCATTTTGTTGAGGTGTACCTGGTGCAGAAAGCTGAGAAACTATCCCATTATCAATAAGATATTGCTGAAACTCTCCAGATAGATATTCTCCACCACGATCAGATCTCAAGATTTTTATATGTTTCTCAAGCTGATTTTCTACTTCAGCTTTGAATGCTTTGAACATATCAAATGCATCCGACTTATGTCTCATGAGATACACGTAACCAAATCTTGAGTAATCATCTGTGAAGGTGATGAAGTACTCATAACCACCTCTAGCTTGAATGCTCATAGGACCACATACATCAGTGTGTATTAGTCCTAAACATTCAGTGGCTCTTGCACCTTTCGTATTGAACGGCCTTTTGGTCATTTTACCTTCCAAACAAGATTCACAAGTTGGTAGATCATCAACCTTTAAGTCACTTAAAGGTCCGTCACAAACCAATCTTTTAATCCTATTAAGGTTAATGTGACCTAGGCGTAAATGCCAAAGATAGATTTCATCTTTTGATAATTTTACTCTTTTATGATTAGGTTCCATTATTTCTGTGTCTAACGAGTGAGAGATATTTCTATGCAAAAAGAATAAACCGTTTTCCAATGTACCTTTGCAAACAACTTTGTCATTCTTACTAATAATAAAAGTTTTATTAAAAGTAACCGAATATCCAAACTTATTTAAACAAGAAACTGAAATTAAATTCCTCTTGAATTGAGGTACATAATAAACGTCTATTAAATCTAAATGCCTACTAGAATCTAAAATAACTCTAATATCTCCCACTGCACTTGCAGACACTAACGTTCCGTTGCCCAAGCGCAAATTGACTTCATCTTCATTCAACCTTCTCTATTCCTGAAACCCCTGCAAGGAATAACAAACATGATTAGTGGCTCCAGAGTCTATGATCCAAGAATCAGTAGAATCTGCCAGAAAACATGTTTCTAGATAATTAACATTACCTTCTTCCTTCTTTTTCTGGGACTTTGGGCAATCTCTTTTCCAATGTCCCTTTTCACCACAAAGGAAGCATTTCCCTTTGATCTTGGTTACTTTCTTGGTTTCCTTCTTGGTAGGCCCAAGTTGTTTTTTCTTCTGTTGTTTCTTGACCTTCTTACGGGTCTTAACAGTAGCAACTTTACCAACCAAATGAATCTCTTGACCTTTGTTTTTCACAAGGATCTTTTCAGCGCTTTGAACATCTTGCATCAGGCCCTGCAAGGTGTATTCCTTTTTGTTCAAGGTGTAGTCCAACTTGAACTGATCAAAGGAATCTGACAGTGAGTTAACTACCATATCAATTTTGGTCTCACCATCAATCTCAGCACCATTTAGTTCAGCAATATTGAGATGTGCTATGACTTTCATCATGTGATCTTTCACAGATTGTCCAGGTTTCATCCTAAGATTCATAAAAGCAGTCACTGCCTCTCTCTTAGTCGTCCTAGACCTCATAGCAAACATTTCCTCTAGAGACATCATTATATTAGCAGCGGACTCCATTCCTTCATGTTGCTGTTGCAACACGTCGGAGATAGTGGCCATAATGTAACATTTTGCCATATCATCAGAAGTCTTCCACTGCTCATACTCATCTCTTTGCATCACATTAGATTCATTATTAGGAAGGGGTGATTTAGGAGTGGTCAGAACAAACTTATGTTTTTCACTTTGCAGCAACAACCCAATTTTCTTTTTCCATGTTACGTAGTTATCTCCAGTTAAGGTGTTATCTTTCAGGATGTTCATAAGTGATGGGGTCATGATTTCTGATTAAAACAAAAACATATATAAGTAAATAATCATGATAATAGCACTTTTAAAAATTTATCTTGAATTAAAATAAATAATTCAATCATAAAAATTCAACGGTGATCCAACACCCATAAATATTACGCCTCCTTTGGGAGTTTGCACTATTTACTAGTTAGATTAGGTCTCACCTAATTGTTAACATAACAACTAGCGTTTTTAATTTTAGCCTTGTAATTTTTATTAACAAGAACTCTTGGGAGGATATTAATAAAATTACATTGAGTGTGTTACCAAGATATCGACCCTCAATTTTCTCTCACGAAAATCCCTCCTTGGGGAATAGATTTCGTTTAAGTCAATTGTCTAGTCTATCCTTGTAAGGAAGTATATTGTTAAATTCCATTTATGGACGCCCCTTGGGGGGATTACCAAAAATAATAAAACTCAACTAATCTTGGAGGCCATAGGCGTTCTTGCACACCTTCTCCCACTCAATTATTTAAGGCGTGTGATTAAATCCCAAAGAATGATTTTTACCAAGTTATCTAGATGCCAATTAGATACCTAAATCATTCAATGCATGTTCATACCAAAAGAGATATATGAGTGGCACTCCTATTCTAAAATGTCATGTTATCATACAACAACAAATATTGTAATATTTAAGGAAAAATTAAATAGCAACAATTTTGGCCCATCCTAGAAAAGCAAGTAAATTACAATTGTTAGGAATACAAGATCTTCAGGTGGTCATCAACCATACGCTCATCCCTCGGCCTCCTCCCATGGACGTGCACAGCCCACAACCCCACAAAAGGGCTGCCTTGCGCAGCCCATAAGGCCACACAAGGCTGCCGTGCGCAGCCCACCAAGGATTGGGTTTGCCATGCGCAGCCCAATCCAGTCCTAGGGTGAGCACGGTGCTCGTTCTCGGTTCCGGTTGCTTCGTTGTTCTTCGTGTCTTCAAATTTTCAATACCCGAATACATTACATCATATTACGAATAAATTACTGCAGTAAATTTTTTTTATTATTATTTTACTGCAGTAAGATTTACAAAAAAAAAAATACTGCACCTGATTACAAAAAAAAAATACTGCACTTATTTTACATACAAAAATAAAATAAAACCCTAGCAACTACCAAGAAGGAATTATGGCGATAATAGACCACCCTTCTTGTTACAAATCCAAAACAAAAATTACATTGAAATTCTAGGACCAAAATCGAGCAATAACAATTCACTTTATAAAACATATATAAATCCATACATTCAACATGTAATTATATATGCGAATACCTAGAGTGTCATCTCTTTCTAAAACATGTATAATCACAATAAAAAAGAAATAGATTCACGTATATATACGTTAATTAATTAAAAGGTACAACCAAGGCTTTGATACCAATTGTAGGGAAAAATAGATATAAAACGCAGCGGAAGAAACGAAAAATAGATTTCGTATGGTTTTAAAATTTTGTTCTCAAAGTTGAACCTTAACCTTTTAATTAATTAAACTCAAATATATACGATTAGAGTTAAATACCTCTTGACGCGTGATCCGATTGACTTACGTCGATTGGTAATCCGCAAAATCTTTTCCGATGCCCGTGAACAGTACCCGCGTGAACAGTGATCGTGAACAGTACCCCCGCCGTGAACAGTGATCGTGAACAGTACCGCGAGATCTTCCAATCTGAACACGTACGTGAATCACCTAGGAGCGTGGTCTCCCTTTTTCTTTGAATTGCAAACCTGAGAATGGATGAACAAAGTTTTCTTTTTCTTTTGTTAGTCACAAAACAATCAAAAGAAGACAAAAATTATTCCGGTCAATTTTAAGTTCTCAATCTAATGATCGAAACTCGCGTGAACCTAATTCGATGTTGTACACACAAGCTTATTGATGAACAAGCAATCAGTGTACTATCAAAGAATAATCGCTTCTCTCTTTTATGTTTAGTAGAATAAAAATTATCATTTTCTATGAATTAAGAAGAAGAAGAAAAATTGAATCATTCAATCAACTATAGTGGCCGAATTCTATATGTGGTATTATATAGGTGGCCAAAATTTTGCTTCCTCTTCTATTTAGGATTGCCGAAATCTTCCTCTAAATGGACCAGGGTTGCCGCAAATCACATACCAAAAATAGTTTGTGTTGCACCCTAATTTCCATCAACCTTTAGACTTCAAAACTTAATCCAACTCATAGATATTTTTATTCTTTTATTGACTAAATAAAAGGACTTCTTATTTGATTAAATAAATAAAATTAATTATTTATTTTCTTATCAAACAAGTCTTTTACTTTTAATATACTACTACCAATAGTATAACTTTAGGAAATATATTTCCTGATCAGAAAAAGATTTGTTTCTTAATTAAACAATTAATTACTAAATTAACTAATTCTTATTTAATTAAAACAATGAAACAAAATAATATATTAGGTTAATATATACACCTTGCCGCCCCACTTATATAAATGAGCCATATATTATTTTCTTATTTCATTTAATCCATTGGACTTTAAATAAAAGCCCACATGTGAACCGGACTCATTCTTATTAAAAGAAACAAGCCCACATGTCTCCTTTTAATATATTAATATAATAGTGCAGCCCATTAATTAAATAATAGACATATTATATTCTTGATATATTAAAAACAATTCTAGATGGACCCTTAAATCGGCCCGGTAGAATATATCAAGTGATCCATGCAAATACGTGTGAATTGGGGATCTTGGGGGGCTATCTAAATTTAAGCCTCAATAGACACAACCTAATCACAATCAACAAATGATTCACTTAGGTCCAATCTATTAATTTTAACTCATTCCACTAAAGGGCTAAAATTGAACTCTTAAATAAAGATAGAATAAGGAGATGTTTCTCATTCATACCCTAGACAATCTTATAGGAGATGGTGTATCCTCGTGAATAATATCAGTAATCGCCAAGAGCTCATAGACCGCCTATAGCTCTCCAAGTTACCATATTTCCTCATATGACCACATTTTGAACTTGGATACTTTGACTTGTCCAGAAGCCATGTTTTCAATAATTATTATTGAAAACTCAACGTTGAGATTTAATATCCAATACCTCAAAACATCCATATGATGATATTATACTCTCATTTAATAAATGGAGCCACGATGTCCATATCTATAAATGAAGTCCTCTATCGATTAACAAATGTATACCACCAAACTATCGAGGATAGACTATGCTATATAATCGTACTCATTGATAGCTCTAATGATAACACTTGCAACCATAAGTCCATCATTTATCTCAGGATTAAGATAGACTCTCTGATTGTCCTCTTTAATGAAAAGACTTATATCTAGTGACGGTTCTAGATAAAGTATTTCATTGTGATCCAGTTCAATACACCTAGTGCACTAGATTCTTTTACTCGAAAACCTTTCGATGATTTTAGACTCATCATATTCATTTGATCTCATTCAAATGCTAGTAAAAGAATTCTACAACTTTAACAAGATAGAGGTGTCCAACCTTTAACTTAAGTTGTGAACGTTATTCAAGACTAACAAAAGAATTGTGTCTACCTCATACATATCCGGATGTATGAACAATTCTTCATGTCTCATAGTCTTTTGACCTTATGATTATTTACCTTGACAATTATAATAATAAATGCTATAAGTAATTGTAAGAATCAGAATTCACTTTATTAATATGAGAAGATTGTCAATTACAATATTACACTCTTGCCATTGAGCATAATCCTAACAGAACCAGTGAACTTGAGACCGTAATTATTTTTCCGGAACTAATATATACAATATGTAAATACAGGAAATTGTAATCAATATATTAAAATAAAAATTTAGAACCTTACCAACGTTTGGAGGCTCCTTCACTTTACGATATGCTCCTGGTTTGTACCACTGATCTTCCTCGCTATATCCTGGAACTGGTAACTACATGTGGGAGAGTCACGTACTTAGGAACTTAGGAGGATGTAGAGAAAAATGAAGAAGATACTTTTTCTTCCAAGAGAATAATAACTAAAACAATTCTAGTTCTTAAAAAAAAATATTAATAAAATATTTTTTTTAATAATGCACAGCACTTTTCTCTTCTTTTGTTTTCTCTATTCACGCATAGTGCTGTAAATATGGGCCGGGCCTGGAGGGCCCGGTCCGGCCGGCCTGCCAAGGATGGCGGGCCGTGCCAGGCACGGCCCCCATTCTTGGCACGTGCCGGGTCAGGGTTCCAGGCACGGCGTGCCAGCCCGGCACGGCACGCCAGCACGACGTGCCAAGCCCAACGGTCGGCACGCCGGGCCGGCAGGCGTGCCGTCACGGCGTGCCGACCGTTGGGCCCGCGGAATTTGGTTTTTTTTTTTTAAAAATTTAAGTATATAACGGTATTTTTTTTTAAAAACAATAAAAATTACAATTTGCCCCCTCAACTCTTGTGTTTTATATTTTTACCCACTTTTCTAATTTTTCTATAAATACTCCCACACATTCCACTTTTCATTCACTTTCTCTAATTCTCTCAATCTCTCCATTCTCAAACTCTCTATACAATTTCAATTATTCTTAATTTCATTCTTACTCTCTCTCTACTATTCTACACTACTAATATACTATTATAATATTTTATTAGTAATTTACTATTATTCTCTAATCTCTCCACCAAGACACCAAAGTTCAAACTTCAAAGGTACATTTTTATTTAAGTGTTATATTTTAAATTTAATATGTTTGTTTAGTTAGTAAATTTATCATTTTATGTTTATATCAGTTATTAATTTTATTTATTTAGTAAATTTATCATTTTTATGTGTAGGGGTTAATTTTTATTTTTATTTTTAGTAAATTAATCATTTTATGTGTTGGAGTTAATTTTAATATATTGTTTTAGTAAAATAATCATTTTATGTGTAGGAGTTAATTTTAATATATTGTTTTAGTAAAAAAAAAATCATTTCTATGTGTCGGGGTTAATTTTAATATATTTGTTTAGTAAAAAAATCATTTTATTTGTAGTAGTTAATTTTAATATATTTTGTTTGTAAAATAATCATTTTATGTGTAGGAGTTAATTTTAATATATTGTTTTAGTTAAAAAAAAATCATTTTATGTGTAGGCGTTAATTTTAATATGTTTTTTTAGTAAATTAATAATTTTTATGTGTAGGAGTTAATTTTAATATATTGTTTTAGTAAAATAATCATTTTATGTGTAGGAGTTAATTTTAATATATTGTTTTAGTAAATTAATAATTTTTATGTGTAGGAGTTAATTTTAATATATTGTTTTAGTAAAATAATCATTTTATGTGTAGGAGTTAATTTTAATATATTGTTTTAGTAAAACAAAATCATTTTTATGTGTAGGAGTTAATTTTAATATATTTTTTTAGTAAATTAATCATTTTATGTGTAGGAGTTAATTTTAATATATTGTTTTAGTAAAATAATCATTTTATGTGTAGGAGTTAATTTTAATATATTGTTTTAGTAAAAAAAAATCATTTTTATGTGTAGGAGTTTATTTTAATATATTTGTTTAGTAAACTAATCATTTTATGTGTAGGAGTTAATTTTAATATATTGTTTTAGTAAAATAATCATTTTATGTGTAGGAGTTAATTTTAATATATTGTTTTAGTAAAAAAAATCATTTTTATGTGTAGGAGTTAATTTTAATATATTTTTTTAGTAAATTAATCATTTTATGTGTAGGAGTTAATTTTAAAATATTGTTTTAGTAAAATAATCATTTTATGTGTAGGAGTTAATTTTAATATATTGTTTTAGTAAAACAAAAAATCATTTTCATGTGTAGGAGTTAATTTTAATATATTATTTTAGTAAATTAATCATTTTATGTGTAGGAGTTAATTTTAATATATTGTTTTAGTAAAATAATCATTTTATGTGTAGGATTTAATTTTAATATATTGTTTTAGTAAAATAATCATTTTATGTGTAGGAGTTAATTTTAATATATTGTTTTAGTAAAAAAAAATCATTTTTATGTGTAGGAGTTAATTTTAATATATTTTTTAGTAAATTAATCATTTTATGTGTAGGAGTTAATTTTAATATATTGTTTTAGTAAAATAAATCATTTTTATGTGTAGGAGTTAATTTTAATATATTTTTTTAGTAAATTAATCATTTTATGTGTAGGAGTTAATTTTAATATATTGTTTTAGTAAAATAATCATTTTATGTGTAGGAGTTAATTTTAATATATTGTTTTAGTAAAAAAAAAATCATTTTTATGTGTAGGAGTTAATTTTAATATATTTTTTTAGTAAATTAATCATTTTATGTGTAGGAGTTAATTTTAATATATTGTTTTAGTAAAATAATCATTTTATATGTAGGAGTTAAATTTAATATATTGTTTTAGTAAAACAAAATCATTTGTATGTGTAGGAGTTAATTTTAATATATTTTTTTAGTAAATTAATCATTTTATGTGTAGGAGTTAATTTTAATATATTGTTTTAGTAAAATAATCATTTTATGTGTAGGAGTTAATTTTAATATATTGTTTTAGTAAAAAAAATCATTTTTATGTGTAGGAGTTAATTTTAATATATTTTTTTAGTAAATTAATCATTTTATGTGTAGGAGTTAATTTTAATATATTGTTTTAGCAAAATAATCATTTTATGTGTAGGAGTTCATTTTAATATATTGTTTTAGTAAAAAAAAATCATTTTTATGTGTAGGAGTTAATTTTAATATATTGTTTTAGTAAATTAATCATTTTATGTGTAGGAGTTAATTTTAATATATTATTTTAGTAAATTAATCATTTTATGTGTAGGAGTTAATTTTAATATATATTTTTAGTAAAATAATCATTGTATGTGTAGGAGTTAATTTTAATGACCTAAACTTTTTTTTTTTTAGGAAATGGATCCCACCCATCCTTATTTTCCAAACGGTCTAAACATGCTGAACGATGATTTTGATCTCTCCGGACCGGCAGAAACCGGAGCGGGACCTTCTGGTTCCGGCGCCACACCGACATCACGTACCAAATCTAAGAGGTTAACATTAGACGTATGGCAGTGTTTTGACGTAGTAGAAATGACACTTCCAGACGGTACGGTCGGCCCCATAGCCAAATGTAAGTTTTGTCCTAAGAACTATACCACTACTAAGGGTGGAACCGGTCATTTGAGAAGACATGCAAAAATGCATGCCCAAACACATACATGTACCCAATACAACCCAGACACAACTGCAACGGCACCCAGACGGGTCGGTTACGACGTGGCATTACGACGCCGCACATGCTAGAGAATGTTTGGCACGGTACATTGTACAAACTGATCAACCTATTAATTTCGGTGACTGTGTTTTTTTTCAAGAATTTATCACATCTGCACTTTGCCCCCAAATGCAAATTGTTTCTAGAACCACCACTAGGAACGATTTGATAAAAATGTTTAAAACCCAACGAGATTACTTGACGGCTGAATTACAGCATCTAACTGTCTCAATTGCATTAACTTCCGATATTTGGAACGCATGTTCCAAACAGGACTATTTATGTGTCACAGGACACTATTTAGACTCTGAATGTAGGATACAAAAAAAATTCTTGGTTTTCGTCCTATGGATTTTGCACATACCGCAGACAATATTTTTGCTGTCATTCTTTCTGTTTTAGAAACTTATGACATAACTCATTGCATCCTCTCTATCACATTAGATAATGCATGGGCAAATACTAAGTCTATTGCATTGTTTACTGAAAGAAACATCCCTCAAGCTGGGGGTTATTTCTTCCACCAGCGTTGTGCATGTCATATCATAAATTTAGTTGTACAGTCTGGTTTGAAGAAAGTAAGCAATCGTATAGAACGCATCAGAGATGCCATTTCTTGGATCGGTAGCTCAAATCCAAGATTTCAAGAATTTGGCAGACACTGTACATTAAACGGTCTACGACCCCGACGATTCCAAACTGATATGCCGGTAAGGTGGTATTCTACTTACTTAATACTGAAAAATTGTTTGGAATATGATACAACTATTTCAGGTTTTTATAACATGAAATTGGCCGAAAGTGGCTGTCCACCTGCTCAATCACTGACACCAGACGATTGGTATGTGGCAAAGATTTTTGTTGAATTTTTACAGGTTTTTTACAATGCCACTGTAACCCTTTCTGGGGTCTACTACCCCACATCTTCCCAGGCAATCCATCAGATTGTGGAAATGTCTGACATGTTAAACACTTATAGGGAAGATGACTTGCTTGGCGATGCAGTTGTTGCCATGGAGACCAATTTTAAAAAATACTGGTCTGAAATTCCTTTCCTTTATGCCTTAGGTGTTATAGTAGATCCTAGAATTAAATTAGCTGGTATAGAATATTTGCTTGAGTTTACTGGTAATAAATTGTCAATAGATTATTCCGAACAGATTACTGACATTCGAAACAAGTTGTTCGAAGTTTTTAGTATTTATGAGCGCAGGTTTGGCGGCATTCACACGGAACCATCACCAGAACCGGACAGACAACCGTTGCCGACAAGTTGGAGCATTCTCAAACGCCGGAAAAAAGACAAATCAGCAAGTTCTTCTTCTTCAACTACACGATCTGCTGCATCTTCTGGCGCCGAACTGAATAGGTTCCTTGAAGCACAGTTTGATGCCGACGAAAACACGGAGAATTTTGATCTGTTGTTATGGTGGAAGACCTATAGCTACAGGTATCCGGTCTTGTCACACTTAGCACGTGACATACTGGTTATCCCCGTGTCCACTGTGTCTTCAGAACAGGCATTCAGCACGAGTGGACGAATTATTGAACCAAGAAGAAATTGTTTGACTCCAGAGATGGTGGAGGTATTAATATGCATTCGGGATTGGGAGCATGCTCGAAAGAGGATGCAAAATGAAACGGTAGATGAACAATTTATTCAAAATTTCTCCAATTTATATGTCGATGAGGGTTCCGGCAGTAACCAGGTCCAGAACTAGGTTGTACATGTACATTTACTTGTAATACGATTGCACTCTTTTTCCCTTACCAAGTTTTTATCCCACTGGGTTTTCTTGGTAAGGTTTTTAATGAGGCAATCATGTAAATATGTAATACTGAAAGTCCGAAATAAATAAAGAATTCTTCATTTCATATTTTTATCTACTTTTTTTTTCTTTCATGTTTTATCTTTATTTATTTTTTGAATTAATTCATTAAATAAAATAAAAAATGTATCTATAATCTATTATTAATTTATTATAAACATTTTTTTTATTATACAAAAATAATAATATATAAAAAAATTTAAAAAATATATATATATATATATATATGGGCCGGCCCATTTGGCCCGCCAAATTGGCCCACGTGCCGGCACGGCAAGCGGCACGGCACGGAAGGGCCGTGCCGGCGTGCCGTGCCGTGCAGGGCCCCCATTTAGGAAAACGGGCCGTGCCTGGCACGGCCCGCCAAAGTGGTGTGCCGTGCCAGGCACGGCCCGTTTTCCTAAACGGGCCGGGGAGCCGTGCCGATGTGGGCCGGGCCGGCCCCCTTTTACACCATTATTCACGCACACCAAGCCCACAAATTGCACACCCTTTTACTGATGTGTTTTTTTTTTCTCTTTTGAATATCATGTGTGGATGTTTTGATTTTTTTTTTAAATTCAAAATCAGTTTAATCAAAAACCAATTAATCTAATCTTTTAAGATATCAAATATCTTTAAAGATATTGATTAATATTTATTTTATTTAATATGATTTGAATTCAAACTATTTAAATTCAAAAATCAAAATATAATTTAATAAAATAAAAGAATCATATTATCTTATTTTATTCCAAAACAAATATCAAAAAACATCCTCCATTTAGTGATTAATAACATGATTAAATAATCTTATTATTTAATTTCATTAATCACCATTATTCATTAATCAAATAATCTCATTATTCAATTAATTCCCAAATAAATACGTGTCACTTTCGTAACACAATTAATTGGACAATCCAATTAATTAATTGTGACTCTTGTTACCTAAATCGATCGGGCTAGCAAGGGGACCTAATGGACCCACAATATTTTGAGCTCTAATAATCATCGGAATCATTAATTAAACTCTTTAATTAATATTCCTTGATTATTAACTCCGGTGTTATTCCACTAAAAACTCGAAGCTGCACTCTCTCAACTGTAGACGCTTTTACACAGACCGATACAACTCAGTGTCCATCGATATAGCTATTACACATGGTGTGATCCTCCATGGTAGTTCATAATTAAAGCTGGGTCATAATGGCCGTTATACCCCTCTAATTACATATATCCTTTAAGTACCGTTGATTCTCTAATGTACAATAAATCCTATTTCCTCACGGAATTAGGAGAGCGCTCATATTGTTCAAGCCCCGAATCAACCCTTAAGGGAACTACTATCTACTTCTTACAAGAAGGAGTGGATTCCACTATTGTGTACATACCTTCCCAGCCACAAGCCAAACCGCAATCCCAACATATGGAGTATATTGATCAGGAACTGCATCTGACCTCACCCATGGCATATCAAAGACCACGATCTAACCTGAAGGAGTCGATAAGACACTCAGGATTAAGATCACCCACATATAGCCATCATTAGTTGATATATATGAATCTCATCAGTAAACGGATCTTGGTGAGAGATTCATATAGATCATGGCCCAATCCTATATGATCACATCATACAAGGTACCTCCATTCCCATATCTCATATGAATGATTCAGGATAGAATCACCATACATTACGGAATGGACCACAGTTATAGATTAACCACAAATAAAGTACCTAGCTTTATTTGCTATCTATGGACTCTTTATATTGCACGTCTCTTACTGTATCCATCCGTATATGACACTTATATACACAGTTCGAGATTACATCCGGCAATCTAGGATGTTAATATATGAACATGTTATAAAATAAACAACACAACAAGAATGAATTGAATTTTTCTTTTTATTTATTTTATAAATCCATTTACAAATTACATCTTTAGGGCATAAACCCCAATAATGGAGCTCACAGATCATCCAGAGGAAGAACCCATAATGCCCGATAAGGAAGAACATAGAAAAGAATGGACCAACGGGCAACCTGTGGATAAATTGGAGGAGGTAGATTGAGCCATGATAACACTAGATTTTGGGTCCCCCGTCCTATGCGTATTGCTTAATTCTCAGGTAAAATCGAGTGTTTAATGGCTCGTTTAGGTTTTTGCAGGTAATTTTTTGTATTATAGGCATTTCTGAAGGATTTTTGAAGGAAAAGAAGAAAATTGGGGCACAAAGCACAAAATCAAGAAGCAGAGCCTTAAAGAAGGATTGTCGCTATTGAAGTGTCATCTTGGAAGACCGTGACAATCTTAGTAATAGCAACTCTCGCGACCCAAGTGTCGCTAATGTTGCAATGAAGCTAAAGTGCGTCAAAAGAAGGAAGAAGTGTCACTGTCGAAGTGTCGTCTTAGAACACCGCGACAATCCCAGCGACGGAAACCCTCGCCACCCAAGTGTCGCTGTTGTTGACACTGAAACTACGTGCGGAGTGGAAGATCAAGCATCGTCGCGGTATAGTGCCATCTTGTAGACCGTGACAGTCCGCCAGCACTACTCCCTAGGTTGATTTATGGTCCCGTTTCGGCTCCCATATAAATTCCCAATGCTAATTTTGTGAGAAGAGGATCAGCCACACTCAAAGAATATACACCCAGCAGCCTTTCATACTCTCACACATACATCACCCATCCATCATTGGAGTTTGGAATCAAGAAGAAGGAACTCAATAGACAAGAAGCCTTAATGACAAACTTTGGTTTGTTCTTTAACTCTTCTATCTTTTCTTTTATTCTTTTGATGTGTAACTAATCTTTTAAGTTAGGGAATTGATGTAACCAATTAAACAACTCTTGCAATCCAAGAGTCTAATACTTTATTTCAATTCATTATTAGTCTTTTTTATGGAATTACTTGATCTAATATCTTTACTCATATTCAGTTGTGACCTCAATGAATGTGTGTTTTAGGATTAGTTTATACAAGAGGAAGAGGATTAAGTGTGGGTGACCATCCCATTTAAGCCTTAACCCTAAGCTTAGTAATTGAGAGAATTTGCATATGCATGACCTTGCTATGTTTAATTTGGCTTAGAGTTTTAATTAAAATTTAATTCTAACCATTGCTCATTACATGACCGTGTGTGAGTAGTAGAAAGTGTTAACGGAAATTTTACTCGGGGTGAGAAATCTCAATTAACACCCTCAAAACCACTACCACGGAGGTGGTGGTCAAGGTAGAATGTATTCTAGTCAGTGCTAGTTAAAAATGACAAAAAAAATACTATTATCAATACCATAAAAAGAGAATGAACAAAAAAGAATGAAAATGTTTTCTTTATTCTTATTAATGGTGTATCGTTTACAAATATCTCTCAAACGCTCTCAATCTCTCTACGGTGTAGTAGGGTTGTTATAACATCATATTTAGCTTGCATACCTTAGCTTTCGTTGGTGTAAATCCTGGAGGAGGATCCATATACACTTCCTCTATCAAAACACCATGAAGAAATGAATTATTCACATCAAACTGTCATAATGGTTAGTCTAGATTAACTGCCAGAGAAAGTATAACTCTAACAGTATTCATGTTAGCCACAAGAGTAAAGGTCTTTTGATAGTCAATCCCATTTGTCTAAGTGTAACCCTTGGCAACCAATCTAGCCTTGTATATGTCAATGGTCCATCTGACTTGTACTTTACTGTAAACACCCACTTACATCACACTTTCTTTATGTTCAGAAGTAAGTCAACCATCTCCCAAGTAGAATTCTTCTGGAGAGCTTTCATTTCATCTACCATAGCAGACTTCCACTTAGGATCTCCAAGAGCTTCTTGAAAATGACTAGGAATAGACACAGAAGACAGTTGAACGACAAAAGCTAGGTGAGACTTAGAAAAGCGATGATAAGAGATAAAATTAAAAATGGGATAAACAACATTGGAACATGATTTGGAAACACCCAACCTATCAAGCTCTTTACGATCATGAAGACGTTATCTTCTACTTGTAGTATTTTCTAAATCTGTAGGGTTAGAATCCATAATAACATATGAAGTGGGAACTGTAGGGGAAGGAATATGTACCTCAGAAGAAGTCTGTACCTTAGGGTCAATGGCGGAAAAGTCATCTGATGGCATGGTAGTATCGTCAAGTGGAGTACTGGAGTCAAGAGGTGGCATAAGAGTAACATTCTTATTATGTATTGTGTAACATTTTTGAAACAGTCGGGCTGGCCTTTCACTCTGACTAGATTCACCCTCCACATGATCAGGAGCATCTAAAGACTCCCCCTCACCTAAAATAGTCGAATCCTCCCAGAAATCCACACTTTTTTCTTCCAACCACAATCGTTCCTCTTCCTTACTACTAATCTCCCCTTAAAGTGGAACAAGATATAAATCTCTAGAAAAATAGGACACCCGCTCATAGAACTGAACATCCATGGATATATAGTATTTGCCCGTATGAGGATGGAAACATTTATAACCTTTTCTGAATTTAAGTAACCTAAAAACACACATTTCAATGCACGGGAATCAAGTTTATCTCTATAAAGTGAGTGCATTTGAACATAACACACATAACCAAAAACCTTAGGGCAAATGTTAAGAGCTGAAGAGATATGATGAAAATGTTAAAACATCCTCAAAGAAGTTTGATAGTCAATGATATGGGTAGGCATTCGGTTGATAAGAAAGAGATCGGTCATGACAGCATTAGCCTAGAAACGTTTAGGAACATTTGAAGAAATCAGCTAGAGCCTGATTCACACACTTATGACCGTTGTCAAAATGAAAAACCTAAACCAAAGTATGAAATTGTGTGACAATCATTTAGTAAAATAAAGGAATGACATGTATAACATCACTTTCAGATTTCCTTAAATATATCCAAATCACCCTAGTACAATCATCAGTAAAATATACAAAATATTTTATGACCTGAAGTAATATGAGTAGAAAAAGGACCACTAACATCAGTATAAACATATGAAAAAACGGATTTGACTTTTATTGAAATTTATTTTAAATAGAACACGATGATTTTTAGCATAAATGCATTGTTAACATTTTAAACTAGAAGCAGGAATATTGTAAAACAACTGAGGAAATAAAAGTTCTAAATAGGCAAAAGATGATTGCCCTAAATGATTATGTCATAAAAGAATTTTCTCAATCAAGTGACTCGTTCCCTACTTGGAATCCTCTGCTAGACTCTGATTTCTATGCTCTGGCCTCTTCCCAGTAATACAGACCTCATTTCTCTCTACCAGTGCCAATCGGCATCTTCATGAGATTGTCTTGAACACATAGTGAGTATGATAAAAAGTTACAAAACAATTAAGAAATTTGGTAATTTGGCTAATAGAGAGAAAGATTATTATAGAGATTAGGTGCAAGTAAGTCAGAAGACATGGAAAAAGTAGGTGAGAGTGAGACATTGCCGGCCCTAGTAATCAGCATGTGAGTCCCATTAGCAACCTGAACAAACTTAACAGGTGAAGACATTATAGAAGTAATCAGAGAGGAATTACTAGTCATATGATCAGTAGCTATTGAATCAATAACCCAAATGTTGTTAGTAGAAGAAAGTAAAACCAAACCAAAATTACCTTCTTGAGGAGACACTCGAGAGACATGAGAAACAGAAAATAAATAAGCCATAATTGACCCAAAAGGAATTTCGGCAACCATGTGATTGAGAGATGGTGCGGCTAGGGCTTGGACAGAAAATTGTATTTTCTACGGTGTGGTTAGGTTAAGGTTTCAGTAGAGAAGATAGGTTGTCTGGCCACACAAGAGAAGAGTGCAGGTTACTCTTGTAAGGTTTGGCAGCAGCGGCATCAGGTCTTCTAATTAGAGTTGGGAAAAATAAAAGGGCAGCAGAAAATTCTTTAATTTGTTCTGATACCAAATTGACAATTGAGCAGAAATTCTTGATTTGCATATATCACAAGATAGTACTTATACATAGAGATGCATATTTAGGGAATGGGGATGGATATAGGTCCCCCCATCCCCATCCCCACTTCCCAGACCCTTCCCCCATCCCCCCCCCCCCCATTTCCCCGTTTGGGGAAAATGGGGATGGGGAATTTTGGGGGGAGGTATATCCATCCCCAACCCCAGTTCTCCGTTTTCCCCGTTTTTCCCCATTTTTTCCCATTTCCCCGTTTCCCCGTTTCCCCGTTTTCCCCCATTTCCCAAACTGATCATGTTCCCAAATGTAAGACCTAAACTTTCGTTTTCGTACCTGGTCTTCAGAGCGAATTTGACTGCTGCTTTCTTCAACATTAACCACATCATGGTCCACATTATTTGAATTAACTTCTGGCTGAGAAGAAATTTAACCTAAAAGTGTAGTGTAGCAAGTTAAAATCGACACTATAATTTAAATAGAAAACAAAGCTGTCAAGAAATAGTGGAAATAACATAAAACAAAACCAAAAACAGAGGATGTAGACAAAACAAGAAAGTGAGAAACAATGGTGGACCTAGTGGTTGTCGACTTTATAACTAAAGTAAGACAAAATATGTTCACAGTACTTCACACATCACACAACACAGTACTTCACCTTGCTTTTGTTTTTCTGCGTTCTTGCACATGATGGATAGTAGACAGTGGACTAGTGGAGAGAACTGGCACCAGCGGAGAGAAGTTGAGAGTCTGAAACTGATGTGGACAGTGGACTAGTGGAGAGATTGAGAGGAGCGGCAGCAGCAGTAAATGAGAAGAGTGAGAAATGAGAAATGTTAAGACTTAAGAGTAAATGAGTATATATAGTTAGGGTTTTTGAATAGTAATTTTTTTTTTAAAACTTTTATTTATTTACTTATTTATTTATATATATATTTTTTGAGAGAAATGGGGAAATGGGGGAAATGGGGATAGGGGGAGGTCACCCCATCCCCATCCCCATCCCCATTTCAATATATTTATGGGGAAAATGGGGAAATGGGGATGAGGGGACCTCTCCCTATCCCCATCCCCATTTCAATTTGGGGATGAAAATCATCCTCATCACCACCCCATTCCCCATTTTTCCTTAAAAAAATTTCCCCAAATGGGGATGGGGGCGTGGAGATTTGGGGATCCGGGAAAAAATATGCATCTCTACTTATACAAGTTTACATAACCTATTTAGGAAAGAACCTATAGTCAACTATACAATAATGAAAGAATAATAACTATAATCAACTATACAATAATGATAGAATAATACATATATTCAACGATAGTAATGATAGAATAGTTCCTAGCAAAATAAGGAAACATAGTATTTACATTCCAACTTAATTGCATAATACAAAACAATACATTGCAACGAACATGCCCTTAATATTTTATTTTGTTTCGAAGTGATGAGAATGATTTACAAAAAATGAACAATTTTTTTAGAGAGAATTACAGTTTCATCTCTATGTTTTAATGAAAAGTTACTTTTTTACTCGATTTATGTGTATTAGAGTTTTTGGTGATTATCTTTTTGAAAATACATCAAAATGGTCCTCTGACTAAAACATAATGGTCAAACCTAACCTAACCCATGAAAGTACTATTTTACCCCTAGTTTAAAATAATTGTATTTTCAAAAAATCAAAATTACAATATTATATTTACATTTTCAAAATTAAACTATAAAATTATTTAATAATTATAAAAAAATAAAAAAAAAAGTTGAGGCCATCTCCATCTCCATCTCCGCCTATTAAATATTTATATATATATATAATATTTAATTAACTATTAATATATATATATATATATATATTATTTAATTAATTAATTATCTTAAAAATGAATGGATGAAAGAAATCCGATCTCCTCCGTCCACAATCTTCACCATTGAAAATTAATTTTTTTTGGGATTTAGAAAAATAACTTTTTTTAAATATTAAAAAACTAAGATCCATCAATAAATCCCAAAAACCTTCTTACTCCAGATCTAGAAGGTTTTTGGGATTTATTAAAAAAATGAAAATATTTTATTTAGAAAAAAGTCCAAACTCAAATGATAGAGCATCTCAATCAAATGGAGAAGCTCTATCATCTGCGATAGAGCTCTATGATAGTGCTTCTTCATCGTGACATCACATACGGAAAAGCCCAATCATATGCCATGGACTCTATCACAGATGGAGGAACTCCATCATTTGCGATGGACTCTACGATGAAGAATATCTATCATAGATATATGCGATGGTTCTTCTCCATCGCAGATGAAACCACCATTGGAATAGACATGCTCCATTGATGGACAGATCTCCTCCACCACTTTCTTTATAAAAAAAAAATTAAAGATGAAATAGTCAAACAGAGGTGTGTTTGGATTTGGATTTATGAAGATATATATGTTTGATTTTTCTTTTTTGCGATTTGATTGAAGAGATGATTTTTTTTTACTGATTTATGAACAAATAGCCATATTGATGATGAATGACAAATGGGTTTCTAGGTTTCCAGAAATAATTTTTTTAATAATGAAAATGATTTTTTATTTCCTAAAATATATTTATATTTATTTCTAAAATTAATTATTTTTAAAATTTTGTTATTGGTACATGTGTCACTTTTGCACAATTGTGCAGAGAAGTAAATACCCTTGCTCCCATTAGCTTCGACTAACAGTTGACTAACGGATGAACCATTATGATATATTTCTAAAAAGATAAGGACCAAAGACTCTAGTACACATAAATCAATTTAAAAAGCAATGTTTCATTATAGTATAGGGACTACACTGTAGTTTCTCCTTTTTAAGTATTGATTTTTTGTAAAAAAATAATAATAAGAAAAAAATTATTTACTGTTGTAAATAATTGAATAATTAGTTAAGAACAAATGAAGAAATAAAGTGAGTAGAGAAACAAGAGAGGGAGACGAGAGAGAAGTGAGAGATTCTGTGTATATATAAAATGTTGCTTCAGCTAGCTCTCTCTACAAAAGAAGAGAACAGTACATATATATACAATTATCAAGTTTTACAATACTTAGTCGCTAAGCAATCCAAGCTCTTTCCACGTGTGCCATTAAGTGGGTGGATAAAGGCAAGTTGAGAGGAGTAATCAAGTGGGGTGGATGTATTTAGGTGGTGGAAATTCACACCATTCATAACACTCCCCTTTGGATTTCTACCACTTGTATTTTAATTTGCTAGGAAAAACCCATTGGGACAAAAACCTCAGCAACAATATATACAATGATCCTCTGGATCTTGTGATGCTGGACGTTCTCAAAACTATCTCGTCAAAAACCTTGTCAGGAAAACTCAATGGGAAAAAACTTGATCAAAGGGAAAAATAGTATAGTGTACATATGTCTAGATTTATTGTTTTCTTCAAAACATTTCTCACATTTATACTTTGCTAGGGAAAACCCAGTGGGATATAAAACCTGAGCAAAGATATTCATTAATCTGTCGGATCAAAGTAATATTTATGATGATTTTCTGGATCAAAGTAATATATATACGATGATTAGCAAGATCAAAGTAATATTTACAATGATCCTTTTGATCAAGTCAACATATATACGATGATCAACTGGATAAATGTAATATTTATGAATCAAATAATTTTGGGTGTGCTTATAGAATTGCCTCATTAAAACCTTATCAGGAAAACCCAATGAGATGAAAAACCTGATTTGAAAGGAAAAAGAGTACAATGCACATATGCCCAAAATAATTAATATACTTTATCTGATATGCTCCCCCTGGTGGGACACTCCCCCTAATAAAAGTTCTTTTAAAGCAATCTTCTAGATTGCTGAACTGACGCATACAGATAACTTCATAAAATTATTGGAGGGGGTATAAGCAAAAACTTGCTTTATGGATTATGGAGTAATATCCATATGGAATCTTTTCACAATCCTTTCAAAATATTATGATTGATGGACAAGTATTCCATTTGATCTATGCTCGACCTTCAGGTCGAGCCAATGTTTTCCTTCTCATTTCCTTATGAGGACTTATTAGTATATAATATGATTATTATATCTTTATCTTTATCAGATATTAACTGAGACGGTTATACCACATCTGTTCATATTGTTTTAATCCATATAAGGATTTTTGTATGTTCATCAAATACAGATTACGAGATCTCGATTTACAAGCTTTTAGCATTTTAGAATTCTTCAGGATTTAAAAATATCTGCATTGAGTGAATCATCTAGATAAATGATTACTACGTCTATAAGACGTATTTCAAGCCTTTTAGAGGCAGCCAAATTTATCAACAACATAACCGTATTCATCAATTGTGAATACCAAGTTTCTGTAAGAAACCTCGCACTACGAGTCGTGCCTCATATCTCACGATCTCGTTTTTCTCATTACGTTTCTGTATAAAGACCCATTAGTATCCAACTAGTTTGATATCTCCAAGTGTCTGGAGTACTATTGGTCTAAATACTTTATGTCTGGCTTATGAAGTCAATTCTTCTTGAATTGCTTCTTCCATCTAGGCCAATCATGCCTTTTATCTACAATCATTGATATTATGAATATCATAATTATCATTTTATAATTTCAGTAGCGCTACTGTGTATAAAAATACATCATCAATGATTGTTTCCTTATGATTCCACATTTCTCTTATATGACTTATAGAAATTCTCTCAATTTCTATACTTTTGTATCTCTATTGAGATTTCTTCCATTTCAATGAATTTAGTCATTTCATATACTCCGTATGATTTATAGAATTTCTCTCAATTTCTATATTCTTGTATCTCTGTTGAGATTTCTTCCATTTCAATGGATTTAGTCATTTCATAGACTTGTGTCTCTTTTAGATATATCAGACTCTTATAGAGTTAATTTAGAGAAAGTGGATTTATTCATAACTCGAGTTTTGTTTACTCTTGGGATCCCAATAACAATACTTTTCAAAAGGTTTATAAACTTATGACATATATCAGATAATTTATTTATTGCCATTTTCTCTGATCGTTCTTCAAGAACAATCACACGGCCGGGGTTTATGAGATGACAACTTATAAAATCAGGTTACCTTTAATATATCAGGTAATAGATTAATAATCCTTTGATGATTAATTATCTTTTGTATTTGAGAGATACGAAGATTGAAATGAGACACGTATATAGAGAGAAAACCGAACGGGTATCTCTATTTTGTATATAAGTAACTTTTCATTTACTTTTTCTCTTATAGAAAAACTTTCCCAATTGGGAATTAATCAATATAATAATATGCAGATTGTGCATATAAATATGAACTATCAGAAGTTTAAATGATCTAATAAAAGATTACTCAAAATCAATATTAATCTTAGATTGATATAAAAGTCTTATCTTAGATCATCTCAGATATGCAATAAGGAGATATGCAATACAATCAAATATCTTAAAAGTGAGTAAGTCCCTATATGGAATTTAGTAATTGTACCGAAATAATGAGTTTCTCGCAATTACCTGGAGACGTTTGATAAGTAATCCCCTAATCCATTTTGATTATGAGTATATCTGAAAAACTGATAATCAGTACAAGTAATATAGAGATGTTTGATAATAAACAAACATATGATCATCTCGTAGATGCATCAATTAAAATCATATAATAATGAAATGGATCATTTGGTAAATGAATATGTCCACATATATCTCCTTGAATTCTTTGTAAGAATGATGAGAATTCAAAACCAACTTTTAGAATAAGATGGTTTTACTGTTAGTTTCCCATGTGAACATGCAGTACATAAGTACTCATTGGATAAAGAATCTTCTGATTCTTTAATAGATATCCATGAGTATTTTCAATGATTATACTCATCATTGTAGATCCATGGTGACCGATATGGTCACGCCAAAACACAAACATTTTTGGATCTGAGAACTTTTGACTCATAACTGAATAAATATCTACACTCTTTATAATAGTGTAATATAATGCAGATAATAAAGCACATAGCTTTTCTATAATGAGTTTCTGACCTGAATCATGAGGAGTAATGCATACATATTAAACATTCTCATTACTTATCATTTCAATATGATATTCTTCCCCCGTATATATTTGAAACTAAGCAGATTCCCTTATATTCTGCTTGAATGATATAAAGTATCATTGATACACAATTCAATACCATATAGTAATAAGATTGTGGCTCTTTTAGAGCTTTTGATCAGATCCGCTGGATCTGATATGGTATTAACTTTATATGCTTTTGAACTTAGCATATTCTTTTTATGTTCTGCTTTAATAATATCAAGTATCACTGATACATGATTTAGTATTGTTTGATAACATTATCATGGCTCTTCCATAGCTTTCTATCAGATCCGTTGGACATGATACAATATTAATATTTGCTCAGATCAAAGTCCAATTTATAAAATATATCTGACTCCGCAGAATTGTATGAGTCCTTGCACTCTAGGCAAGACATATATTTCCCTTCTGGAAATTTTATGGACATTATGTGTAATGCCATTTTATATCTCATCTGAAATGATAATAATCTTTTCAATAGATTTATTCTATAAACCTTTTCTCTTGTCATTCACAAACATCCACTCATGGGTATGTTTTGATATATCATGAATATAAATATATTCAAATTTACTCTCTTGATACTGCTCCTTCAGGAGCAAGTATAAAATGGATAAAATATCATTTACAATCTCATTACACGTGATATTAGGATCTTAAATCCATTTAAGATATTCACAGCATCCTACTGGATGTGTAGACTTTTTTTCTCAATTGAATGATACGTTCGGATCTTAAATCTCTTTTGTGATAATCACAGCATCCTGCTGGATATATATGAAATGGATAAAATATTATTTCCAATTTCATTATTCGTTAGGATCTTAAATATGATACTCACAACATCCTGCTGGATGTGTAGATCCCCATTTTTTTTCTCAAATGAATGATACGTTAAGATCTTAAATTCTTTTATATGATACTTACAACATCTTACTGGATGTGTAGATCATTCTCTCAAATAAGTGACATGTAAACGTATCACCTTATATATATGAGATAACTTCATATTATGAACGTGTTTAAAACCCCAGGTTCCAAATAATGAAGTATGGCATTCATGTATATAATACTGAATCCAGAATTCCAGGTTCTCATCGGTTTTCAAAACCGTACCAACTTAAATATCATAATTCCAAGAACTTTAAGTTCTGGTTAGTTGGTCTCGCCGATCTCATATATTACGTATAAATAATATGAATATTTAACAATTTATTTGGAGACACATCATAAGCCAGTCCTGAGACACTGCATATGCCAGTCTCATATATTGTATAAAAATAAATGCTGAAAATTTAAACAGTTTATTTGGAAACACAGCATAAGTCAGTCTTGAGACACTGCATAGCCAGTCCCGAGACACTGCATAAGCCAGTCTCATATATTGCATAAAAATAACAGTGTCAGAGTCAGAGTCAGAGTCAGAGTTATAGTTATAGTCAGAGTTAGAGTCGGTATATATATATATATATATATATATATATATATAAGTTCCGTTGACGGCATAGCCATCTTGTACGTTAGGATATTAAATCTTTTTTATAATATTCAGAGCATCCTTCTGGATGTGTATGAAATGGATAAAATATTATTCCCATTTCATAATACATTAGGATTTTAGATTATTTTTATGATGCTTACAACATCCGACTGGATGTGTATATTTCTCTAAATATTGCATTAAACATGTATATAATATTGGATCCAAATCTCCAAGTTCTGGATATTCCATCGTGCCCGAAAATAGAGTTAATAAAGTTTAAATAAGTCAAAATAATACTTACAAGTGGAATTAGCTGAAACGGATGGCACGGTTGCGTCCGAAACGGTCAAAATAGCTGGAAACAAGTCCGAATCGATCGAAAACAGGCGAAAATAGCATGTTGACGTGGCGATGACGTCACTGCTTACGTGGCAGATCATTGCTGACCTGGCGCAACCACAGCTGATGATCTGACGTGGTGCGACATATTCGCTTACGTTGCAGTCTGATGCTGACGTGGCGCTGACGCATGCTGTGTGGCACTGACATATGCTGACGTGGCAGCGAAGTGGTGGTGATGTGGCGGTTGACATGGCATGACATGACGCTGGCATGGCATGACGTGGCGCTGACATGGCGCTTGCTACAGTGTCGTCTTCAACCTTGAAAAAACTGGAGAAAAAAATCTGGGAAAAAATTTGTGTTGACCGGACTTTGACTGAACCTAGAGACTTTGTTAGACCTCCGTTTGAGACACGGTCAGCGGCCTCGGAATCGTCTTTCCGAGACGAACACAACTGTATCCTCCGAAAAGCGATCGGAGCACTCTGAATTTTCTGGGTATTTCGAAAAATCAAAACCAAAGCTAAAAACTCTTGAGAACTTTCTTTAGAAGTCTTAGAATATATATTCGTGCTGATAACGTGTTGTAAATAATTGAAGAATTAGTGAAGAACAAATAAAGAAATAAAGTGAGTAGAGAAACAAGAGAGGGAGACGAGAGAGAAGTGAGAGATTCTGTGTATATATAAAATGTTGCTTCAGCTAGCTCTCTCTACAAAAGAAGAGAACAATACATATATTTACAATTATCAAGTTTTACAATACTTAGTCGCTAAGCAATCCAAGCTCTTTCCACGTGTGCCATTAAGTGGGTGGATAAAGGCAAGTTGAGAGGAGTAATCAAGTGGGGTGGATGTATTTAGGTGGTGGAAATTCATACCATTCATAACATTTACATTTTTTTTTAAAGTGTCGACTCTTAAATTTTTTGAAAGAAAGTCAAATTAAGGAAGAAAATTGAAAACAAAATTGGTTTTTTTGTCAAAAGGTAAAAAAATATAATTTTGTAATAAAATGAAGTTTCTTTAGAATTGTTTTTAAAATTTAAGTTTTTGGAATGAAGTGTATTTAAAAATTGAGTGTGAAAAAATAATATTTGAATGCAAAGAGAAAGTCTGGATCAAATATTGTAAAATGTCTAAATTGCCCTGAAGAGTCAATTATTATATATAAAACATTAATTAAAATTTAAATCAATAAATAATTTAAATAATAAAAAAAATGAAAGAGATCAAAATGATTAGATGATCTCCTCGTAGTCATCTATAGGGATCGATGATCTCCATTAAAAGAGATTTGGTTTTCCTCTAAAAATGGAAAAGAACCAGGTTTCTTCCACGGAGATCAGAGATCTCCATCACTGATCTCTATTAAAGAGATTTGGGTTAGCGTATCTCCTATTGAAAACCCAGATTTCAAGTTTTTTTTCTTTTTATAATTCTTTTGAAAAAAATTCAACCAATTTTTTTTTCTAAAAAGTATTTTGATTCCTTCAATATATTTTAAGGGTAAAGGGACTTTAATACCCTTTTTGATATTCTAATAATTGTTAACCAAAAATGTAAACGGTTTGATAAATGGTAGTAAATTGTTAGGTCACTTTGTGAAAAGTACGATGTATCTACAGTTCTACACATTTCATCAAAGTTAGGTCATTTTATTGTATTTTTCCTAATTCAAAAACAAAACTTTTAAAAAATATTGTTTGATAAACACTAAACAGCATAATCTCTATAGAGTAATAAGTTGAGATTATATGAAAAAAAAAACTATTAATTAATCGAGATATTGATTCATTAATAAATTAAGAGTAATGATAGGTTTTCTAAATTTTTTTCCAAATGTTTATAAAATATGTGGGACCGCATATTTTTTCAAGGGTATTTAAAGACTTATAATATTATAATTTACTCAAAATTACTAATTGATTTCCTTAACACAAGTTGAGTCTAACAAAATTTATTATATAAAATAAATTATTAATCAATCGAGTATATATAGATTATCCTGTAGTTATAATTTTTTTAGATTTTTTTAATTATAAAAAAACGTAAATTTTATAAAACCGTATAATTATGGATCAAGATCCTCTCACCACCTCACATTTTTCTTCACTTTTTTAAAGCATGTGATTGGTTATTGATAAAATGTCAATCACATCTTAATCATTCATTCATTGTACTGCTTATTTGTCATGCAATTAAGTGAGGTGAGGATGAGGTGATGTGCGGAAAGAATCCAAGTCCTAAATATACAATGTTTCTCCTAAAAGATAATATCTTTTTTTTTAGTAAAACCTAAAAGATAATATCTAGGCATGATATATGTTATTGTCTTAATTACAAATTTTAGGACATAAAAGTATTATTAGCAACTTATGAGTACATTTATTCATAAAATAAAAATAAAAATAAATAAATAACACTGTCCAATGTGGTTTTAGTGGTGAATGACGTTTACTCAGTACGATAATGTCTTATGTTCGAGCTGCTGCTACCGCCACATATATATGATATAAATATATATATAAAAAATTAAATTAAATAAGTAACTAAATATTAACATATAAGTATGTAACACTTGTAGAGGTGTCAAACGGGCACCCTTCTAAAAAAGGTCACATAAATATACTAAAAAAACACGGAATGTCTTTTACATTCATTATTTTCCGGTGACCCAACCACTCAAAATTGCAAATAAGAGAAAACAAAAACAAAAGAAAAGGAGAGAAACTCATAAATAAATGGGGTAATTGCACAAATAACTCCTAATTTTAGACCTAATTACACGGGTATGAAACTTTTGTTTAAAATTGTACAAACCTCCTTTATAGTTAGTTGTCTTCCATCCAGATTAACGGTTGACCAACGTATAAGCATAAAATATCTAAAATCCCCTTAGTTAATTATTTTGTCTTTTAATTATCCTTAAAATAAATAATATTTCATTTATTAAAAATTTAAATAAAAATTGAGATGCCAGATCTAGTTCAGAACCATCTTCAACCTTTACCTTCCACAGCTCATCAAGCTCTGTCATAGCTACCCAATCGAATCACCCAACTCATCTGCCTTCGTTCTTCCCTACACTGGCACGCACTCTCCCCACCCAACCTGGATCGACCAAGTTTCGCTTCACTCTTGACCAACTATCCTCATCATCCTCCGTCGATTTTATCCCTCGAGCAAGTCGAATTTAACTCATTAATAGAGCAGTTCTCTCTGTCTGATTCCTCACCGGAAACCAACCGTGCATATGTGTTGTCTGGTTCCTTCGATTTTCGGCTTGTTTGTTTTCATTTTGTAAAATGATGTGTTGGTTGAGATTTGGTTCTGTTATGGTTCCTTAGTATTATTGTTATTATCTAAATATCGCTCTCGCTATTCTTCCAATCTATTCATTTTTTAAAATCAAGCTCTTCACTTTCAGTTGTAATTTGTAAACAGGTGCAAAAACCACTTGTTTTCATATTTCAGCAAATCATTATTATATAATAATATATTTAACTAAAAAAATGAAGAAAAAAGAAAAAAATTTACTCCATGAAGAAAACATAACTTGGGGAGGTCCATGGAAAATTTTTGTTGTCAGATTTGTCTTCATCTACCTCTTTGAATATGCATTTGAGATCCATGTATTTGGAGTTTGGTCTGTGGTGCCTGGTGAGACAATGAAGGAAAGAGGTATCCCATTGTTATTTTTTAATATTTTAATACTTTACTAATTTTGTATTATGTTTAATAAAATAATAAATAATTGGTTATATATTATTTGTCTCCTTAGATATGTATAAATACAACTTTACCGTTAAAACGTTAAGTTTTAACAAAGGATATTTAACGGTAATGGAGGTTTGTATAAGTTTGAGTAAAAGCTCCATATATGTGTAATTAACTCTAATATCAGTGGTGTCTGTGCAATTATCCCTAAATAAAACTATTTTTGTAAACAAGAAGTTTTGTCCTGATTGGTGCCACCTGTCCACGCGTGCCTCGTGCAAGTCTTAAATTTAACGGGTATTATCACTAAAGTTCCTACTTTTTCATGAATTATCACATTTTTAAACGTCTTTACCATATTAGTCATTTTAGTCCATTGATTTTTCAAAATACATCACTTTAATCCATTTGACCAAAAACTAACGGTCAACTATAACAGAATATATAAAAATACAATTTTACCCTTATTATTATTTTTTAAATTTTTTTCTTTTAATCTCTCTACTTTCAATAATAGCTGGTCAACCCTTGAAAAAAAATTAAAATGACTCCATCAAGGTTAAAATTTGAAAAACACAAGCTCTAACCAGCTAAGCTACATTAGCTCATTATTAAAGATTTGTTGATTTAAATGTATATACATAGTTATATAAATTGTTTAAACTAATTTAAATCTATTTATATAATTTAAAATAAACTCATATATATAATTTAAATATACTTATATTTCATAATAATATATAAAAACATATTTATGAAAATGAAAAATAAAATAACAAAACAAAAGGAAACCTAGAAAATCCAAAAAATCAAAGCCTGTAAATTTTTTTATTTTTTTTTTGGATTTTTTTCCTTTTTAAAAATTATATTATTTTAATTTGATAAAAAAAAAAACCCAGAAAATTAAAGCTCATAAATTGAAAAGGGAAAAAAATCAACAACAAAAATAGGAATTTTTTTTTTTAAATTTACTTTTTTTTTTCCTTTATTCCCTTTTGTTTTGTTATTTTCTTTTTCATTTTTCATAAAAAAAAAATTATATATTATTATCATATATGGGTTTATTTTAAATTATATAAATATGAGTTTATTATTATTTTTATTCTATTTTTGTTGTTGATTTTTTTACCTTTTCAATTTATGGGCTTTAACTTTCTGGGTTTTTTTTTATCAAATTGAAATAATATATTTTTTGAAAAGGAAAAAAAATCCAAAAAAAGGAAAAAAGGAAAAAATTACGGGTTTTGATTTTTTGGATTTTCTAGGTTTTCTTTTGTTTTGTTATATTCTTTTTCATTTTCATAAATATGTTTTTATATATTATTATGAAATATGAGTATATTTCAAAATTATATATATGAGTTTATTTTAAATTATATAAATAGATTTAAATTAGTTTAAACAACTTATATAACTATATATATATATATATATATATATATATATATATATATATATTTAAATCAACAAATCTTTAACAATGAGCTAGTGTAGCTTAGCTAGTTAGAGTTTGTGTTTTTCAAGTTTCAACCTTGGTTCAAACCTTGATGGAGTCATTTTCATTTTTTCCAAGGGTTGACCAACTATTATTGAAACTAAAGGAACTAAAAGATATTTTTTTTGAAAATAATAATAAGGGTAAAATTGTATTTTTATATATTCTGTTATAGTTGACAAATTAGTTTTTGGTCAAAGGGAATAAAGTGATGTATTTTGAAAAAACAATGGACTAAAGTGACTAATATGATAAAAACATATAAAAAAGTGACAATTCATAAAGAATTAGGGACTTTAGTGATAATACCCTAAATTTAATTACAATTTGTCACTTTATATGGGACAGGATTGATTCTCTGCTGAGCTTCTGCCCTGCTGAACTGTGCTAAACTCTTAAGGATCTGCTACCACATTTATTGGACAGTCTTAATTAGTTTTAGTTTTTTTTTATCTCTTCAATAATAAATGGCATCGTTTGAAAGGTTTTACTAAGAGCATCTCCAATGCTATTATGCATTTGGAGAAAATGGAATGCCATATAGGATAGATACTAAAGAAGTTAGAAAAACTCTCTCCAATGCAATTATCTAAGTTGAATATGGAGATGATGTGGCAAAAAAAAAGTTAGAGAATATGGAGTTGAGTTTCTAATTCTAGAAACTCTCCTAGAAATGCTGACTAAGATTTCTAACTATTTCTACCAATAATATTAAAGCTCATTTACACTCCTAACTATTTCCACCAATAATATTAAAACTCATTTAATTGTAAAATAAAATATGAGAGAGATTGTAATAATTGTTTTATTATTATTGGTCAAAAAATAGATACATATTTGATTTTAGATAATTGCATTAGAGATGTAAATATGCATTTCACAAATTTTTTTTGAAAAGTGGATCCATATTGAATAGAAATGCTGGTGTAGCACTATTTAAAAACTCAAAAATGCATAATAGCATCGGAGATGCTTTAAATTTTGCTTCTCTTCAAACTTCACTTCAATCTCCTTTTGCTTTTTCCACCGAATCATCTCACTCACAGCTTGTTTTTAGTTTATCATCTCAAATCTTTATCATGAGTGATAATTCATCAAACCATGAAGCCAGATAATAATGAAAAAAACAATTCCCACCCACAAATCATTTTGCTTTGGGTAATTAGAGAGCATTTTATTTTTCTTTGTTACTGAACCAGATCTCAATTTTATTTCACTTAAAGTACATGATTATTGGATTCAAGATATGAATGATAAAATTGTGGTGGTGAGTTTTTGATGAGATGATGTTTTCGGAGTGATTGGGAAAACAAATTTTGTGGGTAAAGAAACATAAATGGTGGTGAGACGAAACATAAATGGTGGTAAAGAAACATAATGTTTTGGATTTGGCACCCATTACGGTTGGGTTTTGCTTTGGCTGAAATATTGTTCTCACTAGCTGGAGGATCTCTTGCTTGAGAGGATAAGAACGGTCAAAACCAGGTAGATTAAATTTGGTGATAAGAAAATGGTGATAACAGTGCAAGGAAAAAAAATATTGGAGTTTGAAGAGAAGTAGAGTTTATTTATGCTTTTAAAACGATGACGTTTATTAATGAAGTGATAAAAAAAAATAACTAAAACTGATCTACACCGTCGAATATACGTGGCATAAGATCCTTAAAAGTTCAGCTCAACAGAGTAGGAGCTCAGCAGAACAGAAGATCTTTGTCCCATTAGATAACCTGTCCTGTTCAAATCCAATGCCCCCTCCAAAAGCGCTCATGCACGTCACGTGGAGCCACAATAAAGCGAATAGAGATTCGTGTATTTTCATACTCTTTTAAGCTAATTAATGAATCATGACAACATTTGTTTTCAAAGGCAAGTAGGCAACTAAAGTATCCATACAAAGCACCAGAGAAAACGGCTATATGTCCTTGCTCGTTGCCCGTTGTTGAAAGATTCTAGTAGGCACGTTGAAGTAGTCTAGATGTCCTCTTAAAAACCTCACTTTAGAGGTAGCATACTGTCACATCGAAATATATTCTTCTTAGTCCTAATTCGTCTGTTAAGTTATCTTCATGTTGTTTTTACCGGAGAAATAAGTGATTATTTCTCAAGTTTTGAGCAAATGGGTGTTTGGTAAATAACTCAAAAACAACTTATTTTATAAATTGCTCATCCAATAACCAGCTTTTGAGAAGTTGGGTAGGGGTTGCTTTTCCAAACTGATTTTTGGAGAAGCTGATTTCTTATCCTTAGAATATCTATAATGTCCCTATTATTTTAACATAAAGACAATAATACCCTTTATTTAATATTGATATTTTTTAATTAATAATATTTTAAAACATCGAAAAATTAAAAAAATCAAAAAATATTTTTTTTGTTAAATCGTATGGTGCTGGCCACCATGGACGACGGAGGCCGGAGGACGGCCAGCTACCACCGGCGACGTCAAAGTCATCGGAGGAAGTCGAAGTCGTCGAAGTTGTTGACGTCGACGGCCGGCTACCTTCACCGTTTAGCGATTGAAATCGCGAATCTGTCGGCTAGCTACCACCGGCGAAGTCGATCGTCGATTCCATCGCACCAGAGATGCTGGTTCTACTCCAGCGATGGATGAGGTTCCTCCTCCATTTTCGCGACGAATCCAGGACCAGATCTCACGATTTCAACTTGTAAGTCGGCGGCGAAGGAGACGATATCGGCAGCGAGGGAGACGATGTCGACGGCGAGGGAGGGATGACAGATGGCAGTGACCTCGGTGGAGAATCTGGTGGAGTGGGAAACGGTGGTGGAGCTTGAGTTGTAGAGAGCTTCTTGAGTGGGTGAGTTGACTCAGTATATTTGTAATGAGAAGACCGAGTTGACTCAATAAATTAGTATTGTGATGACTGAGTTGACTCAGTAAAATATTTTTTAAAAATTATATTTTATATATATTCAGATATATATATATATATATATATATACATATATATATATATATATATATATATCCTATGCTTTATATATGTATTTTAATTTAAATAAAAAAAAATTAAGTAGTAAAAAAATATTTGAATAATATATTACATTTTACCAATTATGTCCATTTTAAACATTTTCCATAATCAATTAAAGTTTACCAAACACTTTTTCCATACTTTTTTCATAAGTTAATTATTTATAAAATTAATTTACCAAACACTTATCCACTTATCTTGTAAGTTGATTATTCCATAAGTTAAACTAAAAGCGGATTATTTCATAAACAAAACAATCTCAAACATAGTCTTAGTCGAGTCAGCTCGAATTTAAAAGTCTTATGTTAGATCCGACTTGACTACTTCAAAATAAGCATTTTTGTTATAATTTAAACGACTCAGTAGACTTAATAGTCTTCTGTTGGACGAGACCCACAAACCTACTTCAAAATGTGCATTTTTGTTATAATTTAGACGGCTATAATACTATTAACTTGTTTTTACTTTTTCTTTTCTATATAATTTCATTTTCGGCATTTGAGCATGGTCGAGCTTACAAGAGTAAGGGGCCGTTTGTTTTTTTGTCTGAACACTTAAGAGTCCTGAATTTTTCTGAAGACTGAATAGGGACTGAAATCTGAATCTGAATGACATGTTTGTTTTTTTTTTCTCATATCTGAATGTACTGTCAACATGTTTGTTTTTAAAAAATAAAACTGTCTGAAAATAAGTAATTTTACATTTATACTCGTGCTAATTAAAAAAAGTTATTTAACATGCACCATTCTTTATAACATTTTGTATGTTTTTTTTTTGCAAACAAGATTCGATTTAACAAAATAAAAAATTAATCAAAGAATATAAATTTGCATGTTCTGCAAACAAAGTTTAAGTTAAATTTATTGTCAAAAAAGAGTTCAAGTTTAAGTTCAATTTTATATGTTGTCCACGTTTCCGGTGAATATAATTCATGAAACCATTTTTGTTTTTTTTTTGGTTTCCTGGATCATATGCACCGGAAACCAAATAAAAAAAAAGGTTCTTGAATTTTTTATATATGATGATTCTATAACATTTTTAGAGCCACGAAATCTACTCAATATGATAGACAAAATTATTGAGCACTATACGAATAGTTAGATAAAAATAAATAAATAAATAAAGAGTTCTTACCGGGATTTGGTAGAAGAGAAATTCAATTGTTCAATCGCTGAAAATTTTCATTATGAGAAGTAATTAAGTTTTTTTTTCTTTTCTAAAACATGTTTAAAATAAGAAATATGTTAAAAGAAATTTTTTCACATCATATTAAATTAATATAAAATTGGAAATATATATTTTTTTAGAGGATAGACTTGGAAGAGAATATTTTAATTGTAATCCAGTGATTTGAAATTAAGTTAAAAGTCAGGATTTCTTACTTTTTATTTTAAGTTGTTTTTTGATATTTTTAAGTTGTTTGACCACTTAATAAAACAAACAAAACAACTTAATGAATTCAATTCAGACCCATTAAGTTTTAAGTGAAAAAAACAAACGACTCCTAAATAATCAAGTTCGGCACATCTAACTGCAAGGCTTGGGCACAAATCAAGCTATACATAGCACATGAATATTTTATTATCTGTACACTGACTGTACAGCAGTGAGCACTATATAGCCAATTGAGAGCATCAAATAGGTGGAATCATGTAAACAGGAAAGCAATTAGAGCACATTCTAGCTCACTGTAGCTTGTACATACTTTAAGACGAGAATATCACCAAATGTAGTAAATCTTAGTACATTTTTTCAAACACTTGGTGCGCACAAACGTTTTGGGTTGTATCTATTATCTATAGCCAAAAAAGTGAAAGAAAAAAAAAAGTACACACTTTTTTAATGGCACCGAATCATTATCTAGATTGAGATTCTAGGTTTTGGGGGAGGAGTGCCTTCTTCAATTTTAATTGTTTGATTGGTGATTGAAACGGTTGGTAGACAATAATTTTAGGGTTGTACACTTGTACCTATGGACAAAAGAGAAATTTTTTTAAATGAATGATGGAACCGAATAATTAATCATCTAAATAGAGATTTTGGGTATCATTTGATTATAAAGGATGGTTGTTCAATTCAGATTGGTAAGTTAAATTACAGTATTTAGGTAAATTTTAAGAATCTTAGGATTAATTTTCATTATTATAACTTATAAATGGTTAGCATATTATGTTTGTGTCCATTCGAATCAATCTATTTAATTTATCATTAATGCTAGACAACCCAAAAAATTAGTCCAAAAACCAGTCTAATGATGTGGTAAGTGATTTGTTCTTAACATATCATCCACCATATCACCACATGATTTATATGGTGATTACAACTCATTTGCCACATCATTTTGATTGAATTTTGGGTTAATATTTTGGGTTGTATAGCATTACTCTTAATTTATTATGTCGAAATATACATATATTGTTTAAAACCCACTAACTTCGTAAACAAGATGAGTTTGGTTCAGTGGTATACCCCTCACATCTACACCACCGTAGGCGAAGTCAAGATTTTGGCTGGCGGGCAAGTCAGAAACTAATATTTATTGTGATACAAAATAATAATAATATATTGACACTAATTTTGAGAATCAAAATGCAAATTTGACTCTATTTTGTATTTCAAAAGCCATTTATAATCAAATTTATTTAAATTTCTTTGTGATTTCCATTTCAATATACATAATCAAAGAATTTGAGAAAAAATGATCTTTCATCTATATTAATATACCAAAACGTAAAACCGTTTAGTCTTTAAGGTAATGTTACAAAATAATAATAATATATTGACACTAATTTTGAGATTCAAAATGAAAATTGACTCTATTTTGTATTTCAAAGTCATCTATAATCAAATTTATTTAAATTTCTGAGTGGTGCTATTGGCACACCCTCTACTGATCTATTCATACCCACTTTTTAAAATTTTGATTTAATTAAATAAAATTAAATGTTTTTATTAAATTTTTTGTTTATTTCCAAAACTACCCATTTTACTTATTTTTCAAACTTAATACATATCATATATGATCTCTCTATCTCTTATCTCTGTATCTGTATACATCTCTCTCACCTCGATTGATTTATTTTTTTCCTTCTCATTTCTTTATTTTTAGTTTTTTTTTCTTATTTCGGAAACGGGGTACTTTAACATAACGACAACTTGATATCATTCTAAAGAAAAAATAAACCTCAAACTTATTTCCAAAGAATGAATTGTTTCCAGATGCTTACTATCATTGTCAGACAATTCTTGCTTTATGTCATTCTTAGATAATTCTTCAAGATGTTTGATATTATTCTTAGACAATTCTTCAATTTTCTTGATATCGTTTTCAAACTCTTTCATAATATTTTAGATGTATGTAAGAAGTAGATTTTAGGGTTTAAGAGTTAAATATTGTTTTTGAAGAAACTGATTACTGGGTTTTTTTTTTGGAAAAGGAATATGAGATTTTAATAGATTTACTTTGTAGAAGATTTCTTTCCTAAATTGTATGTCTCTTTAAGTAATTTTGATAAAGGAAAAAAAAATTATATAATTAAAAAATGGGACATGAATAGATCAGTAGGGGGTGTGCCAATAGCACTACTCAAATTTCTTTGTAATTTCCATTTCAAGATACATAATCAAAGAATTTGGGAGAAAATGATATTTCATCTTGTTGAATAGATGTAATATCTCTTTCAATAGTTCCTAATTAATAAATATATAATTCATATAAAATATTTAAAACAAGATGGATATTGTATAATAAAATAGTAAAGAAAGTTTTAATTTGTTCCAGTGAATACCTAATAAAAATAAAAATACATACATATATAAACGGTTTTAGCACTATACAGTTCATGTATAGCCGCGGGGTAATTAGGAGAGGATATTATTTCCTTTTAGTTTTAATTTCTTTTCAATATTAAAGTCTTTGATTTTTTTTATAAATCTTTGATTGAAATCCAATGATTGAAAATTAACCCGGGAATGTAGTAGCTGAACCTGTATATAGACTAGATTAGGAAATAATGTTTGAAATCATAATAAATGAAAATACTAAAAGAGATTGATTTTTCATTGGAGAAAAAAATAAGTGGAAGAAATTTATATTATTAATAAAATGTGGGACTAGATTGCAATTATGCGTATGTACACAACGAGGTTGTGTTCGAGTCCTCCCCCTCCTAAAAAAACCCGAATTTATTTAATATTTTTTTTTATAAAAAAAACTCACTAAATTGGTTTCATTTTCGTATTGGTGTTGTTGAATTGTGTCAAAAATCATGCATAGGTATGATGTAGTACATTATATATATAATCATTTTCTCCTCAGTGCGCATTGATATAACTTATATCAATGCGTTGCATGTGGACCACTGATTATGGAGAAGTTTTGACAAGTGCATACACTTTGAGTCAAAGTATGTAAATCTAATGGTCCATATCCAACGCATTGATGAAGTTATATTAGTGCGTACTGACTTGAAAATTTATGTATATATATATATATATATATATATATATATTCAAGTAGTGTGTATCAACTAACACGACTACGAGTTCAAGTTTCATCATGAACATTTTATAATGTGATAAGTTTTTTCCTGGTGTTTTTAGCCCGAGGTCCCTAGATACCCGATCAACCTGACCAATTCGGTGTCATATTTAAAAAAAAAAAACAAACAAAAGCATGTCTCTTGATCTATATGGTAATATTATATGATTCAATAAAACAGATTATGTGCATCACCTCTTAGCACACGTTTGTGTATCACCTTCTATGTTAGTGATTAGGAGTTCGAGTCCCACCTTGTACATTTTACAAGTATGTGTGAGGGGTTTTCTCCTAGTTTGTGGGAGTAGATATCCGGATTCCGGACCGTATTTGTATTGTTTGATCTTGGTAAGTTCTGACAATTATATTGTAATAGTTGTAATTCTTGTAAAAAAAAGATTATATCAGTTTAATTATAGAGTAATGCTATACAACCCAAATAATTAACCCAAATTTCAACTCAAATGATGTGGCAAGTGAGTTGTCATCAAAACATGCAACATGAGATGATGTGGTTAATGACAAACCACTTTACACATCATTTGAGTTGAAATTTTGAATAAATTGTTGGATTGTCTAGTATTAGTGTTAATTATATTCTTCTTAAAAAGAGATTCTATTCTTTGAATAAATTAATTTGATTGCTATCAAACGTTTACAAAGGTAAAATCAATATTGAATTATAAGTTTTAAGTTCAATTTTTTGGTGGGATTTATTAAAGTCAGCTTTTAACATTTCGCATTAATAAATCATTAATTTTACTCTTACCTAGATCTACACTACTAAAGTGACAATTAACTTGATAAACCCGTAGCATACAAATATATATATATATATATATATATATATATATATATATATGAGAGAGGAAACCCAAAAAAAAAAAAAATAGAAATTATTACTTGGACATTCTTATATCTTATGTGGAGACTCGGGACCATCGGCATGGTTTTTTATTTTGACATATTCTACTTCGAAAACACCTGTGATGATTGCATACATAACTGAGACTCAAACTGCCCACCATTAATTTGGAATGGGAGGTGTTATGGATGACAATTTCACCTGAATTTAAACCGCACGAGTCAAATATGGGTTTTGTTATTCGGGGTATATATCATGTTCAGGTGTAAACTTAAACTTTAAGTGGGTTTGGGTTCAGGTTGAAAAAAAGAACCGAACTTGAGTATTTAAAAAACCCAAATTCCCTGTCTTTGAAAACCTCTTAGGACTTGGGCTTCCTCTTACTGTCCCAAAAATCCTTCTCCTCCGCTCATCCCTTCCCCGGTCACTTGATTGGCACTAGGTCCTTGCTTGATCATTGACTTCATATAATCCTTCATGCATTGAAGTTCCTTGGCCATCTTTGACATTTCAATTGCCATTCATGTGCCTCCATCTATCTCAAATTTAACACCTCTCCTAGTGCTTGAAGTTCTTTGATGCGAATTATGTGCTAGCTTCTCAAGAATCTCGCAGATTTCAACGGCTCTCTTATCAACAATGGTCCCTCGACAGGCATTATCCACTAGCATTTGAGTGATAGTAGTCAAGCCACTATAGAATGAGGTCACCTTCAGTTCTTCGAGGTAGATGTGAGGTGGAATCTATGCAAGTAGGATCTGGAACCTCTCCCACGCCTCGTGAAAGGGTTCACCATCTTCCTCACAAAATGTAGCTATCTTTACCCTCAAATCCTTGGCCTTAGCTGTTGGGAAGAATTTGCTGTAGAAAGTCTTGCACACTTGAGCCCACGTGGTAAGCGAACCGACTCTCAAAGCCATGTACCACTGATTTGCTTTGTCCTTCAAGCAGTATTGGAAACACCACAAATGTAACTGCTCCCTGGTCACGACTGCATTGCTACCCACAATAGGAAAGGTCACAAGCACTGCATTGTACTCCTTTATGAATTGTAGATAGTCTTCAGAAGGAAATCTGTAGAAAGATGGAAACAAATTGATGTGCATTCCCTTGGGCTCATATTGCCAGGCTATATCATCGAGTACAATTGCAGTGGGTTGGTTGCCAATGGATGGTATTATGTACTCTCCTATTGTCAATCCCAAGTTTTCTTGTTCTGGGACCACTGGTTCTGGCGTTTCACGCCTTGGAGTACCTGGCTCAGGTAAGTCTGCCATATTTTCTTCCGACTGATTCTCTCAAATTCACGAACTAATCTTCCCACGCGATGGATGTTCTCATTAATTGGAAACAATGCTTCTCTCAACGAGCGTCGACCAAGCATATACCTAGGAACCTGAAAAACGCAAAAACAAAAATACCAAACGAAATAAAAGACACTAAATGAAATAAAACAACAATTAAACTAGTGCAAAAACCAATACAATCACTAAAACGCTTGCCGATCCCTGGCAACGGTGCCATTTTGACAAATTGCCGTTCTGGTTTGGAAATTCGTTTGTCAAAAGATATTTGTAAAACCTTAACAATACCTCAAAATGTTTTCTAAAACAAGTATAATGGCAAGTTGGGTATTGTTCCACAGGGATCGAAGGTTAAAGTGATCAAATTAAATATTCAAATACTAGTAAGCAATAAAGGTAAATGATATGTTTGGATTGTGATTAACAACTAAAGATGCAACTAACAATTAAATAAACTAAAATGCAACTAAGTTAGCAAGAAATGTGTGTGAATATATGATAATGAAACTAAGGAATTGATGGATCCAACAAGTAAATAATGGGTGTGTTAACAACTCTCATTAATAAACATCTATATAATGAATCAACCTAGAGTGTATAGTGTTGATTATTAATCTCTCATGAGTGACCAACCTAGGGTGTATAGTATTGTTCACTCACTTGAGATTTCTTTGAATGCACATCTATCAAATAAGAGTACAATCTCTTGATAATGTAATCAACCTAGGGTGTATAGTGTTGATTGTTAATCCCTCATAAATGACCAACCTAGGTTATATAGTATTGTTCACTTATTTAGGATTTGTAAAGAGTTGAGATTGTAAGGACCAGATTTCACTTGAGGAGTGTACCCATGATCAATCCTTCCATCCAATTGAGTCTTTAGAAAACCAAGTAGAGTGTATACCAAGTTAATTACTCAAATCATTTCTCAAACAATTTGCAAAGAGAGTAGTGTTCAATCAAAGACAAATTGAATTTAGAAAGCAATTAAAACAAATGATGAAACATATTTGATAGATAATTAAAGATAGAGTTCAATTTACAGCACTCAACATTCACAAGTGTATCAAATCAACCCCTTAGTGGGTGATTTAGCTACTCATGTCTATAACAAAATAAAAACTAAGAGAAGAGAGTGAGAGGAAACCCCTAAAGATAGTCCTCATTTCTTGAAGCTTGAATCCAATCTCCTAGTTGCCCTGTTGAGTAGAGATAAAGGAAATGGTGTGTATGGGTTTGGATATGGTAGGAGGTGATTTCTAGATCTTGATGAGGTAAGAATGGGTGTTAGGTCGTGTGGGTATCAATGAGGGCGTGTGTGTGAAATCAGAAAAGTTTATATTTATATGGTTCCTAAAAATGGGTTTGAAAATGCTGATGTAAGCAAATTTGGTGCAGTTCCCGGCCCGATATGTGCTGGTATGGACCCGCGTAGTAGACTCGCTCAATCGATTTTTGGCTTCTCTGCCTCTCAATTCGCGGTTGGTGCTCGGGTACTATGCAAGGGAGGACTCACACACTGAGCACTTATGCCAATTGTCTAGTTCTCAGTCCGCGAGTCACTTGGCTGGTGTGGACCAACGCACTACCAATGATCTGGGCACTCTTGGTCTTCTTGGGGAGTTTTGTCTCTCTGATAGCGTGTCATTGCACTGGTGTGGACTAGTGAACTAGGCTTTGAGAGCAACTTCGCGAATGAAAGTGTGCTGGTAAGGTTACCCGCGCACTACCAAAGATCTATCACTTTGAGAACTTCTGAGCCTCGGTCTACGGGAGATCTTCTTGACTTGCACGGGTAGGTTACCCGTAATGTACTAGCAAACTGGACTCCCTTCTTTGCAATTTTAGCTTGATCTTCACCCGAAAATCCCGGTTTACATCTCCATGACCTGAAACACGTCGAATGCCTGTATTGACTAGAAAAGAGCCATTAGACACTAAAATACGCTCGGAAACAAGCCAAATGATGTGGAAATGAGGACAAAATATAATACAATTTTGGCACGATCAAGAAACAACAAGTGCTTCAAGCTTATGAGAAGAAGTTGAACCAATATGAAACTACTGTGAACACTTTGATGAGGTCACTTGCTAGTTCAGAAACGAAAGCTTCCCTAGCCAGTTCCCAGTGATAATGCTAGAGAGCTTAACTTGAAAAATGGTCAGCTTGTGTTGGATCTGGCCCCCTGCTAAGGTGAGAGCCACCTTCCTTGAACAAAGAGCTATCTTAGCTGAATAGAAAGCTACCACACTTGAAGAAGAAGCTCGGCTAGCTAAGGAGAGTTTGGCTACTGCTTAGCACTCAATGCTTGAGTTAAAATTCCCTTAACCACTTATAATGTAAAATATACCTAGAAGAGGGCGTGAATAGGTGTATGCTCAAATTCTTGCACTTTTTTTTTTCACACAACCAATTTATGTACACTTAGAGAATTTAACAAGTGAATTGCTTTAACAAGTTAATATGAATTCAATCAAGCAAGTGTTCAAACAATACAAGTAATGTAAGTAAAGAAACTAAAAATGCGAAAATCAACACAAGAGATTTTTACTTGGTAAAACCTCAAAAGAGGAAACATCCACGGGTTGAATCCAAAACCACCGGCAAACCGCAATTCACTATTCGGATTTACAAATGATGAAACCACGAGTAGACAACATATCACTGTGAAAAATCAAGACATCATTTGGCTCTGAAAATGCTTGGGGTTTGTTTCTCTCTTCAAGACCAATAATTTCGGATTTTGAATCAATTAAATCAGAGTTGAATTGAAAGAGATATCACCAAAACAAAAATCAAAATACTTTTCCAAATTTATGCACTTGTTCTACATAAATGAAAAATGAGAGGGAAAACATATTTAAAGGGAGGGAGGATGACGTGGAGGAAGGTGATCTCGGGTGGCAAAGGCCATTACGCCACCTCACTACCCCGAGAAGGCGCATGGGCATCTCGGGGGTAGGAGGCCCTCCTCCCTGAGATGCTCACGTGCCTCCTCAGGGAGGGGTGGCTTGATGGCCTTTGGCCATCATCACTCCTCTTCGAACTCCCTTCGCGTTTTTCAACGGTTCTCCGGCCTCCAAACTCTGAATTCAAATTCGTTTGCGGATTATGAACTGTAACTCCTTTACACACATGGAAAATTATGAAACTTTGAACATAAATTAAAAATTTGACTTGATACACGAAGACAAAGACAATGCATGGTAGGTTATCAGAAAGTTTCTTAACTTTTTACTCGGAACTTGAAAGATAAAAAATGAGTAACTGAAACGACCAGAACTCAATAAGGAATAAAATAAGATCAAATAATAGTCCAGAGTCCATAAAAATAAAAACGAACAAACACAAGAACTCACAAATATGCCATTTCCTAGAGATAGTCCTAGAACATGCAATTTTACAAAAGTTGTCAAATTGAATCTAATGCATGCGCATACTTCAACAAGTGTGTGAATGTGTTATACCAATTAAGTGCAACGATGCAGGGACACACATGAATGCAATGTGTGTGTGTGCACAAGAGGATAAAGAATCTCGATACATTAGCATCCAGGTAAGCATCTTTCCTCTTGAAAATGAACTTTGCAAAAGTTGCTTTCCTTCTTTGAAGCTCGATCCAATCATGAATCACCTAAGCAACTAAGCAATACAAACAAAGAGCATTTTGTGTTAATAGCCAAAATTGGCTAAGGACAAAAGGAAAATTTTCCACCTCCTAGACCTGGTTCCATACCCATGAGTTTTATCGGGAGATCTCAATATCCAGAGCCAAGCTACGATACCACCCCAGGCACAAGGGCGGGCTCCAGAAGCACCCGGGATAGAGCCCGGACCTGAGAGCTTCCACTAGGAGACCTCTCTATCCAGGGCCGAACTGTGATACCACCCCAGGAACAAGGGCGGGCTCCGGAAACATCCGGGATAGAGCCCGGAACGATCAGATTTAGCCCGCATCACCAAAACTAGAAGCTCCCCGAAGTTAAGGTCATCTCGCAAATGCTCAAGAAACTCGTCTGTACCTCGATTGACATAGAAGAATGTCCCTAGAAGGCCGCGAGGTCAGTCGAGGCCACACCTAGCTTCGAAAAAGTCAAGGGAAGCCAGATCTGGCTCCAAGCTGGATGAAACTTCTCGGACATCAAGGTCGAAATACTAATCAACCTCCCTGATTGATACACCACACCATAGTGTCATATCCCACGACCTCTAGAAGGATCATACTGAAAGGCCCTGGTTGATGCACCACACCATATCGTCACATCCCACGACCTCTATAAGGATCATACCTGGAAACGTTACCTACATGCATAACAAGTAACAAATAAGGATCATACCAGGAAACGTTATCTACGTGTAGAACAAGTAATAAAATCCAAAAAGGAAACAAATTGATCTCCACCACGATACTCTCAATTCGGGCGTCAATCCAAAAAGTCAATGATATTAACGCAAGAAATCCCGCCCGATAAGGAAGAGACTGAGACAATCAAGGGAGAATCAGTCTGTTAACCTACAAACCATGTATAAATAGAAAAGAAAAGAAAGGAAAAGAGGAGACTACTATTCGACAGGCACACGACTAACAATCGATCATTTCCCAGAGAGATTTGAGAGGAAAGAGAGAAGAATCTTTGTATTCGTATACCATGCATGTTAAATAAAAACATTCTTGCTTACTTGTCACTTTATAAATCATTGTTACATATATAAAGAATTTTGGCCACCACCTACGTAGTAGTGGCCTCGAGGGCGTTTACTGAAATTTCTCATCCCGAGCAAAATTTCCGTTAACACTTTCTGGCGCCGTCTGTGAGAAAAAACTTCCTACACCCAATTAACCAATCGTTTGCATCTATACTTTCATTGTTTTACAGGAACTATGAGGCTCTGCTCCTCCCAAGGCCAACATAGAGTCCCGGAGCAATCTCCGGCGAGGCCAACCCGAAAAGCCCCAAGAAGGGGGAGAAAGTCTGGATATAGTAATCAAGCTCCGATCCAGACAACCAATACGCGGGCTACTGGCCACCCTATAGTGAGCCAGGCAGCGCTCGACCAACAAGCGGCGGCCTTCGTAGAATCCATCCGCGTCTGCCTCCTCGCTGAAGGCATCACAATCCAGCAACCAACCTGAATGATCAGGGAGAGCCGAGCAGGCTCGGAGCTAGACCACTTGCTTTTGATCGCCTAGGACTTCCTCCTCCAGAGCCGGCTCGTGATAGATTAGGGCCCCAACGTTCGATACGGGATAGGCTGGGACCCATGCCCCCAACTCCGAAAAGACTTTCACAATATCAACCCCGGCTGGTTAAGTCTGCCGCATATGTTTTTACCCGGAAGCCGTGAGGGCTATCTCATCTAACTACATCTAGGAGAACTACCCGGGCCCTAGAGGAGGAAAGTAGACAAACTCCCCGAGTGGATCATGTCCAGGAGGAGGACCGGATAGAAATTGCCAGTTCATTAGAAAGATTCGACAGTGAGGAATCTAAGGTTAACTCGAAGAGACCCGAGAACAAGCGACTAAGGGATCAGCTGGCAAAGATACAAAAAGAGGTCCAGCAGATAAGGAAAGGAAAGAATAAGGAGGACAAAAAGAATCCCCTGAGCGAGATGAACGCTCCCTTCACTAGGAGGATCCGGGAAGCAGAGCTCCCCCCAAAATTCAAAATGCCAGCAGATAAGTTCTTTGGAACGGAAGATCCTCTAAGCATCTAGAGAGCTTCGTTCAACAGATGGAAGTCCAGAACACTACCAGAGCAGCTATGTGTAGAATTTTTCCAACAACCTTGATCGACTATGCGAAAACCTGGTTCAGGAAATTGCCCGTTGGTAGTGTGGATTCTTTCACAAAACTGTCAACCGATTTTTGTTCACAATTCCAAGGAGTTAAACCTCATTGGAAAGATCCCATACACCTCCAATATGTGATCCAGGAGCGGAGTGAAACTCTTCGATCATATGTAGAGCGATTTCACAAGGAGGTCATATAAATGAGAGTTTTCACTGAAAAAGAAACCCTCGCCAACTTCAGACAAAACCTCTAGGCAGGAAAGCTTTTCCGTTTTTTAGCCAAGAGACCTCCCGAGACTTACCAGGAGGCCTATGACCGGGCTCTCGAGCAGGTCGAGATCGACGAACAACTCAAGGTCAAGATAGAACATGACGACATGAGAACGGCCAAGCGTCTGAAGAAAGAAGCCCCCAAATTTGAGCCAGTGCAAAAAGCTCAGAATAAACCTCCCAACAGGTCGACCTATCGCCTCCCGGCACCTCCGCATAGGCAAGAAAGATATCTAGCAAAACGAACCCCTCCTTGGGCTTCGCCGCCTCCCAGGACCGTGGCTTCAGTAATACAAGGGGAAAAAGGGTATGACCACTATACCCCTTTGAATGCTTCCAGGGAAACAGTCTACCTTGCCATACGAGATAAAGGGTTGCTCCAAAAGCCCGCTCCCATGAAGGCCCCAGCTGACAGGAGAAACCGATACAAGTACTGCGACTTCCACGAAGACGTGGGCCACAACACATCGGAGTGCTATAACTTGCGCAACCAGATTGAGGCCCTGATAAGGGGAGGATGCCTGATTGAGTTCTTACAACAGGTCAGAGATAATATCAGAACTGGAAGGGAGGTGCAAGCTGAAATCCGTGAGGATGCAGAAAAGAGGAAAGGGGAGCAGGCTGACTTAATGCAACAGATCCAAGTGATACACACTATCAGCGGAGGTCCTACATTGGCCGACGTTTCCAATAACTCCCGGAAAAACCATGCAAGAAAGGTTCCCCGCCTCGGAGAGAGCCGAGGGATCTTCGAAGTCAGCCAGAGCCCGACAGAGCCCTCCCAGTCAGCTCAGATCGTATTCACCGAAGCAGAAGAGGCGTCATTTCAACACTGATAGAAACGCGGCGGTGCAAGAAGAGGTTGATAAATTGATCAAAGCGGGGTTCGTCAGAGAGGTACGTTACCCCGAATGGATCGCCAACATGGTCATGGTCACGAAGGCGAATGGAAAATGGCGTATGTGTGTCGACTACACCGACCTCAACCGGGCTTGTCCGAAAGACAGTTTTCCTTTGCCAAAGATCGACCAGCTGGTTGACTCCACATCCGGAAATAAACTTTTAAGTTTTATGGACGCATTCTCAGGATACAACAAAATTAAAATGCACCCGGCTGACCAAGATAAAACCAGTTTCATTACTGGGCAGGGCTTATACTGCTACAAGGTGATGCCGTTTGGTTTGAAGAATGCAGGAGCCACATACCAGCGGCTGGTTAACAAACTGTTCAAGCCCGAGATAGGAAGAACAATGGAAGTATATATCGACGACATGATCACGAAATCCCTAACCACAAAGGGACATCAGGAAGACCTTCGCAAAACCTTCCTCATACTAAGGGAAAACCAGATGCGTTTGAACCCCTCCAAATGTGCTTTTGGGGTAACGGCGGAAAAGTTTTTGGGCTTCATGGTTCATGAGAGAGGTATAGAAGCCAACCCAGAAAAAATCAAAGCTATCTTGGACCTGGAATCCCCGACCTCGCTCAAGCAAGTACAGATTCTGACTGGACGGGTGGCAGCACTCAACAGGTTTATCTCTCGCTCCACCGATAAATGTCTCCCTTTCTTCAAGGCCATCAAACAAGGAAAGAACATGAAATGGAGCCAGGAAAGCGAGCAGGCGTTTCAAGCTTTAAAGGAGTACCTAACAAGCCCCCCTTTGTTAGTCAAGCCGGTTCTCGGAGATGAATTGCAGATTTACCTGGCCGTATCAGAAACTGCAGTAAGCGGGGCTTTGGCCAATGATTGTAGCCACGGTTTTCAAAGACCCATATACTATGTAAGTCATACCTTGACCAAATCAGAAAGGAACTACGTTCTCTTAGAGAAGCTCGCTTATGCTCTGGTGATCTCAGCGAGGAAACTCCGTCCCTATTTTCAAGCTCACACAATAGCAGTGGTGACAGACCAACCCCTCTGTCAATTCTTGCAAAGACCAGATGTGTCACGAAGGCTAGTTTTATGGGCACTAGAGCTCACTCAGTTCGACTTAAAGTATAAGCCCCGGACTACGATTAAGGCACAGGCTTTAGCCGACTTCGTGGCAGAATTCGCAGCGATCCCAGATCCAGTTGATCCCTCAGTATCAAACGAGGTCCCTGAGAAGATATCCGAGGTTAAAAATTGGCCGGAGGGCTGCAAGCCATGGATCCTCTTTTCAGACGGAGCATCCGGACGAGCTGGGGGAGGAGCTGGCATAGTTTTGATAGATCCGGAGGGGACTGAATTCTTTCACTGTTTCAGATTTGAATTTAAAGCTACCAACAACGAAGCGGAATATGAAGCCCTCCTAGCCGGGATGAAGGTGGCCATCGAACTAAAGGCCGACTATCTGCAGATCAAGAGCGATTCGTTGCTTGTTGTAAACCAGGTGACTGGGGTCTACCAGGAAAAGGGAGATAATATGGTTGCCTACTTAAATCTAGCTCGGCTGCTGAAAAGCAAATTTAAGGGACTCAAGATCGATCAGGTGCCTCGACACCAAAACCATCGCGCAGATGTTCTGGCTAAAATAGCGGCGAACGGAGGCCAATCCCTACCAAGGGGAATTCCCCTCCAAGTAATCACCCAGCCAAGCATAGCCACAAATGGAGAAATTTGTTCCCTGGATCGCCTACCCTGCTGGATGGACCCAATTGTCACCTATCTCCTTGAAGGAAAGCTTCCTGAAGAGCCCGACCAAGCCCGAAGAGTTAAGAGACTCTCAGTTTGATACTGTATGGTGGACAGATACCTCTACAGGAGGGGTAGATCCCTCCCCTTACTTAGGTGCTTGCATCCCGATGATGCTAAGTGGGCATTGAGAGAGGTTCACTCTGGGGACTATGGGAACCACATAGGTGGGGAAGCTCTAGCCTATCAGGTGCTTCGTATGGGGTACTACTGGCAGATCATCCATCAAGATGTAAAGAGTTTTGTGCAATCCTGCAAACCTTGTCAAAGAACCTCAAACTTGAGCCACCAGCCACCCGAGCGACTGTCGTCCCTCAGCTCACCTTACCCCTTTGCCATGTGGGGAATCGACCTAATTGGGCCACTTCCCACCGCTCCTGGACAGATGAAACATGCTATCGTGGCTATCGACTACTTCACAAGATGGGTCGAGGCAGGACCTCTTGCTTGAATATCAGAAAAGAATACAACCAAGTTCATTAAGACTAACGTGGTATGCAGGTTCGGGACCCCTCTCATCATTGTAGCCGACCTAGGAAAGCAATTCGACAACGCCCGATTCAAAGACTTCTGTAAGGGATTGGGGATCGAACTCAGGCTCGCTTCAGTGGCTCATCCCCAGACTAACGGGCTGGTAGAATCCACCAACAAGACAATCAAGAAACTTCTGAAAAAGAAGCTTCAGCAGAGGAAAGGTAACTGGGCCGAAGAGCTACCAGAAGTCCTTTGGGCATACCGGACTACAAAAAGAACAGCTACTGGAGAAACACCTTACTCCCTGGCCTTCGGGGTTGAAGCAGTCCTCCCTATCGAGAATAAATTAACATCGTTCAGGGTACAGCACTTTGAGCCCGAAAGTAACGAAGTCAAGCTCCGGGCTAGTCTAGACCTCTTAGAAGAAAAGCAAGACCGGGTAGCAGAGAAAGTAGCGATCTACCAGAGCAGGAACGCTAGATACTTCAACCAAAAGGTTAGAGCCCGGAAATTCAAGAAAGGGGATCTGGTACTTAGGAAAGTAACACTGAATACTCGGAAAAGGTCGGATGGAGTCTTAAGTCTAAATTGGGAAGGGCCATATTTGATAAAGCTAGTTGTTTGCAATGGAGCTTATAAACTCGAAGACATGGACGGACGACCCATCAACCACACTTGGAATGCAGATCATTTGAAGAAATTCTACCCTTGAAAAGAGTTCTCAAGCAGACTATCCCCACTTAGTTTTCATTACAGGTCCTAATAAAGATGTACTACTTCTCAATCATCAATAAAGTCATTTTCCTTTTCTCTTCCATCTTTGTCTCCAACTATGTTCAATGTTAGTGACTATACCCTTGTATGGGAATTCGACATAAACCTCTCGAAACCACGAGATAGCTCGATAGCCCTCCTGATGCCTTGGTCGGGCTACCACCCTCAAGAAGGATCTGAGTGTAAGAGCATAGTTGCCCTCCAGATCTCGAGACCAGGAAATAGCTCGATAGCCCTCCTGATGCCTTGGTCGGGCTACCACCCCCAAGAAGGATTTGAGTGTAAGAGCATAGTTGCCCTCTAGATCTCGAGACCAGGAAATAGCTCGATAGCCCTCCTGATGCCTTGGTCGGGCTACCACCCTCAAGAAGGATCTGAGTATAAGAGCATAGTTGCCCTCCAGATCTCGAGACCAGGAAATAGCTCGATAGACCTCTTGATGCCTTGGTCGGGCTACCACCCCCAAGAAGGATCTGAGTGTAGGAGCATAGTTGCCCTCCAGATCTCGAGACCAGGAAATAGCTCGATAGCCCTCCTGATGCCTTGGTCGGGCTACCACCCTCAAGAAGGATCTGAGTGTAAGAGCATAGTTGCCCTCCAGATCTCAAAGACTAGGAAATAGCTAAATAGCCCTCCTAATGTCTTGGTTCGGTTATCACCCCATAAAAAATATATATATATATGATTATATATATAAACAGATATATATATATATATAATGTTTTCTTTCGTGTGCAGGGTCAAAATCACCATAATTCCCTACACGAATCTTAATTGCTGCTACAGATGCTACTCTGGATACCATTCAAGACCAGAAACAGAATAAAGTTCTCAAAAAGGCGCTTAGATTTATCATTAAGGGCAAGGGGAGCCTATCCCCCGATAAGGCTACATCCAAATGGGGAGCCCAACCCCCAAACTCGGGCTACAAAAAGAAGAACAAGAAAAATGAAAAATTGATAATGGCAAAATGACAAAACAGGTTGCCCACCCCCTTTTCCGGGCAATCAAAAACAAGTCATCCGCTTCAAGCTTTGGGGCTCTCTTGGCTCCCCTCCACTGGCCCTCCTCCATCCTGCTTATCCGAGGCATCAACCCCCTCAACAGGTAGCTGTCCATCTGGGTTATCCTCGCCGACCGCTCTTCCATCTAGAGGCTCCATCGGATGATCAGCTGGATCTTCCTCCAATACTTCATTAATTACCTCCATAACCTCAGGAGGGACAGCCGCGTCAAGAAGGGCAGCCAAGGACCCCATCTGGCTCCTGTCGACCTCCATCTCTATTAAAGGGGGATCCTCAGATGGGCTCCTAACCTCTTCACCAGCTCCCGATTGGTCCTCCTCGGATCGAGAAGACATCACTTTACTGGAAGACTCCCCAAGACCCGAGGTGATAAAGGGAGGAAGATGGAAGGAGGGATCTGACTGAGTGGGCTGCTTCCCAGTTCCTGCTGGGCTAGAAGGGACCACCTTTTCTCCTTCAGGGTGAGATAACTCGGCAGCTTTGAGCATTATTTCCTACCTGTCCCAGCCCACAATAGCCGATAAATCAAAGGGAGGAGGAAGAGCTTCTGCGACCTGAAAGGAAGCATAAAAATACCCATCACTGAAGGAGGTCTCCGCATCAGCTTGCAGCTTGGCCACCTGGGTAATCAGAGACCGGTTCTCGAGGTCCAGCTTCTTAGCCTCAGATCTCCAGGAATCCCGCTGCCTAGCCCACCGGAGAGATTGAAGATGCTCCTGATCGAAAGATTGCTTCATCCTCTCATGATCGCAGCGAAGCTCAGCCATCTCGAGCTCAATTTTACCCTGGCTGGAAGTCACCTCTTCCACTAAAGACCGAGCCTGCTTGAGCAGCTCCCCGGCCTTCTCGGCTTCAGCCTCGGCTTTTGTAGCCTGATCACGGAGGAGGGCTACCTGCTGGCCCATCACGACATTAACCTTAAAAGCCTACAAATACAAAACCCAAGTTAGAAACTGAACGAATTAACAAAAATAGCGTGAAGGAAATACAATTACCTCAGCTAAGATAGCAAACCCCTTGGTTATAAGGACATCCACAGGCATATAAGCCATCTTGGAGATCCCGCCACCCGGACAGGACGCTATGAACTGCTTCAGGACCTCATCCCGCCCTGTCGAGCTCGACTGAGGCCGGGAGCGGCTGGAAGGAGCCTTCGCGACATCTTTCCCAGAAACCGCCGAGGCTTTAGTTGTTGGAAGCGCAGCTGAATCAGGTGTTTGAGTCGAAGGGATAGCGACTTTAGCGGCCACGGCCGAGGGGGTAGAAACAGCCGGGCCAACCACCTGGGGAGCTTTGCCCAAAGCCCGGAAAGCTAGCGAGACTAGAGTGGCCATCTTGGACCCAGCCGGAGAGACAGAAGAAGCCAGGGCAGGCTCGACCCTGGAGGAGGGAAGAGAAGCTCCACCTTGAGGAGAGCGTGAGACATGTCGGGTGGCTGGCTCCACGACAAAAACTGTGAATAAGCGGATTAAATAAGAAAATGTTAGAACCAGGCTAAGTAATAAGACGAAGCGACACAAGGATACTTACGAGGAATAGCGTCTAAAATCCACAGATATTTGTTCACCCTACGAGGGTCAAAAGCTTCAGCGGTAGGGAACTTCGGATTCAGGTAATTCTGGGCTAGAATAGCCTTTAAGACGACTTCAGACTCGGCAGGTAGGGAGTCCCGGTCCCAGGAGTGCTTGTCACTGAAAGCCGTAGGAACCTCGAATTCATGCCCTCCGATGAAAATCGAGCTCCCCCAGTCATCCCCCGCCAGGATCCATTCTTCTTTCCACGCGGGATCCTTCTTCGAAGCACCAGGAACTATGAAATTGAGCTTATTCTTGGCCTTGGCGTAGAACTGACCCCGAGGAGCCCAGATAAGCTCCCAATCTGAAAAAGATAAGCCAGCTCCTCTGCACCTGGCTCCCTCGTCACTTTACTCATCTGGCATTGTTCCCTCCATAACACAAGGAAACCAATCAAATGCCTCCAGAAGCCCGTCTTTAATTGAAGGGGAGCGAGCTGGATGGCGTTTAGATCCCGCCGAAGGGTCAGATGGAGGGGAAGCCTGACCCCGTTCTCAAGAGCGGCCACATAGATCGGAAGCATGCCTTTAGGGGGGGTTGAAAAACTCGAAATTCTTAGGAGGCACCGAGATAGATACACTATCGGGGATGCCAAACTTTGACCTCAAGCAGTCGATCGACACCTGGTCAACGGTGGAATCCGGGATAACTCGGAAATCGTAAGGAGGAAGCCTCTCCCCAAGGGGACCAGGAGCCAAGACCCGACGCTCCCCCGCAGCGCCACCGGCCGTTTCTTTGTCAGAATCATCATTGACGATATCTAAAGGGTGGTCGGGATGGTTGGAGAACCTAGTCCCGATAGATACATTCCTACCGGACCGCCGACGTTGTGAGGTGGGCGGGGAATCATCACCGTCAGAACTCCTCCTAGCCCGCTTCCCCAGACTAAGACTGACGACCTCCACACCGTCAAATATGGAATCACTTGAATCACGACTGTTTTTTGACATTATAGAATACGAAGAATGAAGAAAGAATCGAAGACGAAGAATGAAGAAAGAAACAAGCTTGGAGGAAAAGCTGTGGAAATATTTATCAACAAAAAGTTCTTTTAGCTCGAGAAGATGTGAAGAAGATGAGGAGTAAAACAGACATATATATAGGCAGGAGGGCAACAGCACAAGTTACCAAGATACTCGTTTAGTAACGGTAAAAAAAAATCGACTTAGTAACGTAACCGGATTAAACTCGTAAGCGGGCTAATCATCTCATGCCACATCATTTACGCAGTTAAGAAGAAGATCTCCCCAAGATCCTGGTAACGGTAAAAAATCTCGGGGACTGCCGTAACGTGATCAGATTAAATTCGAAGATAAAATAGTCGGTTCATAACACGTCACTCAAATGAAGAAATTTCCTAAAATTTTGGTAACGGTAAAAAGAGGAAGATTTCCCAAATAAAGTGAAAATCTGACCTCAACCCCGAGCTCGACGTCTGGTGTTCAAGTCAGAGGGGACTTCTGTTAATGGCCAAAATTGGCTAAGGACTAAAGGAAAATTTTCCACCTCCTAGACCTGGTTCCATACCCATGAGTTTCATCGGGAGATCTCAATATCCAGAGCCAAGCTACGATACCACCCCAGGCACAAGGGCGGGCTCCAGAAGCACCCGGGATAGAGCCCGGACCTGAGAGCTTCCACCAGGAGACCTCTCTATCCAGGGCCGAACTGTGATACCACCCCAGGAACAAGGGCGGGCTCCGGAAACATCCGGGATAGAGCCCGGAACGATCAGATTTAGCCCGCATCACCAAAACTAGAAGCTCCCCGAAGTCAAGGTCATCTCGCAAATGCTCAAGAAACTCGTCTGTACCTTGATTGACACAGAAGAATGTCCCTAGAAGGCCGTGAGGTCAGTCAAGGCCACACCTAGCTTCGAAAAAGTCAAGGGAAGCCAGATCTGGCTCCAAGCTGGATGAAACTTCTCGGACATCAAGGTTGAAATACTAATCAACCTCCCTGATCGATACACCATACCATATAGTCATATCCCACGACCTCTATAAGGATCATAATGAAAGGCCCTAGCTGATGCACCACACCATATCGTCACATCCTACGACCTCTATAAGGATCATACCTGGAAACGTTACCTACATGCATAACAAGTAACAAATAAGGATCATACCTGGAAACGTTATCTACGTGCAGAACAAGTAATAAAATCCAAAAAGGAAACAAATTGATCTCCACCACGATACTCTCAATTCGGGCGTCAATCCAAAAAGTCAATGATATTAACGTAAGAAATCCCGCCCGATAAGGAAAAGACTGAGACAATCAAGGGAGAATCAGTCTGTTAACCTCTAAACTATGTATAAATAGAAAAGAAAAGAAAGGAAAAGAGGAGACTAGTATTCGACAGGCATACGACTAACAATCGACCATTTCCCAGAGAGATTTGAGAGGAAAGAGAGAAGAATCTTTGTATTCGTATACCATGCATGCTAAATAAAAACATTCTTGCTTACTTGTCACTTTATAAATCATTGTTACATATATAAAGAATTTTGGCCACCACCTACGTGGTAGTGGCCTCGAGGGCGTTAACTGAGATTTCTCATCCCGAGCAAAATTTCCGTTAACATTTTGTTATGGAATCAAGCAAACACAAATCTAAAACCTAACATGAGTCTTAGTAGAAATCTAAGGAGGCCAAACTACATTACAAGAAGTTGGTCGAGGATTTGGGTCTCCAACAGGTTACTATGGAGGTGTTTTCCAAAGAAGTCAGGATGGCACTTGAGGTTCAGGCAGATGATTAATAGAAGATATCTCATGCATTTGATGTTCTCATGCTGAGGGAACTAGAGCAAGGGCTCTGCACTGCTCGCATGTTTTTTGGTGGCAAGAAGCGATCCTGAAGATGCCTGCTGTAGATGGGATGGCAATATTGAGAAATACAAGGTTGAATCCTTGAAGGCTATAAAAAACTAGAGAATGAGATGTCGAGTTTATTGTAGATCGATCAGGAATGAGCCTCACGTCATGCATAAGGAGCTACCTTCTAAGTCTTCCCTTATAACCTTCCATACTAATGAGAAGACTGACATCTTAGGCGAAGAGTTCGATGTTGGCCTTTTGCCTGACAAAGACTATTCTCCCATCATACATACTGAACCTGTTGACTAGGGATGGGCGTTTCCCGATGGATCCCCATCCCCTACGAGCCCCCATGGGGTTTTAGTAGCAAAATTTACCCCAAATGGGTTTTAGGGGTGGGGGCGAGGGCAGACTTGGCCCACATATTATAAATGAGGGAGGTGGTGGGGTGAACCTCCCCCAAACCCATTCCCCAATTTCTCCGCCCCCCCAAATATATATTATTTTTATTTTAATTTATATCGAAAGTTTTAACAATTAAAAAAAACTAACATATTATAATATTTATCTGAGTTAATAGTTATTAGTTACTATTTACTAGTAAATTTATCTATAAGTCTATAAGTCTATAAGTCTATAACCCGTTAGGCCATTACCCATTAAGTCACTAACCCTAGTAAATCTAAATTGCAGCATCGTCCAAGAGAGTCACTGTCCAATAATAACCTGATTTTTAGATTGAAAACTGGAAATTTGAAATTGGAAAAAAAGAAATTGGGGACATGGGGGTTGGGGGTTGGGGGTGAGCGAGAGGGAACCTCCCCTAAAATACCCTCACCCCTTGTCCCCCAATATGGGTTTTGGGGGTGGTGGTGGGGTAAGGGTTGAGGAATGGGGGTAGGGGTGGAGGGACCCTCCCCACCCCACTCTTATCCCTACTCGTGACATCAGTTGGCAGGTCTTCAAGGATTTGACTATGGGGCCGTTTGGTATGGGGTAATCAAAATAATCTGATTCCTGGAAAAGTTAAATATTGTAATGTAATTCCTGGGAAACCTGTATACATGCATTTGGTTATGTATGGGAATATTGTGTCAGATTCCTGGGAATGTCAGATATTTGTGTTTGGTTGCTCATAGGAATCTTTTTTTTTCGTTGAAATGAATTTTATTTTTTAATAATCATTTTTTTTTTTCATAATTACATAAAAAGATTAATTTTGCTCATTATGAAAATTAATTTTGATCTCTCTTATAAAAATTAATTTTGTTAATTTTGATCTCTTTAAAAATTAATTTTGAAATTAAAAACAAAAACAAATTATAAATTACAAATTACATTAGATCATTATGATACAAGCCAATAATAATAATAATAATAATAATAATAATAATAATAATAATAATAATAATAATAATAATAATAATAATAATAATAAAATAAATTACAAATCATACATCAAAATGAAACATAATCATATCATGTCCAAAAGATTTTTCGCCATTGAAAAAGGATGTCGAATTTTCTAAAGTTGTCTCCAAAGTTTCTAAGCTTTACATAATAATAGCAATTCAAAATTACATCTCAATTTAAGAAAGATGTGAAATACCAAAGTTGAAATATAACTTATTCCAACAATGACAAAAGGAAATCAAGTTTGAATTCTTCATCCAAAGTGAAGAAATAGTCAATGTTTGCTTGATCATGGACAAGAAGTTGTCCAACTTTAACTCTTTGTGCATTTGTCATTCCCTCAATTTTTTTGAGTTCATCAATTTTTTTGGGTTATGGGGATGATCACCTTACTATTTTTGGAACTGCTGGCCCTTCAAGCTCATCAAAGACTTAGCTCGTGGTCCCTCGATTCTCACTACTCTCGACCTTTTGTAATCAATCCCTGTAATCCTGCACATTTATAAGTATGATAATAGATTTTTTGATTGTTTTATCTTTGTCGGCTGTCATTATTAGTTTCTTTCTTAAGCTGATATTTTATTCAATTTAACTAACCAATTATCTAGTCAACTGGCGTTAAGTTTTAAATAACTCATTGGTTTAATTAGATTGTGTAATAAGCTTGACATGGTCCTTTTAATCAATTTTATACTGAGTATCTCATTACCTCAGTTTGACCTAGTCTTTTAATTGAACTGGTCGATTTAGTCTGATCAATTAGATTATTAAATTGATCACCTCTAGACTAAACTAATCGCTTTGAGATTGATCAGTTATCTTTTTTGAACTAACCAGTTATTTTCGCTATGGTCGGGGGTTTAGATTGGCCTTTTGCTTTGATCCGCTAGGATTGCTCTCAATCAGTTGTAGCGTTCGCCAATTAGCGTTCTTTTGTGTGTTTTTATGAACCGTACACACAGTCTTTTACTTATAGACTGTTGTCTTTTATCTGGTAACTAAGTTGTTGGGATGTCTCCTAATAGTCTGTTAATCAAGATTCGTTGAACGGGAATGTTCTATATCTCATTTAGCTTAATTCAGCCAAGTATCTCATTAATTGACATTTAGGTATGAGTAATTCATTGCCCAATTCAAATTCACGCGCCTCACCAGGTTTCGTTTACCCTATGGTCTGCTAATGCACTCAGTCAGGGAGTCACGTCTCTCACCAGGTTTTAATTACCCGATGGCGTGCTGACAGTGCTTCTAATGCACCCAGTCAGGATACCTTTATTTCGAACACCTTACCTTGTCTTTGAATAATTTCTCCATCTCTGGGAAGTTTTATTGATAACTTTGATCTAAAAATGTTAAAAAAAATAACAACTAACTAGAAAAGCTAAAAAAAAAAAGATCATTCCAATATAATGCTAAACATCAATAGGGAATTGAAAGGTAGAAAAACCTCTAAGGGTAATAGATCTTCAAGTACTGGGCGTTGCATGGTCGGGGTAACTCTCCCCCTTCTGGTCGGGTTAAGCGATAAGCTCTATGCCCAACTAAACCGATGTTCTGATAGGGTCCTTCACATTTGTCAGTCAAAGAGCCAGCTGCTCTTTCCTTTGTATTCGGAGAAACTCTTCTTAGGACTAGGTCCCTGAGTTAGAATCTCCTTATCTGGACATGTGAGTTGTAATATCTGGCTAGCATTTGCTAATAGGCCGCGTTTCTCACCTACTCCAAATCCTTTCTCTCTTCAAGTTTATCCAGGCTTTGCTCCAACATGCCCACATTATGTTCTGGCCAATACAGTTGAACTCTTGGATAGGAGTATACCACCTCAACCGGGATGACTACTTCAGACCCGAATGCTAACGAATAGTGAGTCTCACCCGTTGTCATTCTTTTTGTGGTCCGGTATACCAAAAGTACCTCGTGCAATTTGTCTACCTAGTTTCACTTTTTAGTATCAAGCTTGGCCTTCAATATGTGCTTGATGATCTTGTTCACGGCCTCAGTCTGCTCATTGGTCTATGGATGAGCATGTGCTGTGTAGTAATTCTTGATGTGGTACATCCTACACATTTCCCAAAAGTTGACACTATCAAAGTGGGTTCCATTATCAGTGATGATTGTATCCCGAATCCCAAACCGATAGATGATATTCTTCTTCGTAAAGCTAGTAGTGTTGGCTTTAGTTATGTGTACAAGTGCTTCCGCTTCGGCCCACTTCGTGAAATAGTCCACCACCACGATGGCATACTTTGCTCCCCCTTTTGTTGCGGTTGGTATTGGGCCGATCAGATCGATTGCTAAAATTGTAAAAGGTCATGGGGAGGTCAGGTTCATCAATTGCTCAGATGGTTGCCTGATGTCATTTGCTATCCTTCAACAAGGTTCACACTTTTCCACCATTTGTTAGGCATCCTGAAATAGAGTAGGCCAGTAGAATCCTTGTCTAAGGGTTTTGTGGGCTAAACTTTACCACCAGTGTGAAGCCCACATACTCCGTTGTGTATATTCTTCAAGATCTTCCCAGCCTCAATTAGTATGATGTAACTTTTGCAATATTTTAGAGAACCCATTTGTTTGCAAATCTCCCCCAACTATTGTGTATCAGGTGGCCCTTTACCTGATCCGTTTTGCTTCTACTGAATTTTTAGGGGAGGATATCCTTCTCCAAGTAATCTCTGATTAGGGACATCTATGTGGTATGTCCTTCTTCCACTAATCCCACCATCAAATCTTCTCTGTTTTTTTATACTAGGTTATATAAGGTGGACCACCGGATTGTTTTGGGCCAGATGCTGGTTGTTGCTGATGCTAGCTTTGATAGGGCATCTGCCTTCTCATTCTCTTCCCTCAGGATCTGGATAACCCTGTAACTCTTGAATCTTCCAAGCAATGTTTTAGCTACCTCAAGATATGCGATCATGTTATCAACTTTTTCCTGGTACTCATCTAGGACTCGATTTACTACAACCTAAGAATCGCTGAAGATTTCTATTTCATCTGCACTTATGGCCGTACAAACCCTAAACCCTGCCATGAGTGCTTCATACTCTGTCACATTGTTAGTGGCCTTGAAATCAAAACGCAAGATACATTCAACCTGATCACATTCTGGGGTAGACACCATCATCCATACCCTACTGTCGTGCATATTTGATGACCCATCGATGTGCATCTGCCATTGGAAGACTTTCTTCTCCTTTTCTTTGAGCATCTAAGCTACCTCAATGTTTGGTTCAATAAATTTTGTAATGAAGTTTGCTACTGTATGGCATTTGATCGAAGCTTTTGGTATATAAGTGACATCAAACTCACTCAGCTCGACCGCTCATTTGGTCAATCTTCCCAACAACTTCTGTTTCGAGTGGCCAATCGGTGTAGACTTCGATCTTGTATGCCTGGAAATAAGACCTAAGTTTCCTAGCTGTCGTTATCAATGCTAAGGCTATCTGCTTGGCTTATGAGTACCTTGTTTCTGCAGCTATTAGGGCCTTGCTGGTGTAGTAGACTGGTTTTTATACTCCCTCATCCAATCTAACCAATGCTGAACCGGTCGCCACCGGTGTGACTGATAAGTACAAGTACAAAGTCTCTTCATTTAGCAGTTTCGATAGGATTGAGGCCTTGCTAAGATATTCATTGATTTGTTGAAAAGCCCTATCACACCCTTCATTCCACTCTACCCCTTACCTTTCTTTATGGCTCTAAAAATGGGGAGGCACTTATCAGTTGATCGGTTGATGAACTGGTTGAGTGAAGCTAGACATCCGATTAACTACTGAATCTCCTTCAAGGTTTTGGGGGACCTCATATCTTTCAGTGCCTTTATCTTCTCAGGGTTGGCTTCGATTTCTCTTTGATGAACTTGAAATCTAAGAAATTTTTCCGACTGTACTCCAAAAACAAACATGTTCAGGTTGAGCTTTATCTTGTACCGCCTAAACACTTCAAATGTTTCCCTTATCTCTGATGCATGTTTTTCAATTGTAACACTTTTGGTCGGCATGTCATCCACATACACCTTCATATTTCTGTCGATCTATCGAGCGAACATCTTGTTTGCCAGCCTTTGCTATGTTGGTCCAGCATTCTTCACACCGATCGACATCACTTTGTAGCAATATAGCCTTGTTTAGGTTAGTAAAGTCCACTCACATCCTCAACTGCCCATTTTTTTTCCTTGACCAATACCACATTAGCTATACATTTCAGGTATTATACTTTCCGGATTGATCCTGCAGCCAGTAATTTTCTAACTTTCTCCTTGATGGATTCATTTCTTTTCGGATTAAACCTTCGTCTCTTCTGAACCACTAGTTTATGTTCGGGATTAATTGCCAAATAGTGAGAGATCACCTACATGTCTATTCCTAGCATGTTTTAATGCTTCTATACAAACACGTCCTTGTATTCCCTCAGCAAGTTGATCAGATCATTTTGAATATGATCGGATAATTGAGCCCCTAGCTTGACATTTTGATCTAGTTCACTTTTATCGAGCATAATCTCCATCATCGGTGTCTCTTCCTCTAGGTCTTTTTCATGCCCTGAATGTACTTTTCTTGGGTCTAAATCAAACCTGGTCGAGGTTTCTGCCTGGGCATCCCCTTCATTAGTTTCAAAACACTCTTTTTCAACCATGTTGATCTGCATAGAGCTAATCTTCTTCAACCATTTTCTCTATATACACTGCCAAGTTTGCTTTCTTGGCCCACTCCTACGAGCTCTTCAGTACACCAAATCCTGCTTCAGTTAGGAACTCGACTATTAGGGCATAGGTTGTCATCATAACTTTGGATTCATTCAAGATAGGCATTCCCAATAGAGCGTTGTAGAGCCAATTCTCCGTATCAACAACTATGAAGTCAAGGAGCACGGTTCTTTGGCAGGGGTATGTTTCGATTTGGACGGGTAACTTGACTATTCCCAAAGACCTTTCTTCTACCCCTCCCCCTCCCCCTCCCCCCCGAACCTCATGAGCATGATCCTTAGTGACTACAAGCCTTTCCTTTGCAGTTCTAGCAGATCAAATATTCTATCACTCATGATATCCGTGTGCATCTGCTTTTGAAAAGACCATTGTACCCATTATCGATCAATACCCTTTTCACCTCTCTACGGCCAATGTGAAGCGACACCACAATTGCATCATTTGGCCTGACCTTGAGTTCGTATGCATCTGCTTCTGAAAAGACGATTGGGTCCCCGCCCTTTTTGGGTCGGGTTCAACTGATTTAACCTTCAAACCTTTTTGACCGTTTAATGCATCACAGACTTTTGACATCCTTTCTCTGTTGCTTCTCCCTATGTAGGATCCTCCAAATATGGTGTTTATCGCTCCTTCTCTTGATCTTCTTTTAGTGCTATCTCTCCCTCTTTGGCTCCTCTCTGGATGACAATCTTTTTTAGGGTCTCTCTGCTGGTTGCCATCCCATTTAATAACCACATCCTTCAAGTGCCCTTCTATGATGAGTTTCCCGTTGTAATCCCTCAACTGATAGCATTTTGAAGTTTCATGGCCATTCTTCCGATGGAACCAGCAGTACTTAGATATGTCCCTTTTGGTAAAAGTTGACTGTTTTAAGGGCTTCTTGTACAAGTTCTGTCATCTATTATAGCCAAAACTTCTTCCTTTCTTTTGGCCAATGAGGTGTAATTAGTGTACCACCTTTTAAAGCCTTTGTTGCCTTTCTAGTCATCATCCCTACGACTGACCATCTTTGCTCTTACTTGGATTCCATTTTTTCTGATCACCTTTCTGATTGCCTTTGGAGTTGTTTTCCTTAGAATTTTGGCCTTTATCCAGTCGGCCACCATGTATGAACTCTCATCCATGGGCTATTTGTTCTTTCTCTGCCATTGCGTATCCTCCCACATCATTGACCTGGTGTGCAAAAAATGGTTGGCCCTTTTTGTGTCAGGCTTAGTGACAGTTGGTTGTCCTACAAGCTATTAACGAAAGCTAATACCACTGCATCATCGTTAGGGTCTTGAACCTTTGACATCTCTTGGGAGAATCTGTTTAAGTAGTCTTTCAACTTCTCATCCTTTATTTGCTTTAAGGTGGAAAGAACATATATTGACTTCTTCCTCTGGATGTTCCTCATGATTATCAGTTCCTCGAAATTTCTGATTGAGCTACCAGCAAGGCTGCCGAACCACTTGTATCCCTAATTGCCAAGAGTTTGTGGGAACATTCTGCATATAAGTGTATCATCATAGTCATACTGTGCGATTTCATTCTGGTATCTCCTAACATGCTCCCGGGGATCAGTGTTTACTTTAAACTGCTTTATATATGGATTCTGAACTTTTTCTAAAACGAGGGTGTCAGATCGTTTCGGAGAATGGGCTGCTAAAATTGCCAATCAAGAAATTACTTTGACCCTTCATACGCTTCAATGCCTCAATCATTCGTAGTAAGACTTCCCTTTTGCCCTCTAGTTCGCCACGCTCATCAAACTTCTGACGATTGGTAATCCTATAAGGGTCCCTTGGTGTGTGCCATGTAAGCTGAGCATTTTGTTGATTAAATCTGACTGGTGACGTGGTCACCCAACACCTCCTGGATATGAGATCATCATCAGTCAAAACTGATTGAGACCTCCTTCTGTCATCCCTTTGATGATTTTCCTGAGCATACCCTGATTGAACACCATCATATCTTCCCACATCTTCTTAATGGCCAGTCTCTCTACAATCTATGCCATCAAGGTAACCATCTTTTCCATGACCTCCTTCGGCTTGATGACCATCTTCCCTGTGACCCCTGTCATCATGGCGGTTACCTCTCTTCTAGGAATGCTCCCTTCTCTCGCGATGATCCAACCTATCTTTACAAGCTTTACGGGGAGCACCCGGGGTTGTACCCACTATCTTCAAGCGCAATTTAAGGTCTTGAGCCACTACGTGTGTTGACAGTTGGTATGAGGTAGTCAAATTTACCGTCGCCGTTATATTGATCCCTTGCTTGGCCGCATCTTTAAAGACTCTCCGTAGGGATTCCTTAACGCTTTGGAATGCCTCCAGGGAAATACCTTTTGAAGTGTTCGTGGGAGTTATCATGGATGGCCACCTATGATTGGGGTCCCGGAGGGTAATCCTTCTTCGATGGCAATGGCGTTTACTGGCCCTAAAGTTTTGATATCCTTGGGGACTAGTCCTATTACGGTTTGAGGCATCCGCGTCTCTACTATTAGCCATGTTAGCTTGTCACAATTCCTCAGAGTGATTCTAAATAACAATTTTTTATGCCCCTCCTTCTAGCGCCAATTGTTGACGGTGATTTTTAGATTATGGAAAAAGTCACGCGTCCAACAATGTTAATACGATTAATGATGATACTGTAAAGTGAAAAAGTAATATTTGAGCATGAAAAAAAAACAAAGTTTTACGTACCCCTAAAGGGAAAAAACCACGGTTGCTAGAAACGGTGAGAACAAGTTTTCACAATGTATATATGAATTGCACACTCAATCTCTCTTGCACTCTTGCTGCTATATGAGCTTTTCACATACGTACATAATGGAATTTAAAGGTATATTTATACATGCAACCCTAACTCTACAGGTAAGGAAAGTTGACCAGTTTAGTAGGACTCTGATTTGTTGGAGTCACTTTTATCTTCTATATTGTCTTGTATATTATGTGCACTTAATGAATTAGATTCCTCGTTAGATTTGGATTCCAATATCTTTAAGGAAGTTTGTTTCCTAATTGGAGTGCATATCATGGTTCCTTGTTTGAGTAAGATTCTTTCTCTTTGTATTTGAATCGTGTTTATCTTGGAATTAATGTCTTCCACACATCACTAGCCGACCGGTTATCTAACTCGACCGAGTCTTCTTAACCCGACCAAAGACGTCGAGAACAAGTTTTCACTATGTAAATATGAATTGCACACTCAATCTCTCTTGCACTCTTGCTATTATATGCGCTTTTCATGTACGTACATAATGGCATTTAAAGGTATATTTATACGTGCAACCCTAACTCTACAGGTAAGGAAAGTTGACCAGTTTAGTAGGACTCTGATTTGTTGGAGTCACTTTTATCTTCTTTATTGTCTTGTATATTATGTGCACTTAATGAATTAGATTCCTCGTTGGATTTGGATTCCAATATCTTTAAGGAAGTTTGTTTCCTAATTGGAGTGCATATCATGGTTCCTTGTTTGAGTAAGATTCTTTCTCTTTGTATTTGAATCGTGGTTATCTTGGAATTAATGTCTTCCACACATCACTAGCCGACTGGTTATCTAACTCGACCGAGTCTTCTTAACCCGACCAGTTACTCAACCCTGACCAGTGTATCTTTTACCTGAACAGTTGTTAGTTCGACCAGGTTCTCGACCTGATTGGTTAGTAGAACCCGATCAGGTTATCTTTACCCGATCAATCCGATGAACCTGATCGCATCTCGCGGAGTCAAAGCTTAAACCTTGGTCAACTTCAATTGGTCCCATCTAGGCTATCCCTGGTGATATGACATACTTGATCATCACTTTTCCCGATATCGATGATGACCTATCAATTTGCCAGATTTTACCAATAACATTATTGATTATTTTCACTTTTTCTAAAGTTTCTATTATGTTATCAAATTTTCCTACTTTTTGTAATTTTTGCATTAATTTTCGTCAATATCAATATTTATAACAAATCGCAAAACTGATATTATGTTTACGATTTAGCTATAATACATGAATTGCATGATTACAGGAGCAGCTATGTGAGAGCGATTATTATTTGTTATTTTTTCTAAATTTAAAATCTTTGATTTTTATAAACCATTGGATTGAAATCCAATGACTAATAACAACCCATTAAATATACTAAAACTATATAATAGCTAAACCCATTAAAATTAATATCATGAGAGATTTGATAGCATCTCCCGCCATACTCTATTTTAGAGTATAAACTCCAAAATAGAGTATCAAATCCTCCTACCATACTCTAAATTGATGTTTCCAATAAACTTTTTTAGAATTTCAAAGATTGGTACTCTAAATTTAGAATACCAAATATGAAACTCTAAACTCAATTTTAACATTTTATATTACATTTATATCATTTTTTCTTTTTTAATTAAATTCAATTAATAAATAATAAGTTTTAATTTATAAATTTTATTATCATAAAAATTAAACCATTGGAAATATCTCATCTAGATATTAAAAAAAAAAAATACTAATATTGAATATTTATTGATAATAATTTTATTTAATAATTTTTAATTTATCAATACTTACTTATTTGTACCATACTTTATATTATTTACATATTAATAATTATAAGTTAGCAATAAAATAAAGACCGAAACATAGTGATATTAAAACTTGCAGATGAAAATTACAATAACATACACATATTAATACAAGGATAGCAAAAACAAAAACAAAAACAAAAAACTTAAATAGTACCAATATAACATAAGATAACAACATAATGCTCAAAGACATTAATATTTTGGAAGATCATCCAAATGACTTCCATATACACCTAAACATGATCCACCTTTTGAGAATTGCGAGTGTTTTTTTCAAGAATTTCCATCTTTTTTGTTCAAAATAATTCTCATTCATTGGGATTTTTTATGGAATCCAAATCTATCATCATAATTTTTTTCCCTTAACGTTCACGTCGAATCACTTCACGTTCATATAAAATCTCTAATTTTGTTGCCTCATTTTGTGGTAGAACATGAACTACAAGTTGTTTTATGTTTCTATTTGTAATGGGCCTAATACTTTAATTTATTCTTTGACACATGTCCTCATGTAATTAATTGCTATTTAGGGAAACATTTACACTTCAGATATAAATACAATTGATACTCCTTAGTCGTATTCAAGCTGAGAATTGTCCAGTAATAACCCTTTCTGGAATTTCACTTGGTATCAGAGCAATAGCAATGGCTAGCATCGGAGACAAAGATCCTAAGACCACTGCTTCGTCTAAGAGTGTGATTGGGAAGGAAACAAGATCGAGTGGAAAGAAGGTTTGCAGTGACAAAGAAAAGTCTTCAAGCTTAGCTTTCAAGAAAGATGGAAACATAGAGAGTTGTCTTCTAGCTTACCAGGCAGTCAAAAAACGACTAGCTAAGCAGGTAATCCTCTTGGATCTTATTGTTATGTGAAGTTGAATCATAAAAATTATCTGCTATGGAAGAATCTTGTTCTTCCTGTAATTCATTGAAATAGGGTGAAATGTTATATCACTAGTGCTAAGAAATGTCCACCAAAGTTTATTGTCATTACTCTTGAACCAAAAGCTGATGAAACATTAGAATATAATCCATAGTATGAAAACTAGATTGTTCATGACCATATATTGTTTGGATGGTTGTATAACACTATGGAACCTGATGTTTCCTCTGAAGTTATTGACCTCTGAAGTTATCGAAAGTGACACTTATAAGGATCTCTAGGACTCGATTAAGACCTTGTTTGGTATTAAAACCAAATCAAACATTGCCTATTACAAGAGAGAGTTTCAAAAGCTGTAAAAAGAGGGAATGAAGATGTTTGATTATCTGAAAGCATCTAAGAAATTAGCTGATAACCTAGCTTTGGTGAAATTCCCTAGTCACTTATAGTGTAAATTATACCTATAGGGGGGGGGGGGGGGGGGTGAATAGGTATAGACTCAAATTCTAGCACTTCTTAAGAAAACAAAAGCAATTTAATCACACTTAGAAATTCTTACAAGTAGATTGCTTCAACAAATCAATATGAAATCAATTAAGCAAGAGTTAAAGCAATGCAATTCAAAGTAAGTAAAGGAACTAAAATGCTAAAATCAACACAAGAGTTTTTTATGTGGTAAAACCTCAAAATGAGGTCCACGGGTTGATACCACAACCTCTAGCAAACCGAAATTCACTATGACGAATAAGAGATACACACTCAAAAAGCAATCAACATATGATTCACTCTCCAAGCTATCAAATCCTACTCTACCCTCGGGCCTAGTGAATCACTTTGCCTACTTCCTTTCCAAGATATGACTATCACATCTCTAGGAAGCTACTTCCTATTGATCGCGCCAAAATTGTTATAAATTTTAGCTCTCATTCCTTGTCTTTGGTCTTGTTTTCGAGCATGTTTTCTAGTCTTATGGGCTCTTTTATTATGTTTGTAGGCAATAGGTGCAATTCTGGTATGGGAGAAGTTAAGCGGAGAATTCCGATGAAAAACAAGCTAGAAAAGCAAGAAGGAAGGCTCTAGTGCTCTGGTAGGTGCGCATGTCCTTACCCGCGCACTCTAAAACATCAGATCTTTGATGGCCCATACTAGCACATCAACCCACGAACCGAAGATCAGAAATCCTCCAGAAAAGACCAAACTGCCCAGATCGCTGGTACTGCGCGGGTCTTACCAGTGCAGTTACCAGCAAACAGAAGAAAGAAACAACTAAAGTTTCAGTGCTCGAGTCACTGCGTTGGTACCCTACCCGCGCATTGCGTGCCCATGCTCGCCGCGTCGGTACATTTCAGACCTATTTTTGGCACCATATATATATATATATATATATATATCTTATTCTGATTTTCTAAAGAGAGCTAGTCACGACCAAAAACACTCCTTCACACCCTTTTGACATCACTAACCACTAACCTAGATCTAGGAATCTCTCTACCCAATCTTAACCCATTTACATCCATTTCTTGATTTTCTACTCAACAAATGTCACTTGGAGATTGGATTATAGCTTAAAGGAAGGAGTTCTCTACATGGGTCTTCTCTATCTCTCTTCTCCTAATTATTTGTTTGTATTTGTCATGAGTAGTTAAATATCCCACTAAGGGATTTGTGTGAAACACTTGTGAACTTTGGGCTTTGTAATGAACTCTATCTTTATTAAATCTATCAATTATATTTCATTCATTATTTTAATTGCTTCCCTTAATTGGTTTGTCTTTGATTGTACACTCATCTCATTGCTATTGAGGGAATTAATTGAGTAGTTGACTTGGTATACACTCTACTTGGTCTTCTTAAGCTCATGTGAATGAAAGGGTCAAATAAGAGTACACTACTCAAGTGAGGCCCAGACTTAACCATCTTAATTTTTATCTAATCTCAAATGGGTAATCAATTCTATACACACTAGGTTGATGACTTGTGAGAGATTAAGCACCAATACTATACGCTTTAGGTTGGTGATTTTTTAAAGAGATTGGTTCCTTAATTTGACGGATGTGTGTTCATGGAAAATCCTAAGTGAGTGGTTTATCCTATACACTCTAGGTTGATCACTTATAAAGGATAATCTTAAGTGAGTGGCCAATACTATACACTCTAGGTTGGTAATTTATAAGGGATAAATAATCAACACTATACACTCTAGGTTGATTACATAAGATTAATGTACACTCATGAGAGTTTGTGATTTGTCCATTATTCACTTATTGGATCCATCAATACCTTAGTTTTCACTATCATATTTTAACATTAGTTGTATGTTAGATTAACTTCTTTAACTGTAGTTTGCAATGTAGCTATTAACTTTCAAAACAACCATCTTTACCTTTTCATGCTTTGTTTTAGTTTAATAGTAGTTAACTAGTTTTAGCCATTTGGTTTCCCTTTCCCTGTGGACCATACCCTGGCTTATTGCTATACTTGTTTAGAGCAATTACAAGCACATAGCTAAAGTCTTTTATAAATTCTTTGAAATACATTTTCTACCGATAAAAACGTTCTTGTCAAAATGGCACCGCTGCCCAGGAAAGGCGCTAATTAGATGGCTAATCCTAGTTTTCTAACTAATTTCTTAGTTCTTTTTAGTTTTTCTTGTTCTTTTTTATGCTTTGGTAGTTTTTGTTCTTCTTTGTTTCAGGTTTTATGGTTTTCTTTTGACAATATACTGGACCTATGAGTAGACCATGTTGATATTTTGACAATCTAGGGCCAAGCTACGCACCTTATCAGAATATGTGCAACATGGATTGGAGTACTAACCAAGACTCTGTCTCATCATACCAATCAAAATCCTAGGAAGATAAGATGAGAGAGTTGATGAAGAATAGTCTTAGAGGAAACGAGGAAATTCAAGCTTCTCAATAAAGAACCATACAAATACTCCAATCCGCACAACAAACATGTGAGTAGAAGATCAATAACCATGTGTTAGCTAGCTGACCAAACCAATCAATGCAGTATGCATTAAAAAAAAATACCTCAACAACACAACTAATGAGCACTACGACCAGTTTAAAGTGAGCAACCGATGAAATCCTTAAGTAGCCCAGAGGAAATACATGGTCATGAGAGTTGTTTAGCAGTAAACAATCCCACACAAGGGAAGACAAGTAACCGTGTACGTGCTCTTGTACAAGCATTTGAGAAGGATGCAGAAATCATTGAAGAAAAACAGAAGAGCCACTAGCGAAGCGAGAAATTGGAAGAAAGCTTGTTTTTACTTCAAAATAAATTGGTGAAGACTTCCCAAGAGAAAGAGGAAATGAGGGAAGATTTTGAAAGAAATATACAGCTCATGAAAAATGAGTTTGAGGACAAGGAGGCCTTGGTAAAGGTGAAAGTAGAAGAGCTTGAAATGTAGAATATGAAGCTCACTCTTGAAGTAAAATTACTCAAGTCGGAGAATGGTACACTCCTGAAGACGATAAAGGAGATCTTTGACAAGAACAAGGAGTTTGAAGCACATATCGAAACCCTTGAAGCTGAAAATAGTATACCTCTAAAGAATTTCATCGAGATTAAAGAGGACTTTGCCAAGAGGATGCGGCTCATGTAAGTAGAAATTGAAATAAGGAACAAGGCTTTGGAGATAATGTAGAAGAAAGACCTTGACCACCTTGCGGAGCTTTCAAAGGCTAAGCAAGAAATTAGGGCAATGATAAAGAAAGTGGTTCGACTTCCAACAGAAGAGAAGATTGCCAAGAGTCAAGGAAATCCAAGTGCCAATGTTAAAAACCATATCCTAACAAAGCAAAGAGGGGGAAAGCCAACAAGAAGAGGAAACATCCTCCACATTCACCTCCAACAAAGACCCACCAACAAGGTATCATTCATAACCATATCACCGTGTGCCACCAATGCCATAAAATAGGTCACATTCGACCACTAGGCCAAGAATATGATAGGCAGGGCACTCGATGGAGTTTTAAACAGAGAAAGAATTATAAGAATGTTAGAAAGATATAGGTTGAGAAGCTTAGGAATAGGAAGAGTCCACATAGGGTCAAGAAGATTTGGGTAAGGAAAGACTTGGTTAACCAAGTTAGACCCAAAGGCAAGGAAAATGGGAAGTCAACTCAACTTGTTTGGGTTGTGAACAAGAATCAATTTCAAAACTTTGTAAAGCCTCCTTTAGTTGATGACACCCTAGCACAAGTGCATAATGTAGAAAAATTCTTTCTTGCATTTTATTTTTAGTTAGTTTGTCAAGTTTGTTTCTTTTGATAAAGAAGTGGTTTTGCAAACATAGACTTAGCAACTGCATGTGTTAAGAAAATCTAGCTTGCCTAAACTTTATAATATGTGTTTTAATGTGGCAGATAAGCTAAAGCTTCTAGAGGAAGAAATATTTTTACAGCTTATATATCAATGTGAGGCTTTTCCTCTCTTGGTAGGAAACAATGATAACCTGAACGTCTTGGAGGGACAAGCAGACCAAGAGTACTCATAAAAAAAGTGAGAGCCATATCTTCATAGGAGAAGTTTGCGAGGAGGCAATCACCATCGGTTTTGAATTCTTTAATTCATTTTCAAATTCTGTACTTTTCTTGCTTTTAGTTTACTTTCTTTTGTTGAATAATTTTCGTGATGTGGAGTAGTTTGTGTGGAGTGATATTTGGATGATATATTTTTTGGACGTATTGATCATATACTTTAATTTTTTCATTGATCGATTGATTCATTCTTGATGGGATGAGCCGAAGGCTCTTGAGATTATATGTGAGTGTACATGTTCATTTTGTGTATATAGCCCCATTCGGTTTGGGGGTTCTTATTACTCACAATTTTGTATAGGTCATATACATGCATATATTGAGATTCGGTTTAGGGGTTATCACGCCCCCATTCCATCAATTTTGTTTAATGAAAATGCTTGATAGTGGTTGAACATAAATTTAAGTGCTTAAGCTTAATGTCATATTGCATGATTGCCTTATTTTATATTAAGCCTTGTTATGTCTTCTTAATTTTGTTGGGCATTGATTGCGCGTGATTAATGCCTAGGTTTGCTGTGTTTTGAGTCAGTTAGGTGTGCGCCGCTAGGCCGAGCTCTCTTTTCTTTAACATTGAGAACAATGTTGGATTTTGGTTTGGGGGTGTGGTCGCCTATTCGAGTCATCGTTTTGTTTTTGAGTCATTTTTGTTATCTTTTTTGTCTAAATTTTTCAAAATTGTCGCATTGGCCAAAATTTTGAGCTTTAAATAGCTTGGTTGTGATGCCTTAAGCATGTGCTCTTGGTGAGTGTGTGTATGCATGTTAAGCTTGTGTAGCAGCTAGTTGTCACTCTAGGGTCTCACTTGCACGTCAAGGGCTAGTTCGATCATTTTTGTGCTTGAGTTGAGGGGACTCGGTGCTCTTGCACCTTATTCTAATAGTGGAGACTACCCGAGAGTTCACAAACTTAAGCCTATTAAAAAAATGCAATGAGTGTTAAAGTTTTCTATTCTTAAACACTTTTCTCGTCATATGCATCACATGCCATAGAACATACATCTCATACAGCTACTGGATTGCTTGATGGATGTATTCATTCCTTTGATAGACTGATCGTGGAAATGATCTTAGGCAATGTGTGTGCACTAACTACTTAAAATGCCTAAACACATTCCAAAATCCCTTATGTGTGCTCTATAGCCAATATTGAGGCCAAACACTTACCTTTCATTTGGAACCACAACAAACCATATAGCCATAAACCAAACACAAACCAACCATTTAATTGCCAATCATGTGGGTTGTATGTGTGTGTAAGGTGGTTGAAAGGTGTAAGCTCTTAAATGAAAAAGCATGTAATTAGGCAATGATGTAAATGTGCAAGCATGGGCTTAAAAATGTAAAAGTGCCAAAAATTGCACTTAGAGCCAAAGTTTCAAATGTTATTGTGCAAAAAGAAAAGAAAAGAAAAGTAGCAAAAAGAAAGAAAAAGAAGAAAAAGGAAAATATCAATGCAAAAGGCAAAGCAAGAGCCTTGAAATGTGATGATTAAGTACTCACAAATTGAGTACAATTGTGTAGCACAAATGTGTGTTTAATTGAATGCCTAGACGCTAGTGTGTGATAGATGTTAATTAGAGCTTGGTATGGGGTGTGTGAGTATGTTTAAGCATGATTGGTGATTTTTGAAATCAAAATTTCCCTATTTCTTTGTTTACCACATTAAACTTTATGGCTATATTACAACAAAAGGGAAAGTCCTTTTTGATCCATGATGAGTCTTCATTGGGAACGTTTACTGAAGCTTGATCTTCCACGTTCATGGCATAGTGAATCCTTCTTAGGCTAGTTCACAGACATTATCGGTCTTTTAATTTACATGTATGCAATGCATTAGATTTCTATGTGCAAATTTCATCTTTGCATACCTTGTTGGAGTGTGAACTTAGGACTCTGAGTGGAAAGAAAAGAAAGACTCCATGATAGGCTAGAGTCGAAGCGAATTGTGCTCTAGGTGTAAGAGTGAATAGTTTTTGACACGAGAGCACTTTCAGGTGTGGGATTCGTGATTGTGCAAGTTTCCCTTTAGTGCCTTCGAGTTGCTTTATAACATATTGCATATGTCTACTTCTCTCTATCACACAACTTTGCATCTCATCACCGGTTGAACATAGGGCTTTTTGAATTGTTTGTTTTCAAGTCTAGGAAAATTTTACATAGAGTAATTTTTGTTGTAGTGTTTTTGTTTTGTTTTGCGTTTTCTCGAGGACGAGCAAAGGTTTGGTTTGAGGGTATTTGATCTCGTAAAATTGTTATATATTCTGGCCCTCATTCTTTGTCCTTGGTTTTGTTTTCGAGCATGTTTTCATGTCTTATAGGCTCTTTTATTATGTTTGCAGGCAATAGGTGCAATTCTGATCTTGGAGAAGTAAAACGGAGAATTCGGGTGAAAAACAAGCTAGAAAAGCAAGAAGGAAGGCTCCAGTGCACTGGTAGGTGTGCGGGTCCTTACCCACGTACTACCAGCGCACTCCAAAACATCAGATCTTTATTGATCCATACCAGTGCATCAACCCACGAACTAGAGATTAGAAATCCTCCAAAAAAGACCAAACTGCCCAGATCACTAGTACTGCGCGGGTCCTACCAGCGCAGTTACCAGCGAATAGAAGAAGGAAACAACTGAAGTGTCAGTGCGTGGGTCACTGGGCGTGGTACCCTACCCGTGCACTGTGTGTCTAGGCTCGCCACGTCAGCACGTTTCAGACCTATATTTGGCACCCTATAAATATATGTTGTTCTGAGTTTCTAAAGAGAGCTAATCACGACCAAAAACACTCCCTCTCACCCTTTTGACATCACTAACCACAAACCTAGATCTAGGAATCTCTCTACTCAATCTAAACCCATTCACATCCATTTCTTGATTCTCTACTCAATAAAGGACACTTGGAGATTTGATTGAAGCTTGAAGGAAAGAGTTCTCTACATGGGTCTTCTCTATCTCTCTTCTCCTAATTAAATGATTCTATTTGTCATGAGTAGTTAAATATCCCACTAAGGGATTTGTGTGAAACACTTGCAAACTTTGGGCTTTGTAATGAACTCTATCTTTATTAAATCTATCAATTATGTTTAATTCATTATTTTAATTGCTTCCCTTAATTGGTTTGTCTTTGATTGTACACTCCTCTTGTTGCTAATTGATTGAGGGAATTAATTGAGTAGTTGACTAGGTATACACTCTAGTTTGGTCATTTATGAGGGATAAATAATCAACACTATACACTCTAGGTTGATTACATAAGATTAATGTACGCTCATGAGAGTTTGTGATTTGCCCATTATTCACTTATTGAATCCATCAATACCTTAGTTCTCACTATCATATTTTAACATTAGTTGCATGTTAGATTAACTTGTTTAACTGTAGTTTGCATTGTAGCTATTAACTTTCAAAACAATCATATTTACCTTTTCATTCTTTGTTTTAGTTTAATAGTAGTTAACTTGTTTTAGGCATTTGGTTTCCCTTTCCTTATGGACGATACCCTAGCTTATCGCTATATTTGTTTAGTGCAATTTCAAGCATATAGCTAAGGTCTTTTATAAATTCTTTGACGGATATTTTCTAATGACAAAAACCTTCTCGTCACCTATCCAAGACACTCTTGCCTCTAGGAAGATTCCTTGCTTGCCTATCCAGATCCTCATGATCCTAGACAAGACTTCTTTCTTAGCTAACCGGATCAATATCCTTCCCAAGTCTTTTTTCTCAAGTTAAAGCTTCACTCACTTTAACAAGAGACTTCAACCTTTTTCAAGGCAATGATCTAAGTGAAGTGCACACATACAATCATGATGCAATCAGAAGCAAATAGAGCAAGTAGATCAAACAAACTCTATGAACATGCAATTAGAGAACTAGTTTAGACTTTCAAAAATCAATCACAAAGATATCTAGAAATCTAAGCATGTTAATCAAACAAGAACTTGATTAGAATAATGGAAATGACAATAAAAAATATCCTAGTTCTTAGAACATGTGACTAAACCTAGAAATCAACAATCAAGCTCAAGAATACAAAGTATTTCTAGATTTAAGTCCATACTCATCAAGTTTTAACTAAAATTTATTCAAACAAAATCACAAAACCTAAACTTGAAAATCACTCAAACAAACCACAAAATTGAATCAAAAATCATTCTAAACATTTTTCTTAGTCAAATAAGAAGATTTATGAAGTTGATCATAAATGAAAATGAAAAGAAGATGATTCACTTACAAATGATGAACACACGAGTAGAAATCAGATCACTGTGAAAACTCAAGATATCATTTGGATATGAAAAGGCTTTGATTTTGTTCCTCTCATGAAGACCAACATTTTCGGCTTTTGAATCAATCAAATCGGATTTGAATTGAGGGAGATATCACCAAAAAAATAAAAATAAAAAACTCATTGAAAAAATTTCTACACTTGTTCTTCCACATTTGAAAAATGAGAGAGAAAATAGTTTTAAAGGGAGGGAGGATGATGTGGAGAGGAGGGAATCTCGGGTGACAAAAGACCCTTCTCCACCTCATCACCCCAAGAAGGCGCGTGGGCATCTCGGGGGCAGGAGGGGTTCCTCCCCGAGATGGCCAGGCGCCTCCTCGGGGAAGGGTGGCTTGATGGCCTTTGGCCATCGCCACTTCCCTTCGAGCTCCCCTCTCGTTCTTCAACCGTTCTCTGACCTCCAAACTCTGAATTTGAATGCATTTACGGATTACAAACCGTAACTTCCTTATGCATATGGATGACTATGAAACTTTGACCATAAAATAAGAATTCGACTCGATACACGAAGACGAAGACAATGCATGGTAAGTGACCGGAAAGTTTCGTAACTTTTTACTCGGAACTTGAAAACTAATGAATGAGTACCGAAATGACCAAAACTCAATAAGGAATAACATAAGATCAAATTCAAGTCTGAAGTCCATAAAACACAAACAAACAAACACAAGAATACACAAGTATGCCATTTCCTAGAGATAGTCCTAGAACATGCAATTTTACAAAAGTTGTCGAATTAAATCTAATGCATGTACATACTAAAATTCCCTTAACCACTTATAGTGTAAAATATACCTAGAGGAGGGGGGTGAATAGGTGTATGCCCGAATTCTCGCACTTCTTGTTCACACAACCAATTTATGCACACTTAAAGAATTTAACAAGTGAATTGCTTTAACAAGTTAATATGAATTCAATCAAGCAAGAGTTAAATCAATACAAGTTAATATAAGTAAAGAAACTAAAAATGCGAAAATCAACACAAGAGATTTTTATGTGGTAAAACCTATAAATGAGGAAAAATCCACAGGTTGATACCACAACCACCGGCAAACCGCAATTCACTATGACGAATAAGAGATACACACTCAACAAGCAATCAACACATGATTCACTCTCCAAGCTATCAACTCATACTCTACCCACGGGCCTAGTAAACCACTTTGCCTACTTCCTATCCAAGATGTGACTATCACACCTCTAGGAAGCAACTTCTTATCCATGGCACTCTTGCCTCTAGGAAGATTCCTTGCTTGTCTATCTAGATCCTCCCGATCTTAGACAAGATTCCTTGCTTAGCTATCCGAATCAATATCCTAGCCAAGTCTTCTTTCTCAAGTTAAAGATTCACTCACTTTAACAAGAGACTTTAACCTTTTACAAGGCAATGATCTAACTGAAGTGCACACATGCAATCATGATGCAATCACAAACAAATAGAGCAAGTAGATCAAACACACTCATTGAAGGATTAAATTTGCACAAATCAAGCTCACAAGCAAATATAACTAATTCTCATGAACATGTGATTAGAGATCTAGTTTAGGCATTCAAAATCCTTCACAAAAATATCTAGAGATCTAAACATATCAATCAAAGCTAGAATACCAAGTTTGCAACAAAGAACACAAATCTAGCTTTGAAATCAAATGATCAAGTTAACACTTGAAATCAACACCATATTCAACAAAGCAAGAACTAGATTTAGATGATAGAGATCACAATCAAAATAACCTAGTTCAATAACATGTGACTAAAACCTAGAAATCAACAATCAAGATCAAATCACAAAGTTATTCTAGATTCAAGTTCATGTTCTTCAAAATTAGCTAAAAGATGTTCCATCAAAAATCACAAAAGCTAATTTTGAAAATCACTCAAACAAGTCTTAAAGTTGAATCAAAATCATTCTAAACATTTTTCTTTAATCAAATAGGAAGAATCAACAAATTGATCACAAAAGAAATGTAAAGAAGATGATTCATTTATAAATGATGAACACAAGAACTGAGACTAGTTCACCGTGAAAAACTTGGACATAATTTGACTCTAAAAATTATTGGGACTTGTTTCTCTCTTCAAGAACAACAATTTTAGCTTTTGAAAATCTAAAATCGGAGTTGATTTGAGAGAGATATGACAAAAACAAAAAATGAAAAGTTATCAAAATTTCTGGACGAAATTTGAACATATATGGAGGGAAGATGACGTGGAGAGAAGCCAAGCTCGGGCAGCCATTGAGACCTCGCCAACTCAGCTCCCCAAGGAGGTGTGTGACCTCCATGGTGGCAGGGGAGTGGCCTTCCTGAGATGGCCACGTGCCTGATCGTGCCTAAATTGTTGTATATTTCGGCCCTCATTCCTATTCCTTTGTCTCGTTCTTGTGTGTATTTTCTATATATTTTATGTCTAATAGGCTCATTAGTGCTAATTGCAGGCAATAGATGTAATTCTGGGTTTGGAAACATGTTGCGGTGATTCTGGCAGAAAAGGGGCAAAAGGAAAGACAAAGGATCATAAGCAGCTCTACAGTGCGGGTCAAGTGCGGGTCGCAACCGCACTCCAACCGCACTCCTTCCCACAGCCGGGACCTGAATCATGAAGGAAAGATAAAGTGCGAGTAAAGTGCGGGTCATCCAACCGCACTCCACCCGCACTATTGCTCAAGACAGAGGAGCTGATTTGTACCTAACACTAAAGTGAGGGTAAAGTGAGGGTAATCCAACCGCACTCCACCCGCACTGTTGCTCAAGAAAGAGGAGTGGATTTACACCTGACACCAGAGTGCGAGTACAGTGCGGGTAAAGTGCGGGTAATCCAACCGCACTCCACCCGCCTTGTTGCCCAGATCAGAGAACTGAAGATGAAGAAAACCCATATAGTGCGGGTACAGTGCGGGTAATTCACCCGCACTCCACCCGCACTCTGCGCGCGACAGTTTCTGGTTTCAAGTTTAAGTAACCTATTTTTCCATCCTCTATAAATAGAAAAGGATGGGAACGAACCAAAAGATCACCATACCTCCCAACACTTGTATTTTTAGCTAGAAACACATCTCCCTATCATCCAAACCATCTCTACTCAATCAAAGGCAACTAGGAGACTTGGATTCAAGCTTCAAGGAAGGAGATTAATCTTCAAGGGTTATCTCTACTCTCTCTCTTAGTTTATTTGTTTGTAATAGAACATGAGTAGCTAAAATACCCCACTATGGGGTTGATGTTATTTGTTTGATGAATATTTTGGGCTTTGTAAATAAACTCTATGTGTTATATTTATTCTATCTCTATATTTCATTCCATTGCTTGTATTGATTTCCATTATTGATTTGCTTAGATACACCCTCTTTGCATGATTGATTTGGATTACTTGAGTAGGCAATTAGGTTGTCTAATGCTCAATTGAATGGAAGGATTTGTGGAAATCCGGCTCTACAACCATGCCCTTAATCTAATCTTGAATTAGTGGCTTTCACTATACATCATAGGTTAGCCACTTGTGAGAGAATTAGAAGCCTTCACTATACACCCTAGGTTGGCTACTTTAGTGATTCTACGAGAACTAACCTTCGAGTAGAATTCGGTTGATAACCTAAAGCCTCATCCAATCTCAAATGGGTGGCCTTCACTATACATCCTAGGTCGGCCACTTGTGAGGGAATTGGAAGCCATCACTATACATCCTAGGATGGCTACATTAGTAATAGGTTGAGCCATAGCTAGATAGATGAGCATTCATGGAAAAAGTCTCGATTGAGTAACTAGCCATTATTGGTTGCTTAGGAGGGATTAATAGCTAGTAGGAGGTCTTCACTATACACCCTAGGTTGACCTATTGCTAGAGATATATACCAACACTATACACCCTAGGTTGGTTACATTTGTCAATACATGCTTAATTGAGAGTTTGTTGCAATTGCCCCAATATTCACTTACGAGTCCATCAACTTCGTAGTTCCATCATCATTCATTCATCACTCCATTGTCATCCCATTTTATTTGCTTTCATAGTTTAGTTTATATTGTATCTTCATTCACCATCACTTTACTTTTATGCATGCTAGTTATATTAATCCTAATCTTATCACCGCTACGCCGATCTCAGTGGACGACACCCGTGCTTACTGCTTTACTTGTATTCTACTTGTGAACGCATCACATAGGTTTTATAAATTGTTTTGACGGACGGTTTTCTGTCGGCAAAAACCCTCCCATCAGTGCCATCTCGGGGGAGGGGTCATTTTTGCAATTTGCCATCCTACTTCCCTTTTGCTCCCTTTCGTGCTCCTCTTTCGTTCTTCCACCGTTCTCCGACCTCTGAACTCCAAATTTGAATTCGTTATCGGTTTATGAACCATAAATCTCTAACAGACATGGATGTCTACGAAACCTTTACCAAAAATTAGGAATTCTACTCGATACACAAGAACGAAGACCATGGACAATAAATACATAGAAAGTTTCGTAACTTCCAACTCGGAACTCGAAAACTTATGAATGAGTAATAGAAATGTTTGGAACTCAATAAGGATCAATATGACAATATGTTCAAGTTTGATATCACAAAAACACAAACAAATAAATACAATAACACACATGTATGCCATTTCCTAGAGATAGTCCTAGAACATGCAATTTTACATAAGTTGTCATATTAAATCTAATGCATGTGCATAAAACAATATGCGTGTGAATGTGTTATACCAATTAAGCACAATGATGCATGAAACACAAATGTATACAATTGTGGTGAATTTGTGCATGCCTTGTCTGCTTGTTCATAGCTCTTAGTCACTTTAAGGGTCTCACTTGCATTACATGGGTTAGTCCCATCTTTTGGTGTCTAAGTTGAGGGACTCAGTGCTCAAGTGCCTTGTTCTAACAGCGGAGACAACCCTTGTGAGTTTCACAAACACAAGCCAAAAGTGCGCAATTTGAGGGAAAATATTTTTCAAATCTTTAAACACTTTTCAAACACCATGCATAGTCTCTTTACACCAAAATCATCATGTGTCATAGAACATGCATCATTAACGTGGACTGCTTGATTAAGATTTTTATTCCCTTGGTAGATGGATTCTTTGAGGTGATACGAGGCAATGTGTGTTTTTAGCCACTTAAAATGCCAAACACTTCCCATCCCTAATGTGTGTGCTCCCAAGCCAATTTGAAGCCAAACACATTTCGACTCTTTCATTCTACACCAATATTATCCATTACCAAAGCGACCTAAACAATAAGCCAACCCTCACTTGATTGATCATGTTAAGGCTTAGGAATGAATGTAAAATATGCTCTAAATTGTCAAATGGCGTGTACCGAGGCAAACAAGTGTTGAGTTTTTAAAATATGTGCAAAATTCAAAGGCAAGAAAATAAAGCAAAGAAACAATCAATCAAAAGAAAAGAAAAAAAAGAAAAAAAAAGCAAAAAGAAAGAAAGAAAGAAATATGCTTCAATTGCCTTGTTTATATTGAAAACACTACTCAAAGGGGTAAAAAGAGTAGTTGGAAATTGCACTTGAAATTTTATGAATGCCTGGAAGCCTTATTTTATGTTTGTGTTTAGAAGTGGTGTTGCATGAGAAATGAAATGATTAAACGTAGAATGTATTGCCTTAACTTGGTTGATTAGTGCAATATGCCTAAATGCCCATCCTTTCTAACCACTAATCACCTTAACCCCATTACAACCAAATGGAAAAGACCTAGTTGATCTTAGGGGAAATCTAACTTGGGAATATTTGTCGATGCATGCTCTTTCCACGTTCATGGATGAGACTATTTCACTAAAAGAAGCGTTTATCTTGTATGAAATGTATGCAATAACTTTAATTCCATTACGTAAACTCTTTTGCATACATATTGCATGAGTGTAAACCTAGGTTATGAGAGGAAAAAATTAGAGAGAACCCATGTGAGAACCTAGAATCGAAGAAAATTACGCTCGAGGCGTGAGAGTGAGTAGTTTCTAAGGCAAGGCATTTTAAGTGAGGGATTCGTGTCATGCGAGTTTCCCCTTGTGGTGCCTTGGAGTAATTTAGAACATTTTGCATGAACCTGTTCCTCACTTCCACTCTCTTTTATTTATCTCCCAAATAGTTGGCTTGCAGCATGTTTTCTTTGTGTTAGGAAATTTCTAGATAGTGTCATGTTTGTTTTGTCTTGTGTCTTTTTCTTTGCTCGAGGACTAGCAAAGGTTTGGTTTGGGGGTATTTGATCGAACCAAATATGTTATATATTTTGGCCCTCACATCCTCTTCCCATGCGCTGTTCTCAAGTGTTTTTAGGTTTATTTATGACTCTTCTGATTGTTTTTGCAGGCAATAGGTAAAAATGTGTGAACTGGGATAAAAAGGACAAATCGGTGCACAAATGAAGTGGAGAAGGCAAAAGTGCACGGGTAGCACGCCCGTGCACTACCCGTGCACTTACCTATGCATCGGAAGATGAATTTTTGAAGATCCTCAGTGCACGGGTAACTGCACGGGTACGACCCGTGCACTTACCCTTGCAATCCACAACCCAGTGAGTAGAGCCTCGGGCAAGGAACAACTGCACGAGTGGTGCACGGGTCAACCACCCGTGCACTAACCCGTGCACATGTCTCAAGTTAGGAAGAAAATGAAACTGCACGGGTACCTCACTCGTGCTATACCCATGCTAACGGGAAATCCAGCTTGCCACATTAGCGTTTTTGGCCTAATTTTGGAGGAAAATATAAATAGTTTTGATATCTGATTTTTCTTACAGAGAGGGGAGAACCACAACCATACACCCATTACATTCATTCTTTCTCTCTCTAAATCTTAAAAACCATTCTCTCCTAAAAACCCATCAAACCCATCCATTCTACTTCATCTAATTGCTACTCAAGAGGACATTGGAGGTGTGATCAAGTTTGAAGAAAGAAGGTCTCCTATGGGTTTCTTCTATTCCCTTCTCCTTATCTTTGTTTTTCACATTGTCATGAGTAGTTAAACCCAATTTGGGATTGATGTAGTTAATTCATGGATTGTGGGATTTCCACCATTTTTACTCGATTAATATATTTTCATTCAATATACTTCATTATGTTTGATTCTCCCTTAAATCAAGTAGGCATTCAAACTCTTGATTTTGTGGATTAATTGAATTTATTAGAGTTATTAAGCATTCAATGGAATCTTTGTGAAAATGAGTAGGCATTCCAACTCTCATTTATCTTAGTGGTTGATTGTGCATCTAATTGCATTTGATACTCACCTTGGGTTAGGTAGGCATTCCAACTCCCAACCCTTTGTTGAGATTGAATTATGGGAACTCTATGAGCCAAGAAGGCATTCCAACTCTTGGTTTACATTGGTTACCAATCTTTGTTCTAACCATCTACATTTTAGGTGTTAATTAAGCTTAATTGAATTGGAAAAGGTATGTGGTGAGCATCCCAATCCCACATACCTTGGCTAGGAAAAAGGGGTGGATTATGAGCATTCCAATCCAAGTCATCCCGGTTTCCCTATATCTATCCAAAGTAAAAGTGAAAGGAATGGATCGCGAACATTCCAATCCGAGCCATTCTGGAAACTCAAGCTAGGGAGATAAGCCATATGTTTAAATCGAGTCGGGCTTCAAAAGTGGAACCCCCATGATTTGTGTCTAGATTGCATCAATTCCCATATCATTCATCATACATTACACACATCTTTTCTATCTTAGTTTATTTTAGCATCCTTATTTTAGTAGTAATTGAATGTTCAAACTAGTTTCTATCAACATCAATTCAATTTTCCTTCATTGTATTTAGTGCTAGAGTAGAATTTGGTCACAACTATTTCACGATCTCTGTGGAATGATACCCATATTTGCCTTATACTAAAATTAGTTTAATTAGCACATATCGGATCTTTAAATTTTTTTGGCTTGCATTCAAGAAATACAAAAATGCACGTTCATGAATGTGTTATACCAATTAAGCACAACGATGCAGGGACACAAATGTATACAATTGTGTATGTGTGTGTGCACGCTTATGCCGTGCAAGAGGAGAAAGAATCTCGATACCTTAGCATCCAAGTAAGCATATTTCCTCTTGAAGACGAACTATGCATACGAAGTTACTTTCTTTCTTTGAAGCTTGATCCAATAACGAACAATTTAAGCAACTAAGCAATACAAACAAATAGCGTTTTGTTATGGAATCAAGCCAACACAAATCTAAAACTTAACAATCTCCCCCTTTGGCTATTCCATGACAAAACCTCAACCTCACCATACAATGATCTCTCAAAATAACGCATAGTTGATTGCATACTCACATCCTCACATTAAAAGAGAACCCTAGACTAAAATACCTTCAAGTCTTCATGAGTCTTCAAGATTCTCCTTTTTAATCATCAAGGCACCTGTGAAAAACACACAACCAATCAAACAAAATCTTTTATAAAGAAGATTTGTGAGATATATCCACAAAAACAAACAAGACTCCCCCTATCTCAAATAATAGTTCACTTTAAAGCACTCCCTTAGGTCCTTAACCTCAACACACAAGAATTCTTTACTCCCCCTAGAGAAAAGAATTCTCCCCATTAATACATGAAGGTCAATAATCCACAAAGAGGTACATTCTCCCACATGAGGTACATTTCTCCCACACATGGTGATGTATACATTTCTTCCCCTTTTTGTCAAGGAATAGTCAAAGAAATAAACAGGGGATAATCAAGGGGGAAAAGAAAAATATATGAGATAAGTAATATGTATTTTCAATGTTCAGTTATGTCATGTTCTTATCAAAATAAATCATGTGAACATATCATAATAGAGAACAAAGTCTAGCATACAATTCTCCCTCTTGATAAGTGCTCTATCTAAGATTAAGATAGGATATTGTTCACAATGATATCCACACAATCAAGCAATTTTTAAAGAAATTAAACAAAATAAGCTTCACAAACTATGAGAGATACACCAGGATTTTCAATCTCCGACATAATTCTTCTAAAATTGCTGCATATCAAATTCACTTGAAAGCAAAACAAGTGGGTGTGTGGATGCTTCAAAAATATATAAAGGAGTAATTGGGTCATCAACATGCAAACCATATCAACATCTATTCATCTTAAGCTTTCCATAAAAGGTCAAACAGATTATCATCCGGAATTTTTGCCTTTAAGAGAATAGATTTCAACATATGAGTGTGTGTGTGCATGTGACTCCCTCATCCCATTTATGTTTTTCAACTCGAGCAATCACAATTTTTAACTATACTCTTTTAAGCCCCTTTTTTTGGCTTTGAATAAAAAAAAAATTTTATTGATTCTTTCGTTTTCAACACTTCTTTGATTTTTCTAACATAAACATATACGCTTCATGGCGGCTGTCACTCATCATAATGGTATAGGTCTTTTCTACATTGGTTGGCTGCACAACCAAAATGTGTAGTCATTTTCATGAAGGTGCTCGTTGAGTTCTATGTAGTTGCCGAAGCAAAATGAATACTAACCATATGTCATCTTTAATGTACTAGTCAAAAGAATTTAAGGTGCATCCATAACTCACATATCTTCAAACTCAACTTACTCAAACTAAACATACAAGAGAAGCAAAGTGTGCATTTTTGAAAACCAAGTTTTAAGGCTTAAAAATGCATGATCTAAAAGCAATACAAAGAGACTTACTTAAGATCATTACTTCTCAAGAGAGTAACTTTTAAAGAAAATGAAGCTTTCATCATTCAACAAACATTTCACCCATCATGTACAAGATCATTGTTAACAAATCACTACATGATCTTTAGAGAGCAAATGTCACCAAGAATCATACTTCTCTAATATGACATGCTACATGATGTAATGCAATCAATGAGTCAAAAGATGAAAATCTAGAAAGCAAGCATTAGGATATAGAAATACCTTAGCAAGCTTTTTCATCAAATGCAAAGTCTTCACTCTTTTTATGAGCTCTCTTGGCTTGTTTGTCCTCATGACAACAAGTTGTTGGTGTGTCATCCCAAGAGAATAAAGACTAAACACTTCAACTCAAACACATATAAATATGACTTTCTCTAAAAGTCTTAATAAAATTCATCACCATATAGATTTCAAGATACAACTTCTCTAAAGTTAATCAACAAATTTTGACTATCATAGTGAAAGTATGAGAATATTAAGTTCATGTATTGATTAGGACACCAAGTTTGAATACTAGACCTAGCATATTACAAATAGCTTAGTCAAGCATCAAACTTAGAACTCTTATCAAACAAGTAAAAAAAAAAATATTCTCATATGTGCTACTCATTCAAGTATAAGAGCACTTACCTTTGACCATATTGGTCTTAGGTGAACCAACACAAACAACATCATGATCATTACACATGACAATATGAAATCTATAAGATAAATCATCAACTATCTTCTTTATGAAAATATCACTCATATTAAACTCATCAACGATAAAGTTCGGTTTTTGAAAATATGAACCGATCCAATAAAATTTACTAATGTCAACCGATCAAAAACCAACCAAATTGGACTGGTTCGGTTCAGTTCGGTTTTTCCAGTTTTGGTCCTATTGAGCCAAATTCATGGGCTTTAATTATTACACATTTTTTTTCATATTTTAATCCTTTTTGACCTTCAACCAAATTAAATTACGGGCTTGAACAAATTGAAAATACTAGTTTAAAATAATAGTTAGCAAAAAAAAAATATGTTGTGACACACTTTCATAGTTTTATAGTTTCATGGACCTTTGAACATTAAACTAGGGTTTTTTTTTATATAGAAGTTGGATCTCGGTTCGGTTTTTTGGTTTGGGATAGCGAATAGGGAAAAGAACGGATCCAATCAGTTTTTAAAAAAATGAACTGAACTTAATCGGCCAACATAAAAAAACCTGAAAAAAAAACCAATTGGATTGGTTTGGTTCACTGGTTCGGTTCGGTTTATTGGTTTTTTGCCCACCCATAGAGCTAGTTGCCATGTCAATGATGATGCTGGACATGATGGATAGATGACATAATATAATGGTAAACAAACTCTTACTGTTAGTAATGGTGGCAACCTCTCTATTGCTCATATAGGAGATTCTCTTATGCAGACTCACAATAATAGAACTCTGGTATTAAAAGATATGCTACATGTCTGAAATTAAGAAAAATTTACTTAGTATATCTCAGGTCACTGCTGTAATAACATAATGGTTGGATTTGATTCTTGTGGTTGTGTTGTTAAGGACAAATCTACGGGAGTAGCACTGCTCCAAGGGAGACTTAAAGAGGGTCTGTACCAACTTGATTTTCCCACCAACAAATATGTGTCTTTCCTTGTGCCTCTCTCTGTTTTTGCGGCTTTTTACGGGTGTTTTTTGGGTGTGCTCCTTGTATGCTTTTGTTTCTGCTTCTGGATGCTCTGGCCTGTAATTAAGGTTTGCTATTAAGAAAAAAAAAACAAATCTGTCTTCTCAACAACAAATAGTCTAGCTTACAACAAGTCAAGTTATCAGTTTCAGTTTCCAAATCAGTCTTCAAACTGTAACTCAACTTAGTTAGTAGAGTCAGCTAGTAGTCAGTCTTTGAATTCCCTAAAAGAGGTATGGCATAATAGATTAGGTCATCCATCAAATCGAGTTCTTGATCAAATCCTACAAAATTGTAATAAAAAAGTTCAAAATAATGAAAAATTAAAATTTTGTTATGCTTGTCAATATGGAAAATCACATTTATTGCCTTTCAAATCTTCAAAATTTCAAATTCTCAAGCTACTTACTCTCTTGATCTTATTCATACTAATATTTAGGGCACTGCACCAATAATTTCTACTTCTGGTTTCAAATATTACATTCATTTTATTGATGATTTTAGTACGTACACTTGGTTTGTTCCACTCAATAGCAAATATGATGCTTACAAAGTTTTCGTTCATTTCAAAAATCTAGTGGAAAAACAAGTTGAGAAAAACATTATAAGCATTCAATCTGATATGAGGGGTGAATATCAAAGCTTCTTTGACTTTGTTAAACAACAAGATATTGATTTTAGACATTGTTGTCTTTATACCTTTGCACAAAATGGGAGAGCTGAGAGAAAGCATAGACACATTGTTGAGATTGGCCTAACCCTCTTAGCTCAAGCCCATATGCCATTAAATTTTTGGTGTGAAGCTTTCCACCTCAGTTTTTCTTATAAACAGACTTCCCACTTCAGTTATAGAAGGGAAAAACTCCCATTTTTCAGCTATTTCATAAAACACCATTTTTATCTCTCTCAAAACCTTTGGATGTGCCTGTTTTCCTTACCTTCGACCCTATCAAACTTAGAAATTCCAATTCCATACCACCATGTGTGTCTTTCTTAGGTATAGTGACGCTCACAAGGGTTACAAATGTGTCAATTCTATAGGTAGAATTTACATTTCCAGACATTTAATTTTTAATGAAATAGAATTTCCATTTCAAAATGGTTTTCTCAATTTCAAGCAATCAGAGTCATCTTCTTTTATTTATTATCCTAAGTGGCTCCCCAAACATACCAAATTCTAGAGACATTTATTCACCAACGACATCTCCTTCTATTCTTTACTCTCAATCAACTGCTACAGACCAATTTTCAGCTTTATCTGGGTTGCCTCTCTTTCTGCCGACTTCTCAATGATGCAATCGCAATAGCCAATAAGGCATGAAAATAACCTAATATGTGTCTGAACAACCTAGAGGGGGATGAATGAGATTTTAATCAATTAATTTATCAACTTTTTGATTAGTCAAAATTAAACATAACCAACAATCAAAATCAAGTAAAAATGAGGAAAATAAACAACACTTGATTTTTGCATGGGAAACCCTCCAACTAGAAAAAATCCACGGGACTAGCCTTGCTAGCCATTTAGTCAAAAAATCAACTATATGATAGTTTAATTACATCTTAAGTTGACACCTTAGTCATTCATCTCAAGGATCGTAACTTAAACCTATCTACCCGCAGGCCTTTTATAGTGATTCTTGACACTTGCTTGCCTACCAACACCTTTGGTTGTAAGACTTCTCTTTGCTTGTGCAAGTACCACATGTAGCCACAAGACTATCACACAACGAATAGAATTAATGTCTAAGTGAACATTTACGAATGCTCAATGCAAATAAGTGCTAGACTAACACTAAATGCTTAACTAGATGTGATTGTGAATACCCAACAATCCTAATGAGGAACAATAAATGAAATGAAGTGTTGATCTTACCTACCAAGTGAAGAAGCAATGAAGATCCATGTTTGATGATGCCTTAAATGCACATGAATGGGGATTAGAGGTTTAAAGATGGTTTGTTGAACCTTTCTCTCTCTAAGAACTCAACTATGTCTCTATATCTCTGAAAATCAGAGTTTATCTCAAAAAAGATGGTGTCTTGGACTATTTATATAAAGCCCTCAAAACTACATTGTTTTGAGAAAAACTGTATTTCATGATTCACCATGACAAAAAACAACCGTGAAAATGGCAGATCAAACGTCGCCTATATTTCACCGTCCATCATGACGAAGGCATGACCGTGAAAATCATTGGAGAAAACTTTACGCATGTTTTTCACGGTTCACTAGGAGAAGACCAAGATAGGGACAACCTTTCGAAGGTTTTTCGTGGTGTCATTTTCGCGGTGCATCAAAACGACATCTGTACTGTAAAATCTACTGGAAGGATTTTCATGATTGATCAAGATGACACCAAGACAGCGAAAACCTCTGGATAGATTTTCACGGTGTCTTTTTCACTGTACATCATGATGACACCAAGACCGCGAGTCAGAGAAGAAGTGGTCTTCTGAAGCGATCAAACACACTAACCTATATGCATGAAGTGCAAGTGTGAAATTGGTGTGATGCATACTAAAATGATAAGGAAAACACAAATGAATGAATTTTGTGTGTGTGTGCGCGCGCGGTGCGCACCTAATCTTTTCTAGAGAACCAGTAAAGTGATATACCTTTAAAGCTCTTGTTCTTGAAGCTTTAAGATGTCATGAAGATTGCCTATCACGATCATACTATTGCACACATGAGATCCTAATCTACCTATTACAAAAATATCCCAATGTGGGTTGTCACATAAATAAGCCAATAACAAAATGGAGTACCTTATAATCTCCCAATTCGGTTATTTTGTGACAAAACACTCCTCACAAATAAAAAATGAAAACAAGTTATTGTCAGCAATTTACAAGGAGATACATAAGGATCTAAATCTTCAAAGTCTTCAATCTCATGTAATAGAGCACACATGTAAGACACAAAAATAAGCAACTTTCCAAGACAAACAAGGTCATGTTAGAAGATCAAAAACAATGCAAAATATGCATGCTCCTCCTAAATGGGTTACTCCCCCTCAATATGTAGCTAACCCTCTTAAATGCACAACGACATAAGAATCAATTTACACCCCCCACCCCTAAATCTTAGGACTACTCCCCTTTTTTGTCATGAGATAAGCAAATGAGCTCTCCAAGTTATGTTGCCTCGGCAAAGAAAGCTACTTTTACAAGACAAGATACATAATAATATAAACAAACTTTATGCGGCTCAAGTTATTGATAGAAATTCAAAGAGATTTTATTCAGAAAATGTGTGTGTGGAAGTGTTGCCCAGCATGTAATACAAGCACTATCAAGCTTATACACGAGAATCAATCAAAGTAATAATCAAATGGATTTCTGTATGAAGTCAAACCAATTTAAACTCTTTTGTTATAATTAAAAGATATATATCCAAGCATTAGTGTGCAAAGTGATATAATTTCATCATATATATATATATATATATATCAACTTTATTCAATGCAAGACATATCATTAATTATTAAAAATTTGAGGTCTTATTTAGCAATACACCACAACACATCATCAATAACAAATTTTCAACTGATTCTGTTTTTCTCCTATTTAATTCTAGAATGCATGTATTTCTGTTTTTCATGCAAAAGTAACTCTCTTGATGGCTTACAATTAGTTTCACAGAGTTAGCCTTTTCCTACATTGTGCAGCTGTACTCTAAGTGCCAATAGCTATTTTCAAGAAAGAGCTTAAGAATGCATATCATAATAATCATGAACATGGAGAAAAATTTGAGGTCAATCAAATGTACTATCAAAAGTAACATTCCTCAAAAAGATAGGTGTAAGGACCTCAATTTATGATTGGCTTATTTCATGACAAACCATATTGGGATAATTTGTAATGGTAGCTTAGGTCTTCAATTGCGATTCTTCATCAATAAGCTTCCAAGATCTCAAAGAGCTTCAAGAGAGGTAGTTCACTTATTCTTAACCATTTGAAGAGATTAGTTGCACACATACACACATACACACACTACTTCATGCATACTTTGATAATCTTGCATTTGTGTATCATTTCTTATATGTGTGCTTTCTGTACACTACTCACACTTGCACTTTGCTGTCTAGAGTTAAGTATGGTTGTTGTATTTTTTTATTTCCCGATGCTTGTTCGGAAACGTATGCGCTTGCACGATGGTGTGAATGAGTCTCTAGCGCATTGTTTTTGTTGATCGTTTCCAATTCTGTGATCCAGTTCTGTATTCAGAAACGTCTGAGCGTGCACAAAAGGAGTGCTTGACTGAGCGCAAGGTTCACCGTCTGATTTCCCCTATTTTTAGGAATCAACGGTTGCTGATCGGCGGCTGGGGACCACCGAATTGAACCGTAGATTATGTCCAGAACTTTCTAGTACAATTCTACGATTAGGATTCGGTGGTTTGGAACTGCCGAATCGAACCGCAGAATTCATCCAGAATGTTTTGGTGTGATTCTGCAGTTGAAATTCGGTGGCCACCAACCTCCGAATTGGACGTGACAGGGACAATTTTGTCATTTGAAGCAATTCATTCTTGAGTTCTATAAATACCCCATTATCTCATCTTCTTCATTGAGCTCTCCCATTTTTAGAAACTGTAGAGAGAGAAAGAGAGAGTCTTGAGAGAGAAAGTTTTCTTTAAGCTTTATTAACTCTCTAAAACCCAAACCCATGAGCATCCAAGCATAGACATGCATCATTTCATCATGGGTCTTCTTCATTAAGTGACTTGGTAAGTAGAACAAACTTCAATTTTTATTAATTGTTCTATCTACTCAAGATTTTGTCTTTATTGCATATTTATTGCGAAATTCATGCTTTAATTGCACATTCACATGAGTTATGACTTGATTGGGTTTTGTTTGTTAATAGCTTGCATTTACGACATATTTTCCTTCTAGCTAAGTCTTTATGCCTTGCATTTGGACATTGTTGATTAAGACTCATTGATTGCATTTCATGATTGCATTTATTGTCCTAGCCTTATTTTAACAACTTGTGTTGATTGTGCCTTGTTTGATGACTAGGTTTAGACTTGCATATTTGTATCTACTTAGGTCTTTATGAACATTCATATAGACATATTGATATCTAGGACTGTCTTAATTGCCATCTTAAATTCCTATATAAGCATTTAGTGTTGCTAGCATTAATTGCATTTAGAATATTGTCATATATTTACTTAGGCTTGTTTATCTCTTCATTGAGTGTTAAGTCTTGTGATTACAGTGGTGTAGTGCACAAGTATTGGTCTAGAATCACTATAAAAGGCCCGCAGATAGTAATGGTGGGTTAGTGACCGAAAATGGTGTGACTAGAGGTCAACCTAGGTTGTAAGTATCATTACATATAGTGGACTTGAGGACTGTGTGTGGCTAGAAGGATGGCCCATGAGTTTTACCCAGTTGGAGGGTTTCTCACGTAAATCAATCAACGTGTTATTTATTGTTTTCCGCACTTTAATTTAGTTGACTGATTGCTTGTTTTGTGGGGTATTTTTAATATTGACTAATTAAGAAAAGTTGGTAATTAAACTGTTTAAAACCTATTCCCCCCCCCCCCCCCCCTCCTCCCTCCCTCCCTCCCTCCCTCTCTCCCTCTAGGTTAGTTTAGACACACTTTTGTGTATTATCAATAGGCATACTTGAGCAAACATAGAAAAACATGCATTTACATACTAGGAAACTGTGCACGGTATTATAAAAAGCATTATTCAACATTATTCAATACTATTCACCATACAACTCAAGAAATCATAAGAGAGCATAAAATTTAGTAACTTTTTGCACACAAGAATCATACAAGCTTGCTCTCTCTGTTTGAGCTCCCTTTCTAGGGTCAATCCTACCGAATCAGGGCAAGTGACAAGTCTCTATAGACCTACTAAGTCCTTTAGACCTAATTGCATCTAAGGGTGTCATATAAACTCTATAGAATGAGTGTTCCTCTTTCCTAGTCAACCTAGGTACTACCATTTCATTTCTAGTGGTCAATGTTTTCATGTTTCTAGGTTCCCTAGCATTATGCAAATTTGCTCTATGCTTCAACCTTTTCTCTTTCATTCTCTCTGCTTCAACCTTTTCTCTTTCATGCCCTTTATCCTACACCCCTTAATATATTTAAAGCAATTTGGTCTTATGTGACCAATCATAACACAAAAATGACATATAGGCACATAAGGAGAGATCATACCAATGCGTTGAGTTCTCATCGGGGCTTTACCATTCCGATGAGGTTCCCTTTTGTGATGCACCTATTGACTTCTCTTTTGGTATTAAGATGAGGTTTCTCTTGTTGATGCACCGGTTGGCTTCTCATTTGAGCTTGAGCAGGTGATTGGTGTCTTTGTAGTTTGGCTTGTTGAGGTGGTTAATCTTACCTTATAGTTTGATAGAACTTGGGTTGATGCATCTTCATATGTTGAGAATGAGCAAGTGTTCTTGGAAGCATCTTTGATGCGAATCAGCCCAGGAAAAAGGCATTTGGAGAGATGGCATGTGCCAACTCAGAAGCAAATTTCGATGGCCTTTCCATTCAGCAAACAGGCTCAAAATTGATATTATAATATTTTCCCATAAAGTCCAAGACGAGCCCTACGAATGTTATGAAGGATTTGTCTTCTATAACGGGCTGCAACATGTCCAAATTTGGCCATTAAAGTTCGTGCACACCAAGACAACTATTTCTTTTTTTATTGTTTCCAATTATCCACTGATGTAGATCGGAAGCGTGAACTAACACTCATTCAAACACACAAGGTTTTCTTAATTCTTAATTCTGCAAAATCATAAAAAAGAAAAAAAAGATAAATTGAGTTTTATTCATCAAAAGTTCTCTTCAAAACTCTAATACAAAATAATTAAATAGTTGAAGTAACCTGAATCCATAGGAATTCTATATCTCCTAGAATTCTAAACAAGAAACAAATCTAAAAATCATCTTAAACAAATGGGAAAGAATCTTAAATGAAAAAGATATCAAACCTCCTAATGTAGGGAAAAATTAACTAAAACCCCAGCGGAAGGCGAAAAGTAGATTTTCGTATAGTTTAAAATTTTTCTAAAGATTTGAACCTTAACCCTTTAATTAATTAAACACAAATATACGGTTAGAGTTAAATACCTCTTGTCGCGTGATCCAATTGACTTACGTCGATGGTAATCCACAAGATCTTCAATCCTAGCACATACGTGAATCACATAGGAGCGTGGTCTCCCTTTTTTTTTGAATTGATTACCTGAGAATGGATGTATGGAACTTCTGATCCTGATCTTCAATCCCAAAACACCAAGAGCCTATAAAAATAGTTCCGGTCACTTTTGAATTCACAATCGATATGATTGGAACTCGCGTAACCCTAAATCGAAAGTGTGCACAAAACCTTTTGATGTTAAAAGCTTGCAAGTGCACTATCGAATGAGAACTTATTATTCTTTTTCTCTCTTGGCCGAAATTCTATGTGTATTGAGTAAGATTTTTATTTTCAAAGCAAACAAAAATCTCTCTCACTCAAGCTTCTTGGTGGCCGAAATTTATCACCTTATATTTATAAGGTGACCGAAATTTCTCCTTCTCAAAATAGGGTTGGCCGAATTCTTTGTGTAGGAAATCTAGGGTTGGCCAATTTCCTTACTTGAAAAGGAATTGTGTTTTTCCCTAATTCCTATCAATTTAAGAATCCTAACCCTTATAGGACTAGGGTGGCCGAATTCTTTGTGTGGTATGGAGTGTATGTGGACTTAATCCTTACCACATTAGGACTCCTATCACTTAAAAGAATTCTAACCCTAATCCAACACATAATATTTTATTTACTGATCAGGAAAAGATTTTGATTTAAACTATTAATTAATTAAATAATTAATTAATTTCCATTTAATCAAAACAATAAAATAAAATAATATCTTGGGCTATTTTATTAGCCTTGCCGCCCACACCATATATATATGGGCCTAATATTATTTTTCTTATTTTATTTAATCCATTAGACTTTAAATAAAAGCTCACATGTGAACCAGACTTATTCTTACTAAAAGAAACAAGCCCACATGTCTCCTTTTAATATATTAACACATGTCTCCTTTTAATATATTAATATAATAGAGCATCCCATTAAATAAATAATAGACATATTATATTCTTAATATATTAAATGCAATTCTAGATGGACCCATAAATTGGTCCGGTAGAATATATCAAGTGATCCATGCAAGTACATGTGGATTGTGGATCTTGGCGGGCTATCTAAATTTAAGCTTCAATAGACATAACCTAATCACAATCAACAAATGATTCACTTAGGTCCGATCTATTAATTTTAACTCATTCCACTAAAGAGCTAAAATTGAACTCTTAAATAAAGATAGAATAAGGAGATGTTTCTCATTCATACCCTAGAAAATCTTATAGGAGATGGTGTATCCTCGTGAATAATATTAGTAATCGCCAAGAGCTCATAGACCGCCTATAGCTCTCCAAGTTACCATATTTCCTTATATGACCACATTTTGAACTTGGATATTTTGATTTGTCCAGAAGCCATGTCTTCAATAATCATTTTTGAAAACTCAATGTTGAGATTTAATATCCAATACCTCAAAACATCCATATGATGATATTATACTCTCATTTAATAAATGGAGCCATGATGTCCATATCTATAAATGAAGTTCTCTATCGATTAACAAATGAATACCACCAAACTATCGAGGATAGACTATGCTATATAATCGTACTCATTGATAGCTCAAATGATAACACTTGCAACCATAAGTCCATCATTTATCTCAGGATTAAGATCGACTCTCTGATTGTCCTAATAATGAAAAGACTTATATCTAGTGACGGTTCTAGATAAAGTATTTCATTGTGATCCTGTTCAATGCACCCAGTGCACTAGATTCTTTTACTCGAAAACCTTTCGATGATTTTAGACTCATCATAACTCATTTGATCCCACTCAATGCTAGTAAAAGAATTCTACAACTTTATCAAGATAGAGGTGCCCAACCTTTAACTTAAGTTGTGAACGTTATTCAAGACTAACTAAAGAATTGTGTCTATCTCACACATATCCGGATCTATGAACAATTCTTCATATCTCATAGTCTTTTGACCTTATTATTATTTACCTTGACAATTATAATAATAAATGCTATAAGTATTTGTAAGAATCAGAAAACACTTTATTAATATGAAAAGATTGTCAATTACAATATTACACTCTTGCTATTGAGCATAATCCTAACAATCTCCCACTTGCGCTATAGCAAGTGTGTCATGTCTCTCATTCCCATATTCTCTAGGTGCCCATCAAAACTCTTCTGAGGTAGAGCCTTTATGAAAGGATCCGCTAGATTTTCTGCTGACGTAATTTTGGTGATCGCCACGTCTCCCCTATGAACAATTTCCCTTAAAAGGTGATATTTCCTTTCTATGTGTTTACCTCTCTTATGACTTCTTGATTCTCTCGAATTAGCCACTGCTCCACTGTTGTCACAGTGTATAGTGATCTGCTTATTCGCATTAGGAACCACTTCTAAGTCAATCAAGAATTGGCGGAGCCAAACAGCCTCTTTTGCAGCTTCGCTTGCAGCAACATACTCAGCTTCCATGGTGGAATCAGCAGTACAAGATTGCTTGATACTCCTCCATATGACTGCTCCTTCTCCAATGGTAAACACAGATCCTGATGTGGATTTCTGGAGTCAGAATCCGACTGGAAATCAGAATTTGTATACCCAACGGGAATTAAATCCCCTCCAGAGTATACAAGCATATAATCTCTAGTTCTTTTAAGATACTTGAAAATATGCTTGACTGCCGTCCAATGATCAGGACCAAGTTTCGATTGAAACCTGCTAACTATGCCAACAGCAAAACAAATATCTGGTATAGTACAGAGCATTGCATACATGAGACTTCCAACTGCCGAGGCATATGGAACTCTACTCATGAATTGCTCTTCATGCTCATTCTTAGGAATCTGTTCCTTAGAAAGTTTGATTCCATATCTAAAAGGTAACATACCTTTCTTGGAATCTTGCATGGAAAATCTAGACAAGATTTTATTAATGTATGAAGCTTGGGATAATGCAATCGTTCTATTCTTTCTATCCCTTATTACTTGGATACCAAGAATATAACTTGCTTCTCCTAAGTCCTTCATATCAAATTGTTTTGCTAACCATTCTTTTACTGATGTCCATACACCTACACCGTTTCCAATGAGTAGTATATCATCAACATAAAGAATGAGGAAAACCAACTTGTCGCCTTAAATCATTTTGTATACACAAGGTTCGTCAGGGTTTTGAATAAATCCAAAACCTTTCACAGCTTGATCGAACCTTATGTTCCAGGATCTGGATGCTTGCTTCAGTCCATATATGGACTTTTGCAATTTGCATACTCTTTCCTCTTGGCCCTTTCAATGAATCCTTCTGGTTGCATCATGTAGATGCTCTCGTCAAGACTTCCAGTAAGGAAAGCTGTCTTGACGTCCATTTGCCAAATCTCTAGGTCTAGAGTATCCTAATGGATTTAAGCATGGCCACATGAGAGAAGGTTTCCTCGTAATCAATACCTTCTTTCTGTGTATAACCTTTAGCTACCAGTCTAGCTTTAAAGGTTTCCACATTACCATCCATACCTCTTTTCCTTTTGTATACCCACTTACACCCAATGGGTTTTATCCCTTTAGGCAAGTCTACAAGGGACCAGACTTTGTTATTGAACATCGATTCAATCTCAGATTGCATTGCCTTTTGCCAATGACGACAATCAACATCCTCCATTGCTTCCTTATACATGTAGGGATCATCGTCGTCCGGGAGATTCTCAACAGATACTCCTAGACCGATGTATCTTTCGGGTTGTGTTATAACCCTCCCACTACGACGAGGAATGGTAGGTTGTTGATTTTGTGTTGGAGTGGAACTTACAATTGGGCTAGGTTGTGAAACCTCTTGTGGAATTGTATCTCCTGACATTTCATTCAGGACAATTCTACTTTTGGGCACAAAATTATTCATATAGTCCTTTTCTAGAAATGAAGCATTTGTTGAAACAAATACTTTTAGATCATTAGGACTATAGAAATAATATCCTTTAGTTCCTTTTGGATACCCCACAAACATACATGTTTCTGAACGGGACTCCATCTTTTCTGTCTTTCCTTTCAACACATGTGCAGGACAACCAAATATCCTCATGTGTTGTAAACTAGGTTTTCGCCCAGTCCACAATTCATGTGGGGTTTTAGGGACAGATTTGGATGGTACAACGTTTAGAATGTATATTGCTGTTTGTAGAGCATATCCCCAAAAAGAAATAGGAAGTGTTGAATAACTCAACATTGACCTAACCATCTCTAAAAGAGTTCTATTTCTCCTTTCTGCTACCCCATTTTGTTGAGGTGTACCTGGTGCAGAAAACTGAGAAACTATCCCATTATCAATAAGATATTGCTGAAACTCTCCAGATAGATATTCTCCACCACGATCAGATCTCAAGATTTTTATATGTTTCTCAAGCTGATTTTCTACTTCAGCTTTGAATGCTTTGAACATGTCAAAAGCATCCGACTTATGTCTCATGAGATACACATAACCAAATCTTGAGTAATCATCTGTGAAGGTGATGAAGTACTCATATCCACCTCTAGCTTGAATGCTCATAGGACCACATACATCAGTGTGTATTAGTCCTAAACATTCAGTGGCTCTTGAACTTTGGTATTGAACAGCCTTTTAGTCATTTTACCTTCCAAACAAGATTCACAAGTTGGTAGATCATCAACCTTTAAGTCACTTAAAGGTCCATCACATACCAATCTTTTAATCCTATTAAGGTTAATGTGACGTAGACGTAAATGCCAAAGGTAGGTTTCATCTTTTGATAATTTTACTCTTTTATGATTAGGTTCCGTTATTTCTGTGTCTAACGAGTGAGAGATATTTCTATGCAAAAAGAATAGACCATTTTCCAATATACCTTTGCAAACAATTTTGTCATTCTTACTAATAATAAAAGCTTTATTAAAAGTAACCGAATATCCAAATTTATTTAAACAAGAAACTGAAATTAAATTCCTCTTGAATTGAGGTACATAATAAACGTCTATTAAATCTAAATGCCTACTAGAATCTAAAATAACTCTAATATCTCCCACTGCACTTGCAGAAACTAACGTTCCGTTGCCCAAACGAAAATTGACTTCATCTTTATTCAGCCTTCTCCTTTCTTGGAACCCCTACAAGGAATAACAAACTTGATTAGTGGCTCCAGAGTCTATGATCCAAGAATCAGTAGAATCTGCCAGAAAACATGTTTCAAGATAATTAATATTACCTTCTTCCTTCTTATTCTGAGACTTTGGGCAATCTCTTTTCCAATGTCCCTTTTCACCACAAAGGAAGCATTTCCCTTTGATCTTGGTTACTTTCTTGGTTTCCTTCTTGGTAGGCCCAAGTTGCTTTTTCTTCTGTTGTTTCTTGACCTTCTTACGGGTCTTAACAGTAGCAACTTTACCAACCAAATGAATCTCTTGACCTTTGTTTTTCACAAGGATCTTTTCAGCGCTTTGAACATCTTGCATCAGGCCCTGTAAGGTGTATTCCTTTTTGTTCAAGGTGTAGTCCAACTTGAACTGATCAAAGGAATCTGACCGTGAGTTAACTACCATATCAATTTTGGTCTCACCATCAATCTCAGCACCATTTAGTTCAGCAATATTGAGATGTGCTATGACTTTCATTATGTGATCTTTCACAGATTGTCCAGGTTTCATCCTAAGATTCATAAAAGCAGTCACTGCCTCTCTCTTAGTCGTCCTAGACCTCATAGCAAACATTTCCTCTAGAGACATCATTATATCAGCAGCGGACTCCATTCCTTCATGTTGCTGTTGGAACATGTCGGAGATAGTGGCCATAATATAACATTTTGCCATATCATCAGAAGTCTTCCACTGCTCATACTCATCTCTTTGCATCACATTAGATTCATTATTAGGAAAGGTGGTTTAGGAGTAGTCAGAACAAATTTATGTTTTTCACTTTGCAGCAACAACCCAATTTTCCTTTTCCATGTGACATAATTATCTCCAATTAAGGTGTTATATTTCAAGATGTTCATAGGTGATGGGGTCATGATTTCTGATTAAAACAAAAACATATATAAGTAAATAATTATGATAAAGCACTTTTAAAAATTTATCTTGAATTAAATAAATAATTCAATCGTAAAAATTCAACGGTGATCCAACACCCATAAATCTTACGCCTCCTTTGGGAGTTCGTATTATTTACTAGTTGGACTAGGTCCCACCTAATTGTTAACATAACAACCAGCGTTTTCAATTTTAGCCTTGCAATTTTATTAACAAGAACTCTTGGGAGGATATTAATAAAATTACATTGAGTGTGTTACCAAGATATCGACCCTCAATTTTCTGTCACGAGAATCCCTCCTTGGGGAGTAGATTTCGTTTAAGTCAATTGTCTAGTCTATCCTTGTAAGGAAGTATTTTGTTAAATTCCATTTATGGACGCCCCTTGGGGGGATTACCAAAAATAATAAAACTCAACTAACCTTGGAGGCCATAGGCGTTCTAACACACCTTCTCCCACTCAATTATTTAAGGCGTGTGATTAAATTCCAAAGAATGATTTTACCAAGTTATCTAGATGCCAATTAGATACCTAAATCATTCAATGCATGTTCATACCAAAAGAGATATATGAGTGGCACTCCTATTCCATATGACATGTTATCATACAATAACAAATATTTTAATATTTATACATAAAAAATAAATAGCCACAATTTTGGTCCATCCTAGAATAGCATGTAAATTACAATTGTACGGAATACAGAAACTCCTTTCTTGGCGGACAAGACTTCAAGCGACCATCTCGCGCACGAAACTCGCGCGCCCAAAGATCACCACAGCAGCCCATGCGCAAGCCTAGCCCATGCAAGGGCATGAGCTGCCGCACGGCCAGCCTATGCATGGGTCGCGCGCTGCTGCACCGCAACAAGCGCAGCTGCACGCTTGGTTGCGTGCGCGCTTGTTGTCTCGGTGCGTGCGGGTGCCAAGACGGGTTCCGGATGCTCCAATTTCTTCAAATCTTCCATTCTTCGAATCTTGAATATATTACAGCTTATTTTATACAATAAAATACTGCAGTAATTTTTTTTTATTAACCACTGCAGTATTTTTTTTTTTTTACAAATAAAAAACTGCACTATTTTATACAACATAAAAAAAAAATTAAGAAACTATCAAGAAGGAATTTGTGACGATAATAGGCCACCTTTCTTGTTACAATTCCGAAACAAAAATTACATGGAAAATCTAGGACCAAAATTGAGCAATAACAATTCACTTTATAACAACATATATAAATCCATACATTCGACATGTAATTATATATGCGAATACCTAGAGTGCCATCTCTTTCTAAAACAATCACAATAAAAAGAAATAGATTCACGTATATATACGTTAATTAATTAAAGGGTACAACCAGGGCTCTGATACCAATTGTAGGGAAAAATGAACTAAAACCGCAGAGGAAGGCGAAAAGTAGATTTTCGTATAGTTTAAAATTTTTCTAAAGATTTGAACCTTAACCCTTTAATTAATTAAACACAAATATACGGTTAGAGTTAAATACCTCTTGTCGCGTGATCCGATTGACTTACGTCGATGGTAATCCGCAAGATCTTCAATCCTAGCACGTACGTGAATCACCTAGGAGCGTGGTCTCCCTTTTTTTTTTTTGAATTGCTTACCTGAGAATGGATGTATGGAACTTCTGATCCTGATCTTCAATCCCAAAACACCAAGAGCCTAGAAAAATTGTTCCGGTCACTTTTGAATTCACAACCGATATGATTGGAACTCGCGTAACCCTAAATCGAAAGTGTGCACAAAACCTTTTGATGTTAAAGGCTTGCAAGTACACTATCGAATGAGAAATTATTTTTCTTTTTCTCTCTTGGCCGAAATTCTATGGGTATTGAGTAAGATTTTTATTTTCAAAGCAAACAAAAATCTCTCTCACTCAAGCTTCTTAGTGGCCGAAATTTATCACCTTATATTTATAAGGTGACCGAAATTTCTCCTTCTTAAAATAGGGTTGGCCGAATTCTTTGTATAGGAAATCTAGGGTTGGCCAATTTCCTTACTTGAAAAAGAATTGTGCTTTTCCCTAATTCCTATCAATTTAAGAATCCTAACCCTTATAGGACTACGGTGGCCGAATTCTTTGTGTGGTATGGAGTGTATGTGGACTTAATCCTTACCATATTAGGACTCCTATCACTTAAAAGAATTCTAACCCTAATCCAACACATAGTATTTTATTTACTGATCAGGAAAAGATTTTGATTTAAACTATTAATTAATTAATTTCCATTTAATCAAAACAATAAAATAAAATAATATCTTGGGCTATTTTATTAGCCTTGCCGCCCACACCATATATATGGGCCTAATATTATTTTTCTTATTTTATTTAATCCATTAGACTTTAAATAAAAGCTCACATGTGAACCAGACTTATTCTTACTAAAAGGAACAAGCCCACATGGCTCCTTTTAATATATTAATATAATAGAGCATCCCATTAAATAAATAATAGACATATTATATTCTTAATATATTAAATGCAATTCTAGATGGACCCATAAATTTGTCCGGTAGAATATATCAAGTCATCCATGCAAGTACGTGTGGATTGTGGATCTTGGCGGGCTATCTAAATTTAAGCTTCAATAGACATAACCTAATCACAATCAACAAATGATTCACTTAGGTCCGATCTATTAATTTTAACTCATTCCACTAAAGAGCTAAAATTGAACTCTTAAATAAAGATAGAATAAGGAGATGTTTCTCATTCATACCCTAGACAATCTTATAGGAGATGGTGTATCCTCGTGAATAATATTAGTAATCGCCAAGAGCTCATAGACCGCCTATAGCTCTCAAGTTACCATATTTCCTCATATGACCACATTTTGAACTTGGATATTTTGACTTGTCCAGAAGCCATGTCTTCAATAATCATTATTGAACACTCAACGTTGAGATTTAATATCCAATACCTCAAAACATCCATATGATGATATTATACTCTCATTTAATAAATGGAGCCACGATGTCCATATCTATAAATGAAGTTCTCTATCGATTAACAAATGAATACCACCAAACTATCGAGGATAGACTATGCTATATAATCGTACTCATTGATAGCTCAAATAATAACACTTGCAACCATAAGTCTATCATTTATCTCAGGATTAAGATCGATTCTCCGATTGTCCTAATAATGAAAAGACTTATATCTAGTGACGGTTCTAGATAAAGTATTTCATTGTGATCCTGTTCAATGCACCCAGTGCACTAGATTCTTTTACTCGAAAACCTTTCGATGATTTTAGACTCATCATAACTCATTTGATCCCACTCAAATGCTAGTAAAAGAATTCTACAACTTTATCAAGATAGAGGTGCCCAACCTTTAACTTAAGTTGTGAACGTTATTCAAGACTAACTAAAGAATTGTGTCTACCTCACACATATCCGGATGTATGAACAATTCTTCATATCTCATAGTCTTTTGACCTTATGATTATTTACCTTGACAATTATAATAATAAATGCTATAAGTATTTGTAAGAATCAGAAAACACTTTATTAATATGAAAAGATTGTCAATTACAATATTACACTCTTGCTATTGAGCATAATCCTAACACCTAAAACTTAAAATAATCCTAAAATAACTAAACCCAATTGGAAAGAATCCTAAAGCAAAAAGTAAAATGAATAAAAATGATAAAGACTTCTAAAACTCCAAAACTATATCGCAATAAGAATCCCAAACAAAACTTTAAAAAAAGAATTTTAAAGGAAATAAAACAACCAAATCATGAAGCTATTTGGAAAAAAAAAAACAAGTGTCTTAGTGTGCATGAACTTTAATGGCCGAATTCGAACATTTTGTAACCCGTTTTAGAAGACCAAGCCTTCATAACATTCATAGGGCTCGTTTTGGACTTTCCACGAAAATATTATAATGTCAATTTTGAGCCTGTTTGCTATACGAAAAGGCCCCAAAAATTTGCTCACATGTTGCCACATGCCATCTCACCGATTGCCCTTTTGCCTTGGGCTGTTTCGCATCATTCTCTCTAGGTTGGACAAAATTCGTCCTCGAATTCTAAGGTTCAACATCCCCTCACGATGATGACATGATGCCAATCCTTGGGAACTGTTCTCGCTACTCTCTAGGTCATTATCGGACATCTCTTCATCAAAAATGAATGATCGGATTCCTCCTTCGCCTCCTAAGGATTCGGTCTCCTTTGGTGAGCCACTAGCGCCACCATCTGCTATGTCAACTGCTTCGTTTGTTGCTGAAGTTGTTCAATCTCATCACGTATATAGATTTCATCCATCAGCATGACGATGAAACTTGACCTGTCTCTGATACCAACTGACGCAGCAAGAAATTCATGCAAAACAACAGTCGATAAAAGATAGGATAACTGATTCGAATCCATTTATTTGCGCAAGAATACCATAACAAATCCTTTTATTAATCTACTGATCCGCGCATGGATACCAGAATAACAGGTATCAATATTCATTGCTCTTCATAAAGATACCAAAATTTGGCTAAAAGAGATACTCTCTCTCTAAATTTTATTCATTCAACTCTCATAACTTAAACCCTAATACAGACTATTAAACAAGGAAAAGCAACATAAAACTATTACGATTCAATATCCCGTAAAATCCTAAACAAAATAAAACAATTGAATCTCTAGGATTCAATATCTCCTAAGACTCTTAAATAAGAGGTCTAAAACAACTAAACTAAATCGGGAAAGAATCCCAAAATAAAGGGAAAAAACGAATTGGAAATGAAATAGGAAACATTCGTCTTCTTGCGCATGAAACAAAATGGCTAAATTTGAGCCTACTCCTGCCCATTACGGAAGATAAAGTCTTCATAACAAATGTAAGGCTCGTCTGCGAATTTACAATAATATAACATAATAGCAAATCCGACCATTTTTGCCCTCTGTAGTGGCCCACAAAGCTCAACCCCGTTTTGGGTGCTCCACGTGATAACCATGAATGAACTCAACAACGGATCCGCATCATTCAATATCTCCTAAAACTTCTAAATAAGAGGTCTAAAACAACTAAACTAAATCGGGAAAAAAATCACAAAATAAATGGTGTCTTGTTGTGCAAGAAACTAAATGTTGTAATTTAGCTTTAGATGAATAAAAAATAACCTATTGAGTTTTTCGGAAGGCCGTTTAGTAGTTTGTATCAGGGTATAAGTTATGAGTTTTCCGTAATTTACTTAATCAACTCGATACCCATTTTCGGAAAGCCTAAGACAAGCCCCACGAATGTTATGAAGGCTTCATCTTCTATAAAGAGCTGCAACATGTCCGAATTTGGCCATTGGAGTTCGTGCACACCAAGACAATTGTTTCTTTTTTTATTGTTTCCAATTAGCTTCATGATTCGATTATTTTATTTCCTTTAGAATTCTTTTTCTTTTTTGTTTTGTTTGGGATTCTTATCCCAATTTAGGGGGTGTATTGGTTTAAGATTTTAATAGACAATTTTGGGAAGGAAAAGTCTGGTGGTATTGGATTAAGACTTTTTAATAAGTTAGATAAGTCCGGTGGTATTCGATCAAGACTTTTATGATTTTTTTTAGAAGTCCATATTGTCTTGTGATATTGGATCCAGACTTTCAAGAGGCAACAAATTGTCTGGTGGTAATGAATTGAGATCAAGATTTTTAGGATTTCATGACAAAATGGATTTTTCAGACTTTTCGGTGATATGTATAAATAGCTTGACTCCAAAATTGTCTTGATCTCTCCCACAATACTTTTCGGACTTTTTTTTTCCGTTGTCTCTCAACATTAGCCTCATCTTCCCAAATCTTCGCCGCCTCGTCATCAACTTCTCAAATCCTCGCCATCTTCCCAGATCATCTCCTAAACTTAATAAATGTTAATGTGACACAGCATACAACACATATGGAGGGAATTGAGTACTTTTATCAAAAATGTGTTGGGCGTTTAACACATATGGGTGTGATTTTCTACAAACTCAAGTAGAACTAGTCTCTACATATATTATCAATTTTGATCAAAAAAACACAAAAACAATAAATAAATAAAATTAAAATTAACACCTCGATTTCTATTTGATGTTTCTTCGCAGTTTCCAGTTTCGGGCAGAGTTGTATATGTGGTGTTCAAACAAAAGCACCCAGGAGCTCCCTCTCTTTAAGACACGATCAAACTCTTAAAATTCTCCAATGATTTAAAGAAATTAAAACTCGGAAAATCAGTCCATGCACTTGCGATCATAGCCATTGAATCACCCAGGAACGAAAATGTAGCTCTAGTGACCTCTTTGATCAATTTTCATTCAAAATGTGACCAGATATCACTTGCACGCCAAGTGTTTGATAATATGTGCCAGTGAACCATTGTGTCATTTAGCGCATTGATGACTGGGTACCTTCATAATGGATTATTGTTGGAAAATCTTAAATTTTCAAAGATATGGTTTCCGTCGACGGTTTGCGACCCTATGAGTTTGCATTTTCCATTGTTATTTCATCTTGTTCTATTAGTGGAAAAGTTGAAGAGGGTAGGCAGTGTCAGGGGTTTGTGTGGAAGTCTGGTTTGGTGTTTCATCACTATGTGACTTATAAAATTTTACTCCAAGTGTTTAGACGTGGAAATGGCTATGGTAGTATGATGGTTTTGAATTCGTTGCCCGGTAATGACTTTTTTTTTGTATAATTCAGTTTTAAGTGGACAACTGGAAAAATCTTCGCCATGTTTGATAGATCTGGGTTTGTAAGGGGTGGAGTTAGGAGATGGAGAGGTTTTGATTGAAAAACAAAAGAAAAGGTGATGGTGGATAGATCTAGGTTGAAAAAGAAATGAAGATGTTTTACGCCCAGTTAAGAGATTTTTGAAGTAGTAGAAAATGAAAGAGAAGTAAAAATGTTACCTTTAAAAAAGTCTTAAAAATCTTGAAATAAAATTTAGATAATCCTAATAGTCTATGAATAAAGTCCAAAGACTCTTTCAGAATCCTAAAAGTCTAGTCCATATAATCCTAATAGTCTTTAAAATATAAATCCATAAAATCCTTGCACCCAAAAATTGTCCATTAAAATCTCAATCCAATATACCCCCCTTAGTTTAGGAGTTTAAGGAGTCTTTTTCATTTTTATTTATTAAATTTTTGCTTTAGGATTCTTCCCGATTGAGTTTAGTTGTTTTAGGATTCTTTTGATTTTTAGAGGTTTGATATCTTTTTCATTTGGGATTCTTTCCCAAATGATTAAGATATTTTTTTAGATTTCTTTCTTGTTTAGAATTCTAGGAGATACATAATTCCTATGGATTTAGGTTACTTCTACTATTTCATTAGTTTGTATTAGAGTTTTGAAGGATGCTTTTGATGTAATAAAAAAAAAGCTATTTACTGTGACTCAATTTATTTCTTTTTTCTATGATTAAACGGAATTGAAAATTAAGAAAACCTTGTGTGTTTGAATGAGTGTGAGTTCATGCTTCCAATCTACATCAGTTGGTATCAGACATAGGTCAAGTTTCGTCATCAAGCAGATGGATGAAATCTAAGAACGTGATGAGATTGCACAACTTCGGCAATAGGTGAAGGCGTTGACGTAGTAGATGGCGGTGCTAATGGCTCACCAAAGGAGACCGAATCCATATGAGGCGAAAAAGGAATCCTATCATTCAATGTTTTTCAACAATGATTATGTGATGAGAAGGTTTTTGCTGTCAGAAAACCGTCCGTCAAAACAATTTATAAAACCTATGCGATGCGTTCACAAGTATAAATACAAGCAGAGCGGCAAGCACGGGTGTCGTCCACTGAGATCGGGGTAGCGGTGATAAGATTAGGATTAATATAACTAGCAAGCATAAAAGTAAAGTGATAGTGAATAAAGATACAATATAAACTAAACTATGAAAGCAAATGAAATGGGATGAAGACGGAGTGATGAATGAATGATGATGGAACTACAGAGTTGATGGACTCGTAAGTGAATATTAGGGCAATTGCAACAAACTCTCAATTAAGTACGTTTTGACAAATGTAACCAACCTAGGGTGTATAGTGTTGGTATATATCTCTAGTAAGAGGTCAACCTAGGATGTATAGCGAAGACCTCATACTAGCGATTAATCCCTCTTAAGCAACCAACAGTGGCTAGTTACTCAATTGAGACTTGTTCCATGAATGCTCATCTATCTAGCTATGGCTCAACCTATTACTAATGTAGCCATCCTAGGGTGTATAGTGATGGCTTCCAATTCCCTCACAAGTGGCCGACCTAGGATGTATAGTGAAGGCCACCCGTTTGAGATTGGATGAGGCTTTAGGTTATCAACCGAATTCTACTCGAAGGTTAGTTCTCGTAGAATCACTAAAGTAGCCAACCTAGGGTGTATAGTGGAGGCTTCTAATTCTCTCACAGGTGGCTAACCTAGGATGTATAGTGAAAGCCACTAATTCAAGATTAGATTAAGGGCATGGTTTTAGAGCCGGATTTCAGGAAATCCTTTCATTCAATGGAGCATTAGACAACCTAATTGTCTACTCAAGTAATCCAAATCAACATGCAAAGAGGGTGTATCCAAGCAAATCAATAATGGAAATCAATACAAGCAATGGAATGAAATATAGAGATAGAATAAATATAACACATAGAGTTTATTTACAAAGCCCAAAATATCCATCAAACAAATAACATCAACCCCATAGTGGGGTATTTTAGCTACTCATGTTCTATTACAAATAAATAAACTAAGAGAGAGAGTAGAGATAACCCTTGAAGATTGATCTCCTTCCTTGAAGCTTGAATCCAAGTCTCCTAGTTGCCTTTGATTGAGTAGAGATGGTTTGGATGATAGGGAGATGTGTTTCTAGCTAAAAATACAAGTGTTGGGAGGTATGGTGATCTTTTGGTTCGTTCCCATCCTTTTCTATTTATAGAGGATGGAAAAATAGGTCACTTAAGCTTGAAATCAGAAACTGTCCGCGAATAATGCGGGTGGAGTGCGGGTGAATTACCCACACTGTACCCGTACTGTAAGAGTTTTCTTCATCTTCAGGTCTCTGATCTGGGCAATAGTGCGGGTGGAGTGCGGTTGGATTACCCCACTTGACTCGCACTTGAACCGCACTGTAGTCGCACTTGAGTCGCACTGTACTGTCAGGTGCAAAATCCCTCCTCTGTTTTGAGCAATAGTGCGGGTGGAGTGCTAGTGGATGACCCGCATTGTACCCGCACTCTAATGTCAGGTGCAACTTCAACTTCTCTGGTTTGGAAACAGTGCGGGTGGAGTGCGGTTGGATGACCCGCACTGTACCCGCACTTTAACGTCAGGTGCAACTCAGCTTCTCTGGCTTTGGCAACAGTGCGGGTGGAGTGCGGTTGGATGACCCGCACTGGACCTGCACTGTAACTCTTCTCCTGTATCAAGTCCCGGCTATGATCATGAGTGTGGTTGGAGCGCGGTTGGAGTGCGGTTGTGACCCGCACTTGACCCGCACTTGACCCGCACTGTAAAGCTGCTTATGATCCTTTGTCTTTCCTTTTGCCCCTTTTCTGCCAGAATCACTGCAACATGCTTCCAAACCCCGAATTATATCTATTGCCTGCAATTAGCACTAATGAGCCTATTAGACATAAAATATATAGAAAATACACACAAGAACGAGGCAAAGGAATAGGAATGAGGGCCGAAATATACAACAATTTAGGCACGATCATTATGTGTCGGAATCAGTGATTGTCGATTTCGATAAGCCATCTACTTTGGATGATAACTCAGAGAGTAGTGAGAACGTGGTGTCTGGCGAGTACAACTCCTAAGGATTGGCATCATTTCTTCATTGGGAGGGGATGATGAACCTTCAGATTTGAGGATGAGTTCTGTCCAACCTAGAGAGAATGATGCGAATCAGACCAAGGCAAAAGGGCAATTAGCGAGATGGCATGAAGCAACAGAAGAGCAAATTTCGGGGGCCTTTTCATAGGGCAAACGGGTTCAAAATCGACTTTATATTATGTTTCCTGAAAGCTCAAAACGAGCCCTGCAAATGTCATGAATTTGGCTTTATCTTCTATAACGGGTTACAACATGTCTGAATTTGGCTATTAAAGTTCGTGCATACCAAGACAACTGTTTCTTTTTTTATTGTTTCCAATTATCTTCATGATTCAGTTATTTTATTTACTTTCGAGTTCTTTTTCTCTTTAGTTTTGTTTGGCATTCTTATCCCGATTTAGTTTAGGAGTTTCAGAAGTCTTTATTATTTTTATTTGTTTAACGTTTGCTTTAAGATTCTTCTCGATTAGGTTTAGTTGTTTTGGATTCTTTTGATATTTACGAGGTTTGATATCTTTTTCATTTGGGATTTTTTTCCTGTTTGTTTAAGATATTTTTTAGATTTCTTTCTTGTTTAGAATTCTAGGAGATACAGAATTCCTATAGATTCAAATTACTTTTACTATTTAATTAGTTTGTATTAGATTTTTGAAGGGAGCTTTTGATGAATAAAAACAAATTATTGAGTGTTACTCAATTTATCTCTTTTTTCTATGATGCTGCATAATTATGAATTAAGAAACTTTGTGTGTTTGAATGAGTGTGAGTACATGCCTCCGATCTACATCATTATGTATCAGAGACGGGCCAAGTTTCATCGTCATATCAATGGATGAAATCTACAAACGTGATGAGATTGCACAACTTCGGCAATAGATGAAGGCGTTAACGCAGCAGATGGCGGCGCTAGCGGCTCACCAAAGGAGATTGAATCCGTAAGAGGCAGAGGAGCAATCCGATCATTCATTGTTTTTCAATGATGATTATGTGTTGGAATCAGTGATCGTCAATTTTGACAAGCCACATATTTTTGGTGAAGAGATGTTCGATGATGACTTCGAGAGTAGTGAGAATGTGGTGTCTGGCGAGTACAACTCCCAAGGATTGACATCATTTCATTATCATGAGGGGATGATGAACCTTCGAATTCGAGGACGTATTTCGTCCAACCAGAGAAAATTACGTGAACTAGCTCTAGGACGAATTTTCGTTTGTTTAAGCTATTTTTTATATTTCTTTCTTATTTAGAATTCTAGGGGATACAAAATTCCTATGGATTCAGGTTACTTCTACTATTTAATTAGTTTGTATTAGAGTTTTGAAAGGAGCTTTTGATGAATTACAAAAAAACTTATTGAGTGTTAGTCAATTTATCTCTTTTTTCATTGATTTTGCGGAATTACGAATTAAGGAAACCATGTGTGTTTGAATAAGTGTGAGTTCACGATTCCAATCTACATCAATCTTCAAGGAAGCATTCTTTGAGGATTCACCCACTTCAATAGTCTTCTTGGGGTGCTATGGTAGTGGAGACCATTTAAGAATTTTTCCTTCACAAAAGTGGTATTGTCGGAGGTTGGAGTGACTTCCTTATCAACATACCATATGCCTCTTTTGTCACCATGCTTTTTCCCATAGCTTAGCATGATGTCAATCTTCTATGAATCCACCTTCAAGCTCTATAGAGATTCTCTTGATTCCTGAAGCTCTTTCTTTAACTTGTCTTCATTTTCTTTGGCAAGTCTTAGAGCTTTAACTTTGGCTTACACTAAGCTTTTCAACTCTTCAAGTCGTCATATCCATTCAGACAAGCTTAGATCTTAGTCACTAGCATTTCTTCTAAGTGTCCCCATAAACCGACTTAGAGTCTCAACTTCTTCGATGCTCATCTCCAACTTGTGCTTGAGTGTGGAATTCAACTCCATGAGCATAGCATTGTGTATAGTAACCTTTAAGCGGAATCTTTTGTATGTCTTGATAGACTTCATGTTGATCTTGTCATCTTCAATTGAGGTTTTAGAAGCGATGCCATCATCCACATCACTATCATCGCTTGAGCTTGAAGAACTCTCACTGCTTGACTCTTCATTATTTGAGTCTGTTTCCTTTTTAGTAGCTACACCAATCTCACTTCTAACTACATCTTCATCTACCTCTTCTTTAAGGTCAATATTTAATACATTGTTGCCTTTGTTCTTCTTCATCCACATAGGAAGCCCCAAAATACTTGAAGTTAAGAACAAGATATTCATCATCCGAATAACCTTCTTTGTCTTCTTCACTATCACTATCGCTCAACGTGGTTGCCATAGCCTCTACATTTTTATTGTCCTTCAAGTTCCCACAATCCGGTGAGATGTGCCCAATTCCTCAACATTCGAAGCACTGTATGTCTTTCATAGTAGGCTTTTCTTGGCTCTGCTCACCTTTCATGAAAGAGGTCTTCTTATTTAAATCTTTTAGATTTAATCCCATGTTCGTCTTTTCTTATTTCATGAACTTCTTGAATTTTTTTCACCATGAGAGCCATATCATCATCAGAATCACTATCCTCCTTGGTGGCCTTCAAAGCTATCCCTTTTAACTTCTTGGTTGAGGTGGGAAGCTTTCTTGACTTATAGGCTTGAAGTTTGCCAATAAGTTGATTCACCTTCAAATTGTCTAAGTCACAATTCTCTTCAATGGCGGTCACCTTTGATTCTAATGTATCCGGAAGAGATCTCAAAATCTTCTAAACAATTCTCAACTCGGTGCAGGGGTCTCCAAGTTGGTGACTCTGGTTAAAACCGTCCATCAACTTGATCTGGAAGTCATTGAAGGTCTTATTCTCTTCCATTTTGATGGTTTCAAACTGAGTTTAAAGGACTTGAAGATTCGACTTCTTTACAGTCTAAGTACCTTTATAAGTAGTCTGAAGGATCTTCCAAGCTTCATAAGCATTCCTCATTGTTTGGATGAACTTATGTTGATTGTCATCGATAGCACAAAATAAGAAGTGCATGGCCTCATAATTCCACTTTACCTTTTCAAAATCTTGAGCAGTCCATTGAGATTTGTGCTTAGGCATAGTGGTTCTGTCCTTAGCTACCATCGTAGTTTTTGAGTACCCATCTTCTATAACCATCCATACATGCTCATCAATAGCTGAAAGAAAAGACTTCATTCTTCCTTTCCAAAAGGCATAGTTCTCACTAGTGAGCATTGGTGGTCTTATATTCAAAGCTCCCTCTCTATATATTCCACTCCCACTCATAGTGTTTGATGAAATGAATGAGATGCAATATGCAAGACATAAATGATAGCAAGGATTAACCTGCGTATCTCTAGACACCTACTCTGATACCAATTGAAAATAATCTAATATGTGTCTAAACAACCTAAAAAGAGGGTGAATGAGTTGTAAATCGATTAATTTACCAAATTTTTGATAGTTAAAATTAAACACAACCAACAATCAAAATCAATTAAAAATACGGAAAAAAAAATAAAACACTTGATTTTTACGTGGGAAACCCTCCAACTCGGAAAAACCCACTGGCCTAGCCTCACTAGCCACTTACCACAAAATCCAGTATATGATAGTTTAATTACATCTTAAGTTGATACCCTAGTCACTCTTCTCAAGGATCGTAACTTAAACATATCTACCTGCATGCCTTTTGTAGCGAATCTTGACACTTGCTTGCCAACCAACACCTTTGGTTGCAAGACTTATCTTTGCTTGTGCAACTACCACATGTAGCTACAAGATGAACTCATTTTTTGTGTCATTACCAAATTGTGATTCAAAAAGATATTTATAAGAAGTCCTACGCAATGTGCTCTAAAGTTTGAAAACTAGTAAAGCGGCAAGCGAGGGTATCGTCCACAGGGAGGTGTCATTCGTCGATCGTCTCACATTTTAGTGATTATTGAAAGCAATGTAAATAAGAATATGGCAAGGGTGAGAGTGGTGTGTATGAAGTGTAGCATTCGAGTGTGTGTTTGAGAGACAACATTGAAAATTAAAATGAAAACATAGTAGAATATGGAGAGATGAGAATGGTGATTAAATGATAAATGTAACTGGGTGCTTGCCTTTCTAAATTAAACTACTACTCCTAATTACATTAATGTACTCCTAAAGGTAAGCACTCTAAGTTATGAAAATAGGATGGATATGAGAGATGCAAGAAAATGAGCAGAAAAGGTACTCATGACCACCACAACATTCGTGCCACCTATAATAACTAACCGCAAATACACTCTTATCATGGGTTCAACCTCGCCTTTAATACGACCTTTAGATATGGAAATGGGGAGAGTCGTCTAGTCCTCTAAAGCTACTCACCGAGAGTGTATCGTGTGAGCAACCACCAAGGACCGCGTTTAAGCACATATATTAAAAGGATAGAAATAGTATCGACCACCAATCGCTACTCACTTGTCACGTGTAAACACTACGAATGGAAGCAATAAGCATAGGAAGGGACCCTTAACCACTACTCATCGAGGGTTTATCGTGCAAGCAATAACCAAGAGTCGCAACCCTCAATTGTTACTCACCGAAGGTGTATCGCATGAGCAATGCCCAAGGGTCGCATAAGCTTGTAGTTTTATAGAACCGAAACCTACAAATGCATGGTGTGTACTCCTCATGAATTCCACCCAAACAACCAAAGGTACTCATATCAATCCACAACATGCATTTTGAATAATCCATCGACATATGAGCAATCAAGGGATGCTTAATTAATCTACTCCTAATTTACGTTAATCTACTCATAATCCCAATCTTGAACACATACCAATTTCTACTCTACATGAACATGAATGTAAAGACAAGAGATATCCTTGAACATGCATAAAGAAGGGTTGCCATGCCTACTTAATACAAGTCAAGTGTAAAATTATAAAGCAATTGAATGGAAAATAACTTGAAGAAATCAAATACAAGTCCATCAAATAAATGTAACTAGTATTAGGTTTACATATTTCCCTAATGGAGATACACATCAAAGAAGAAAATACAAGAGAATAGTAAAAAGAAGAAACCCAATTGTCATCTCGAGTCTCCATCCTCCATTGAAGCTCCTTCTTCTCATAGACAAGAAAGGATGGCTCTTTCCTCTTGAAATCTCCTCCAAATAGGGGTGGATGATGGTAGAAGGTGGTGGTGGAAAGGCAATCCATGGAGGAAAACCTCCATGGATTCCTTTGGAAGCTTCTCTATCTCTTGATTTGGTGAAGAAGATGAAGTGTAGAGAGTAATTGTTGTCTAGGTTATGTGGGTGGAAAGTTCAAGGGTATTGTAAAGAAAACGGTGTATTTATAGGCTTGGGAGGTTAGGGCACGATATGGACATGAAAAGACAACATTAATCTCCAAAAATGGCCCCAAAACCCCGTCATTTAGTTGATATCATCAATGTGCGGGTCTAGACCCGCACAGTGGACCCCCGCACTACAACTTGACTGGACTGGACACGCGCAACAATTACTAAAATGAGCATAACTTCCTCTAAAACACTCGGAAGCGCAATCTATAAAAACTGCTAGAAACTAGACATTCGGGACTTTCTAAATATATGTGGATCAAAATGTGATTCAATCTCGGGAGGGAGATATGACCCTTCGAAGTTGGATGTTCTACACGAGCTTTTTACTATTTCAGCCCTTTTTGCCTTCAAATCTCCTTTTAGCTTGAAAATACCTGCATTAACTAGAATGGAGCCATTAGACACCAAAATACGCTCGAAAACAAGCTAAAGGATATGGAATTGAGGGCCAAAATATAGCACAATTTTCGCCCGATCATAAGACTTGGATTTAACGAAGAGAATTAATGTCTAAGTGAACATGTATGAATGCTCAATGCAAATAAGTGCTAGACTAACACTAAATGCTTAACTAAATGTGAATACACAACAATCCTAGTTGTTAGCTAACCCCTCACAGCCACTATAACTTCAAAGACAAAGCAATAAAGATGATTACTTGGAAATAAGAGAAAAACAATAAATGAAATTGAGTTTTGCTCTTACCAACCAAGTGAAGATGCAATGAAGCCTTATGCTTGACGATGCCTTAAATGCACATGAATGAGAATTAGATAGTTAAAGATGGTTTCTTGAACCTTTCTCTCTCTAAGAACTCAACTATGTCTCTCTATCTCTAAAAATCAAAATTCTTCTCAAACAAGATGACATCTTGGACTATTTATATGATTCACTCAAAACTACATTGATTAGAGAAGATTTGTTTTTCGAGGTCTGCTTTTTTGCGGTTCACCATGACGAAAAAAAACCACGAAAATGGTTGATCAAACGTCATCTATATTTAACTGTCAATTTTAGCGATCCATCATGACGAAGGCATGACCGCAAAAATTACTGGAGAAAACTTCGCACATGTTTTTCGTAATTCACTAGGATGAAACCAAGACAACGAAAACTTCTGGAAGGTTTTTCACGGTGTCGTTTTTGTGGTGCATCAAGAAGACACATGGACCGTGAAATCCACTAAAAGGATTATCACGGTTCATCATGACGATACCAAGAAAGCTAAAACCTTTGGATGGTTTTCGCGATGCATCAAGACGACACTTGGACAGTAAAATCCACTAGAATGATTTTCGCAATACATCATGACGACACGAAGACCATAAATCATAGAAGAATAGGCATTCTCATGCGATCAAACACACTATCATATATGCATGAAGTGTAAGTGTGAAATCGGTGTGATGCACACTAAAATGGTAAGGAAAACACAAATGAATGAATTGTGTGTGTGTGTGTGCGCACGCACCTAATCTTTTCAAGAGAACCAGTAAAGTGATATACCATTGAAGCACTTGTTCCTGAAGCTTTGAGATGTCGGGAAGATTGTTGATCACGGTTGAAAATACACTCTAAGCGTATGTCTACAACCTAGAGGGGGGGTGAATGGGTTGTTAATAGATTATTACCAACTTTTTCGATTAGTCAATATTAAACATATAACCCAATTAAATCAACCATACAAAATCAAGTGTAAAGTGCGGAATAATAAATAACACTTGATTTTTATGTGGAAACCCTTAAACAAAGGGAAAAACCACGGGCTATCCTTCTAGCCACACACAATCCTCAAATCCACTATATGAGTAAAAAGTTACACCCTCAAGTGATACTCGGACTCTCACTCTAGATAACCTCAGGCTATGGACACTACCACTCGCCACTCTTGGTTCTATCCCTAGTGATATCCACTGATACATTACTATGGCGTGAGCACCTCCTACTCTACCCGCAGGCCTTTTACAATGGATTCTTGACCGATGTTTGCCAACCACAACTTGGTTGCAAGACTTCAATGCTTGTGAAACTTCACCCCGAAGCCACAAGACTTTGACTCAATGAAGAGTATGGGGTCTAAGTGAACAATCAATGAATGCTCAACACAATATATGTTAGACCAAACATACAATGTTTAACTAGATGTAGATAATGCAATACAACACCTAGTTATCAAATAATGCCTACATGTACACACATGAGGTCTCAATTAGTTGTAGAGAAATTCTAACAACCTAATTGTCAATTAAATTCACATAAATATTCATAAACTTGACTAGATGCACAAAGTCAACCTAATCATCAATTAAGCATACATGAATATTTATGGATTAGCTATTTAGGCATATGTGACCTAATAATGCAAGCTATCACAAACAAACACAATCAAATATTCATGAACATTAACTAGTTGATTAAAACACAATTTCTCAACCTAGTTATCAATTAATCACACATGAATATTTATGACCTAGCTTTTAGGCAAAAATGACCTAATCAATTAAGCTATCAAAATACAAACCCAATCATGTTATCAAGACTCATAAATATGCAATAGAGTAGAGTCTAGGTATTTAATCATGCAATAAATACCTAATCTAGAGTAAGAAGAACAATAAATGATATTCAAAGAAGTTCTTGCTTACCTAGTCATGAAACAATGAAGACCCATGCTCAAATGATGTTGAATGATGCAAGATGGAGATAGGTTTTGGGTTTGGAGAGTCAAAGATGCTTTCTTGAAGCTTTCTCTCTCTAGGAGCTCTAACCTCTCTCTAAAAATGATTTTTTGAGCTCTTCGTCGGCCAAGAAGAGAAGAGGAAGAATATATATGAAGCCCTAGTTAAAACTACATCGTTTTGAACTTGGGAACCAGAATCCCGTCAAAACCGCTTGCTAGACCGCGGCACAGGTAAGTGTCCAGACCGCGGTACATACAGCAGTGCACCGTTTGGACAACACCGCGGTTGGGACGGCTGTGCGTGCAAGTGCACAGGTCGCGGTCCATGTCGCGCATGACGCACTGGAGAATACCGCTCCGTGCGCTGCGGTGCTAGCAAAGCCTGCCAAGCGGTCTAGGCCGCGCTAAAGGGAAAAATCCCTTTTTAACACTCAAGAAAAAAAGTCTATCTTACATGAATTTTGTGCAAGTGTGAAGTGAGTGAGATGCACACAATGAAGCACAATTAACATGTCAAACATGTTCTCAAATGAGATACAATGCAAGATAGAGAAATCTAATGCAAGCTAGTGAGTGTTATTGAAAAGGATGCACACACATATAAACAATAAGGAACACAAATGCAAGATAAATAAAACATGCATGAAGTGTGTGTGTGTACCTAAACTCTTCAAGAGACAAAGTCAAGTGAGAATACCTTTCGCTCTTGAAATCATGGAGATGCTTGGAAGCTTGCCAATACGGACCTAAGCTACCCATTACACAATCATCCCCAATATGGTGTGGTTTGTCATGAAATAAGCCAATCATAAAATCGAGGTCCTTACAACGGTCACACTGTTGCGCACATGAAGATCCTAATCTACCCATTACGAAAACATATCAATGTGGTTTGTCACACAAATAAGCCAATCAAAAAATGGAGAACCTTACTAGGCAATTATCTATACCATAGAGAGTGTTTGCTGAAAGAGGAGAAGATAATGAAAATTTGGAAGTTATAGATGTTAGGATTATGCTCAATGGCAAGAGTGTCATATTGTAATTGACAATCTTCTCATATTAATAAAGTGAATTCTGATTCTTACAATTACTTATAGCATTTATTATTATAATTGTCAAGGTAAATAATCATAAGGTCAAAAGACTATGAGACATGAAGAATTGTTCATACATCCGGATATGTATGAGGTAGACACAATTCTTTAGTTAGTCTTGAATAACGTTCACAACTTAAGTTAAAGGTTATGCACCTCTATCTTGTTAAAGTTGTAGAATTCTTTTACTAGCATTTGAGTGGGATCAAATGAATATGATGAGTCTAAAATCATCGAAAGGTTTTCGAGTAAAAGAATCTAGTGCACTAGGTGCATTGAACTGGATCACAATGAAATACTTTATCTAGAACCGTCACTAGATATAAGTCTTTTCATTAAAGAGGACAATCAGAGAGTCTATCTTAATCCTGAGATAAATGATGGACTTATGGTTGCAAGTGTTATCATTAGAGCTATCAATGAGTACGATTATATAGCATAGTCTATCCTCGATAGTTTGGTGGTATACATTTGTTAATCGATAGAGGACTTCATTTATAGATATGGACATCGTGGCTCCATTTATTAAATAAGAGTATAATATCATCATATGGATGTTTTGAGGTACTGGATATTAAATCTCAACGTTAAGTTTTCAATAATGATTATTGAAAACATGGCTTCTGGACAAGTCAAAGTATCCAAGTTCGAAATATGGTCATATGAGGAAATATGGTAACTTGGAAAGCTATAGACGGTCTATGAGCTCTTGGCGATTACTGATATTATTCACGAGGATACACCATCTCCTATAAGATTGTCTAGGGTATGAATGAGAAACATCTCCTTATTCTATCTTTATTTAAGAGTTCAATTTTAGCTCTTTAGTGGAATGAGTTAAAATTAATAGATTGGACCTAAGTGAATCATTTGTTGATTGTGATTACGTTGTGTCTATTGAAGCTTAAATTTAGATAGCCTGCCAAGATCCCCAATCCACACGTATTTGCATGGATCACTTGATATATTCTACCGGGCCGATTTAAGGGTCCATCTAGAATTATTTTTAATATATCAAGAATATAATATGTCTATTATTTAATTAATGGTCTGCACTATTATATTAATATATTAAAAGGAGACATGTGGGCTTGTTTCTTTTAGTAAGAATGGGTCTGTTTCACATGTGAGCTTTTATTTAAAGTCCAATGGATTAAATGAAATAAGAAAATAATATATGGCCCATTTATATAAGTGGGGTGGCAAGGTGTATATATTAACCTAATATATTATTTTGTTTCATTGTTTTAATTAAATAAGAATTAGTTAATTTATTAATTAATTGTTTAATTAAGAAACAAATCTTTTTCTGATCAGGAAATATATTTCCTAAAGTTATACTATTGGTAGTAGTATATTAAAAGTAAAAGACTTGTTTGATGAGAAAATAAATAATTTATTTTATTTATTTAATCAAATAAGAAGTCTTTTTATTTAGTCAATAAAAGAATAAAAATATCTATGAGTTGGATTAGGTTTTGAAGTCTAAAGGTTGATGGAAATTAGGGTGCAACACAAACTCTTTTTGGTATGTGATTTGCGGCAACCCTAGTCCATTTAGAGGAAGATTTCGGCAATCCTAAATAGAAGAGGAGCAAAATTTCGGCCACCTATATAATACCACATATAGAATTCGGCCACAATAGTTGATTGAATGATTCAATTTTTCTTCTTTTTCTCAATTCATAGAAAAGGATAATTTTTATTCTACTAAACATAAAAAGAGAGAAGAGATTATTCTTTGATAGTACACTGATTGCTTGTTCATCAATAAGCTTGTGTGTACAACATCGAATTAGGTTCACGCGAGTTTCGATCATTAGATTGAGAACAAAGTGACCGGAATAATTTTTGTCTTCTTTTGATTGTTTTGTGACTAACAAAAGAAAAAGAAAACTTTGTTCATCCATTCTCAGGTTTGCAATTCAAAGAAAAAGGGAGACCACGCTCCTAGGTGATTCACGTATGTGTTCGGATTGGAAGATCTCGCGGTACTGTTAACGATCACTGTTCACGGCGGGGTACTGTTCACGCGGATACTGTTCACGATCACTGTTCACGCAGGTACTGTTCACAATCACTCTTCACGCGGGTACTGTTCACGCAGGTACTATTCACGGGCATCGGAAAAGATTTTACGGATTACCAATCGACGTAAGTCAATCGGATCACGCGTCAAGAGGTATTTAACTCTAACCGTATATATTTGAGTTTAATTAATTAAAAGGTTAAGGTTCAACTTTGAGAAAAATTTTAAAACCATACGAAATCTATTTTTTCGTTTCTTCCGCTGCGTTTTATATCGATTTTTCTCCTACAATAGAAGGGTCTGCTAAAAGGGAATATGATGAACACATAGATGAAACACCTGCTGATATTGAAAATAATCAAGAGCATGTCCATCAGATGGTGACCAAAGTTAAATCGGCACATATAAGCCCAATAAGTATCCCCCAGAATACCAAATGTATACTATGAGCAAGAGTAATGTGCCATATGAGCCTAATTTAGTTCAATAAGTCTTCAATTCAGAACTTTTGCTTACCGCAATGAAAGAAGAAACTGATGTATTGAACATGAACAAGTCCTGGGTGTTAGTTCCATACTCATCATCGCAAATGGGTTTACAAGGTGAAGAACAATGAATATGGGAGCTTTTAGAGATGCAAGACCAGATTAGTTGTAAAAGGTTTTACTCAAACACCATAAATATATTTTTCAGACTTTCAGTCCAGTTATTAATCAGCTACAGTCAAAGGCATACTTACTATTGTTGTTTCCAGAAATTGGGTAGTGAGACAACTCGACATCAATAATGCCTTTTTAAATAGAAATCTAGAAGAAGCTATTTACATGCAACAACCAGCTTTGTTTGCAAACTTCAAAAGATCCTGTATGGCTTGAAAAGGGTACCTCGAGCATGTTATGAAAAGTTGAAAAAGACACTTGTCACCTGGGTTTCAAGAATTCAAAGTGTGATACCTCATTGTTTTTCTGTAAAGACAAGTGTTATCTAGAAAATCTGTCGGGACTTCTAAACAATAGTTGGCCGAGGGGTACCAGTGCCCCGCAGCGAGCTGCTTAGGAAGGAGAGGTAAGGGACTGTGTTTAGGGTCGGATCTGAAGGTACTGGTGTTTGGGTAGGACGGTTATGGAGTCGTTGAGTTGTAACTCTTTATCTCTACATATCTTACCGTAGCATATATTATGATGGAACCAAGGGTCGCCGAGAGCGGGTTCGGTCCGTTATAAATAATTGATAGGAATTCCTATAAAGGGGAATGGTGGACAACTTATATTTATATGGGTATATGACTCTGGGGACTTTACAAAGAGTAGCCAAGTAGAATATTTAACTCCATATGCTCTAGAGTGCTTACAAGTAGTAGCAAAGCAGATTAATTCTAGTTCTAGTTTTTTAGGTTCACGTGCCGACCCTCTTCCTTTGGTGAGGATGGGTACTTGTAGTGGTGGCAAGTGTGGGTAGGTGTAAGGGATCTTCTTTAGGGTGAGTTTAGTACGTGGTACAGGACAGAACAATGTGGGACAGTTTCCTCTTGTCCAACGTTTGACACGACATTAGTATGGGACCGCATTGGACAAGGTGGGACAAAAATTAGGAAAAACTGTCTCACCTCAGAGCATGAGACTACTTGTCCCATAGCATGGGACAAGTGTCAAAAAGACCAATTTACCCTTCATATGTTCAAAAAATTACAATAATGTCCAATGTATTATATATATATATATATATTTCAATAATATATATATTATAATTACATACATAATATAATATTATATTATGTATATTATATAATAATATATTATTATATATATAATATTATTTAATAATACATATCCTATATATAATAATATTTATTATATCATATATATTTATTATATCATATATATTTATATATATATTATAATCTTTAATATATTATAATATAATATCTATATATGATATATCAAACATTAAACGTTATTATTATATATATATATGATATAAATAAATATATATATATATATTAATACATATTATGTATTAATATATATATATATATATTTATTTATATATATATAATAATAATAAATATATATTATATAAATTATATATGAAATATAAATATAAAAAATATATATTATAATATATAAAAAATATAATATATTATATTATATTATTATACATAATAATATATAAAATATTAAATATTATTACCTATATAATATTATTATTACATATACAATAATATATATATATATATATATATACATATACAATAATATATATATATATACAATAATATATATATATATATATATTATTGTACATGTAATAATATGTAATATTATATATATATATATATCTTATATATATATATCTTATATATATATATATCTTATATATATATATATCTTATATATATATAATAATATTTAATATATTATTATATATTAATATATAATATTATAATATATATTATTATATATAAGGAGGGCACTCTGGTCTTTTAAACCTCTTGTCATATCCTGTCTCAGCCATACCAAACGTATAACAGTACAGTTCATAGTTCTATCCTAAACATTCTTAAACACAATACGGAACAACTTTCCAGTCCAGTCCAGTGCCGTCCCAGTACCAAACGCACCCTTAGGCGGGAAATCAATTGACCTCCCGTTTAGATCCCCAATGTTCCCTTGAAGAGCCGCATGGGGGACACGTGCTTTGGAAGGCAATGATTGGTCCACGTGTGCCCTACTATTGGCTCAGCGCTTTGGTGATGCTCTAGTGGCTCAGGCCACTTCCGGGTTGGTTATTCATGCTCCTAGCTGTCTTAAGAGGTTGTTTTCACTATATGGTGCACAGGGAAACAATGTTAGCGCATCTGGCGCTACGTCTGTCAAGTGAACCTCCCTAGACTTTCGTCTATTTGCTTAAGGGTGTTCCTGCTAGGGATGAAAAAGATCCTCAACCCTTCCCAAACTGGCGAGGCTCCGATCCGCTCGAGGCGGGTTTGGAGCATTTAAAATCGTGCTTGGGTCGGGTATGGGTTAAATTTTTTTGACCCGATTTTTTATCAGGTCAATTATGAGTCAGCCCATTATGCCTCTACCAGCCCCGTTTGACTTGGTAATTATATAATTAATTTTTTAAATATACAATATAAAGGGAAAAATAAATCTCTAATCTCTACGTATTTTTAACTAATTGCATTTTATGTTTGAATTTAAAGTTTATTAAGCTTAGATGTTCTGTTATATTAAATTAAAGTTTATGTATGAATTTTAAGTGTAAGTTCAAATGTTTTTCTATAGTGTATGTTTGTATTTAAGTGTATATATAAATTTTCTGTCAAAAAAGAAAAAAAAAGTGTATATATATATATTTTTAATTTACATGTATTTTAAAATTTAATTAAATGTTAAAATTTAAGTCAATTTCCTAAAATTCAATTATATGGTCAAATAATTTGTATATTTAGTGGTTTGATAAATTTTGTTTTAAGAAAAAAACGAAACAGGTCATTTCTGGTCGGGTTTAGGGCGTAAAACGAAAACCCATTTCGGGCACGGGTCGGATTTGAGGCAACTCATGCAAATCTTGTTTCGGGCATGGGGCACCTTGAAAAATACAAACACGGTTAATATGCCTTCAGCTAACCTAGAGGGGGGTAAATAGGTTACAACACCTTTTTCGCTCCCTTGAAACAAACATAAGTTTGTCCCTCTAAGTAGCTTGTATCACACTCTAAATACAATCACAAGCAATATCAATTCAAATAAAGATATGCTTGTATATCAATTAAAAAGATATCAACTATGATATATATCAACATATATACAAATAAAGGAGCTAAGGATAGAGAAAATCAACACATGATTTTTACGTGGTAAAACCTCCTAAGAGGAAACATCCACGGGTTGATACCATAACCACCGGCAAACAAATCCACTAGTAAGATAAAAAGATACAATCTCTCAAGTGACCACTTCACCTAGAAATCTACCCACCCACCCTACACAATAAATGAGATGCCCCTTTGCTCAATTATCCAGATCACTCCAATCCTAGTCGAGACTTCCACGCACAAGTTGAAGATCCCCTCTTCTGTAGGGAAAAACGGATCAAAACGCGGCGGAAGCGAAAAACTTGGTTGGTATATTTCAAAAAATTTCCTTTAAAAGAAAGAACCTTAACCCTTGATTAATTAACATATAACAAAAATATCGTACCTTTTTCACGTGACGATTGATATTGCGTCGATTTGAATCTGCTTGCTTAAAATTGAATCCGCAAGATCTTACAATCCAATCATGAACGTGAATCACCTAGGAGTGTGGGCTCCCTTTCTTTGAATTGTAAACTTGAGGATGGAAACAAAAATCTTTTTCTTTTTGTTAGTCACAATAATCCTCGTAGAGAAAATAAAGAACGTTTGGTCACTTGTGAATTCTCAATCTTTTAATCGAAAACTCGTGTGAACCCTAATTCGATCTTGTACATTAAGCTTTTTGATGTAAAAGCTTCTAATGTACTATCGAAAATAAAACGCTCATTATTCTTCTTCTCTATGGCCGAATTCTACACCCCTTTCTTGAGTTGGAAGTTTTTTTTTATTCAAAAGTAAGAGAATAAAAATTCTTTCTTTCAAAAAAAAAACTTTTTTTTTAACTCACATTATTAATTCCGAATATAATAATTTATATAGGGTGGCCAAAATTCTCACTCAAGTAGGATTTCTACCTTATAGTCAAATCCTCACACAAGTAGGATTTCTACCTTGTAGTCAAATCCTCACACAAGTATGATTACTTCTTCTCCAAGTCTCCTATCAATTTTGAGTTTTAACCCTATTCCAACTCATGAGTTTATTATCCAATAATAAATTATTGAATATTAAAATTGTGACTATATCAAAAACTTCCTAATTTGACTAGATAAATAAAATATTTTTATTTAACTACTTATCAAATATAGTCTTTGATATTTACCATACTACCAACAATAGTATGACACTAAGAGTCCTACTCCTAGTTAGAAAAAGATTTTAACTTTTAATCAAACAATTAATTAATTAATTAATTAATTTCCATTTGATTAATTAATAAAATAAAACAATATATTAGACTAATTAATTAGCCTTGCCGCCCAAGTATATACTTGTGCAATATATTATTTTTCTATTTTATTAAATCTATTGGACTTTAATAAAAAGTCCACAAGTGAACTAGACATATTCTTACTATAAAAGAAACAAGTTCACATGCCTTAAATTTAATACATTAATATAATCTAGCAACCCATTTAATTAAAATGTGCAAATTATATTCTTAATGTATTAATGGAATGCTAAATGCACCCCATTAGGCCACCCAAAGATTCCTACATCCTTGGCCGCCCATTCCAGGCTTTTGAAGAGTTACTGCGTGTCTTGATCACAAATGACCGCACCTCTCCAAAACTTTTTGGATTCCGAAATCCAAAAACAATTCTAGATGGACCCAGAAATTGGTCTGGTCCGGTAGAATATATCAAGTGATCCATGCAAGTTCGTGTGGATTGGGAATCTTGGCGGGATATATAATTTAAGCTTCAATAGACATAACCTAATCACAATCAACAAATGATTCACTTAGGTCCGATCTATTAATTTTAGCTCATTCCACTAAAGAGCTAAAATTGAACTCTTAAATAAAGATAGAATAAGATAATATTTCTCATTCGTAACCTAGACAATCTTAATGGAGATAGTGTATCCTCGTGAAGAATACCAGTAATCGCCAAGAGCTCATAGACCGCCTATAACTCTCCAAGTTACCATATTTACCCATATGACCACATTTTGAACTTTGATATTTTGACTTGGCCAGAAGCCATATTTCAATAGACACTATTGAAAACTTAACGTTAAGATTTAATATCCAATACCTCAAAACATCCATATGATAATATTACACTCTCATTTAATAAATGGAGCCACGATGTCCATATCTATAAATGAAGTCCTCTATCAATTAACAAATGAATACCAGCAAACTATCGAGGATAGACTATGTTATATAATCGTACTCATTGATAGCTCAAATAATAACACTTGCAACCATAAGTCCATCATTTATCTCAGGATTGAGATAGACTCTCTGATTGTCTTCAAGTGAAAACTTTTATCCATTGACAGTTCTGGATAAAGTATTTCACTATGATATTATTCAATGCACCCATTGCACTAGATTCTTTTGCCCAAAGATACCACACTTTGACGATTTTAGACTCATCATAACACATTTGATCCCACTCAAATGCTAGCAAAAGAATCTACAACTTTAACAAGATAAAGGCGCCCAACCTTTATCTTAAGTTGTGAATATTATTCAAGACTAACTAAAGAATTGTGTCTACCTCATACATATTCAGATGTATGAACAATTCTTTTTTTCTCATAGTCTTTTGACCTTATGATTATTTACTTTTGACAATTATAGTAATTAAATTATAAATGCTACAAGATTTGTTAAACTAGAAATCACTTTATTAATATCAAAAGATTGTCAAATACATTATTACACTCTTGCTATTGAGCATAATCCTAACATCTTCAAACATGTGACTTCCGTTGCTTGACTATCCGGATCACCCCAATCCTAGCCAAGTCTTACATGCACAAGTTGAAGATTCCCTCTCCAAACATGTGACTTCTGCCGCTTAGCTATCCAAGTCACTCCGACTCTAGCTAAAACTTACAATGCACAATCCAAAGAATCACTCTAAGGAATGTGACTTCCGACCTTTTGCAAGGTAAATGATCTAAGTGAATGCAAATGATGCAAACACACACAACATAGTATATATGATCAATATATCATATGGAAACTAGAAATGAACAATTAAGCACATATCATATGTTTTCTAGTTTACAATCCTAAAAACAATGCAATCACACTCAATGATTCATGTACATATTACATGTGTGGATTAGACACAAAACATGAAGAACTAGATATTTGTCATCAAAAGCACAAATCAATAGTATCTAGATTCTTGTAACATGAACAAACAACCTAGAGCATGTGAAACACCTAACACACACCAAAACCTTGATTATATTCAACCGCATAAAAATGCTAAAATCAAAATTGAAACTCTAGCAAAATTATAGAACTTAGATTCTCAAGATAATCAATTAAATCTAATCAAGTTCTAAATCACCAATCAAATATGCTATTTCAATAAATCTTCAATCAAAATGATTTAGCATATGAAAAGACTATCAATCAACAAAATCAAGTCAATAAACACACAAGATAGTCCTAGATTTGAAGCTAGCACAATACAACATCTCAAACATGTGAAAACATAGATTTGTAAAAACCTAACTCAACATGTTAATCAATTGAAGCTCAAACTAGCTCTATTAGAGATCATTTCTTTAATCAATGATAAAACATCAAACATACATATATATATATATATGAGAAGAAAACCCAAGGCAATTGAAGACTTGAAGATCAAGAACAAAATAGAAATCAATACCTTGAATGAAAAATATGCTGCTTCGTTTTTGTGATTATTCCTACCAGAAAACTCAATATATTGACTCTAAACTCTTATGTAAATGATAGAGGACTGGTAGAGAAAGAATCTCCAATTCGAATCACTCAAAACGGACTTCAAATGAGAAAGTTATGGTGTTTGGAAGATGAGAAAACTTGGAGAGAAAATTCTGCACTTGTGTTTTTCAAATTTTCTTCTTAAATGAAATGAGAGGGAACAAGGGAATTTAAAGGATGGAAGCATGACAAGTAAAACCAACCAATGGGGGGCTGCCATGATGGATCCCTGTGGAGGCACGTGGTCCCCACGGGACCAGCAGCCCTCCATTCCCTTGGAGGCCACGCCCTTCCACGAGGAGGAAGTGCTTGGCACCCCTCATCCCTCAGTGTACCCTTTTTGTTTCAGCCATATCTTTGGGCTCCGAACTCTGATTTTAAATCCATTTTCGGATTACAAACCGGAACTCCATCATGTACAAAAGTTGTCAACAAACCTTTTCCAAAAAATATGGATTTCAACTTGGAATTCAAGGACGAAAACCCTGTATGATAAAATCATGGAAAGTTTCTTAACCACCTAATTTGAATTTGAAACTCAATGAACGAGTAACCAAATTAATTGAAACTTAATGAGGAATTATGTAAGCTCAAAATCAAGTTCATTAACATATAAACACAAACCAATAAACACAAGAACACACAAGTATGCTATTTCTTAGAACTAGTCCTAGAACATGCAAATTATGAAAATTGTCAACTTTAAATCTAATGCATGTGCATACAAGTATAAGTGTGTGTATTGTGTTAAACCAAATTATGCACAAATATGCAGGGACACATATGAATGCAATGTATGTGTGTGCCTAAGCCTTGCAAGAGGAAAGAGGTCATGATTACCTTTTGCTAAGCAACTTAGCTTTATTCCTCTTGTAGCCACCACTTTGCTTGAATGTTGTCCAATCTTCCTTGAAGCTTGATTATCCACAAATCTTAGACAACTAATCAATACAAAGATAATGTCATTTTGATATAGAATTATGCCAACACAAAGCTCAAGAACTAACAATCTCCCCATTTGGCAAATTCTATGTCAAAACACCTATACAAATACTAAAACATACAAATGAAGATTGGTCACTTAATCACACCCTCACATTACAATGAGACAGTTTTCTTAAACTAATCTTCATTAAGTCTTGAATTCTTCAATGTAGTCTTCTCTTGTCACCACCTAAAATCATCTTGAAACACAAGGCATATACAAGAGAAACATACATATATATATATATATATATATATATATATATGGCAAGATAATATTTAGAAACATATCACTTGAAGTTCAAATGGATACACATGTCTCCCCCTAAATACATGCATACTATCCATCAACAAAATATTATCAATATCCAAATATTACAAACCATGAATTCAAGATACCAAATGAAACCAAAAACAAAATATACCAAAAACTACCTAAACTTAAACGACTCCTAAGAGTATGAGCATAGCATAGAGGTTTTAGTATCACTGTTTTTCTCCCCCTTTTTGACATAATATGAAGTCAAAAGGTTAAGAAAACACAATACCTCAAGGTCAAGCATCATCAAAGAAAGTTCTTCTTGTTGATGATCTCACATAATGCTTTGTAGTAGATGAATAACTAGAGGCAAGCGTGTCTTCCAAATAATTGATCTTCTCATCTTGTTGAATCACATTTGCTACTAGTTTCACCACCTTAGCATCAAGCTCTCCAATCTTAGACATAATCCCCTCTTGAAGTTGCATGGCCCATTCCAATAGAGAATTTGTGCATGTCTCAACACATGGCTCATGGTGCCAAAAAGCCTAAAAGTGTCATTTACCCTCCCCTTATCTTTGTATGACATTGACACTAAGCGCTTGTCACCAAATTTCTCCAAGGGAGGTAGAAGCATATCATCTTCAAGTGTAGGAACTCCTTGCTTTATGCAAAAACAAGTAAGAAACCCCGGAAATGCTAACTTCTTATCCAATCTAGGTGAAGAAGCCGCACTTTCTATATGCTCAATCAAGAGATCTCCAAGGTTCAAAAGCTTGTTTGACACCAAGGCGTATACAATCTTGATCTTTTCTTTGTTTAACTCGGATGCATTAGTAGAACCCATAAGATTGGCACATACAAAAAGATGCCAAAAGGCACTAACCTTGGTCAACTCACCTTGACTAATATAAGCTCTCTTCCCCCACTCAAATCCATCATCCTTACATAAAGTTCTCCCCATAAGATTTAGATTATCAATATTATCTATATCAAGAAATTCCAAAACAATCTCATTTGACAACCCAAGGAACTTATTGATACTATCCGAGGAGACTCTAAAAGTTTTTCCTCTCACACTCACCATGGCATTTTCAAAGGTTGAGCTATCTTTATACTCAAAGTATAATTCTCTAATAAGACTCTCATTAGTAACCCCAATAGAATTAATCCATGAATTCCAATGCCTATCATATATGGAATGATGAATGTAAGAACCCTCAACCAAGTCTACACCTCTATCTTGAATAAGCTTTTTAGTTCCCATAACTTCTAAAGCTTTCAACTTGTTAGGTTTGGATTTCCTAGAGGCTGTTGGAGTAGATTTGGGTTTAGCTATGAGTTTTGATGGATGGATAGAGTTAGAAATCTTGTTTCTTCCCATGATTTGTTGTCAACACAAAAAACTAAAACACATGAGTAGAAAGAGACACAAGTGAGTGTTAGTTTACACATATAAACAAACAAAGACATATGATGAAATAATGAATAATAAATGCATAAATGTTATTTTTTAAGCACATTGGTACATTTTACTAAATTCAACAAATGTATTTAACAACAAAATCCATCCACAAATGGAGGAATTGGTGTCAACCACAATTACTATCAACCTCAAATCATGAAGGAATTGGTGATAATAACAACTACAATCAACTCAAAGCAAGAAGGAACTTAATCAACCTCAAGCTAGGAGGAATTGGTTGTAACTACAACTACTATCAACCTCAAGAATGAAGGGATTCATTGCAATATCAACTACTATCAAACCCAAATTAGGAAGAATAAATTGCCAACACATTCATACAATTATTTCAAGATATATCTCATGCATTCTTATCATTCAATTATTATAAACAATCAGTATGTCAACATATAACAAATCAAATCATGTGAACATATCATAAAAGAGAACAAAAGTTTTACATGCAATGCTCCCCCTTGATAAGTGCTCCCTCTAAGATCAAGATAGAATATAGTTCACAATGATATCCACACAATCACACATTCAAGCAATTTCAAAATAAATTCAACAATAATAAGCTTCACAAACTAAGAGAGATACACCAAGATTTTCAATCTCTCTCATAATTCTTCTCAAATTGCTAGACTATCAAAATACTTATAAACAAAAGTGTGTGTGAGAGATTTTTTTCAAACATAGGTAGAGGAGTAATTTAATTATCAACATGCAAACCATATCAACATCTATTCATCTTAAGCATTTCCATTAAAAGGTCAAACAGATTATCATCCAGAATTTTTGCTTTACAGAGAATAGATTTCAACATTTGAGCGTGTGTGTGCATGTGGCTCGTCATCTCATTTCTAATTGACAACCCGAGCATTCATGATTTTCAACTATAATCCATTAAGCCTTTATTTATTTATTTAGGCTTTGAATCAAAGAATTTTGTTTATTGATTTTTTTCAACACTTCTTTGATTTTTCTAACATAAACATAAACATATACTCTTCATGACGACTTTCACTCATCACAATGGTGTAGCCTTTCCTACATTGGGTGGCTGCACAACCAAAGTGTGTAGACCTTTCCATGAAGGTGCTCGTTGAATTCTATGTAGTTGCCGAAGCAAAATGGATATTAACCATAGGTCATCTTAAATGTACTAGTCATAAGACTTCAAGGTGTATCCACAACTTACATATTTTCAAATTCAACTTACTACAACAAAACATACAAGAGAAGCAAAGTGCATTTTTTGAAAACCAAGTTTTATGGCTTACAAGCACATGCTCTAGAAGATATATAAAGAGATTTACTTAAGCATTACTTCTCAATAGAGTAGCTTTCAAAGAATATGAAGCTCATATTTTTCAAAACATGCCACTCATCATTCAAACAAACATTTCACACATCATATATAAGACCTTTGTGAACAACATCACTATAAGATCTTTAGAGAGCAAATGTCAATGAGAACCATATGTATATTATACTAAATTCTCTAGAATGACATGCTACATGATGTAGTTCAAACAATGAGTTATGAGATGAAAATTCAAAGTATGCAAGCATTAGGATATAGAAATACCTTAGCAAGCATTTTTCATCAAATGCTAAGTCTTGCCCTTTTTATGAGCTCTTTTGGCTTGTTTGTCCTCATGACAACAAGTCATTGGTGTGTCATCCCAAGAGAATAAAACTAAGCATTTTCAACTCACACAAACATGTAAAAATGACTTTCTCTAAAAGTCTTAACAACAATCAACACCATATATATTTCAAAAATGAACTTCTCATAAAGTTAACCAATAGATTTCAACTATCATAACAAATTATGTGAGATAGCTAAGTTCATGTCAAGTTATAGAGAAACAAAGCTTAGCAAGCTAAATCTCTCAACAACTCGACACTAGTCTTAAAGCTAACTCACATGTGCAACTTACACAAATGGTAAGAGCATTCACCCTTAACCCATTTGGTCTTGGGTGAAATTACACAAAAATCATGATCATCTCTCATGGCAATACTACATCTAGAAGATAAATCATCAATAATCTTCTTTATAAAGATATTACTCATGTTAAACACATCATTATTGCCATCAATAAAGATATTATCAGGACTATGCATATGATCATGTTAAACACTCTTTTTCACCCAAATCTTTTTGACATTTTTCTTCACATGAATATCACTATCATATACAACACATAGTGTTATCATAAGTAACATGCTTACAAGAATGACTAGGAACCTTTTTCACATCATACATTTTAATCCAAGATTTCCTAGTATGTTTCTTTACATGATAATTGACAATATGCACATTATACAAAGCATCAAAGCAATTAACATGTTTAGAAACATTCAAAGAAGATTTTCTCATCTCACTAGCATGCATTTCATTCCCTAGTTTGCATTGTCTAATATACTCACGACATCTAGTTTTAATATGCCCTATAACATTGCAAAAATGGGAAGCCAGGATAAGTTTGGAGATGTTATTTAGGTTAGAGTGTACCAAAGTTGAAGGCTTCTTTCTCTTCCTGATTTTTCTCTTGACCTTGAAATGATTGGCTTTTGAAAACTTCTTGTTCCTTTGTGACTTGCTTTTAGTTGTATGAGACTTCACTTGCCCATCTACAAAGCCTAAGTCACTTGAATCTTCATGAAGTATACCAAGCTTTTTGGCCTTTATGATTTCTAATTCCTATTCCTTGACTTTGATTGTTTCCTTCAAGAGAAACAAATAATTAGCAAAATCATTTACTAAATTTTCTAACACATGAGCGTCTTCAACCATCTTCTTTTCTTGACATTTAATCACTTCACTCTTCACTTCAACTTCCTTCAAAGCTTCATATATTTTCTTCTCAAGAGTTTGACCTCTTCCCATCAAGTTGAAGTTAGTGGTCTTTGATTCGCAATCCTCTTCATTGAGTTGCAAAGACAAGTGATCATGCCTAGCATGATTGTCTATTTGGAAATCCTCTTCTTCTTTAATTTCTTCTTGATGCGAAGTTAAGTCACATAGGTAGTTACGTACATAAACATTAGCTTGCAAGGAATCTAGTTTCTCCTCATCTTCGCTTTTGTCATTAATATTCTCTTTAAGCTCATCAACAAAAGTGTTAGTAGACAAATACCAAGAAGAAAATAAATGACCACATTCACGGATATCTTGAAGAATATCCCATGCCTTTTTAGTTTCATCAACAAGAGGTGGACAATCAACACAAACAATATAAGACTCAAGGTTGCTATCCATAGCTAGTAAATTACCTTGAGAGTATCCTAGGATCTCACTAAGTGCAATCTAGTTACCCGCTTTGATACCAAATGAAAAATACAAAAACGATTAATTTGCCTTAAGCTAACCTAGATGAGGGGTGAATAGGTTACAACACCTTTTTCGCTCCCTTGAAACAAACATAAGTTTGTCCCTCTAAGTAGCTTGTATCACACTACAAATGCAATCACAAGCAATATAAATTCAAATAAAGATATGCTAGTTCAACCAAAGTCAACTCCAACATATACAAAAATGATATACAATGAATATCAATTACAAAGATATCAACTAAGATATATATCAACACATATACAAATAAAGGAGATAAGGATAGAGAAGATCAACACATGGTTTTTACGTCGTATAACCTCTTAAGCGGAAACATCAACGGGTTGATACCACAACCACCGGCAAACAAATCCACTAGTAAGATAAAAAGATACAATCTCTTAAGTGACCACTTCACCTAGAAATCAACCCCTCCACCCTACACAACTAATGAGATGCGATGCCCCTTTGCTCAACTATTCGAATCACCCCAATCCTAGTCGAGACTTCCATGCACAAGTAAAAATCCCCTCTTCAAACATGTGACTTCCGCTGCTTGACTATCCGGATCACCCCAATCCTAGCCAAATCTTACATGCATAAGTTGGAAATCCTCTCTCCAAACATGTGACTTCCGCCGCTTAGCTATCCAAGTCACTCCGACTCTAGCTAAGTCTTACAATGCACAAGTTGAAGATCCCTTCTCCAAACATGTGACTTCCACCGCTTAGCTATCCAAGTCACTCCGACTCTAGCTAAGACTTACAATGCACAATCCAAAGAATCACTCCAAGGAATGTGACTTCCGGCCTTTTGCATGGTAAATGATCTAAGTGAATGCAAATGATGCAAACACACACAACATAGTATTTATAATCAATATATCCTATGGAAACTAGAAATGAACAATTAAGCATATGTCATATGTTTTCTAGTTTACAATCCTAAAAACAATGCAATCACACTCAATGATGCATGTACACATGAGATGTGTGGATTAGACACAAAACATGAAGAACTAGATATTTGTCATCAAAAGCACAAATCTATATTATCTAGATTCTTGTAACATGAACAAACAACCTAGAGCATGTGAAACACCTAACACACACCAAAACCTAGATTATGTTCAATTACATAAAAATGCTAAAATCAATTTGATAAAATCAAAATTGAAACTCTAGCAAAATTATAGAACTTAGATTCTCAAGATAATCAATTAAATCTAATCAAGTTCTAAATCACCAATCAAATATGCTATTTCAATAAATCTTCTGTAAGTTCCTCATATTTTGATTGGCTTATTTCGTTGACAAACCACATTGGGGATTATTCTTTGTAAGAGTAATTTAGGCCTCTTAAGTGTGATCAAGCTTCAAGGACATCATCTCTCTCAAAGAGCACTTTAAAGGTATCTCACTAGTTTAACTTTCTTTGAAGAGATCTAGTTGCACACACTCACTTGCATGCATTATTGTTCTTATCCTCATGTAATTGAATGATGTATTGTATGCTTCTTTTCACACTCCACACTTGCACATTTTGCACATCCCTTAGTGTGTTAAGTTTCCCCAGAAAAGAGAATTTCTTCTCTTTGCGCGGCCTAGACCGCTTGGCAAGGCATGCTTGCACCGCGGCATACAGAACGGTATACCTCAGCAGGGTCATGCTCCCTGTACCGCTTCCTATGCACTTGCACGCAAAGCGACCCAAGTCGCGGTGTTGTCCAGTAAGCTTCTGTTGCCCATACCGCGGCCTGTGCACCTGCACGCACAGCGCCCTGCACCGAGTTGTTGTCCAGACGGTACACTACTGTGTGTACCGCGGTCTGGACACTTGCCTGTGACGCGGTCCATCTAGCGGTACTGACGGGATTTTGCGCCCTAAGTTCAAAACGACGATGTTTCAACTAGGGCTCCCATATATATGCTCTATCTTCTTCCTTGCTCGTTTTTTATGAGTTCAAGAAGCCATTTTTGATAGGCCAGGCTTCCCTTAGAGAGAGAAACTCCCAAGAACTCATCTTTACTCAACCAAACACAAATCCATGTGCATCTAACCTCTTCAAGCATTATCTCATCATGGATTCTTCTTGCTTTCATTGACTAGGTAACTTGAACATGCCCTAAATCTCTTTGTATTTATTTATGTTCTTGTTTGCCTAGGGTTAGCTCTTTTATGTGATTTTATTGCATATCTTTATGTTTATTGGCATTTATAACATGATTGAGAGCCTTGTTCATTAATAGCTAGCATTTAGGACGATTTTACCCTTCTAGCTAAATCTTCATGCATTTGCATTTAGATATTGATATCTAGGATTTGCATCTATTGACATCTTTAAATCCTTAGATAAGCATTTATTGTTGCCTAGCATTAATTGCATGTTTGAATATCTTTTACATATTCACATAGGTTGTTTAACCTCTTCATTGATTGTTAAGCTTTGTGACTAAGTGAGTTAGTGCACAAGCTTGTGGTCAAGAATCACTATTAAAGGCCCGTTGGGTAGAGTGAAAGGGTTAGTGACCAAGTAGGTGTGACTTGAGGTCAACCTAGGTTGTAAAATTTCATTCAAATAGTGGATTTAAGGACCATATGTGGCTAGAAGGATAGCCAGTGAGTTTTGCCCAGTTGGAGGGTTTCTCACGTAAATCAATCCTTGTGTTTTTATTGTTTTCCGCATATTTATGTTGGATTGATTGATTGCTAATATGGAGTAGGATTATTAAAATTGATTAAGTCGAAAAGTTGGTAATAAATCAACTAAAACCTATTCACCCCCCCCCCCCCCCCCCCCCCCTCTAGGTTGTATTAGACACACTTTGTGTATTTTCAATTGGTATCAGAGCGGGTTCCTAGATACACTTAGGTGATCCTTGCTCGTTGTGTGTCTTGCATTTTTGTTTGTGTTTGTTGCATCATAAACATTCATCTCATTCATACCCAAACACTATGAGTGGGAACGGAAGTGGTAATGAGGGAGCCTCTAGCACAAGACCCCCCTTGCTCACCGGAATAAACTATGCCTCTTGGAAAGGCAAGATGGAGTCTTACATTTGCCAAATAAATGACCGAGCATGGATGGCAATTGAAGATGGCTACACTCTTCCGGAAAAGACTCTTGAAGACGAAAGTGTAGTTCCCAAGCCAAAGTCGGAATGGTCAACTCAAGAGTTTGAAGCATCCAAGTGGAACAACAAGGCTATGCATGATATTCTTTGTGCAATGGATGACAATCAGTACAAATTGATCCAAACAACAAGAATTGCAAAAGAGGCATGGGAGATTCTAGAGACGGCCCATGAGGGAACCGAGGTGGTCAAGGACTCCAAGCTTCAAGTCCTCCAAACACAATTCGAGCAAATTAGGATGGAGGAGGATGAGTGCTTCAACGACTTTCAAGTGAAGTTGATGGACATAGTCAATCAGAGTCATCAACTTGGTGATCCCTATTCGGATAGGAGGATCAAGCAAAAAATTATGAGGTCGCTTCCAGCAAGATTTGAGTCAAAAGTGACGGCTCTTGAGGAGAACAGTGACTACAAGAATATGAAGCCAAGTGAAGTTATTGGAAGGCTTCTAGCATATGAGTCTAGATGGACTCCTACACCTACACCTCAAAAGAAGCAAAAGAGCATTGCTCTGAAGACTTCTAAGGTTGAGAAGGAGGAAGAAGACTCAGATGAAGAAATGGCCCTCATGGTGAAAAGATTCAAGAAGTTCATCAATTTTGAGAAGAGGGGATTTGGATCCAAAGGAAACGAAATAAAGAAGAAGACTCCTTTCAAGAAGTTTGAGTCAAGTGAAGACAAGCCCACAAGAAAATGGATTCAATGTTTCGAATGTGGAGGTTTCGGACACATCTCCACGGATTGTGGAAATTTGAAAAATAAGAAGAAAGGAAAAGCCATGGCCGCCACGTGGAGCGATGGTGATGACTTGGAAGAAGAAGGAGAATCCTCAGATGATGAGGATCATATGGCAAACTTTATTGCCTTCGCATCTTCTCTCAAGAGTAAGGAAGCAATAGATGATGAAGAGGTAGAGAAACAAAGTGAAGATGACTCTAGCGATGGTGACTCTTCATCCCATTCAACAAATATGGATGTAGGAGGAATGGATCTTGAAGGCTTCATTGAGCATTTTCAAAGCTCAAGATTGAAGATGAAGAAAGAGATTCAAAGGCTAAAAGGAGAGAATCTCAAGCTATCCACCGAAGCTACTCATTTGAATAAAGAAATGAAGATAGCCAAAAGGAATGAGGAATTGATGGAAAAAGAGCTTGAAGAAGCTAGAAAGATCATTGCTAAGATGACTTCAAGCACGAATAAACTTGACCACATGTTGGGAGTTGGCAAGAGGCCAAGTGATAAGAAAGGTCTTGGCTATGAAGATGACAAGGAGACCTCATCCTCAAGCAAGATTGTGTTTGTCAAGAGTTTGGATAACAAAGAGCCTTCACCCCCACAATATCCTAGGAAGAAGATCGAACTAGGAGAGTGCTCTAAAGATCCTCAAGTCAAGGTAGCACAAAGGAAACAAGCTCAAGCTCAATCAACAAGGGTGCATCAAGCAAGTTTCCCTCAACCGAAATACCATCAAGCCAAAAAGCAATTCATGCAAGGTCAACCAAGGAAGCAGTTCATTCCAACTCAACAACAAAGAAGAAGAGAACCAATCCAACACCAAAGACAAGCTCAAATGCGTGGGAAAGTCCCTTTGTACTAACAAGGGCATGGTATGTCTTCTTATTTTATTCCCACTTGTCACTTTTGTGGTGTTGATGGTCACATTAGGCCTAATTGCTTCAAATACATTGAAATGTGTAGAATCAAGAGCATGATTGAAAGAAATAGAGCTAGAGCTAAAATGCATGTTCCTAGGAAATCTAGAGCAAATTTGCATGATCCTAGGAAATCTAGAGCCAATGTGACTAATACCACTAGAAATGAGAACATTACACCTAGGTGGATTAGAAGGGATAACTATTCTTGCTATGTGGCTCAAATTGCCTTGAAGGCAAATGCATCTAACACTTGGTATTTGGATAGTGGGTGTTCTAGGCATATGACGGGGAACAAGAGCTTCTTTAAATCCCTTGTTTTGGAGGATGGAGGATTTGTCAACTTTGGTGATGGATCTAGAAAGAAAGTCATAGGGAAAGGAACCATTTCCATTCCCGATTTACCCTCCTTGTCCAATGCTTTACAGGTTGATGGCATGCAAGCCAATCTTATAAGCATTTCTCATCTTAATGATGATGGACTCTCTGTACTGTTTAACAAAAATGATTGCTCTATTTTAATGCCAAATGGACAAACCTTGCTAAAAGGAAAGAGATCTAGTGACAATTGCTATTGTCTTGAAGCTAGTGCTATCTCTTGCAATATGTCCAAATGTGAGGAAATTGAGTTATGGCATCAAAGACTTGGCCACATGAACTATCGAGATTTAAGGATCTTAGATAAGTTCAAGGTTGTGCGTGGCCTCCCTAAGCTTGGGAAGAAAGTCGATGGCGTGTGTGGACCTTGTCAACAAGGGAAACAAACCAAAAGTATGCACAAGAAAGGCAAGTATCTCGCCACCAAGGAGCCATTAGAGCTTCTACATATGGACCTTATGGGTCCCATGCAAACCGAAAGTCTCGGCGGCAAGAGATACATTTTTGTTTGTGTTGATGATTTCTCTAGATTTACATGGACATATTTTCTTAGAGAAAAATCTGAAACTTTTGAGAAATTTAAAATGCTTTACACTAAAATTCAAAATGAAAAGAACTCACACATCAAAAGCATTAAAAGAATTAGGAGTGACCATGGGAGGGAATTTGAAAATGCTTGTTTTGAAAGCTATTGCAATAGCTTAGGCATTTCCCATGAGTTTTCGGCTCCTAGAACTCCTCAACAAAATGGGGTTGTTGAGAGGAAGAATAGGGTCCTTCAAGAGATGGGCCATGTGATGTTGCTTAGCAACAATGTCCCTAGGAACCTTTGGGCCGAGGCCGTCAATACGGCTTGCTACATAGGAAATAGAGTCTTTCTAAGGCCCGGTACTAGGCAAATCTCCTATGAATTATGGAAGGGTAGGAAGCCAAATATTAGCTACTTCCACTCATTTGGGAGCAAATGCTACATTCTAAATGACCGAGATCAACTTGGCAAGTTTGATGCTAAGAGTGATGAGGGGATTTTTATTGGCTATGCCCTTAATAGTAATGCCTATAGAGTTTTCAATTTAAAAACTCGGAGTGTCATGGAATCGTCTAATGTCGTCATAGATGATTGTAGGCCTAAGACTAGAGACCATGATGAGGAGGTCATTGTGCTTGATGATCCTTCCTTGGAGAAGAATGGTGAGACTTCAATTGATGTGAAGTCAAGTCTTGATGAAGAGGTCATCCAACCTCTTGATAGAGATCCATCTTTGGACTCTAAAGAACCCGCTCCATGGGTTAGACATCTCCACAATAAAAATGACATTCTAGGAGATATGAATGAGGGTGTTAGGACTAGGCGTCAAATAGCTAATCAAATTAGCTATACTTGTTACACCTCTCAAATTGAACCCAAAAAGGTTAATGAAGCCTTGAATGATGAGTTTTAGGTTCTTGCCATGCAAGAAGAGCTAAACCAATTTGAAAGAAATGAGGTTTGGTCTCTTGTTCCTAGACCCAAGGATACTAATTTCATAGGCACAAAATGGGTATATAGGAACAAGTCGGATGAAAATGGCAACATTGTGCGTAACAAGGCTAGACTTGTTGCACAAGGATACTCTCAAATTGAGACTTTTGCTCCGGTTGCCCGTCTTGAGTCCATAAGGCTTCTTTTGTCCATATCATGTGTACACAAGTTCAAATTGCATCAAATGGATGTTAAGAGTGCCTTCCTCGATGGTTTCTTGCATGAGGAAGTGTTTGTTGAGCAACCCAAGGGGTTTGTGGATCCACACCACCCCAATCATGTCTATAGCCTCAAGAAGGCTTTATATGGATTGAAACAAGCACCTAGGGCTTGGTATGAGCGCCTCACTCAATTTTTTTGTTGACAATGACTACACTAGGGGTAGTGTTGACAAAACTTTATTCATCAAGAGGAACAAAGATGAGCTTTTCATAGCTCAAATTTATGTTGATGATATTGTTTTTGGCTCCACCAACAAATCCAAAGTCCAACAATTTGTTGATGTCATGTCTCATGAGTTTGAGATGAGTCTTGTTGGGGAGCTCAATTACTTCCTAGGTTTGCAAATTAAGCAATTGCATGATGGGATTTTCATATCCTAAGTTAAGTATGCTAAGAACCTAGTGAAGAAGTTTGGCCTTGAGAATGCCAAACATTGTGACACACCCATGAGTACCACCTTGAAACTAAGCAAGGATGCTAGTGGCAAGAGTGTGGAACAAAGTCTTTATCGGGGACATGATTGGTAGCTTGCTTTACTTGACCGCAAGTAGGCCCGATATAGCCTTTAGTGTGGGTGTGTGTGCTAGGTACCAAGCGGATCCCAAGGAATCCCATCTCTCATCCGTGAAGAGAATCATTCGTTATGTGAATGGGACATCCAACTATTTGATATGGTACTCTTTTGACACTAATGCTAGCTTAGTTGGCTTTAGTGATGCAGATTGGGCAGGAAATTGTGATGATAGGAAGAGTACATCGGGCGGTTGCTTCTTCCTAGGCAACAACTTGGTCTCATGGTTTTGCAAAAAGAAAAATTCCATCTCTCTATCCACAGCTGAAGCGGAATACATAGCCGCCGGGAGTGCTTGCACACAACTCCTTTGGATGAAACAAATGCTTATGGATTACGGCTTTGATCAAGGTATTCTTACCCTTTATTGTGATAACATGAGTGCAATTAACATTTCAAAGAATCCGGTTCAGCACTCTAGGACAAAGCATATAGACATTAGGCATCATTTCATTTGAGAACTAGTTGAAAACAAATGCATTGCACTTGAGCATGTGGGCACTAATGATCAACTAGCGGATTTATTTACAAAGCCCTTAGACTCAACTAGGTTCAAGTCACTTAGTAGGTCTATTGGGATTTGTCATATGCCTTGATGTGTTTTGGTGATTGACCCCTTATGGGGAACTCAAGCAAAGAGAGCAACCTTCCATGTTGGAATAAGCAAAAACTTGATCATCTTTATGCTTCTTTATTAATTGCTTGAGTGTTCTTGGTTGTGCTTATATATATTCTTATATGGCTTTTATTTAATAAGTGTGCCTTGCTTGATTTGTAATCCATGTCACCTCTATGTTCAAAAATGCATTTTTGGACTAGGAGATTTTGATTGAGAAAGTACACTTGAATGACCCATAATTTAACTCCCTGACATGAGAACTTTTAATGACATGCTTAAAATAATATGCATGACCTGTTTTTGTTTGCTCTAGTGCCAAATATGTGTGAAAGCAAATGAGAAGACTAAACCCTATAAGGATCTAGAATCCATGCAATAAACAAGGATGTCTCATCCAAATTTAGTCTTCTCTCTCTCTTTATTAGTTGAACAAGACTACCATCATACGGGTATTCCACCCGGAAAAATCAAAAAGGGTGCAAAAGTCACTCATGTCTTGTTTTGCTTATAAAGTTTGATATAGTTGCTCTTTAAATTGAAATTCTTTTTGAACAACTATATCTTGCTTGCTTATAACACAAGGGTATAAATTGGTTTGAATTCTTCTGGAAACCCTTTTGATGTCTGCTTTGCCAAATACCATTTGCTTGAACTATGATGTTACATGTCTTACATCCAAAGCAACTAAGTCTCACATTTTCTTCTAAACAATAAAACCCTCAATGTTTCTCTCTCAATTAATTGGGTTGCATAAAGTTTTTGTATATGATTATGCTCTTATCTTGCAAATAGCTCTCTTTGCTAAAGTGACCCAGTTGGGGAATACTCATTTGCCTATCTCATGACAAAAAGGGGGAGTAATGAGTTTTATTTAAGGGGATTGCATATTTGGAGAGATTGTCCCGTTGAGGGGGAGTAACGGGGAGAAACCTATATAGGGGAAGCATTTGCATGTTGCACGTTGAAGTTTTCTTTTATTATGCAAATTGCTCTTATTTATTTATCTCTCTTGATCACCTCACATGCACTTGTCTTGGAAAGTGTAGTCTCACTGTTGTAGGGAAGGTGGCTATTCTACAAGAGCTTGAAGTTTTGAAGACCTAGTATCTAGGTATCTTTTTGTAATGTAGAATATCTCTTTGTTGACCTTTAGTCTTTACTTTTTGTGAGGATGATTTGTGAGTGGTGGTTTTGTCACGAAATAGCCAAAGGGGGAGATTGTAAGTTCCTCATATTTTGATTGGCTTATTTCGTTGACAAACCACATTGGGGATTATTCTTTGTAAGGGTAATTTAGGCCTCTTAAGTGTGATCAAGCTTCAAGGACATCATCTCTCTCAAAGAGCACTTCAAAGGTATCTCACTAGTTTAACTTTCTTTGAAGAGATCTAGTTGCACACACTCACTTGCATGCATTATTGTTCTTATCCTCATGTAATTGAATGATGTATTGTATGCCTCTTTTCACTCTCCACACTTGCACATTTTGCACATCTCTTAGTGTGTTGAGTTTCCCCAGAAAAGAGAATTTCTTCTCTTTGCGCGGCCTAGACCGCTTGGCAAGGCATGCTTGCACCGCGTCATACAGAGCGGTATACCTCAGCAGGGTCATGCTCCCTGTACCGCTTCCTATGCACTTGCACGCAAAGGGGCCCAAGTCGCGGTGTTGTCCAGTAAGCCTCTGTTGCCCATACCGCGGCCTGTGCACCTGCACGCACAGCGCCCTGCATCGCGTTGTTGTCCAGACGGTACACTGCTGTGTGTACCGCGGTCTGGACACTTGCCTGCGACGCGGTCCATCTAGCGGTACTGACGGGATTTTGCGCCCTAAGTTAAAAACGACGCTGTTTCAACTAGGGCTCCCATATATATGCTCTATCTTCTTCCTTGCTCGTTTTTTATGAGTTCAAGAAGCCATTTTTGATAGGCCAAGCTTCCCTTAGAGAGAGAAACTCCCAAGAACTCATCTTTACTCAACCAAACACAAATCCATGTGCATCTAACCTCTTCAAGCATTATCTCATCATGGATTCTTCTTGCTTTCATTGACTAGGTAACTTGAACATGCCCTAAATCTCTTTGTATTTATTTATGTTCTTGTTTGCCTAGGGTTAGCTCTTTTATGTGATTTTATTGCATATCTTTATGTTTATTGGCATTTATAACATGATTGAGAGCCTTGTTCATTAATAGCTAGCATTTAGGACGATTTTACTCTTCTAGCTAAATCTTCATGCATTTGCATTTAGATATTGATATCTAGGATTTGCATCTATTGACATCTTTAAATTCTTAGATAAGCATTTATTGTTGCCTAGCATTAATTGCATGTTTGAATATCTTTTACATATTCACATAGGTTGTTTAACCTCTTCATTGATTGTTAGGCTTTGTGACTAAGTGAGTTAGTACACAAGCTTGTGGTCAAGAATCACTATTAAAGGCCCGTTGGGTAGAGTGAAAGGGTTAGTGACCAAGTAGGTGTGACTTGAGGTCAACCTAGGTTGTAAACTTTCATTCAAATAGTGGATTTAAGGACCATATGTGGCTAGAAGGATAGCCAGTGAGTTTTGCCCAGTTGGAGGGTTTCTCACGTAAATCAATCCTTGTGTTTTTATTGTTTTCCGCATATTTATGTTGGATTGATTGATTGCTAATATGGAGTAGGATTATTAAAATTGATTAAGTCGAAAAGTTGGTAATAAATCAACTAAAACCTATTCACCCCCCCCCCCCCCCCCCCCCCCCCCCCCCCCCCCTCTAGGTTGTATTAGACACACTTTGTGTATTTTCATCTTCAATTAAAATGATTTAGCATATGGAAAGACTATCAATCAACAAAATCAAGTCAATAAACACACAAGATAGTCCTAGATTTGAAGCTAGCATAATACAACATCTCAAACATGTGAAAACATAGATTTGTAAAAACCTAACTCAACATGTTAATCAATTGAAGCTCAAAATAGCTCTATTAGAGATCATTTCTCTAATCAATGATAACACATCAAACATACATATATATATATGAGGATAAAACCCAAGGCAATTGAAGACTTGAAGATCAAGAACAAAATAGAAATCAATACCTTGAATGAAAAATATGCTGCTTCGTTTTTGTGATTAGTCCTACCAGAAAACTCAATATATTGACTTCAAACTCTTATGTAAATGATAGAGGACTGGTAGAGAAAGAATCTCCAATTCGAATCACTCAAAACGGACTCCAAATGAGAAAGTAATGGTGTTTGGAAGATGAGAAAACTTGGATAGAAAATTCTGCACTTGTGTTTTTCAAATTTTCTTCTTGAATGAAATGAGAGGGAACAAGAGAATTTAAAGGAGGGAAGCAAGGCAAATAAAACGAACCAATGGGAGGCTGCCATGCTGGATCCTCGTGGAGGCACATGGGCCCCCACAGTACCAGCATCCCTCCATTCATGTGGAGGCCACGCGCCTCCACAAGGAGGAAGTGCTTGGCACCCCTCATCCCTCAGTGTACCCTTTTTGTTTCAGCCATATCTTTGGTCTCCAAACTCCAATTCAAATCCATATTCTGATTACAAACCGCGACTCCCTCATGTACAAAAGTTGTCAAGAAACCTTTTCCAAAAAATATGGAATTCAACTTGGAAATCAAGGACAAAAACCATGTATGATAAAACCGTGGAAAGTTTCTTAACTACCTAATTTGAACTTGAAACTCAATGAATGAGTAACCAAATTAATTGGAACTCAATGAGGAATTATATAAGCTCAAAATCAAGTTCATTAAACATATAAACACAAACCAATAAACACAAGAACACACAAGTATGCTATTTCTTAGAACTAGTCCTAGAACATGCAAATTATGAAAATTATCAACTTTAAATCTAATGCATGTGCATACAAGTATAAGTGTGTGTATTGCGTTAAACCAAATTATGCACAACTATACAGGGACACATATGAATGAAATTTATGTGTGTGCCTAAGCCTTGCCAGAGGAAAGAGGTCATGATTACCTTTTGCTAAGCAACTTAGCTTTATTCGTCTTGTAGTCACCATTTTGCTTGAATGTTGTCCAATCTTCCTTGAAGCTTGATTATCCATAAATCCTAGACAACTAATCAATACAAAGAAAATGTCGTTTTGATATAGAATTATGCCAACACAAAACTCAAGAACTAACACACCTTTGATCCGATCCGACCTAACATGTTGCCATCCCTAGTTCCCGCATTCTTTTTGCTGGGGAGATTTAGATGCCACTTTGATGAATGAAATATTTCACCCTTTTTAGGGCTTAGGTGGCACCAGATCGAATCGTTGATCATCGGGGCTCGGAGGCCAATGGGGAATCTCGATTGTTGGATCTAGATTTCCCTTTTTTTAGAACTGCGGGGGCATTAATTACTCACCTACTGGGTTGTCTCCAAAGTGTTTCCCTCTCTATTTTGGTGTTGTTCTAGGCTTAGGGCTTACCTTAGCCCTTGATAGGGTTCTGATGCTTCATGTGCGGCCTTCCTTTCTTCAAGAAGGTCTGCTAGGGCAAACGTGGCAAACGATCGGCCCTAGGAGCTGACCCCATCATGTTATACCTTTCTCTCTCCCGCTCCCCGATCTAGATCCGACCCCTTGGAAAAGGTAGATAAGAGGGGTGTTCCTACCAAAAATTCTCCTTTGCAGATATAATGAATTTTTGGCGTTAACAACAAGGATTAAGAAATTATATTTTTAATTTATGTTGATGACTTGTTAGTGATAGGAAATAATCCAAGTTCTTTTCAAAATTTTGTTAAGCAATTGCTGCACAACTTATTTGATCTAAATGACATGGGGAATCTGCACCATTTTCTGGGTATAGATGTTAAAAGTGATGTACATGCATGTATCTCACACAGACTAGGAAGACAGAGATGGAAAATACTAGACATTGTCCAACACCAGCTGTAATTGGTAAACCAATGACAAACTTTGATGGTAAACCTCTAAAAAATCCCACATTCTATAGAAGTACCATTGGAGGTTTGCAGTACTTGACCAATACCATTCCAAACATATTCTTCATTATTTACAAGCTAAGTGGGTCCTTACAAAACCCAACCACTGTTCATTGGCAAAGAGCCAAAAGAGTATTAAGGTACCTTAATGGCACAAGAGACATGAGGTTACACATAAAGCCTTGTGAAAATCTAACTCTGCAAGGGTTCTCATATACAGATTGAGCTTGTAGTTTGGATGACAAGAGATCTATTATTGTTGGATATTGTGTGTATTTTGGTGACACTCTTATCTCATGGTCTTCCAAGAAATAAAATGTTATGTCCAGATCTAGTGCTGAATCATAGTATGGAGCTTTGGTTCTAGTATCATGTGAGTTAACCTGACTTGAATCCTTGCTAAAAGAACTTTCTTTCCACTGCTCCTCAATTCTTATAACATGGTGTGATAATATGAGTGCAAGTGCTTTAGCTTTAAACCCAGTATACCATGCTAGAACAAAGCACATTGAAGTTGATATTCACTTAGTAAGAGAGAAAGTTTTGGCCAAGTAGTTGGAAAAAAAGGTATGTTCCTTCTCATGATCAAATAGCATATTGTCATACCAAACCACTGTCACACTCTCATTTCCAGTGCCCTAGAGACAATATTGGAGTAGTTTAGAGATCTTTACCACCCACAAGTTTGCAGGGGAGTGTTAGAACATGAACTACAAGTTTGTTTTATGTTTCTATTTGTAATGGACTTGATACTTTCATTTATTCTTTGAGACTTGTCCTCTTGTAATTAGTTGCTATCTAGGGCAACATTTACACTTCAGATATAAATACAATTGATACTCCTCAGCCATACTCAAGTTGAGGATTGTCCAGTAATAACCCTCTCTAGAATTTAACTTTTTGAACTTGTAGCACTTCGAGTTGCCTCACGTTGAATCGATCCATGTTCACATAAAAAATACAAGAAATGTTGGTGAATAAATTAGATGACAAAAATCTAATTGAAAAAGTTAGAAATCAAATAGCTAGGTAGGGAAAATTAGTTGAAAAATGTTAGACCGTAAAAATTAGGTAGAAAATTGTTTGATGAAAATATTTGAGAGAATATTTTCTTTTTATTAGTGCAAAAATGTGAGAAAATTAGTCTAAATTTAAGAGATAAAAATAAATGCACTAATAAAAACGTTATACTTTTATAAAAAAATAAAAATAAAAATTATAAATTACAAATGTTATTAAAATAATTGTTAACTATCAAATCTGGCAATCTCTCCAAAGAAGCATTTTCCCCGCTACTAGGAACCAGAACCGTGGTAGGACCCGGTCTCTAAGGGAACCCAGTCCCGATAGCACCAGATCGCCAAGATCGCCTTGTCTAAACTAGTACCCAACCTGTGAAAAGTACCAGGTCCATGCGACAGGAACTGATTCCGGTAGGTCTCGGTTCCCCCACTAGGGTGTAGCTTATAATGAAAGAAAGAGTGATACCATACAACCTCTCACCACACGCCGATCACCACGAATGCCCTAATCAAGCTCTAAGTTCTTAGAGAACTTTCTAGAATTCCAAATGCACCCTCAAAGCACTAAGTCAGAGCTAGGGTTGATGCAAGCTCTTGGGCAACATCACTTGGAGAAAGGGGAAACCGGGGCAGTTAGCAATTGGCGATTGAGCAATTAATGCAAGGCAGTAAACATGTAGAAGGAAAGATGAGGAACCAACGGATAAGATCTCCTGTATCCGCCCCTCACCAACGATCGGATATTGCTCCAACCAAACCCTAGCCAATGTCAATTATCCCATACACGAAGGATGCAGATGTGCTTTCTCAACAAAATGGATGCAAAGAGTCCTTAGGTGGAGAAGGGAAAGTTTGGAGAAGAGCGTCTGACAAGTGTTGCGTGATAGGCGTTGACACTGTCCCTTGGTTAGCGAAGTAGTGAAAGTGACAGGTCACGCTAGCTTAGAGCGCCTCCAGCCAATCAAAGCAACATGGACCTTCATCGAAGTGCCACGTTAACGCAGTAAAACACCTAAAACACTATAGGGCAGATGTGGGGCAATCACATCCCTCCCAGGCATGTGCCACCCACGAGCTCGATATGTGGGAATGGTAGGGATTCCTGGATGGCTCATCTGTTTAAAACTCAGGACCCTCACCTACCTACCGAAGTACCTAATCAGCAATAGAGCACATATGGAATAATCACGACCCTCCGAGGCATGTGCCGCCCGCATGCCCGACTTAAAGGGAAGGTGAGGATCAAGCGAAGCCCTTCCCGTCTAAAAGGATTGTAGGGAAAAATCGATATAAAACGCAGCAGAAGAAACGAAAAATAGATTTCGTATGGTTTTAAAATTTTTCTCAAAGTTGAACCTTAACCTTTTAATTAATTAAACTCAAATATATACGGTTAGAGTTAAATACCTCTTAACGCGTGATCCGATTGACTTACGTCGATTGGTAATCCGCAAAATCTTTTCCGATGCCCGTGAACAGTACCCGCGTGAACAGTACCCGTGTGAACAGTACCCCCGTGAACAATGATCGTGAACAGTACCCCCCCCCCCCCCCCCCCCCCCCCCGTGAACAGTGATCGTGAACAGTACCGCGAGATCTTCCAATCCAAACACGTACGTGAATCACCTAGGAACGTGGTCTCCCTTTTTCTTTGAATTACAAACCTGAGAATGGATGAACAAAGTTTTCTTTTTCTTTTGTTAGTCACAAAACAATCAAAAGAAGACAAAAATTATTCCGGTCACTTTTGAGTTCTCAATCTAATGATCGAAACCGCGTGAACCTAATTCGATGTTGTACACACAAGCTTATTGATGAACAAGCAATCAGTGTACTATCAAAGAATAATCTCTTCTCTCTTTTATGTTTAGTAGAATAAAAATTTATCCTTTTCTATGAATTGAGAAGAAGAAGAAAAATTGAATCATTCAATCAACTATATGGTGGCCGAATTCTATATGTGGTATTATATAGGTGGCCGAAATTTTGCTTCCTCTTCTATTTAGGATTGCCGAAATCTTCCTCTAAATGGACTAGGGTTGCCGCAAATCACATACCAAAAAGAGTTTGTGTTGCACCCTAATTTCCATCAACCTTTAGACTTCAAAACCTAATCCAACTCATAGATATTTTTACTCTTTTATTGACTAAATAAAAAGACTTCTTATTTGATTAAATAAATAAAATTAATTATTTATTTTCTTATCAAACAAGTCTTTTACTTTTAATATACTACTACCAATAGTATAACTTTAGGAAATATATTTCCTGATCAGAAAAAGATTTGTTTCTTAATTAAACAATTAATTAATAAATTAACTAATTCTTATTTAATTAAAACAATGAAACAAAATAATATATTAGGTTAATATATACACCTTGCCGCCCCACTTATATAAATGGGTCATATATTATTTTCTTATTTCATTTAATCCATTGGACTTTAAATAAAAGTCCACATGTGAACCAGACCCATTCTTATTAAAAGAAACAAACCCACATGTCTCCTTTTAATATATTAATATAATAGTGCAGCCCATTAATTAAATAATAGATATATTATATTCTTGATATATTAAAAACAATTCTAGATGGACCCTTAAATCGGCCCGGTAGAATATATCAAGTGATCCATGCAAATACGTGTAGATTGGGGATCTTGGCAGGCTATCTAAATTTAAGCTTCAATAGACACAACCTAATCACAATCAACAAATGATTCACTTAGGTCCAATCTATTAATTTTAACTCATTCCACTAAAGAGCTAAAATTGAACTCTTAAATAAAGATAGAATAAGGAGATGTTTCTCATTCATACCCTAGACAATCTTATAGGAGATGGTGTATCCTCGTGAATAATATCAGTAATCGCCAAGAGCTCATAGACCGCCTATAGCTCTCCAACTTACCATATTTCCTCATATGACCACATTTCGAACTTGGATACTTTGACTTGTCCAGAAGCCATGTTTTCAATAATCATTATTGAAAACTCAACGTTGAGATTTAATATCCAATACCTCAAAACATCCACATGATGATATTATACTCTCATTTAATAAATGGAGCCACGATGTCCATATCTATAAATGAAGTCCATATCTATAAATGAAGTCCTCTATCGATTAACAAATGTATACCACCAAACTATCGAGGATAGACTATGCTATATAATCGTACTCATTGATAGCTCTAATGATAACACTTGCAACCATAAGTCCATCATTTATCTCAGGATTAAGATAGACTCTCCGATTGTCCTCTTTAATGAAAAGACTTATATCTAGTGACGGTTCTAGATAAAGTATTTCATTGTGATCCAGTTCAATGCACCTAGTGCACTAGATTCTTTTATTCGAAAACCTTTCAATGATTTTAGACTCATCATATTCATTTGATCCCACTCAAATGCTAGTAAAAGAATTCTACAACTTTAACAAGATAGAGGTGCCCAACCTTTAACTTAAGTTGTGAACGTTATTCAAGACTAACTAAAGAATTGTGTCTACCTCATACATATCCGGATGTATGAACAATTCTTCATGTCTTATAGTCTTTTGACCTTATGATTATTTACCTTGACAATTATAATAATAAATGCTATAAGTAATTGTAAGAATCAGAATTCACTTTATTAATATGAGAAGATTGTCAATTTCAATATTACACTCTTACCATTGAGCATAATCCTAACAAGGATAGCTTTTAGCTACCGGCATTAGGTTGCCTTATAAATACCCCAGCTTATCATGAGCATAAGAATCCCCTTTTTTAGAGAGAGATTTTTAGGAGAGAAAAAATGAGACCTAGGGCAGAAGTAAATGCTACTTGGCTACTAGCCTCCTATATACCCCCTCTGTTTGGTCATGCTATTTGGATACTAGTCTCTCATACATCCCCTTCATTAGTCACTTCGTAGATAAAATTTGTAAGAGAATTGTAAGCTCTGCAGAGCATTGAACAATGTAACTTGACTTTTGCTATTAAAGAGAACGTACAACACATGTGTACATTCCTCCACACATTTAGGATCGGTCCCAATTCTCACGGTGTCGATCCTAGCTAGTTAATCACTTTCAGTTGCGCGGGTAGATAGGATCCCTGCTCTAGCACCCCACTCTCAAGTGGTTTTTTCGGGTTCGGTACCTCTACCGGGTCAAGGACCGCGCCACTATTGCGGAACACGACACCTACCCCATACCTAATCCCATTAAACTGCGGAGCACCTGTACTTCGTGGTCAACCGTTGTCTCGAAAGTTAGACCAAATTTTTACCAGATGACAATAATATTTGTTAAAATTAGTTCAACAATTATATGGAAGAAAGTTAAAAAAAGAGTTATTTAAAGATAGAAATAGAAATAGGGATACAGATAAAGATAGAGATAGGGATAGACAGTGATGTGGGAGTGGAAAAATTTAAGAGATGGAATCTTGAGAGAATATTCCATTTTAAAAGTCTATTTTAGAGATAGAGATAGAGTACATGTGAGAGATGCTTTAAGAGTATCGGTTGCTCCCATCGTACTTTAAATTTTTGTTTCTAAGAAAAAAACTTTAGAGTTTTCAATATTGCTACTCTAAATTTAGAGTACCAAATCTCATACTCTAAACATACTTTCCAATATTTTATATTCCATTTATATCTTTTACCCTTTTCATTAAATTCAATTAATGTATAATAAATTTAAATTTTAAAATTTTATTAACATAAAAATATAACATTAGAAGTGTCTCATCTAGATCATTAAAATGTGTTTAATATTAAATATTAATTAATAAGTTTTTATTTACTCATTCTTAGCATACTTTATTGTTATTGGTGAAATCTGAAAAGATGACATATCAGCATAAACGCCGTGTTCTGCTGGAATTAGAGGGTGACATGTCAATGAATATAAACTAGATCAAACCAACCTAAGATGACCATAATATGGCTCCCATAATATATGGTCAGGGTTACTTAGATGGTCAGGTGGAAAGTACTTAACCGAAGTAATTGTATTGATTAAAATAAAGAAGGTGATCGGGGGTACCCAAAATGGTCGGGTTTTAGTTACCTGATCTGGTTTAGATCCCTGGTCGAGGGTGAAGGAAATTTGGTCGGGTCTGGCAGACGGTCGGCTAAGCGTCATGTGGACAATTTTTAGATATGTTCGAAAGACGACATATCAACAACGTAAGGTTCAATGTAATCACGACTCAAATACGTAAAATAAGAATCTACTTCGAATAAGGTATCATTAAGTATACTTTGATAAGGAAACAAATTTCCATAGAGATATCAGAGTCCAGAATAGGCAAAAGACCTGATGTGATTAAAACATTAACAATGCAAAACGGGAAAGAAGATTAAAATGACTCCAACAAGTCAGAGTTTTACTAAGTTACCACCACCTTTTTCGATACCTGTATTCCAAGAATTAGGGTTCTATGCATGTATAAATAGACCCTAAAAATATCCAAAAAAAGGTTAAAAAATCATTAGTTATTCAAGAGAACAAGAGATGTCAAGCTTGTAACTAGTGGTGTAAATATGGGCCGGGCCTGCCAAGGATGGCGGGCCGTGCCTGGCACGGCCCCCATTCTTGGCACGTGCCGGCACGTGTACTGATCGTTGGGCCCGCTGAATGTTTTTTTTTAATCTAACAGTTGTTTTATAAAAAAAATATAACCGTTGGCTGACGTCAGCCAACAATTTTTTTAAAAAAACTGTAACAATTGCATTTTGCCCCATTAACTCTTGTCTTTTATATTTTTACCCACTTTTCTAATTTTTCTATAAATACTCCCACCCATTCCACTTTTCATTCACTTTCTCTAATTCTCTCAATCTCTCCATTCTCAAACTCTCTATACAATTTCAATTATTCTTAATTTCATTCTTACTCTCTCTCTACTATTCTACACTACTAATATACTATTATAATACTTTATTAGTAATTTACTATTATATAACTATTATTCTCTAATCTCTCCACCAAGACACCAAAGTTCAAACTTCAAAGGTACATTTTTCTTTAAGTGTTATTATTTAATTTTATGTTTTAAATATAATATGTTTGTTTAGTTAGTAAATTTATCATTTTATGTTTATACTTCAGTTATTAATTTTATTTAGTTAGTAAATTTATCATTTATATGTGTAGGGGTTAATTTTAATTTTTGTTTTTAGTAAATTAAACAATTTATTTTTAGTAGTTAATTTTAAAAAAAATTTGTTAGTAAATTAAGCATTTTTATGTGTAGGAGTTAATTTTAATTTTTGTTTTTAGTAAATTAAACAATTTATTTTTAGTAGTTAATTTTAAAATTTTTTGTTAGTAAAATAATCATTTTTATGTGTGTGAGTTAATTTTAATATTTTTTGTCAATAAAATAATCATTTTATGTGTAGGAGTTAATTTTAATATATTTTGTTAGTAAAATAATCATTTTATGTGTAGGAGTTAATTTTAATAATTTAGGTTAGTAAAATAATCATTTATGTGTAGGAGTTAACTTTAATAATTAATGTTAGTAAAATAATCATTTTATGTGTAGGAGTTAATTTTAATAATTTTTGTCAGTAAATTAATCATTTTATGTATAGGAGTTAATTTTAATATATTTTGTTAGTAAAATAATCATTTTATGTGTAGGAGTTAATTTTAATAATTTTTGTTATTAAAATAATCATTTTATGTGTAGGAGTTAATTTTAATATATTTTGTTAGTAAAATAATCATTTTATGTGTATGAGTTAATTTTAATAAATTTTATTAGTAAAATAATCATTTTATGTGTATGAGTTAATTTTAATAATTAATGTTAGTAAAATAATCATTTTATGTGTAGGAATTAATTTTAATAATTAATGTTAGTAAAATAATCATTTTATGTGTAGGAGTTAATTTTAATATATTTTGTTAGTAAAATAATCATTTTTATGTGTGTGAGTTAATTTTAATATTTTTTGTTAGTAAAATAATCATTTTAATTTTAATATTTATTAATGACTAATGACCTGATATATTTTTTTTTCTAGGAAATGGATCCTAACCATCCTTATTTTCCAGATGGTCTAAACATGTTGAACGATGATTTTGATCTCTCCGGACCGGCAGAAACCGTAGTGGGACCTTCTAGTTCCGGCGCCACACCGACATCACATACCAAATCTAAGAGGTTAACATCAAACGTATGGCAGTGTTTTGACGTAGTAGAAATGACACTCCCAGACGGTACGGTCGGCTTTAGAGCCAAATGTAAGTTTTGTCCTAAGAACTATACCACTAGTAAGGGTGGAACCGGTCATTTGAGAAGTCATATGGAAAAATGCATGCCCTAACACGTACATGTACTCACTACAACCCAGACACAACTACAACGGCACCCAGACGGGTCCGTTACGACGTGGTATTACGACGCCTCGCATGCTAGAGAATGCTTGGCACGGTACATTGCACAAACTGATCAACCTATTAATTTCGGTGACTGTGTTTTTTTTCAAGAATTTATCACATCTGCATACAACCCCCAAATGCAAATTGTTTCTAGAACCACCACTAGGAACGATTTGATAAGAATGTTTAAAACCCAATGAGATGACTTGACAGCTGAATTACAGCATCTAACTGTCTCAATTGCATTAACTTCCGATATTTGGAATGCATGTTCCAAACATGACTATTAAGGTGTCACATGACACTATTTAGACTCTGAATGTAGGATACAAAAAAAAATTCTTGGTTTTCGTCCTATGGATTTTGCACATACAGCAGACAATATTTTTGATGTCATTCTTTTTATTTTAGAAACTTATGGCATAACTCATCGCATCCTCTCTATCACATAGATAATGCATCGGCAAATACTAAGTTTATTGCATTGTTTACTAAAAGAAACATCCCGCAAGCTGGAGGTTATTTCTTCCATCAACGCTGTGCATGTCATATCATAAATTTAGTTGTACAGTCTGGTTTGAAGGAAGTAAGCGATCATATAGAACGCATCAGAGATTCCATTTCTTAGATCGGTAGCTCTAATCCAAGATTTCAAGAATTTGGCAGACACTGTACATTAAACGGTCTACGACCCCGACGATTCCAAACTGATATGCCGGTAAGATGGAACTTTACTTACTTAATGCTGAAAAATTGTTTGGAATATGATACAACTATTTCAGGTTTTTATAACATGAAATTGGCCGAAAGTGGCTGTCCACCTGCTCAATCGCTGACACCAGACGATTGGTATGTGGCAAAGATTTTTGTTGAATTTTAAAGGTTTTTTACAATGCCACTGTAACTCTTTCTGGGGTCTATTACCCCACATCTTCCCAGGTAATCCATCAGATTGTGGAAATGTCTGACCTGTTAAACCCTTATAGGGAAGATGACATGCTTGGCCCTGTAGTTGTTGCCATGGAGACCAAGTTTAAAAAATACTGGTCTGAAATGCCTTTCCTTTATGTCTTAGGTGTTATAGTAGATCTTAGAATTAAATTAGTTGGTTTAGAATATTTGTTTGAGTTTATTGATAATAAATTGTCAGTAGATTATTCCGACCAGATTACTAACATTCGAAACAAGTTGTTCAAAGTTTTTAGTATTTATGAGCACAAGTTTGGCGGTGCTGACACGGAACCATCACCAGAACCGGACACACAGCCGTTGCCGACAAGTTGGAGCATTCTCAAAAGCCGGAAAAAAGACAAATCAGCAAGTTTTTCTTCTTCAACTACACGATCTGTTGCATCTTTTGGTGCCTAACAGAATAAGTTCCTTGAAGCACAGTTCAATGCCGACGAACACATGGAGAATTTTGATCTGTTGTTATGGTGGAAGACCTATAGCTACAGGTATTCGGTCTTGTCACACTTAGCATGTCACACTTAGCATGTCACATACTGGTTATCCTCGTGTCCATTGTGTCTTCAGAACAGGCATTCAGCACGAGTGGACGAATTATTGAACCAAGAAGAAGTTGTTTTACTCCAGAGATGGTGGAGGTATTAATATGCGTTCGGGATTAGGAGCATGCTCGAAAGAGGATGCAAAATGAAACGGTAGACAAACAATTTATTCAAAATTTCTCCAATTTATATGTCGATGAGGGTTCCGGCAGTAACCAGGTCCAGAACTAGGTTGTACATGTGCATTTACTTGTAATATGATTGCACTCTTTTTCCCTTACCAAGTTTTTATCCCACTAGGTTTTCTTGGTAAGGTTTTTAATGAGGCAATCATGTAAATATGTAATACTGAAAGTCCGAAATAAATAAAAAATTCTTCATTTCATATTTTTATCTACTTTTATTTTCTTTCATGTTTTATCTTTATTTATTCTTTGAATTAAATCATTACATAAAATAATAAATGTATCTATAATCTATTATTATAAACATTTTTTTATTATACTAAAATAATAATTAAGATAAACGAATTACAATTAGAAATACATAAGTTAATTTGTTAAAACAATAGAATAGTTATGACAATTAAATTAAAATATGTAAAAAAAAAAATTGGGTATGGGTATGGGCCGGCCCCTTTGGCCCTCCTAATTAAGCCCACGGACCGGCCCGGCATGGCACGGAGGGGCCGTGCCGGGCCCCCATTTAGGAAAACGGGCCCGGTGGGCCGTGTTGAAGTGGGCTGGGCCGGCCCCCTTTTACACCACTACTTGTAACAAATTTATATATTGGATTATTTCCTAGCCGTCGTCGGCAACCGTAGTTTTTTCCATTCTGGGTTTTTCACTTAAAATCTCACTTGCATAATTTCTTTTTTATTCTTCTTGATTGATTACACGATTATCAACTCAACATACCTTGTGTGACGTGTGATCGAGTTTACATAATCCCAAAAATCACCATCAACAATTGGCGCTAGACGGAGGGGGGTACAACAAAATCTTAGGAAATTTGTATAACGGCAGAATGGCAAATAGTAGAGATGCAAGTTAGTCCCCACGTGAAACTGGCACCCCATATAGTGTTAATAATGATGGTTTAACAAACACCAGCACTGCCGGAGGAGAGTTACCTTCTAGAACTCCAACTTCCATCGGACAAGAAGTGATAACTTCTATAGAAGCTATCCCCAGTATCTCTCTGGATGCTTTTCGTCAGATCCAAGAGTCCTTGCGGAGAATCATTGAAGAAGCTGCTAGATAGGGAATCAACATAACTGCTTCCACCAACTTGACCTCACCATACCAGTTATCTACGCCGGTGGTAGCTCAAGATCCCAGGGTACGGTCTGAAATAGTGCTTACAACCTTAGGTGCACCACAGAAATCCGGAAGAGATAGGCCGGATCGTCGTGAAAAGAGGGAACATTCCTAGAAGAAAAATGGTCATCAAGATGACCAAGACCATAGAAAGCGTAGGGGTCGGGGAAACTAATAAGGGGGAGAACACAAGAGGATCCAGGAAGGTACCATAGACAGGAAGTGAGTTACGACCAGGGAGATAGGTATGACGGCCACAAGAGGAGATCCTGATCAGTTTCAACTGATGATGAAGCTCCGCCTAGGAGGCATAGAGAGACAACCCTGCACCCAAGTACAACATTCGTGACACCCAGGTCATGTGGCGAGTTTCAAATGACCCTCATGGTCTAACCATTCGCCAAAAGTTTGCTGAGCACTGTGAACCGAAAGGAGAGCGAGAAGTTCTGTTAAGAATGATTAAAGCATTAGAACGAAGGCAAAGTCGAGGTAATCTACTAATTGGTAATTCTGGTAGTCTGTTTGCTACTCCTATAAGGCAAGCTCATTTTTCGGAGAAGTTCAGGATGCCATACGTGGAGCAATTCAAAGCTAATACTGATCCCTAAGAGCACGTCAATTTTAGGATTATGCTCAATAGCAAGAGTCTAATAATGTATTTGACAATCTTTTCATATTAATAAAGTGATTTCTAGTTTAACAAATCTTATAGCATTTATAGTTTAATTATTTTAATTGTCAAAATTAAATAATTATAAGGTCAAAAGACTATAAGAAATGAAGAATTGTTCGTACATCTGGATATGCATGAAGTAGACACAATTCTTTAGTTAGTCTTGAATAATATTCACAACTTAAGATAAAGGTTGGGCGCATTTACCTTGTTAAAGTTATAGATTCTTTTGCTAGCATTTGAGTGGGATCAAATGTGTTATGATGAGTCTAAAATCATCAAAGTGTAGTGTCTTTGGGCAAAAGAATCTAGTGCACTAGGTGCATTGAATAGGATCGCTATGAAATACTTTATCCAGAACCGTCAGTGGATAAAAATTTTCACTTGAGGACAATCGGAGAGTCTATCTCAATCCTGAGATAAATGATGGACTTATGGTTACAAGTGTTATCATTTGAGCTATCAATAAGTACGACTATATAGCATAGTCTATCCTCGATAGTTTGATGGTATTCATTTGTTAATCGATAGAGGACTTCATTTATAGATATGGACATAGTGACTCTATTTATTAAATGTGAGTAGAATATCATCATATGGATATTTTGAGGTATTGGATATTAAATCTTAATGTTAAGTTTTCAATAGTGTCTATTGAAACATGGCTTCTGGACAAGTCAAAATATCCAAGTTCAAAATGTGGTCATATGAGTAAATATGGTAACTAGGACAGCTATAGGCGGTCTATGAGCTCTTGGCCATTACTGGTATTTTTCACGATGATACACTATCTCTAATAAGGTTGTCTAGGGTAAGAATGAGAAATATTAACTTGTTCTATCTTTATTTAAGAGTTCAATTTTAGCTCTTTATCGGAATGGGCTAAAATTAATAGATCGAACCTAAGTGAATCATTTATTGATTGTGATTAAATTATGTCTATTGAAGCTTAAATTTAGATAGTCCGCCAAGATCCCCAATCCGTACGAACTTGCATGTATCACTTGATATATTCTACCGGACTAATCAAGGTCCATCTAGAATTGTTTTTTTTTTTGGATTTCTAAATCCAAAAGTCTTGGAGATGTGCGGTCATGTGTTATCAAGACAAGCGGCAACTCTTCAAATACCTGGAATGGGTGGCCATAATGGGGTGCATTTAGCATTCCATTAATACATTAAGAATATAATTTGTACATTTTAATTACATGGGCTGTTAAATTATATTAATGTATTAATTTAAGGCATGTGGACTTTTTTCTTTTATAGTAAGAATGGGTCTAATTCACATGTGGGTTTTTATTAAAGTCCAATGAATTTAATAAAATGGAAAAACAATATATTACCGAAATATATATACTTGGGCGGCAAGGCTAATAATATTAGTCTAATATATTGTTTTGTTTTATTAATTAATCAAATGGAAATTAATTAATTTACTAATTAATTGTTTGATTAAAAGTCAAAATCTTTTTCTAACTAGGAGAAGGATTCCTAGTGGCATACCATTATAAGTAGTTTACTAGGAGAATGACTCTTAGTGTCATACTATTGGTAGTAGTATACAATGAGAAGAACTCTTAGTGTCATACTATTGTTAGTAGTATGATAAATATCAAATACTTTATTAAATAAGTAGATAAATACAAATGATTTTATTTTTCTAGTCAAATTAAGAGGTAATTGATAAAGTCAGAATTTTAAATTAATATTTTATTATTGAATAACTTTACTTTTGAGTTGGAGTATGTTTTAACTACTAAGTTGATAAGGTTTAGGTGAAAACAAATCCTCCTTGAGTGAGGATTTGACCACAAGGTAGAAATCTTCCTTGTGTGAGGATTTGACTACATGACATGAATCCTCCTTGTGTGAGGATTTTGGCCATCACCTATAATATATCAAGGAATTTCGTTTTTGACATATAGTGTTCAAGAAAAAGTTTTTTTTTTTGGAAAGAATTTTTATTCTTTTGCTTTTGAATAAAAAAAACTTCCAACTCAAGAAAAGGGTGTGGAATTCGGTCAAGGAGAAAAAAAAGGAGAAGCGTTTTATTTTCGATAGTGCACTAGAAGCTTTTACATCAAAAGGCTTTATGCACAAGATCAAATTAGGGTTCACGTGAGTTCTTGATTAAAAAGATTAAGAATCAACAAGTGACCAAACGTTCTTTAGAAGGATTATTGTGACTAACAAAAGAAAAAGGTTTGTTTTTCCATCCTCAGGTTTACAATTCAAAGGAAATGGAGTTCACACTCCTAGGTGATTCACATTCGTGATTGGATAGGAATATCTTGCGGATTCAATTCGAAGCAAGCAGATTCAATTCGACGCAATATCAATTGTCACGTGAAAAAGGTATGATACTTTTATTATATGTTAATTAATCAAGGGTTAAGGTTCTTTCTTTTAAAAAGGAAAATTTTTGAAATATACCAAACCTAATTTTTCGCTTCCACCACGTGTTTTCCTTACAGTCAGAAGATACCAAAGCACGAACTATGATGATGCTCTCATGTGCAGGATGTTCCCTCAAACCTTGTGGGACCAGGGGTCTAGATGGTTGGCGGCCTCACCAGTGGATCAATCCGGAATTTTGAAGAATTGATATAGGCTTTCACCATGCAATTTATGAGAAATATTCAGCGCAGAAAGTCAATCTCCGTCCTTTCAACCTTGAGACAAAGAAAGGATGAGAAGTTAAAAGACTACCTCACCAGATTCTCGCAGGACGTCTCAGAAGTGTAGGACCCTAAATGACACAGTAGTGTCTGCATTTGTCAACAGTTTGCAACACAGCCAGTTGTCACTCATCTTAAGGCAAAGGGGGCCGACTACGTATGCAAATCTAGTGGATGACGTAGGAGGATAGGCCATGGCCGAAGAGGAACATATAGCCCACGGAGGAGAGCTTATACATGGCGGTCGACTAGGAGAAGGTCAAAAGCCTAAAGATAATGGTTTGAAGGGAAGTGCTATAGGAGACCAGAAGAATAATTCTGGGAAGGCAAAGAAGGCTGCAAGGATGATGATCAGAAGGGAAATAGAACCTTCAAAAGGCAGTACACTAATTACACCCCTCTGGTTCAGAAGCAGGAAGAAATTTTGAATGTAATAGAAGACAAAAACCTATACAAAAGCCCCCAAAGCAGTCAAACTTTGCCAGGGGGACACTTTCAAATACTGTCGATTTCATCTGGAGAACGGTCACAAGACTTCTTAGTATTACCAACTAAGGGATTACATAGAAAAGTTAATCAGAGAAGGACACCTGAAAGATGTAGTTCTCAAAGGAGGCACCTGATCGACAGAATGACCCCGTGAAAAATGACCAAGATAAAAGAGGAAGTCTAAGGGGGAATTCATATGTCGAGGCTATCAACACCATCTTTGGCAGGCCATGGACATGGAGAAATAGCATGGAGAGAATGGATGAAGTCTACGAGGTAATAGATGGCCAGAAGAACTTGGAGGTAAACTCCGTAGGTCCCGACAAAAAGAAGCTTAAACAAGGATGGGACCCGATCGTCTTTTCTGTAGCTGATGCATATAGACAGGAAGTCAGACCAAATGATGCCATTGTAGTGTCAGTACACGTTGGACACATAGAAGTAAGAAGAGTACTAACCGATAATGGAAGCTCTGTGGACATCATAAGTGCTGGGGTATTTGATCAGTTAGGGCTACAAAGGAAGGATCTACAATCGCTGATGATTCCGCTCATAGGATTTGGGGGAGCGAAAGTAAGATCATTAGGGACAGTCAAACTACCAGTTGAGATAGGAAGTTTCCCATGCCAGAAGATAGTGCTACTCGATTTCGTGGTTGTCGACACCGAGAATTAGCCATACAATGCCTTGTTAGGAAGACAATTCTTGAACAAGACAAAGGCAATCACGGCAACCTATGCCCTAACTGTTAAATTCCCAACCGAAGCTAGGGTTAGTGTCATGAAAGGTTCACAAGAATGGGCAAGGAAAGCCAATATGGCGGTCTATAGAGAAAAAACAGAGCCGGACGTAATGCAGATAGAGTTTCCCGAACAGGAAAACTGCCTGAAGGAGGACGAGGAAAAAGATAAGGCAGAAACACCAACCCGGTTCAACCTGGACTCAAGGAAGACATCTCTGGAAGATGAGAAAGACTAGGAAAGTGAGCCAACTAATGAGGTGGTAATAAATGACAAGAACCCCGAGCAAACTATGAAGTTAGGGTCACAGTTGACAGAACAGGTACAAAGCAAGCTGGTCAATCTGTTAAAAAAGTACAAATACGTGTTCGCTTGGAAGCATGAAGATATGTCCGGGATCGACACCAAAATAATTTCCCATGCTCTGGCAGCTACCCCAAGCGCAAACCAGTTATCCAGAAGAGGCGACAATTCAACCCCAAGAGAAGACAAGCAATTAAAGAGGAAGTCCATAAGCTATTAGCAGTAGGATCGATTAGGGAAGTGTAGTACCCGAGTGGATTGCCAATGTTGTACTCGTAAAGAAGAAAAATGGGCAATGGAGAATGTGTGTGGACTTCACAGACCTAAACAAAGCATGCCCAAAAACAGTTTCCCTTTGCCTCGAATAGATCAGTTGGTTGACACGACTGCGGGGCACGAACTGCTGAGTTTCTTGGACGCTTATTCGGGCTATAACCAGATCAGGATGTTTGGCCCGGATGAAGAAAAGACGGCATTCACAACAGATCAGGGACTTTACTGTTACAAAGTAATGCCTTTTGGTCCAAAAAATGCTGGGGCAACTTATCAGAGACTAGTAAACAAGATGTTTGCCCGACAGATCAGTAAAAACATGAAAGTCTATATAGATGACATGCTGACAAAAAGTACCACAACAGAAAAGAACACAAATGATCAAGAAGAAACATTTGGGGTGCTTAGAAAGTATGGGATGAAGCTCAACCCGAACAAATGTGTCTTTGGGGTGCCATTTGGAAAGTTCATTGGATTTTAAGTCCATCAAAGGGGGATCGAGGTAAATCCAGAAAAGATAAGGGCCTTGGAGAAGATGAGATCTCCGGTTACCCTAAAAGACATTCAAAGGTTGACAGGCTGCCTAGCATCGCTAAACCGATTTATTAGTAAGTCGACATACAGGTGTTTACTTTTCTTCAAAGCAATAAGGAATGGCAAAGGAGTGGAGTGGAACGAAGAATGCGAACAAGCCTTCCAGAAGATTAAGGAATATCTAGGTAAGGCCTCAATCTTGTCGAAGCCTCTGGATAGGGAAGTGTTGTATTTGTACCTGTTAGTCACAGCTGTGGCCACATGGTCCGTACTAGTCAGGATAGATGAAGGAGCATAAAAACCGGTGTATTACACCAGCAAGGCCTTACTGCTAGCAGAAACTGTTAGGATTATGCTCAATAGCAAGAGTGTAATAATGTAGTTGATAATCTTTTCATATTAATAAAGTGATTTCTAGTGTAACAAATCTTATAGGATTTATAGTTTAATTATTATAATTGTCAAAAGTAAATAATCATAAAGTCAAAAGACTATGATAAATGAAGAATTGTTCGTACATCTGGATATTCATGATGTAGACACAATTCTTTAGTTAGTCTTGAATAATATTCACAACTTAAGATAAAGGTTGGGCGCCTTTACTTTGTTAAAGTTATAGATTCTTTTGCTAGCATTTGAGTGGGATCAAATGTGTTATGATGAGTCTAAAATCATCAAAGTGTAGTGTCTTTGGGCAAAAGAATCTAGTGCACTAGATGCATTGAATAGGATCACAGTGAAATACTTTATCCAGAACCGTCAGTGGATAAAAGTTCTCACTCGAGGACAATCAGAGAGTCTATCTCAATCCTAAGATAAATGATAGACTTATGGTTACAAGTGTTATCATTTGAGCTATCAATGAGTACGATTATATAGCATAGTCTATCCTCGATAGTTTGGTGATATTCATTTGTTAATCGATAGAGGACTTCATTTATAGATATGGACATCTTGGCTTCATTTATTAAATGTGAGTAGAATATCATCATATGGATACTTTGAGGTATTGGATATTAAATCTTAACATTAAATTTTCGATAGTGTCTATTGAAACATGGCTTTCTAGACAAGTCAAAATATCCAAGTTCAAAATAAGGTCATATGAATAAATATGGTAACTAGGAGAGCTATAGACGGTCTATGAGCCATTGGCGATTACTGATATTTTTCACGAGGATACACTATCTCCAATAAGGTTATCTACGGTACGAATGAGAAATATTAACTTATTGTATCTTTATTTAAGAGTTCAATTTTAGCTCTTTAGTGGAATTAGCTAAAATTAATAGATTGAACCTAAGTGAATCATTTGTTGATTGTGATTAGGTTATGTCTATTGAAGCTTAAATTTAGATAGCCTGCCAAGATCCCCAATCCACACGAACTTGAATGGGTCACTTGATATATTCTACCGGACTAATTTATGAGTCCATCTAGAATTGTTTTTAGATTTTAGAATCCAAATGTTTTGGAGAGGTGCGGTCATATGTGATCAAGACACGCAGTAACTCTTCAAAGGCCTATGATGGGTGGCCAAGGATGTAGGAATCCTTGGGCGGCCCTAATGGGGTGCATTTAGCATTCCATTAATATATTAAGATTATAATTTGCACATTTTAAATAAATGGGTTGCTAAATTATATTAATGTATTAATTTAAGGTATGTGGACTTATTTCTTTTGTAGTAAGAATAGGTCTAGTTCACATTTGGATTTTTTTTTTATTAAAGTCCAATGGATTTAATAAAATGGAAAAATAATATATTGCACATGTTTTATACTTGGGCGGCAAGCCTAAGAATTTTAGCCTAGTATATTGTTTTTATTTTATGATTTAATCAAATGGAAATTAATTGATTTATTAATTTATTAATTGTTTGATTAAAAGTCAAATCTTTTTCTAACTAGGAGTAGGACTCTTAGTGTCATACTATTGTTAGTAGTATGATAAGTATCAAAGACTTTATTTGATAAGTAGATAAATACAAATGATTTTATTTATCTAGTCAAATTAAGAGGTAATTGATAAAGTCACAATTTAAAATTAATATTCAATTATTGGATATTACATTTTATGAGTTGGAGTAGGTTTTAACTACTTACTTGATAAGAGTTTTGGTGAAACATAAATCCTCCTTATAGTAGGAGAATTCGGTCACCATACAAATATATATCAAGGAATTCGGCCATGACTAAGATTACTAATCTAGGAATTTCGGGCACCATATATTTTATGGTGTAGAATTCGGCCAATGTAGTTTTTTTCAAGAAGAGAAGAAATTTATTTTTTATTCTTTTGCTTTTGAATAAAAAAAAAACTTTCCATACTCATAGAATTCGGCCAAGAGGAAAAAGAAAGAGAGAGCGTTTTGTTTTCGATAGTGCACTAGTAGCTTTTATATCGAAAAGCTTTGTGCACAAGATCGAATTAGGGTTTACGCGAGTTTTCGATTAAAAGATTGAGAATTCAAAAGTGACCAAGTGTTCTTTGTTTTTCTGTAGGAGGATTATTGTGACTAACAAAAAGAAAAAGGTTTGTTTTTCCATCCTCAGGTTTACGATTCAAAGAAAGAGAGTTCACACTCCTAGGTGATTCACGTTCGTGATTGGATTGGAAGATCTTGTGGATTCAATTCGATATAAGTGGATTCAAATCGACTCAATATCAATCGTCCTGTGAAAAAGGTATGATACTTTTATTTATATGTTAATTAATCAAGGGTTAAGGTTCTTTCTTTAAAAAGGAAAATTTTTGAAATATACCACCCAATTTTTCGCTTCCGCCGCGTATTTTTTCCTTCAGAAACGAGGTACTCAGCAGCCGAGCAGATGGCATTAGCAACGCTAACAGTAGCAAGAAAACTAAGTCCATACTTTCAGGCTCACATGATCGAGGTTTATACGGACTGTCCATTAAAGCAAATCCTGTCTAAACTAGAAGTATCAGGAAGGTTGACAAAGTGGGCGATTGAGCTAAGTGAATTTGATATCACTTACCTGCCAATGGCCGCGATAAAAGGTCAGATTATGGCTGATTTGATCGTTGAGTTCACTGAACCAAACAGTGAAGTGATCAGAATGCTCCAAGATAAAGAGAAGAAGATTTTTAGCTGGAAATTGCTGGAAATTGCACATCGATGGGTCGTTAAATACGCATGGCAGCGGGGCAGACATAGTGGTGTCTACCCCCGAAGGTGATCAAGTGGAATGTGCCTTGAGTTTTGACTTCAAAGCTACCAACAATATGGTCGAGTATGAGACATTGTTGGCTGGAGTCAGGGTTTGCACGGTGCTGAGAGCAGACAAAGTGGAAATATTCAGTGACTCACAAGTCGTTGTTAACTAGGTCTTAGATGAGTACCAGGCAAAGGACAACAACATGGCGGCTTACCTAGAAATAGCTAAGGCACTTCTTGAGAGATTAAAAACTTACAGAATCACTCAGATCCCCAAAAGAGAAGAATGAGAAAGTTGATGCTCTTTCGAGATTGGCATCAGCAACCACTAGAACTTGGTCCAAAATAATCCCAGTGGCTTATCTCAGTAAACCCAGTATCAAAGAGGAGGAAACGTTAATAGTCGAAGTAATTGAGGAAGGACAGATCACCTAGATGACCCCGATCAAGGAGTATTTGGAAGACGGCACGCTTCCTGAAGATACGGTCGAAATAAAACGTATCAGGTATAGGGCATCTCAATATTCGATGATAGAAGAAGAATTCTACAGAAAAGGGTTTTCAAAGGTCGTGCAGATATGTGTCGGTCAGGCTGAGAGAGATAAGATTCTGGCAAGTATACACAGAGGTGTATGTGGGAACCATACGGGGGGAAAAAGTTTGGATCATAAAACCCTCAGACAGGGTTTCTATTGGCCAACCCTATTCTAGGATAAGCAATCAGTAGCTGAGAAGTGCAGTACTTGTCAAAGGATTGCAAATGACATTAAACAGCCACCTGAGCACTTGAAGAATTTGACCTCACCATGGCCATTTGCAATGTGTGGATTAGATCTGATCGGCCCAATGCCAACGGCGACCAAAGGAGGTGCAAAGCATACCATAGTGAGGCGGTAGACTATTTTACAAAATAGGCAGAAACAAAAGCATTGATACACATAACCGAGGCTAACACAACCAGCTTCGTGAAGAAAAATATCATTTACTGATATGGAATCTCAGATACAATTGTCACTGATAACGGAACCCAATTCGATAGTGATAACTTCAGGGAAATGTACCAAAAGTACCACATCAAGAACTACTATGCCACACCGGCCCATCCTCAGACCAATGGACAAACCGAAGCTGTTAACAATATCATCAAGCACACCTTGAAGGCCAAGCTTGATGACAGGAAAGGAAATTGGGCAGATTAGTTGCACGAGGTACTATAGGCGTACCGAATAACCCAAAGAACGTCAACAGGAGAAACACTCTATTCTTTGGCATTTGGGACTGAGGAAGTTATACCAGCCTGATGCAAATGTAAGGACTCTAGAACATAATCTAGATCAGTTGGAAGAAAAAAAGGACATGGCGAGAGTGAGAAACGCAGCCTATCAATAAAGGGTTGCTAGATATTACAACTCGTAGGTCCGGATAAGAAAATTCCAGCTTGGAGATCTGGTCCTCAGAAGAGTATCCCCAAACACAAGGGAGAAGGTAGCTGGATCTTTGGCAGATAAGTAGGAATGGCCTAACCAAGTGGTCGGATTAGCTGGATATGGAACATATCGCCTAACCCGACCAGAAGTGGGAGAGTTGCCCCGGCCTTGCAACGCTCAATATTTGAAGATATTCTACCCTTGAGGGGTTTCTTTTTCTGATTTCGTTCTGTTTATTTAGATACTCTATTAAGTTTAGAATTATTGCAGATTTTATTTATTCCTGATCAGTTGTTGCTCTTTATAGTTTTTGATTGAAGTTATCAATAAAAGTCCTTTAAGGGAAGAATAGTTCAAGAGAAGTGTTCTAACTTGCTTTCGTTTACAAAGGCAATCTCATAGCACTTAAAGTTGATGACTACAGATGAGTGCTCGGGGGGTCCAATGATGGGGCAGAAAGTACATGTCATAAAGACAGTATACATTCACCGAAACTAACTGGATATATATAAACACTATTAGGGCACCTTCAAGTCATAGGTATCTGATAGGATGCGCTAAAAGTTGAATGGGGTAGCCTAATTCTCATACTTGAACACCAGATACTTGGTTAAGATAAGTTAAGATAATGAGATGTAAGACATTCCCATTGCAGTGAATCTTAAGTAACAGACTATTGAGAGACGTTCCAGTGACCTAGTTGACAGATAAAAGACAAATGTCTATGAATAAGATACCATGCGAATGGTTCATAAAAGAACACTACTTGACAAAATTTCAAAAAAGCTACTGCAGACAACCTAGGCAAACAAGATCAGAAATTGTTCATGCAACAAACCAAGTTCGATCAATTGATTAGACAATTGATCATGTCAATTAAAGGCTAGTTGATAACGAAATCGACCGGACCAAGTCCAGTTAGTTAATAAGATAATTGACTGGGTAAATAACGAGTAGTTAATGAGATAACTAAACGAATCAAAAATGGTTGGTCCAACACAAAACTAGTTTGATCAAGTTTGATCAGTTAATAATGTGATCAATTGGGTCAGCAACAATCAGTTGATGAGATAACTGATTAAACTAAAAATGACAGTCAACGATGATTATTGATTAAAGTGAAAAACTCCACATAAGTAAATAAAGGTTTATATCATTAAAAATGAAAAGATCATTTATACAATGGTGTAGAAAAATTTACAAGATATGTGATGAAAAAGAAAGAATGATAAAAGAAAAATCAGGCTCCGGGAGTGCTCGAGGGGCCACCAGGTTCAAAGTTGCCAGGAGGGTTGCTTTTGTTCTTATAGCCCTTGGTCAGGTCCCTAAAGTCTGGCCAATGAATGTCATCCTCCGGGCCATCTATCATAAAGGGAGAGTAGTCGGCATCGGGTAAGGGCCCAGCATCAACTCTCTTAGCCCACTTTCCTCTCATCTCACCTGTGTGGAAGGTCATCAGTGAAGATTTGGAAGGAAGTTATAGAGACTCGGCTTTATGCTTCTGGATCGTCCTATCCCATTTTCTACAAGCCTCTCAGGAAAACCTCTCATTAGCTCCAAAAAACATTCTAGTAGTGACTAGCCCTCGCTCTAGCTCTTTCAGCATAACTGCTTCGAACGCAAGAGACCTCTTATCCCGATCAATGCTCTGGACCTCGAAAGCCAATTTGGCCTCTTGTGAAAGCACTTACACGTTGACCTTCTATTGCTTCAGATCTTCAGCTAGCCTTTCATAGCATAACATGGCTTCCTCAAATCCCTACTAAGCCACAAACATAGACTATTGGGAGGCGACCAGAGTTTCTTTGGCAGCTCGAGCTTCCGCTTCTTGACTGGCAGCAGCTTGTTCATCCAAGATGAGCTTTTGTTCCGATTTAGCACACCGCTATTCAGCTTTAGACAGGTTCACCTCAAGCTGGGTGCTTTTCTTGGCAAGCTAGATGAGGTTGTCGGTGGCCGTATCAGCTCAGGTCTCAGCGGTAGCCACAGCCTTCCTCAAAACCGCTTTAGTCAAGTCGCGCTGCTTCAGCTTCTCTTCAAATGATTTTTTCAGCTTTGATTCACTGGTTGAGGCAGAATCGTGCATTTTCTTCCTCTCCTCAAGTTCCTTCTTTAGCTAGGAGATCTCAGCAGCTTACCTCTCCTAAGCGATCATTGCCCTGGTTAGCTCTTCCACGGCCTAAAAAAAGACAAATCATGATAATAAATCTAAAGTAGAGGTAATCGATCAGAAAGAAAAAAAAACACTTATATATACACCATTGTTGTAAACTGCTCGGACTTTCTCGTGGTTGATGGCATTCCGGAAGTCCCTCCAATAACCTTCCCTAACGTAACCTCTACTGGCAGACATAGCCAGCAACATGTCTAGGGGGTTTACCAACGCTTTAAAGTGGATTTCAAAAATTTATTAAAGACTTTTTAAAGTGGATGACTTTTGTAGATTTTATGAACTTTTATAGATTTTTATAGACTTTAAAGAATTATGAAAAACTTTTATAAACTTTCATTTTAAAAAACTTTCATTTCAAAAGATTTTCACAGACTTTCATTTTAAAAGACTTCCATAGATATTTATAGACTTTCATTGACTTTTAAATATATTATATACCTTATTTTAGAAAAATTATATATATTTCTCATGTCCATAAAATATTTTTTCAAAATAAAAAAAATCATCGTTAATTAAACTTGACGAAAGTATTCATGCCTATATATATGGCTTTAAAATTTTTATTTGTTTTTTATTATATTTTGCATCATAATGACAATTATGCACCTAGTTGTTTTTTAATAATTAGTCAAAATTTTATTTGTTTTTTATAATTAGTCAAAGTATTATAAATTTTCTATTAGAATAAACATAGTAAACCGAAAATAATATTAACGTTTACATTTTTCTATGAAAGTATGTCAATTAATATAAAAAATCTACATAAAATTAATTCAAGTTGCTAAGATAAAGCATAAAAACCACATCTAGATGTTGAACAATACCCATGCCTAAAAGTGAATAATTTGATATTGATTATAATTACATGGAGCCAAGCTCATATGCGACTTTGATTATAACATATTGTGGTGGTTGAGTAGTGGTTTTTGTCTTTTATTATTTTTATTTAACATAAATGAAGTTCCTTTGATTTTTTTCGATATTGTTTAGTTGTTTTGAAAATAGAGGTAAAAAAAAAATTGAAATCTCTCGTCCTTAATTACATTGACGACAGAGAGTTGTTTTATATTATATTTAGTTAATTTTTTTTGTTATAGATCGTTAATGTTTGTATGTTAATTTTTTTATGATAATGTTTATTCAGTTTAAAAGTTATTCATTTTATTTTATATGCGGAATTTGTTAAGAATGAGTATGCTATTATTTGAAAATATAACATATGTTTGGTGGTGATGTTTTTCAAAGAGTTTTATGTTTTTCTTTTAAAGTGAAATTCTTTATATATACTTTAAAAAAAGTCATTCAAATTCTTTGATTCGATACGATGTTGTTTAGTTGTTTTGAAAATAGAGGTAAAAAAATTGAAATCTCTTGTTTTTAATTGCATAGCTGACAGAGAGTTGTTTTATATTATTTTTTAGTTTTTTTTTGTTATAAATCGTTAATGTTTGTATGTTATTTTTTTTTATGATAATGTTTATTCATTTTATTTTATTTGTGATATTTGTTAAGAATGAATATGCTCTTATTTGAAAATATAACATATGTTTGGTGGTGATGTTTTTCAAAGAGTTTTATGTTTTTCTTTTAAAGTAAAATTCTTTATATATATATATATATATATATATATATATATATATTTAAAAGTCATTCAAATTCTTTGATAGTAATGAAGGACAAATTGTGAGATTTGATATAATTAAAAGTCATTAAGGCATCGTTTGTTTGGCCGCATTGTATTATATTAGGAAATTAACCAAACACTGCATTGTACTACTTTAGTACATTTTAATTACAACAAACACTGCATTGTACTAATTTAGTACATTTTAATTGCCTAATACAACAAACACTATATTAACTAATACATTATATTTTGTGGTATTATGTTGTATTGTATTAGAAAAAAACATTTTTTTTCAATGAATATGGTATATTGATAAAATATGTGTTATGTTATTAATATATTTTTTTTCATAATTTCAAATACATAGGAAAATTTAATTTAAATTTTTTGTTTCAATTAAAATAAACATTTATTGATTTTTTATATATAAATATTTATTGATTTATTCATAGTAAGGATATTTAAAATTAATTACTAAGTATTTTTTTAATATTATATTTTTATAATATAATAAAATACAAAAAAGTCGTATAGGAATAACCTAATACGATATAATACATTGCATCACTAAACACAGATTTGTATTATTGATAATACAGTTTAATAGAATACAATACAATCCAATATAGTCCAATACAATCCAATACGGTGTGCCAAACGAGCCCTAAAAGTCATTGACATTTTGAAGTTATTAAAAGTCATTAATATTTTGTATACCCCTAACTTTCATAGATTTTTATAAAGTCTTTAAATGTCTTCGAGAATCATAATTCAATACACTCCCATTATAAAAAAGTATTGGTTGAATATTTCATGACTTTTAATGACTTTTTAAAAGTCTATAAAAGTCTGTATTGAATACTCATGGCTTTTAATAACTTTTTCTTATGACTTTAATAGCTTGTTTGGTTGCGCTTTTGAAAAACATCTATTGGTAAAAGATCTACTTGTAGTAGATTTATTAGAAATAGAGTTTTTGAAGAAAAAAAAATTAGTTGTTTGGTTGGTAGACTTTTTCATTTTATTTTTAAAAAGGTCTATTTAAAGAAACACCTCTTCATGAGCTTTTACCTAGTAGAAGTTTAAACTCTACTAGCATCTGCCCAATTTAAAAAAGACAATCTCGAAAGCCAAACTAAACAACTCTAAAAAACTCAAATAGACGTTTGTAAACCTTTTGAAACAGTAAAAAGCTCAACCAAACTAGCATTTAATAACTTTTTTAAAGTCCACAAAAGTCTGTATTGAATATCCCCTGACTTTCTGGAGGGAGTATTCAATTATGATTTTAAAAAACTTTTAATGACTTTTTTAAATGGATGACTTTTGCAGATTTCATGGATTTTCATGAACTTTTATAGACTTTACACAATTATGAAAAACTTTCATAGACCTTCATTTTAAAAGACTTTCATAGACTTTCATTGACTTTCATTTCAAACAACTTTTAGAGATTTTCATTTTAAAAGACTTTCATACACATTTATAAACATTTATTGATTTTTAAATATAATATATACTTTATTTTAGCAAAATTATATTGATTTCTCATATCAATAAAAATATATTTTTTAAAAAGAATAAAAAAAATAATTGTTAATTAAACTTGACAAAAACATTACTTTGTATATATGTGATTTAAAATTTTTTATTTATAATTTTATTATATTTTGCAAAGACATTATGCCCCTAATTGTTTTTTTAATAATTAGTAGAAATATTATAAATTTTCTTTTAGAATAAATGTAGCAAATCGACAATAATATTAACGTTTACAAGTTTCTACGAAAGTATGACAATTGGTATAAAAAATCTACCTAAAATTAATTCAAGTTACTGAAAATAAAACATAAAAACCACATATAGTTGTTGAACAAGATTCATGCCTAAAAGTGGTGGTTTAATATTGATCATAATTACATGGAGTCACGTTCATACGCGACTTTGATTATGGCATATTGGAATGATTGAGTAGTGATTTTTGTCTTTTATTATTTTTAATTAATATAAATGAGTTCGTTTGATTTGTTTCGGTGTTGTTTAGTTGTTTTGAAAATAGAGGTAAAAAAATGAAATCTCTCGTCCTTAATTGCATAGGCTATGGAGAGTTGTTCTATATTATTTTTTAGTTAATTTTTTTTTGTTATAGATCATTACTGTTTGAATTTTTTTAATAATATTTATTCATTTCAAAAGTTATTCATTTTATTTTATTTGTAAAATTTGATAAGAATATGCATTATTTTACTTGAAAATATAAAATATGTTTGGTGGTTAATGTTTTTCAAAGAGTTTTATGTTTTTCTTCTAATGTTAAATTCTTTTTATTAAAAAAAAAGTCATTCAAAGTCTTTGGAGGAATGAAAGACAAATTGTGAGATTTGTTATAATTAAAAGTCATTGATATTTAAAAGTCATTGAGATTTTGAATACCTCCCAACTTTCACAGACTGTTAAAAAGTCTTGATTGAATATCACATGACTTTTAAAGACTTTTAAAGACTTTTTTAAAGTCTATAAAAGTCTGTATTGAATACCCATGACTTTTATGGAGTCTTTAATAGTCTACATTGAATATACCCAAACTTTTTAATTCCATAAAGTCATTAAAAGTCTTTTGAAATCCTAATTGAATACATCCTCTTAGAGTCTATATTGAATACACCCAAACTTTTGAATTCCATAAACGTTTTTAAAAATCTTTTAAAATCTCAATCGAATACAATTCTCTAAATCTCGATAGTACTCTGAGGGGGTGTATTGATTTAAGATTTTAATAGATAATTTTGGGAAGGAAAAGTCTGATGGTATTGAATTGAGACTTTTTAATAAGTTAGATAAGTATGATGGTATTCGATCAAGACTTTTAAGATTTTTTTTAGAAGTCCATATTGTCTTGTAGTTTTAGATCTAGACTTTCAAGAGACAACAAATTGTTTGGTAGTATTGGATTGAGATCAATATTTTTAGGATTTCATGACAAAATAGATTTTTCAGACTTTTCGGTGATATGTATAAATAGCTTGACTCCAAAATTGTTCAGATCTCTCCTACAATACTTTCCGGACTTTTTTTTTCCGCTATATCTCAACATCAGCTTCATCTTCCCAAATCTTCGTAGCCTCGTCATCAACTTCTCAAATCTTCGCCATCTTCCCAGATCATCTCCTAAACTTAATAAAGGTTAATGTGACACATCATACAACACATATGGAGGGAATTGAGTACTTTTATCAAATATGTTCTGGGCGTTCAACACATATGTGTGTAATTTTCTACAAACTTAAGTCGAACTAGTCTCTACATATATTATCAATTTTGATCAAAAAAACACAAAAGCAATAAATAAATAAAATTAAAATTAAGACCTCAATTTCTATTTGATGTTTCTTCGCAGTTTCCAGTTTCGGGCAGAGTTCTATATATGGTGTTCAAACTAAAGCACCCAGGACCTCCCTCTCTTTAAGACACGATCAAACTCTTAAAATTATCCAACGATTCAAAGAACTTAAAACTCTGAAAATCAGTCCATGCACTTGCAATCATAGCCAATGAATCACCCAGGAATGAAAACGTAGCTCAAGGGACCTCTTTGATCAATTTTCATTCAAAATGTGACCAGATATCACTTGCACGCCAAGTGTTTGATAATATGTGCCAGAGAACCATTGTGTCATTTGGCGCATTGATGACTGGTACCTTCATAATGGATTATTGTTGGAAAATCTTAAATTGTTCAAAGATATGGTTTCCGTTGACGGCTTGCCGCCCAATGAGTTTGCATTTTCCATTGTTATTTCGTATTGTTCTATTAGTGGAAAAGTTAAAGAGGGTAGGCAGTGTCAGGGGTTTGTGTGGAAGTCTGGTTTGGTGATTCATCACTATGTGACTTATAAATTTTTACGCCAAGTGTTTAGACGTGGAAATTGCTATGATAGTATGATGGTTTTGAATTCGTTGCCCGATAATGACTTTTTTTTTTGTATAATTCAGTTTTAAGTGGACAAATGGACAAATCTTTGCCATGTTTGATAGATCTGGGTTTGTAAGGGGTGGAGTTAGGAGATGGATAGGTTTTGATTGAAAAACAAAAGAAAAGGTGATAGTGGATAGATCTAGGTTGAAAAAGAAATGAAGATGTTTTACGTCTGGTTAAGAGATTTTTGAAGTAGTAGAAAATGAAAGAGAAGTAAAAATGTTACCTTTAAAAAAGTTTTAAAAAGCTTAAAATAAAATTTAGATAATCTTAATAGCCTATGAATAAAGTTCAAAGACTCTTTCAGAATTCTAAAAGTCTAGTCCATATAATCATAATAGTATTTAAAATCATATAAATCCATAAATTCCTTATATCAAAAAATTTGTCTATTAAAATCTCAATTCAATACATTTTCTAAATCCCGATCTATTGGGATATCCGGGATATTGTCCAAAACTCTCGCATGACATGACATCGCTGCTCGTGAAAGATCCAAATCATCGCTGCCACGTGTCGGTCGATTCACTGAAAGGGGAAAAAACCATGGACCTGGTTCGCTGGCTCTTGCTTCCCCGACCAATTTGGGCGAACAAAAAAAAAAAAATCGTTAGGAGTCCACACTCACGAGTCACGACACAACACAACAGAACCTCTCTCTCTCTCTCTTTCTCTCTCTCAAAAACACACTAACACAAAACAATTTTCTCTTTTCTAAAAAAACAACTACTTTCTCTCTCTATAAACTTATTTTTTTTTAAAATTAATTCAATAAAAAATTAGAAAGCTTTCTCTCACTACATCGACAAAAGACTTTTCTTTGTTTTTTTCTCTCTCTATTTCTATTTCTCTTTATCGCTCTTTTTTTTTTGTGGATGGCATGTGTAAACCCTAGCACGAGACCGCCGCCTTTGCCTTTTTCGAGTGATGATTGCGACGTAAAAGGACAGAGCCGCTGCCACCTGTGAGTTCTCCTCCTTTGTAGTCATCTTATTTATTTATTTGTTTTCGATTATACGTGTTCAATTACTGTTTGTTGATTTTTGATTCGATTTCGTTTTCCCAAAATGGAAATGTGAGATTTTGCGTCCCTGTATTGTTTCTTTTTGTTTGATTTGTCATGGAATTGTAGAAAGGAGAGATTTTTCATCTTGTTTTTGTATTTTTTTTAATTGGTTGCGTTTTAGCTTGATCTTGAAGTTTGAGTAATTTAGTGTTGGAAATTTTTTTAAGTTTCAGGGGGTTGAGGAGGATGGTATGGTAGGTTAGATTATTGGTTATTAAGAGTTGAGACTTCTGTTTCGAACGCTTTTGGTTGCTCTCTACAAGTGTATTTGTTGTTATTGGAGGTGTGTCTTGGGGGATTTGGTATTTGAAGTTGTTTTTTTGGTGGTTGGTGTGGTGAACTTGAGAGTAGTGTAGCTAGTTCTTAGTTGGGAATGGCAGAAGATGGCCTACGGATTGGTGGGCTTTCTTCTGGTTTGGCCCTGCTGTTGAACAGTGAGGATGGGAAGGAGAATTCGTCGAGATCTCGTTTTGTTTCTAATTGCGATGATTTTGGCCATCAGTCTGTGGAGCGAACTCTTGAATACATATTTGGCCTGTCCAACAAGTCACTTGGTCTGTTCCCTTGTTCAGTCGACAGAAATTTAATTCGCTCTATCATACAGAATGAGTTCGCGAAACATTACTCAAGTTCAGATGCTTGGGTTAGTGACAGGGATGGTATAGGTGTTGTTGATAATGACAGTGGGTCCCATATTGTTGGTCTTGAAGAATTCAGCATTTGTGGTGACATTAAAATCATTAAGCCTCCTTTGTTTGTGGAGAGCTTAGCAATGTTTAGTAGTGCTAGAGCTAATGTTTGTGTTTGGAAGGGAAAATGGATGTATGAAGTGACTTTAGAGACATCAGGAATACAGCAGCTTGGATGGGCAACTCGATCCTGCCCTTTCACTGACCATAAGGGTGTAGGTGATGCTGATGATTCATATGCATTTGATGGGAGGAGGGTTAAGAAATGGAATAAGGAAGCTGAGCTATATGGGCAATCATGGGTCGCTGGAGACGTTATCGGATGCTGCATTGATTTAGATTCTGATGAGATTTCATTCTATAGGAATGGCGTTTCACTTGGAGTGGCATTTTCTGGTATTCGCAAATTGTGGCCGGGATTTGGGTATTATCCTGCTATCTCTCTTTCTCAAGGTGAAAGGTGTGAGTTGAATTTTGGGGGCCGTCCCTTTAAGTACCCAATCAACTGCTACCTTCCCTTACAAGCACCTCCCTCTATAAATGCTTACGCCAGCCAGTTGCTGCAATGCTTGTCAAGGCTGTTAGGAATGGAGCGGGCTGAGCGTTCTTCAGTTGAAAGATCTAGGAGACTGAAAAGGTTCGTCGGGCACGGAGAAATATTTTACCCTGTTTCTCATGGGATATGTGAAGAGTTGTTCTCTGTTCTTGAAGCAGATGCGGGGAGTATGGAGTATGTAGTGTGGGGTCGACTTTTGTCATTCTTGATGGAGGTGTGTGGAGTGCAGGTGCCACATGATTTTTCCAGTTTGGATAGAGTTGTCGACGTCCTTCTACAATTTCAAGGATCACCTTTGATGTTTGAACATATTTTAAATGCACTTTCATGTGGTTGCAAGACAGCATCAGTTATTCTGACAGAATGCCCATATTCAGGATCATATCCTTATCTTGCATTGGCATGTCATATATTAAGACGAGAAGAATTGATGGTGCTATGGTGGAGATATTCAGATTTTAAATTCATTTTTGAAGGTTTTCTGTCAAGGAAGAGCCCAAATAAGCAGGATCTGCAGTGCATGATGCCTTCCGTTTGGTGGCCTGGTTCATGCGAGGATGTGTCCTACGAAAGTAGCATGATGTTGACAACTAGTGCTTTATCCGACACAGTCAGTAAGGTATGCCCTTAATATGTGGAAACAACTTTTCTAACTAGGTCCTTCTTTCTTTTGTATGTCTGTGATAATATATCTGTATCTTATATAATTTTTGTGTGCCTCTGGTACCATAGATCTAATATGGAAGATATCGAAATGAGGAAAATGAATTTGTAGCAAGATAAGTTGTAAAAAATAACTTTGATAATGATATTGAAGTACGGAAATTTTGAATCTTGAAACTTAATTGTTGAAACACACACAAATGCACATTTAATCTAGCAGTGTCGTGTAAAATATAGAACTGTTATAGAATAAAGTTGAACTAGTCAATCAATTATATTACTCTTCGTTTGAATATTTTGACATACCTATGGCAGATTGGCTGTGATTGTATGAAAAAATGTAAATTTAGTCGTTCCATGTCTGAAAATTGTCTTTATGTCCTGAGGTGATATGAATTTGTATGGCTTTCTGAAAATAAACCTGGATACAAATGATGAATTGATTATTTTTTTGCTCCACAATGTGAGAGTCAACTGCTGGACAAACATCTTTGAATGTAATGTCACCTCAATCAATCAAACATTTTATGATACACTTGAAGTAGATACCAGCACTTATACTATACTATTCCAGATGTGAATTTCTATCAAACTCTTTTCACATCAAGTGTACTGTGCAACATATGATGCACAGAGTTAATCTAAAAGCTTATTTTCTCTGGAATTTTCTTGACTGGCTCATTTGGAGTCAACATGAGGGGGATTTGATGCTAGTTGTATGAATTTTATTTTCATTGAAAGCCCAGGATCCATTTTGTATAAAGTTTTAATTATAATTTCGCAGATTGAGGAGAAGCACAGGGAGCTATGTCTCATGGTCATACAGTTCATACCACCTATATCACCTCCCCAGTTTCCAGGATCAGTGTTTAGGACATTTATACAGAATATTTTGTTGAAGAATAGAGGAGCAGATCGTAACGTGCCACCTCCTGGCATTTCAAGTAACTCTGTTATTGTTTCTTTATATACAGTTATACTCCATTTTTTATCCGAAGAGTTTGCCATGGGGGATACATGCAGCTGGTTGAAAAGCTCTGACATTGACGGTCGTGATGTTGGTTTTCTGCATAGAGGTGGTCAACAAAGCTTTCCTATCAGTTTGTTTCTTAAGAATGATCCTCATCGAGCTGACATTTCCAGGCTTGGGGGGTCATTTAGTCATCTATCGAAATCACATCCTGTATATGAACATGATGCTGAAGTAATCCGGTGGGAGGAAGGCTGCATGGATGATGAAGAAACTAGAGTGACTCATTTCACTGGCCAGAAACCATGTTGTTGCTCTAGTTATGATGCTGATTTTACGAGAAGCTTGAAGTATCCAATTAGATGCACAGCTAAAGGTTCTCAAGGCCATTGCAGTGCTGTTCCAGAGAGGTCTGCTCATGTTGCTGCAGAGTGTAGTGCAGGAAGTTTGAACGATGAGATAGCTGATAAACCCAGTACCAGTGATCAATCTGATTTTGGTTATCGTCCAGTGCGGCACACGAGGACTGTACCAAGTGATAGTAATACATCTGCTGCTACACTCAGAGAGGAGGAGCTTCTGGATGCTTTGCTGTTGTTGTATCACATAGGTCTTGCACCAAACTTTAAGCAGGTGAGGGTATCTAAGATATATTTAATTTTTTTTTTGGGTTATCTAATATTAATTCTGTTCTCTTATGATATTTCATAAGTGAAAGTAGTAATGTTATAACAGCTCTATGAAAGAAATTGATAAAACTTTTGACTTTTCGTCTCTACTTTTAATGTTTGTTATTCTTGCTGTCTCTGTTCCTTGTGATAATCAACAATGGCAATGATGAGTTTGAATATGCTTCGGGGTATAGGATTGAATTTACTAAGGTCATTGTTCTATTCTCTGCTGTTGTCTTCAAAAATGGAAAGTGAAAATCGATGTGTTTTATTATGTAAATAATGTTTGAAGAAGAAGCTTTGTGATTAGTTGGTGTTATACATGTAAAATGGGTGGGAAACAATGGAATATCTTTGGTCTGAATGTTATATTCGTTATGCACAATGATATTTTTCGGGATATTGCAAAGACAAGTGTTGAATTGTTTCTAAAACAATGCTAAACGCTGAAGAGGGATGTCTAGGAATAAAAGCCATGATATGGTTTGCAGAAAGGTCCCATTTGTTTGTTTAGAAATCTTTGGGAACCTGGGTTTGAGTTCCAGGCTTTCAGCAATACTCTTTTGGGCCGAAGTTATACTCAAAGCTTTGGAGAAGGGAATTGTGGGACTCCTGGAGTTTTTGGGCATTCAGTTAACAATTGTTTGGGATTACTTTCCACTGTCGGTGTTTTTTGCTTCATCTTCTTATCTAGGATCCAATTCCGTGTCCTTTTCTTCCCAACCATGGTTTTAAAAATCGGTTTGAGGCTTACGCCTCGAGGCAATGAGACTGCAAAAAATCGCCTCAAGGCGTCCGCCTCGAGCAGCTCTTTTGAGGCTTACGCCTCATTGTCTGAGGTTTATGCCTCTAAGGCATATTGCCTCGAGGCGTATGAGGCTTACGCCTTAAAATTACCCTGTTTTTGGGCCTGTTTTTTATGTTTGGTCGTTTGGGCCTTTAATTTTTCAAACTCAAAATGGTTTTGGGCCTGTTAGTAAAAACAAAAACAGTGAAATAACAACATAAAACACAAAAAAAAAACTAAGGAAACCTAGCCCAACAAAGAAGTGAAAAAAGGATGGGGAAGATCATCTATCGTCTTAATGTACTTATCACTTCTTTGTTAACTAAAATTTTTAAGCTCGACCTCTTAGTCGCGTCAGCGTAGCGCAACTAAACTAATCCAATCTTCAAAACCCAACATGAAGATGCATTGATAATATTATGAAGTTGGTTTTGATTGAGTTGGGAATATATTTTAACTTTAAGACTTGTTCTAAATTTCTAGTTTTGGATGGGAGGATTCATGGTTTTTAGTCTTTTGTCTCTTGTCTCATGTGTTGTGTGTTTTTATTTAATAGTAATATTATTGAGTCATTGATATTATCGTATGAATTATGAAATATGAATGTCTAGTTTCTTTTTTTAATTTTTTAATATTTTTATTTTTTTAATTTATTATTATTAATTAATTGAGGCTTACGCCTCGTTTCGCCTCGAGGCTTAAGCCTCATGAGGCGGTGGTCAACCGCCTCGAGGCTCGATTTCGCCTTTCAAAACCTTGTTCCCAACCACTCCCCATTTATGTTGATCCTCGAGTGTACATCGTGGTTAGAAAGGTTCAACCCTTTTTGTGTCTTTAATGCTGCATAATTTCAATTATATTTATCTCTCTCTCTCTACTTCATCTCACATGATATGTATTTTTGTGGCCTCTAGGCTCTAACTGCAACTAATATTAATTCACTAGTGCTAAGGGACACATATAGAGAGATGGCATTTTTCATTTTAAGAGTGAAAATTGGTAATTTTGGATTTATTGCTTCCAAGGAACCTGTATTAGTTCCTCAATAATTTTGCATTCATATAACATTGTAAACAAAATTAAAAAGGATGTCAGGACACAGTCACTGCCTTGAACTTAACCGTGTGAAATGTTGACCTGGGATTCTTTTCTTTCATATTCTCTCATGTTCTGACCGATTTACATAGGCAAGATAAAACTGATTTTGTTATGATTTGCACAATGCTTTGTTTCTATCCAGGTTGGGAATTTATTGAATTAAACACTCTTTGGAAAATTATTTATTAATGCTTTTGGTATTTCGGTTCATGTTCTGATGGCATGCTTCAAATGTTTTTCTTTGTAAACTTCACAAAACTTTGTACGCACGAATAGTTTCTATACCAATTATTCTGACCTGTTGGTTGTACCAGAGGTTGCAGTTTGTTTATATGGTTGTTCTGCAAGATCTAAAAGAAAATTTTCCGTTTGTAGGCATCATATTATATGTCTCATCAATCACAGTCAATATCTCTTCTGGAAGAAACTGATAAACAAATAAGAGAACGAGCTTGCAGTGACCAATTAAAGCGTTTGAAGGAGGCTCGTAGTAACTACAGAGAGGAAGTTATTAATTGCGTCAGGCATTGTGCATGGTAAGATGACCATAAGAACCTGTTCTGACATTTCAACATTTTCTGTGCCCTTGCCTCACACACCCTCTTCTATTTCCTGAAGGTTTTAAGCAAGTAACTGATGTTTCATTAACTTGCAACTGATGCATACTGTTAGCTATTGGGATTCTTTTTTTGTTCCACTTCCCTTTTGAGTTATCTCATGATGTTTATGTGTGGAGGTTTAGTTTCATGTATTTCAACCACTTGCCTAGATTCCTTGTGTGTTGAGCATTTTCACTGTTATCAATATCGTCACTACTATATTTGTTAATATGTAAATTAAGCATGTTTTACAGCTAACTTTATGGATTATGATGTAGCATAATTGGAAATACGCGGCAGCTCTGCTTTGTAAGATATGATTATTGATCTGATATGCTGTATTTGTTGGGTTTTCTAACTACCCTGAATGGAAAAGTTCTATTTTAAAGGCCATTACCGGCGTAACTAGAAAAATTTAGTTTAGTTCATTGCTTTTCTACATTCTCAGTTTCTGTTTGTCCCATTGTCATACTTTACAGGTATCGCATTTCTCTATTTTCTCGGTGGAAGCAAAGAGGAATGTATGCTGCATGCATGTGGATTGTGCAATTACTTCTGGTTCTAAGCAAAGTGGACTCCGTGTTTATTTATATCCCGGAGTTTTACCTTGAGGCTCTGGTAAATCTTCCTTATGGTGTGTCAGTTAAAAAGAACTTTAAATTCATATTCTGATAATAATATATAATTGGTATTTGCACTTGTTTATGTTGGAACAAATATACTTTGATTTATTGTAATCTCCGCTGATCATCTGAAATTTGTTTACATCTGTTTCTAGGCATCACATACAATGTAACCGTTAATGAGTGGTATAATTAGATCAAACTGATGCAGAACTATTTCTGTATTTTGACAGAAAAGTTTGCAATTTCTTCTGAAAATTCTTGAGTTAGTTAATGCAACTGCAGATTTGAGATTTAAATGTGAATAAATTTCAAATCTCTACTTTCTGATAGCATTTAATTGTAATACAGACTGTCAATTTTTACTTCTGGGAAGATATGTTATTTGCATATCACTTTTTGGAAAGTAAAAGATGCCATACTTGTGAGAATTTGAAATGTTTGGGCACAATCCTTGGCTTTTTGATTCTGATTTTTAAAAAATATTTTTTTAAAAAACCAGGGATTTGTAATTTGTTAGGCCATTTTTTTATGTGCGTAATTTTACATCTCTTAGCCTATCATCTGGCCTAAAAAATAGGGCGGGGGTTTCATCTGTTGAGTCAGAGTTATGGATCTGCTACATACATTGTGAAAATTGAACTTTTTGGAGTCAAGTGTACTTATAGCATTGTGCATTTTTGGCTTCATACTAATGTAGTATGAAGTACACACTATATGTGCAATGCTGTTCTGGCATTTTGCTGCTATTATGTGTTTGCAGAATTGTTACTAATTGTTCCTTGCTGGTCTTTGCAGGTTGATTGTTTTCATGTCTTACGTAAGAGCGACCCTCCATTTGTTCCATCTTCAATATTTATCAAGCAAGGACTTTCTTCATTTGTATGTCTCTTCTATTGTTTTTTCTGTTTTCTCTATTTAGAGTATGGTTAGGCAAGACATGGACATGATAATAAAAATGAATATGCATTCACTAGAAGTTTTGAATTATCTGTTGAAGGGGATTTCAATCACAAATTCCATGGAGGACAGTTACTATTTGACATTATAGGGTGACTTTTAAAATGGGTTACGGATGAAAAGATTCATGAAGTTGGGAATTTTTATTGGTGTGGTGAAATTTGACATTTTTTTTCCGAAGTTATTTTAGCCGTCTTTAGGTGTGTGTGTGCGCGCGTGTGTTTGACATTATAGGGTGACTTTTAAAATGGGTTACGGATGAAAAGATTCATGAAGTTGGGAATTTTTATTGGTGCTGTGAAATTTGACATTTGTTTTCAGAAGTTATTTTAGCTGTCTTTAGTGTGTGTGTGTGTGTGTTTGACATTATAGGGTGACTTTTAAATGGGTTACGGATGAAAAGATGGGTTACTGCTGAAAAGATTCATAAAGTTGGGAATTTTTATTGGTGCTGTGAAATTTGACATTTTTTTTCAGAAGTTATTTTAGCCGTCTTAAGTGTGTGTGTGTGTTTGACATTATGGGGTGACTTTTAAAATAGGTTACGGATGAAAAGATGGGTTACGGATGAAAAGATTCATGAAGTTGGGAATTTTTATTGGTGCTGTGAAATTTGACATTTTTTTAAAAGAAGTTATTTTAGCCTTCTTTAGTGTGTGTGGGGTTTTCTTTTTCACAATGGAACATCTCTTCATACTCCAATTTCTCTGTGTGTGTGGTTTTCTTTTTCACAATGGAACATCTCTTCATACTCCAATTTCTTTTACCTCATCTCCTTCCCAACTAACAGATATGTTCGTGTGGTTTTCTTTTTCACAATGGAACATCTCTACTCCAATTTTTGTGTGTGGTTTTGTTTTTCACAATGGAACTTCTCTTCGTACTCCAATTTCTTTTACCTCATCTTCTTCCCAACTAGTAGCCTCTCAGTCGACCCATGGGATCCTTTATAGAGGGAACACTAGAGAAGCGACAGGAATAGTTGTTATTTACTTATTTTATATATACCCACATGTTGGGATTCTTTGTTGTAAATTAGGTGTAATTAGCTGTATAATTGTTTCCTTATTTAGAATAGATTAGGTAAGATTTTCTCCTTTAAAATAGGAAATAAGTCCTAATGTTTAGTTCTCCAATTGTATATAAATATATGTTCTGATGGAATAAAAAAAATAGGTAATTCAAACCTAATATTTCACATGGTATCAGAGCAACTCTAGACACCTCCTGTCAATCCCACAACCGTCCTAGGTCAACTCTCCATCTACTGTTTATTCCCGTAGCATTCTACACTGTTTGTTTCGGTAGTATTCATCGGCCGTCCTAGCCTTTACCTCATTCTCGGTAGCAACTTCAAATACCAGACATGACAAACACCAAAGAATCTTCAATTGAAACTCTAAAATCCTCCTCCTCAAACATCGAAACTGTTATGTTCAACAACAATGGGGGAGACTTGACAAACTACTTATCCACACCAATCACCATCTATAAATTGAATGGCCGAAACTGCATCCAATGGTCTCCATCCTTCATGTTTCATGTCCGCAGCAAGGAAAAATATGATTATCTTATTGGACATATCACCAAACTAGACAAAAAAGATGCTGGCTATCGGATCTGGAAGAGAGATAATAGCCAGGTTATGTCTTGGCTAGTGAATTCCATGGAGCCACACATAGAAAAAAATTTCTCCTATATGAAACTGCTGCAGAGATCTGGGAGGCTGCAAAAGACACTTATTCTCACAAAGGCAACACCTCCGAACTGGTGACAATTGAGGGCCTCTTGCACGATCTCCGACAAGATGACTTATCTGTGATCGAGGATTACAACAAACTCCATCAAAGCTGGTAGCAATTGGACGTTTTTGAGAAATATTCATGGGATACTACCAATGATCTCAAAATATACAAGATCATAGAGAAAAAACGGGTTTACAAATTTTACTTAGGCTTGAATTCAAGTCTTGATATAGTAAAAGGAAGGATATTTAGCACAAAACCGCTGCCAAGCTTACGTGAAGCTTTCTCTGAGGTACGAGGGAAGAGAGTAGACGCCATTTGATGTTGGGGATGGAAAAATCAGCTGCTGCTGGTGAGTCATCTGCCTTAGCTGTCCGAAACTTGCAGCAGCCACGAAAATGAGGAAAGCCATGGTGTGAACATTGCCGTCGCCCTGGTCATATCAAAGAAACCTGCTGGAAACTCCATGGAAAGCCCTCTGATTGGAAGCCAAAGATAGCAGCAGAGAAGGAAATTCGAGGTAAGATGGCTGGTAGTTTAGAGCAACTTGCAAATTTCAACAAAGAGGAACTTGATGGACTGAGAAGGCTGCTACAATCACAGCAAAATCCACCAGTTGTTGGGTCAGGTTCCATAGCTCCAAGAGGTAATTTTCTTAAGGCCTTGACTGTGAAACAAGAGCATTATAAGTCCTGGATTCTAGACTCCGGTGCTTCTGATCACATGACAGGAGATATGCGAGTTTGCCACACATATTCTCCTTGTAATGAAGCTCTCACAGTGAGAATTGCAGATGGTTCTTTGGCAAAAGTTGAAGTGACTGGTTCGGTTGTGGTATCCAGGGACATAACACTCAAATTTGTTCTATATGTTCCTAATCTAGACCGCAACTTACTCTCCATAAATAAAATTACCCAAGATCTTAACTGTATAACTAATGTTTCTCCTTATGTCTGCGAATTTCAGGATGTGACTTCGGGGAGGATGATTGGCAGTGCTAGGAGTCATACTGGGCTCTATCATCTTGAGGTTCAACCGGATTCTGTGAGACAATCTCATCTAGGAGTGAGTGAACCTATGTCTTATCAAACTAATTCTTGTGTGTCTGTTAGTGAGTTGAAAAGTGAGAATGAGAGATTGGTCATGGTGTGGCATTACAGGCTAGGCCACCCCAAGTTTTATGTACTTATCCAAACTTTTTCCAAGTTTATTCAGAAATAAAAGTGCTAGTTCTTTTTAATGTGAAATTTGTCAATTTGTAAAACACTTGCATTTCATACCAATTTCAGCCATACAAAGCATTAAAACCTTTTTCTATGATCCACAGTGATGTTTGGGGCCTATCTCAAGTTCCAAATGTCACAGGAGCTCGGTGGTTCATCTCTTTCATAGATGATCACACGACTCACATGGATTTTTCTCATGAAAAATAAATCAGAAGTTCCTTAATATTTAAGAATTTCAAAACAATGATTAAAAATCAATTTCAAACTTCCATTCAAATACTTAGAACTGACAATGAAAGAGAGTTTTTTAATTCTAATCTTGGCTCATATCTATCAACTGAGGGAATCATACACCAAAGTTCCTATGTAGATATCCCTCAGCAAAATGGGATAGCTGAGAGAAAGAGTAGACACCTTCTGGACATTGCTTGGTCTCTGTTGTTTTCATCCAATGTTCCAAAACGTTTTTGGGGTGAGGCTGTACTTACAGCAGCATACCTAATCAATCGACTTCCATCCAAAGTACTAGATTTTTCAACTCCAAATCAAGTATTTTTACAACATTTTCGTCAAAGTCAGCTGATTTCCACTCTTGCTCTAAAAATATTTAGGTGTACTGTGTTTGTGCATATCCATCGAAAACAACGAACCAAGCTTGACTCTCGATCCACCAAATGTATCTTTATAGGGTACTTTCCCAACCAAAAAGGTTACAAATGTTTCTGTCCTGACAACCAAAAGTTTTATCACACCATGGATGTCATCTTTTTTGAAACAAAAACTTATTAACCCAAAACTGATATTCAGGGGAGAGTTCTAGGTAGAGTCAACCACAAGAATATCAGTTTTTCTTGGATAGCATAGATTGCACACCTGAAACACTGGAAATACCTGAAATTGCACCTTCTCTAAGTGTCCAAAGTGAACCTAAACCTAAACCTAAACCAACTAATTCTAAATATCCCGAGATAATTGTCTATCACAGGAAAAGGAAAACATTGAAGGAATCAGACTCTAGCAGATTCTCAGCTACTACCAACATCTGAACCTGAGGTAAAAATCACTGCATCTAACTTACAGACTGTGGAGGAAAATTCTGCAAGTACTAGTTTAAGTGATCATGATAATTTCGATGAGAACCTACCCATTGCACTCAGAAAAGGGGTAAGAGAATGTAGAAGTAAGCCATTGTACCCTATTGGCAACTATGTGAATTATGAGGGACTATCTTCATCTTACGAAGCATTCATCAGAAAAATCACTTTTATCTGCATTCCTAATTCAATTCAAGAAGCCATGGCCATCCCAGAATGGAAGAAGGTAGTTAATGAAGAAGTTAGTGCTCTGGTGAAGAATGATACTTGGGAAATTACTGATGTGCCTAATGGAAAGAATGTGATTGGGTGCAAGTGGATCTTCACTGTAAAAACAAAGGCAGATGGTAGTATTGAGAGATACAAGGCTCGGTTTGTACCTAAGGGATTTACTCAATCCTATGGCATAGATTATGAGGAGTCCTTTGCTTCGGTTGCAAAACTCAACACTATTCGAATACTCCTCGCTCTTGCAGCAAATTTGGATTGGCCCCTCCATCAACTAGATGTCAAGAATGCGTTCTTGAGCGGGAATCTAGAAGAGGAGGTCTATATGGACATTCCCTAAGGACTACAGAACTCATCAAACATCAACAAAGTATGTCGACTAAAGAAGTCACTTTATGGTCTCAAACAATCAAACAATCACCTAGAGCTTGGTTTGAGAGATTTACTAGAGTTATGATGAGTAATGGGTATATACAGGCAAGGTTTTAAAACTCGGAAGGCGGTGCGAGGCGGGAAGGCCTCCGTGAGGCGAGGCGGGTGCCTCGAGGCGATCGAGGCGGGTGCCTCAGCCGGAAAATGGAAAAAAATTTCAAAAAATTTCAAAAACTTAATAAAGTAGAGAATATTCCATAGAATTCAAGAAATGAGTCATATCCAAGTATCCAACAATACAAACATAAAATATCTCAAACAAATTAAACATTACAAAAAATAAACGCCATCCTGACGCTAAATGACCACTATATATCTAATCCATCCCATAAGCTATCATTTGTGTCAAGTGGCCTGAAACGTGGATCAAATGGGTAATCCTCTCCATCATCATCATCTGAAGTTCCTGGAGAGTTGTATTGGTTTGAAATGTCCTCCCACTCTCGTTCTTCACCTACCCGTTGCAAAGCCTTTCCTTTGTCTACCAAAAAATGTAGAGTAATATTATAAATTTATAATTAAATATATCATTTTATCCAAGTAAAACTAGCATAAATTTAATTGTAGAATTACTTGTATTTCTCTTTCTCTTGCCTCCTACATTTTGGCTTCCACTCGGTTGACTCATGTCCACATCTGTGGACGTTCCCCCAACTACATCTTCATCAACCATCCACTCATCATCCGACGGCACAACTTCACGAACCAATGGATCCTCACCATCCTTTAGTGCCTTTTTCTTCAAGAATCTGTGCTGCAACCTTTTATTGTACATTATGTACACCAAGGAATTCAATTTTTTCGTGCTTAATCGATTCCTCTTCTTCGTATGAATCTACAAAATTTTTGTAGAAAATTGTTAATTAGGAATACTAAAATTACTCTAGTATGTAGAATTCTAAGTAAACCCTTACCAAATTAAATGTACTCCAATTTCTCTCACAAGCTGAGGATGAGCAAGTGAGACTTAAAATCTTCACAGCAAAATCTTTAAGTTCTGGAGCCTCGTCTCCATATGCACTCCACCAATCGGCTACAATGAGAATAATAAACATTATTCATTTCCTTGTAAGACAACACTATAAATTTCATAAAGAAATTGATACACGTAAACAATAACTTGACATACCAGGGCTAAGATTTTCAATGAGACCTTTTGCACGTCCATAGCCAAAAAACCCTTCCTTGTTCTTAAAGAGATTAACTTGTAAATTAGCTCGTACTCTCGCCTCCTCATCAGGAATAAGTTTTTCCATACACACCATCAACCCAATCTTTACCTCTATATGAGTGGATAAACCATCAGAGTATTGGAATCGGGGATTCAGATAGTACGCAGCTGCGTGCAAATGGCGGTGCAATTGATACTGCCACTTATCATCAATGATTTCCCATATCTCCTTGTAAGCTCCTTCCTCATTTCCCAAATTTACTGCTATCTCCTCCTTAGCCTTATCCATGGCACCATAAATGAATCCAATTGCGGGCAATTGTTCAGAATCTGTCATCCTTAACACACTTACAAGAGGTCTTGTTGTCTTTAAAGCATAAGACACACTACTCCAAAAATTGTGGTTGAAGATGATCTTCTTGATTTCCCTCCCCTCGACCTTTTTTGCCCAACTACATCCATCCCATTCCTTTGAAGTAAACATTTGCTCCAAAGGTTGCCTCAGAGTTAACATTCTGTCTAATGTTAAAAATGAAGTAGCAAATCGTGTAGGAGCGGGACGGATCAATTCTTTATTAGTGTGCTTTCTCATCAAAGCCAACACCCATCCATGGTTGTATATGAAATTACTCACCTATTACACCACAAGAATAAAAACATCAATACATATGAACTGATTAATGCTAAATATAACGCATTTCTATAATGATTTATACCTTCTTCGCTTTCCTCAATGCATGTTGGTGTTGAGGTAGAGATCCAATTTTTTCAAGCATTAGATCAATACATTGAGCTGCACACGGCGTCCACCATAGCCTTTTCCTTTTCTCCATCAACATTTCACCCGCTTTCTTGTAGTTTGATGCATTATCCGTCACCACTTGAACCACAAGGTCTTCTCCAACTTCTTCAATCACTGAATCCAGTAGGTTAAACAATAGTGTGGCATCTTTAATTGCATCACTAGCATCGACCGACTTCAAGAACACCGTGCCATATGGATTGTTTACAAGAAAGTTTATCAACTGTCTTCCTCTCATATCCTTCCACCCATCCGACATAATAGACACCCCTGTTTTAGCCCATGTTTTCTTTACTTCTTCAACAACTGCTTGGGTTTTGCCTTCTGCCTTCAACAATAATGATGTGCTCAATTCATATGCTGTAGGTGATTTTAAACCACGCCCGTAATTCCCAACAGAACGGAGCATTTTGACGAACGATGGACTACTAGCAACATTAAAGGCTAGTCCATTCTCGTAGAAAAAGTCGGCTATATCCAAACATGTGTTTTCGCGTGCCTCCTTCTCAAGTCCTTTGACTCCTTTATCGCTTCCCCCCAAATCCTCCACCACATCGTTTTCGACATTCACTACAAATCTATCCATAGGTCCTCTGATCCCTCTTTCAGAAACGCTACTTGAGCTTGAACCTTTTTTTGATTGACTGTTTAAGGTGACACAATTGTCGATCCTTTCTTCACGCATCAATTGTGCCTTCTTTTTTGCACTTTCATTTGCTAACATATAAGTTTTGATTTCTTCTCTCACTTCTAGGGTGACCTTTCTACATGGGATAACATTACCCTGAACACCAGCAAGGTGTTCTTTCATCCGAAACACTCCACCTTTCAATACTCTATCGCAAAATTTGCATTGGATATACTTATATCCCTTTTGTTCATCCATTTCAACCTCAATCCCATACTTCCAAGCCGGATCTTTTCGATTTGACATCTAAAAATCTACAACAATATAAATTATGTGTCAATTAACATTACTGTCAACACTCAGCAGTTAACAAATACTCTCAAATCTCAATTCTTAACACTTGCCAAATACCGACACTATTAATATTCTATTATATATAATATACTAATATGATATATTGTTAGAATATTAGCATACAACTTGTATTATTGTTTATAGGTAATGGGTGATTCTCGGCTATGTTAGAATATTAGGTAGTAGGTTATATTATTGTTTATAGGTAATGGGCAAAGATGGGTAATGATGGGTATTTAATAATGTATATTAGTATATATCTGTCTGTTAACAGACAACAAAGATGGGTAATTATATATTATTGTTTATAAGTAATTATATATCTGTCAGTATATATTATTGTTTATAGTTAATGGGCAAAGATGGGTAATTATATTATTGAAGAATCTGATAGTGTTATCAGATAACAAAACAAAACAGATTGAAGAAGCAGCTAAAAAAGAAGAAGAAAATCGAAAAATCTGAGAAGAAGAAAATCGAAGAAGCTAAAAAAGAAGAAAATCGAAGAAGAAGAAAATTGAAGAAGCAGATTGAAGAAGCAAATTGAAGAAGTAAGCTGAGAAGAAGAAAATTGAAGAATCTGAGAAGAAGAAAATCGAAGAAGCTAAAAAATTGAAGAATCTGAGAAGAAGAAATCGAAGAAGCTGAGAAGAAGAAATTGAAGAAGCTGATTGAAGAAGTAAGTTGAGAAGAAGAACAAAATTGAAGAAGCTGAGAAGAAGAAAATTAAAAAAGCAGATTGAAGACGTAGGTTCAGAAGAAGAAATCGAAGAAAGAAAAAAGAAGAAAAACAGAGCAAGAGGAAGTAGAAAAACAGAGCAAGAAGAAGCAGAAAATCAGAGCAAGAAGAAGAAGAACTCACCGGAGAGGAAGGAAGATTTTGATGTCGCCGGAGAGGAGAAGCAGGCCGATGTCGTTTTCGATTGATTTAGGGATTTAGGGGATGGGTCTTCAATTCTTCTTTCTTCTAAACTCAGCGTTTTCTCTTCTTCTTCAATATACGCAGCGTTTTCTCTTCTTCAAAACGCTGCGTATAGAATTTTTTATTTTTTTTAATTACACAGACCGAGTGACTGGCGAGGCGCCCGCCTTGGGTTGATTCGGCGCATATTCGGCCGCCTCGTTCGGCGAAGGCGGGTGTTCGCATTTCGTCTGCTGGTGCGGCCGCACCAGGGCGTTTTCGCGAAGAGGCGGGCGAGGCCGCCCCAAGGCGCCCGCCTCAAACCGAGTTTTAAAACATAGTATACAGGGACAATTTGATCATACAATGTTTGTAAAACATTCTTTAGAAGGATTGATTTCTGTGTTGATTGTCTATGTTGATAATATTGTTCTAACAGAGGATTATTCGGAGTAGTTTCCAAGAGTCAAAGAATTTCTGACTAGAGAGTTTGAGATCAAGGACCTAGGTAAACTCACGTACTTCTTAGGAATGGAAGTGGCTACGTCTAAGCAGGGCATTGTAGTTTCTCAAAGAAAGTATATACTGGATCTTCTTAAAGAAACAAGTATGCTTGGGTGTAAGCTTACAGAGACACCTATGGACTACACTACCAAACTTGGTTCAAATAAAGACAGTGCTCCTGTAGATAAAGGAAGATATCAAAGACTTGTAGGGAAGTTGATCTATCTCTCACATACTAGGCTTGACATAGCATTCTCAGTAAGTGTTGTTAGTCAGTTCATGAACAACCCTACTGAAGAACACATGACAACGGTGTACAGAATCTTAAGATACATGAAAATGACTCTAGGAAAGGGACTCTTATTCAGAAAGAACTCAGTAGGGAAGTGAAATTGTATTCTAATGCTGACTGGGCAGGCTCAATCACAGATAGACGTTCCACTTCTGGTTATTGTTCCTTTGTTTGGGAAATCTGACAACATGGAGAAGTATAAAACAAGCTATTGTAGCTAGAAGTAGTGCAGAAGCAGAATTCCGAGCCATGGCTCATGGTATTTGTGAAGGAATTTGGGTGAAAAGAGTATTAGCCGAATTGAAGATACCTTCTGAGGGAACAATCCAGCTACTATGTGATAGTCAATCTGCCATCAGTATTGCTAAAAATCCAGTTCATCATGACAGGACCAAGCATGTGGAAATAGATCGGCATTTCATCAGAGAAAAGATAAAAGAGTAAGTAATCAAGCCTGTTTACATTCCTTCTAATCTACAGACTGCTGATATTCTAACTAAAGCACTTCCAAGAGCGCATTTTGAAGATCTTAGTTGCAAGTTGGGTATGCTAAATATTCACAACCTAGCTTGAGGGGGAGTGTTGGGATTCTTTGCTGTAAATTAGGTGTAATTAGCTGTATAATTGTTTCCTTATTTAGAATAGATTAGGCAAGATTTTCTCCTTCAAAATAGGAAAGAAGTCCTAATGTTTAGGTCTCCAATTGTATATAAATATATGTTCTGATGGAATAAAAAAAATAGGTAATTCAAACCTAATATTACACACCACAGTATCAAATGATTCTCCATCATGCCAATTACAGCCTCCATCCAGCCTCTGTTTGTGGTTTTCTTTTTCACAATGGAACATCTCTTCATACTCCAATTTCTTTTACCTCATCTCCTTCCCAACTAGCAGCCTTTCAGTCGACCCATGGGATCCTTTATAGAGGGAATACTAGAGAAGCGACAGGAATAGTTGTTATTTACTTATTTTATATATACCCACAGTATCAAATGATTCTCTATCATGCCAATTACAGCCTCCATCCAGCCTGTGTTGGAATGGCATTGTTTTCTTATTTTATTATGTCCATGGATATAAGCCAAATAGGCGCTTTTCCTGGATTCATGGTTCTCTTTTAGCGATTAACTTTAAGATTCTTCTGAAATTTCATGAAATCTGGAGGTTAAAGTTACCCTGTTCCTTGTAGATTCTTGCAATATATGTCATTAGTGCTTTTTTGATTAGAGAAATGAAACTGGATGGACTTTTGGGAGACAAGTTTTGCATTTTCATTAAAACAAAAATAAAAATAAAAAATGCAGTAAAATACATTTAGAAGTTGGAGTGGGTATGTCGCTATGACCATCATATCTTGGGCCAACAAGGATTTTTTCTTTTTTGATAGGAAACAAAGGGTCAACAAGGATGGTTGTATCCATTGAATAGTGATTATGTATTGACTACCTCCTTTTGTTATTGTTTGCATGGACGATCGAGTGAAAAGTTTGCATCATGAAATTTGTTTGCATACACTTCTTAAATTCTCAATATCTATGTTGAAAGCAACAAATTGCAGAATCATCATTAATTCTTTGTAAAAGGTTAGGTTGTCATTTCATAATTATAATCTGGTAATTTGGTTGTTAGAGAATTGACAAGTGCTTTTTATAATTTTCAGGTTTTAAATTATTAAGATGCGCTTATGGTTCAGTCTTTTAAAGAGTTGTTTTTAAGGTTTTCCACTGGTCTTTGTTCTGAGTTTGTGTTTTTGATTGATTAGGTCACTTTTGTAGTTACCCACTTCAATGATCCAAGGATTTCAAGTGCAGATCTGAGGGATCTTCTTCTGCAATCTATATCAGTCTTGGTTCAGTATAAAGAATATTTGGAAGCTTTTGAGACCAATGAGGCAGCCACTTTGAGAATGCCAAAAGCATTACTGTCAGCATTTGATAACCGATCCTGGATTCCAGTAACTAATATTCTTCTCCGGCTGTGCAAGGGTCATGGCTTTGGCTCTTCAAAACATGGTGAATCATCATCGTCATCATCGGTTATTTTCCAAGTAAATTCTGGACCAATTTTATTGTTTGTAGAAATGTCTGTTGTCTGTTTTAACTTCTGACCATGACTTGTTTGTCCGCTTACCTACGACTTGTTTGTCCTCTTACTTACAGAGACTGCTTCGTGAAGCTTGTATGAGTGATGAAGGGCTATTCTCAGCTTTCCTGAATCGCTTATTCAACACCCTCAGCTGGACAATGACTGAATTCTCAGTTTCCATTCGAGAAATGCAAGAAAAATATCAGGTATGAATATTTTCAACCCTAGTAAGTAGTTAATTTTTTTTAATTAACTAAATTGTTGTATATTAATGCCCACCCACCCTGATTTTTCTTGTTATTCCACGGGGCACTCATAAAGAGTGTATAGAGGACCTTTGAGTCACACTGCGTATACGGGGGTTCATTCGGGCTCACGCAATGATCATTAGGCATTTAAATTTTGAAACAATATATCTTAATCGGCTGAATATTAAATTTATAGGATTTGCATAATTCAATTACATGGCTAGAAGTGTTTCCTGTTCCACTTTTTTTTTTTTTTTTTTTCCGGGGGGCAGGGGGGTTGCGGGGGTTTGTGTAGGTGCTGCGGCGGTCGATAAAAATAAATAATTTTTTTTCCTTACTACAGATTAGTGGCAAGTTCTTGTTTTGCCTTTTCTTCCATCTCCATTCTTCTTTCTTCTGGTTGTTTCTGTATCGATCATCCTTCTGCAGGTTTCAGAGTTCCAGCAGAGGAAATGCAGTGTCATATTTGACCTCTCGTGCAATCTTGCTAGAGTTTTGGAGTTCTGTACTCATGAGATCCCCCAAGCATTTTTGTCTGGAGCTGATACAAATCTTCGAAGGCTAACTGAGTTGATTGTTTTCATTCTAAACCATATAACTTCAGTGGCCGAAGCAGAGTTTTTTGACTTGTAAGTTTTTGTGCTCGTGAATTCAAATATATCTGCTTGATTTCCTGTTGAGAGGCTGCAGTTTAGGCTTTATTGATTGCCAAGTTGATATTCAATAAACTATTGGTTATGGTCTTGATGTGGTGAACTATTTTTTAACTTGAATGATTACTCCGATGTATTTTACTCATTAATGGTGTGTTATCTTGTAGGTCACTTAGACGACATGGTCAATCTTTAGAGAAAGTAAACCGAGGCATGATATTATCTCCACTTGTAGGAATCATCTTGAATTTGTTGGATTCTGGTGCAGAGGCAGAATGCAGGTTGCAGAATGATGTTGTGGGTGTTTTTTCAAGCATGGACTGCCCGGATACCATTCACTGTGGATTCCAGTACTTGCTACAGTATAACTGGGTTAGTTATTGTCAGCTCTAATATCGTTATGAGAATGTGTGTACATATATGGGATGCTCATGCATTGGTATGCCTGATTTTGTATTAGATTTTGTGTGCTTGCATATGTTATGTGTTTACTTTCGAATTTCACATTCAAATTCGCACTTTTTAATCTTGCCCCACCATTTTACCAGCCCGGATCCTTCAGAGGTGAATCGTATCTGGCAAAAATAAGGCAGCTAGAAGGCTTTCTTAACCTCCTCCTCTGCCGGATCGAGCAACAAGCAATCGAGAGAACAGTATGTGGGGAAGGAACAGATGGCGATGACGACAGCATGTGCTGCATCTGTTATGCAAGTGAAGCAGATGCAAAGTTTGTGCCTTGTTCGCACAGGTCCTGTTACGGCTGCATAAGTAGGCATCTTCTCAATTGTGTGAGATGTTTCTTCTGCAACGCGACGGTTGTGGAGGTTGTCAAGGTTGGCGAGAATGAGATGACGCCTTAGAATCTGTTCAAATTCATTTTTTGTTATCCACCTGGAATCAAGCTCTCCCACATGCATTCCGAGCCTATCGGCAGCCGATAAACGCTTGCCGTGAAAAGAAGTAAAAGAAGAAAAAGATAAAAGAAAAAAAGAAAAGGAAAAGAGAAGAAAGGTAAACATAGTAGTAGATATTGGAATTAGAATAATATATGATTATAGTATATATGTGTATATGATGTGTATATGGGGTTGTTGCAAGGTTTGACAGTGAAATGTTGGTGGGATGATGGGGAGGATTTAAAGAATTTTTGTAGAAGTTGAGGGCATTATTATGTAAATATGATGAGATGTAAATGGCAAAAAGAAATATCTCCCGGTTCTCTCTATCTCTTCTAATTTTTGTCTGCTTCTGCTGCAATTTATTTTCTGATAATTGAATTGGATAAGGGCTCCTCAAAATGATAAAACTCAAATCTCATGTTTGTCTTGAAGATCACCATTTTAAAATTTTAAGATCCGAAAATGTTTTCTTAAAAAAATAAAGAAAAAAAAATACCAATGATATAAATTTATAAATTTCATTGTAAAAATATACGGTTTCACTCATTTCATAAATGAATAATTTGTTAAAAATGTCTGATGTTTTTATCTTTAAATTCAAGTCTAATTTGATTTCCTCTCCGGGTACTTGCATGAGAGATTATCTTTTTAATTTAATAATTTATTGATAAATTAATATCTTTAATGATTTATAGAGTTATAAAGTAATACATAAGGTTGATAAAGTTAAAAAGTAGTTGTATGTTGTATTTATAAAGTTTTATTTTCCAAATAATAGTTGCCCGGGCCGAATGATATTGGGTCTAAGTATGGCTTAGAGGCCCAAAATCAACAGTCTTTCACTTGAAAACTCCAACTGCGGACGTCAAAACGACAGAGGAATCAGAGTCGTTTAGCGCCAAAACGAGGGAGAGAGGTACGAGATGTTCGCTACACTGAAATTGCCGCCATCGACCCCGGCCAGGATACCGGCAACCGCTCCTAATTACGCTAAATTCGCTAGAAGCCGCCACTGCGACCTGCTGCTACGTCGTCGGCCACTCCATCTCAGCCTCCCGTTGGCGGGGCCGGTGTCCGCACAGCCGGAGTACGCATCGGAGCCGTCGACTTCGTCTCAGTACACGTCGTCCGTCGGATCCTCTCCTCTCCAGCTCTCGCAGTGGAACCTGACTCAACGCCACATCCTCATGCTCAATGTCATTGCCTGCGCGGTTCTCTTTCTCTCTGTCTCTCGTTTTCGCTTTGAAATTTAAATAAGAAAGCGAACAACATGTAGATGATCATATTATTCGATTCTGGAAAAAAAAACAAAAATTAATATTTCTTATTCGTTTTGCTTTATTTATTTAATTATTTATTCGTAATGTTCTTACTGTCTTAATAATGAGTAATTGAATTATTTCATTGTTTGAAACATATTCAATTCATAATGAGTAATTGAATTTAATTGTGCTTGTAATCATACAATGTAGTGATTTTGTTCAATCGGGGATTTCTTTGCAGGCAGCGGTGTCGGCTATCTGGCTTCTTTTTTCCGCGATTCCGACTCTTCTGGTCTGTAATTTTCGATATCTTCATCTTAGTGATGTTAGAAATTATGTAGTTTCAATGCGATTATGTTGTTTATTTCTCCATTGGTTGTCTAAAATTAGGCGTTCAAACGAGCAGCGGAATCGCTTGAGAAGTTGATGGATGTGACAAGGGAAGAGCTTCCAGACACAATGGCTGCTGTTCGGTTATCAGGCATGGAGATCAGTGACCTAACGATGGAGCTTAGTGATTTAGGGTAAAGCATTTTAAATTTAGATACTTTGTATTTGCCCCCAGCTCGTAAATTAAATCGAGACTCAATTTGTTTCTTTCATGCAGCCAGGAGATCACGCAAGGTGTCAGGAGCTCCACTAGAGCTGTTCGCTTAGCTGAGGAGAGATTGCGCGGGTTAACTAACATGGCTCCACCAGGTTCATAGAATATTAATCGGCTTCATTCTTTTTATACAGTGGGTTGTTGAAATGGTTTTGGGGATAATGAAATTTTTACTCCGTCTTCACTTGATTAGCTTCGGTGCAGGAGGTAGCCAGCAGGAAAACTGATGAGGGAGGACCCGTGTTGGCTAGAACTGTGAGGGGCATAAAAGAGGGCGTAGTTAAGGGTCGCATGGTCTTCCAAATGTTTTTCACTCTGACCCGGTTTTCTAAGATGGCCCTTAACTATTTCGCTAGTCGTGCTATAACTGCTAAGAAGTAATTACATACAGATAACCTCGTGGTGAGCAGCATCAAAATTTTCTTTTGTAAACACGTCTTCGTTTATCATCTTCAGTTAGAATTGTTGTTGGATTTTCATGTTTCAATTAGTAGACTATGAGATTTAGGGACCTACTAGGTTGAAGTTACCGAATAAGCTCTTTGATTTCTCCTTTATTCTTTTTTTGTTCTAATTGTAGCTAATTTTTGTCATGTTGTATAGGCAAGTAATGTAGAATTTTCTTTTGGATACATCTTCTTTGCTCGCTTGTTAATACTGACATATCAGCTTGACAATTGTTTTACTTAGTTTTTTGTCGAGGTTCTTTATGTTTGGATATGCAGAACTTTGGGAAACTTATTATCCCTTTGTTGGCTGCATTTTTAGTAATTCTGTGTATCTGGCAGTTGTGGCCTCATCTTAACATGGCTTTAGAAGGCAATTGTTAGGGTTGTAACTAGACACAGATATTGAGTATCTAATCAAGAGGTGAAGAAAATTATAGCTTCTAAAATGTGAAGAGTGCTTACATAATATACGTGTGCAACTTTATTTCCTTCTTGAGTAAAGCATATGTAAACAGATTCTCATAGACTATTGACTATAGTAGGAGGAAGTTATGATCTCATTAAACACTATTTCATAAGGAGATCAAATTCACTCATTATAGATATAGAGAGGAGATTTAATTGAAATCAAACTAGACGAGTCACCACTCACAAGAAGAGGTAATGTGGAGATAATGGTGGGTGTGGATGAGTAGAAAGAACACTGTTGATAACTGATGAGTGTAATTCGTATCTGCTATTAAGATAACATAGGACGTGAGGTATCAAGGATGCTGCCCTATATATTTGGTGATATATATAGATCAGGTAATGTTGACAGAGCGGACTATTAGCTATGGCTTTATTGAAGGCAACCAAAACTGTGTATATTATTGAAGGTGCATATATCGCCAAAGGTTATATAAAGTGGGAGAGGTCAATTTGAAGGTAGAATTTATACAAAAATATATGAAATTTTGTGAGACTGATTACATGGCTTGTAACTGGGCTGAATTGAAGTAGCGTCTTTTGTGCATGGACGAGGACGAGGTAAAAATGGCTAGGGTGATTTGATGTTTCCTTGTTCACAAATTAGAAACAAAGGATGTGGTGATAGTTTGTTGTATTAATGTCCTAAAGTCCATAAACCAGTATTTCGTAGAAAATAACAAGTTTTCTTATTATGTAGTTTATAAAGGAAGAAAAGTTGGAATCTATTCTACATGGCAAGAAACTACTAGTTATGTTGAAGATTTTCCAAACCCCATCTTTAAAGGTTTTTATTTATTAGACGAAGCTAACATATCTTTAAATATGTTTTTTACAAAATCAAAGTTGTTTCGAACCCATTTTGGAATTTAATGGAATCACCTATGATCGAAACCAAGTTCAAAGCTTTATGAATCATTTCAAGGGTATTAATTGTTGTGCTTTTTTGGCTCATTAAAACCCAAGTCAAGGTTTATGAAGGAATCCTATTTGGATAAGGAGAAAATAAAGTATGCATATGATTTCCTATTGGGATTAGGAAATTATATTTTCTCAAGAATCCCAAATCAATTAGGATAAGGAAATAAGTTGGTTTTTCTTATTCCAAGAAGATTAGGAGTCATATTCTAACTAGAAATGTAACTCAAGTCCTATACCTATAAATAGGGCCGCTGGGAAGCTTTTTTTTAACACAAAAATCGGCAAGCATAAAATGGTAGAGAGCAAGAGTGCTAGAGAGGTTCTAGCAAGGTTTTGGGGAATTAGCTAAGGGGTTTCAATAAGTTTCTTGTAATCAATCGTTTTTCTCCATAGTGCTAGTGATTTCTCAAGAGAGATCACACGAGGACGTAGGCAAAGTTAGCCGAACCTCGGTAAATTTTTTGTGTTTGTGTGGTGTGTTTTCTTTATTGTTCATATTTTATTCCGCATATTCGCACATCATTATCCTTTAAATTTATCACAGGAGTCTATCAAGAAAATAAGATCAATAAGCGATTTTTAAAATCAACATTAATGAAGCAAAAAATAAGATTTCCGAAGAATTAGAAAGTTGCAAGGCAACAATGAATGAGCTTTTAGAAAAGCTACAAGTAGTACAAAATGAAGTACTAAAGCAAAAGCTAGAATTAGTTGAACAACTAATTGATCAGCTTCAAAAGCTAGACGTAGTAGAAGAAAAGCAAAAGAGTCTTCAAAAGCTATAAACGCAAAAGAATAGTAAAGAAGATAATGAGGTAATTTCTGAAAGACCCCTTGATATTATTAATAATACCCTAATGAGAGATCAAGCAAAAAATATATACAAAGCGGTAGAAACTCTACATAATAATATAAAGCAAACTATTTTTGGCCATGCAAAAAATGATAATTTGAAGCGTTTTTTAAAAATTCAAAAGTTTTTGCTTTAAGCGTAGGATTAACTAAGGGTATGACTACTTTTCTACACATAAAACAAAACTGTTACAAATTCTTTTACAAATTCATAACAGCTCAAATAAATCTAGATATATTTCCATTAGAATTTAATATCCCAGACTTTGGACAAGTTGGTATTGAAGAACTTTTTAGTTATGGTATGATTGATAGTCTTCATGCTACCAACATACTAAAGATCTCCTTCCTCCCGGACAAACTATTCCTTATGAATACTCTATAACTTTTTTACAAGTTGACAATCCTCCTTTAGATTGCCTGGACATTTCCTCTGAATGTCTTCAAAGGTACATAGCTGAAAAATACTTTCTCTGTGTAAATGCTATCAGACCTAAATTGGTCGGACAGACTCCGCACATATCAATCTTACTAAGGACCAATGATGTCTGGTTTAAATACCCAATTCCTTGGATTTTTCTCAGTCCCGAAACCGATGAATTCCTCAGAGAACTCCAAGAAGAAGAAGAATTTAGGCTTACAGGCGATCCCTTACTAGAATATGAAGAAGAGTTCAGTGATTCATAATCTAGACACCTAAGCAGAAATGAACAGTCAAAAGCAAAGCATCGGCAGAAGCAGAACATAACAGTCAAAAGCAAAGCGTTGATAGAAGCATACAAAAACAGTTAAAAACAAAGCGACAGTAGAAGTAGACAAGAACATTCGAAAGCAAAGCGTCGGCAGAAAACAACACAACATTAGTTGAAGATAAAAAGCATGTGCACAACAAGACAAGTTACTTTTTGTAAATAAGATTCCTAGTGTCGGCCATTGTTTAGGCCTTACGAATCTTTTCTTGTATAAGTAGAGTCATGCCCTCAGTTGTGAACACATGAGATCAACACACTCAATCTCTTGCAAACTCATAGCTCTCAAAACACCCTCATGTACTTTCCTTTATGTACAATTTTAACACTCATCAATAAAGCTGTGAATATTTTCAGATATATCCAATTGAAGTAAGTTTTGCTCTATTAAAATTTTTCTTCAGTTTCAACACTTAAGAAGCCTTGCCAGGTTAGCGAAAGTATAAGAAGAACATTAAATTTCAAGTATAATGGGGTCCTAGTATTTTTCTGAAAGGTTTCGATGCAATTTTCTCTATAAAAGTATCAGTAGAGTCCCGTTTTTATGAAAACAAGGTTTTATAGTTTTCTTGAAAAACTCCTTGGTGGTGCTGTGTGTAAGTCTTGTTGATAGACCTTTATGAACTTTAGGAGAATTTGAAAACTCGTTTTGGATACGTAAAAACCATGAGATCTTGAAGGACCCATGAGAGAAGGTGGGTTAGAGATGTGAATCTTCATAATGAGCAATTAGTATAAAAGTTGGAGCTGAAACAATGAGGAAAAGGAAAGGCATCTCCAAGGGAGATCATTTTAAGTGATCTTTCGACTTTTCTGTATTCCAAACTGGGGGTTACACTCTACAAGTTAGTTATGGTTCTACAAAATTTCTCTAGTGTAGAAAGTTCGCAAGAAAAAAATTTAGGACAGTGAATTTGCAACAGTAGAAATTGCTAAAGAACAATAGTTCACTTATTGAAATTTTATTTTTTTTAGCGAATTTGTAACGATATAATTTGACTGTCATCAAATATTTTTCATGTCGATGTCCATACTAGAAATGCTCTCTCTGGTTGCATGTTATAAGTCTAATCTTTGCAACCTCGGAGATGAACATGGACCGTGGTGACTTAGACCTAACATAATTATAGTAGTTGTTTAGAAGTCCCAAATGAAGAAATAAGAAGTTTAAACCTAACATAATTATAGTAGTTGTTTACAAGTCCCAAATGAAGAAATAAGAAGTTTAAAGAAGTCTATTGTTGTGCTAGATCTACTTATACTTAGGTTATGTTTGGGATTGTTTTCTTTAAAAAATAATCCTCTTATAGCTTAACTTTAGAAATAATCAGCTTAACAAAAAAGTGGGTAGATGTTTGGGAAACTAAATTTTAAAATTGCATTACTTTTGAAAATATGGAAAATGTATTTAATGAAATGACAAAAATAGACATCATTTTAATGTGTTTGTGCTAACATTGTTAAGCAATTTTAAAATGATAGCTTTGGCTTTTCAAAAAAAAAAAGAGCTTTAGGGAGGATGGACTCGTTGCAGACCAGAGGCCTAAAACAAACTCGACCCATGACTTTGACCCGGTTAGTTTGAAACCCTACCTGCCGTCGCCCCACGCCTAACTGCTGCTATTCAACATAGGGATGACAAAATTTCCCGTGGGGCCCACACTTTTGGGGTGGGGATGAGGCGGGGATGGGGATATATAGTCTAACCCGCAATGAGTATGGGACGGGGATGAGTTTTATACTCCCCACCCCACCCCACCCCACCCCGCTTAAAATAATACTTAGTTAAATTACGTAGTTTCAAAGAAAATAAATATATCTAAAAAAAGAAATATATAAATACATTAACCCTAACTTTACATCTCTTCACCGTTATTTAAGATAAAGTGACAAAACAAAATACTATTAAAAAAACCTAGCCGTTAACTGTAACTCTAAGTCTCTAATGTTTATATTTGAAAATGATTGAATTTTATGACATGTTTTTTAATAGTTTCTTGGAATTATTTATTACTTTATATTTTATATTATATTCAGTGGTTATATATTTGTTATTTTAATAAAAAAAATTATAAATGGGGCTAATGGGTGGGGATGGGGAAAGCACTCCCCGTTGTACCCCGCCCCGCCCCAACCCGCTCCATCTATGGTAGGGTTTTTTGAGGGTATGGGTTTTCAAAAAATAAATGGGGTGGGGTGCGGGGAATGCTACCCCGCCCCAAACCCGCCCAATTGCCATCCCTAATTCAACCTCTCCACAGGCGTGCCGCTCATTTTGTGATGCCACTCATCCCACCTTGCGCTGGCCCGTCGCTCATCTCCTGCCGTTGCTCGTCCCGTCTCCGTCAATCGTCACCGCTTTCTGTTTTCTCGGTTGATTCCTCTGTTTTCGCAATGGCTGTTTTGGGCGTTGCTTTGTGCCGCATTCGGCATCGCCATAGGAGGTCTATCCTCTTCGGCACTGGAGGAGGCGAGACGCCTCCTCCATTTCCAGATTTTATGGAACCTTTTTTGACTTCAGGCGGTGGCCGTGGCAACCAACCCTATCAGATTTTTATATTTTCATAATTTTTACTTTTTAGTTTTTTATTATAGTATTATTATATATAAGTGTAATATTGTCTTTTAATTAAATAGTGAGGGCATTGTGGACATTGCATACACAATAAACTAGCTTCTGCTTAAAAAAGCAACTCCAACCTCAGAAGATGATTATTGAAAAAGCAAATTAGAAAAACAATTGTTTTTGGAAAGTTTACCAAAGATCCATTTGCTTAAAGCTTAAGAAATAAGTGGTTGTTTCTCAAGTTTTGGGTAAATGTGTGTTTGGTAAACTACCAAAAACAACTTATTTTATAAATTGCTCATCCAATAAGCAGTTTTTGAGAAATTGGGCGAGGGTTGCTTTTCTAAGCTGATTTATGGAGAAACTGACTTCTTATCCCTAGAATGTCTATATTTCCCCAACTATTTTAATATAAAGACAATAATACCCCCCTTTTTTAATATTGATAATTTTTTGAATTAATAATATTTAAAACACTGAAAAATTAAAAAATTAAAAATAATTTTGTTGTTAAATCGTATAGTGGTGGCTACAACCGACGACGAAGGCCGGAGGATGGCCAGCTACCACCGGCGACGTTGAAGTCTTCGGAGGAAGTCGAAGTCATCGAAGCTGTTGAAGTAGATGGCTAGCTGCCTCCTCTGTTTCATGATTGAAATCGCGAATTTGTCGGCCAGCTACCACCGGCGATGTCGATCGACGATTCTGCCATGCCATAGATATTGGTTCTACTCCGGTGATGGATGAGGTTCCTCCATTTTCCTGACGAATCCGGGACCATATCTCATGATTTCAAAACTTGTAAGTCGACGGTGAGGGAGATGATGTCGGCAGCGAGGGAGACGATGTCGACGTCGAGGGATGACAGATGGCGACGATCTCGATGTAGAATCTGATGGAGCGGGAAACAATGGCAAATTTGGAGCTTGAGTTGCAGAGATTCCATTGATGGCTACTTGAGTGGGTGAGTTGACTCAACAGACTTGTAATGAGAAAACCGAGCTGACTCAACAAATTAGTATTGTGATGAATGAGTTGACTTAGTAGAATATTTAAAAGAATATATATACACACATATATATATATATATATATATGTATATATAGTTTTTTTATTGTCAATTTGAATTGATATAAAATATATCAGTGCCTTGTATGTGGGCCATTGAATTTAAAAAATGCTTTAACAAGTGCATGCAGTCAAGTTAAAGCATTTAAATCTAATGATCCACATGTAAAGAACTAATATATCTTATATTAGTTCGAACTGATAAAAGAAAAACTATATATATATATATATATATATATATATATATCACATGCTTTTTAAATGTATTTTTACTTTAAATAAAAAACAAAAAAATTAAGTAGTAAAAAAAAAGAGTGGTTCTATTGGTACACTACCTACTGGTCTATTCATGCCCCACTTTTTAAAATTTGGATTTAATTAAATAAAATTAAATGTTTTTATTAAATTTTTTGGTTTAATTCCAAAACTACCAATTTTACTTATTTTTCAAATTTAATATATACAATACATGATCTCTCTATCTCTGATATCTGTATCTGTATACATCTCTCTGACCTCCATTAATTGATTTATTTTTTCTTTTTATTTCTTTTTATTTTTTAGTTTTTTTTTCTTCATATTTCATGGTGAAAAAGAATAATAAAAAATAACATGGTACTTCAACACAACGACAGTTTGATATCATTCTAAAGAAAAATTAAACTTCAAACATATTTCCAGATAATGAATTGTTTCCAGATGCTAACTATCATTGTCAGACAATTCTTGATTTATGTCATTCTGAGACAATTCTTCTAGATGTTTGATATCGTTCTTAGATATTTTTTCCATATTCTTGATATTGTTTTCAAACTCTTCCATAATATTCTATATATGTGTAAGAAATAGATTTTAAGGTTTAAGAGTTAATTTTTTTTTTTGAAGAAACAGATTACTAGTTTTTTTTTTTGAAAAAGGAATGTGAGATTTTAATAGTTTTACTTTGTAGAAGATTTCTTTCCTTAAATAGTATGTCTCCTTAAGTAATTTTAATAAAGGAAAAAAAGAATATTATATAATTAAAAAAGTGGAGTATAAATAGACCAGTAGGGTATGCCAATAGCACAACTCAAAAAAAAAATTGAATAATATATTACATTTTATTAATTATGTCTATTTTAAACATTTTCCATAATTAATTAAAGTTTACCAAACACTTTTTCAATACTTTTTTATAAGTTAATTATTTATAAATTCAATTTACCAAATACTTATCAACTTATATTGTAAGTTGATTATTCCTTAAAGTAAACTAAAAATGGATTATTTGATAAACAAAGTAATCCCAAACATAGCTTTAGTGAGTTGTAGTTGAGTACGTGGAAGCAAGTTTGGGGAATTTCTGGGTTGTTCTAAAAAATATGCATTGGGTTGTTAATCAATCTATAATCAGGTCCTCTGTTCGCGGGCCCATTTAATCTCAAAATCTAGCAAGCTGTAACAGCATATCAATATGCATGACTGCGTCTTAGTGCCTGGTCCCAGACATACAAAGATACTTATTGATAGTTAGCATTTGAGAAAGAGACAGTAAACCTTTCACGCACGTTTGTGGCTATTTCAAGATCTACCATGTCACTATGGTGAGAAAATCTTGTTTGCACCTGGTTCGATATATCATAACTCATCGATGCATACCATATGGAATAGAGAACTTATTTGATTGTTATTTTTACCACATGGTATGCACCCATTGCACTGGGTGCATATAAGATTTTCTCTACTATAATAATGCAAGCATGTCTGCATGTGTTTGATATATTTTTTACCAGTGTTGTGCCAGTAAATTAATATTTGTTGGTCATGGGTGTAAATATTAAATTGCTCACAAATGTCGGATTTTTTTTTCTCGTTACATAGTAAGCTACTATGTGGCCAAACTCGATAATATCATTAGTTTAAAAGAAATTGTACGATTGAAAATTAGGAAAATAAAATTAATGAACATGTCATTCAGAATTTGTCCAAAGTCCCACATTAATTGCTCATTAATTCCATGATCCGTTGTCAAGATGCAGCTCTTCTGATTTATTTGATGATATGTTGTTAAGATGGAGCCCTTCTGATTTATTTATTTAATTAGAATAAAAGATTTCTTATAAAAGGGAAGATGATGTTGACCCATTAATATGTCCATCACATTTAGACCATGAGGTTGTGGATTTAACTATTTTCTCTTCTTTCAAACCCCGAATTATTCTAATATTTCAATAAATATATATATATTTGTTATACAATGACAAGACATTTTATTGGCTAAATTAGTCAGTATTATTCCTATCCAAATTAGTTACATCCATTCACACAAATTTACATGCTCTTCCCATACTATGAAATCATGAAGACATAGTAATTAAGTTAGGGAGTTTTATAGTTATTTAATTAGCATCATGAGTTAATGGCTGGGGATTGAAGAATAAGGATCGATGAAATTAATTAGCATCACGAGTTTTATAGTTGTCTCATGGCTTCATGCCAATTATGGTTTCAAACTCATCATCATTTCATATATCACCAACTTGTCATTGCATATTTGTTGACGAAAACATATCAAGAGGTCAATATCATTTTAAAGGTCAATGATCGAATCATTAAATTTAAGAAAGAAAAACGTTAAAGTACTTTATTAGGATCAAATAGGGTTACAAGTTACAACTTTCTTTCACAATCACGTACAAAAACTCTAATATGTATACAAAGAAAAAGCCCACAGAAAACTACGAAAATTCCACAAATATATATGTGTGAACTTTTCAAAGTTTGTACAAGTCCTAAGAAATCAGCGGATTTGACATTTTGACTTCATCTTCCATCGCTAATTGGTGGACTTGGCGGGCATCTCGAAAGTAACCCATATTCCTCCCTATATATACAAATATCATATATGCAAATAATTCAAATATCAGTCAAAACACGTTTCGAGTAATAAAAACATACATTAACATTATATGTCCTAAGTTGACGATATCTATACCGTAATAAAGAGTTATAAATAAACAAATCGATCGAGAGAGATATATACATTGATTTGACCTCCTACTCTGGAGCTAATTGGCGGTCTTGGTGGGCTTCTTGCAAGGAACCCATCTTCCTCCCCTACACACATGTAAACAATCCAAATATTAATCAGAAACCCATTTCGAGTATTAGAAATATACATCATGATCGTCTGTTTGAAGTTGAAAATATATACACCGGAACAAAGTATTATGAACACATAGATTGATAGAGAGAGAAATATACATTATTGAAGTGATCTCCTCCTCTAGAGCTAATAGGTGGCCGTGGTGGGCTTCTTGCAAGCAACCCATCTTCCTCCTCCTACACACGTATGCAAACAATCCAAATATTAATTAACGACACATTTCGAATATTAGAGATACATATTATGACCGTGTGTTCGAAGTTGACAATATCGAATATAGTGTTACAAAGAAAGATAGATAGAGAGTTAAATATACATTAATTTGATCTCCTACTCTAGAGCTAATTGGTGGCCTGGGTGGGCTTCTTGCAAGCAACCCATCTTTTCCCCCCTACACATATATGCAAAAATCCAAATATTAATCAAAGATACGTTTCAAGTATTAGAAATATACATAATGATCATATGTTCGAAGTTGAAAATATCTACACCGGAACAAAGTGTTACGAACATATAGATTGATAGAAACATCGATAGAAAGAGAAATATACATTAATTTGATCTCCTCCCGAGCTAATGGACGGCCTTGGTGGGCTTCTTGCAAGCGACCCATATTCCTCCCCCTACGAAAATATGCAAACAATCCGAATATTAATCAATGACACATTTCAAGTACAAGAAAAATACATTTTTCTATGTTCGAAGTTGATAATATCTATACCGGGACAAAGTGTTACAAACAGACAAACCGATAGTAAGAGAGAAATATACATTGATTTGATCTCCTACTCTGGAGCTAATTGGCGGCCTTGGTGGGTTTCTTGCAAGCGACCCATCTTCCTCCCCCTACAAACATATGCAAACAATCCAATTATTAATCAAAGACACATTTCGAGTACAAGAAACATACATTTGTTCCGTGTGTCCAAAATTGAAAATATCTATACCAGAACAAAGTGTTATAAATAGAAAGACCGACAGAAAGAGAAATATACAATAATTTGATCTCCTACTCTAGAGCTAACTGGCGGCCTTGGTGGGCTTCTTGCAAGCGACCCATCTTCCTTCCCCTACAAACATATGCAAACAATCCCAATATTAATAAAAGACATATTTCGAGTTCTAGAAACATACATATGTTCCGTTTGTTTCGAAGTTGATAATATCTATACCTAAACAAAGTGTTACAAATAGACAGACTGATAGAAAGAGAGAAATATACATTAATTTGATCTCCTGCTCTGGAGCTAATTGGCGGCCTTGGTGGGCTTCTTGCAAGCGACCCATCTTCCTTCACCTACACATATACGCAAACAATCCAAATATTAATCAGAGACACATTTTTTTAAGTACTAGAACATACATTTGTTCCGTATGTCTGAAGTTGACAGTATCTATACCCGAACTAGTGTTACAAACAGACAGATAAAAAGAGAAATATACTTCAATTTGACCTCCTACTCTGGAGCTAATCGGCGGCCTTGGTGGGCTTGCAAGCAGCCCATCTTCTTCCACCTACACATATATGCAAACAATCCAAATATTAATCAAAGACATATTTCGAGTACTGGAAACATACATTTGTTCTGTGTGTCCGAAGTTGACAATATCTATACCGGAATAAAGTGTTACAAACAGACAGAAAAATTGAAAGAGAAATGTACATCAATTTGATCTCTTATTCTGGAGCTAATAGGCGGCCTTGGTGGGCTTCTTGCAAGCGAACCATCTTCTTCTCCCTACACATGCAAACAATCCAAACATCAATCAAAGACAAATTTCGAGTACTAGAAACATATCGGGATCGTGTGTTCAAAGCTGGCCATATTACACTGAAATAAAGTGTTACAAACAGAATAGATAGAGAAATATACATTGATTTGGTCTTCTCCTTCGGAACTAATTGGTAGCCTTGATGGGCTTCTTTGATCCTCTACCCTTGTTGGGGACTTCTTCCCATATTTATCCTCCTGCACATATACATGCAAACAATCCAACCAATAGTTACAAAACACAACACACACACACGTATATTTTATTGAGTAGAGTACTGAGAGATATTAGGAATATTGTGTGTTCGAAGCGGACAATATTTATGCTGAAGCTAGCTAAGTGTTACAATAGACATATAGATAGATAGAAAGATATATACAGTGATTTTCATTTGTCTTTCAGCCTCTGAAGTAGAATTTGCATCAGTTTGTTGATCATCAGTTTCAGGATGGTCATGATAAACATGATCATGATCACCACCCAGGCACTTGCAAAAGGCCTTGAAGAGAAAACAAGAGTTATTCGACAACAGCTTATACATCCTTTCTCTTCTCTTCTTGAATTTGTATTTTCCTTTTTTTTTTCCCTTCTTCTCCTCTCTGGTTGTGTTTTGTGTTTGACTGTTTGGTGGGTATTTATATATCTTCACCAGCCACTTCGAATCTCAATTGGCTAGAAACAGTCAACTGCCATTTTGTGTTTAATGACTTTCTGTTCACATTTCATTTTCGTTTTCTTTCTTATAATGCATTTATATATCATATTATGGCTTATGGGTTCAAGTACTATAGAGTTTTATGTTATTGAATGTTGGTATCATTTTTCAGTGTAATGTAAACTGCCTCTGTATAACTATATAGAATAATCTTATATATATATATAGTCTTTTTACTTTCAGTTTGTCCTGATATAAAATATATGATGACGAAGAATGTGAACCATAAATTATTGAGAAGTTTTGATAAGTGCATAAACTTTGAGTCAAAGTATGTAAATCTAATGGTCCACATTATAATTTATGATATATTTTATATCAGGACAAACTGACAATAGAGAAATTGTATAAATATAAATATATATATATATATATATATATATATATAAAAGCAGAAAAAAAGAAGAAGCAAATAAACAAATTCTTTTATTTTTTTAATTAAAAAAATAGATATTTGGACTGTTTATTTATTGTTTGTTCCCAACAGATCCTTGAGTCATTCAGTGTTAAATTAATTAAAAAAATTATAATTTTATTCGCTTTACGGCCGCGGTAAATAAAACTTTCATTATTATTCTACCCAAATATGAATGACTTAAAATATAAAATTCTCATAATTATTTACAACAAGATGTGTAGTTCTCTCGCAGTTTAGTTTCAATTTCTTATTTTGTCTTTGTTGGCTAGAACTATATAGTTATGATCTAATGCAGTCGATATGCATATTTTATAATACAGATAACGAGGATCCTTAGTAGAATTACTATATTTCCGTAATTTAAGTAAATAATTCTACGTAGAATTATTGTTGTTGATACGTATTATAAACCATTTCAACCGTGCTAACTTAAGAGTTCTATATAAATAGATAATAATTATTATTATTATTATTATTCGGCCAACAAACCCAAACAATAATCAAAACACATGAAAATAAGAAAATAATAAAGAGATTTTATGTGGTTCGGCGCAAGTGTATGTCCTCAGAATGCACCAACACTCAACTTCTATTATCAAATCGGTGTTTACAACGGTGAAGTAAAACTCTCTTTTACACGTGACTCTCCGTATTTTTTTCTCTCTAGAACTCAAACCTAAGAATACAAGAGTTTAGATAATAATACCCTGAGGTAAAATTGTACTAAAACATGATATGACAAGTAATTAGAGCTCGACCCACTATGCATTAAGGCGATATTATTGATTTAGGCCTCAAAATCCAACCGTACTGCACGTTTGTAACATTATAACATTATAGAATCATACCTTGTATGAAAAAACCTGCGGGATCCTGATCATGATCGTTCTTTTCTCCCTCTATATAACAATTATTTTATGAAGAGTTTATCCATGACTTTGTTATCTCACTTTCCCACATCTAACCACTAGCACCTCTTCTGGGCGACTGGATCCGTTTCGAGATAGATTTGCCAACTAATTTACATTTGTTGTTTTGTTTTTTATTTTTATTTTTATTGGCTCATATATAGTAGAGTACTTGGGATATGTAATATATAGCAAGCCATTTTTGACGAGATCTGTACGGTTCCTCTTGACTTGAGATTCTTGACAGTTGACACACTCAATCTGATATTTAAATTTTGATTTAATATCATACTAATTAATAATTAATAAAAGGTGTTAGGTTATTATTATTTTTCATTCATGTTTTGTTTTGTTAGTACTTAATCACAAATTGTACATCCTCGATCTCTTCTCCCCTTCAACGTTAGCGGTGAGCAATTGGAGTCTCATAGGCACTTTAGAAATATATGTTAGAAGTTTTCTATTCAGAGTTATGGAAGTAAATATTAGTACTGCACATGTAATGTTTCATCTTATTAAGTTTCGACAGACTTCTACTTGTTAAGTGTCAAATGTAAAAATAATAATAATAATTAATCATAAATTGTAAAATTGTTCATGTGAAAACTTATTATATTTCGTTCTCATTATTTTGGTCATAGCCCGTGTTATACATATAATTAGATTGAAAGACATGTCAGCTAGAGAGATGAGAAAAGCAAGAAACCAATGGGTTGAGGCTGAGCCCCTCGTGTATATAACAGAGGCCAATACCACAAGGTTCGTCAAGAAGAACATCATATACAGGTTTGGAGTTCCGAACACCATCATCACTAACAACTGGACCTAATTCGACAAAGAGAACTTCATAAGGTTGTGTAAGAAATTAAAAATCAACAACTACTATGCATCTGCCCATCTGCAGACGAACGAACAAACCGAGACAGTGAACAACGTGATCAAGCACAACCTGAAAGCCAAACTCGTTGCCAAAAAAGGGAATTGGGCCGAGAAACTCCTTCAGGTACTATAGGCATATCGAACTACAAAGAGAACCTCAACTAGTGAGACACCCTACTCAATAGCGTTCGGAACCGAAGCTGTCATCCTTGTGGAAGCAACCTTCTCATCCCCGAGGGTTCAACTCTTCCAACCATATCTCAACGTTGACATGCTAAAAATACAAAATGGATGAACTAGAAGAACATAGGGATTTGGCTCAAGTAAGAAATGCAGCCTACAAACAGAGAGCAGCGGGGGTATTACAACTCGCATGTTTGGATAAAGAGGTTTCAGCTCAATGACTTAGTCATAAAGAGGGTATCACCGAATACCATAGATAGGGCAACATGAACTCTTGCAAACAAATGGGAATGGCCATACCACATTGTGCGACTAGCAAGACATGGAGCCTACTACATTTCTCAGCCAGAAACAGGTATCCTACCGCAACCTTGCAATGCTCAATATCTGAAGATATACTACCCCTAAAGGAGATTTATCTCATGTGAAGGTTTATTTTAGATTTGCTATTTTTTTTTTAGCTTTTTAGCCTCTGATAGTATTTTTTAAGTTCGTGATTCTTATTAATAAAATATCCTCTACGGAGTTGATGCCTACGTTTGTTTATAGAAAAGTGCTTCGACAAGATAAAACCCTTGGGAAGACAATGCTAAAGAAAAAAAAGAATTGCCGATCCGATTTGCTCAGCGTAGAACAAGAAGGCGAATATAACCTCGTAAGGCTAAAAATGCTTCATAATTGAGAAAGTGCCCGAGAGTCGTTAAGCATTAGGATTTAACCCAATAGAAAACCCCTGCCGAACTTACTAATGCAAGGCAGTGTCAGCAATCTGACCACCTCACAATGCAAGAGCTGTTTTATTACGGAGAAAGCACTCGAATAAGCGTTAAAAGCTAAACACAGTAGAAAACGATGCCGAACCGATTAGGTGCAATGCACTATCAGCAATCCGGGCACCTCGTTGTGCAAGGGCCGGTACATTCTAGAGAAAGCACCCGAGATAGCATTAAAATTTGGAGCCCGATCTAATAGAAAACGCTACAAACCTAATATGTATAACAAACATTATCAGTAATCTAGCCACCCATGCAGCGACAAGAAACCGAGAGACGTCTCAGGTAACTTTCTCAGGGACGCTTGGTGTAGGGTCTTAATATGTCTTGACTAACACTGAGTATAATGCATGTCTAATCGTGCTAAGTATATCAGCCTAAGTACTCGCAAGCCTGCATGCTTTAGCGAGCAAAGGGATCTCAACACTAAGAGGTAAGGTTCGAGATGTCTTGCAAGGCAATCAAACAGGATATGTTGAAGACTAGCAAACAATTATATGAGCATAAAAATGAGAATGACACGGATAGATATGATATTCATTGACTGAAAAAAATAGCTACAAAGTGTGGACGAACATCCATATACAAAAATATATATGATAAGATCCTTTTCAGGTCAGCAGAAATTAAAGAAGAACAAAAAAGGAAAACTAGTGATACCACATTATCGAAAGTCAATTGGTCAACTTGAAGGATATTGACCGATGGCACATCGTCAAATAAAGCCACATCACAAGGACAACCGAGCTAGATTTTCAGGCGTACGTGTCAAATAAACCCACTCGACTAAGGTACCTTAATGATCAAGGATTCTGCTCGCCAAGGTCTCTACCCAACGAGATTTCCTCGGCTATATCAGGAAATACTATCTTATCAAGATATGCCACATCAAGTAGAGATTCACTTGAATGCTAAATCTCAGGATCACATTCCAACAAGGAAATATCACTATTCCACCTAAGTACAAGAGATTACTACGGGGAAACTAACTCGAAGCCTCTAGAAGGATAAAACACCAAACAGGAAACAAATCATAAACAGGCTACTCAAGCATAATCTTACAAGGATTCTAATTGTGAATCTGTTACTTACAAGGTAAGGATTATGGCAACACCCTATCAACCCATATAAATGCCACTGGAAATCATTGTATTACGATACGAAAAATCATTCAAGAACATGAAAGTATTGAGCGTGTAATCTCTGAGTTATAGTGATATTTTCCTCTCAGTCTCAGGCAACCGTGGTTTTTTCCATGCCTTAGGGTTTTTCCATCTAAATTTCCTGTTCTTGTTTTTCTTTACATTGCACCCTAAACCATCATTTTTGCCGAATCTACCACCCACAACAGGCTGTTTGGCGACTGCATCTTCTCCACGTGGAAAACAGGGTTTTGGCTATCTCACCTTGACTAGTCAAACCTTTGATTTGCCCATGTATTATTGTTGGCGGATTGACTTTTCAACTATAAAAAAATCACCTTAACAGCTCGATAGATATGCATTACAGAAGAGGGTCCTTTTAACATTGTGAATCCACTGGATACAATTTTAATGCCACTAGAAATTAATTTCAATTGCACGTTAAATGTGTTAATATGTGGCTTAAATTAGTCAATAACCTTATTTGATATAGATTCCTATTTTATCTCTACACATATTATAAATATATAGTTATAGGATCTTTTAGTGAAAAAAAAGAGTCTCTTTTAAGCCGTCAAGGTTCTTTTTGTAATAGGGTTTTGGTTTTTGTGAGTGATTATGAGACACTCTTTTCTAATCTCCATTGATCATAGCTAGTGAATTTCTTTTCCTCTCTGTCCATAGATGTAGGATTTACGCTGAACCACATAAATTTCTCTTATTTCGTTTTGCTTTTATTTTGCCTATTTATTTTGTGTCTTGACAAGACAATGGTTGGTAAAATGGTTGGTAAATGCTATTATATACTATGGAATTTAAAACAATACAACTTGATATTTTTCTCCCATTATAAATATATATATATATATCTCATATTTTTCAACTCATTTTCCCCACCTAACCATTAATTTGCATCTCTTCTGGGCTTGTTTAGATTTCATATTTTCTTCTCTTATTTTGATTGACTCATAGAACGTAGAAGAGTATTACTTTTTGAATATTCGAAGAGTATTACTTGAGATAAATATAATCGTTATAGCAAACCAGTTTTGAACAACTTGTGGACAGGTCCTCTTGACTTGATCAGAATTTGATGGTTGACATGTACACCTTATAATCTAGTATTAAATTTTTTATTTAATTATCCTAACTAATAAATAATTAACTAGTATGCAACCCGCATGATGTGTGGGTATTGTAAAATATAAATATGATTATACCTCAGTTTGCAAGTCTTTAATTTATTAAACCAAATATAATATGATTAATTTTTCTATATGCAGATTAATGGATAAGCCACTTTTATTGTTGTTGATATATGTTACGAAAGTATACTTAATAATGTGGTTGAAAAATAACAAATAAAAAAAATGTGTCTATGGATACATAGTTGAGTGTCCAAAAATGTTTTGAGCATAAGTTGAGCTCAAACTTAATATTGTATCCAAATTCAATACGAGATTGATTTGGGGTGAAGCTTCAAAGCATAAAATTTAGTTGAGCAAGAAATGCAAAAAAAAGTTGTGGCGACACTGTTTACATAGAAACGTAAAATAAAATTTTACGCATACAAATTGATTAAAAAAAAATAGAATGGTACGGTCATCATTTTTAGTGAAAAATATTGTACACAAATATATGGAACTTACAAATCAACGTCTATTTTTACCAGGAGAGGACTTGAATAAATGTATATATCCAACACAAAGTATCTCAACTTCGCTAAACACAATCTCTCACCGGGTTCTCTTAAATTCTTCAAACAAAATTGTTCACAATAACGAATTACATGGGCGAAAATACATTTAATTAATTCCCATAAAAGTCCGTAAAAAAACATTAACTTGTTTAGAAGTAAGAAAAATTGAAATTACAATTATTTCTATAATGCACGAATATAAATAAATAATCGGTGGTAAAGCCACCTCGTGGTGTGGAGGTCATAGCCCCCAAATCCAATTTATTTTTTTAAAAAGTTTATTCAAATATATTGATTTAAATTGTGTATAAAAGGACTGTTTGTCCTACAGTCCTACCCATCGATGATGCATACTCTCTACTTTGTATGAATTGAACCTTATATGTATATCTAATCCAAGTTAACATGATTTTTATTAATTTCCAACAAAAACAATATAAAACGTACATGCGAAAAGTTGAACACAAACAAAACAAAAGGCATCAATTGCCCATGATCATGATAAGAAGACCGAGTGAAAATCTAAATATTGATATTAATAAAAAAAATAATCACTATTACAATACTAAAATTTAAATAATTTTCTCTGCACCTTCTACTGACCATGCTGCTTATTTTTAATTTCCTAAGTAGCATACAGCATTATCATAGGAAATATTAGGGTTAGAGAATGAATCTTGCGATATGTCATTAATTGAGAATGATTTAATAGCCAATAGTCTAGCCACTAATCTCTCATTTAAACAATCAGTCATGTTTGTGAAAATTGATTGAACCATGTGTCATGCCCTAGGCATTTTTAGTTAATTTTCTGATGTGTTTTTGGGTTGATTTGCTGGGTTGAAGGTTTCTGGAAATTGATTGAAGAACTGAAGAAGAAATCGTGAAGATTGAAGAAGAGAAAGTTTGAAGATAAGAAGCAGATCAGAAATTGAGAAGAGAGAGAAATAGAATAGGGAATTAAGATAAGGTGGAGAGAGAGAAATTGTAGAGAGAGAGATTAGAAATTAGTTGAGAAAATGAATGTAATATTTCTTGATATCCAAATGATTGTTACATACTCATATATAAAGGAAATTGAATAGAAACCTATGTAAAAAAGACTCTAAACTAATTAGGACTTTAGAGGAATATTATTCCTAACAACTCACTTACATTAACTATCATAGACTCTCAAGGAGATAATTCCCTACAACAGACTAACATTAATTAAGATAGGATCGTATGAGAAATGATTCCCTACAGTGAGACACACATTAATTAATATGGACTCACACTAAATTCCTAAATTAATCCCTAATTTTCCAATCCTTACATTCCCTTTCCCTTGAAAACATCCTTATTTGGAAAGTAGTAATTGTCTTTGATTGGATGAAGATCATCACAAAACAACACAATCATATTTCATCAAATAATCAATACTAAAAAAACCGAAAAATAATCAAAATAAAGATCCCCGTATCGTGAAACAAAAACAAATTATAAAAAAAATTGTTTTACCTTCAATGTTATCGATCGGGCATTGATATTCCCTTTCCTATTATCTGGCATCCATGGCGAAGAATTTTTTTTCTTCTTTCAATAAAAACAAAATCAACCCATAAAAAATTCATCAGGATGTTTTTTTTGAACCAATTCATTAGAGTGTTTTAGGTATAAGAACAAATACATATAAAAAAACTAAAGCTCAAGCGAATTTGTTCAAAAGAATATATATATATATATATATATATATATATATATATATATACATAAAAAAGTGACAATGATTCAGCCTTCAATCCTCAAATCCTTCTGCTCAAACAGCCAAATCTGAATGCGTGCTTTCTGGGCCCATTAAAAAAAACAAATGAAGATAAAAAATATGGCCAAAAACAAGTGTACTTACGCTTTGAAGGAATCAGAAAATCAAGTTTTGGAAACAGAAAATAAAAAATAAGCAAACGTTAAAACAAAAATTAGCCAAAAGCTAACAAACGAGTGTATTAATTGCTCTCTCCCTCATAGCTGAAACTCAGTTGTAGAAGAACTCACATAAAGTAATAAGAAAAACAATACTCAAAAAGAAAAATAAAATAATCAAAATAAAGATCTCCAATTCGTGAAACAACACCAAAAAAAAAGTAAGGCATCCATGGCACACAAACTTGTTTTTTTCTTTCAATAAAAAAAACAAAAACTAAAACAACCTATATAAAACAATTTCACAATCTTTCAAGAAAATTCTCACAATTTATACAAACAATGTACCAGTAGATATTCAACTATTTCAAACCCAAAAACATATATACATTTATAATAATAGTAATAATAATAATAATAATAACACTTTTTGTTTGGGGCTGTTTTCCCCTATTTTTGTGCTTATTTGGCTATTATTACTCTTTATTATATTGTACAGAGACAAAATAACTTTACTATAATATAAAAAATAAAGGGTATTTACATACTTTAACTAAAATTATTAAAGTCAACTGTTATATTTAACACCGTTAAGTCATTAGGGGGACCAATTTGGCCACTTCTAAAAAGAGGGACTAATTTGACACTTGAAAAAAAATGTCATATTGGGGAAAACAGCAATAACCAAAATTCCAAAATATAATAACACAATTATATTGGGTTATATTGGGTCCTGGACTTTTTTTTAAATTCCAAGTTGTTTGCGACTTTTACAAAAGTGACCAAATTGGTTCTTACATTTTTCCCAAGTGTCAAATTAGTCCCTCTAACTAAGTTCTATCCATCAACTTTAACTCTATTGGGGTAAAATTGTATTTTATTCCTAAACAATATAATATTGACACATGCACCATTTTTTTAACACATGTATATTTTTGTTTATTTTATTTGCGTGTTTTGATTTTTAAATAATTTTGTAAACATCACTTGTATAATATTAAAAAAAACAGTATTATATAAAAGTGATAAAAGACTAAACTGAGAATGACCGGCAACTTTATTTAAAAAAATAAAAGTATAATTGACATTGTCTTATTAAAATATTTTTAGAATTTTTTAGAGAATTTTAATAAAAAAAGGTACAAATGGTGTTTCATTATTAATATTTTTAGATTTAATTGTAATTATAATGGAGAATTTAATGCACAGAGACAAAATAACTTTACTATAATATGACAAATAAAGGGTATTTACATACTTTAACTAAAATTTTTAAAGTCAACTGTTATATTTAACATCGTTAAGTTATTAGGGGGACCAATTTGGCCACTTCTAAAAAGAGAGGGACTAATTTGACACTTGAAAAAAAATGTGAGGACTAATTTGGTCACTTTTATAAAAGTCGTAAATAACTTGGAATTTAAAAAAAAGTCCAGGACCTAATTGGTAATTGCCCTTTCTTTTATCATTTATGTATATGGATACTGTCTAGGATTTTTCAACATATGATCATTTGTGATGCTTTTTCCCCCTTAGATTGGTCCAATTTTATCAAACAGATAATTTAAAAATGAAAAAAAAAGAGTCATTGCTCTCTCTCTGATGTGAAGAACTCAGTTGCAGAAGAACTCACACAAAATTATTCAATGGATAATTTGAATTTATATAAAATGGAGTGGAAAATGAAGGGTTGTTTGATTGTTATTCTTCAATGGAGAATTTAAATTTATAGAAAATGATGAAATGATGTAAAGAAAGATAGAGAGAATTAAACGAAACTGTAGATATTCTTTACCAGTTATAATCAAATAGCAGCAAAACCAATGTAATTATTGTTCTAATAAATCCAACTCAGTATTTTTTTTTTGGTTAAACCACAAGTGTCCCCACTCAGATTGGCAACCAATCATTAAGAAGTGGGACTAATCCTGCTCGGGGAGGGAGGCACATCTAGAGGTGTCCACGGTTTGGTTAAACCGGCGGTTAAAAACAGAAACCGAAATTAGAAAACAGAAACCGAAACCGAAACCGAAACCGGCGGTTACAAAATCGGTTGGAAACTGGTTGAAGCCAGTTCGGTTTCGGTTTGGCCTTGCGAAAAACCGACCAAAACCGGACAAAAACAGCCCGAAACCGGCGGTTTAACCGCCGGTTTACAATAAAAATAAATAAAAAAAAAGAACCAATTACAAGACGACAAGTGTCCTTCAATTTGAAAAAACTTATCAAAATTTGACCGTTGGGTTGGACCGTTGGACACCAACGGTTAAAATTTTTAATATATATATATATATATATATATGTCACCCAATGAGAAGCCGACACATGTCACTATAATTGTGAAAAAAATTGAAATTGTGACAATGTGACCGTTCTGAAGACTTCATCTATTCTGACTTCCTCCAACGGCCAAATTTTTTTTCCCTTATTTTAATTTAATTGCAAATATGCCCCTCCACCTAAATTCTATAAATACCACCTCATATTTCATTCTTTTTCACACTTCAATACTTCATTCTTCTCTCATTCTCTCTCAAATCTCAATCTAAAATTTTCAATTCTCTCTACATTCAACATTTTTATTTTATTTTCATTTCTCATATAAATTAATAAATATATATTTCTTTTATTTTTTACAAGCATCTGTTATATTTACTTATAATTATCAATTTTTTTACTATTAGTATTTAATTATTTATAATTTATTTTTTAATGGCAAGTGGGGGAGACGATTCAAGTCTAAGAAATTTGGACAGAGGAAAGGGTCCATTGCAAGATTTGTTGGAACACGAAGGTGATGACGTCAATTACAATGACCGAATTTACCACGAGTTCCTTCAAAGAGAATTTGGATCCGATCTCTCTCCTAATTCTAATCCCCCTCTAATAATTTCTGAGCCAAATCTCAATACCCCCACTAGTAATGAAAATATATCTACCCCTTCTACCATGCCACCCTCTTCAGATGATTTTTATGCAGGTGAAGAAGAAAAGCCGTTGAAGTCCGATCTGTTCAAAACCCATATGAAGAAAACTGAGTTAGATGACGAAACGATCAAAATCAAGTGCAACTACTGCCCCAAAACATACAATACCAGTAAAAACTTCGGATATGGCACGTATTGGGCTCATATTAGGAAAAATCATCCGTCCGAAATGGTGAAGGCTAGTAACCAAGCCCAAATCTCCAGGTACGGAACTCCTAACAATCAATTATTTCATTATACGTCTGAAAAAAATAAGGAAGAATTAGCAGTAATGGTTGCAGTAGAACACTTACCTTTTAGTTTTGGTGAGAAAGTTGGTTTTGTTAATTATTGTCAAAATGCATTAAATCCTGCAATGCAACATGTTCCTAGAATCACTCTCACACGTGCACTGTTTTCCATTTACAAAAAAGAAAAACACAAATTGACATCATTTTTTTTATCAATTTGAAGGTCTCGTTTCCGTATGTGCCGACATATGGACCGACAATTTTGGTAGCCACCATTACATAGGTGTGACATGTCATTATATTGATAATGATTGGGTCATGCAAAAAAGAATTATTGCATTTTGTGTTTTCGATGAATCACATACAGTTGTAAATATTTTTCGACACCTTAAAATTATTTTTGAAGAGTTTCATATCCAAAACAAAATTTTTACAATTGGTTTTGATAATGCTGCAAGCAATACCGCATCTATTCCTATGTTAAAGGAATTGTGCAATCCTTATTTTACGGGTAAATTATTTCATCAAAGATGTGCATGCCATGTTTTAAATTTGTGTGTTCAAGCTGGATTACAAATTCTTTCTATTTATATTAGACCAATTAGAGATAGTATTAACTATATCTGGAAGCATAACAAAATTCAGAAACAATGGTTGAGATTTTGCTCTCAAAATAATAGGCGTCCCATTAAATTTTCTCGGGATATTAGTACTCGTTGGAATTCTACTTATAAGTTGCTTAGTGAAAGTATTGAATATAATGAATTATTAGTTTCTTTTATTACTTATAATGTTCCTTCAATTTCTCTTCAATTGAAGCATTGGGATGTATGTATAAAAATTCTTGAATTGTTAAGTGTTTTTAATGATGCTACCAATGCTTTATCTGGTGTTTACTATCCCACTACTCATTTATTTCTTATTCAAAGTGTTAATATTGCCGGTGCAATCAGTGAGTGTGAATTAGATATTCAATTGAGTCAATGTGTTGCTGCAATGAAAACAAAATGGCTAAATTATTATGAGGAGATTCCAATTATTTACTTGCTTGCATCATGTTTTGATCCACGCTTTAAATTAGAATGTTTGCAGGATTATTTAACTCATTACTACAATAGTTTAGGAATAGAAGTTGATATTCTTAATTATTGTAATTCTGTTAAGACTTTACTATATGAATTATATGATGACTATCTTAAAATATATGGTCCGACTTTGAACATTTCAGTTTCACAACCACAACCCACATCTGATGGTACTACTTATTCCTCAAGATTTAAATTAAATGGTTTAGGGGATCGATTGTTTTCCGATAGAGCCAAAAAATTACGAACAACTTCTTCATCCTCATCTGGCTCTATTTCTGAGCTTGACCGGTATTTACAAACCAATCATGAATTTTTAGAAGATAGTGAATTTAGTATCCAGGTTTGGTGGAAGGATCTTGAAAAAGTATTTCCAATTTTAGCTATTATTGCCAAACAAATTCTTAGAACGCCGGTTTCTACTGTTGCTGTGGAACAAGAATTTAGTGCAGGTGGAAATATTTTGGAACCAAGACGGTCGGTTTTGTATCCACAATCACTTGAAGCCCAAGCGTGTGTTGATGATTGGACAAAGGCAAAATTTAGACAACAAGAACTCGAGCCGGAGATAGTGAATGATTTCTTCGAAGATGACCAAACCACGGGAACAGAAGGCAGCAAATAGAATCCATTCCAACTTCCAACCTCCAACATCGAGCATCTAATTAAAGGTAAAAGAACTACGTAGCCTTTGATTCCTCTACATTGGTGGAGGATACGTAGGCAACTTAATTGTGGTCAAAATTAAGTGCAAGGCCAATATATATATATATATATATATATATATATTCATTCATTCAATTGTAAATTTTTATTTATTAATCAATGTCAATTTCGTTTAGTTTACACATTGATTGTAAAACACTTCAACAGTTCAATTGTATATTGAGATAATTGTAATATTTTATTGAATATTTAATATGAATATCGAATACGATAGACTAATAGAGTGATAGACCTTATGTTATAAATGAAGTTTGATTACAAATAAAAATGTTTGTGCAAATTTTTATATTTAAGCTTTGTCAAATTTTAATTAGTATTAATTAGACTATAGTAGTATAGTTGTTATATTTTAAGTTTGATTAATTTGATATGTATTTGAAATTGAAAAAAAAGTTAAAATTTTTTCCAATTTTTTATATGTATTTTGAAATTAAAAAAAAATATAAACTTTGATATTTTAAAACCAAAAAAAAAAAAAACCAAAACCAAAAAAAACAAAAAAACAAAAAAACAAAAAAAAAACCCGGCCGAAACCGAAACCGAACCGGAACCGGCCAGTTTTGAAACCGAAACCGAACTCAAACCGCCAAACCGCCGGTTAAAAACCGAACCAAAACTGAAAATTACCGGTTCGGTTTCGGTTTGCCCTCTCTACGGAACCGGAACCGCCGGTTTCGAACCTAAACCGGCCCGGAACCGAACCGTGGACGGGTCTAGGCACATCCCTTCGCCAAGAGTTGCTCCAGAGGTGGCTCGAACTCGGGCAGTGCCCGAACGATTCGGCCGTCGTGGGGGTCGCTCTGCCACTGTGACACAACCAACTTGGTGCTTCCACCGTAAATAGCAGCCACATTATTAATGGCCCAAAGCCTGTAAGATAGGATGACATGTGGCACTTAGGGCTTCATTATAAGAGATTATATAGATATAGATAAAAGGTAGTTACATGAGGATGAAAAGTGATAATTGTTTTTCATTGAAACACTTTAATAGTCTGTTTACAGACTATTTATATATTACACAAGCTAAGCTTCTAGTTTCTCTAACCGTCCCTAACCACTTTCCCAATGACCAGGAAATTAGTATTAGGAATTGATGATAATTAGGCATATGATCAGGGTCGGTCCTGAGATTTTGGAGGTCCGAGGTGAAACAATAAAAAAGGCCCTCAACCCTTATGTTTACTTGTTTTTTTTTTCTTTAGTAAATACTTGTAAAAATTAATATAATAACTCAAAATCAAGACCACAACACAACAAAAATAAATAAAAGTTATGTAAATAAAATTTTTTATAATTGCATCAAAAAATGTATCACTCAAACCTTACTCATCTCACATTTTCAGCAGCAAAAGTACTAATAACACCACATAATTAAGTTTTTTATTATGCTTTCTTTTTCAAAGGATAACATAGCTAAGCCACTAAGAATTACGCTAAATTGTTTGAAATTTTAAAATTTTGTTTCTGAATTTCGTATCAAATGAGATTTAAAAAAACCTAAATTTGATTTTCAACTTTTCTTCGAATATCTGATAAGAGGCGAGTTGATCTAGTGTTGGTTGGTGTAAGAACGCTATTGTGTTTCCATAAGTGGATTTTTTCTTTAAAAAAAAAATCGTATGTGGGTGGTGGGTCTTTTTTTAAAAAGAAAAATCATATATGGGTGTTGGGCCTTTTTTAAGTTATATATGGCCATATGGGTCTATTTTAGTTTAAAATCATGTGGACTTTTTTTTGGTGTTGTGAAATAATAATAATAAAAAACCAAATTTGGTGGCCCTTCAGAATTGGGGGGACTGTAGACGGCTGCCTCATTGGGCTCCCCATAGGGCATGCTCTGCATATGATGCTGATGATTCTAACAGTTGAGAGTTAACTAACTCGGCTGAGCTATATTGCTGACATATATGATATATGGTAGAGTTAGGATTTTTTTTTGAACTGCAAATTTTATTAACAGAAAGAGAAACAAGGGCCTTTAACCCAAACAAGCAAAACCGAAAAAGAAATAAAAGTGACCAGAACAAACAAAAACAAAGCTACAACAAAATCGAAATCAAATGTCTCCTCATTCTATAATATCCTAAGTCTTACTAGAACCCATTTTAGCTAGTTTGTATGCAAATGAATTAGAGGCTCTAGAATTGAAGGTGGCCACTATACTACCTAAGTAACCCGAGTTGCTGCAAATATCGTATATAGTGTTCACATGCTTGAAACTACCAAAACCTTCATTGTTGACCCAAGAAACCGCTACATTTGAATCACTAACAATTGTAATTTCTCATCAAACTAGAGAAAGTTTAGAAACACAAAGTCCCCAAGCCCTACTAATAGCCAAGATCTCAATCATGTTGGAATCTTGAGAACCAACGTGAGAAGAGAATAAACAAAAGACTTTCCTTCTTGAATCTCTCAAAACTCCTCCAATACCCGCCGAACCTAGCTTTCCCTTTGTAGATCCATCTACATTAAACTTCAAACAATCTTGAAATGGGGGGATCCTATCTTCAAACTTAGAGCTCTTCACCAGTCTTGGATCCACACAAAACTCCTTAATGTTGAAGAGTATTGTAGAAATTGGATCCAGAGAGCCACTCCTATGATGCTTGAACCACCAAGCTACTCTTAACTTTTACCGAATCTATAGAATGAGCTACACTAACCTCTTTGCCCCTAAAAATCAAGTGATTACTCACCTCCCATGTAGTCCACACTACTGCATAAAACAAGGAATCTCAAGCTTTCCTACCCTTACTAGAAGAACATAAACCTGACCAACCACCCAACCAATCATTCAACATGTTATTACGACAACTACTTACCTCCACTAGCCCATACATTTGGTCCAAAGCTCCCAAGTCCATGAGTAGTGAAGGAAAAGATAGTCAAACGTCTTTGTACCAGACTTACGTAGAGAACACTCCATACTCGGAACATGACCCATATTAAATTGTTGAATAACCTGCCTAACTATAACCCTTCCTTTAAGAAGTTGCCAAGTAAATACCTCTTTATTTGGAGGTCATATACCTTTCCAAATAAGCTTGGAATCCATAGAACTATAATTAGAAGATTCTTCTAAGCACCTTTGAAAAGAACCCACCAAAAATTGACCTTTAGAACAAAAAGACCAAGCAATGGCATCCGGAATTGATTATGAATGGTAATCCACTCTATGAAAGTTTGGAAGAACTTCCATTGATCTAATTCCCAAATCGAACAGAGGTCTCCTCAAGATCACCTCCCAGGCCCACTTTTCAATCTTATGAGTCACATTGACAGAATCCTAAAAACCTACATATAGTAAGTTGGAATGCTAGAAATCACTGCCTTGATCAACACAAGCCTTCCATATTTGGAGAGAAACTTTAATTTTCCAAGGAGCCAAACATTTCTCTATTTTGTGCATCACCGGGTTCCAAAAAGCCTTAACATAAGGTCTAACACCTAAATGCAACCCTAAATAAGACATGGGAAGGAAAGGTTTCGTGCATTTAAACATAGTAGCCCAATCCTTCTCCCTAAGCCCCCTTTTACACTTTCACCACACAAGATTTGTGAAAGTTAATCCTCAAGTCCGAAGTTAATTCAAAACAACGCAAAACCCTCTTCACGCTAAGAAGATACTCAATACTAGGCTTGATAAATAGGATGGTGTCATCCACAAATTGAGTAAGAGAGTGAACTGTGTTATCTCCAAAGATCACTCCTCTTATCAAGCCCATTTCATTAGCGTTAGTTAAGCACATTATCAGTTTATGTGCTCTCTTAATTACACTTCTGGCATCAACACTTGCTCATATGAATTGAGGAGGCTTTCACTCTTGCATCAGCTTGATAGTGTTATTAATTAAAGCACATCTGATCCACTTTTGCATAGTGGTTATGCACTTCCCATTTCATCTTCGTGAGTAGTTCAAGTATGATCTTTGCTCATTAAATCATAAAATGTGGCGTGATCACTTTTCCCATTTATTGGGAGTTGTATTCCGAACAACGCTTGTAGCAGTTGATTATCCTAGGTTTCAGCTAGACTTTTGACCCTATTGGTGTCTACTTTATTATTATTATTATTTTTAATAAATAGTGTTATTAATATAAAAGAAGGTTCTGTCAAAAAGAAAAATATATAAAAGAAGGACTTTTTAACATTTGTAACGCATACCACTTTAATGCAACTAGAAGAATGAAAGACTTATTTCATCACTAAGAAGTTTGTATTTTGTTTTTAATGTTTTTATTAATTAATGTATTTGCTTTAGTTTCCGCTGTTTTGAATTAAGTGATTTATTTTTAAAAAATGGCATTCAAAATTTTTAATTATGCCCTTCATTTTAATTTATTATAAATGTTAATATCAATAATAATTAAATCAAAACAAAATTATTAAATAATAAAAAGGATCAAATTAAAATAAATTTAATTGATTAAGGGTAAAACTGTGATTAAACAAAACCTTTAAATAAAGGTTATAATCAGAATAGAATTTAATAATTAGGGTCAAATTGTGATTTTATAAAATTATAGGGATGGAAAAAAAAGGAAAGTGGGCAGCATTTTTGCGCCAGATGAACAGTGTCACGTAATATATTGCACGACACTGTTCATCCGTACAAAAATGCTACAGGAGATGACATATTGGAGGGGAGATTTGGGTGCAAAAATGAAGATGCAGCAGAGAATGGCGTGGAGTTGGAGATGGTCTTATTATGGGATTTGAGATTTTAATTTACTCAATGGAGAATGAAAGTAATTAATTAAAACTAAAAGAGAATAGATTTGTTATGTCAAAATTTACGTTTAAAGGTTATGTTATATTAACTTAAATTTATGACAGTATTTATCTATTCATTTTCTCTCTCAATTAAAGATTGTCAATTCATTTACTCCTTCCCACCATTGGATTGAAAGGAAAAAGATATTGAAGTAATATTAACATGTCCTCCGTTCATGCAAAACCTCACTAGTAAGATGTATAATTTGCTTCACATTATGTCGGCAAAGCATAATAACTTCAGATACACAGTTTATATATAAATATATATATATATATCATTCTTTCTATTATCAATTCGAACCGATATAAAATATATCAGTTCTTTATATGTGGACCATTGGATTTAAGAGATGTTTTGACAAGTGCATACAAATATATATTATATTTGTATATAGCCAAGTCAAAACATTTAAATCCAATGACCTACATGCAAGGAACTGATATATCTTATATCAATTCGAACTGACAATAGAAAAATTGTATATATATATATATATATACACACACACACACACACATATATATATATAGGTGTTAACCGTGTTCTAGTATGTGCTAGGCGCCAGTTGTACGGTGGACTGGCGCCTAGTACGGTGGACTGGCACCTAGCTCCTAGGCCGACTAGGCGCTGATTAGTAGGCGCCTAGGCAGAAAACCTTTTCCAATACAATTTGTGATTTTGTTCTTTGTAATTAGTATTATTTTATTAATTTTAAAATTTTTGTTATTTTAATATCAACACTAAATCATTGTATGGACCCCATATCACTCCTTTTTTCCTTAATTAACTCACCCACTATCATGATTTTCAAAACCAACTTCACATTTCACCACACATTTTTTATCTTCTCAATTATATCTTCTCAATTAATACTCTCTCATTTCAACTCTATCTCTCATTCTCTCTTCATCTCCCTTACCGGTCACCAGACTCCTCACTCTTATCTTCCTTTTACCATTTTTTTCGGCGACTCTTCACTCTCTCTCACGCCATCTCTCACTCCATCTTTTCCATTTATTTTATTTTTCCTACAACTTTTCATACTCTCTCTCTCCATCTCTTTCATTTCCGGTGAGTCATCAGACTCCTCTATCTTCTCTTTTCCATTTTTTCCGGCGACTCTTCACTCTCTCTCACTCCATCTTGTTTTATTTTTCCTACAACTCTTCACACACACACACACACTCTCTCTCTCTCTCTCTGTCTCTCTCTCTCTCTCTGTCTCCATCTTTTTCATTTCTTTTATTTTCTCCGACAAGATCATAACGGCGTCAGCGCCGTTTTAACATTTTAATGAAAGTTTTTTTTTAAAAAAACCGCATAGTCGGTACTAGAAATCGGTCTAGTTGGCCGATTAGTCAGTGCTAGTCGTCGACTAGATGTCTGGCTGCCTATGAAAGCCGATTTGGCCTTCTTCGCGGCGGCCCTTACCGCCTAATGCCTAGACGGCCGACTAATCGGCCGACTTAGCCGATTACTAGAACAATGGGTGTTAATTAAAGAGAATTTGATACATCATACAAATAAGATTACTTGCACTCTCGTATTTTGCTATAAAAGGCTAATGGTAGACATATTTGGCTTGATCGAAATTTCCCCTCTTTATATTTTGCTTGAATTGTGCTTCGAGTAGACTGAAGATTGGATGCATTTCACCCTGTTTAACTAATAGTAGTTGGGAGTGTTATATATTGATGTTAATTTGAACATTAATAGGCTATTGTTTGCATGACAATCAACTTGTAGAAGGAGAACACCTTGTAGTTGTTTATGACTTTGCAATCAAGCTTGTTGATCTCCTTGTTCATGAATCAACTTGTAGAAGTAGAACACCATGTAGTTGTTTATTACCGCCAGCAGCAGAGACCCCGTTAGGGGGAACCGAACTGATGTTCAAGAGCCACCTATTAAAGGATCAGAACCATCTCACAAAAAGCATGATGAGCACCAGACATGACCTGCAACCTGCATCTCTTCTTGATGAACCAGAGCCACAGCTCATGGAGGTCCAGGAAATTTGGCCGCAACATGTAGAGGGCCAGGACCTGAAAGGTGGCCAAGAGCAGAGAGTCCATCAAGAGCAGCACCATACCCAACAAGACTAGCCAGCAATCCATCAAGACAACAACATTCAAGATCAGTAATTCAAGACCAACACTAATCAAGACTTGCATTTTATGTCTTTTTTATTTATTTTAATTAGTGGGGAGGTCAAGCCGTCTGAGCTTCGAACCCTCTTGGCGTTTAAGGTTAAGATGATGCTTGTGCATCCCATTTTTTTTTTGTGGTGCTGTCGCACCCACTTTATCTTTGACAATAATGGTACCAATGTGCCTGCCTTAGGTTCACCTTTGGTGGTGCTATCCTAGTTCCTTAACTTAATTTTGCTTCTTTCATGGATTAGTTATTGTAGGATTTGACTCTATTCACTTGTTGATCTGTGTTCACTCTTGTTGCTATTTGTGTGCATATGTATGAACATATTTTTCTTTGTTGTGGACTTGGTTGGAAACTGGGATAATTTAGTCCCTGGTCCCTTCCGAAGTACACGGTTCAGGATGTGGTGAGAAAGGTGCCCCTCGACCCTTGTGAAAGCCATGCCCCTCCACGGGAAGCTGAGGTGGATTACCCCCATTGGCTGCCCATGGTCCCTTCCATGCCACATCATCTTCCCTTCCATTTTCTTTTAAAATCCCTCTCTTTCTCATTTTTATTTTTGAAGAAGACTTATGCAGAATTTTTTGTGTAATTTTTTCTCAACTTCAAAACTCCATATTTCACTCATTTCTTAACCAAATTGAGTGATTCAAAAAGTGAGAGATCCATATTGAATTCTACTACTATATTCATCAAGTAAATTTGAAGTCAATTTTTCAAGTAATTTTGGAGTTTAACAATTTCGTGGCTGATTCAAGTCATCAAGGTATTTGCTTATATTTTGATTTTCTAAGCTTTAAAATGTTCAAATACCTTGGGTCTTGTTCCTATTTTTGTGTATGTGACTTGAGAAAATGTTGTTTGGGGATAGAACTTCAATTATAAGATATATTTGTCTAATTAGAGACTTAAATGGGATTTAAGTTTCGTTAAATCTAAACTTCACATGTTTGGGTGTTGTATTGTGGCTAGCTAATAATCTGGGGCTATTTGAGTGTTAATTGAATTTTTTTATCATTATTGATAGCCTTTACATGTTCTAGGATCTTTTAGTTGAATATATTTTTGGTTTAGCACATTTAATTTTATATTTAGAGCCTTGGAGTTTCAATTGATTATTTTTGTGAATATGTGCTCTAAATATTTGCTAGAGAAACTTGATTGAAACTATTTTGTATTCTAGCATTTTTGATTTTAGTTCTAAAGCCTTGAACATGTGCTTAGTGAATATGTTATGTTTCAAGCTTTAGTTTGCATGAATAAAATCTAGGGTTTAAGTATGATTTGGTTGGATTGCATTTTCTAGGTTTTTGTTCATGTATAAAGAACTAGAAAAATAATATTTGTGAACTTTCATGTCTATTTATAGTTCTTCATGAAGTGTACCTAATCCATACATTTCATATGTGATTTGCATCATTTTGTGTGATGTCAATTGTTTGGATTATAAACTAGAAAAACATACATTGTGTGCAAAAAGCGTATTTCTAGTTTCTATAGGATATCTTGATCATATATTCTATGTTGTTGCATGTGTTTGCATAAGCATGCATCTGATCACGTTAGGAAGCCTTGCATATGCATAAAGTCTCTTGTTGGAACATACTGTTCTAGCTTGAGCAAGGGAGTTTCGACTAGGATCATGCAGATCCGTAGGTTGAGCATAGAGAACTTATTTAGAGGCATGCAGCTTCTAAGTTGAATGCTAACAAGTTTTTCTCTAGTAAAAGGCCCGAGGATAGGATAGAAGGGATATCCAATAGTAGGGGTGGGCACGGTTCATTGAACCGAACCGAACTGACCCGAACCGAACCTAAATATGGTGTTTGGTTAGATTTTAAGGTTGAGTTCGGTTCAATTTGGTTCGAACTGAATGAATCGTATAGAATATGGTTCAGTTTCTGTTTTGGACCTTCCAAAACCGAACTGAACCGATGAATCGAACTATAAATACAAAAAAAATATAAATTTTATTATGGATTGTATGTTGGATTATTTATGTATGATTTTATTTTATTTTGGAATTCTATCATTCTATGTAATGAGTCATATGGACTAAATTTGGTAGAATGGTAGCTATTGAGCAGGTACTTATGATTGAATTGGACTAAATTTGATTTGTTAAATTGTACTGTGGTCTATTTAGATGTGTTTTGAATATAAGGGATTGTTAAAAAAATAGCCCAAAATCAATTGCCCAAAGGCCAAAGGTTTAAATACAAAAATAGGGCTGTTAAAGGATACAAAAAATGAAAAATATATAAAAAAACCTCAAAGCCCAATAGGCCCAAAATCGAATTGAACCAAACCGTACCGAACTAAGATAAAGGTGTTCGGTTCAATTCGGTTTTATGGTCCAATACGGTTCAAACCGATTCAAGTTTTCAAAAACAAAAAATATAACGGTTCAATACGGTTTTGGCCAAAATCGAACTGAACCGAACCGTGCCCACCCCTATCCAATAGGAAGTAGAAGACCCGATGGTAGGATAGAAGGGATATCCAATAGGACGTAGACAGTCATACGGATTGGTCGCTTTGAGGGTTTACTTTTATCTAACTAGTGAAAATGGTGTTGCTCGGTGGTGGTTGAATTGTTCAACCCATGGATGTTTCCTCTTCGGAGGTTTACCAGGTAAAATTGACGTGTCAATTGTCTCTATCCCTTACTCTCTTGTATTTGTGTTTATGTGATTGTTGAATCTTGTTTAGGTCATCAAATCTCCATTTTCTTGTAAACAAGATTGTTGGAAGGAAAGAGACGCAAACATACTTCTAGATCAAGTTGCATATATTTCTTGTATTTGTTTATAGGAGATATAGTTTTGTATAATTATACATTCACTTGCATTTTAGAATATTGAAGATTAATATATATATATATACAAGTTTCAGTTGATTTATGTTTTAGTAAGATTTCTCCATTTGTAAGTTATATATTTTGATTGGCATGCTTTATTGAATATGATTTCAACAGTCTATATGTGCTTTAATGATTACAATGTGTTGTGATTCAAGCTATCTAGAGGTACAAACTTATGTTTGTTTGAAGGGATCAAAAAGATGTTTAAAACCTATTCACCCATTCTAAGTTAGCTTTTGGCAATTTAACCGTGCTTGTATTTTTCTATTGGTATCAACTCGGGTCGTTAAAAGGCAAGTAATGAGATCCGAGATACATTCCTTGTAAATTGTTAAGTTTTGGTGTCACGGTTGTTCTAGAGGATACGATGAATGAAGATGCCTCCAACTCTAGGCCATCTCTACTTAAAGGCTACAACTATGGTTTTTGGAAACTCCGAATGAAGGCGTATATACGCTTTGTCGATGAGAGAGCATGGATGATGGTTGATGCTTGAGGATGGATCAGTTGTTCCTAAACCTAGAAGTGAATGGTCTACTAATGAGTTCGATTTGGCTAGATGGAATCATCGAAAAATGAATGCCATATTTGGATGTGTGGATAGTCACCAAATCACCTATATCCAAAATCTAGAAACCTCTAAGGAAGCTTGGGATGCTCTTTAAGTAACTAATGAAGGAACCTTGGACGTAAGGAAATCTAGACTTCAAATACTCACTTCACAATTTGAGTGCTTGCAAATAGGTGAAGAAGAAAAGTTTCAAGACTTCCAATACAAGCTTCTTAGTATCTCAAACCAATGCCAAGTACTCGGAGTGCCTATCTCCCGTGAGCGTCTCAATTAGAAAATCTTGAGATCATTGCCTAAGAGATTTAAGGCCAACGTGACTGCTATAGAAGAGAGCAAATATGTAGATTGCATGAGTATTGATAAGTTGCTCAGGTTACTACAAACATATGAAATGAGCCTAAAATCCAAAGCTAAGAGCAATGGTGTAGCACTCAAGGCAATTGAGGAAAAATGCAGAGATGATGTCGAGGAAATGGCTTTAATGGTTAGGAAGTTCAAGAAGTTTGTTAGAAGAGATGTCAAGCCTAGTGGCTAAGGGTTTGAAGGAAAGGAAGTCAAGAAACCATCTACTCCAAGGGATGAGAAGGATGGCAAAGCCAATGGCAAGACTAAAGTCAAATGCTTTGAGTGTTAAGGTTGGACACTATGCCTCAGATTGCACCAACCGAAAGAGCAAAGAGGATAAGAAAGGCAAAGCCATGACAACCACTTGGAGTGACAATAGCCCAATTTATGAAGAGAGCTCAAGCGATGAATCCTCTAGTGAAGAAGAACATGTTAGCAACTTTATTGCTTTTACGGCTTCTCACTCTAAGTTAGATGATGAGAGTCATGTGACCTTGCAACTTGACAATGAAGTTGATCAATTTCATCAAGAGTGTTCGAATGCGAATATAACCAATCTTAATCTCTTGGCTAAGATTGAAAGCCTTGAAAAAGAAATAGATGGAGCATTGAGAGAGGTTAAGAAGATAGATGAATTGATCAAGTTTCGAGTGGATGAGTTTATGGATATATCTCATAGGCTAATAAGTGAAAAGGATGAGCTTGCCAATAAGCTAAGAGAGATGAAAAGACTTATCTTAGACAAAGAGAAGATTGTGTCTATTTTAAAGGATAAAAAGTAAGAATATCTTGAGGAGATCGACATAGCCAAGCAAGCCATTAAGGACTTGACTAATGGCTAAATCAAGATGGACAAGGTAATGAAGTGTGCATATCCTTTAAGAGATCCTAGCGACTTGGTAGTTGAGGAGAAGTTCATGGAAGCATCACCTCCTTCAAGCAAGGCAAAGGTCAAGAAAGTCAAGAAGTCTCCTAAGACTAATCCTCACAAAGCCAAAGGTAGAAACAAAGACAAGTTAGCAATCCAAACTCCCACTAGTGCTTCTTCAAATCGTACATGTATTATCTCTTTATTATACTTATTTGTCATTTTTGCAATATCATAGGGCATATCAAGCCCAAGTATTACAAATACATTGAATATTGCAAAATAGGAAATGCATCTAAAGACAAAGAGATAGATATTAAATTCAAGCATGCTAAGGCATTAGAAGTTGATATGGATGATATGTCTACAAAGCATGTTAAGAAACATTGGATGAAGAAGAGTTTGAATAATGTGAATCTTTATAAGACTTGTGTTGCTAACAATGTTGATGAGATATGCATAATGATCTTCTTATGAAGCAAATTATAGATAATCCTAGGTTTAACATTGTTGTCAAGAAAGATCATGACAATGTTTGTGTTAGTTCACTCAAGACCAAATGGGTCAAGGGTGAGTGCTCCTACCATCATTGTAAGTGGCACATGTGAGTTAGATTGAAAGCTTGTGTCAAGTTGGAAATCATAGCTATCTAGCTTTATTTTTCTATCACTTTGACATGAACTTAGACATCTCACAATTTACTATGACAGTCAAAATTTGTTGATTAACTTTAGAGAATTTTATTTTTGAAATCTATATGGTGATGATTGTTGTTAAGACTATTAGAGAAAGTCATTTTTATATTTGTTTGAGTTGAAGTGTATAGTCTTTATTCTCTTTGAAGACACACCAATAACTTATTGTCACGAGGACAAACAAGCCAAGACAGCTCATAAAAAGGGCGAAAGCTTTACGTTGATGAAAAGCTTGCTATGGTATATCTTTACCCTAAAGCTTGTTTTCTTGTTTCATCTTTCAACTCTATGTGTGCATGACATCATGTGACATGTTATTTTAAGGAGAACTTGTCAAGGATACATATGGTTCTCATTAATCTATGCCCTCTAGAGATCATTTAGTGAAATTATTCAAAAAGGTCTTTATACATGATGCATGAATTATTCCTTGTTCTTGTGTGAATGTTGAGTGGCATTTTTTGAAAATATGAGCTTCATATTCTTTGAAAGCTACTTTCTTGAGTAAATATCTTTGTATTGCTTTTAGATCATACACTTTTAAGCCTTAAAATTTGGTTTATAAAATTGCACACACTGCTTTTCTTGTATGTTTTGTTTGAGTAAGTTGAGTTTGAAAATATATAAGTAATGGATGCACCTAAAGATCTTTTGTCTAGTACATGAAAGATGACCTATCGTTAGTATCCATTTAGCTTCGACAACTACATAGAAGTCAACGAGCACCTTCATGGAAAGAGTTACACATGTTGGTTGTGCAGCCACCCAACGTAGGAAAAGGCTACCCCAATATGATGAGTGAAAGCCGTTGTGAAGTGTAAAAAAAAAAGGAAAAAAATCAAAGAAGTGTTGAAAAGAAACAAAAAGAAAATTATTTGATTAAGCTTCAAAAGCTTAAATGAGTATAGTTCAAATTTAAGAATGCTCGGGTTGAAAAACAGAAATGGGTTGACGAGCCACATGCACACACACGCTCATATGTTGAAATATATTCTCTTAAAAGCAAAAACTTTGGATGATAATTGGTTTGACCTTGATTGGGAAAGCTTTAGATGGATAGATGTTGATACGGTTTGCGTGCTGATGATTCAATTACTCCTTTACATATGCTTGAAGCAAAATTCACACACACACACACACACATGTTTTTCTGAAATGTGTTTGATACACTTGCAATTATAGAAGAATTATGAGAGAGATTGAAAATCTTAGTGTATCTCTCATAGTTTGTGAAGCTTATTTTGTTAAATTTCTTTAAAATTGTTAGAGTGTGTAACTGTGTGGATATCATTGTGAACAATATCCTATCTTGATTTTAGATAGAGCATTTATTAAGGAGAAGGATTGTATGCTAGACTTTGTTCTCTTTTATTATATGTTCACATGATTTTTTTCGATAATTAAAATTTGCCATTATGTTTCTTTGTTATCGTGGATCCTGAGAATGCATGATACTTATTTTATATCTTTTGCTATGCATTGTGATTCATTGTTTACTTGTATGTTTTTTTATATATACTTGTTTTACTTAGTCACATTTATGGCATTTTAAGAGAAAAATAGAGGAGCTAAACTGGAAGGTGGAACAACAAGATGCAAAGATCAAGGGCTTGGAAGAAATCATTTCTCCAAGCAAGGCAACCACCTCCAAGTGCTATGCGAGATCAACAAACCGCTCAAAGTTCTATGATTGCCGTAGTGGCTAGTGAGACCATATGTGATCTTAAGGTATCTAATCTTTTCCTTTTGGCTTCATCTTAGGTCAAAAAGATGAGAAATATGATACATGATTTTAGCTTCTTCTATGGACTATGTTTTTAATTGGTATCTATTATATTTGTATTTGTGGAAACCATGAACTATTTTTTTTGTTGGTTCCTAGCTTTGAACTTCTTATGACTTGCAATAACTTGGATGGGATTTATTTTGTTTGTGATGGATATTATGCATATATTTAAGGGGATTGTACATGTATCAAATTGAACTTAATTGCTATATTCTTGTCAAGTATGTATATTGCAACATATATTCTCTTGTATATGCTTTTATTATTCAAGTTGATTTTAGGTAATATCAAGAGAAGATCACATGAAGAAGGTCAAGACTTATTGAAGATTAGTCTAGGTAAAAAACATTCATTGTAATGTAGAGGTGTGATTTGCGACCGATTTTCATTTTGTATGTATAAATATTTGTATAGGTGTTTTGACATGGAATTTGTCAAAGGGGGAGATTGTTAGGTTTTTGAGTCATCTTGGCATATTTCAATATCAAAACAAAATTTCCTTTGTATTGATTAGTTGTCTAGGTTTATGTTTTCTTAAGCTTTAAAGAGGAATGAAAACACATCATGCAAAGTGTAGTCTTCAAGAGGAGCAAGATTTGTTGCATACAAAGGTATATCTAGACCTTATTCCTCTTGCAAGGTGTTTAGGCACACACACATTGCATTCATATGTGTCCCTGGATCATTGTGCTCAATTGGTATAATACATACAAACACATATTGTTGTACGCATATACATTAGATTTATATTGACAACTTTTATGAAATTGCATGTTCTAGGACTATTTCTAGGAAATGACATACTTTTGTGTATTTGTATTTGTTTTTTTACATTCACTTTGTATTAGACTTGAATATGTTCTCATATTGTTCCTTATTGAGTTTTGAACATTTCAGTTACTCATACATATGTTTTTGAGTTCCAAGTTGGATTATACAAAACTTTCTATGTGTTTATCGTACATGGTTATCGTCCTTGTGTATTGAGTAGAATTCCAAGTTTTTAGTTAAAGTTTTATAGACGTCCATGTTCGTGAGAGAGTTCCGGTTCATAATCCGAAAACAGATTCGAATTAGGAGTTCGGAGGCCAGAGAACGGCCAAAGAACGCGAGAGGTGCGCGAGAGGAGGCATGAGAATAGAGGGATGGCAAATTTCCACAAGGACCCCTCTCTCGTGGAGGCACGTGGCCTCCACAGGAAAGGTGCTCCTTAGGCCCCATGGAGGCCACGTGCCTTCATGAGAAGCTGAGGTGGCATGGCCCCCTTAGCTGCCAATGGTCCCCTCCATGCCACATCATCTTCCCTTCCATTTTCTTTTAAAATCTCTCTCTCTCTCATGTTGATTTTTGAAGAAGACTTGTGCATAAATTTTTGTGCAATTTTCTCTCAACTTCAAAACTCTATATCTCACTCATTTCCTAGCCAAATTGAGTGATTTCAAAATTGAGAGATTCGTATTGAAGTCTGCTATCTTCTCCAAGTAAATATGAAGTCAATTGTTCAAGTATTTTTTGTGTTCGACATCAATTTCGTGGCTGCAATCAAGTTATAAAGGAATTTGCTTATCTTTTGATTTTCTAAGCTTTAAAATATTCAAATACCTTGGGTCTTCTTCCTATATTTGTGTATGTAACTTGAACAAATGTTGTTTGGGGATAGAACTTCAATTATAAGCTAGATTTGTCTAATTAGAGACTTAAATGTGATTTAGGTTTTGTTAAATCTAAAACTTCACATGTTTGGGTGTTGTATTGTGTCTAGCTTATAATCTAGGGCTATTTGAGTGTTAATTGAATTTACTATCATGATTGATAGCCTTTACATGTGCTAGGATCTTTTAGTTGATATATTTTAGGTATAACACAATTAATTTTATTTAGAGCCTTTGAGTTTTAATTGATTACTTTTGTAAATATGTGCTTTAAAAATTTGCTAGAGAAACTTGAATGAACATATTTTGTATTCTAACAGTTTTGTTTTTAGTTCTAAACCTTGAGCATGTGCTTAGTGAATATTTTATGTTTCAAGCTTTAGTTTGCATGAATAAATCTAGGATTTATGTGTGATTTGATTGGATTGCATTTTCTAGGTTTTAGTTCGTGTATACAGAACTAGAAGAAAAATATTTGTGAACTTCATGTCTATTTCTAGTTCTTCATTAAGTGTACCTGACGAGAGCGTTTTTGTCTTTAGAAAATGCCTGTAAAAATAATTTATAAAAACCTCAAATGCATCAAAATGTTTCTAAACAAGTGCAATGGCAAGTAAGGGTATCGTTCCTCAGGGATTGGGGGAAGTATATGATTAGATTAAGATTAATAATACTAAAATACATGAAAGTAAAATCTCATGGTTGGTTTAAAAAAAGTTAACAATTAAAATGCAATTAAACTAAGTTATACTAGATGCAACTAGGTTAGAATGAATGCAAATTAATGATGGCGTGATGAGTGGGAGTCAATGCAATCATACATGAATAGTGGGCAATCCTATCGATCAATTAAGAACCGATTCAATCTATTTGGGCTAAACCCACCTTTAGACATGATTCTAAGATCACTCAACTCTCTCCATACAACAATGATTGGTGTACTCTATTGAGTGTAGAGAGGGTTTCTCGTGAAGCCTGGATAGATTAAGGTAGTTGGGGTAGCTTGGATTGGAATGCTCACAATCCACCCCTTCCACACTTATAGCCAGGAAGTGTCAGATTGGTGTGCTCACAACACTTCCCTCCCATTCAAATTAGCTTGTTTAGTCACCTAAATGTATGTATCTCAACTTAGATTGAGAGTTGGAATGCCTACTCAACCCAAGGAGATTCTTAATCCGATACCAACGTTAATCGGGATTTGGTATTCCTACCCAATCGAGAAGATACCAAATTCAAATTAATAAACATTCAAGATATTCAACATCAATAAATAAACCAAGAGTTGGAATGCCAACTTAATTAAAAGAGATGTTAAATACATTAAGAACAAATGAATGGAACTAAAATAGATTAAATATTCATTGTAAGGACCTCAATTTTGTGATTGGCTTATTTCATGACAAACCACACCACATTGGGGATGATTGTGTAATGGGTAGCTTAGGTCCGTGTTAGCAAGCTTCCAAGCATCTCCATGACTTCAAGAGCAAAAGGTATACTCACTTAACTTTGTCTCTTGAAGAGTTTAGGTGCACACACACACTTCATGCATGCTTTGTTCATCTTACATTTGTGTTCTTTATTGTGTATATGTGTGCATCCGTTATACAACTTACACGAGCATGTCTTTGTTTGTCTTTACGTGTGATTGTTTTGTTTTATGTTTTCCTTGTGTGTTCAGAAACGTCCTCACTCGCACGATGGTGTGCTTGTGTTGTGTCCGCGCTTGCACGATGGTGTGCTTAAGTCTTAGTGTGATTTGTGACCATAGAGAGGCTCCATTTGTGCTCTCTTGGATTTGTATTTGGTTACATGGTTTTATACCATGATTGTGGGACTTTTTGTTATTGACCTATTCTGACCTTTGGTCACTTGTTTAACCATAATTCTTTCTACGTTTATCCAAATCATGTTTTGTTAATTGAAGTAGAAAGTAAACTTCCATACCTTTCCAACGATATATCATACGAAAGGTTTCGATGTCGTTTGGTCGTGTTTTGGGTTGCTTGTTTCTGGAGCTGGAGTGTTGTCTAGTGTGTTAGGCGACATGCAAAGCCACTTTTGTATGTCACCTCATAATTCGCCTAAGACTTGATATTTTTCTCCAGAACAAAAGGCGACATGCTAGGCGACTTGTGCATGTCGCCTTGGATGTCGCCTCAGGCTGCTATGTTTCTCTCCAGAACATTAGGTGACATGCTAGGCGACTTGGGCATGTTGCCTCTCATGTCGCCTGGCACCAAAAACCTGGGCATGGTCTTTTTGCTTCAGCTCATTTTTCCCCACTATAAATACATCCTTATCTCTTCTTCTTTAGTCAGACCTCTGAAATTACAGAAACCCTAGAGAGAGATAGAGAGAGTCTAGAGAGAGAAAGCTCCATTTGAGTTTGTTTAACTCTCTAAACCCAAAACCCATCTCTATCTTGCATCATTCAACATCATATGAGCATGGGTCTTCTTGGTTTCATGACTAGGTAAGTTAGAACTTCATTGAATATCATTTATTGTTCTACTTACTCTAGATTAGGTATTTATTGCTTGATTAAATACATTGACTCACTTTATTGAATATATTTATGAGTTAAAATTGCATGATTGGGTTTGTTTGTGATAGCTTGCGTTATTAGGTCATTTATACCTAAATAGCTAATCCATAAATGTTCATGTATGCTTAATTGATGATTAGGTTGACTTTGAGCATCTAGTCAAGTTTTTGAATATTTATGTGAGTTTTATTTGACAATTAGGTTGTTAGAATATCTCTACAACTAATTGAGACCTCATGTGTGTACATGTATGCATTATTTGATAACTAGGATGTTGTATTGCATTATCTACATCTAGTTAAGCATTGTATGTTTGGTCTAGCATATTTTGTATTGAGCATTCATTGATTGTTCACCTAAACCTTTATACTCTTCATAGAGTCAAAGTCTTGTGGCTTCAGGGTGAAGTTGCACAAGCATTCAAGTCTTGCAACCAAGGTGTGGTTGGCAAGCATTGGTCAAGTGCCACTTTAAAAGGCCCGCGGGGTAGATTAGGAGGTGCTCATGCCAAGAGTAGTGGATCAAGGGATATCACTAGGGATTGAACCAAGAGTTGTGAGTGGTAGTGTCCATTGCCTGTGGTTATCAAGAATGAGAGTCCGAGTATCACTTGAGGGTGTAACTTTCTTTTCATATAGTGGATTTCTGTGGCTCAAGTGGCTAGTGTGGCTAGTCCCGTGGTTTTTCCCGTTTGGAGGGTTTCCACATAAAAATCAAGTGTTCTTTATATTTCCGCACTTTACTTGATTTTGTATATATGTTTGTATTGGGTTATATGTTTAATATTGACTAATCGAAAAAATTGGTAATAATCGATTAACAACCCATTCACCCCCCCTCTAGGTTGTTAGACACACGCTTGAGTTGTATTTTCAATTGGTATTAGAGCGGGTTCCTCGATATACTTAGGAGATCCTTGCTCTTGCTTGTGTGTCTTGAATCTGTGTGCATTTTGTTTGTTGCATTCATTTGCATTCATTTCATTCATTAAACACTATGAGTGGCATTGAGATGTTAGAAGGTGCGTTGATCTCTGAACCACCATTGCTCACCAAGGATAACTGCTCCTCTTGGAAAGTGAGAATGGAAGTCTTTTTGATGGACCTAGATAAGCATGTGTGGATGTGTGTGGAAGAGGGATACTCACCTCCCACAGAGACACTACAGAATGGGGCCTATGTGCCTAAGCCCAAGTCCAAGTGGACAAATGACGAACTCGAGGATGCAGAGTGGAACTCAAAGGGCATCCGTGCCTTATCTTGTGCAGTGGATGAGAATCAAGCCAAACTCATCCAAACCACTCGAGATTTTTGAGAAGCTTGGGAGATTATAAGAATCACCCATGAAGGTACCGTGAAAGAAGAAGATAATAATTTAGGTACCTTGAAGATAAAACTTCAATTTTATGATTGTGGTGGCTTTGGGCACATCTCCATGGACTGTGGAAACTCGAAGACCAAGAGTTGAAGAGGCAAATCAAACGCCTACTCTTGAAGTGAAAGTGAAGAAAGATCATCAGGTTCCGAGAGAAGTGAAAGGAATCACATAGTCTTCCCCGCTTTACATGATGACAACTTAAAGGCGGCCATAAGATACCCATCACTCAAAGTCAACAATGAAGAAGCTAGTTTGAATGATGATTGCCACGAGAGCACAAGTGGTAGAAGCTTCGATGAAGAAAGTTCAAGCTCCAAGAACTTGAGTGATGAAGGTTTGTGTTATGAAGACTTCATTGAAAGTTTTCAATGGTCCTTGAAGGAGAAGAATGAAGAAATCAAGAAGTTGAAGGAAGAAAATCTTCAACTAAGGACCAAGATTGACTCCTCTTTGAAGACGAACACGTTTGATGTGTCCATGTATGAGAAGGAGATTGAAGATTGCCACCAACGGATGAAGGCCATGAAAGAAGAACTTGCAATCAAAGCTAATTCCTTGAAGATTGTCAAGGAAAGAGAGATGAGGTGTCTTGAAGAACTAAAGAAGGCCAAGATCAAACAACCGCAAACTCAGGGCAAGAGCAAAGCTTCATCCAAGCAATCTTCCACTCAAGGAAAGTCCACACAAGCCTTGGCAACTCAACCAAAGCCTAGGCAATCCAAGAAGAAAGGACAAGTCCTTGAGAAGCCAACCACCTCCTCCAACAAGTCAACTATCAAGAAATGAGGTGACCATAAGTGACATGCTCAACCAAGAAGGCAATATCAACCGGCTCAACCACCTCAACAAGCTTAACCATAAAGGTATCACCAATCGGCTCAAGTTCCAAGGACAAGCCAACCGTTGCATCATCAAAGACAACCTCATCAACATGGCAACGCCTCGATGAGATTAAAATGTAATGGTATAAACTCTTACTTTGTACCTACTTGTCATTTTTGTGGTGTGATTGGTCACTTAAGACCAAATTGCTTTGAATACATTAAGAGGTGTAGATTAGAGAGCATGAAAGAAAAACGGTTGAAAAATAGGGCAATTTTGCATAAACCTAAGGAACCTAGAAACATGTTTATGACCACTAAAAATGTTAAAGTAGAACCTAGGTGGGTTAGAAAGAATGAACCCGCTTGCCTTAGTACCCATGTGATTCCCGTAGATGCAACTAGGTCCGTTGGACTTGGTAGGTCTATAGGAGCTTATGTCTCCCATTGAATTGGTTGGATTTGACCCCATGTGGGGAGCTTAAGCAAAGAGAGCGAACTTGCATGATTTGCTATGTGCAAAAAGTTGATTAATTTTATGCTCTTTTATAATTGCTTGAGATGTTTGGTTGTACATATGCTTATATGTTATTTTCGTAATAAGTGTGCAACATTGCTTTACTTGCAATCCATGTCATATTTTGGTTCAACAATGCATTTTTGGACTAGGAGAATTATTTGGGAAAGTACATTTGAATGACCTATACTTTATCTCCATGACTGAAAAATACACTCTTAACGTGTGTCTACAACCTAGAAGGGGGGTGAATGGGTTGTTAATCGATTATTATCAACTTTTTTGATTAGTCAATATTAAACATATAACCCAATTAAAACAAACATACAAAATCAAGTAAAAGTGCGGAAATATAAAGAACACTTGATTTTTACGTGGAAACCCTTCAACAAGGGAAAAACCACGGGCTATCCTTCTAGCCACACACAATCCTCAAATCCACTATTGTAATGATGTTTACAACCTAGGTTGACCTCTAGTCACACCATTCTCGGTCACTAACCCACCACTACTACCCAACGGGCCTTTATAGTGAATCCTTGATCACTTTGCTTGCCAACCACACCTTGGTTGCAAGACTTCACTTGCTTGTGCACTACACCTTGTAGTCACATGAATTAACTCTCAAGAAGAGATTAACAACCTAAGTGAATATGTGAATACTCAAAATACAAATAATGCTAGGCAACACTAAATGCTTATCTAGGGATTTAAGATGACACTAAGTACAAATCCTAGATATCAATGTCTATATGAATGCTCATAAAGACCTAACTAGATATAGATGTGCAAGTCTAAACTCTAGTCATCAAACAAAGCCATATCAACATATGTTGTCATTAATCATGGCAAGGACAATAAATGCAATTAACAAATGCAATCAATGAGTCCTAATTAGCTAGAGGGCAAACATGTCCTAAACATTAGCTATCACAATACAAACCCCAAACATGTCATGACTTCAATTGATATGCAATAAATATGAAGATTTGCTAACCTAAGCAATAAATGACATGTCCTGATAAGCTAGAACAATAAATGAGCAAGGATGTGAGTTCTAATTACCAAGTAAAGACATTAATGAAGACCCATGCTGAAATGATGCTCTATATGCAAGATGATGATGGGTTTTGGGGTTTGGAGAGTCAAGTAATAAAGCTTGAAGCTTTCTCTCTCATAAAAAATGGGTTCTTGAAGCTCTCTCTCTTGGAGTCACTTTCTCTCACTAAAGATGTAAATTTCTGAGCTCTAGGGTTAAATGGTGGAGAAGATGAAATATATAAAGGAGAGAAAACGAGTTGTGGTGAAAAGACGAAAATGCCCAGTTCGGGTGACAGAGGCAACATGCAAGGCGACATGACCAAGTCGCCTCGTAAGTCGCCTAACACACTGGAAAGAAACACACGTAGCTTGAGGCGACATGTAAGGCGACATGCCCAAGTCACCTATGAAGTCGCCTAACACACTGGAGGAAAAATACAAGACAAAGGCGACATTGGAGGAGACATGCAAAAACAGCCTTGCATGTGCCTAACACACTGTGGGAAAAACTCAAGTCTAAGGCGACTTGTCAGGCGACATGCACAAGTTGCCTTGCACGTCGCCTAACCCACTGTGCAGCCCATCAACTCCAAAATGCAAGAAGTGCGTGTGTGTTCAACCATACATGCATGTCAATACAAATGCATAGAATGTGAGTGTGTGCAACTAAATCTCTTCAAGAGTTAAGGACAAGTGAACTACCTCTCTTGAAGCTCTTTGGGAAGTTCGGAAGCATGTCTTCGAGAACCTATGCTACCTGTTACATAAACATCCCCAATGTGATTTGTCAAGAAACTAGCCAATCACAAAAGTGAGGTTCTTACAATCTCCCCCTTTGGCTATTTCATGACAAAATCACCACTCACAAAATAATCCTCACAAAACAACAAAAAAAATAAAGCTATTGGTCAACAAAATATTTTCTACGTTACAATAAGAGAAACCTAAGATCTAAGTCTTCAAGGTCATCAATCTCTTATTAGATCATCATACCTACACACAATAGCAGGAAAGCACTTTCCAAGAACAAGTGCATGTGAGGTGAACAAATACAAAAAGGCAATTGCACTCAATAAAGCAATATAAAGAAATGCATGTGCAATGCTCCCCCTAAATGGTTACTCCCTCTCAAGGCTTCTCCCCCAAATCATAACCAATGCTTTACTCCCTCTCAAGGATTCTCCCCCAAATCATAACCAATGCTCCCCCTATATCTCTGAAGACTTCTCCCCCTTTTTATCATGAGATAGGCAAAGGAGCTCCTCCTATCGGGTTGCTTTAGCAAAGAGAGCTATTCACACAAATACATTGCATAATCATATACACAAACTTTATGCAACTTAAATAATTGAGAGAGATTCAAGGAGTTTTATTTACAATAAAAAAATGTGTGAAATTGTTGATTTGCATGCAAGACATATAGCATTCAAGTTCAAGCAATGGTATTTGGCAAAGCAAACATCAAAAGGGTTTCCAAAATAATTCAAACCAATTTGTACCCTTTTGTCATAAGCAAACAAGATATAGTTTTTTTAAAAAGAATTTCAATGAAAAGAGCAACTATATCAAACTTTATAAGCGAAACAAGACATAAGCGACTTTTTCACCCTTTTTGATTTTTCCAGGTAAGATACCCGTATGATAGTAGCCTTGTTCAACTAATAAAGAGAGAGAGAGAGAAGACTAAATTTGGATGAGACATCCTTATTTATTGCATGGATACTAGATCCTTATTGGGTTTAGTCTTCTCATTTGCTTTCACACATATTTTGTACTAAAGCAATCAAAAACATTTCATGCATATCATTTTAAGCATGTCATTAAAAGTTCTCATGTCATGGAGTTAAATTATGGGTCATTCAAATGTACTTTCCCAATCAAAATCTCCTAGTCCAAAAATGCATAGTTGAACTAAAATATGACATGGATTGCAAACAAAGCAAGGTTGCACACTTATTAAGAAAAGAACATATAAGCATATGTACAACCAATCATCTCAAGCAATTATAAAAAGAGCATAAAATTAATCAACTTTTTGCATATGACAAATCATGCAAGTTCACTCTCTTTGCTTGAGCTCCCCAAATGAGGTCAAATCCAACCAAGTCAATGGGAGGCATGAGCCCCTATAGACTTACCAAATCCGATGGACCTAGTTGCATCTACGGGTGTCATATGGGCACTAAGGCAAGCGGGTTCATTCTTTCTAACCCACCTAGGTTCCACTTTAACATTTTTAATGGTCATAGACATGTTTCTAGGTTCCCTAGGTTTATGCAAACTTGCCATATTTTTCAACCGTTTTTCTTTCATGCTCTTTAATCTACACCTCTCAATATATTTAAAGCAATTTGGTCTTAAGTGACCAATCATACCACAATAATGACAAGTAGGTATAAAAGAAGAGTTTATACCATTACATTGAGATCTCATCCAGGCATCGCCATGTTGATGAGGTTGTCTTTGATGATGCACCGGTTGGCTTGTCCTTGGAACTTGAGCCGATTGGTGATACCTTTGTGGTTGAGCTTGTTGAGGTGGTTGAGCCAGTTGAATTTGCCTATTTGGTTGGTCATGTTTCTTATGATCACCTCTTTTCTTCATAATTGGCTTGTTGAAAGAGGTGATTGACTTCTCAAGGACTTGTCCTTTCTTCTTGGATTGCCTAGGCTTTGGTTGAGTTGCCAAGGCTTGTGTGGACTTTCTTTGAGTGGAAGATTGCTTGCATGAAGCTTTGCCCTTGCCTTGAGCTTGAGGTTGTTTAACCTTGGCCTTTTTAATTTTTCAAGGCACTTATTCTCTCTTTCCTTAACAATCTTTAAGGAGTTTTCTTTGTTGGCAAGCTCTTCTTTCATGGCCTTCATCCATTGGTGGAAATCTTCAATCTCCTTCTCATACTTGGACACATCAATCTTGTCCATCATCAATGAGTAATCAATGGAGGTATTCATCAAATGTTGAGATGGAGGAGACAACATAGGAATACATTCCTTCACAAAAGTTGTCTTGTCCGAGGATGGCGTGGGCTCATCATCTACAAAGCCAAGTCCTCTCTTGTCATTTTGCTTCTTTCCAATACCCAACATATGGTCAATCTTTTCTGAACTTGAAGTCACCTTAGCAAGTGTATCTCTTACCTCTTCAAGTTCCTTCTCCATCATCACTTCATTCACTTTAACAAGTGACACTTCTTCATCTAACTGAGTCACTTTAGTTCTTAGTTGAAGATTTTCTTTCATAAACCTTAGAACTTCATCATTTTTCTCCTCCAAACATTTTTGAAGGTAGTCAATGAACTCTTGGTTGTCCACCACATTTTCACAAGAGTTCCCGGAGCATGAACTCCCATGTTCGAAGCATCTACCACTAGTGGATTCGTGACTCATATCATCATCACTTGCTTCTCTCAAGTTTGCTCCACTTCGGTTTCCAAACTCCAAGTCACCAATCTTGAAATCTTCAAGTGACACACATTTAGTGATGGCTTGTGTTTTTTCATGGTAGGAAACCGAAAATGCGAAGTAGTTGTTCTCACCCTCAACCGAGCTTGTGGAACTTTCTTCAACTACTTCAACTTCGCTACCACTCCAAGTAGCGATCATATTTAAACCTCCTTTCTTAAACTTCAAGTTACCACACTTTGAGGCATTGTGGCTAATTCCACCACACTCAAGGCATTGACAACCTATCCTTGAGGATTTTTCCTTACTTGCTTCATTCTTTTTTAGTAAGGTCAACTTCTTCTTGTGAGATTTTGTGAATCTCCTAAATCTCTCAACCATGAGAGTCATCTCCTCATCGGAGTCATATATCTTCCTTTCAACTTTCAAGGTCAAATCACCCTCTATCATCTCAATGCCACTTATAGTGTTTAGGGAATGAGATGACTGCAAATGAATGCAACAAGAAAAATGTACACAAATGCAAGACACACAATCACGAGCAAGGATCACCTAAGTATGTCTAGGAACCCGCTTTGATACCAATTGAAAATACAACTCTAAGCGCGTGTCTACAACCTAGAGAGGGGGGGGGGGGGGGGGGTGAATGGGTTGTTAATCGATTATTACCAAATTTTCGATTAGTCAATATTAATAACAATTAACCCAACATAAACAAACATACAAAATCAAGTAAAGTGCGGAAATATAAAGAACACTTGATTTTTACGTGGAAACCCTTCAACAAGGGAAAAACCACGGGCTATCCTTCTAGCCACACACAATCCTCAAATCCACTATTGTAATGATGTTTACAACCTAGGTTGACCTCTAGTCACACCATTCTCGGTCACTAACCCACCACAACTACCCAACGGGCCTTTATAGTGAATCCTTGATCACTTTGCTTGCCAACCACACCTTGGTTGCAAGACTTCACTTGCTTGTGCACTACACCTTGTAGTCACATGACTTAACTCTCAAGAAGAGATTAACAACCTAAGTGAATATGTGAATACTCAAAATACATATAATGCTAGGCAACACTAAATGCTTATCTAGGGATTTAAGATGACACTAAGTACAAATCCTAGATATCAATGTCTATATGAATGCTCATAAAGACCTAACTAGATATAGATGTGCAAGTCTAAACTCTAGTCATCAAACAAAGCCATATCAACATATGTTGTCATTAATCATGGTAAGGACAATAAATGCAATTAACAAATGCAATCAATGAGTCCTAATTAGCTAGAGGGCAAACATGTCCTTAACATTAGTTATCACAATAAAAACCCTAAACATGTCATGACTTCAATTGATATGCAATAAATATGAAGATTTGCTAACCTAAGCAATAAATGACATGTCCTGATAAGCTAGAACAATAAATGAGCAAGGATATGAGTTCTACTTACCAAGTAAGGACATTAATGAAGACCCATGCTGAAATGATGCTCTATATGCAAGATGATGATGGGGTTTGGGGTTTGGAGAGTCAAGTAACAAAGCTTCAAGCTTTCTCTCAAATAAAAAAATGGGTTCTTGAAGCTCTCTCTCTTGGGGTCACTTTCTCTCACTAAAGATGTAAATTTCTGAGCTCTAGGGTTAAATGGTGGAGAAGATGAAATATATAAAGGAGAGAAAATGAGTTGTGGTGAAAAGACGAAAATGCCCAGTTCGGGTGACAGAGGCGACATGCAAGGCGACATGACCAAGTCGCCTCGTAAGTCGCCTAACACACTGGAAAGAAACACACGTAGCCTTAGGCGACATGTAAGGCGACATGCCCAAGTCGCCTATGAAGTCGCCTAACACACTGGAGGAAAAATACAAGACAAAGGAGACATTGGAGGCGACATGCACAAGTGGCCTTGCATGTCGCCTAACACAATGTGGGAAAAACTCAAGTCTAAGGCGACTTGTCAGGCGACATGCACAAGTGGCCTTGCACGTCGCCTAACCCACTATGCAGCCCATCAACTCCAAAATGCAAGAAGCGCGTGTGTGTTCAACCATACATGCATGTCAATACAAATGCATAGAATGTGAGTGTGTGCAACTAAATCTCTTCAAGAGTTAAGGACAAGTGAACTACCTCTCTTGAAGCTCTTTGGGATGATCGGAAGCATGTCTTCGAGAACCTATGCTACCCGTTACATAAACATCCCCAATGTGATTTGTCATGAAACAAGCCAATCACAAAAGTGAGGTTCTTACAATCTCCCCCTTTGGCTATTTCATGACAAAATCACCACTCACAAAATAATCCTCACAAAAAAAAAAAATAAAGCTATTGGTCAACAAAATATATTCTACGTTACAATAAGAGAAACCTAAGATCTAAGTCTTCAAGGTCATCAATCTCTTCATAGATCATCATACCTACACACAATAACAAGAAAGCACTTTCCAAGAACAAGTGCATGTAAGGTGAACAAATACAAAAAGGCAATTGCACTCAATAAAGCAATATAAAGAAATGCATGTGCAATGCTCCCCCTAAATGGTTACTCCCTCTCAAGGCTTCTCCCCCAAATCATAACCAATACTTTACTCCCTCTCAAGGCTTCTCCCCCAAATCATAACCAATGCTCCCCCTATATCTCTCAAGACTTCTCACCCTTTTTGTCATGAGATAGGCAAAGGAGCTCCTCCTATCGGGTTGCTTTAGCAAAGAGAGCTATTCACACAAATACATTGCATAATCATATACACAAACTTTATGCAACTTAAATAATTGAGAGAGATTCAAGGACTTTTATTTATGTTAACGAAAATTTTGCTCGGGATGAGATATCTCAGTTAACGCCCTCGAGGCCACTACCACGTAGGTGGTGGCCAAAACTCTTTATATATGTAACAATGATTTATAAAGTGACAAGTAAGCAAGAATGTTTTTATTTAACATGCATGGTATACGAATACAAAGATTCTTCTCTCTTTCCTCTCAAATCTCTCTAGGAAATGGTCGATTGTTAGTCGTATGCCTGTCGAATAGTAATCTCCTCTTTTCCTTTCTCTTCTTTTCTATTTATACATGGTTTGTAGGTTAACAGATTGATTCTCCCTTGATTGTCTCAGTGATTGTCTCAGTCTCTTCCTTATCGGGCGGGATTTCTTGCGTTAATATCATTGACTTTTGGATTGACGTCCGAATTGAGAGTATCGTGGTGGAGATCAATTTGTTTCCTTTTTGGATTTTATTACTTGTTCTGCATGTAGATAACATTTCCAGGTATGATCCTTATTTGTTACTTGTTATGCATGTAGGTAACGTTTCCAGGTATGATCCTTATAGAGGTCGTGGGATGTGACGATATGGTGTGGTGTATCAATCAGGGAGGTTGATTAGTATTTCGACCTTGATGTCCGAGAAGTTTCATCCAGCTTGGAGCCAGATCTGGCTTCCCTTGACTTTTTCGAAGCTAGGTGTGGCCTCGACTGACCTCGCGGCCTTCTAGGGACATTCTTCTGTGTCAATCGAGGTACAGACGAGTTTCTTGAGCATTTGCGAGATGATCTTGACTTCGGGGAGCTTCTAGTTTTGGTGATGCGGGCTAAATCTGATCGTTCCGGGCTCTATCCCGGATATTTTCGGAGCCCGCCCTTGTTCCTGGGGTGGTATCACAGTTCGGCCCTGGATAGAGAGGTCTCCTGGTGGAAGCTCTCAGGTCCGGGCTCTATCCCGGGTGTTTCTGGAGCCCGCCCTTGTGCCTGGGGTGGTATCGTAGCTTGGCTCTGGATATTGAGATCTCCCGATGAAACTCATGGGTATGGAACCAGGTCTAGAAGGTGGAAAATTTTCCTTTGGTCCTTAGCCAATTTTGGCTATTAACAGAAGTCCCCTCTGACTTGAACACCAGACGTCGAGCTCGGGGTTGAGGTCAGATTTTCACTTTATTTGGGAAATCTTACTCTTTTTACCGTTACCGAAATTTTGGAAAATTTCATCATTTGAGTGACATGTTATGAACCGACTATTTTATCTTCGAATTTAATCTGATCACGTTACGGCAGTCCATGAGATTTTTTACTGTTACCAGGATCTTGGGGAGATCTTCTTCTTAACTGCGTAAATGATGTGGCATGAGATGATTAGCCCGCTTTCGAGTTTAATTCGGTAACGTTACTGAGTCGATTTTTTTTACCGTTACCAAACGAGTATCTTGGTAACTTTTGCTGTTGCCCTCCTGCCTATATATATGTCTGTTTTCCTCCTCATCATCTTCACATTTTCTCTAGCTAATAGAACTTTTTGTTGAGAAATATTTCCACGGCTTTTCCTCCAAGCTTGCTTCTTTCTTCATTCTTCGTCTTCTATTCTTTCTTCATTCTTCGTCTTCTATAATGTCGAAAAACAGTCATGATTCGAGTGATTCCATATTCGACGGCAAGGAGGTCATCAGTCTTAGTCTGGGGAAGCGGGCTAGGAGGAGTTCTGACGGTGATGATTCCCCGCCCACCTCACAACGTCGGCGGTGCAGTAAGAATGTATCTATCGGGACTGGGTTCTCCAACCATCCCGACCACCCTTTAGATATCGTCGATGATGATTCCGACAAAGAAACGGCCGGTGGCGCTGCGGGGGAGCGTCGGGTCTTGGCTCCTGGTCCCCTTGGGGAGAGGCTTCCTCCCTACGATTTCCGGGTTATCCCAAATTCCACCGTTGACCCGGTGTCGATCGACCTCTTGAGGTCAAAGTTTGGCATCCCCGACAGTGTATCTATCTCGGTGCCTCCAAAGAATTTCTAGTTTTTCAACCCCCCTAAAGGCATGCTTCCGATCCATGTGGCCGCTCTTGAGAACGGGGTCAGGCTTCCCCTCCATCCGACCCTTCGGCGGGCTCTAAACCCCATCTAGCTCGCTCCCCTTCAGTTAACGCCGGGCTTCTGGAGGTATTTGATTGGTTTCCTTATGTTATGGAGGGAATAATGCCAGATGAGTAAAGTGACGAGGGAGCCAGGTGCAGAGGAGCTGGCTTATCTTTTTCAGATTGGGAGCTTGTCTGGGGCTCCTCGGGGTCAGTTCTATGCCAAGGCCAAGAATAAGGTCAATTTCATCGTTCCTGGTGCTTCGAAGAAGGATCCCGCGTGGAAAAAAGAATGGATCCTGGAGGGGGATGACTGGGGGAGCTCGATTTTCATCGGAGGGCATGAATTCGAGGTTCCTACGGCTTTCAGTGACAAGCCCTCCTGGGACCGGGACTCCCTGCCTGCTAAGTTCGAAGCCGTCTTAAAGGCTATTCTAGCCCGAAATTATCTGAATCCGAAGTTCCCTACCGCTGAAGCTTTTGACCCTCGTAGGGTGAACAAATATCTACGGATTTCAGACGCTATTCCTCGTAAGTATCCTTGTGTCGCTTCGTCTTATTACTTAGCTTGATTCTAACATTTTCTTCTTTAATCCGTTTATTTACAGTTTTTGTCATGGAGCCAGCCACCCGACACGTCTCACGCTCTCCTCAAGGTAGAGCTTCTCTTCCCTCCTCTGGGGTCGAGCCTGCCCTAGCTTCTTCTATCTCTCCGGCTGGGTCCAAGATGGCCACTCTGGCCTCGCGGGCTTTCTGGGCTTTGGGCAAAGCTCCCCAGGTGGTTGGCCAGGCTGTTTCTGCCCCCTCGGCCGTGGCCGCTAAAGTCGCTATCCCTTCGACTCAAACACCTGATTCAGCTGCGCTTCCAACAACTAAAGCCTCGGCGGTTTCTGGGAAAGATGTCGCGAAGGTTCCTTCCAGCCGCTCCCGACCTCAGTCGAGCTCGACAAGGAGGGATGAGGTCCTGGAGCAGTTCATAGCATCATGTCCGGGTGGCGGGATCTCCAAGATGGCTTCTATGCCTGTGGAGGTCCTTATAACCAAGGGGTCTGCTGTCTTAGCTGAGGTAATTATATTTCCTTCACGCTATTTTTGTTAATTCGTTCAGTTTCTAACTCGGGTTTTGTATTTGTAGGCCTTTAAGGTTAATGTCTTGATGGGCCAGCAGGTAGCCCTCCTCCGTGATCGGGCTACAAAAGCCGAGGCTGAAGCCGAGAAGGCCGGGGAGCTGCTCAAGCAGGCTCGGTCTTTAGTGGAAGAGGTGACTTCCAGCCAGGGCAAAATTGAGCTCTAGATGGCTGAGCTTCGCTGCGATCATGAGAGGATGAATTAATCTTTCGATCAGGAGCATCTTCAACCTCTCTGGTGGGCTAGGCAGCGGGATTCCTGGAGATCTGAGGCTAAGAAGCTGGACCTCGAGAACCGGTCTCTGATTACTCAGGTGGCCAAGCTGCAAGCTGATGTAGAGACCTCCTTCAGTGACGGGTATTTTTATGCTTCCTTTCAGGCCGCGGAAGCTCTTCCTCCTCCCTTTGATTTATCGGATATTACGGGCTGGGACAGGCAGGAAATAATGCTCAAAGCTGCCGAGTTATCTCGCCCTGAGGGCGACAAGGTGGTCCCTTCTAGCCCAGCAGGAACTCGGAAGCAGCCCACTCAGTCAGATCCCTCCTTCCATCTTCCTCCCTTTATCACCTCGGGTCCTGGGGAGTCTTCCAGCAAAGTGATGTCTTCTCGATCCGAGAAGGACCATTCGGGAGCTGGTGAAGAGGTTAGGAGCCCATCTGAGGATCCCCCTTTAACAGAGATGGAGGTCGACAGGAGCCAGATGGGGTCCTTGGCTGCCCTTTTTGACGCGGCTGTCCCTCCTGAGGTTATGGAGGTAATTAATGAAGTATTGGAGGAAGATCTAGCTGATCATCCGATGGAGCCTCTAGATGGAAGAGCAGTCGGCTAGGATAACCCAAATGGACAGCTACCTGTAGAGGGGGTTGATGCCGCGGATCAGCAGGAAGGAGGAGGGCCAGCGGAGGGGAGCCATGATAGCCCCAAAGCTTGAAGCGGATGACTCATTTTTGATTGCCCGGAGAAGGGGGTGGGCACCCTGTTTTGTCATTTTGCCATTATCAATCTTTCATTTTTCTTCTCCTTCTTTTTGTAGCCCGAGTTCGGGAGCTGGGCTCCCCATTTGGATGTAGCCTTATCGGGGGATAGGCTCCCCTTTCCCTTAATGATAAATCTAAGCGCCTTTTTGAGAACTTTATTCTGTTTCTGGTCTTGAATGGTATCTAGAGTAGCATCTGCAGCAGCAATTAAGATTCGTGTAGGGAATTATGGTGATTTTGACCCTGCACACGAAAGCAAACACTATATATATATCTGTTTATATATATACACACACATATATATATATATATATATATATTTCTTTTATGGGATGACCCAACCAAGACATTAGGAGGGCTATTTAGCTATTTCCTAGTCTTTGAGATCTGGAGGGCAACTATGCTCTTACACTCAGATCTTTATTGGGGGTGGTAGCCCGACCAAGGCATCAGGAGGGCTATTGAGCTATTTCCTGGTCTCGAGATCTGGAGGGCAACTATGCTCTTACACTCAGATCCTTCTTGGGGGTGGTAGCCCGACCAAGGCATCAGGAGGGCTATCGAGCTATTTCCTGGTCTGGAGATCTGGAGGGTAACTATGCTCTTACACTCAGATCCTTTTTGGGGGTGGTAGCCTGACCAAGGCATCAGGAGGGCTATCGAGCTATTTCCTGGTCTCGAGATCTGGAGGGAAACTATGCTTTTACACTCAAATCCTTCTTGGGAGTGGTAGCCCGACCAAGGCATCAGAAGGGCTATCGAGCTATTTCCTGGTCTCGAGATCTGGAGGGCAACTATGCTCTTACACTCAGATCCTTCTTGGGGGTGGTAGCCCGACCAAGGCATCAGGAGGGCTATTGAGCTATTTCCTGGTCTCGAGAGGTTTATGTCGAATTCCCATACAAGGGTATAGTCACTAACGTTGAACATAGTTGGAGACAAAGATGGAAGAGAAAAGGAAAATGACTTTATTGATGATTGAGATGTAGTACATCTTTATTAGGACCTGTAATGGAAACTAAGTGGGGATAGTCTACTTGAGAACTCTTTTCAAGGGTAGAATTTCTTCAAATGATCTGCATTCCAAGTGTGGTTGATGGGTCGTCCGTCCATGTTTTCGAGTTTATAAGCTCCATTGCGAACAACTAGCTTTATCAAATATGGCCCTTCCCAATTTGGACTTAAGACCCCATCCGACCTTTTTCGAGTATTCAGTGTTACTTTCCTAAGTACCAGATCCCTTTCCTTGAATTTTCGGGCTCTAACCTTTTGGTTGAAGTATCTAGTGATCCTGCTCTGGTAGATCGCTACTTTCTCTGCTACCCCGTCTTGCTTTTATTCTAAGAGGTCTAGATTAGCCCGGAGCTTGACTTCGTTACTTTCGGGCTCAAAGTGCTATACCCTGAACGAGGTCAATTTATGCTCGATGGGTAGGACTGCTTCAACCCCGAAGGCCAGGGAGTAAGGTGTTTCTCCAGTAGCTGTTCTTTTTGTAGTCCGGTATGCCCAAAGGACTTCTGGTAGCTCTTCGGCTCATTTACCTTTCCTCTGCTGAAGCTTCTTTTTCAGAAGTTTCTTGATTGTTTTATTGGTGGATTCTACCAGCCCGTTAGTCTGGGGATGAGCCACTGAAGCGAGCCTGAGGTCGATCCCCAATCCCTTACAGAAGTCTTTGAATCAGGCGTTGTCGAATTGCTTTCCTAGGTCGGCTACAATGATGAGAGAGGTCCCGAACATGCATACCACGTTAGTATTGATGAACTTGGTTGTATTCTTTTCTGATATTTGAGCAAGAGGTCCTGCCTTGACCCATCCTGTGAATTAGTCGATAGCCACGATAGCATGTTTCATCTGTCCAGGAGCGGTGGGAAGTGGCCCAATTAGGTCGATTCCCCACATGGCAAAGGGGTAAGGTGAGCTGAGGGACGACAGTCGCTCGGGTGGCTGGTGGCTCAAGTTTGAGGTTCTTTGACAAGGTTCGTAGGATTGCACAAAACTCTTTGCATCTTGATGGATGGTCGGCCAGTAGTACCTCATACGAAGTACCTTATAGGCTAGAGCTTCCCCACCTATGTGGTTCCCATAGTCCCCAGAGTGGACCTCTCTCAATGCCCACTTAGCATCATCGGGATGCAAGCACCTAAGTAAGAGGAGGGATCTGCCCCTCCTGTAGAGGTATTCGTCCACCATACAGTATCGAACTGAGAGTCTCTTAACTCTTCGGGCTTGGTCGGGCTCTTCAGGAAGCTCTCCTTCAAGGAGATAGGTGATAATTGGGTCCATCCAGCAAGGTAGGTGATCCAGGGAACAAATTTCTCCATTTGTGGCTATGCTTGGCTGGGTGATTACTTGGAGGGGAATTCCCCTTGGTAGGGATTGGCCTCCATTCGCCGCTATTTTAGCCAGAACATCTGCGCGATGGTTTTGGTGTCGAGGCACCTGATCGATCTTGAGTCCCTTAAATTTGCTTTTCAGCAGCCGAGCTAGATTTAAGTAGGCAACCATATTATCTCCCTTTGCCTAGTAGACCCCAGTCACCTGGTTTACAACAAGCAACGAATCGCTCTTGATCTGCAGGTAGTCGGCCTTTAGTTCGATGGCTACCTTTATCCCGGCTAGGAGGGCTTCATATTCCCCTTCATTGTTGGTAGCTTTAAATTCAAATCTGAAACAGTGACAGAATTCAGTCCCCTCCGGATCTATCAAAATTATGCCAGCTCCTCCCCCAGCTCGTCCGGATGCTCTGTCTGAAAAGAGGATCCATGGCTTGTAGCCCTCCGGCCAATTTTTGACCTTGGATATCTTCTCAGGGACCTCGTTTGATACTAAGGGATCAACTGGATCTGGGATCGCTGAGAATTCTGCCACGAAGTCGGCTAAAGCCTGTCCCTTAATCGTAGTCTGAGGCTTATACTTTAAGTCGAACTGAGTGAGCTCTAGTGCCTATAAAACTAGCCTTCCTGACACATCTAGTCTTTGCAAGAATTGTCGGAGGGGTTGGTCTGTCACCACTGCTATTGTGTGAGCTTAAAAATAGGGACAAAGTTTCCTCGCTGAGATTACCAGAGCATAAGTGAGCTTCTCCAGGATAACGTAGTTCCTTTCTGATTTGGTCAAGGCATGACTCACATAGTATATGGGTCTTTGAAAACCATCGCTATAATCCTTGGCCAAAGCCCCGCTTACTACAGTTTCTGATACGGCCAGGTAAATCTGCAATTCATCTTCGAGAACCGGCTTGACTAACAAATGGGGGCTTGTTAGGTACTCCTTTAAAGCTTGAAACGCCTGCTCACTTTCCTGGCTCCATTTCATGTTCTTTCCTTGTTTGATGGCCTTGAAGAAAGGGAGACATTTATCGGTGGAGCGAGAGATAAACCTGTTGAGTGCTGCCACCCGTCCAGTCAGAATGTGTACTTGCTTGAGCGAGGTCGGGGATTCCAGGTCCAAGATAGCCTTGATTTTTTCTGGGTTGGCTTCTATACCTCTCTCATGAACCATGAAGCCCAGAAACTTTCTTGCTGTTACCCGAAAAGCACATTTGGAGGGGTTCAAACGCATCTGGTTTCCCTTAGTATGAGGAAGGTTTTGCGAAGGTCTTCCTGATGTCCCTTTGTGGTTGGGGATTTCGTGATCATGTCGTCGATATATACTTCCATCGTTCTTCCTATCTCGGGCTTGAACAGTTTGTTAACCAGCCGCTGGTATGTGGCTCCTGCATTCTTCAAACCAAACGGCATCACCTTGTAGCAGTATAAGCCCTGCCCAGTAATGAAACTGGTTTTATCTTGGTTAGCTAGGTGCATTTTAATTTGGTTGTATCCTGAGAATGCGTCCATAAAACTCAAAAGTTTATTTCCGGATGTGGAGTCAACCAGCTGGTCGATCTTTGGCAAAGGAAAACTGTCTTTCGGACAAGCCCGGTTGAGGTCGGTGTAGTCGACACACATACGCCATTTTCCATTCGCCTTCGTGACCATGACCACGTTAGCGATCCATTCGGGGTAACGTACCTCTCTTACGAACCTCGCTTTGATCAATTTATCAACCTCTTCCTGCACCTCCACGTTCCTATCAGTGTTGAAATGATGCCTCTTTTGCTTGACGGGCTTGACTGTTGGATCTACTGCTAGCCGGTGAGTGGCCAACGATGCTGGGATTCCAGGCATTTCATTATGGTTCCAGGCGAAGATGTTGCTGAATTCCCTGAAAAGATCAATCATTCCTCTTTTAACTTCTGGATCGAGGGTGGCTCCGACCTTGACGACCTTGGAGGGATCGTCATTCCTGACGGATATCTCTTCTAGTTTGTCCACGGGCTGCCCGCTGGCCTATTCCTTACTTCGTTCTTCCTCGTAGGGCATGATAGGTTCATCCTCCGGATGCCCAGGGTGTTCTACGGGCTCCTTCTCCTCCTGGATTATCCGGGATGTATCCATGTCTTCCTAGATTACTGTCACCTGTACACACTGCTTCGCTAAGGCTGTAGGATTGGCAGATACTGCGTAACAATTCCTGGCTGCCTGCTGGTCTCCGCGTACCTCTCCTACCTTGGTTCCAACGGGGAATTTCAAGACGTTGTGGTATATGGACGAGACTCCCTTCAAGGAGGACAGGAAAGGTCTCCCTAAGATGGCGTTGTAGGCTGATGGGGTGTCCACCACAACAAAGATGGCATCCTCACGGATTTCAGCTTGCACCTCCCTTCCAGTTCTGATATTATCTCTGACCTGTTGTAAGAACTCAATCAGGCATCCTCCCCTTATCAGGGCCTCAATTTGGTTGCGCAAGTTATAGCACTCCGATGTGTTGTGGCCCACGTCTTCGTGGAAGTCACAGTACTTGTACCGGTTTCTCCTGTCAGCTGGGGCCTTCATGGGAGCGGGCTTTTGGAGCAACCCTTTATCTCGTATGGCAAGGTAGATTGTTTCCCTGGAAGCATTCAAAGGGGTATAGTGGTCATACCCTTTTTCCCCTTGCATTACTGGAGCCACGGTCCTGAGAGGCGGCAAAGCCCGGGGAGGGGTTCATTTTGCTGGATATCTTTCTTGCCTATGCGGAGGTGCCGGGAGGCGATATGTCGACCTGTTGGGAGGTTTATTCTGAGCTTTATGCACTGGCTCAAATTTGGGGGCTTCTTTCTTCAGACGCTTGGCCGTTCTCATGTCGTCATGTTCTATCTTGACCTTGAGTTGTTCGTCGATCTTGACCTACTCAAGAGCCCGGTCATAGGCCTCCTGGTAAGTCTAGGGAGGTCTCTTGGCGAAAAAACGGAAAAACTTTCCTGCCCAGAGGTTTCGTCTGAAGTTGGCGAGGGTTTCTTTTTCAGTGAAAACTCCCATTTGGATGACCTCCTTGTGAAATCGCTCTACTTACGATCGAAGAGTTTCACTCCGCTCCTGGATCACATATTGGAGGTGTATGGGATCTTTCGGACGAGGTTTAACTCCTTGGAATTGTGAACAAAAATCGGTTGACAGTTTTGTGAAAGAATCCACGCTACCAACGGGCAGTTTCCTGAACCAGGTTTTCGCATAGTCGGTCAAGGTTATTGGAAACATTCTGCACATAGCTGCTCTGGTAATGTTCTGGACTTCCATCTGTTGAACGAAGCTCTCTAGATGGCTTAGAGGATCTTCCGTTCCAGAGAACTTATCTGATGGCATTTTGAATTTTGGGGGGAGCTCTGCTTCCCGGATCCTCCTAGTGAAGGGAGCGTTCATCTCGCTCAGGGGATTCTTTTTGTCCTCCTTATTCTTTCCCTTCCTTATCTGCTGGACCTCTTTTTGTAGCTTTGCCAGCTGATCCCTCAGTCGCTTGTTCCCGGATCTCTTCGAGTTAACCTCAGATTCCTCACTGTCGAATCTTTCTGATGAATTGGCAATTTCTATCCGGTCCTCCTCCTTGACATGATCCACTCGGGGAGTTTGTCTACTTTCCTCCTCTAGGGCCCGGGTAGTTCTCCTAGATGTAGTTGGATGAGATAGCCCTCGCGGCTTCCGGGTAAAAACATCTACGGCAGACTTAACTTGCTGGGGTTGATATTGTGAAAGTCTTTTCGGAGCTGGGGGCATGGGTCCCAGCCTATCCCTGATCAAACGTTGGGGCCCTAATCTATCTCGAGCCGGCTCTAGAGGAGGAGGTCCTAGGTGATCGAAAACAGGTGGTCTAGCTCCGAGCCTGCTCGGCTCTCCCTGATCATTCAGGTTGGTTGGCTGGATTGTGATGCCTTCAGCGAGGAGGCGGACGCGGATGGATTCTATGAAGGCCGCCGCTTGTTGGTCGAGCGCTGACTGGCTCACTATGGGGTGGCCAGTAGCCCGCGTATTGGTTGTCTGGATCGGAGCTTGATTACTATATCCAGACTTTCTCCCCCTTCCTGGGGCTTTTCGGGTTAGCCTCGCCGGAGATTGCTCCGGGACTCTATCTTGGCCTTGGGAGGAGCGGAGCCTCATAGTTCCTGTAAAACAATGAAAGTATAGATGCAAACGATTGGTTAATTGGGTGTAGGAAGTTTTTTTTTCCCACATACGGCGCCAGAAAGTGTTAACGGAAATTTTACTCGGGATGAGAAATCTCAGTTAACGCCCTGGAGGCCACTACCACGTAGGTGGTGGCCAAAATTCTTTATATATATGTAGCAATGATTTATAAAGTGACAAGTAAGCAAGAATGTTTTTATTTAACATGCATGGTATACGAATACAAAGATTCTTCTCTCTTTCCTCTCAAATCTCTCTAGGAAATGGTCGATTGTTAGTCGTATGCCTGTCGAATAGTAGTCTCCTCTTTTCCTTTCTTTTCTTTTCTATTTATACATGGTTTGCAGGTTAATAGATTGATTCTCCCTTGATTGTCTCAGTGATTGTCTCAGTCTCTTCCTTATCGGGCGGGATTTCTTGCGTTAATATCATTGACTTTTGGATTGACGCCCGAATTGAGAGTATCGTGGTGGAGATCAATTTGTTTCCTTTTTGGATTTTATTACTTGTTCTGCATGTAGATAACATTTCCAGGTATGATCCTTATTTGCTACTTGTTATGCATGTAGGTAACGTTTCCAGGTATGATCCTTATAGAGGTCATGGGATGTGACGATATGGTGTGGTGTATCAATCAGGGAGGTTGATTAGTATTTCGACCTTGATGTCTGAGAAGTTTCATCCAGCTTGGAGCCAGATCTGGCTTCCCTTGACTTTTTCGAAGCTAGGTGTGACCTCGACTGACCTTGCGGCCTTCTAGGGACATTCTTCTGTGTCAATCGAGGTACAGACGAGTTTCTTGAGCATTTGCGAGATGATCTTGACTTCGGGGAGCTTCTAGTTTTGGTGATGCGGGCTAAATCTGATCGTTCCGAGCTCTATCCCGGATATTTCCGGAGCCCGCCCTTGTTCCTGGGGTGGTATCACAGTTCGGCCCTGGATAAAGAGGTCTCCTGGTGGAAGCTCTCAGGTCCGGGCTCTATCCCGGGTGTTTTTGGAGCCCGCCCTTGTGCCTAGGGTGGTATCGTAGCTTGGCTCTGGATATTGAGATCTCCCGATGAAACTCATGGGTATGGAACCAGGTCTAGGAGGTGGAAAATTTTCCTTTGGTCCTTAGCCAATTTTGGCTCTTAACAATTTACAATAAAAAAATATGTGAAATTGTTGCTTTGCATGCAAGACATATAGCATTCAAGTTCAAGCAATGGTATTTGGCAAAGCAAACATCAAAAGGGTTTCCAAAAGAATTCAAACCAATTTGTACCCTTTTGTCATAAGCAAACAAGATATAGTTTTTTTAAAAAGAATTTCAATGAAATGAGCAACTATATCAAACTTTATAAGCGAAACAAGACATGAACGACTTTTGCACCCATTTTGATTTTTCCGGGTAAGATACCCGTATGATAGTAGCCTTGTTCAACTAATAAAGAGAGAGAGAAAACTAAATTTGGATGAAACATCCTTATTTATTGCATGGATACTAGATCCTTATTGGGTTTAGTCTTCTCATTTGCTTTCACACATATTTTGCACTAAAGCAATCAAAAACATTTCATGCATATCATTTTAAGCATGTCATTAAAAGTTCTCATGTCATGGAGTTAAATTATGGGTCATTCAAATGTACTTTCCCAATCAAAATCTCCTAGTCCAAAAATGCATAGTTGAACTAAAATATGACATGGATTACAAACAAAGCAAGGTTGCACACTTATTAAGAAAAGAACATATAAGCATATGTACAACCAATCATCTCAAGCAATTATAAAAAGATCATAAAATTAATCAACTTTTTGCATATGACAAATCATGCAAGTTCACTCTCTTTGCTTGAGCTCCCCAAATGAGGTCAAATCCAACCAAGTCAATGGGAGGCATGAGCCCCTATAGACTTACCAAATCCGATGGACCTAGTTGCATCTACGGGTGTCACATGGGCACTAAGGCAAGCGGGTTCATTCTTTCTAACCCACCTAGGTTCCACTTTAACATTTTTAATGGTCATAGACATGTTTCTAGGTTCCCTAGGTTTATGCAAACTTGCCATATTTTTCAACCGTTTTTTCTTTCATGCTCTTTAATCTACACCTCTCAATATATTTAAAGCAATTTGGTCTTAAGTGACCAATCATACCACAATAATGACAAGTAGGTATAAAAGAAGTGTTTATACCATTACATTGAGATCTCATCGAGGCATCGCCATGTTGATGAGGTTGTCTTTGATGATGCACTGGTTGGCTTGTCCTTAGAACTTGAGCTGATTGGTGATGTCTTTGTGGTTGAGCTTGTTGAGGTGGTTGAGCCAGTTGAATTTGCCTATTTGGTTGGTCATGTTTCTTATGGTCACTTCCTTTCTTCATAATTGGCGTGTTGGAAGAGGTGATTGACTTCTCAAGGACTTGTCCTTTCTTCTTGGATTGCCTAGGCTTTGGTTGAGTTGCCAAGGCTTGTGTGGACTTTCCTTGAGTGGGAGATTGCTTGCATGAAGCTTTGCCCTTGCCTTGAGCTTGAGGTTGTTTAACCTTGGCCTTCTTTAATTTTTCAAGGCACTTATTCTCTCTTTCCTTAACAATCTTTAAGGAGTTTTCTTTGTTGGCAAGCTCTTCTTTCATGGCCTTCATCCATTGGTGGAAATCTTCAATCTCCTTCTCATACTTGGACACATCAATCTTGTCCATCATCAATGAGTCATCAATGGAGGTATTCATCAAATGTTGAGATGGAGGAGACAACATAGGAATACATTCCTTCATAAAAGTTGTCTTGTCCGAGGATGGCGTGGGATCATCATCTACAAAGCCAAGTCCTCTCTTGTCATTTGGCTTCTTTCCAATACCCAACATATGGTCAATCTTTTCTGAACTTGAAGTCACCTTAGCAAGTGTATCTCTTACCTCTTCAAGTTCCTTCTCCATCATCACTTCATTCACTTTAACAAGTGACACTTCTTCATCTAACTGAGTCACTTTAGTTCTTAGTTGAAGATTTTCTTTCATAAACCTTAGAACTTCATCATTTTTCTCCTCCAAACATTTTTGAAGGAAGTCAATAAACTCTTGGTTGTCCACCACATTTTCACAAAAGTTCCCGGAGCATGAACTCCCATGTTTGAAGCATCTACCACTAGTGGATTCTTGACTCATATCATCATCACTTGCTTCTCTCATGTTTGCTCCACTTCGGTTTCCAAACTCCAAGTCACCAATCTTGAAATCTTCAAGTGACACACATTTAGTGATGGCTTGTGTTTTTTCATGGTAGGAAACCGAAAATGCGAAGTAGTTGTTCTCACCCTCAACCGAGCTTGTGGAACTTTCTTTAACTACTTCAACTTCGCTACCACTCCAAGTAGCGATCATATTTAAACCTCCCTTCTTGAACTTCAAGTTACCACACTTGGAGGCATTGTGGCCAATTCCACCACACTCAAGGCATTGACCACCTATCCTTGAGGATTTTTCCTTACTTGCTTCATTCTTCTTTAGTAAGGTCAACTTCTTCTTGTGAGATTTTGTGAATCTCCTAAATCTCTCAACCATGAGAGTCATCTCCTCATCGGAGTCATATATCTTCCTTTCAACTTTAGAGGTTAAATCACCATCTATCATCTCAATGCCACTTATAGTGTTTAGGGAATGAGATGAATGCAAATGAATGCAACAAGCAAAATGCACACAAATGCAAGACACACAATCACGAGCAAGGATCACCTAAGTATGTCTAGGAACCCGCTCTGATACCAATTGAAAATACAACTCTAAGCGTGTGTCTACAACCTAGAGGGGGGGGGGGGGGGTGAATGGGTTGTTAATCGATTATTACCAATTTTTCGATTATTCAATATTAATAACAATTAACCCAACATAAACAAACATACAAAATCAAGTAAAGTGCGGAAATATAAAGAACACTTGATTTTTACGTGGAAACCCTTCAACAAGGGAAAAACCACGGGCTATCCTTCTAGCCATACACGATCCTCAAATCCACTATTGTAATGATGTTTACAACCTAGGTTGACCTCTAGTCACACCATTCTCGGTCACTAACCCACCACTACTACCCAATGGGCCTTTATAGTGAATCCTTGATCACTTTGCTTGCCAACCACACCTTGGTTGCAAGACTTCACTTGCTTGTGCACTACACCTTGTAGTCACAGGACTTAACTCTCAAGAAGAGATTAACAACCTAAGTGAATATGTGAATACTCAAAATACATATAATGTTAGGCAACACTAAATGCTTATCTAGGGATTTAAGATGACACTAAGTACAAATCCTAGATATCAATGTCTATATGAATGCTCATAAAGACCTAACTAGATATATATGTGCAAGTCTAAACTCTAGTCATCAAACAAAGCCATATCAACATATGTTGTCATTAATCATGGCAAGGACAATAAATGCAATTAACAAATGCAATCAATGAGTCCTAATTAGCTAGAGGGCAAACATGTCCTAAACATTAGCTATCACAATACAAACCCCAAACATGTCATGACTTCAATTGATATGCAATAAATATGAAGATTTGCTAACCTAAGCAATAAATGACATGTCCTGATAAGCTAGAACAATAAATGAGCAAGGATGTGAGTTCTACTTACCAAGTAAAGACATTAATGAAGACCCATGCTGAAATGATGCTCTATATGCAAGATGATGATGGGTTTTGGGGTTTGGAGAGTCAAGTAATAAAGCTTGAAGCTTTCTCTCTCATAAAAAAATGGGTTCTTGAAACTCTCTCTCTTGGAGTCACTTTTTCTCACTAAAGATGTAAATTTCTGAGCTCTATGGTTAAATGGTGGAGAAGATGAAATATATTAAGGAGAGAAAACGAGTTGTGGTGAAAAGATGAAAATGCCCAGTTCGGGTGACAGAGGCGACATGCAAGGCGACATGACCAAGTCGCCTCGTAAGTCGCCTAACACACTGGAAAGAAACACACGTAGCCTAAGGCGACATGTAAGGCGACATGCCCAAGTCGCCTATGAAGTCGCCTAACACACTGGAGGAAAAATACAAGACAAAGGCGACATTGGAGGCGACATGCACAAGTGGCCTTGCATGTCACCTAACACACTGTGGGAAAAACTCAAGTCTAAGGCGACTTGTTAGGCGACATGCACAAGTGGCCTTGCACGTCACCTAACCCACTGTGCAGCCCATCAACTCCAAAATGCAAGAAGTGTGTGTGTGTTCAACCATACATGCATGTCAATACAAATGCATAAAATGTGAGTGTGTGCAACTAAATCTCTTCAAGAGTTAAGGACAAGTGAACTACCTCTCTTGAAGCTCTTTGGGATGATCGGAAGCATGTCTTCGAGAACCTATGCTACCCGTTACATAAACATCCCCAATGTGATTTGTCATTAAACAAGCCAATCACAAAAGTGAGGTTCTTACACACACATTGGTTGCAAGACTTCAATGCTTGTGCAACTTCACCCCGAAGCCACAAGACTTTGACTCAATGAAGAGTATAAGGTCTAAGTGAATAATCAATGAATGCTCAACACAAAATATGTTAGACCAAACATACAATGCTTAACTAGATGTAGATAATGCAATACAACATCCTAGTTATCAAATAATGCCTACATGTACACACATGAGGTCTCAATTAGTTGTAGAGAAATTCTAACAACCTAATTGTCAATTAAATTCACATAAACATTCATAAACTTGACTAGATGCACAAAGTCAACCTAATCATCAATTAAGCATACATGAATATTTATGGATTAGCTATTTAGGCATATATGACCTAATAATGCAAGCTATCACAAACAAACACAATCAAATATTCCATGAACATTAACTAGTTGATTAAAACACAATTTCTCAACCTAGTTATCAATTAATCACACATGAATATTTATGACCTAGCTTTTAGGCAAAAATGACCTAATCAATTAAGCTATCACAAACAAACCCAATCATGTTATAAAGACTCATAAATATGCAATAAGGTAGAGTCTAGGTATTTAATCGTGCAATAAATACCTAATCTAGAGTAAGTAGAACAATAAATGATATTCAAAGAAGTTCTTGCTTACCTAGTCATGAAACAATGAAGACCTATGCTCAAATGATGTTGAATGATGCAAGATGGAGATGGGTTTTGGGTTTGGAGAGTCAAAAATGCTTTCTTGAAGCTTTCTCTCTCTAGGAGCTCTAACCTCTCTCTAAAAATGATTTTCTGAGCTCTTGGTCGACCAAGAAGAGAATAGGAAGAATGTATATGAAACCCTAGTCAAAACTACATCGTTTTGAACTTGGGAAACTGAATCCTGTCAAAACCGCTCTGCGTACCGCGGTTCAGGTATGTGTCCAGACCGCAGTACATACAGCAGTGCACCGTCTGGACAACACTGCGGTTGGGACCGGTGTGCGTGAAAGTGCATAGGTCGCGGTCCACGCCGCGCATGACGCACTGGAGAATACCGCTCCATGCGCCGCGGTGCAAGCAGAGCCTACCAAGCGGTATAGGCCGCGCTAAAGGGAAAAATCCCTTTTTAACACTCAAGAAAAATGCCTATCTTACATGAATGTTGTGCAAGTGTGAAGTGAGTGAGATGCACACAATGAAGCACAATTAACATGCCAAACATGTTATCAAATGAGATACAATGCAAGATATGATATCTAATGCAAGCTAGTGAGTGTGTTTGAAAAGGATGCACACACATATAAACAATAAGGAACACAAATGCAAGATAAACAAAACATGCATGAAGTGTGTGTGTGCACCTAAACTCTTCAAGAGACAAAGTCAAGTGAGTATACATTTCGCTCTTGAAGACGTGGAGATGCTTGGAAGCTTGCCAATACGGACCTAAGCTACCCATTACACAATCATCCCCACTGTGGTGTGGTTTGTTATGAAATAAGCCAATCATAAAATCAATGTCCTTACAATCTCCCCCTTTGGCTATTTCACGACAAAACAACCACTCACAAACAATCCTCACAAAATAAAACAAAGCTATTGTCCATAATCACTTCTACATTACAAAAGAGATACCTAGAATCTAAATCTTCAATATCTTCAATCTCTTCGTAGAAATATCAATGTACCTACACACAATAGCAAGAAGCACTTTCCAAGAACAAGTGCAAGTGAGGTGAACAAATAAAAACAAGCATTGCACTTAAATACAAATAAAGCGATATAAAGAATGCATGTGCAATGCTCCCCCTTAAAGGTTACTCTCTCTAGGCTTCTCCCCCAAAGCATAAACATGCTCCCTCATGCTCCCCCCATATTTCTCAAGACTTCTCCCCCTTTTTGTCATGAGATAGGCAAAAGAGCTCCCCCTATCGGGTTACTTTAGCAAAGAGAGACATTTGCACAAAAGATGGTTGCATAATCATATACTTAAACTTTATGCAACTTAAATAATTGAGAGAGATTCAAGGAGTTTTATTTAACAAAAAAAAACGTGTGAATTTGTTGCTTTGCATGCAAGACATATAGCATTCAAGTTCAAGCAATGGTATTTGGCAAAGAAAACATCAAAAGGGTTTCCAAAAGAATTCAAACCAATTTGTCCAAAAGAAAGCAAACAACAAAGAAGGTGAAACGATTTCATACCAGCGTTTGAAGGCTCCTTTTTTTTTCGATCTGCTTCCTAATTTGAACCACAAAATCTTCCCAGCTATGTCATGCGATTGACAATCGTGTGTGAGCGCGTCACGAGTTTCAGGAGCTTGAATGGAGGTAGAAGAAACTTACGAAAGCAACTCTTGTTTTCTATATGTGGAATTCGGCCACCATGAATCAAATAAATATATATATATATATATATATATATTTTGTTTGTTTTTTTTACCTGGCCGCACACCTCTTGTTTTTCTTCTTTTAATTGCACGTAACCAATTTGCATTCAATGCAATTGAGAGAACTCATAAATTCTCTTCTCTTCGTGTATCGGTTTTCAAAAAACCATAAATATCTTATATCTATTAATTTTTTCTAGCTGATAACTTTCATTAATTAATCCTTAAAATATCTAATATTTATAAGGATAATTAATAACTTTGAATTTAAACTTTTAAAATTCAAATTTGATATTTAATTTAATAAAAATAAAATAATCAAATTATCTTATCTTCATTCAAACACAAATATCAATCAACACCCTCCAACTAATGATTAATTGCATAATTAAATAATCTTATTATTTAATCAATTTAATCACTAATAATCTTTAATTAAATAATATCATTATTCAATTAATTCCCAAATAGATACGTGTCACTTTCGTAACACAATTAATTGGACAATCCAATTAATTAACCGTGACCCTTGTTACCTTTAATCAATCGAGCTAGTAAGGGGACCTAATAAACCCACAGTATTTCGAGCTCTAATAATCCTTAGAAATAATGAATTAAACTCTTTAATTAATATTTCATGATTATTAACTTCGGTGTTTTTCCATTAAAAACCTGAAGCTGTATTCTCTTAACTGTAGATGTTTTTACACAAACCAAAAACTTTCGGTGTCCATCGATATAGCTATTACTTATGGTGTAATCCTCCACAAGTAGTTCATAATTAGAGCTAGGTCACAATGTCCGTTATATCCCTCTAATTACATCTTTTCCATTAAGTACTATTGATTCTCTAATGAACAATAAATCCTACATTCCTCACGGAATTAAGAGAGCGCTCATATTGTTCAAGTCCCAAATCAACCCTTAAGGGAACTACTATCTACTTCTCGCAAGAAGGAGTGGATTCCACTATTGTGTACAAACCTTCCCAGCCACAAGCCAAACCGCGATCCCAATATACAAAGCATATTGATCGGAAATGCAACTTCGACCTCACCCATGGTACATCAAAAATCACTATCTAACCTGAAGGAGTCTATAAGATACTCAGGATTAAGATCACCCATTTATATCCATCATTTGTCGATATATATGAATTTCAACGTAAACGGATCTAAGTGAGAGATTCAAATAAATCGTGGCTCAATCCTATATGATCACATCATACAAGGTGCCTCCATTATCATATCACCATATGAATGATCCAAGATAAGATCACCGTACGTTACAGAATGGACCGCAACTGTAGATTAACCACAAATAAAGTACCCAGCATTATTTGCTATCTACGGACTCTTTAGATTGCTCATTTCAAACTGAATCCATCTGTATATGACATTCATATACTCAGTTCGAAATTACATCCAGTAATCTTGGATGTTAAATACACATGTTATATAAAAGTATAAAAAAAATTTGAATGGATAAACTACTTCTTTTATTTATGTTCAATTCACATTTACAAATTATAAGCTTTAAGGCAAAAACCCCAACAATCTCCTACTTGCACTAAAGCATGTTAGACATGTCTTGTAAACCTAGACCCTCTAGGTGACCCGTAAATACTTTAGCTGGTAAGATCTACGTAAATGGATCAGCATGATTGTCCTATGACGCTATCTTGGTCACAGTCACATCTCCTCTCTGCACTATCTCTCTGATGAGATGATATTTCCTCTCTATATGCTTCCCTATTTTGTGGCTTCTTGGTTCTTTGGAGTTAGCCACAGCACCACTGTTATCACAGTATAGTGTGGTAGGCTTATCCAGATCTGGAATAACTTCCTGATCACTCAAAATTTTTAGAGCCAAACAACCTCTTTAACATCTTCACAAGCGACTACATATTTGGCTTCCATGGTGGAGTCAGCACTATAAGATTTCTTAATACTCCTCCACACAATGGCTCCATCACCTAGGGTGAATATTGATCCAAATGTGGATTTCATAGAATCCCTGTCTGACTGAAAATCAGAATCCGTGTATCCTAACGGGATCAAATCCTATCTAGAATACACTAGCGTATAGTTTCTCGTTCTCTGAAGATATTTGAGAATAGTCTTGATAGCAACCCAATGATCTAATCCTAGATTGGACTAGTACCTACTGGCTACTCCCACTGCAAAATAGATGTCAGGTCTCGTGCATAACACAACATATATGAGACTGCCTACCGCAGACGTATGTGGAACATGTCTCATATCCTCAACTTCTTGAGGTGTTTTAGGACACTGTTCCTCAAACAAGTGAACTCCATACCTGGTAGGAAAATTTCCTTTCTTTAAGTATTGCATAGAAAATCAGACAAGAATCTTGTCGATATACGATGCCTAAGACAATGCTAGGAGTTTGTTCTTACGATCCCTTAAGAGTTGGATCCCTAGAACATAACTCGCCTCTCCCAAATCTTTCGTTTGGAATTAGCTAGCCAGTCAGCCCTTTACTTTCGATAATACCCCTACATCATTCCCAATGAGTAGGATATCATCTACATATAGGACTAAGAAAACTACTTTCTTATCAACGATGCGCTTGTAGACACAAGGCTCATCAACATTTTGCTCGAAGCCATAGGTTTTGATCACATCATCAAACCTTATGTTCCAAGATCTAGATGCTTGCTTCAATCCATAAATGGATCTTTGTAACTTGCAAACCTTTTGCTCTTGATCTGGAGACACGAATCCCTCTGGTTGCATCATGTAGATGCTCTCTTCAAGATTGTCATTCAAGATTGCAGTTTTGATACCCATTTGCTAAATTTCATAATCGAAATATACTGCAATGGATAAGAGAATCCTAATAGGCATAAACATGGCTACTGGTGAGAAGGTCTCTTCATAATCGACCCCCTCTTTCTACGTATAACCCTTGGCCACTAGCCTTGCCTTGAAGGTCTCTACCTTTTCTGTCTACTCCCCTCTTTCTCTTGTAGATCCACTTACACCCTATGGGTTTTACCCTATCAGGTAAGTCTACAAGTTCCCAGACTGAGTTAGAGTACATGGACTTCATCTCGAGATTCATGGCTTTAAGCTATTCCTCTTTGTTAGGATCTTCCATTGCATTCTTAAATGTCAATGAATCATCCATACTACTAGTAGAGATGACGTCTCGTCCCTCACATATACCCAAATAACGTTCAGGTTGTCTCAGAACCCTCCTACTACGTTTAGGTGGTAGTGTATCCTGACTAGGGATCATCCGACTATCAGATGTCAGTGGATCAACAACTCTTATTGACTGAGCACTAGTTATACCAGGCTCCATTTCATTCAATACAATCTTGCTACGAGGTTTATGATCACTCATATAGTTATCCTCAAGAAATGTTGCATTTGTCGATACAAACACTTTGTTCTCTTCAGGACTATAGAAGTATCCACCTCTAGTCTCCATGGAATATCCTACAAACAAGCAGACCACAGACTTGGGGTCTAGCTTTCCACTTCTGGTCTTTAGCACATGTGCTGGACACCCCTATATGCGAAAATATCTCAAACTAGCTTTACGTCAATTCTACAACTCTAAGGGAGTCTTAGGAACAAATTTGGATGGGATTACATTCAAAATGTAAGATGTGGTTTGTAACATATATCCCCAAAAAGAATATGGTAATGATGAAAAACTAATCATAAATCTCACCATTTCCATAAAGGTTCTATTTCTTCTCTCAGCGACACCATTCTGTTGTGGTGTTCCAGGAGTTGTAAGTTGGGTCACTATCCCATGATGGACCATAAAGTCTTCAAACTCTTGGTCAAGGTACTCACCTCCACGATCAGATCATAGAAACTTGATAGTCTTTCCTAACTGATTCTCAACTTCAGCTCGGAACTCTTTGAACTTTTCAAAAGTTTCTGACTTCCATTGAATTAGGTAGACATATCTGTATCTAGAGTATTCATCTATAAAAGTGACATAATACTCATAGCTACCCCTTGCTTTAACATTCATTGGCCCACAGACGTCTGAATGTATGAGCTCTAGTGGTTCTTTAGCCCTAAGCCCTTTTCCAGTAAAAGGTTTCTTGGTCATTTTACCTTCTAGAAAGGATTCGCAGACAGGAAAGGTGCCAACCTTTAACTTATTTAAAGTTCCGCTTTTAACTAATCTATCTATCCTGTAAAGGTTAATGTGACCAAGTCTTAGATGGCACAGATAAGTTTCGTTTTCTGGAGAAATCTTTTCTTGTTTTGTTTTTGGTTTTTCAATTTTAAACAATTCAGCGTTGAGCAATGTTGTATGTATTAATGGCCTTAAACATACAAATTGTTTTTGTTTAATCCTGAACATACATTCAAACTATTCTTTGAAATAATAACAGACTTATTATTAAAAGAAACAGAATATAATTGTTCCAACAACTTTGAAATAGAAATCAAATTTTGTTAACAGGAATTTTACTCGGGATGAGAAATCTCTGTTAACGCCCCCGAGACCACTACCACGTAGGTGGTGGCCGAAATTATTTATATATGTGACAATGGTTTATCTAGTGATAAATAAACAAGAACATTTTTATTTAACGTGCATGGTACACGAGTACAAAGATTTTTCTCTCGTTTCTCTCAACTTTCTTTGGTAAATGGTCGATTGCTAGTTGTATGCCTGTCGAATAGTAGTCTCCTTTTTTGTTTCTTTTATTTTCTATTTATACATGATTTGTAGGTCAACAGACTGATTCTCCTTTGATTGTCTCAGTGATTGTCTCAGTCTCTTCCTTATCGGGCGGGATTTCTTGCGTTAAATCATTTGACTTTTAGATTGACGTCCGAATTGAAAGTATCGTGGTAGAGATCAGCTTGTTTCCTTTTGGATTTCATTACTTATGTAGATAACGCTTCCAGGTACGATTTAATTCATTCCTTGTATCCTTCCAGTACGATCCTTATAGGAGTCGTGGGACATGACGAATATGGTATGATGCATCAACCAGAGAGGTTGTTTAGTATTTCGACCTTGATGTTTGAGAAGTTTCATCCAGCTTGGAGCCAGATCTGGCTTCTCTTGACTTTTCCGAAGCTAGACCTGGCCTTGACTGACCTTTTTGAAGCTGGGTGTGGCTTCGACTCACCTCGCGGCCTTCTAGGGACATTCTTCTGTGTCAATCGAGGTACAGACGGGTTTCTTGAGCATTTGCAAGATGACCTTGACTTCGGGGAGCTTCTAGTTTTGATGATGCTGGCTAAGCCCGATCATTCCGGGTTCTATCTTGGATGTTTCCGGAGCTCGCCCTTGTTCTTGGGGTGGTATCGCAGTTTGGCTCTGGATAGAGAGGTCTCCTGGTGGAATTTCTCGGGTCTGGGCTTTATCCCAGATGTTTCTGGAGCCCTCCCTTGTGCCTGGGGCGGCATCGTAGCTTGGCTCTGGATATAGAGGTCTTTAGGTGAAACTTTCGGGTATGGAACCAGGTCTAGTAAGTGGAAAATTTCCCTTTGGTCCTTAGCCAATTTTGGCTATTAACAGAAGTCCCCTCTGACTTGAACACCAGACGTCGAGCTCGGGGTTGAGGTCAGATTCTCACTTTATTTGGGAAATCTTCCTCTTTTACCGTTACTGAAATTTTTGGAAATTTCTTCATTTGAGTGACGTGTTGTGAACCGACTATTTTATCTTCGAATTAATCTGATCACATTACGGCAGTCCCCGAGATTTTTTACCGTTACCAGGATCTTGGGGAGATCTTCCTCTTAACTGCGTAAATGATGTGGCATGAGATGATTAGCTCGCTTTAGAGTTTAATCCGGTTACGTTACCGAGTCAATTTTTACCGTTACCAAACGAGTATCCTGGTAACTTGAGCTGTTGCCTTCCTGCCTATATATATGCCTGTTTTCCTCCTCGTCTTCCTCACATCTTCTCGAGCGAAAAGAACCTTTTGTTGAGAAATATTTCCAAAGTTTTTTCCCCAAGCTTGCTTCTTTCTTTATTCTTCGTCTTCTATTCTTTCTTCATTCTTCGTCTTCTATAATGTCGAAACACAGTCGTGATTCAAATGATTCCATATTCAACGGTGAGGAGGTCATCAGTCTTAGTCTGGGGAAGCGGGCTAGGAGGAGTTCTGACGGTGATGATTCCCTGCCCACATCACAACGTCGGCGATCCAGTAGGAACGTATCTATCGGGACTGGGTTCTCCAATCATCCCGACCACTCTTTAGATATTATTGATGATGATTCCAACAAAGAAACAACCGGCTGCGCTGCGGGGGAGCGTCGGGTCTCGGCTCCTGGTCCCTTTGGGGAGAGGCTCCCTCCCTACGATTTCCTGGTCATCCTTGATTCCACCATTGACCCGGTGTCGATCGACCATTTGAGGTCAAAGTTTGGCATCCCCGACAGTGTATCCATCTCGGTGCCTCCCAAGAACTTCGAGTTTTTCAACCCCCCTAAAGGTGTGCTTCCGATCCATGTGGCCACTCTTGAGAACGGGGTGAGGCTTCCCCTCCATCCGACCCTTCGACGGGCTCTAAACGCCATCCAGCTCGCTCCCCTTCAGTTAACACCGGGCTTCTGGAGGCATTTGATTGGCTTCCTTGTGTTATGGAGGGAGCAATGCCAGATGAGTAAAGTGACAAGGGAGCCAGGTGCGGAGGAGCTGGCGTATCTTTTTCAGATTGGGAGCTTATTTGGGGCTCCTCGGGGTCAATTCTACGCCAAGGCCAAGAACAAGCTCAATTTCATCGTTCCTGGTGCTTCGAAGAAGGATCCCGTATGGAAAGAAGAATGGATCCTGGCCGGGGATGACCGGGGGAGCTCGATTTTCATTGGAGGGCATGAATTCGAGGTTCCTACGGCTTTCAGTGACAAGCCCTCCTGGGACCGAGACTCTCTGCCTGCCGAGTTTGAAGCCGTCTTAAAGGCTATTCTAGCCCAGAATTACCTGAATCCGATGTTCCCTACCGTTGAAGCTTTTTACCCTCGTAGGGTGAACAAATATCTACGGATTTCAGACGCTATTCCTCGTAAGTATCCTTGTGTCGCTTCTTCTTATTACTTAGCTTGATTCTAACATTTTTTTATCTGTTTATTCACAGTCTTTGTCGTGGAGCTAGCCACCCGACAAGTCTCGTGCTCTCCTCAAGGTGGAGCTTCTCTTCCCTCTTCTGGGGTCGAGCCTACCCTGGCTTCTTCTGTCTGTCTGGCTGGGTCTAAGATGGCCACTCTGGCCTCACGGGCTTTCCGAGCTTTGGGTAAAGCTCCCCAGGTAGTTGGCCCGACTGTTTCTGCCGCCTTAGCCATGCCTACTAAAGTCGCTACGCCTTCGACTCAAACATCTGATTCAGCTGCGCTTCCAACAACCAAAGCCTCGGAGGTTTCTAGGAAAGATGTCATTCCTGGGAAAGGTGTCACGAAGGCTCCTTCCGACCGTTCCCGGCCTCAGTCGAGCTCGATAGGGCAGGATGAGGTCTTGGAGCAGTTCATAGCATCCTGTCCGGGTGGCGGGATCTCTAAGATGGCTTATATGCCTGTGGACGTCCTTATAACCAAGGGGTCTGCTATCTTGGCTGAGGTAATTGTATGTCCTTCACGCCCCTTTTTTTTGTTAACTCGTTCAGTTTCTAACTCGGGTTTTATATTTGTAGGCCTTTAAGGTCAATGTCGCGATGGGCCAGCAGATAGCCCTTCTCTGTGATCAAGCTGTAAAAGCCAAAGCTGAAGCCGAGAAGGCCGGGGAATTGCTCAAGCAGGCTCGGTCTCTAGTGGAAGAGGTGACTTCCAGCCAGGGCAAAATTGAGCTCGAGATAGCCGAGCTTCGCTGCGATAATGAGAGGATGAAGCAATCTTTCGATCAGGAGCGTCTTCAATCTCTCCGGCGGGCTAGGCAGCGAGACTCCTAGAGATCTGAGGCTAGGAAGCTGGACCTTGAGAACCGGTCTCTGATTACTCAGGTGGCCAAGCTGCAAGCTGATGCGGAGACCTCCTTCAGCGATGGGTATTTTTATGCTTCCTTTCAGGCCGCGGAAGCTCTTCCTCCTCCTTTTGATTTGTCGTCTATTGCGGGCTGGGACAGACAGGAAATAATGCTCAAAGCTGCTGAGTTATCTCGTCCTGAAGGTGACAAGGTGGTCCCTTCTAGCCCGGCAGGAATTGGGATGCAGCCCACTCAGTCAGATCCCTCATTCCATCTTCCTTCCTTTATCCCCTCAGGTCCTGGGGAATCGTCCAGCAAAGTGATGTCTTCTCAATCCGAGGAGGACCAATCGGGAGCTGGTGAAGAGGTTAGGAGCCCATCTGATGATCTAGCTTTAACAGAGATGGAGGTCGATAGGAGCCAGATGGGGCCCTTGGCAGCTCTTCTCGACGCGGCTATTCCTACTGAAGTTATGGATGTGATCAATGAAGTTTTGAAGGAAGAGCCAGCTGATCATCCGATAGAGCCTCTAAACGGAGGAGCGGTCGGTGAGGATAACCCAGATGGACAGCTACCTGTTGAGAGGGTTGATGCTGAGGATCAGCAGGGAGGAGGAGGGCCAGCGGAGGGGAGCCATGATAGCCCCACAGCTTGAAGCGGACGACTTGTTTTTGATTGCCCAGAAAAGGCGGTGGGCACCCTGCTTTGCCATTGTCAGTTTTTCTTATTTTTCCTTCTTCTTTTTGTAGCCCGAATTCGGGGGTTGGGATCCCCATTTGGATGTAGCCTTATCGGGGGATAGGCTCCCTTTGTCCTTAACGATAAATTGACTCGCCTCTTTGAGAACTTTATTCTGCTTCTGGTCTTGAATGGTATCCAGAGTAGCATCGGCAGCATCAATTAAGATTCGTGTAGGCAATTATGATGATTTTGATCCTGCACACGAAAGCAAACATTATATACATAGGGTGAACAACCAAGACATCAGAAATGCTACTTAGCTATTTCCTAGTCTTTGAGATCCGGTGGGCAACTATGCCTTTACACTCAGATCCTTCTTGGGGATAATAGCCCGAACAAAGCATCAGGAGTGCTATCGAGCTATTTCCTGGTCTCGAGATCTGGAAGGCAACTATGCTCTTACACTCAGATCCTTCTTGGGGTGGTAGCCCGACCAAGGCATCAGGAGGGCTATCGAGCTATTTCCTGGTCTCGAGATCTGGAAGGCAACTATGCTCTTACACTCAGATCCTTCTTGGGGGTGGTAGCCCGACCAAGGCATCAGGAGGGCTATCGAGCTATTTCCTGGTCTCGAGATCTGGAAGGCAACTATGCTCTTACACTCAGATCCTTCTTGGGGGTGGTAGCCCGACCAAGGCATCAGGAGGGCTATCGAGCTATTTTCTGGTCTCGAGATCTGGAAGGCAATTATGCTCTTACATTCAGATTCTTCTTGGGGGTGGTAGCCCGACCAAGGCATTAGGAGGGCTATCGAGCTATTTCCTGGTCTCGAGATCTGGAAGGCAACTATGCTCTTACACTCAGATCCTTCTTGGGGGTGGTAGCCCGACTAAGGCATTAGGAGGGCTATCGAGCTATTTCCTGGTCTCGAGATCTGGAAGGCAACAATGCTCTTACACTCAGATCCTTCTTGGGGGTGGTAGCCAGACCAAGGCATCAGGAGGGCTATCCAGCTATTTCCTGGTCTCGAGATCTGGAGGGCAACTATGCTCTTACACTCAGATCCTTCTTGGGGGTGGTAGCCCGACCAAGGCATCAGGAGGGCTACTCAGCTATTTCCTGGTCTCGAGATCTAGAGGGCAACTATGCTCTTATACTCAGATCCTTCTTGGGGGTGGTAGCCCGACCAAGGCATCAGGAGGGCTATTCAGCTATTTCCTGGTCTCGAGATCTGGAGGGCAACTATGCTCTTATACTCAGATCCTTCTTGGGGGTGGTAGCCCGACCAAGGCATCAGGAGGGCTATTCAGCTATTTCCCGGTCTCAAGATCTTGAGGGCAATTATGCTCTTACACTCAGATCCTTCTTGGGGGTGTTAGCCCGACCAAGGCATCATGAGGGCTATCCAGCTATTTCCTGGTCTCAAGATCTGGAGAGCAACTATGCTCTTACACTCAGATCCTTCTTTGGGGTGGTAGCCCGACCAAGGCATCAGGAGGGCTACCGAGCTATTTCCTGGTCTCAAAACGTTTATGTTGAGTTTCTCATACAAGGGTGTAGTCACTAATGTTGAACATAGTTGGAGACAAAGATGGAGGAGAAAAGGAAAATGACTTTATTGATGATCGAGATGTAGTACATCTTTATTAGGGTCGGTAATGAAAACTAAGTGTGGGCAGTCTACTGGAGAACTCCCTTCAAGGGTAGAATTTCCTCAAATGATCTGCATTCCAAGTGTGGTCGATGGATCGTCCGCCCATGTCTTCAAGTTTATAAGCTCTATTACGAACAACTAGCTTTATCAAATATGGCCCTTCCCAATTGGGACTTAAGACTCCATCTGACCTTTTTCGAGTGTTCAGGGTCACCTTCCTAAGTACCAGATCCCCTTCTTTGAATTTCTGGGCTCAAACCTTTTGGTTGAAGTATCTAGCGATCTTGCTCTGGTAGATCGCTACTTTCTCTGCTACCCGGTCTTGTTTTTCTTCTAGGAGGTCTAGATTAGCCCGGAGCTTGACTTCGTTGCTTTCGGGCTCAAAGTGCTGTACCCTGAACGAGGTCAACTTATACTCGATGGGGAGGACTGCTTCAACCCCGAAAGCCAGAGAGTAAGGTGTCTCCCCGGTAGCTGTTCTTTTTGTAGTCCGGTATGCCCAGATGACCTCTGGTAGCTCTTCGGCCCACTTGCCTTTCTTCTGCTGTAGCTTCTTTTTCAGAAGTTTCTTAATAGTTTTGTTGGTGGATTCTACCAGCCCGTTAGTCTGGGGATGAGCAACGGAAGTGAGTCTGAGGTCGATCCCCAATCCCTTGCAGAAGTCTTTGAACCGAGTGTTGTCGAATTGCTTTCCTAGGTCGGCTATAATGATGGGAGGGGTCCCGAATCTGCATACCACGTTAGTCTTGATGAACTTGGTTGTATTCTTTTCTGATATTCGAGAAAGAGGTCCTGCCTCGACCCATCTTGTGAAGTAGTCGATAGCCATGATAGCATGTTTCATCTGTCCAGGAGCGGTAGGAAGTGGCCCAATTAGGTCGATTCCCCACATGGCAAAGAGGTAAGGTGAACTAAGGGACAACAGTCGCTCGGGTGGCTGGTGGTTCAAATTTGAAGTTCTTTGACAAGGTTCGCAGGATTGCACAAAACTCTTTGCGTCTTGGTGGATGGTTGGCCAATAGTACCCCATACGAAGCACCTGATAGGCTAGAGCTTCCCCACCTATGTGGTTCCCACAGTCCCCAGAGTGGACCTCTCTTAGTGCCCACTTAGCATCATCGGGATGCAAGCACCTAAGTAAGGGGAGGGATCTCTCCCTTCTGTAGAGGTATCCGTCCACCATACAGTATCGAACCGAGAGTCTCTTAATTCTTCGGGCTTGGTCGGGCTCTTCGGGAAGCTCTCCTTCAAGGAGGTAAGCGACAATTGGGTCCATCCAGCAAGGCAGGCGATCCAGGGAACAAATTTCTCCATTTGTGGCTATGCTTGGCTGGGTGATAACTTGGAAGGGAATTCCCCTTGGTAGGGATTGGCCTCCGTTCGCCGCTATTTTAGCCAGAACATCTGCGCGATGGTTTTGGTGTCGAGGCACCTGATCGATCTTGAGTCCCTTAAATTTGCTTTTTAGCAGCCGAGCTAGATTTAGGTAGGCAGCCATATTATCTCCCTTTGCCTGGTAGACCCCAGTCACCTGGTTTACAACAAGCAACGAATCGCTCTTGATTTACAGGTAGTCGGCCTTTAGTTCAATGACTACCTTCATCCCGGCTAGGAGGGCTTCATATTCCGCTTTGTTGTTGGTAGCTTTAAACTCGAATCTGAAACAGTGACAGAATTCAGTCCCCTTCGGATCTATTAAAACTATGCCAGCTCCTCCCCCGGCTCGCCAGTATGTTCCATCCGAAAAGAGGATCCATGGCTTGCAGCCTTTCGGCCAATTCTCGACCTCGGATATCTTCTCAGGGACCTCGTTTGATACTGAGGGATCATCTGGATCTGGGATCACTGAGAATTCTGCCACAAAGTCGGCCAAAGCCTGTGCCTTAATCGTAGTCCGGGCTTATACTTTAGGTCGAACTGAGTGAGCTCTAGTGCCCATAAGACTAGCCTCCCTGACACGTCTGGTCTTTGCAAGAATTGGCGGAGGGGTTGGTCTGTCACCACTGTAATTGTGTGAGCCTGAAAATAGGGACGGAGTTTCCTCGCTGAGGACACCAGAGCATAAGCGAGCTTCTCCAGGAGAATGTAATTCCTTTCTGATTTGGTCAAAGCATGACTCACATAGTATATGGGTCTTTGAAAACCGTTGCTACAATCCTTGGCCAAAGCCCCGCTTACTGCATTTTCCGATACGGCCAGGTAGATCTGTAACTCATCTCCGAGAACTGGCTTGACTAACAATGAAGGGCTTGTTAGGTACTCTTTTAAAGCTTGAAAGGCATGTTCGCTCTCCTGGCTCCATTTCATGTTCTTCCTTTGTTTGATGGCCTTGAAGAAGGGGAGACATTTATCAGTGGAGCGAAAGATAAACCTGTTGAGTGCCGCCACCAGTCCAGCCAGAATCTGTACTTGCTTGAGCGAGGTTGGGGATTCCAGGTCCAAGATAGCTTTGTTTTTTTCTAGGTTGGCTTCTATACCTCTCTCATGAACCATGAAGCCCAGAAACTTTCCTGCCATTACCCCAAAGGCACATTTGGAGGGGTTCAAACGCATCTGGTTTTCCCTCAGTATGAGAAGGGTTTTGCAAAGGTCTTCCTGATGTCCCTTTGTGGTTGGGGATTTCGTGATCATGTCGTCGATGTACACTTCCATCGTCCTTCCTATCTCGGGTTGAACAACTTGTTAACCAGCCGCTGGTATGTGGCCCCTGCATTCTTCAAACCAAACTATATCACCTTGAAGCAGTATAAGCCCTGTCCAGTAATGAAACTGGTCTTGTCTTTGTCAGCCGGGTGCATTTTAATTTGGTTATATCCTGAGAATGCGTCCATAAAACTCAAAAGTTTATTTCCAGATGTGGAGTCAACCAGCTGGTCGATCTTTGGTAAAGGAAAACTGTCTTTCGGACAAGCCCGGTTGAGGTCGGTGTAATCGACACACATACGCCATTTCCCATTCGCCTTCGTGACCATGACCACGTTGGCGATCCATTCGGGGTAACGCACCTCTCTAACGAACCCTGCTTTGATCAATTTATCAACCTCTTCCTGCACCGCCACGTTTCTATCAGCATTGAAGTGACGCCTATTCTGCTTGACGGACTTGACTGTTAGATCTACTGCTAGTCGGTGGGTGGCCAACGATGCCGGGATTCCAGGCATTTCATGATGGTTCCAGGCGAAGATGTCGCTAAATTCCATAAGAAGGTCAATCAGCCCTCTTTTTACTTTTAGATCAAGGGTGGCTCCGACCTTGACGACCTCTGAGGGATCGTCATTCCTAATAGGTATCTCTTCTTGTTTATCTAGGGGCTGCCTGCTGGCCCATTCCTTACTCCGTTCTTCCTCATAGGGCTTGATAGGTTCGCTCTCCGGATGCCCAGGATGCTCCACGGGCTCCTTCTCCTCCTGGATTATCCGGGACGTATCCATGTCTTCCTGGACTAATGTCACCTGTACACATTGTTTCTGTAAGGCTGTAGGATTGGCAGATACTGTGTAGCATTTCCTGGCTGCCTGCTGGTCTCCGCCTACCTCTCCTACTTTGGTTCCAACCGGGAATTTCAGGACGTTGTGGTATATGGATAAGACTCCCTTCAAGGAGGACAGGAAAGGTCTCCAGAGGATGGCGTTGTAGGCCGATGGGGTGTCCACCATAACAAAGTCGATCATAACATTCTGTTGGAGCGGGGTGATCCCGATGATTACTGGGAGGATCATTGACCCCACTGGTATGATCGAGTCCCCAGTGAAACCGTAAAGCGAAGTGGTACAGCTGTTGTAACAACGTTGCTTCAGGTTCAATTTTTCCAGGGTATCCTTGAAGAGGATATCTACACTGCTACCTGTATCCACGAGTACGAGATGGACCAGACAGTTGGCGATCTGTATCGTGATTACCATAGGATCATCATGAGATTTCACAGTGTTAAAGACATCTGCTTCAGTGAATACGATCTGTGCTGATTGGGAGGGCTCTGTCGGGCTCTGGCTGACTTCGAAGATCCCTTGGCTTTCTCCGATGAGGGGAACCTTTCTTGCGTGGTTTTTCTAGGAATTATTGGAAACTCTAGCCAGTGTAGGACCTCCGCTGATAGTGTGTATCACCTGGATCTGTTGCATTAAGTCAGCCTGCTCCCCTTTCCTCCTTTCCGCGTCCTCACGGATTTCGACTTGTACCTCCCTCCCAGTCCTGATATTATCTCTGACCTGTTGCAAGAACTCAATCAAGCATCCTCCCTTTATCATGGCTTCAATCTGGTTGCGCAAATTATAGCACTCTGAGGTGCTGTGGCCCACATCTTCGTGGAAGTTGCAGTACTTGTACCGGTTTCTCCTGTCAGCTGAGGCCTTCATGGGAGCAGGCTTTTAGAGCAACCCTTTATCTCGTATGGCAAGATAGACTGTTTCCCTGGAAGCATTCAAAGGGGTGTAGTAGTCATACCCTTTTTCCTCTTGCATTACTAGAGCCACGGTCCTGGGAGGCGGCGAAGCCCGGGGAGGGGTTCATTTTGCTGGATATTATTCTGGCCTACGCAGAGGAGCAGGGAGGCGATAGGTCGACCTGTTGGGAGGTTTATTCTGAGTTTTCTGTGCTGGCTCAAATTTGGGGGCTTCTTTCTTCAAACGCTTCGCCGTTCTCATGTCGTCGTGTTCCATCTTGACCTTGAGTTGTTCGTCGATCTCGACCTGCTCAAGATCTCGGTCGTAGGCCTCCTGGTAAGTCTCGGAAGGTCTCTTGGCGAAGGAACGGAAAAGCTTTCCTGCCCATAGATTTCACCTGAAGTTGTCGAGGGTTTCTTTTACAGTGAAGACTCCCATTTGTATGACCTCCTTGTGAAATCGCTCCACGTACAATCGAAGAGTTTCACTCCGTTCCTAGATCACATATTGGAGGTGTATGGGATCTTTCGGGCGAGGTTTGACTCCTTGGAATTGTGAGCAAAAATCTGTTGATAATTTCGTGAAAGAATCCACGCTATCAACAGGCAGTTTCCTGAACCAGGTTTTCGCGTAGTCGGTCAAGGTTGTTATAAACATTCTGCATATAGTTGCTCTAGTAGTGTTCTGGATCTCCATCTGTTGAACGAAGCTCTCTAGGTGGCTTAAAGGATCTTCCGTTCCAGAGAACTTATCTGCTGGCATTTTGAATTTTGGGGGGAGCTCTGCTTCCCGGATCCTCCTAGTGAAGGGAGCGTTCATCTCGCTCAGGGGATCCTTTTTGTCCTCCTTATTCTTTCCCTTCCTTATCTGCTGGACCTCTTTTTGTAGCTTTGCCAGCTGATCCCTCAGTCGCTTGTTCCCAGGTCTCTTCGAGTTAACCTCAGATTCCTCACTGTCGAATCTTTCTGATTAACTGGCAATTTCTATCCGGTCCTCCTCCTGGACATGATCCACTTGGGGAGTTTGTCTACTTTCCTCCTCTATAGCCCAGGCAGTTCTCCTGGATGTAGTTGGATGAGATAGCCCTCGTGCCTTCCGGGTAAAAGCATCCACGGCAGACTTAACTAGCCTGGGTTGATATTGTGAAAGTCTTTTCGGAACTGGGGGCATGGGTCCCAGCCTATCCCGGATCGAATGTTGGGGCCCTAATCTATCTCGAGCTGGCTCTGGAAGGGGAGGTCCCAGGTGATCGAAAGCAGGTGGTCTAGCTCCGAGCCTGCTCGGCTCTCCCTGATCATTCAGGTTGGTTGGCTGGATCGTGATTCCTTCAGCGAGAAGGCGGACGGGGATGGATTCTACAAAGGCCGCCGCTTGTTGGTCGAGTGCTACCTGGCTTACTATAGGGTGGCCAGTAGCCCGCGTATTGGTTGTCTGGATCGGAGCTTGACTACTATATCCAGACTTTCTCCCCTTTCTTGGGGCTTTTCGTGTTAGCCTCGCTGGAGGTTGCTCCGGGACTCTATGCTGGCCTTGGGAGGAGCGGAGCCTCATAGTTCCTGTAAAACAACTGAAATGTAAATGCAAATAATTGGTTAATTGGGTGTAGGGTAATTTCCCACAGACGGCGCCAGAAAGTGTTAACGGAAATTTTGCTCAAGGTGAGAAATCTCAGTTAACACCCTCAAGACCACTACCACGTAGGTGGTGGCCAAGATTTATTGTATGTGTAGCAATGATTTATAAAATGACAAGAAAGCAAGAATATTTTATTGAACGTGCATGGTATACAAATACATAAATTCTTTTATCTTTGCTCTCAACTCTCTCTAGGGAATGGTTGATTGTTTGTCGTGTGCCTGTCGAATAGTAGTCTCCTCTTTTTCACTTTCTTTCTTTTCTATTTATACATAGTTTGTAGGTCAAACAGACTGATTCTCCCCTTGATTTTCTCAGTCTCTCTCGTCCTTATCTGGCGGGATTTCTTGTTTTATTGTCATTGACTTTGCCGAATTGAGAGTATTGTGGTGAAGATCAGCTTATTTCCTTTTTGGATTTTATTACTTGTTCTGCATATAGGTAACGTTTCCAGATATGATTCAGTTTATCCCTTGTATCCTTTCAGCATGATCTTTTATAGAGGTCGTTGAATATGGCATGGTGTGGTGAACCAACCAGTAAGGTTGGTTAGTGTTCTGACATTGATACCTGAGAAGTTTCATCCAGCTTGGAGCCAGATCTGGCCTCCCTTGACCCTTTCGAATCTAGGTATGGCTTTCCCTGACCTTTCGAGGCTAGGTGCGGCCTTCCTTCATCCAGCTTGGAGCTAGGCCTGGCTTCCCTTGACCCTTTCGAAGCTAGGTGTGGCTTCCCCTGACCTTTCGAAGCTAGGTGCGGCATTCTAGGGACATTCTTCTGTGTTAATCGAGGTACAGGCGAGTCTCTGGAGCGTATGCGAGGTGTCCTCGACTTCGGGGAGCTTCTAGCTTTGGTGATGCGGGCTAGATCTGATCGTTACGGGCTCTATCCCGGATGTTTCCGGAGCCCGTCCTTGTTCCTAAAGTGATATCGTAGTTCGGCTCTGGATAGAGAGGTCTAATGGTGGAAACTCTCGGGTATGGAACCAGGTCTGGGAGGTGGAAAATTTTCCTTTGGTCCTTAGCCAATTTTGGCTATTAATACCCACCTTTAAAAACCCCTTTTTCTCTTCTTCTTCCCCAACTCTCCTAAATTTACAGAAACCCTAGAGAGAGAAAAAGAGAGTCTTGAGAGATAAAGCTTCCTTGAGCTTCATTAACTCTCCAAACCCAAAACCCATCTCATTCTTGCATCATTCCACATCATTTGAGCATGGGTCTTCTTTGTTTCATGACTAGGTAAGCAAGAACTTCCTTGAATATCATTTATTGTTCTTCTTACTCTAGATTAGGTATTTATTGCTTGATTAAATACCTTGACTCACTTTATTGCATATATTTATGAGTCTAAATTGCATGATTGGATTTGTTTGTGATAGCTTACATGATTAGGTTTATTTTCCCTAAATAGCTAACCCTAGAACATTCTTGTGCTATTGGTTGATGATTAGGTTGATAGATTAATGTTTATTTATCTAGTCAAGCTTTATTGAATGTTCATGTGGATTTATTGACAATTAGGTTGTTGGAAAATCTCTACACAACTAATTGAGTTTCTTATTGGTAGCTAGAATTTGGGACCACAATGCCCTTCTAGGTAAGTCTTTATGTTTTGCATTTAGACATTGTTGTTTATGCCTCATTGATTGCATTTCTTGATTGCACATTTATTGCCCTTGTTATTTATTGTGACAACTTGTGTTGGTTGGACTTGTTTGACAATTAGGTTGCTAGAATCCCTTTGCATCTAATTGAGTCCTTATGTATGGGCATGTAGGCATTGTTTGATAATTAGGTTGTTAAATTGCATTATAATATCTAGTTAAGCATTTTGTGTGTGGTCTTACACATTATTGCATTTGAGCATATTGTCTCACATTCACTTAGACTTTTATACTCTTCCTTGAGTCAAAGTCTTGTGGCTTCGGGGTGAAGTTGCACAATCATTGAAGTCTTGCAACCAAGGTGTGGCTGGCAAGCATTGGTCAAGTGCCACTATAAAAGGCTCGTGGGGTAGAGTAGGAGGTGCTCACGCCAAGAGTAGTATATCAGGGGATATCACTAGGGATTGAACCAAGAGTGGCGAGTGGTAGTGTCCATAGCCTGAGGTTATCTAGAGTGAGAGTCCGAGTATCACTTGAGGGTGTAATCTTTTATTCATATAGTGGATTTCTGTGATCGTCTGTGGCTAGAAGGATAACCCGTGGTTTTTCCATTGTCGAAGGGTTTCCACGTCAAAATCAAGTGTTCTTTATATTTCCACACTTTTACTTGATTTTGTATGTTTGTTTATGTAGGGAAAAATCGATATAAAATGCAGCGGAAGAAACGAAAAATAGATTTCGTATGGTTTTAAAATTTTTCTCAAAGTTGAACCTTAACCTTTTAATTAATTAAACTCTAATATATACGGTTAGAGTTAAATACCTCCTGACGCATGATCCGATTGACTTACGTCGATTGGTAATCCGTAAAATCTTTTCCGATGCCCGTGAACAATACCGGCGTGAACAGTGATCGTGAACAGTACCCCCCCCCCCCCCCCCCCCCCCCCCTGTGAACAGTGATCGTGAACAGTACCGCGAGATCTTCCAATCCGAACACGTACGTGAATCACCTAGGAGCATGGTCTACCTTTTTCTTTGAATTGCAAACCTGAGAATGGATGAATAAAGTTTTCTTTTTCTTTTGTTAGTCACAAAACAATCAAAAGAAGACAAAAATTATTCCGGTCACTTTTGAGTTCTCAATCTAATGATCGAAACTAGCATGAACCTAATTCGATGTTGTACACACAAGCTTATTGATGAACAAGCAATCAGTGTACTATCAAAGAATAATCTCTTCTCTCTTTTATGTTTAGTAGAATAAAAATTATCTTTTTCTATGAAATGAGAAGAAGAAGAAAAATTGAATCATTCAATCAACTATATTGTGGCCGAATTCTATATGTGGTATTATATAGGTGACCGAAATTTTGCTTCCTCTTCTATTTAGGATTGCCGAAATCTTCCTCTAAGTGGACTAGGGTTGCCGCAAATCATATACCAAAAAGAGTTTGTGTTGCACCCTAATTTCCATCAACCTTTAGACTTCAAAACCTAATCCAACTCATAGATATTTTTATTCTTTTATTGACTAAATAAAAAGACATCTTATTTGATTAAATAAATAAAATTAATTATTTATTTTCTTATCAAACAAGTCTTTTACTTTTAATATACTACTACCAATAGTATAACTTTAGGAAATATATTTTCTGATCAGAAAAAGATTTGTTTCTTAATTAAACAATTAATTAATAAATTAACTAATTCTTATTTAATTAAAACAATGAAACAAAATAATATATTAGGTTAATATATACACCTTGCCGCCCCACTTATATAAACGGGCCATATATTATTTTCTTATTTCATTTAATCCATTGGACTTTAAATAAAAGCCCACATGTGAACCAGACCCATTCTTACTAAAAGAAACAAGTCCACATGTCTCCTTTTAATATATTAATATAATAGTGCAGCCTATTAATTAAATAATAGACATATTATATTCTTGATATATTAAAAACAATTCTAGATGGACCCTTAAATCAGCCCGGTAGAATATATCAAGTGATCCATGCAAATACGTGTGGATTGGGGATCTTGGCGGGCTATCTAAATTTAAGCTTCAATAGACACAACCTAATCACAATCAACAAATGATTCACTTAGGTCCAATCTATTAATTTTAACTCATTCCACTAAAGAGCTAAAATTGAACTCTTAAATAAAGATAGAATAAGGAGATGTTTCTCATTCATACCCTAGACAATCTTATAGGAGATGGTGTATCCTCGTGAATAATATCAGTAATCGCCAAAAGCTCATAGACCGCCTATAGCTCTCCAAGTTACCATATTTCCTCATATGACCACATTTCGAACTTGGATACTTTGACCTGTCCAGAAGCCATGTTTTCAATAATCATTATTGAAAACTCAACGTTGAGATTTAATATCCAATACCTCAAAACATCCATATGATAATATTATACTCTCATTTAATAAATGGAGCCACGATGTCCATATCTATAAATGAAGTCCTCTATCGATTAACAAATGTATACCACCAAACTATCGAGGATAGACTATGCTATATAATCGTACTCATTGGTAGCTCTAATGATAACACTTGCAACCATAAGTCCATCATTTATCTCAGGATTAAGATAGACTCTCCGATTGTCCTCTTTAATGAAAAGACTTATATCTAGTGACGGTTCTAGATAAAGTATTTCATTGTGATCCAGTTCAATGCACCTAGTGCACTAGATTCTTTTACTCGAAAACCTTTCGATGATTTTAGACTTATCATATTCATTTGATCCCACTCAAATGCTAGTAAAAGAATTCTACAACTTTAACAAGATAGAGGTGCCCAACCTTTAACTTAAGTTGTGAACGTTATTCAAGACTAACTAAAGAATTGTGTCTACCTCATACATATCCGGATGTATGAACAATTCTTCATGTCTCATAGTCTTTTGACCTTATGATTATTTACCTTGACAATTATAATAATAAATGCTATAAGTAATTGTAAGAATCAGAATTCACTTTATTAATATGAGAAGATTGTCAATTACAATATTACACTCTTTCCATTGAGCATGAGAAGTCACAAGTGCCCCCGGGACCAGGTAGCCAGAATGGCAAAGGATATCTAAGAGTTGGAGAAGGGCAAGCACAGAGAAAACTGAAAGGATCCCCTGGGCGAGATGAACGCCCCATTCTCAAAAAGAATTAGGGAGGCAGAGCTACCCCCTAAGTTCAAGATGCCAACAGATAAGTACTCCAGGACAGAGGATCTCCTGAGTCACCTTGAGAGCTTTGTATAATAAATGGAAGTCCATAACCCTACCAGGCCACCATGTGCAGGATGTTCCCGACCATGCTGACTGACTACGCCAAGACGTGGTTCTGAAAGTTACCAACGGGTAGTGTTGACTCCTTCACCAAGTTGACCACCGACTTCTGTGCTTAATTCCTTGGCATCAAACCTTGCCCCAAGGATCCTATTCTCATGTAATACGTGATCTAGGAGCGGGGTGAGTCACCCAGAGCTTACATGGAGAGGTTTCATAAGGAAGTAATCCAGATGGGGGTCTTCACTGAGAAGGAAACCCTGGCCAACTTCAGAAGAAACTTGTGGGTCGGGAAACTGTTCCGGTCTTTTGCAAAACATCCACCAGAGATATAACATGAGGCTTATGACAGTGCCCTTGAACATGTGGAAATAGACGAACAACTCAGGGTCAAGATAGAGCACGATGATCTGAGATTTTCCAAGCGCCCAAAGAAGGAGGCGTCCAAGCCTGTGCCGATCCAGAAGAACCTAAACAAACCTCCCAACAGATCTACATACTTGCCACCACCTTATCGGCCTCAGCGGGACTGGTACCCAGCCAAAATGACATCTCCTAGAGCAACGCCCCCGCCAAGAGAAGTAGCGAGGATAGCCAGAGAAGAGGAGGGGTACATTCATTACACCCCTCTCAATGCTTCCCGTGAGACTATCTACCTCACCATCTGTGACAAGGGGCTACTTAGGAAATTTAGTCCGACTAAAGCACCAGCCAATCTATGGAACCGCTACAAATACTGCGACTTCCATGAGAATATAGGGCACAACACCTCGGAGTGCTACAACCTATGCTACCAGGTTGAGGCACTGGTAAGGGGAGGTTGCTTGGTAGAATTTCTACAACAGGTGCGAGATAACATCCAGACTTGGAAAGAGGTACAAGCAGATATTAGAGCGGCAAATGAGAATAGGTAAGTAAAAAAGGAAGGATTTGATGGAGCAGATCCACAGAGTCCACACTATCAACAGAGGTCCCACCCTAGCAGGATCCTCCAATAATTCCAGGAAAAATCACACTAGGAAGGTACCCCTGCTGGATGTAGGCCAGGATGTCCTTAGGGTCACCATTGGATCACTAGGCCATCCTTGTTCATCGCAGATTATTTTCACTAAGGATGATGTGTACAACACGGTTCAGCCCATGATGACCCCATGGTGTTCACCGTGCAGATAGCCAACTGCCTAGTCCAGTGTGTCCTAATCGATACCGGCAGCAATGTCGACATCCTCTTCAAAGGCGCTATAGAACAGTTCAACCTAAAAATCCCGGCTACAACAGCTGTACCACCCCGCTATATGGGTTCACTGGGGACTCACTGCTACCAACAAGATCCATGATCTTACCCATGATAGTAGGGACATCACCACTCCATCAGAACCTTATGACAGTCTACGTTGTGGTCGACACCCCGTCTGCCTATAATGCCATCCTCGGGAGATGATCGGACTATTTTATATCTATTTTAGATCCCCATTTTCCTATCGTTTGTTTTCGTTGTCGAGCGTATTTTATATATAATGTGTTTGTTGAACCATGTGTAGGTACATATTCCCTACATTTTGGCTTTGAGCTTAAAGAACAGTTTGGGAGGCAAAATGGTGCAAAAAGAGTAAAAACTATAAAAGCTCATGCAGAATGGCCAACTTGCAGGGGACATATCTTCCTTCTTTGATAGAACCAAGTTGATATCTATAAATATTAGGAAAGCTCCGGAAGTTTAGTTTCCAGAACATTTCATGGATTGTGATTCTGAGCTTTCTGCGGGAAGTTATGCCCATTTCCGTAACGGCGCGCGATGCTGAAATGCTGTCAGGTCCAAACGGCTACTTCAAACGGCAGCCAAGCCGCGGAACCAAACCGCCGATTACCTCCAGAAGGTCATTTTTTTCCTAAAAATTGAAGGGCAATCTTGTCCTTTCACCCAGCCTTTAGCCCTAACCTCTCCACACCATTTAAACACCTTCTTCTCTTCTCTCCCCACAGACTTCTTCTTCCCCAAACTTCTTTTCTTGATCTTCTTCAATTCAAAAGAGAGAGAGAAGCTTTCAAAGCTTCCATGTAGGTTTTCCTCCACGGAAGGCTTACCACTACCATATCTACCCATCCTTCCCCATATTTGAGAGTTGATTGCAAAGATTATGAGTGGTCTTTGGACCAATTTTGTGCTAGGAAAATGATGGAGCTCTTGGAGGGTTCTTCAAAGGTTGTATCTACTTACTCTTCCCTTTTATTTCATGTTTTCTCTTATGTGTAATCCCCCATTTGGGAATATTTGTAATCCTACATTTTGGTTATTTATATATGATGATGTTAACTGAAAAATCACCTAGGGAGCGAAATCTTAATTAACACCCTCGACCCGCTACCCCGGAGGTCGCAGCGGGTGGCTAGGTACTTCGTACCGTGATTCAGGTAAGAGTGAAGGAGAGGTATTTGATCGATCATTGACCTCAAATGGGATAGATACCGCAAGAGAGGTAAGGTAAGTAGAAGAACAATCACCCCGCCCATCTGGTGCAGTAGGCTGGTACCCGGTCCTGGTATCTGATCCTGGTACTTGGTCACCTCTCTAGGTGCCCTCCATAATTCAACGACCAAGATAATGAGCCATGAGAGGTACATGAAGGCTAGGACCAGCATGGTCGGTGCCCAGCACGCATACACATGCATTCATAACTAGGAGACAGATGAGAGAATGACAACTCTTTTAGTAGTGGTGGACTGACATGGGAGGAAAAAGCATCACGATTGATCACATGCTGAAAAACTCCCAGGCAGTATCCATTGGAAGGGAGAAAGAACCTTCTTTATATTTATATATCTCGAGAGGTGCTCCGGAGAGCTTACATTAATACAAATTGAGTCTTGGTAGGTCACAGTTAGAGGGGTACAATTTGGTATCGGTACATTCATGGCAAAAATTGACATATATAGCAGTCGATACAATGGTGGTGTAGGGGGAATTCAGGCAGGGTCCTTTTTACACTCCAGGTGATGGCGAACTCAGATTCCTAGTGGAGAAGTGGGCGAAATCTAGGATCGAAGACACCTTGGAGATATGGAGATGTTGGAGAGCTGTTGGAGAGAATATCGGACTGGAGAAATATGTCGGAACCCTTGAGATGGAGATACTCGAGAGAGCTGGTTGCCAAGTCAAAACCAGAGCTGGTGAACTATGTTTATTGTTCGAACTCAATGTTGGAGAAATGTCCGATTGGAGAAATATTGGGGAATCGACCCTTTTCTTAGAGAGTGACTTGTTATATTTATATTTGTTCATCTTTGTTGCCCACTCCATTGGTTTATCGACATTAATGAATTGAATATCTTCTCATTAATGGAGTTGAATATCTTCTCATTGATGGAGTTGAATATCTTCTCATTAATGGAGTTGAATATCTTCTCATTAATGGAGTTGAATATCTTCTCATTGATGGAGTTGAATATCTTCTCATTAATGGAGTCTGATCATCCTCATTAATGAAGTTGACTCTCTCATTAATGGCGTTGTGAATGGCCATTAATGGAGTTGACTGATTCCCTCATAAATGGAGTTGTGAATGGCCATTAATGGAGTTGACTGATTCCCTTATTAATGGTGTTGATTATCTCCATTAATTTACCAGAGAGGTCAACTTTCTCTTTTATGTTGCTTGAAGGAGAATTCTGACTTTGTATCCCGGTGGTATGGTACACTGGTGTACCGGAGTGCTCGCTGGTGTGGCGCTTGTTCTAGCATCCCGGTACCTCTTCTTGGTTCCATTCTTCTTACTTGGCTGGTAGGATACACATGCTGGTTAGATCCTGGACTGATATCGCGGTACTTGGGTACCAGATAGATGTCGCGGTACCTAGGTATCAGGTAGGAGGTATCGTGGTACCTAGGAACCAGGTAAGAGGTATCATGGTATAGCCTTGCTTGGTACCTGGTAGACTGTGAGACGTGGTACTGACTTTTTTCAGGTTCATGGTGTACACCATCCCCGGTATCTAGGTATCGGTCCCGATCTAGGTCCTACCAGGTACCTGCCAGATGGAAAATTCTTCTTTGGACCCCTGTCAAAAATGACTGTTAACAGAAGTCCCCCCTGACTTGAACACCGCTATTAAGTTGGGGTTGGAGTCAGGATCTTATACTGCTTGAAGAATTTTTCTCGTCGTTTCTTAATTGTAGCTATTACTTGAAAAGAGAAAACGCTCACAACACTCTTGGCTTTGGCGAATCTGGGTACCTGGCATTCTTGTTCAAGGGATCTTGGTACTTTGTCTATAATAATGGTGAATCAAGGTACCTAGCCTTCCATTTTTCAGGAATCTGGGTACATAGGCAAAAACAATCCTGGTAGGTAACTATGCCATCCAGATCCTTCCTAGCGGGGGGTGGTGCCCGGCTAAGGCAGCAAGAGGGACATTTGGGTCCTAGTCTTAAGGTGAAAACACGTAGGCAAACATATTGGCGAAAATGGGTACCTTACATTCCTATTCCAGGAATCCTGGTATTCTGGCGAGCACATAACGAACATATTGAAGAATCTGGGTACCTCGCATTCCTGTTCTAGGAATCTTGGTACCTTGGTGAACACATGGCGAACATTCTGGAGAAACTGGGTACCTCGCATTCCTGTTCTAGGAATCTTGGTACCTTTGCTAAAACATGGCGAACATTTTGGCAACAAGATCCTAGTAGGCAACTAAGGCCACTTTAGCACCAGGTCTTTCTTAGCGGGGGGTGGTGCCCAGCCAAGGCCTTGATCTGGCTGGCAACTATGCTCTTACTATCCAGACCCTTCTCAGCGGGGGGTGGTGCCCGGCCGAGGTTTGATCAGTCGAGTGACTACGCTCTTACGTACCGGATCCTTCCTAGCGGGGGGGGGGGGGGGGGGGTGCCCGACCAGGGCAGCAGGAAGGCCATACGGTCCTTTCTGGTCTTGTGGCGATCATATTCGGGTACCTCGCATTCTCGTTTGCTGGAATCTTTGTACTCTGGAGAAAACAATGGCGAAATAATACTTGTAGCAAGATCTAGGTAGGCAACTAAGGCCACTTTAGCACCTGGTCTTTCTTAGCGGGGGGTGGTACCTGGCCAAGGCATTGATCTGGCTGGCAACTATGCTCTTACTATCCAGATCCTTCTTAGCAGGAGGTGGTGCCCGGCCAAGGTCTGGTCTATCGGGCAACTATGCTCTTAAGTACTGGATCCTTCCTAGCGGGGGGTGGTGCCCGGCCAGGGCAACAGGAATGCCATGTGGCTTTTCCTGGTCTTGAGGAGATCCTCCTGGATGGATTAATCTGGTCCAGGGCATCAGAAGAGCTATCTATCTATCCTGGTCTTTAAGGCGATCCTCCTTGAGGGATTGACCTGGTCCAGGGTATCAGGAGAGCTATCTAGCTATCCTGGTCTTTAAGGCGATCCTCCCGGAGGGATTAATCCGGTCCAGGGCATCAGGCATTCCGGTGCAAGGAATCCTGGTAGGCAACTAAGGCCACTTCAGCACTAGGTTTTTCTTGGCGGGGGGTGGTACCCAGCCAAAGCATCAGGAGTGCCATGTGGCTATCCTGGTCTAGATCATAGGCAAAAAGCGATCAAATGAGAACTACCAAGGCGATCGTAGAAGAACTACCAAGGCGACCATTGGAGAACTACCAAGGTGATAATACTCAAGGCGATACTAGTCAATGCTCACCCCGCAGGCTTTATTGGTGAGACCTTCTGGGCTAATCTGCTTTCTCGGTATAGGTTAATGATGAAAAGGTTTTGCCGTTAGAAAACCGTCCGTCAAAACAATTTATAAAACCTATGCGATGCGTTCACAAGTAGAATACAAGTAAAGCGGTAAGCATGGGTATCGTCCACTGAGATCGGGGTAGCGATGATAAGATAGGATTAATATAACTAGTATGCATAAAAGTAAAGTGATGGTAAATGAAAATACAATATAAACTAAACTATGAAAGCAAATAAAATGGGATGACAATAGAGTGATGAATGAATGATGATGGAACTACAGAGTTGATGGACTCGTAAGTGAATATTGGGGCAATTGCAACAAACTCTCAATTAAGCATGTATTGACAAATGTAACCAACCTAGGGTGTATAGTGTTGGTATATATCTCTAGCAAAAGGTCAACCTAGGGTGTATAGCAAAGACCTCCTGCTAGCGATTAATCCCTCATAAGCAACCAACAATGGCTAGTTACTCAATCGGGACTTTTTTGATGAATGCTCATCTATCTAGCTATGGCTCAACTAATTACTAATGTAGCCATCCTAGGGTGTATAGTGATGGCTTCCAATTCCCTCAAGAGTGGCCGACCTAGGATGTATAGTGAAGGCCACCCGTTTGAGATTGGATGAGGCTCGAGGTTGTCAACCGAATTCTACTCGAAGGTTAGTTCTCGTAAAATCACTAAAGTAGCCAACCTAGGGTGTATAGTGGAGGCTTCTAATTCTCTCACAAGTGGCTAACCTAGGATGTGTAGTGAAAGCCACTCATTCAAGATTAGATTAAGGGCATGGTTGTTGAGCCGGATTTCCGGAAATCCTTCCATTCAATGGAGCATTAGACAACCTAATTGCCTACTCAAGTAATCCAAATCAATCATGCAAAGACGGTGTATCCAAGCAAATCAATAATGGAAATCGATTCAAGCAATGGAATAAAACATAGAGATAGAATAAATATAACACATAAAGTTTATTTACAAAGCCCAAATATCCATCAAACAAATAACATCAACCCCTTAGTGGGGTATTTTAGCTACTCATGTTCTATTACAAACCAATAAACTAAGAGAGAGTGTAGAGAGTAAACCCTTAAAGATTGATCTCCTTCCTTGAAGCTTGAATCCAAGTCTCTTAGTTGCCTTTGATTGAGTATAGATGGTTTGGATGATAGGGAGATGTGTTTCTAGCTTAGACAATGATCGGGCCAAATATGTACTATATTTAGGCCCTCAGATCCTTACCTTATGTTCTGTTTTCGTGCGTTTTTGTGTCACTTATGGGTTGTTTTGTGCTTATTTGTAGGAAATGATGCAGAGACTGGCTTGGAAGCATATTGTGGTGATTCCAGTAGAAAAGGGGCGAAAGCAAAGGCAAAGGAGCATAAACAGGTCTACAGTGCGGGTCTATTACGGGTCGCAACCGCACTCCAGCCGCACTCCAACCGCACTCATGTGCATAGCCGGGGCAGAATGCAAGTACAGAGATAAAGTGCGGGTACAGTGCGGTCAGCTAACCGCACTCCACCCGCACTAATCCCAAACCAGAGAAGCTGCTCAGACACCTGACATTAGAGTGCGGGTGCTGTGCGGGTCAGCAAACCGCACTCCACCCGCACTTACACCAAGAACAGAAGAACAGAATCGCACTTGACATTAGAGTGCGGGCACTGTACGGGTCATCAAACCGCACTCTACCCGCACTTGCATCAAGAACAGAAGAGCAGAATTGCACCTAACATTAGAGTGCGGGTACTGTGCGGGTCATCCAACCGCACTCTACCCGTACTGTTGCTCAAGACAGAAGGTAGATTTTGCACCTGAGAGGGAAGTGCTGTCACAGTGCGATGCCAAGTGCGGGCCAAGTGCGGGTCAAGTGCGGGTAATTCAACCGCACTCCACCTGCACTAATGTCCTGATCCGAGAACTGAAGTTGCAGGCAACCCATATAGTGCGGGTACAGTGCGGGTACAGTGCGGGTAAATCACCCGCACTCCACCCGCACTCCGAGCGCGCCAGTCTGATTTTCAAAGCTTAAGTGACCTATTTTTGTATTTAGTATAAATAGAAAAGTATAGAAACGTTTTGAGGAGCTTTTAACTTTGTTTAGGACAGATTAAGCATTCTTAGATCTAGTTTCTCTCTCTATCTCTCATCCTTACATTCTCTACTCAACTTCAAGGAAGTTAGGAGATTGGAGCCACTTCAAGGAAGGAGATGTTCTCCAAGGGTTATTTCTTTCTCATCTCTACTGATTTCCTAGTTGTAATGAGTAGCTAAATCCCCTCTAAGGGGTTGATGGAGTAGTGAGTTTAATATTGGGCTTGTACATAAACTTGATATTATATTGATATTCATGTCTATCTTCCATTGATCTATTCTTGTTGTGAATGTTTATCATTGATTTCTTGTGTATATACATGATCTTTGCAAGATGTCTTTTTATTATGTATGAGTATTGCATCTAGATATACATCCTATTTAGTTGTTTAATGCTCTAAAGAATAGACGGAAAGTCATGAATTCCGACTCTTGAGCCGCGGTTTTAATCTAACCTCGATCGTGTTTCCGGCACTGTACACCCTAGGTCGGAATCCGTGAGAGAGTTAGAAGTCATCACTATAGATCCTAGGGTGACTATTTGTAATCGGTTGAGTCAATGTTAGGTAGACGAGCTTCATTTCTAGAATCCGGTAAACAATCAACTCTATACATCCTAGGTTGGTAGTTTACAAGGATTAATCCCTAATAGGTGGTCTGCCCTATACATCCCAGGTTGGCCACCTTCTAGGGATAAATAACCGACTCTATACATCCTAGGTCGGTTACCTTGAAGAGCCGTGCTATTGACAAGTTTGTTACATTGCCCAGTAGTTGCTTTCGAATCCATTAACTCCTTAGTTTCCATCATCTATATATCCTTCACTCCATATTCCCCCTTCATTTTATACATATTTAATTTAGTGTTATTTAGAGTTGGTTCACAATCTACATTTTCACCAATTCATGTTTTGCTATTATATATATATATATATATATATACATACCATTGCTTTAGCTGTAACTAATTTGGCTAACTCCGCTCCCTGTGGACGACACCCACTTGCCGCTATATTTATGTTTGCAAACTGATTTAGGCTTTGTGAGGTTTCTTAAAATATTATTGACGGACTGATCTTTTAAAACGACATAAGGGAAAAAACGTGTTTGTCAGACTACAAGTGTTGGGAGATATGGGAGTTTTTTGGTTTGTTCCCCTGTTTTTCTATTTATAGGGGATGGAAAAATAGGTCACTTAAGCTTGATAACAGAAGCTGTCGCGCGCAGAGTGCGGTTGGAGTACGGGTGCATTACCCGCACTGTACCTGCACTATATGGGTTGTCTTCATCTTCAGTTCTCTGATCTGGGAAATAGTGCGGGTGGAGTACGGTTGGATTACCCGCACTTTACCCGCACTTTACTCGCACTATACTCGCACTCTGGTGTTAGGTGAAAATCCACTCCTCTGTCTTAAGCAACAGTGCGGGTAGAGTGCGGTTGGATTACCCGCACTGTACCCACACTTTAGTGTCAGGTGCAAATCAACTCCTCTGTCTTGAGCAACAGTTCGGGTGGAGTGCGGTTGGATTACCCGCACTTTAGTGTCAGGTGCCAATTAGCTTCTCAGGATTCGGCAACAGTGTGGGAAGGAGGGCGGTTGGAGTGCGGTTGTGACCCACACTTAACCCACACTGTAGAGCTGCTTATGATCCTTTGTCTTTCCTTTTGCCCCTTTTCTATCGGAACCACTGCAAAATGCTTCTAACACCATAATTACATCTATTGCCTGCAATTAGCACCAACGAGCCTATTAGACATAAATTATATAGAAAATACACACAAGAACGAGACAAAGGAATAGGAATGAGGGCCGAAATATACAACAATTTAGGCACGATCAGTTAAGTAGAGCGACCTACTGCAATGGTGCTTCTTATTGTGGACTGGTCACTAGGAGAACTTTTCTCATGTTGAGGTCACTACCCCTTCCATAGGAGGACTAGAGAGAATGATGAGCTTCTAGTCTTCAAGTGATGTAACTAGTTTAGGAGCCTACTTGGAGTGAATATGAGTGTTAATAGCCAAAATTGGCTAAGGACCAAGGGGAAATTTTCCACCCTCCAGGCCTGGCTCCATGCCCGAGATCATCCACCATGAGACCATGTTACCTAAAGCCGAGCTACGGTACCGCCCCGCAGGAACAAGGACGGGCTCCAGAAACATCCGGAATAGAGCCAGGAATGATCAGATCAAGCCTGCGTCATAGAACCTGAAAACAGGAAATCCCCCCCCGAAGTCGGGATTACCTCGTAACTTCTCCAGAAGCTCGCCAGTACCTCGCTAACATATTAAGGTTTCCGCAGGAGGCCGCACCTAGCTTCAAAAGGTCAAGGGAGGATAGACCTAGCTTCTGATTAGACGAAATTCCTTTATATCAGGGCTAAAACACTGATCGACCTCACTACCTGATGTACCCCGCCACATTACATGCCATATTCGACGATCCCTATGGGAGAACATGCTAGACCTGAAGACACACAGGATCATATCTCAAGACATTACATGCGTACAGAACAAATAATAGAGTCCAAGTAGGAAACAAATTGATCTTCGCCAAGATATCCACGATTCAGCAATTAACTCAAAGTCAATAACATTTAAAATGAAAATCCTGTTCGATAAGGAGGGGAGAGATGGAGAAACTCAAGGGGAGAATCAATTAGTTTAACCTACGAAGACATTGTATAAATGAGGGACTTCCTCCTTCTGAAAAGAGGAGACTACTATTCGACAGGCACACAACAAGTACCCAACTGCACCTTAGAGAAAAGTGAGATTAATTTGAGATAGAGAGAGAGATGTATATCACATATTATCAATAGTGGAAGCCTTTTTTGATTCTTTTGAGTAGCTAATAATATCGTTGTTTCCTTATAATTTCATTAGGCATTGTTATATATACACGTTCTACCTTGGTCATCACCTACGTGGTAATGATCTCGAGGGTGCTAACTGAGATTTATTGCTCCGAGCTAAATTTCCGTTAACACTTTCTGGCGCCATCTGTGGGAAAATAAAACCTACACCCAGTTAATCAGATGAACTATTTGCATTTACATTTTCATTGTTTTACAGGAACTATGAGTCTCCGCTCTTCCCAAGGTCAACATGGAGTTTCAGAGCAACCCCTGGCGAGGCCTATGCGAAAGGCCCTAAGAAAAGGGAGAAAATCAGGATATGGCAGTCAAGCTCTGGTCCAAACAACTAATGTGCGGGCTTCAGGCCACCCTATAGTGAGCCAGGCCGAGCTCGACCAACAAGCGGCAGCCTTCGTGGAAACCGTCCGCATCCGCCTGCTCGCTGAAGGCATCACGGTCCAGCCAACCAACCTGAATGATCAGGGAGAGCCGAGCAGGTTCGGAGCTAGGCAGCCTGCCTTCGATCGCCTGGGACCTCCTCTTCCAAAGCTAGCTCTAGACAGGTCTGGGCCCTAACTTTTTATCCTTGATAGGCTGGGACCCATGCCCCCAGTTCCGAAAAAACCTTCACAATATCAACCTAGGCGAGTTAAGTCCGCCGCAGATGCTTTGACCCGGGAGCAACGAGAGCTATCCCACCCAACTGCATCAAGGAGGAACGCCCGGGCCCAAGAGGAGGAGAGTAGACAAACTTCCTAAATGGATCATGTCAATGAAGGGGACCGGATAGAGATTGCCAGTTCATCAGGGAGACTCGATAGTGAAGAATCCGAGGTCAATTCAAAGAAACCTGGGAACAAGCGACTGAGGGATCAGCTGGCAAAGCTACAGAAAGAGGTCCAGCAGATAAGAAAAGGAAAGAATAAGGAGGATAAAAAGGATCCCTTGAGTGAAATGAACGCTCCATTCACAAGGAGGATCCGAGAAGCGGAGCTCCCACCAAAATTTAAAATGCCAGCAGATAAGTTCTCCCGAACGGAAGAACCTCTAAGCCACCTGGAGAGCTTCGTTCAATAGATGGAGGTCCAGAACACTACTAGAGCGGCTATGTGTAGGATGTTTCCAACGACCCTAACCGACTACGCTAAAACTTGGTTCAGGAAGCTGCCCGCTAGTAGCGTGGACTCTTTCACGAAGTTATCAACAGATTTTTGCTCGCAGTTCCAAGGGGTCAAACCTCGTCCGAAAGATCCCATACACCTCCAATATATGATTCAGGAATGAAGTGAGACACTTCAATCGTACGTGGAACGTTTTCACAAAGAGGTCATACAAATGGGAGTTTTCACCTAGAAAGAAACTCTCGCCAACTTCAGGCGAAACCTATGGGCGAGAAATCTTTTCCGCTCCTTCGCCAAGAGACCTCCCGAGACTTACCAGGAGGCCTACGATCGGGCTCTTGAGCAGGTCGAGATCGACGAGCAACTCAAAGTCAAGATGGAACACGACGACATGAGAACAGCGGAGCGTCTGAAACAAGAAGCCCCCAAATTTGAGCCAGCTCAGAAAGCTCAGAATAAACCTCCCAATAGGTCAACCTATCGCATTCCCGCTCCTCAGCACAGGCAAGAAAAATATCCTGCAAGACGAACCCCTCCTCGGGCTTCGCCACCTCCCAGAACCGTGGGCCCCATAATGCGTGGGGAGAAAGGGTATTACACTACACTCCTTTGAACGCTTCCAGGGAAACGGTCTACCTTACTATACGAGACAAGGGGCTACTCCAAAAGCCTGATCCCATGAAAGCCCCAGCTGACATGAGGAACCTGTACAAGTACTGCGACTTCCATGAAGACGTGGGCCATAACACTTCAGAGTGTTATAATTTGTGCAACCAGATTGAAGCCTTGATAAGGGGGGATGCTTGATTGAGTTTCTACAGCAGATAAGAGATAATATTCGGACTAGAAGGGAGGTACAAGCCGAGATCCGTGAGGATGCACAGAAGAGAAATGGGGAACAGACTGACTTAATGCAACAAATCTAGGTGATACACACCATCAGCGGAGGGCCCACATTGGCTGGCACTTCAAATAATTCCTGAAAAAACCATGCAAGGAAGATTCCTCGCATAGAAGAAAGCCAATGGGTCTTCAAGGTCAGCCAAAGCCCGATAGAGTCCTCCCAGTTGGCACAGATCGTTTTTATTGAAGCAGATGTCTTCAACACCATGCAACCTCATGATGATCCTATGGTAATCACAATACAGATTGCCAACTGTCTGGTCTATCGCGTACTCATAGATACAGGTAGCAGTTTAGATATCCTCTTCAAGGATACTTTGGAAAAATTAAACCTGAAGCAATGTTGTTACAATAGCTGTACAACTCCACTTTATGGGTTCACTAGAGATTTGATCATACCAGTGGGGTCGATGATCCTCCCAGTGATTATCGGAATCACCCCTCTCCAACAGAATGTGATGACCGACTTTGTTATGGTTGACACCCCATCGGCCTACAACGCCATCCTAGGGAGATCATTCATGTCCTCCTTGAAGGGAGTCTTGTCCATATTCCACAATGTCCTGAAGTTCCCGGTTGGAACCAAGGTAGGAGAAGTACCCGGAGACCAGCAGGCAGCTAGGAGATGCTACGCAGTGTCTGCCAATCCTACAGCTCTAGCAAAACAATGCGTACAGGTGGCATTAGTCCAGGAAGACATGGAAACATCCCGGATAATCCAGGAAGAGATAGAGCCCGTAGAGCATCCTGAGCATCCAGAAAGCGAACCTATTATGCCTTATGAGGAGGAACGGAGCAAGGAGTGGGCCAGCGGACAGCCCGTAGATAGACTATAAGAGATACCCATCAGAGATGACGATCCCTCCAAGGTTGTCAAGGTCGGGGCCACCCTTGAACCAGAAGTGAAAGAAGGTTTAATTAATCTTCTCAGAGAATTTAGTGACATCTTCGCTTGGAGCCATGATGAAATGCCTAGAATCCTGGCATCATTTGCCGCCCATCGACTAGCAGTAGATCAAACAGTCAAGCACGTCAAACAGAAGAGGCGTCATTTCAAAGCTGAGAGGAACGCTGAGGTACAAGAAGAGGTAGATAAATTGATCAAGACAGGGTTTATCAGAGAAGTACGCTATCCCGAATGGATCGCCAACGTGGTCATGGTTATGAAGGCGAATGGGAAGTGGCGTATGTGTGTCGATTACACCGACCTCAACCGGGCTTGTCCAAAAGACAGTTTTCCTTTACCAAAGATCGACCAGCTGGTTGACTCCACGTCCGGAAATAAACTCTTGAGTTTTATGGACGCGTTATCAGGATACAACCAAATTAAAATGCACCCCGCTGACCAATATAAAACCAGTTTCATTACTGGGCAGGGCTTGCATTGTTACAAGGTGATGCCGTTTGGTTTGAAGAACGCAGGGTCTATATACCAGCGGCTGGTTAACAAGTTGTTCAAGCCCAAGATAGGAAGGACGATGGAAGTATACATCGACCACATGATCACAAAATCACCAACCACAGAAGGACATCGGGAAGACCTTCGCAAGACCTTTCTTATACTGAGAGAAAACCAGATGCTGTTGAACCCCTCCAAGTGTGCCTTCGGGGTAACAGCGGGGAATTTTCTAGGCTTCATGGTTCATGAGAGAGGCATAGAGGCCAACCAAGAAAAAATCAAAGCTATCTTGGACCTGGAATCCCCAACATCACTCAAACAGGTACAAATTCTGACTGGACGTGTAGCGGCGCTCAAAAGGTTTATCTCTCGCTCCACCGATAAATGACTCCTTTTCTTCAAAGCCATCAAACAAGGGAAAAACATGAAGTTGAGCCAGGAGAGCGAGCAAGCCTTCCAAGCCTTGAAAGAATACCTAACAAGCCCACCGTTAATAGTCAAGCCAGTTCTCGGAGAAGAGCTGCAGATCTACCTAGCCGTCTCAGAAACTGCAGTAAGCGGAGCTTTGGCCAAGGAGTGTGGCGATGGTTTTCAAAGACCCATATACTATGTGAGTCATGCTTTAACCAAGTCAGAGAGGAATTACACTCTTCTGGAAAAGCTAGCTTATGCTCTGGTGATCTCAGTGATGAAGCTCCGTCCCTATTTCCAAGCTCACACAATAGCAGTGGTGCTGGACCAACCTCTCCGCCAATTCTTACAAAGACCAGACGTGTCCGGAAGGCTAGTCTTATGGGCCCTAGAGCTCTCTCAGTTCGATTTAAAGTATAAGCCCCGGACCACGATTAAGGCACATGCTTTGGCTGACTTCGTGGCAGAATTTTCAGCACTCCCAGATCAAGAGAATCCCTCAGCACCAAATGAGACTCCTGAAAAGACATCTGAGATCGACAATTGGCCGGAAAGCTTCAAGCCATGGACCCTCTTTACAGATGGAGAATCCGGGCAAGCTGGGGGAGGGGCTGGCATAGTTTTAATAGACCCGAAGGGGACTAAATTCTGCCACTATTTCAGATTCGAGTTTAAAGCCACCAATAATGAAGCAGAGTACGAAGCCTTCCTAGCCAGGATGACGGTAACAATCAAACTAGAGGCCGATTACCTGCAAATCAAAAGCGACTCATTGCTTGTTATCAATCAGGTGACTGGGGTGTACCTGACAAAGGAAGATAACATGGCTGCCTACCTAAAGCTAGCTCATTTGCTAAAAAATAAGTTTAAGGGGTTTAAGATCGATCAGGTGCCTCGACAACAAAACCACCGCGCAGATGTTCTGGATAAGATAGCTGCAAATGGAGGCCAATCCTTACCACGGGGAATTCCCCTCCAAGTGATCTCCCAACCAAGCATAGCCACAAATAAAGAAATCTGCTCCCTAGATCGCCAGCCTTGCTGGATGGACCCGATCGCTGCCTACCTCCTTGAGGGAGAGCTCCCCGAAGAGCCTGACCAAGCCCGAAAAATTAAAAGACTCTCGGTCCGATATTGTTTGGTAGACGGGTACCTCTACAGAAGGGGCAGATCCCTCCCCTTACTTAGATGCTTGCATCCTGATGATGCTAAATGGGCACTAAGAGAGGTCCACTCTGGGGACTGTGGGAACCATATAGGTGGGGAAGCTCTAGCATATCACGTGCTTCATATGGGGTACTATTGGCCGACCATCCACCAAGACGCAAGGAGTTTTGTTCAATCTTGCGAGCCATGTCAAAGAACTTCAAACTTGAACCACCTGCCACCTGAGCGACTGTCGTCCCTCAGTTCACCTTACCCCTTTGCCATGTGGGGAATCGACCTAATTGGACCACTCCCTACCGCTCCCGAACAAATGAAACATGCTATGGTGGCTATCGACTACTTCACAAGATGAGTCGAGGTAGGGCCTCTTTCTCGGATATCAGAAAAGAATACGACCAAGTTCATCAAAACCAATATGGTATTAGATTTGGGACCCCTCTCATCATTATAGCTGACATGGGGAAGCAGTTCGACAACGATCGATTTAAAGATTTCTGTAAAGGATTGGGGATCGACCTCAAGCTCGCTTCAGTAGCCCATCCCCAGACTAACGGGCTGGTGGAATCCACCAACAAGATTATCAAGAAACTTCTAAAGAAGAAGCTACAGCAAAAAAAAAGGCAAATGGGCCGAAGAACTGCCAGAAATCCTCTAGGCATACCGGACTACAAAGAGAACAGCTACTGGGGAGACACCTTACTCCCTGGCTTTCGGAGTTGAAGCGGTCCTCCCCATCGAGCATAAATTAACCTCGTTCAGGGTACAGCACTTTGAGCCCGAAAGTAACGAGGTCAAGCTCCGGGCTAATTTGGACTTCCTAGAAGAGAAACAAGACCTGGTAGCGGAGAAAGTGGCAATCTATCAAAGCAAGATCGCTAGATATTTCAACCGAAAGGTCATAGCCTAGAATTTCAAAGAAGGGGATCTGGTGCTTAGGAAAGTGACCCTGAATACTCGGAAAAGGTCGGATAGAGTCTTAAGCCCCAATTGGGAAGGGCCATATTTGATAAAGCTAGTTGCTTGTAATGGAGCCTTCATTATAGATTCGAAAATAAATTAGTAAGTTCACGCCACCTCACTTACGCAGTTAATGAGAAGATTTCCCCAATATTATTTTAACGGTAAAAAAGGAAAGATTTCCCAAATAAAATAAAAAATCTGACCCCAACCCCAAGCTCGACAGCCGGTGTTCAAGTCAGAGGGGACTTCTGTTAATAGCCAAAATTGGCTAAGGACCAAAGGGAAATTTTCCACCCTCCAGGCCTGGCTCCATACCCGAGATCATCCACCAGGAGACCATGTTACTTAAAGCCGAGCTACGGTACCGCCCCGCAGTAATAAGGACAGGCTCTAGAAACATCCGGAATAGAGCCAGGAATGATCAGATCAAGCCCGCGTCACTAAACCTGAAAATAGGAAATCCCCCCCGAAGTCGGTATTACCTCGTAACTTCTCCAGAACCTCGCCAGTACCTCACTGACATAGTAAGGTGTCCTAAGGAGGCCGCACTTAGCTTCAAAAGATCAAGGGCGGATAGACCTAGCTTCTTATTAGACGACATTTCTTTATATCAGGGCTAGAACAATGATCGACCTCACTACCTGATGTACCCCACCACATTACATGCCATATTCGACGATCCCTACGGGAGAACATGCTAGACCTGAAGACACACAAGATCATATCTCAAGACATTACATGCGTACAGAATAAATAATAGAGTCCAAGTAGGAAAAAAATTGATCTCCGCTAAGATATCCACGATTCAGCAATTAACTCAAAGTCAATAACATTTAAAATGAAAATCCCGTCCGATAAGGAGGGGAGAGATGGAGAAACTCAAGGGGAGAATCAATTAGTTTAACCTACGAAGACATTGTATAAATGAGGGACTTCCTCCTTCTGAAAAGAGGAGACTACTATTCGACAGGCACACAACAAGTACCCAACTGCACCCTAGAGAAAAGTGAGATCAATTTGAGAGAGAGGGAGAGAGATGTATATCACATATTATCAATAGAGGAAGCCTTTTTTGATTCTTTTGAGTAGCTAATAATATCGTTGTTTCCTTGTCATTTCATTAGGCATTATTATATATACACGTTCTACCTTGGTCATTATCTACGTGGTAATGATCTCGAGGGTGCTAACTGAGATTTATTGCCCCGAGCTAAATTTCTGTTAACAAGGAGTTTTCACAAATCATAATGGGACTTGAGACACTGCTCGAACAAACCTGGACCTTGGCAGCTCGCTAGGGCGTTGAGTAGCCTGGTATAAAAGATCAAAAATTGACAATCTTGCAGATGTAATCTAGGTAGCTCACATGGGCGTTGTGAAAGGCCCAATACGATAAGTGAGGAACTTCTGATCTTGCAGTAGTGCTGCTGCTCCAGAGGCTTACTTAGGCATGTAGGAGGCCTCAGTAATGCGTAAAACCTCTGAGCTTTGCCCGAGCGAATCGGGACATAAGTGGCTCACTAGGGCGTTGAAGGTCCCGGTATAAGAGGTGGGGAGCCACCTGCATGATACTGGTCCAGAGGCATGAGTGGGAGCCTAGAAGTCCCCAGCAACTGAAATGTGGCTCTGGACCATCCTGGAATGAATCGGGACATAGTGGCTCACTTGGGCGTGGACTAGCCAGGTAAAAAAAAAAGTGAGGAGCCACAGGGCCATGCAGCAGGGCTTCTACTCCAGAGGCTTGCCAAGGTATATAGAAGGCCTCAGCAAAGTGAGAAGCCTCCGAGTTCTACCCAAACAGATCGAGACATAGGTGGCTCACTAGGGCGTTGAAGGGCCCGGTACAGGAAGTAGGGAGCCACCTGCATGATACTGGTCCAGAGGCATGCTTGGGATCCTAGAAGTCCCCAGCAACCGAAGTGTGGCTCTGGACTATCCTGGAATGAATCGGGACACAGTGGCTCACTTAGGCATTGACCGGCCGGGTATAATAAGTGAGGAGCCACTAGGCTATACAGTTGGGCTGCTACTCCAGAGGCTTGCTTTGGGATGTAGAAGGCCTCAGCAATCTGGGAAGCATCTGGGATCTCCTCGAACAGATCGGGACATCGATGGCTCTCTAGGGCGTTGAATGGCCAAGTACAAATGAAGTGAAGCCACTGGCCTGGTACTGGTCCTGAGGAATTCATGGGATCCTAGAAGTCCCCAGCAACTGAAATGAAGCTCTGGACCATGCTCGAATGTATCGGGGCACAATGGCTCACCCGGGCTTTGACCGACCCAGTACAATATGTGAGGAGCCACTTGGCCATGCAGTTGGGATGCTACTCCAGAGGCTTGCTTTGGCATGTAGAAGGCCTCAGCAATGTGGGAAGCCTCTGGGATCTCTCCAAACAGATCTGGACATCGGTGGCTCTCTAGGGCGTTAAGAGACCCGGTACAGAAGGTAGGGAGCTAACGGTGTGATACTGGTATAGAGGCATGCTTGGGGTCCTAGAAGTCCCCAGTAACTGAAATAAGGCATGCTCTGGACCTTGCTCGAACGGATTGGGACCGCAGTGGCTCACCTGGGCGCTGTCCAGCCCGGTATTGGAAGTAGGGAGCCATCTACATGATACTGGTCCAGAGGCATGTTTGGGATCTTAGAAGTCCCAAGCAACTAAAATGTAGCTCTAGACCCTCCTGGGATAAATCGAGACACAGAGGCTCACATGTACGTTGACTAGCCCGATACCAGGAGTGAGTAACCACTAGGCCATACAGCGGGGCTACTGCTCCAGAGGCTTGCCGAGGTATGTAGAAGGCCTCAGCAAAGTGGGAAACCTCTGAGCTCTAACCGAACAGATCGGGACATAGATAGCTCACTAGGGCGTTGAAGGGCCCGGTATAAGAAGTAGGGAGCCACCTGCATGATACTGGTCCAGAGGCATGCTTGGGATCCTAGAAGTCCCCAGCAACTGAAGTGTGGCTCTGGACCATCCTGGAATGAATCTGGACACAGTGGCTCACTTGGGCGTTGACTAGCTTGGTACCAGGAGTAAGTAGCCATTGGGCTATGAAGCGGGGGTGCTGCTCCAGAGGCCTGCCAAGGTATGTAGAAGGCCTCAACAAAGTGGGAAGCCTCAGAGCTCTACCTGAACAGATCGGGACATAGGTGGCTCACTAGGGCGTTGATGGGCCCGGTACAAGAAGTAGGGAGCCACCTGTATGATACTGGTCCAGAGGCATGCTTGGGATCCTAGAAGTCCCCAGCAACTGAAACGTGGCTCTGGACCATCTTGGAATGAATCGGGACACAGTGGCTCACTTGGGCGATGACTAGCCCGGTACTAGAAGTGAGGAGCCACTAGGCCATACAGCGGGGCTACTGCTCCAGAGGCTTGCCAAGGTATGTAGAAAGCCTCAGCAAAGTGGGTAGCCTCTGAGCTCTACCCGAACGGATCGAGACATAGGTGGCTCACTAGGGCGTTGAAGGTCCCAGTACAAGAAGTAGGGAGCCACCTGCATGATACTGGTCCAGAGGCATGGTTAGGATCCTATAAGTCCCTGTAACTTAAATATGGCTCTGGACCATCCTTGAATTAATCGGGACACAGTGACTCACTTAGGCGTTGACCGGCCCGGTATAATAAGTAAGGAGCCACTGTGCTATGCATCTGGGATGTTACTCCAAAGGCTTGCTTTGGCATGTAGGAGGCCTCAGTAATGTGGAAAGCCTCTGGGATCTCCCCCAACAGGTCGGGACATCGGTGGCTCTCTAAGGCGTTGAGTGGCCCGGTACAGGAGGTAGGGAGCCACCGGAGTGATACTGGTCCAGAGGCATGCTTGGGATCTTAGAAGTCCCCAGCAACTGAAATGTAGCTCTGGACCATGCTCGAATGGATAGGGGCTCAGTGGCTCACTTGAGCATTGACCGGCCCGGTACAATAAGTGAAGAGCCATTAGGCCATGCAGCTGGGCTGCTACTCCAGAGGCTTGCTTTGGCATGTAGGAGGCCTCAGCAATCTAGGAAACCTCTGGGATCTCCCCGAACAGATCGGGACTTCAGTGGCTCTCTAGGGCGTTGAATGGCCCAGTACAATGAAGTGAAGCCACTGGCATGGTACTGGTACTGGTCTAGAGGAATGCTTGGGATCCTAGAAGTCCCCGACAACTGAAATGAAGGTCTAGACCCTTCTAGAAAGCACCGAAACAGCAGTAGCTCACTTGGGGGTTGACTGGCCCGGTACACGAAGTGAGGAGCCATTAGGACTCTACCGGTCATACTGCTCATACAGTTGAGTTGGCTTCTTGGGTATATGCGGTGACCTGCTACCTAGGATCTTTTAAAGAATAGATCCGGTGACATGAGAGGATCCGCATGAACTAGTGCAAATCCAATGGATTTGCTGGATAGGAGATCTACTGGTATCAGATATGCTACATAGGAGATCGTAGTGGATCTTTTGATGAGGAGATCTGCTAAAAGCAGAGTAAACCCTCTGTAAGATAGCAGGAGACGTGCAGCTCTGCTACATAGGAGCTCTAGATGTACCGCAGTGGATCTCCTGTAGAGGAGCTCTACAAGTATATGAGCAGGTTTATTGTATAGGGCAGCACAGTAGACCGGTTCTGCCAGGAGTCCCACGTACCATATTTGTCAATAGTGCATGTAGAGATAAGGAAGCCATGTTGGTGAGCTTCCCACAGACGGTGCCAAAAAGTGTTAACGGAAAAATCACCCAGGAAGCGAAATCTCTATTAACACCATTGACCCGCTACCCCGTAGGTCGCAGCGGGTGGGTAGGTACTTCGTACCGTGATTCTGGTAAGAGTGAAGAAGAGGTATTTAATCGATCAACATCCTTAAACAGGATAGATACCGCAAGAGAGGTAAGGTAAGTAGAAGAACAATCATCCCGCCCATCTGGTGCAGTAGCCTAGTACCCGGTCCTGGTACCTGGTCACCTCTCTAGGTGCCCTCCATAATTTAACGACCTACATAATGTGCCAGGAGAGGTACATGAGGGCTAGGACCAGCATGGTCGGTGCCTAGCACGCATACATGCATTCATAACAAGGAGACAGATGGGAGAATGACAACTCTTTAATTAGTGGTGGACTGACCTGGGGGGAAAAAGCATCACGATTGATCACATGCTGAAAAACCCCCAGGCAGTATCCATTGGAAGGGAGAAAGACCCTTCTTTATATTTATATACCTCGAGAGGTGCTCCGGAGAGCTTACATTAATACAAACTGAGTCCTGGTGGGTCACAGTTAGAGGGGTACAATTTGGTATCGGTACATTCATGGCAAAAACTGACATACATAGCAGTCGATACAATGGTGGTGTAGAAAGAATTCGGGCAGGGTCCCTTTTACACTCCAGGCGATGGCGAACTCATATTCCAAGTGGAGAAGTGGGCGAAATCTGGGATCGAAGACACCTTGGAGATATGGAGATGTTGGAGAGCTGTTGGAGAGAATATCGGACTGGAGAAATATGTCGGAACCCTTGAGATAGAGATACTCGAGAGAGCTGGTGGCCAAGTCAAAACTAGAGCTGGTGAACTATGTTTATTGTTCAAACTCAATGTTGGAGAAATGTCCGACTGGAGAAATATTGGGGAATCAACCCTTTTCTTGGAGAGTGACTTGTTATATTTATATCTGTTCATCCTTGTTGCCCACTCCATTGGTTTATCGACATTAATGAATTGAATATCTTCTCATTAATGGAGTTGAATATCTTCTCATTGATGGAGTTGAATAACTTCTCATCGATGGAGTTGAATATCTTCTCATTAATGGAGTTGAATATCTTCTCATTAATGGAGTTGAATATCTTCTCATTAATGGAGTCTGATTATCCTCATTAATGAAGTTAACTCCCTCATTAATGGCGTTGTGAATGGCCATTAACGGAGTTGACTGATTCCCTAATTAATGGAGTTGTGAATGGCCATTAATGGAGTTGACTGATTCCCTCATTAATGGTGTTGATTATCTCTATTAATTTACCAGAGAGGTCAACTTTCTCTTTTACGTTGCTTGAAGGAGAATTCTGACTATGTATCATGGTGGTATGGTACACTGGTGTACCGGAGTGCTCGCTGGCGTGGCGCTTGTTCTAGCATGCTGGTACCTCTTCCTGGTTGCGTTCTTCTTACTTGGCGGGTAAGATACACATTCTGGTTAGATCCTGGACTGATATCGCAGTATTTGGGTACCGGGTAGATGTCGTGGTACCTAGGTATCAGGTAGGAGGTATCGTGGTACCTAGAAACCAGGTAGGAGGTATCATGGTATAGCCTTGCTTGGTACCTGGTAGACTGTGAGACGTGGTACTGACTTCTTTCCGTTTCATGGTGTACAGCATCCCCGGTATCCAGGTATCGGTCCTGATCTAGGTCCTACCAGGTACGTGTCGGATGGAAAATTTTTCTTTGGACCCTTGCCAAAAATGACTGTTAACAGATGATTTTATATTTATTTGGGTCTTGTTTCATTCTTGTTATTATTATTATGAATTAATATCTTATTGTGAATTACATGTGTATGGATGATTTGAAATTAATATGTATTCAAGATTGGGATTAGGAGTAGATTAGTGTAATTTAGGAGTAGATTAATTAAACATCCCATGATTGTGTGTATGTTGATGGATTAGTAGAAATGCTATGTTAGGATCAATATGAGTGTATGAGAATTAGTTGGGGTTATGCTTTTGGAAGGGCTTTTCCGGGTATGATCTTGATTAATAGGTCACAAGAGTGGAAATAACTTGTTTTATGCATGGCTTGCTAGAATAGGTTTTGGTTATTCGTTTTATGCTAAAATGGGTCCTTGGCTATGTCTCACGCTAGGGGCTCTAGGTGAGTTATGGTTAGGGACGAATTTAGTATATCCACTTGTGGGATTTTTATCCAAGTTATTGGACCTAACGTTGCCATTTTACATTACCTAGTTAGTATTGAGGCTCAATCTAGCTTTGGTTTGTAGAATTGGTTCACAAATGTCGGTTGCGGTTTCGTGCTTGAGAGGATCTCGACACACTCTTCAACCTTTAGCTCAAATGAATGGATACCCTAAGTTGGATTTAGGCTTGAACAAACCCTTGACTTGAGTGAATGTGCTTAAGTGTTCAACCATCTAATAGATATGCCTTTGTGTTTGGTGAACTTATTGCCCCTTGTGTGACCATTTTCATGCATATCTCCTATCCACCATTTTATTATTTCTCATTTAAACACCATTCTCATCCTTCCATATTCTCTTTGTTTTTATATTTTCATTTTCATTTTCTTTGCTGCACACATCACACAACACACACAAACACCATTCTCACCACATCCACATTCTATTTACATTGCTTTCCCTAAACTCTAGAACTTGAAACGGTTAACAACACATCCCTGCGGAACGATACCCTTGCTTACACGTTGTACTAGTTTTATTTCTATATATGTCTTTTGACTCGTGCCTTATTAGTGAGGTTGATTTTATAAATTCTTGACGATGTTTTCAACGACGCAAAAATACCAGTCATCAGGAGACCTTTCCTGTCAGCAATCCAAGGTGTCTTATCAATCTACCACAACGTCTAAAAATTCCCAATAGGGGACAAGGTAGGCTAGGTATGAGGAAACTAGCATGCAGCACGCAAATGCTACGAGGTGTCTACCAACCCAGCAACGCTTGCCAAGCAATGTGCGCAGGTAACTGTCATGCAAGGCCATGAATTATCAGGAAATGACCTTGAGAACCAATATGCTGAAGAAGAGATGGAAGAGTAGATGAAGAGCTTGTGGCAGGAATTTTGGTTATAGACATATATGATAGAGGAAAAAGAGAGGGAATGCTTCATTGATCAAATGAAAGAGCCCAACCCTTCTTTCAAGCTACATCAAAAAAAAAAATGAAAGTCCGAGCATTATGTTTTCCTCTCCAACTTTCTACCCACCTTCTTCGCATCAAGCTGGATGTTGACAATATCATCATGATCACCAGAGGTAGGAACAAGGACCGGTTTGGAACCATCAAAAACGGAGGGGAACATATAGTTAGCTCTGAAACCATCCACGTTCAAGATGCAGCTAGACATGAGGTTGTAACTTATCTAAGCAACGCGTACACCCTCGGTAATGCTCCAGAGCCGTGAGCCACCTTTCTACTTGGTTCTAGGAACCATAAATTTGTCCAGCCATGGTTACCTGATGGCTCAATCTATCTCGCACTGCTCCCTCCACAATACCAAGCATCTTGCCAATCGGAGAAATCACCTATCACGTCGCCAACCACGGAGACAAAATCATCATCGGTTATCTCATCCGGAGGTCCAGGATCATCACTGAAACCTACCCCAACAGTCATCAATCGACTTACTGAAATTCTCTATTTCATTGAAGAATAATAAACAATGTGAAGAACACTTGAACAGGTCAGGGTATTTATAGAAGAAAGAGATGGTTACCGGTAATATGAGGATATGATCATTAATGAGGTGTGATACTCGGAGCATGGGAAACGACAGTTTCGAGAAACATGCACCGCCAATAATCTCTTGTTTCGAAATAAACGAACCTCTCCTGACCTGGCACCTGAAATGGCAATTAAATACGACATCCAAACAGAAGATTCCCTTACAATGATACCATGAAGAGATTTTCACCAGGCTGATTCCGGATAAAAGTTGGGCCGCGACCATCTTGGTTTCCTGGTACCAGGACATATCGATGATATGATCTAACAGAGTCTCGACATCACATCATACCTCTGCCTTGGTATCAAAAGAAAATTGATACCATAGTCCATACCTTTGTACCACGGTACCTGACCAGAACAAATCCCGTCAACAGCTGTTTTTGATAAGGGTTCGAAAAAGAAATTTTTCACCAAGTCCTCACCTAGCAAAACAGGGGTTTCAAAAGTGAAATACTACCGAAATTCATGACTTAAGGATTGGTTAAGTCAGGCTCATACTGGGGACTACTCCTCAAATCAATATTACATTAGGGTCAGAGATATGTAACATGATTAAATTAAGAGGGTCAGAGTAGTGAACAAACAGGTTGTTAACGGAAATTTTGCTCGGGATGAGAAATCTCAGTTAACGCCCTCGAGACCACTACCACGTAGGTGGTGGCCAAAATTCTTTGTATATGTAACAGTGATTTATAAAGGACAAGTAAGCAAGAATGTTTTTATTGAATATGCATGGTATACAAATACAGAGGTTCTTCTCTCTTTTTTCTCAACCCTCTCTAGGGAATGGTCGATGGTTAGTCGTATGCCTGTCGAATAGTAGTCTCCTCTTTTTCATTTCTTTTCTTTTCTATTTATACATAGTTTGTAGGTCAACAGATTGATTCTCCCTTGATTTTCTCAGTCTCCTCCTTATCAGGCAGGATTTCTTACTTTAATGTCATTGACTTTTGGATTGACGTCCGAATTGAGAGTATCGTGGTGGAGATCAGTTTGTTTCCTTTTTGGATTTTATTACTTGTTCTGCATGTAGGTAACGTTTCCAGATATGGTTCAATGCATTCCTCGTATCCTTTCGGTATGATCCTTTATGGAGGTCGTTGGATATGACGATATGGTGTGGTGCATCAACCAGGGAGGTTGATTAGTATTTCGACCTTGATATCTGAGAAGTTTCATCCAGCTTGGAGCCAAATCTGGCTTCCCTTGACCTTTTCGAAGCTAGGTGTGGCCTCGACTGACCTTTTGAAGCTAGGTGTGGCTTCGACTGACCTCGCGGCCTTTTAGAGACATTCTTCTGTGTCAATCGAGGTACAGACGAGTCTCTGGAGCACTTGCGAGATGACCTCGACTTCGGGGAGCTTCTAGTCTTGGTGATGCGGGCTAGATCTAATCGTTCCGGGCTTTATCCCGGATGTTTCCAGAGCCCGTCCTTGTTCCTGGGGTGGTATCGCAGTTTGACTCTGGACAGAGAGGTCTCCTGATGGAAGCTCTCGGGTCCGGGCTCAATCCCGGATGTTTCCGGAGCCCGCCCTTGTTTCTGGGATGGTATAGTAGCTCGACTCTAGATTGAGAGGTCTCCTGGTGAAACTCTCGGATATAGAAACCAGGTCTGGGAGGTGGAAAATTTCCCTTTGGTCCTTAGCCAATTTTGGCTATTAACACAGGTGTCCATGCAAAAAGGAAGAAATTTTTTTCATTTCTTTGAATCAGAAAGCCCATTCCCCTTTTATAGGCTACATCCCTATATTTATAAAAGGAAATTGTTAATAGCCAAAATTGGCTAAGGACCAAAGGAAAATTTTCCACCTCCCAGACCTGGCTCCATACCCGAGAGTTTCCACCAGGAGACCATTCTATCTAGAGCCGAACTACGATACCACCCCAGGAACAAGGGCGGGCTCCGGAAACATCTGGGATAGAACCCGTAACGATCAGATCTAGCCCGCATCACCAAAACTAGAAGTTCCCCGAAGTCGAGGTCACCTCGTAAATGCTCCAAAGACTCACCTATACCTCGTTGACACAAGAGAATGTCCCTAGAAGGCCGCACCTAGCTTCAAAAGATCAGGGGAAGCCACACCTAGCTTCGAAAAGGTCAAGGGAAGCCAGATCTGGCTCCTAGCTAGATGAAACTTCTCAGATATCGAGGTCGGAACACTGATCGACCTCACTAGTTGATGCACCACACCATGCCATATTCAACGACCTCTATAAAGGATCATGCTGTAAAGATACGAAAATACACTGGATCATATCTGGAAACGTTACCTAGAACAAGTAATAGAATCCAAAGAGGAAACAAACTGATCTCCACCAAGATATTCTCAATTCGGCTATTAACTCAAAGTCAATGACATTGAAGCGAGAAATCCCGCCCGATAAGGAGGGGAGAGACTGAGAAAATCAAGGGAGAATCAGTTGATTTAACCTACAAAACTATGTATAAATAGAAGGAAAGAAAATGAAAAGAGGAGACTACTATTCGACAGGCATACGATAAACATTCAACCATACCCTAGAAAGAATTGAGAGCAAAAAAGAAAGAGATTTGTATTTGTATACCATGAACGTTCAATAAAAAGACTCTTGCTTTCTTTTCGGTGAATTGTATCATTATTCCTTGTCATTTTATATATCATCGCTACACATACGATCAATCTTGGCCACCACCTACGTGGTAGTGGTCTCGAGGGTGTTAACTGAGATTTCTCGCCCGGAGCAAAATTTTCGTTAACACTTTCGAGCGCCGTCTGTGGAAAAAAACCTTACACCCAATTAACCAATTATTTGCATTTACATTTTCGTTGTTTTACAGGAATTATGAGGCTCCGCTACTCCAAAGGCCAACATAGGGTCTCAGAGCAACCTCTGGAGAGGCTAACACGAAAGGCCCCAAGAAAGGGGAGAAAGTCTGGATATAGTAGTCAAGCTCCGGTCCAAACAACCAATGTGCGGGCTACTGGCCACCCTATAGTAAGTCAGGCCGCACTCGACCAACAAGCGGCGGCCTTCGTAGAATCCATCTGCGTCCGCCTGCTCGCTGAAGGCATCACAATCCAGCCAACCAACCTGAATGATCAGGGAGAGCTGAGCAGGCTCGGAGCTAGGCCATCTGATTTCGATCGCCAAGGACCTCCTCTTCCAGAGCCTGCCCGAGATAGGTCAGGGCCCCAACGTTCGATCCAGGATAGGCTGGGACCCATGCCCCCAGTTCCGAAAAGATTTTCACAATATCAACCCAGGCGAGTTTAGTCTGCCGCAGATGCTTTTACCCGAAAGCCGCGAGGGCTATCTCATCTTACTACATCTAGGAGAACTGCCCGGGCCCTAGAGGAGGAAAGTAGACAAAACTCCCCGAGTGGATCCTATCCAGGAGGAGGACCGGATAGAAATTGCCAGTTCATCGGAAAGACTCGACAGTGAAGAATTTGAGGTTAACTCGAAGAGACCTGGGAACAAGCGACTGAGGGATCAGCTGGCAAAGCTGTAAAAAAAAGGTCTAGCAGATAAGGAAGGGAGAGAATAAGGAGGACAAAAAGGATCCCCTGAGCGAGATGAACGCTCCCTTCACTAGGAGAATCCGGGAAGCAGAGCTCCCCCCAAAATTCAAAATGCTAGTAGATAAGTTCTCTGGAACGGAAGATCCTCTAAGCTACCTAGAGAGCTTCGTTCAACAGATGGAGGTCTAGAAGACTACCAGAGCAGCTATGTGCAGAATGTTTCCAACGACCCTAACCGACTACGCGAAAACCTGGTTAAGGAAACTGCCCGTTGGCAGCGTGGATTCTTTCACGAAATTATCAACAGATTTTTGCTCACAATTCGAAGGAGTCAAACCTCGTCTGAAAGATCACATACACCTCCAATATGTGATTCAGGAATGGAGTGAGACTCTTCGGTCGTACGTGGAACGATTTCATAAGGAGGTCATACAAATGGGAGTTTTCACCGAAAAAGAAACCCTCGCCAACTTCAGGCGGAACCTATGGGCAGGAAAGCTTTCCTGTTCCTTCGCCAATAGACCTCCCAAGACTTACCAGGAGGCCTACGACCGGGCTCTTGAGCAGGTTGAGATCGACGAACAACTCAAGGTCAAGATAGAACACGACGACATGAGAACGGCAAAGCGTCTGAAGAAAGAAGCCCTAAAATTTGAGCCAGTGCAGAAAACTCAGAATAAACCTCCCAACAGGTCGACCTATCGCCTCCCTGCTCCTCTGCATAGGCAAGAAAGATATCCAGCAAAACGAACCCCTCCCCGGGCTTCGCCGCCTCCCAGGACCGTGGCTCAAGTAATGCAAGGGGAAAAAGGGTATGACTACTACACCCCTTTGAATGCTTCCAGGGAAACAGTCTACCTTGCCATACGAGATAAAGGGTTGCTCCAAAAGCCGGCTCCCATGAAGGCCCCAGCTGATAGGAGAAACCGGTACAAGTACTGCGACTTCCACGAAGACGTGGGCCACAACACCTCAGAGTGCTATAATTTGCGCAACCAGATTGAAGCCTTGATTAGGGGAGGATGCCTGATTGAGTTCTTACAACAGGTCAGAGATAACATTAGGACTGGAAGGGAGGTACAAGATGAAATCCGTGAAGACGCAGAAAAGAGGAAAGGGGAACAGGCTGACTTAATGCAACAGATCCAGGTGATACACACTATCAGTGGAGGTCCTCACTGGCTGGCGTTTCCAATAACTCCCGAAAAAACCATGCAAGAAAGATTCCCCGCATTGGGGAAAGCCGGGGGATCTTCGAAGTCAGCCAGAGCCCGACAGAACCCTCCCAATCAGCGCAAATCATTTTTACCGAAGCAGATGTCTTCAACACTGTGCAACCTCATGATGATCCCATGGTAATCATGATACAGATCGCCAACTGTCTGGTCCATCGCGTGCTCGTGGATACAGGTAGCAGTGTAGATATCCTCTTCAAGGATACCCTGGAAAAATTGAACCTGAAGCAACATTGTTACAACAGCTGTACCACTTCGCTTTACGGTTTCACTGGAGATTCAATCATACCAGTGGGGTCGATGATCCTCCCAGTAATCATCGGAATCATCTCTCTCCAACAGAATGTTATGACCGACTTTGTTGTGGTGGACACCTCATCGGCCTACAACGCCATCCTAGGGAGACCTTTCTTGTCCTCCTTGAAGGGAGTTTTGTCCATATACCACAACATCTTGAAATTCCCGGTTGGAACCAAAGTAGGAGAGGTACGCGGGGACTAGCAGGCAGCCAGGAAATGCTACGCAGTATCTGGCAATCCTACAGCCCTAGCAAAACGGTGTGTACAGGTGACATTAATCCAGGAACACATGGATACATCCCGGATAATCCAAGAGGAGAAGGAGCCCGTGGAATATCATGGGCATCCGGAGAGCGAACCTATTATGCCCTACAAGGAAGAACGGAGTAAGGAATGGGCCAGCGGGAAGCCCGTAGCTAAACTAGAAGAGATACCCATCAGGAATGACGATCCCTCCAAGGTCGTCAAGGTCGGAGCCACCCTTGGTCCAGAAGTAAAAAGAGGACTAATTGACCTTCTCAGGGAGTTCAGCGACATCTTCGCCTGGAACCATGATGAAATGCCTGGAATGCCGGCAACATTGGCCACCCACCGACTAGCGGTAGATCCAACAGTCAAGCCCGTCAAGCAGAAGAGGCGTCACTTCAACGCTGATAGGAACGCTGCGGTGTAGGAAGAGGTTGATAAATTGATCAAAGCAGGGTTCATCAGAGAAGTACGTTACTCCGAATGGATCGCCAACGTGATCATGGTTACGAAGGCGAATGGGAAGTGGCGTATGTGTGTCGATTACACCGACCTCAACCGGGCTTGTCCGAAAGACAGTTTTCATTTACCAAAGATCGACCAGCTGGTTGACTCCACGTCCGGAAATAAACTTTTGAGTTTTATGGATGCATTCTCAGGATACAACAAAATTAAAATGCACCCGGCTGACCAAGATAAAACCAGTTTCATTACTAGGCAGAGCTTATACTGCTACAAGGTAATGCCGTTTGGTTGAAGAATGCAGGGGCCACATACCAGCGGCTGGTTAACAAACTGTTCAAGCCCGAGACAGGAAGGACGATGGAAGTATATATCGACGACATGATCACGAAATCCCCAACCGTAAAAGGACATCAGGAAGACCTTCGCAAAACCTTCCTCATACTGAGGGAAAACCAGATGCGTTTGAACCCCCCCAAATGTGCCTTTGGGGTAACGGCGAGGAAGTTTCTAGGCTTCATGGTTCATGAGAGAGGCATAGAAGCCAACCCAGAAAAAATCAAAGCTATCTTGGACCTGGAATCCCCAACCTCACTCAAGCAAGTGCAGATTCTGACTGGACGGGTGGTGGCACTCAATAGGTTTATTTCTCGCTCCACCGATAAATGTCTCCCTTTCTTCAAGGCAATCAAACAAGGGGAAAACATGAAGTGGAGCCAGGAGAGCGAACATGCTTTTCAAGCTTTGAAAGAATACCTAACAAGCCCCCCATTGTTAGTCAAGCCGGCTCTCGGAGATGAGTTACTGATCTACTTGGCTGTATTAGAAACTGCAGTAAGCGAGGCTTTGGCCAAGGATTGTAGTGACGGTTTTCAAAGACCATATACTATGTGAGTCATGCTTTGACCAAATCTGAAAGGAATTACATTCTCCTAGAAAAGCTCGCTTATACTCTGGTGATCTCAGCGAGGAAACTCCGTCCCTATTTTTAAGCTCACACAATAACAGTGGTGACGGACCAACCCCTCCGCCAATTCTTGCAAAGACCAGACGTGTCTGGAAGGCTAGTCTTATGGGCCCTAAAGCTCACTCAGTTCGACCTAAAGTATAAGCCCCGGACTACGATTAAGGCACAGGCTTTGGCCGACTTCGTGGCAGAATTCTAGGCGATCCCAGATCAAGATGATCCCTCAGTATCAAATGAGGTCCCTGAGAAGATATCCGAGGTCGACAATTGGTCGGAAGGCTGCAAGCCATAGACCCTCTTTGCAGATGGAGCATCCGAGAAAGCCGGGGGAGGAGCTGGTATAGTTTTAATAGATCTGGAGGGGACCAAATTCTGTCACTGTTTCAGATTCGAGTTTAAAACTACCAATAACGAAGCGGAATATGAAGCCCTCCCAGCCGGGATGAAGGTAGCCATTGAACTAAAGGCCGATTACCTACAAATCAAGAGCGATTCATTGCTTGTTGTAAACCAGGTGATTGGGGTCTACCAGGCAAAGGGAGATAATATGGCTGCCTACCCAAATCTAGCTCAACTGCTAAAAAGCAAATTTAAGGGACTCAAGATCGATCAGGTGCCTCGACACCAAAACCATCGCGCAGTTGTTCTGGCTAAAATAGCGGCGAATGGAGGCCAGTCCCTACCACGAGGAATTCCCCTCCAAGTAATCACCCAACCAAGCATAGCCACAATTGGAGAAATTTGTTCCCTGGATCGCCTGCCTTGCTGGATGGACCCAATTGTCGCATACCTCCTTGAAGAAGAGCTTCTCGAAGGGCCCGACCAAGCCCGAAGAATTAAGAGACTCTCAGTCCGATACTGTATGGTGGACGGGTACCTCTACATGAGGGGCATATCCTTCCCTATACTTAGGTGCTTGCATCCCGGTGATGCCAAGTGGGCATTGAGAGAGGTCCACTTTGGGGACTGTGGGAACCACATAGGTGGGGAAGCTCTAGCCTATCAAGTGCTTCGTATGAGGTACTATTGGCCGACCATCCACCAAGACGTAAAGAGTTTTGAACAATCTTGCGAAGCTTGTCAAATAACTTCAAACTTGAACCACCAGCCACCCGAGCGACTGTCGTCTCTCAGTTCACCTTACCCCTTTGCCATGTGGGGAATCGACCTAATTGGGCCACTCCCTACCGCTCCCGGACAGATGAAACATGCTATCGTGGCTATCGACTACTTCACAAGATGGGTCGAGGCAGGACCTCTTTCTCGAATATCAGAAAAGAATACAACCAAGTTCATCAAAACTAACGTGGTATGCAGATTTGGGACCCCTCTTATCATTATAGCCGACCTAGGGAAGCAATTCGACAACGCCCGGTTCAAAGACTTCTGCAAGGGATTGGGGATCGACCTCAGGCTCGCTTCAGTGGCTTATCCCCAGACTAACGGGTTGGTAGAATCCACTAACAAGACTATCAAGAAACTTCTGAAATAGAAGCTATAGCAGAAGAAAGGTAAATGGGCCGAAGAGCAGCCAGAAGTCCTCTGGGCATACCGGACTACAAAGAGAATAGCTACCGGGGAGACACCTTACTCCCTGGTTTTCTGGGTTGAAGTAGTCCTCCCCATCGAGCATAAAATACCTCGTTCAGGGTACAACACTTTGAGCCCGAAAGCAACGAAGTCAAGCTCCGGGCTAATCTAGACCTCTTAGAAGAAAAACAAGACCGGGTAGCAGAGAAAGTAGCGATCTACCAAAGCAAGATCGCTAGATACTTCAACCGAAAGGTTAGAGCCTGGGAATTCAAAGAAGGGGATCTGGTACTTAGGAAAGTGACCCTAAACACTCGGAAAAGGTCGGATGGAGTCTTAAGTCCCAATTGGGAAGGGCCATATTTGATAAAGCTGGTTGTTCGCAATGGAGCTTATAAACTCGAAGACATGGACAGATGATCCATCGACCACACTTGGAATGCAGATCATTTGAGGAAATTCTACCCTTGAAGGAAGTTCTCAAGTAGACTACCCCCACTTAGTTTTCATTACAGACCCTAATAAAGATATACTACATCTGGATCATCAAGAAAGTCATTTTCCTTTTCTCTTCCATCTTTGTCTCCAACTATGTTCAACATTAGTGACTATACCCTTGTGTGGGAAACTAAACATAAACACTTCGAGACCAGGAAATAGCTCGGTAGCCCTCCTGATGCCTTGGTCGGGCTACCACCCCCAAGAAGGATCTGAGTGTAAGAGCATAGTTGCCATCCAGATCTCGAGACCAGGAAATAGCTCGATAGCCCTCCTGATGCCTTGGTCGGGCTACCACCCCCAAGAAGGACATGAGTGTAAGAGCATAGTTGCCCTCCAGATCTCGAGACCAGGAAATAGCTCGTTAGCCCTCCTGATGCCTTGGTCGGGCTACCACCCCCAAGAAGGATCTGAGTGTAAGAGCATAGTTTCCCTCCAGATCTCGAGACTAGGAAATAGCTCGATAGCCCTCCTGATGCCCTGGTCGGGCTACCACCCCCAAGAAGGGTCTGGGTGTAAGAGCATAGTTGCCCTCAAGATCTCGAGACCAGGAAATAGCTCGATTGCCCTCCTGATGCCTTGGTCGGGCTACCACCCCCAAGAAGGATCTGAGTGTAAGAGAATAGTTGCCCTCCAGATCTCGAGACCAGGAAATAGCTAAGTAGCCCTCCCGATGCCTTGGTTGGGCTATCGCCCAAATATATATATATATATATATATATATATATATAATGTTTGTTTTCGTGTGCAGGATCAAAATCATCATAATTCCCTACACGAGTCTTAATTGTTACTACAGATGTCACTCTGGATCTTATTCAAGACCAGAAATAAAATAAGAATTCTCAAAAGCGATTCGATTTCTCATTAAGGACAAGGGGAGCCTATCCCCCGATAAGGCTACATCCACCAAACGGGAAACCCAACCCCCGAGCTCGATCTATATAAAAAAATAAGCCAATAAGGGCAAAACAGGGTGCCCACCCCCTTTTTTCCGGGAAATCAATCAAAAAAAAAAACAAGTCATGATGAACTATTTCAAGCTTTGGGACTTTCTTGGCTCTCCTCCGCTGGCCCCCCTCCTTTTTGCTGATCTTCGCCATCAACCCCCGCTACAGATAGTTGTCCATCTTGGTTATCCTCACCGACCGCTCCTCCATTTAGAGGCTCCATCGGTTGATCAGTAGGATCTTCCTCCAAAACCTCACTAATCACGTCTATAACCTCAGGCGGGATAACAACATCAAGAAGGGCAGCCATGGACCCCGTCTGGCTCCTGTAGACCTCCATCTCTGTTAAAGGAGGATCCTCAGACGGGCTCCTAACCTCTTCACCAGCTCCCAACTGGTCCTCCTCGGATCGAGAGGACAACACTTTACTGGAAGACTCCCCGGGACCTGAGGTAGTAAAGGTAGGAAGAGGAAATGATGGATCTGTTTGGGCGGGCTGTTTCCCAGCACCTGCTTGGCTCGAAGGGACCACTCTGTCGCCTTCAGGGCGAGATAACTCGGCAGTCTTGAGCATTATTTCCTGTCTATACCAGCCGGCAATAGATGACAAATCAAAGGGAGGAGGAAGAGCTTCCGCGGCCTGAAAGGAAGTATAGAAATATTCGTCGCTGAAGGAGGTCTCCGCGTCAGCTTGCAGCTTGGTCACCTGAGTAATCAGAGACTGACTCTCGAGGTCCAACTTTTTAGCCTCAGATCTCCAGGAATCCCGCTATCTAGCCCGCCGGAGAGATTGAAGACGCTCCTGATCATAAGATTGCTTCATCCTCTCATGATCACAGCTAAGCTCAGCCATCTCGACCTCGACCTTTACCTAGCTGGAAGTCATCTCTTCTACTAAAGACTGAGCCTGCTTGAGCAATTCCCTGGCTTTCTCGGCTTCGGCTTCGGCTTTTACAGCCAGGTCGCGGAGAAGGGCTACCTGCTGGCCCATCGCAACATTAAACTTGAAAGCCTACAAAATACAGAACCAGAGTTAGAAACTGAACGAAATAACAACAAGAGTAGCACGAAGGAAATACAATTACCTCAGCTAAAATAGCAGACCCCTTGGTAATAAGGACGTCCACAAGCATGGAAGCCATCTTGGAGATCCCACCGCCCGGACAAGACACTGTGAATTGTTCCAGGACTTCATCCCGCCCTGCCAAGCTCGACTGAGGCCGGGAGCGGCTGAAAGGAACCCTAGCGACACTTATCCCAGAAACCTCCGAAGCTTTGGTTTTTTGAAGCGCAGCGGAATCAGGAGTTTGAGTCGAGGGGGTAGCAGCTTTAGCTACCACAGCCGAAGGGACAGAAGCAGCCGGACCAGCCACCTGGGGAGCTTTACCCAAAGCCAGGAAAGCCCGCGAAGCAAGAGTAGCCATCTTGGACCCAGCTGGAGAGATAGATGAAGCAAGAGCAGGTTCGACCCCAGTGGAGGGAAGAGAAACTCTACCTTGAGGACAGCGTGAGACGTGGCGGGTGGCTAGTTCCACGACAAAAACTGTGAATAAGCAGATTAAAAAGAAAAATGTTAGAACCAAGCTAAGTAATAAGGCAAAGCAACTAAATGACACTTATGAGGAATAGCATCTGAGATCCGTAAATATTTGTTCACCCTACGAGAATCAAAGGCTTCAGCAGTAAGGAAATCCAGGTTCAAATAGTTTCGGGCTAGAATAGCCTTCAAGATGGCTTCAGACTCAGAAGGCAGGGAGTCCCGGTCCCTTGAGGGCATGTCACTAAAAGCCGTGGGAACCTCAAATTCATGACCTCCAATGAAAATCGAGCTCCCCCAATCATCCCCTGCAAGGATCCATTCTTCTTTCCAAGCAGGGTCCTTCTTCGAAGCACCAGGAATGATAAAGTTGAGCTTGTTCTTGGCCTTGGTATAGAACTGGTCTCAAGGAGCCCCAGACAGGCTCCCAATCTGGAAGAGATAGGCCAGCTCCTCTGCACCCGGCTCCCTCGTTACTTTACTCATCTGACATTGTTCCCTCCATAGTATAAGGAAACCAATCAGATGCCTCCAGAAGCCAGGCGTCAACTGGAGGGGAGCGAGCTGGATGGCGTTAAGAGCCCGCCAAAGAGTGGGATGAAGGGGAAGCCTGACCCCATTCTCAAGAGCGGCCACATGAATCGGAAGCACACCCTTAGGGGGGTTGAAGAACTCATAATTTTTGGGAGGCACCGAGATGGATACGCTGTCGAGGATGCCAAACTTTGACCTCAAGCGGTCAATCGAGACCGGGTCAACGATGGAATCTGGGACAATCCAGAAAACATAAGGAGGGAGCCTCTCCACAAGGGGACCAGGAGCCGAGACCCGATGCTCCCCAGGGGCGTCACCGTCCACTTCTTTGTCGGAATCTTCGCCGACGATATCCAAAGGATGGTCAGGATGGTTGGAGAACCCAGTCCCAATGGATACATTCCTACTTGACCGCCGACGTTGCGAGGTGGGCGGGGAATCGTCGCCGTCAGAACTCCTCCTAGCCCGTTTCCCTAGAGTAAAACTGACGACCTCCTCACCGTCGATTATGGAATCAGCTGAATCGCGACTGGTTTTCGACATAGTAAAAGCCAATAAGGACGAAGAATGAAGAAAAAAGCAAGCTTGGAGGAAAGGCTATGAAAATATTTCTTCGCAAAAAAAATTTAGTTCGAGAGACGTGAGGAAGACTAGGAGAAAAATAGATATATATATATATATATATATATATATATATATATATGTAGGCAGGAAGGCAACAGCACGAGTTACCGAGATACTCGTTTGGTAACGGTAAAAAATCTCGGGGAATACAGTAACGTAACTGGATTAAACTCAGAAGCAGGCTCATCATCTCACGCCACATCACTTACGCAATTATGAGGGAGATCTCCCCAAGATTCTGGTAACGGTAAAAAATCTAAGGGACTGCCATAACGCAATCAGATTAATTCTGAGATAAATTAGTCGGTTAGCATCACATCACTCTAATGAGGAAATTTCCCCAATATTTCGGTAACGGTAAGAAGAGGAAGATTTTCCAAGTAAAGTAAAAATCTGACCCCAACCCCAAGCTGGACGTCTGGTGTTCAAGTCAGAGGGGACTTCTGTTAATAGCCAAAATTAGCTAAGGACCAAAGGAAAATTTTCCACCTCCCAGACCTGGATCCATACCCGAGAGTTTCCACCAGGAGACCATTCTATCTAGAGCCGAACTACGATACCACCCCAGGAACAAGGGCGGGCTCCGGAAACATCTAGGATAGAACCCGGAACGATCAGATCTAGCCCGCATCACCAAAACTAGAAGTTCCCCAAAGTCGAGGTCACCTCATAAATGCTCCAGAGACTCACCTATACCTCGTTGACACAGGAGAATGTCCCTAGAAGGCCGCACCTAGCTTCAAAAGATCAGAGGAAGCCACACCTAGCTTTGAAAGGTCAGGGGAAGCCACACCTAGCTTCGAAAAGGTCAAGGGAAGCCAGATCTGGCTCCTAGCTGGATGAAACTTCTCAGATATCGAGGTCGGAACGCTGATCGACCTCACTAGTTGATGCACCACACCATGCCATATTCAACAACCTCTATAAAGGATCATGCTGTAAAGATACGAAAATACACTGGATCATATCTGGAAACGTTACCTAGAACAAGTAATAGAATCCAAAGAGGAAACAAACTGATCTCCACCAAGATATTCTCAATTCGGCTATTAACTCAAAGTCAATGACATTGAAGCAAGAAATCCCGCCCGGTAAGGAGGGGAGAGACTGAGAAAATCAAGGGAGAATCAGTTGATTTAACCTACAAAACTATGTATAAATAGAAGGAAAGAAAATGAAAAGAGGAGTCTACTATTCGACAAACATTCGACGAAACCCTAGAAAGAATTGAGAGCAAAAAAGAAAGAGATTTGTATTTGTATACCATGCACGTTCAATAAAAAGACTCTTGCTTTCTTTTGGTGAATTGTATCATTATTCCTTGTCATTTTATGTATCATCGCTACACATACGATCAATCTTGGCCACCACCTACGTGGTAGTGGTCTCGAGGGTGTTAACTGAGATTTCTCGCCCCGAGCAAAATTTCCGTTAACAGAAATGACTAAAAAAGATAATTCAAGTGATCAAGCTTTGGCTTATGCTACCTCCTCTTCCGGTTTGGCTCCCTTGGCACTGCTATTAGCTCCTGGCTCAACCGCCTCTGTGAGAGCAGCTCCCCTATCCAAGGCACTAACTCCTAGATCATCTAAAGGTTCACCAGCCACTTGCACAACTACCTCAGCTGTGACCTCTGTTTGAAACTGGGTCAGCAGAAGTGTCCTCCCTCGCAGCATTGCTAGCCCAGGACTCCACCATGACATCCTGTCCAACCTGGGCCCCTGCCGCCACTGTTATTCTGTCATAACCTCCTTTCCTCTGGCAGAATCGACTTGGACCTTGACTTCCTTGGTGGACTTTAGTGGAAAGGTAGGTGGAGATGGGGATCTTTCTTCAATTTGACCTCCTATAGCAACGGGGAGCTGCGAGCTAAACCCTGCCTTAGCATAACCTGGAAGAAGAGTGGAGATAGGTTGTTGGTCTTCACCATTCGCCTTTTCATTTGCCCCAGAAGCCCGAGAAGGACCAGCCTCATCAAACGGATAGGTCTCTGCTAGCTAGGCAGCTCTAGCCATGATCTTCTCCCGGCTACATCCCACGATAATGCTCAGGTCGAACGGAGGAGGAAGAACTAGGGCCACCTGGTACCCCGTAAAGAAGTAGCCATCCCCAAAGGAGGCGTCCACCTTAGCCTTCAGATCTGCTATGCTAGGGCAGAGCCTAAACCTCTTTCTCTAGCTCATTTGCCTTCTCCTTCATGGCATCCCTTTGAGATTTATGGCTCACAGACCTGAGTAGCTCTGTGTCATAAGTAAGCTACATCTATTCCTTATCTATAGGCTCCTCAGCTGCTACCTTCTCAGCTTTGGTTAAGGACTGGTTCAGGACTACCACGCCCCGAGCAGCTTTGGCTAGCTCCTCATTGGCCTTCTCCAGCTCGGTAGTAGCATTATCAACCTGTTTCCAGAGAGGGCTAGCCTGGCGGCTCATTGCCACATTAAATTTGAAGCCCTACTAGGTACAAAACAATGGTTAAAAATATCACCAGAACCTAATCGGGATAGAAGACTGAATGAAGCGACTTACCTCAGCCAAGAGAGTAGATCCCTTAGAAATTAAGAGATCAATCGGCATCAAGGTCATAGCTTCTAAACTCCCACCTGGGTAGGAAGCAGTGAATCTAGCCAGGACCTTATCTTGTATGCTATCCCTTGATCGTGATCGGGACCGATCCCGATAAGCATCTTGAGTGACGATGAAAGAATCTTGACCCCTCCTAATAGGTTGCTCGGTCACTATTGCGAGATGGGGAGAGAGGACTGGTTGAGCAGTAGCAACAGCAGTAGTAGCAGCAACAGCAGTAGGGATAGTAGGCACCTGACCCTACACCTGGCCAGAAGCACCCCTGACCCTAGCCACTCTGGCTGCAAAGTCTGCCAGAGGTGATTTAGATGAAGTATGAGAAGGCAGATGACATGCCTCGGGTACCACGGGCGGGATAGATATGTGCCTGCTAGACCTAGCAGAGCTACCAGCTCTTACAGTAGGATCAGGGTGAGTTGAAGGCTTGGTAGGGGTGGCTGGTAGGGAAACATGTCGGCCATCAGCCTTTGTGAGCTCCTCCTAATTCGGTAGAGGCACTGCAAAAACTGCCAAGAAAAAAGAGTTAGTATCTCCAAAATCAACAAAGGAATACAATAGAAGCAGAGCTAGAAATGTTATTTACTTGGGAAGCATTGGAAACACGAAGGTAGAGGTCTACCGTTCCTACCTCAAAGGCATCCGAGGTAGGAAACCTCATGTTGACATACAATCGGGTCGTTATGGCTTTCAAAATCTTTTCTGATTTAACGGAGAGATTGCCTTCCTCCCATGCGGGTTTACCACTAAACTGGTGGGAACCTGGAACTCAAATCCTCCAATGTGGATCGAGTTACCCCAGTCACCTTTGACAACTACACATCCCTCCTTCTAAGAGGCGTCTTTATGGTGGCTCCTGGTACCACAAACTTTAGACTATTCTTTGTCCGAGTATAGAATTGCCCTCTTGGACCTGGGGATTTTGAAAATACACTAAGAGTGATAAAACTAACCTAGAGGGGGGGGGGGGGGGGGGTTGAATAGGTTTTAGTTTAATTAAATGCCATCTTTTTGATTAATCAAAATTAAACAACACAACCCCTAATCTCTAACACAATCAATCATAGCCATAATAAAATGCGGAATAAACAAAATGACACGATGATATGATTTATGTGAGAAACCCTCCAACTGGGTAAAAAACTCACGGGCCTAATCGCCAATCGAACCCTCTAATCCACTATTTGCAGAAACGATTACAACCTAGGCTGACCACATCACACCTAATCGGTTACTAATCCGTTCTTGCTACCCGCAGGCCTTTAATAGTGATTTTAGGCTCTTGCTTGTATACTACCCAAGGCAAATACAAGACTTAACTCTTAAATGAAGAGATAAGAAACCTAAAGTGAATATGATGATATTCTAAATGCACAAAATGCAAGGTCAACACATTTAATGCTTATCTAGTCATGTATGAGTGCTTCAAACATTCCTAGATATCATGTTGCTATATGACACACATATAACCTAGCCATATGAAATCAAAGCATTCCTAGATGCAATAGCTATCACAATACAACAACCCAAACATCAACAAAAATCTCTATTTATAATGAAAAATTATAAACTAGATGCATAAGAATCATAAACGAGTGGTGTTCTACTTACCAAGTAAGCTATGTTGATGAAGACCCATGCTTAGAAACATCCTAGATGAAGCTAGATGATGATAGAACCATGAATAAATGATGGGTGATTGGGTTTTGCACAATAAAAATGGTTTCTTGCTACCTTTTCTTGCAAGACACTTTTGAACTCTAAAAGGAATGAAAAAGAATAAGTTCTGAAGCTCTAAAGAGGCAAGGAAGAGGAAAGGGCATATATATATATATCAAGCCCTAGATGAAATGACACCGTTTTGAAAACAGTAACAAAATCCTGTCATTACCGCTGTGCGTACCGAGGCTCGGTAAGTTGTCCAGACCGCGGTACACGCAGCAGTGTGCCTACTGAACAACATCGCGGTTGGGACCGCTGTGCGTGCAATGCACAGGCCGCGGTCTAGGCAGCAGGTGCCTACTGCAGTTTACCATTTCACAAACCGCTGGACGTACATGTGTACAGGACGCGGTCTAGGGAGCATGAGCCGACTGATGATTACCGCTCTGTATGTCGCAGTTCAGGCAATGCTTGCCAAGCGGTCTAGGCCGCGGAAATAGAAGAAACCTTATTTTCTAGGCAGACTCAACACACAAAGTGATGTGCAATATGTGCAAGTGTGGAGTGTGAAAAGTGACATACAATGCATCATTCAATTGTATGTAAACAAGAATTTAATGCATGCAAGTGAGTGTGTGCAACTATATCCCTTCAAGTAAAAGTAGAGTCAAGTAATCTACCTTCCTTGAAGCACTTGGAGTCAAATGAAAGATCTTCAATTCCTAATCTACCCTTTTACAATGATTAACCCCAATTGTGATTTTGTCAACGAAATAAGCCAATCATAAAGTGAGGCACTTACAGATTTTATACCAACTTAAAAGATAAACCCCAGCTCGTCTGACCCCGGTTCCCTGTCGATCTTGTATTTCTCACATTATTCCTTCCACAGCATAAGGAACCAACCATGTGCCTCCAGAACCCAGGTGTCAACTGGAGGGGGGCAACCTGCAAAGCATGTAGCGCCCTACGCAAGGTAGGGTGAAGAGGTAACCTAACTCCACAATCAAAAGTCATCGTATGAATCGGAAGCTCGCTAGTAGGGGGTGTAAACATCATACCCTCGATAAGAAAGGGTGACAGTAATATCCTTAAAGACTGTGAAATTTCTCATCAGGCGACTGATTGTGTCTGTGGTACAGGTAGAGTCAGGAATACACCGGTACTCATCTCGTAGGGAAGGGAGAACACCCATCCTACTGAAGTCCCAGCATCCTCAGCCAGGCCTCCATCTACCCTAGCGACGCCTGACCCCTAGTTCGACTCTCGATCAATATCAACCGAAGTGCAGGGATTGTTCGAGAAACTCGTCTTGATTATGAAATTTCTGTTTGAGCGGCGTTACCGAAGAGCAGGGACGTCGTCTCCGCCATTGTCGTCTTGGCGAGTCCTCTTCCTATGAGCGAGGCTCCCGCTGGCAGTAGCGTCACTGGTGAAGAATCGCTTGATACTGTCACTTTCAAGGGACAACATGGTAGCATGATTGAAGGGCTTGTGAAAATATGAAAGATTTGAATAATGAAGAATAGGAAGAAGGTAGAGAATCAAGAAAGCTAGGTTTTGCAAGGCTTAGGGATTTCGTGAGAACAAAAGAGGGCAGCTTTAAGTGAATAGTAAAAAAGGGAGAGATATGTCAAGGTATTTATAAAGAACAAAGTGAAACGACAATCTACAACGGGTAATGATCGTGCCTAAATTGTTGTATATTTGGCCCTCATTCATATTCCTTTGTCTCGATCTTGTGTGTATTTTCTATATATTTTATATGGTACTAATTGCATGCAATAGATGTAATTCTGGTGTTAGAAGCTAATTGCTGTGGTTCCGACAGAAAAGGGGCAAAAGGAAAGACAAAGGATCATAAGCAGCTCTATAGTGCGGGTCAAGTGCGGGTCGCAACCGCACTCCAACCGCACTCCTTCCCACAGCAGGGACCTGATTCAGGAAGGAAAGATAAAGTGCGGGTACAGTGTGGGTCATCCAACCGCACTCCACCCGCACTGTTGCCAAAGCCAGAGAAGCTGATTTGTACCTGACATTAGAGTGCAGGTATAGTGCGGGTCATCATACCATACTCCACAAGCACTATTGTTCAAGACAGAGGAATGGATTATGCACCTGACAGTAAAGTGTGAGTAAAGTGCGAGTAAAGTGCGGGTCAAGTGCGGGTAATCCAACCGCACTCCACCCGTACTATTTCCCAGATCTGAGAACTGAAGATGAAGACTACCCATACAGTGCGGGTAATTCACCCGCACTCGAACCGCACTTCAACCGCACTCCACCCGCAGTCTGCGCACGACAGCTTCTGTTTTCAAGCTTAAGTGACCTATTTCTCCATCCCCTATAAATAGAAAAGCATGAGAACGAACCAAAAGACTCTCATATCTCCCAACACTTGTAGTCTAAGCTAGAAACACATCTCCCTATCATCCAAACCATCTCTACTCAATCAAAGGCAACTAGGAGACTTGGATTCAAGCTTCAAGGAAGGAGATCAATCTTCAAGGGTTTACTCTCTACACTCTCTCTTAGTTTATTGGTTTGTAATAGAACATGAGTAGCTAAAATACCCCACTATGGGGTTGATGTTATTTGTTTGATGGATATTTGAGCTTTGTAAATAAACTCTATGTGTTATATTTATTCTATCTCTATGTTTTATTCCATTGCTTGAATTGATTTTCATTATTGATTTGCTTGGATACACCCTCTTTGCATGATTGATTTGGATTACTTGAGTAGGCAATTAGGTTGTCTAATGCTCCATTGAATGGAAGGATTTCCAAGAATCCGACTCTACAACCATGCCCTTAATCTAATCTTGAATTAGTGGCTTTCACTATACACCCTAGGTTAGCCACTTGTGAGAGAATTATAAGCCTCTACTATACACCTTAGGTTGGCTACTTTAGTGATTTTACGAGAAATAACCTTCGAGTAGAATTCGGTTGATAACCTCGAGCCTCATCCAATCTCAAACGGGTGGCCTTCACTATACACCCTAGGTCAGCCACTTGTGAGTGAATTGGAAACCATCACTATACACCCTAGGATGGCTACATTAGTAATAGGTTGAGTCATAGCTAGATAGATAAGCATTCATGGAAAAAGTCACGATTGAGTAACTAGCCATTGTTGGTTGCTTAGGAAGGATTAATCGCTAGTAGGAGGTCTTCGCTATACACCCTAGGTTGACCTCTTGCTAGAGATATATACCAACACTATACACCCTAGGTTGGTTACATTTGTCAATACGTGCTTAATTGAGAGTTTGTTGCAATTGCCCCAACATTCACTTACGAGTCCATCAACTCCGTAGTTCCATCATCATTCATCCATCACTCCATTTTCATCCCATTTTATTTGCTTTCATAGTTTAGTTTACATTATATTTTCATTCACCATCAATTTTACTTTTATGCTTACTAGTTATATTAATCCTAATCTTATCACCGCTACCTCGATCTTAGTGGACGACACCCATGCTTACCGCTTTACTTGTATTTCTACTTGTGAACGCATCGCATAGGTTTTATAAATTGTTTTGACGGACAGTTTTCTAACTGCAAAAATCTTCCCATCAAATGGCGCCGCTGCCAGGGATCGGTGTGAGTATTAGTGATTAGATTAGTTTTAATACTATTAGTTTATTAGTTGTTTTTAGTTTTGTTAGTTTCTTTTTATTGCTTTGGTAGTTTCTGTTTTTGTTTGTTTCAGGACTCTATGGATTCTTTTTGGCAAAATTCAAGGTCAAGCTACGAGCCTAACGAGAATGCCTACATCTCGTCATTCCAGTCAAATTCCGTTGAAGATCAACTAAGAAATTTCATAAAGAATCATGTCTGAGTATTATCTATCCTGACTCCAACCCTAACCTGGTACCGGTGTTCAAGTTAAGGGGGACTTCTATTAACAGGGTTTTTTGGCAAGGGACCAAATGAGAATTTTCCAACTAGTATCAACCCGATAAGGGCCGTCCTAGCTTCCAGGTGTCCATCAAGATCGATGCCCCTACCTAGGTGAAGCCGACACTTGGTCAGGCCAGGATCTCGATTACCTATCTATCTAGATAGGACATCAGCTCTGCGAGCTAACGAAGGCACGTAACTCGCTTTACTGAAGCTCCCGATATCAACTAAAGACCAGTACAGTGGTAGATCGCACTCCTAGCACCCCTCAAGTGCCTCGACATCAACCAAGGTACCCGATACCCCGATGCTCGCCTTGGTACGACCTCGACTTCCACCTGGTACCTAGTACCTCGATGTATATATTCGGAGTCCTTCCAAGGCAGGTACCTTGCCTGCCAAGCAATATGAAGATGATCGCAAAGACACAAGCACCACTCCGTCAAGAGGTAGAACAAGCTCCATGCCGGCAGGATTCGACTGGTATACCAGTACCTCACCCTACCAACAAAATTCAGAATCAGAGTTTCCCTCCAAGCTCCACGAAGAAGGAAAGTTGACTCTATCGCCAAAATAAAGCGTCATTAATGAAATCTAATTAAAATTTGGATTCGACAGTAATTTCATGGGATCAAATCCCACACATTCAGCCCCACATAATGCTTTTCAATGCCTAAAAATGACACACAATAATCCTCATTAACACCACCGGATTTCGTGGGGGTTCTTGGGAGAACTATATATACGGTGTTGAAGGGTAAACAGAGGATGGCTTTTTCTGAATAATAGGATCGCCAAAGACAGAGAGAGAGTTGTTTCCGGTGGAATTCCCTTGTGAAATTCTCTGAAGCCCGTGAGAGTCCACTGACGATCATTGGAATAAAATATTCACTTGTCGACATATACGTTTTCTCTATCGTCACCCTGTGTAAGAGAGTGAGAAACGAGAGAAGAGTGTATACCGTGTAACTTCGTTATAATATTCTTAAATAAAACAGTGTTATTTCATATCTTCTCGATCTTTCCTATACTGCTTCTTATTTACATTACGAGGAAGGATCATGGTACCGAAGGTGCCTATCCCGTTACTGGCTACCGGTAGTGGGTGAGGGTGCTAACCGAAATTTCGCTCCCTAAGTGATTTTTCTGTTAACAACTTATTTTTACCCCTAAACCGTTAAGTTCTAACAAAATATCACTGACGATAATGTATGTTTGTGTAATTTTAAACAAAAGTTACATATAGCTACAATTATACCTAAACTTGGGAGTGTCTGTGCAATTAACCTTACAATGACATTTTTACCCTTTTCACCGTTAAGTCCATGTTAATTCTGGCCCTGGTCAAACTGGTTAAGGACATGTTTCCGTAAATTTAGCAAAATTACAATATAGCTGTAGTATTAAAAAAGGACTTGGATCCTCTCCTTAGCTATTTCTCTCCTCAACTATCCTTAGCTTTTGTAAATCTGATGCCACATGTACATTATGGTATTTGACGGACTGGATTAATTCCATTGTTTTTATTTCCCTTTTTATAACTCAAGGGAAATATTAATTGTTCGCACTTGAGGGATCAGAGGGTGAGGGAAAATAAAATCTAAAGAAATAATCCATATCGTCAAATATCATAATATATACATGGCATCAAATATACAAAACTGAGGACAGTTGAGCAGAGAAGTAGCTAATGACAGAATCCTAATCCATTAGATCCTAATCCATTAAAAAAACAGTACGAATTGTTATTGCAATTAACCCTAAAGATTTAATAAAAAACATTTGCCAGATGCATTAATTGGCCCGTGTGGTTGGCTTTGCAAAAAAATGGTTGTTTAATTGTCTATCTCCATCTCTCAAACCAATAAACCACCCATTAACCATTTAACCTTCCACTCTCTTTTTTCCCACTCATAAGTCATACCTTTTCTCTCTCTCTCTCTCTCTCAAAATCTTTGTTTTCCTCTCTCACATAATCTTTGTTTTCCTCACCTACCATTCTTCCTTAGTGCTCTGTCTCTCTCTCCAACAATTTATTTCAATTTATTTCAATTTACCCTTTTAATTGTTTATTATTTACACAACAAGACCACCACCATCAATCATCATCATCATGATGGATTTTGGAGAAGAGCTGACAATAGACACCTTGAAAATCCCATGTTTGATATGGATCCAGATACTGGTCCTCCTCCTCCTCTTGATTCTTCTCTACTGTTTCAGTCGTCTCTCTCTAGATCTCTCTCACAACACCATCTCCTCTTCTTCAGCTGCTCCTTCTTCTTCTTCTTCTTCTTCCGGTCCTTCTCTTCTCATCAAGCGCAGCTCACAGCCTTCCCAGGTATGGATTTTCTCACCCTTTCTCTCACGTTCTGTTTGGTTGCCTGGAAATTATTTGCCTTTTTTTGTGATTTCATTGTTTGCAAGTTAAAACCCCAGGTGGTTTTTTTTTTCAGAATATTGTAAAATTGGACAAAAACGAAACGTTTCTGTCGGTGGAAAAAATAAACTGAAAGGAAGGTCCATAGTTAGGGCTTGTTTGCCAATCTTGTTTATTTTCTTGGAAGCGCTTTTGGGCCTCATACTTAGGGGTGTGACAATACTTTTGTGCATGAAGCGAATTTAGTGAATTAGGATTTGTAGCGTATCTAACACAGATAATTAGTTTAAGGGTCGTGTTTAGATCGACAGAATTCATGATGAAACCATGATCATTGATCAAAAGTGTGAAGTGTCAAATTTTGACATGAAAAGTGAATTTAGCTGACCAGTATACTAGATTCTAAGGTTGCCTTTACTAATTGGAAAGTAAATCTAAGATAATCAAGTTACATTGGAACTGAAATAAGGAAACATAATTATGGTAGACGAAAATTAAGTAATCTTTTTGGCAGTAACTTTAATATCTAATTTGTGTATGAGGTCCACACAACTTAATTCATAATAGGTGGTTATAGTAAAAATGTTATTTTGTCCAAATTTGATGTTTAAATGATGTGACAATATTATAATCCATTCATTTAAATTGTATTAGATTTACATGATTTCAATGAATGGATTAGAGTGTTGTCATATCATTTGGGCATCAGATTTGGATAAAGTAGCATTACTCTTTTAGTAAACATTGTAATTACAAATAAGAAATTAAATTTGTTTTCTCTTATTATGATTTTAGGCAATCTAACACTATTAGAACATTTCCGATGCAAATTTGTATTTTGAGAAAATTAACCGCCACATTAGATAGATAGTTAAGAAATTAGAAAAACTCTCTCCAATGCAATTATATAATTTCTATATGAAGATGATGTGTTAAAAAAAAGTTAGAGAGTATGGAGTTAAGTTTCTAATTCTAGAAACTTTGTTAGAAATGCTGACTAGGATTTCTAACTCTCTCCACCAATCATATTAGTCTATTAGAGCTCATTTAATTGTAAAATAATACAGTGGAGAGACTGAGATAATTGTTTTATTATGATTGGTCATAAAATGGATGCATATTTGATTTTAGATTATTGTATTAGAGATGTGAATATGTATTTCTCTAATTTTTCATCAAAAATAGGTTCATAATGAATATAAATACTGATGTGACACTGTTTAAAAGTCAAAAATGCATATTTGCATCGAAGATGATCTTAATTATATCTAATGTCAACCGTCACAAAACTTTTCACACTTATTTATAATTTTTTTTTAAATTTTTTTGAGTTTATAATTTTGTTTTATTAAATAGTAAAAAGTTGGTAAAGAAATCAGTTTTAGCTACAATGTTTTAGTCTTTTAGATATGTCAAAAGCAATCTCCGGTCATTAAGATCTGGGGGATGTCAATAATTAGCGCTTTTGAAGAGGAGTTAGCATCCAAACACGGCCTATCAAAGTATTGAACTTCGAGGAAGTGTCCTTCTAAAGTAACCAAAAGCCAATCCTTGGAAATCACTTTAATTTAAAAGATGCTTCTGTGAACCTCACCTGTGAAGCATTGTATATTATAATATATATATGGATTAGATCCCCTCATAAGCTAAGCTTTGTCTTAGTTTTTAAAGATCTAAAGACACGTGACACTCAATAAACTGAACGATCTTGATTTCATTTTATTTTTCTTCTCGTTTTAATTACCCCAATTGGCTTCGTTTCAAGACAACTCAATTTCAAAATTCCTAACTCTTGTGCCTTTCTGCCTCCTCTGTGTTTCCTCGTGAACCAAAAGCTATTTTGTATTATTAAAACTATGTTTAGAATAGCTTTGCTTATGAAATAATTTGCTTTTAGCTTAACTTAAGGAATAATCAACTTATAAGATAAGTCGATAAGTGTTTGGTAAATTGACTTTACAAATAATCAACTTATGAAAAAAGTATGGAAAAAGTGTTTGGTAAACTTTAATTGATTATGGAAAATGTCTAAAATGGACATAATTATTAATATGTATATATGTGTGTGTATATATAATATAATTTTCAAAAAATATTCTACTGAGTCAACTCAGTCATCACAATACAAATTTGCTGAGTCAACTTGGTCTTGTCATTACAAATATGCTGAGTCAACTCACCCACTCAAGAAGCCATTAATGGAATCTCAACAAGTCAAGCTTCAATCCACCACCGTTTTTCGCTCCACCAGATTCTCCACCGAGGTCACCGCCATCTATCATCCCTCGCCGTCTACATCGTCTCCCTCACTGCCGACATCGTCTCTTTCGCTACCGACTTACAAGTTGAAATCGTGAGATCTGGTACCAGATTCGTCCCTAAGATGGAGGAGGAACCTCATCCATCGCCGGAGTAGAACCAGCATCTCTGGTGCAAAGGAATCGACGATCGACTTTACCGGTGGTAGCTGGCCGACAGATTCGCTAATTGGAGAAGGTAGCTGGTCGTCGACTTCAACAACATCGACGACTTCGACTTCCTCCGATGACTTTGACGTTGCCGGTGGTAGGTGGCCGTCCTTCGGCCTTCGTTGTCGGTGGTGGCCATCACCATACGATTGAAGAAAAAAATTATTTTTTAATTTTTAAAATTTTTCAATGTCTTAAAATATTATTAATTCAAAAAAATATCAATATTAAATAAAGAGGTATTATTGTCTTTATATTAAAATAGTAGGGCCATTATAGACATTCTAAGGATAAGAAGTCAGCTTCTCTAAAAATCAGCTTGGAAAAGCAATCCCTATCCAACTTCTCAAAAGCTACTTATTGAAGGAGAAATTTATAAAATAAGTTGTTTTTGAGTAGTTTACCAAACACTCATTTGCTCAAAATTCAAGAAATAATCACTTATTTCTCAAGTAAAAGCAACCCCAAACATAGCTTAAATTATTCCATATAAGGACAATCATGGTGATCTATGCAAAACAGCATAATCTGGTAGATAGAAATATGAAAATTCTACCGAGACTCCGGGAGTTTACACCGACTAACATTTGGATCTTGCATGTTGTACGGTTTCTTCGTATTTAAAAAATAAAATCAATTTTTTCTTATTTTCTTTCTTTGATAAAGTTGCTTCCTCTTAAAAATGGAAATTCAATCAAAGTTGATCCTAACTCATCACACTCGGTTGAGTCAACTCGGCCAAAAATTCCACATTGATGCCCATGACCTAGTCACTGCTTGCCGACTATGACAATTAACTCCACCATGATGCCAAACTTGCTCAGGGTAACTGCGGCTAAATGAGATATCTTCACTGTCTCTCCACCTTGAAGTTGTGATAGATCATAGTACAAGAAGGATTTTTTTTTTGAAACAGTCTGAGAAGAATCTCGTCCATGAAGAAGACGCAAAGTTCGGAATTTTGAAACCAAGTTATGCTTCAAAGGCCGCCATATGGGATACTTAGAAGGGGAAGAAAAATAAAATGAAATCTGGATCGTTCAGTTTGTTGAGTGCCATGTGTCTATAGATCTTTAAAAGCTTAAGTAAAGCTTAGCTTAGGAGAGGATTCAAATCCTATACTTATTTATCCTCTGTTCTATTTTTGTAGTCAGAAATTGAAAACTTGAACAACAAGCAAAAGCACCTCTACATTCAATTTTATATAGGAAAAGTTGCAATTTTTTTAATGGATATTTTTTTTTAAAAAAATCTTTACTTTTTATAAGAAAATGGTGGGTTAAAGGGAATGGTACTAGTTTGGTTTTATTATTTATTTTTCTTGGTAGAAAGTTTTTTTTAAAATTATTTTTATTTTTTATAATTTCTAAATAATAATATGCATGCTATTTATAATGCTGGATTTTTTTTTTCTTATTTTGAGTTGTAATTGAATTTATTGATATGAGTAACCAAATTGGTTGAGTAATGTAATTGTTTTTCTAGTTGGTACCAACCTTTTCACCAAGTGTTTATTTTAGTATTTCTTTGGTGTTCCTTCCTTCTTAGTTGAATAATATTATTATTTATTTCCTTATTTGTTGTAATTTGTCAAAAATTGTTTTGGGCGTAATTGGGGTAACTTTTGTTTTTGACGGTATAAGGAGATGTAGAAGCCTAGGCCCCGTCCTGCAGCTGTTTTTTGTTTTTGTTTTTGGTTTTGCTTTCTAAAAACGATTTCGAATTCGCTTTCGTTTAACCGTTTTTCATTTTATTTTCGAAAAACAAAAAAAAATTGAAAAACACAATTTGTGTTAAAAGTGAAAAATTTGAAAAACATTTGAAAGTTGTTTTTCGTTTTTCGTTTTTCGTTTTTGTTTTTTCACTTATTTTTTTTTATAAAAAAAAAATCATTTTTTTCATAAAAAAAAAATCATTTTTTTCTTACTTTTCTCCATCTTCCTGTCACTATTCTTCTTCATCTTCTTCTAGACTCCTTTTCTTCTTTTTCTTCGCCTCTTCGCCGCCAATCGGCTTATTCTTCTTCTTCTTCGCCGCCGATCGGCTTCTTCTACTTCTTCTTCGCCTTCGATCGACTTCTTCTTCTTCTTCTTCGCCGCCAATCGGCTTCTTCTTCGCCTCCGATCGGCTTCTTCTTCTTCTTCTCCTTCTTCTTCTTCTTCTTCTTCTTCTTCTTCGCCGAGTCCACTTATTAGTCATTCAAGGAAGTTAAAAATTTCCTTTCCTTGAAATTTTACTGAACTTTGTTTGAATACCAGCTTTTCAATTTCCTTTCCTTCCACTTCCAGTGTAAAAGACTCATTCAAGCTTAAAAATTTCAGCCTCCCAATGACATTTATGGCTAGTGAACCTATTCCTTCAAAAGTTGTATATACACTGTTCGATAGAAGTCATAAACGAATTGGTGTTTCAACAATTGATTCCAATTAACTACGCTAGATATGTGATTGATGTTGAAAAGGGTGTGGTTAAAAATGATTATTTTACAGGTAATGGTACTTCTCATGATGATTGCAGTGACGATGTGTGTACTAATGATGCCCCTACATATTCTTCTTCAGGGAATTTACTAGATAAGCGTTTTGTGATTGGTGTTTTAAAATTTTGTAGCAATGAAAGATGTCTTGAACTGGGAAGAAGATACCATGCATTGATTATCAAGAGTGGAGTTAGTGTTAATCAGTTTGTAGGAACTAGTCTTGTTGGTATGTTTGCTAAATGTGGAGATATGAGTTTACTGGTAGCACGTTTAACTCCAGATTTTGTTAACTTAACTCCAGTTTACAGAATTTCATGTGTAATGTTCTGGTGACTCACTTTTATTCAAATTATATATATATATATATATATATATATATATATGTATATATGTATGTATTCGGTGAATCAATTTTCTTCTCTGATTCATTATTATATTTTTCTCTTTATTTTTACAACAATTTTTAAATTATGAGTTATTTGATAATTATTTGGGATGAATTATTGACTCCCTTTTATTCAAATTAAAAATTGCAATAGAAAAAATATAAGAAAAATTATAATTTTTGATATTTTTCAGTTATTCTACCAGAAGTGTTTTTACTGTTTTCATTTTCAGAATTCAGCTTTCAGTGAAGCTACCAGACGCGTTTTTACTGTTTTCAATTTCAGGTTACAGTTTCCTGTATATGCTACCAGACGCGTTTTCAGAATTCAAAAAAAAAAACACTGTTTTCATTTTTATTTTTATTTTTATTTTTATTTTTGAAAAATAGTCGCTGAAAAATGCTTACAGGACATACCCTAACCTTTTTCACAACACATTTTTAAAGTTTTTCTAATTTTTTTTTTTTTGTAAATAAAGTTCTTCTAATTTGGATAAGAATTATATGGTCATAATTGGAGTTAATAATATATGTGATGAAAATTCATTTCATATGTCAAACTATATTTTTTTTTTCTCATACGTAATATTTCTTAAACAGTTCTATTAAAATAATAAAGTAATAAAAATTCTATTAAAATATGTTAATAGCCAAAATTGGCTAAGGACCAAAGGAAAATTTTCCACCTCCCAGATCTGGCTCTATACCCGAGAGTTTCCACCGGGAGACCATTCTATCCAGAGTCGAGCTACGATACCACCCCGCAGGAACAAGGACGGGCTCTGGAAACATCCGGGATAGAGCCCGGAACGATCAGATCTAGCCCGCATCACTAAAACTAGAAATTCCCTGAAGTCGAGGTCACCTCGCAATTGCTCCAGAGACTCACCTATACCTCGCTGACACAGGAGAATGTCCCTAGGAAGCTGCACATAGCTTCGAAAGGTCAGGGGAAGCCGCAACTAGCTTCGAAAAGGTCAAGGGAAGCCAGATCTTGCTCCTAGCTGAATGAAACTTCTCAGATATCGAGGTCGGAACACCGATCGACCTCACTGGTTGATGCACCACACCATGATACATTCAGCGATCCCCATGGGAATCATGCTAGACCCAGAGATACACAACATCACACCCACATATATTATACACGTGCAGAACAATTAATAGAGTTTGAATGGGAAACAAATTGATTTCCAAGATACCCTCAACGAAGCAATTAACTCAAAGTCAACTATATTTAAAGGAAAAAATTCCGTCCGATAAGAGGGGGATGAGAAAATCAAGGGGAAATCAATGAGTTGACACCTATGAAGACATTGTATAAAGAATGGACTTCCTCCTTCAGAAAGAGAGACTACTATTCGACAGGCTTACGACAAGTACTCAAACATAGCCTAGAGAGAATTCAGAGCAATTTGAGAGAAATTTATATACCATAAACGTTCAATAAGAAAATATTTTTGCTTTCTTTTGGGTGGTGAATTGTATCATTATTCCTTGTCATTTTATAAAACATTGTTACACATACGATCAATCTTAGCCACCACCTACGTGGTAGTGGTCTTGAGGGTGTTAACTGAGATTTCTCGTCTCGAGCAAAATTTTCATTAACACTTTCTGGCGCCGTCTGTGGGAAAAAAACCTTACACCCAATTAACCAATTATTTGCATTTACATTTTCGTTATTTTACAGGGACTATGAGGCTCCGCTCCTCCCAAGGCCAACATAGAGTTTCGGAGCAACTTCCGGCGAGGCCAACACGAAAGGCCCCGAGAAAGGGGAGAAAGTTTGGATATGGTACTCAAGCTCCGGTCCAAACAACCAATGCGCGGGCTTCTGGCCACCCTATAGTGAGCCAAGCCGTTCTCGACCAACAAGCCGCGGCCTTCGTAGAACCCATCCGCGTCCGCCTGCTCGCTGAAGGCATCACAATCCAGCTAACCAACATGAATGATCAGGGAGAGCCGATCAGGCTCGGAGCTAGGCCACATGATTTCGATCGCCTGGGACCTCATCTTCCAGAGCCGGCTCGAGATAGGTCAGGGCCCCAACGTTCGATCCGGGATAGGCTGGGACCCATGCCCCCAGTTCCGAAATGACCTTCACAATATCAACCCAGGCGAGTTAAGTCTGCCGTGGATGCTTTTACCCGAAAGCCATGAGAGCTATCTCATCCAACTACATCTAGGAGGACCGTCCGGGCCCTAGAGGAGGAAAGTAGACAAACTCCCCGAGTGGATTCTATCCAGGAGGAGGACCAGATCGAAATTGCCGGTTCATCGGAAAGACTCGACAGTGAAGAATCTGAGGTTAAGTCGAAGAGACCTGAGAACAAGCAACTGAGGGATTAGCTGGCAAAGCTACGAAAAGAGGTCCAATAGATAAGAAAGGGAAAGAATAAGGAGGACAAAAAGGATCCCCTAAGCAAGATGAACGCTCTCTTCACTAGGAGGATCCGGGAAGCGGAGCTGCCCCCACAATATAAAATGCCAGCAGATAAGTTCTCCGGAACGGAAGATCCTCTAAGCCACCTAGAGAGCTTCGTTCAACAGATGGAGGTCCAGAACATTACCAAAGCAGCTATGTGCAGAATGTTTCCAACGACCCTAACTGACTAAGCGAAAATCTGGTTCAGGAAACTGCCCGTTGGCAGCGTGGATTCTTTCACGAAATTAACAATAGATTTTTGCTCGCAATTCCAAGGGGTCAAACCTCGTCCGAAAGATCTCATACACCTCCAATATGTGATTCAGGAATGGAGTGAAACTCTTCGGTCGTATGTGGAACGATTTCACAAGGAGGTCATACAAATGAGAGTTTTAACCGAAAAAGAAACCCTCGCCAACTTCAGGCCGAACCTATAGGCAGGAAAGCTTTTCCGTTCCTTCGCCAAAAGACCTCCCGAGACTTACCAGGAGGCCTACGACCGGGCTCTTGAGCAGGTCGAGATCGACGAACAACTCAAGGTCAAGATGGAACACGACGACATGAGAACGGCAAAGCGTCTGAAGAAAGAAGCCCTCAAATTTGAGCCAGTACAGAAAACTCAGAATAAACCTCCCAACAGGTCGACCTATCGCATCCCTGCTCCTCTGTATAGGCAAGAAAGATATCCAGCTAAACGAACCCCTCCCCGGGCCTTGCCCCCTCCCAGGACCGTGGCTCCAGTAATGCAAGGGGAAAAAGGGTATGACTACTACACCCCTTTGAATGCTTCCAGGGAAACAGTCTACCTTGCTATACGAGATAAAGGGTTGCTCCAAATGCCCGCTCCCATGAAGGCCCCTGCTGATAGGAGAAACCGGTACAAGTACTGCGACTTCCACGAAGACGTGGGCCACAACACCTCAGAGTGCTATAATTTGCGCAACCAGATTGAAGCCCTAATAAGGGGAGGATGCTTGATTGAGTTCTTACAACAGGTCAGAGATAACATTAGGACTGGAAGGGAGGTACAAGCTGAAATCCGTGAAGACGCAGAAAAGAGAAAAGGGGAACAGGCTGACTTAATGCAACAGATCAAGGTGATACAGTATCAGCGGAGGTCCTACACTGGCTGGCGTTTCCAATAACTCTCGAAAAAACCACGCAAGAAAGATTCCCCGCATCGGAGAAAGCAGTGGGATCTTCGAAGTCATCGAGAGCCCGACAGAGCCCTCCCAGTCAGCGTATATCGTTTTCACCAAAGCAGATCGCCAACTGTCTGGTCCATCGCGTGCTCGTGGATACAGGTAGCAGTGTAAACATCTTTTTCAAGGATAACTTGGAAAAATTAAACCTGAAGCAACGTTGTTACAAAAGCTGTACCACTCCGCTTTACGGGTTCACTGAAGATTCGATCATACCAGTGGGGTGGATGATCCTCCTAGTAATCATCGGAATCACCCCTCTCCAACAGAATGTTATGACCGACTTTGTTGTGGTGGACACCCCATCGGCCTACAACGCCATCCTAGGGAGACCTTTCCTGTCCTCCTTGAATGGAGTCTTGTCCATATACCACAACGTCCTGAAATTCCCGATTGGAACCAAAGTAGGAGAGGTACGCAGGGACCAGCAGGCAGCCAGGAAATGCTACGCAGTATCTGCCAATCCTACAGCCCTAGCGAAACACTGTGTACATGTGACATTAATCCAGGAAGACATGGATACATCCCGGATAATCCAGGAGGAGAAGGAGCCCGTGGAACATCCTGGGCATCCGGAGAGTGAACCTATTATGCCTTACGAGGAAGAACGGAGTAAGGAATGGGCCAGCGGGCAGCCCGTAGATAAACTAGAAGAGATACCCATCAGAAATGACGATCCATCCAAGGTCGTCAAGGTCGGGGCCAACGTCGATCCAGAAGTAAAAGGAGGACTAATTGACCTTCTCAGGGAGTTCAGCGACATCTTCGCTTGGAACCATGATGAAATGCCAGGAATCCCGGCATCATTGGCCGCCCACCGACTAGCGATAGATCCAACAGTCAAGCCCGTCAAGCAGAAGAGGTGTCACTTCAACGCTGATAGGAACGCTGCGGTGCAGGAAGAGATTGATAAATTGATCAAAGCAGGGTTCATCAGAGAAGTACGTTACTCCGAATGGATCGCCAACGTGGTCATGGTTACGAAGGCGAATGGGAAGTGGCGTATGTGTGTCGATTACACCGACCTCAACCGGGCTTGTCCGAAAGACAGTTTTCATTTACCAAAGATCGACCAGCTGGTTGACTCCACGTCCGGAAATAAACTTTTGAGTTTTATGGACGCATTCTCAGGATACAACCAAATTAAAATGCACCCGGCTGACCAAGATAAAATCAGTTTCATTACTGGGCAGGGCTTATACTGCTACAAGGTGATGCCGTTTGGTTGAAAGAATGCGGGGGCCACATACCAGCGGTTGGTTAACAAACTGTTCATGCCCGAGATAGGAAGGACGATGGAAGTATATATTGACGACATGATCACGAAATCCCCAACTGTAAAAGGACATCAGGAAGACCTTCGCAAAACCTTCCTCATACTGAGGGAAAACCAGATGCGTTTGAACCCCTCCAAATGTGCCTTTTGGGTAACGCCGAGGAAGTTTCTAGGCTTCATGGTTCATGAGAGAGGCATAGAAGCCAACCCAGAAATAATCAAAGCTATCTTGGACCTGGAATCCCCAACCTCACTCAAGCAAGTGCAGATTCTGACTGGACGGGTGGCGGCACTCAACAGGTTTATTTCTCGCTCCACCGATAAATGTCTCCCTTTCTTCAAAACCATCAAACAAGGGGAAAACATGAAGTGGAGCCAGGACAATGAACGGGCTTTTCAAGCTTTGAAAGAAAACCTAACAAGCCCCCCCATTGTTAGTCAAGCCGGTTCTCGGAGATGAGTTGCAGATCTATCTGGCCGTATCAGAAACTGCAGTAAGCGGGGCTTTGGCTAAGGAGTGTAGCGACGGTTTTCAAAGACCCATATACTATGTGAGTCATGCTTTGACCAAATCAGAAAGGAATTACATTCTCCTAGAAAAGCTCGCTTATACTCTGATGATCTCAGCGAGGAAGCTCCGTCCCTATTTTCAAGCTCACACAATAGCAGTGGTGACAGACCAACCCCTCCGCCAATTCTTGCAAAGACCAGACGTGTCTGGAAGGCTAGTCTTATGGGCCCTAGAGCTCACTTAGTTCGACCTAAAGTATAAGCCCTGGACTACGATTAAGGCACAAGCTTTGGTCGACTTCGTGGAAGAATTTTCAGCGATCCCAGATCAAGATGATCCCTCAGCATCAAATGAGATCCCTGAGAAGATATCCGAGGTCGACAATTGGTCGGAAGGCTGCAAACCATGGACCCTCTTTACAGATTGAGCGTCCAGGCAAGCCGGGGAGGAGCTGGCATAGTTTTAATAGATCCATTTTGGGGACTTGGGGAACCACAAAGGTGGGGAAGCTCTAGCCTATCAGGTGCTTCGTATGGGGTACTATTAGCCGACCATCCACCAAGACGCAAAGAGTTTTTTGCAATCTTGCGAGCCTTGTCAAAGAACTTCAAACTTGAACCACCAGCCACCCGAGCGATTGTCGTCCCTCAGTTCACCTTACCCATCTGCCATGTAGGGAATCGATCTAATTGGGCCACTCCCTACCGCTCCCGGACATATGAAACATGCTATCGTGGCTATCAACTACTTCACTAGATGGGTCGAGGCAGGGCCTCTTTCTCGAATATCAGAAAAGAATACAACCAAGTTCATCAAAACTAACGTGGTATGCAGATTTGGGACCCCTCTCATCATTATAGCTGACCTAGGGAAGCAATTCAACAACGCCCGGTTCAAAGACTTCTGCAAGGGATTGGGGATCGACCTCAGGCTCGCTTAAGTGGCTCATCCCCAGACTAACGGGCTGGTAGAATCCACCAACAAGACTATCAAGAAACTTCTGAAGAAGAAGCTACAGCAGAAGAAAGGTAAATGGGCCGAAGAGCTGCCAGAAGTCCTCTGGGCATACCGGACTACAAAGAGAAAAGCTACCGGGGAGACACCTTACTCCCTGGCTTTCGGGGTTAAAGCAGTCCTCCCCATCGAGCATAAATTGACCTCGTTCAGGGTACAACACTTTAAGCCCGAAAATAACGAAGTCAAGCTCCAGGCTAATCTAGACCTCTAGAAGAAAAACAAGAACGGGTAGCAGAGAAAGTAGCGATCTACCAGAGCAAGATCGCTAGATACTTCAACCAAAAGGTCAGAGCCCGGGAATTCAAAGAAGGGGATCTGGTACTTAGGAAAGTGACCCTGAACACTCGGAAAAGGTCGGATGGAGTCTTAAGTCCCAATTGGGAAGGGCCATATTTGATAAAGCTAGTTGTTCGCAATGGAGCTTATAAACTCGAAGACATGGACGGACGATCCATCGACCACACTTGGAATGCAGATCATTTGAGGAAATTCTACCCTTGAAGGGAATTCTCAAGCAGACTACCCCCATTTAGTTTTCATTACAGACCCTAATAAAGATGTACTACATCTCGATCATCAATAAAGTCATTTTCCTTTTCTCTTCCATCTTTGTCTCCAACTATGTTCAACATTAGTGACTATACCCTTGTGTGGGAAACTCAACATAAACACTTTGAGGCCAGGAAATAGCTCAATAGCCCTCCTAATGCCTTGGTCGGGCTACTACCCCCAAGAAGGGTCTGAGTGTAAGAGCATAGTTGCCCTCCAGATCTCGAGACCAGGAAATAGCTAAATAGCCCTTCTGGTGCCTTGGTCGGGCTACCACCCCCAAGAAGGGTCTGAGTGTAAGAGCATAGTGGCCCTCCAGATCTCGAGACCAGGAAATAGCTCAATAGCCCTCATGATGCCTTGGTCGGGCTACCACCCCCAAGAAAGGTCTGAGTGTAAGAGCATAGTTGCCCTCCAGATCTCGAGACCAGGAAATAGCTAAGTAGCCCTCCTGATGCCTTGGTCGGGCTATCGCCCAAAAAAAAATAAGCAAATAAATAAAATGTTTGTTTTCGTGTGCAGGATCAAAATCATCATAATTCTCTACACGAGTCTTAATTGTTACTACAGATGCCACTCAGGTTCCTATTCAAGACCAGAAATGAAACAAGAGTTCTAAAAAGCGATTCGATTTCTCATTAAGGATAAGGGGAGCCTATCCCCCGATAAGGCTACATCCACCAAACGGGGAGCCCAACCCCCGAGCTCGGGCTATAAAAAAGAAAAAAAAAAAGCTAGTAAGGGCAGAACGGGGTGCCCACCCCCTTTTTCCGGGCAATCTAAAACAAGTCATGATGAACTGTTTCAAGTTTTTGGACTCTCTTGGTTCTCCTCCGCTGGCCCTCCTCCTTCTTGCTGATCTTCGCCATCAACCCCCTCTACAGATAGCTGTCCATCTTGGTTATCCTCGCCGACCGCTCCTCCATTTAGAGGCTTTATCAGTTGATCAGCAGGATCTTCCTCCAAGACCTCATTAATCACGTCCATAACCTCAGGCGGGATAGCCGCATCAAGAAGGGCAGCCATGGACCCCGTCTGGCTCCTGTCGACCTCCATCTCTGTTAAACGAGGATCCTCAAACGGGCTCCTAACCTTTTCACCAGCTCCCGACTGGTCCTCCTCAGATCGAGAGGACAACACTTTACTGGAAGACTCCCCGGGACCTGAGGTAGTAAAGGTAGGAAGAGGGAGTAGAGGATCTGTCTGGGCGGGCTGTTTCCCAGCTCCTGCTTGGCTCGAAGGAACCACCTCGTCGCCTTCAGGGTGAGATGGCTCGGCAGCCTTGAGCATTATTTCCTGTCTATCCCAGCCGGCAATAGATGACAAATCAAAGGGAGGAGGAAGAGCTTCCGCGGCCTGAAAGGAAGCATAGAAATATCTGTCGCTGAAGGAGGTCTCCGCGTCAGCTTGCAGCTTGGTCACCTGAGTAATCAGAGACTGATTCTCGAGGTCCAACTTTTTAGCCTCAGATCTCTAGGAATCCCGCTGTCTAGCCCGCCGGAGAGATTGAAGACGCTCCTGATCATAAGATTGCTTCATCCTCTCATGATCGCAGCGAAGCTCAGCCATCTAGACCTTGACCTTTCCCTGGTTGGAAGTCATATCTTCTACTAAAGACTGAGCCTGCTTGAGCAATTCCCTGGCTTTCTCGGATTTAGCTTCGGCTTTTGCAGCCCAGTCGCGGAGGAGGGCTACCTGCTGGCCCATCGCAACATTAAACTTGAAAGCCTACAAAATACAGAACCAGAGTTAGAAACTAAACGAATTAACAACAAGAGTAGCACGAAGGAAATACAATTACCTCAGCTAAAATAGCAGACCCCTTGGTAATAAGGACGTCCACAAGCATGGAAGCCATCTTGGAGATCCCACCGCCCGGACAAGACGCTGTGAATTGTTCCAGGACTTCATCCCGCCCTGCCGAGCTCGACTGAGGCCGGGAGCGGCTGGAAGGAACCCTCGCGACACCTTTCCCAGAAACCTCCGAAGCTTTGCTTGTTTGAAGCGCAGCGGAATCAGGAGGTTGAGTTGAAGGGGTAGCAACTTTAGCGACCACAGCCGAAGGGACAGAAGCAGCCGGACCAACCACCTGGGGAGCTTTACCCTAAGCCCGGAAAGCCCGCGAAGCAAGAGTGGCCATCTTGGACCCAGCCGGAGAGATAGATGAAGCACGAGCAGGTTCGACCTTAGTGGAGGGAAGAGAAACTCTACCTTAAGGAGAGCATGAGACGTGGCAGGTGGCCGGTTCAACGATAAAAACTGTGAATAAGCAGATTAAAAAGGAAAATGTTAGAACCAAGCTGAGTAATAAGGCAAAGCAACTCAATGACTCTTACGAGGAGTAGCGTCTGAGATCCGCAAGTATTTGTTCACCCTACGAGGATCAAAGGCTTCAGCAGTAGGGAACTTCAGGTTCAAATAATTCTGGGCTAAAATAGCCTTCAAGATGGCTTCGGACTCAAAAGGCAGGGAGTCCCGGTCCCATGAAGGTTTGTCACTGAAAGCCGTGGAAACCTCGAATTCATGCCCTCCAATGAAAATCGAGCTCCCCCAGTCATCCCCCGCAAGGATCCATTCTTCTTTCCAAGCGGGGTCCTTCTTCGAAGCACCAGGAATAATGAAGTTGAGCTTGTTCTTGGCCTTGGCATAGAACTGGCCTCGAGGAGCGCCAGACAGGCTCCCAATCTGGAAGAGATAGACCAGCTCCTCTGTACCCGGCTCCCGTCACCTTACTCAACTGACATTGTTCCCTCAATAGTACAAGGAAACCAATCGGATGCCTCAAGAAGCCAGGCGTCAATTGGAGGGGAGCGAGCTGGATGGCGTTAAGAGCCCGCCGAAGAGTCGGATGAAGGGGAAGCCTGACCCCGTTCTCGAGAGCTGCCACATGAATCGGAAGCACGCCTTTAGGGGGTTGAAGAACTCGTAATTTTTGGGAGGCACCGAGATGGATACGCTGTCGGGGATGCCAAACTTCGACCTCAAGCGGTCAATCGAGACCGGGTCGACGATGGAATCTGGGACAACCCAGAAATCATAAGAAGGGAACCTCTCCAAAAGGGGACCATGAGCCGAGACCCGATGTTCTCCCGCGGCGTCACCGCCCGCTTCTTTGTAGGAATCTTTGTCGACGATATCCAAAGGATGGTCAGGATGGTTGGAGAACCCAGTCCCAATGGATACATTCCTACTTGACCGCCGACGTTGCGGGGTGGGCGGGGAATCGTCGCCGTCAGAACTCCTCCTAGCCCGTTTCCCTAGAGTAAGACTGACGACCTCCTCGCAGTCAACTATGGAGTCAACTGAATCGCAACTGGTTTTCGACATAGTAAAGCCAATAAGGATGAAGAATGAAGAAAAAGACAAGCTTGGAGGAAAGGCTATGAGAGAAAATATTTCTTAGTAAAAATTTTAGTTCGAGAGATGTGAGGAAGACGAGGAAAAAAATAGATATATATATATAGGCAGGAGGGCAACAGCACGAGCTATCGAGATCCTCGTTTGGTAACGGTAAAGAATCTTGGGGACTACCGTAACGTAACCGGATTAACTCAGAAGCAGGCTAATCATCTCACGCCACATCACTTACGCAGTTAAGATGGAGATCTCCCCAAGATTCTGGTAACGGTAAAAAATCTAGGGGACTGTCGTAACGCAATCAAATTAATTCGGAGATAAATTAGTCGGTTCGCATCACGTCGCTCTAATGAGGAGATTTCCCCAATATTTCGGTAACGGTAAAAATGGGAAGATTTCCCAAATAAAGTAAAAATCTGACCCCAACCCCAAGCTCGACGTCTGGTGTTCAAGTCAGAAGGGACTTCTGTTAATAGCCAAAATTGGCTAATGATCAAAGGAAAATTTTCCACCTCCCAGACTTGGCTCCATACCCGAGAGTTTCCACCAGGAGACCATTCTATCCAGAGCCGAGCTACGATACCACACCGTAGGAACAAGGACTGGCTCCGGAAACATCCGAGATAGAGCCCGGAACGATCAGATCTAGCCCGCATCACCAAAACTAGAAATTCCCCGAAGTCGAGGTCACCTTGCAATTGCTCCAGAGACTCACCTATACCTCGCTGACACAGGAGAATGTCCCTAGGAAGCCGCACCTAGCTTCGAAAGGTCAGGGGAAGCCGCACCTAGCTTCGAAAAGGTCAAGGGAAGCCAGATCTGGCTCCTGGCTGGATGAAACTTCTCAGATATCGAGGTCGGAACACCGATTGACCTCACTAGTTGATGCACCACACCATGATACATTCAGCGATCCCCATGGGAATCATGCCAGACCCAGAGATACACAACATCACACCCACAGATATTATACACGTGCAGAACAATTAATAGAGTTTGAATGGGAAACAAATTGATTTCCAAGATACCCTCAACGGAGCAATTAACTCAAAGTCAACTACATTTAAAGGAAAAAATTCCCTCCGATAAGAGGGGGATGAGAAAATCAAGGAGAAATCAATGAGTTGACACCTATGAAGACATTGTATAAAGAAGGGACTTCCTCCTTCAGAAAGAGAAACTACTATTCGACAGGCTTACGACAAGTACTCGACCATACCCTAGAGAGAATTCAGAGCAATTTGAGAGAAATTTATATACCATACACGTTCAATAAGAAAATATTTTTGCTTTCTTTTGGGTGGTGAATTGTATCATTATTCCTTGTCATTTCATAAAACATTGTTACACATACGATCAATCTTGGCCACCACCTACGTGGTAGTGGTCTCGAGGGTGTTAACTGAGATTTCTCGTCTTGAACAAAATTTCCGTTAACAAAATATAAAAGTCTCTAAAATTAATTTGGAATAATTTTTTTTATTAAAATATTAATCTGCAGTAATTCAGCAAGTTATGATAACTAATTCATCTAGTTCAATCAACTTACCTTACTAGATAAATTGTTACAACTTACAAGTACGGTCCGGGATGCCACTTCCACTAAGGCGAGTTGATGATGCGAGTTGTAATAATTAATTTCATATTATTTGAATTGAACTTGATTTGCTTATAAATAAATATAGATCAACACTCTTGTAAAATATGCATGAACTAATCATTCATTTTCTCGTTGCTTTTTTTCTTTTCTAAGTTTCACCTCTTCCTCAACATTATATTTCAATTTTATCTTTCTCTTATATTTACTTATATTCTCTCCATAAATTAGTAACATCATGATATTGTTTTACAATTCTAAAAAAAATTAAATGTCTGTTACATGGGAAGTTTTCAATGAAATTATAAGATTTAATTTTTTGTGTTAAATTTTGAGAGCTGAATTTTTTTTTAAAATAAATCACAAATTTATCAAAAACATACCAATCAAATTTATATTTATGTTGCATAATGTTCTTTGTCGTTATCTATGCAAGTTTCAATTATTATAATCAATCAATTTTTTTTGTTGGTTTTAGTTCTTGTATTTATTTTAAATTAAACCCCAATAATTTTAGAAATTAATTGTCCCTTTTGATATAGACAATTTTATTTTATCGTAACTTATTTTTCCTTAATTTAATAAATAGGCTTTGGATGCTCTTAGGCTTTCATTTTTAAAAAATAAAATATCTTCGGCCTTTATTTTTTTTTTTTTATCTTTTCTTACAGTAGGGTGTTTGGATTTTTGTGCATGAATGGACTTAAAATATCAACTCCGTTTTTTAAACATGTAACAATTTGATTATCACAAACTTGGTACTGTATTGGGTATAACTTTGCTGTTTTTTTTTTCAATTATTTGATTGTGTATTTTTTGTTTAATGGGAAACTAGCTAGCATGGACCATATATATAAATGGTACTTGAGACAAGTGAGAATGAAAAGCACTTTTTTTTTTTAATAAAATGAATTTGTGATTAATGCATAGATGCAATTGATGGTAAGCAGACAGGAGGAAGCCAAATCATAAAAGGGGAGATATCAACAGGCACAATTATAAGAAGAAGAGTAGAAGTACTTACTGAGAGGGAAAGCGCTTCTGCTTCTGCTTCTTCCACAAGAAGCAGCAGTATCAACCATCATCCCTGCCACTATTTCAAGCTTGCAAGACTAGCACTTCTCAAGTGTTTGGGTTTGGATTCCGAATCTCAAAATTCTTCTAACCCTCATGAACAAAGAAAAGAATGATGATAATGTATTGTCTTAACTTTCTAATTGTTTCTTTACAAATTAATTATAGCCCTAGAAAGATTTCAAAAGCTGAAAAAAATCAATCTTTATATTCTTTAGTATAGACGTTTCGAATGTTTTTCTCCATACATATGTTAGATTTCTCGTAGTTGTAAGTAAATCAGATCTCAAGCTCAAGCTGCATTTAGTGTCGTCGGACTAAATCCGTTTGAATGAATGTTAAAATAATGTTAAAATCTAGACATCTTTGGCCAAAGAATTCCTACTTTTATGTATCATTTGTTTGTTTAGTCTATTGAAAAATTGTTGAAGATTGATGATAATATATATATATATATATATATATATATATATATATATATATATGGGAGAAAAGGCCAAAAATGAGTAGGCTAGAGTGGTTATTATTACTTTTTTTTTTTTGGAATAAAGAGTAGTTTTAATTTCTTTGTTGAGAAACAAAAGCAAAATGAATCAATGGTCCAAAAATCCATAATATTACTGATATTTCCGTCAATGTTTTCATATGTCAAGAGTACCGATATGGAAATGCGGTATAAATGCATAATATCGTTTTTATATAAATATCTTGAAAATATCTAAGAAATTTTATTAAAATGCAGATATCGGTGAACTTACATTGTAATTGAGGAGCTAATGTATACAATGATCTCTCTAGATCTAGTGGTGCTGGACGTTCTCAAAACTATCTCGTTAAAAACCTTGTCAGGAAAACCCAGTGGGAAAAAACCTGATCGAAGGGAAAAAGAGTATAGTGTACATATGTCCAGATTTATTGTTTTCTTCAAAACATATCTCACATTTATACTTAGCTAGGGAAAAACCCAATAGGATAAAAACCTGAGTAAAGATATTCATTGATCCGTCGGATCAAAGTAATATTTATGATGATCTTCTAGATCAAGGTAACATATATACGATGATTAGCAAGATCAAAGTAATATTTACAATGATCTTTTTGATCAAGTCAATAAATATACGATGATCGACTGGATAAATGTAATATTTATGATCTTTATTGATCAAATAATTTTTGGGTATGTTTATAGAATTGCCTCATTAAAACCTTTATCGGGAAAACCCAGTGGGATAAAAACCTGATTGAAAGGAAAAAGAGCACAATACACATATATCCAAAATGATTAATATACTTTATCTGATATACTCCCCCTGATGGGACGCTCCCCTTGATAAAAGTTCTTTTGAAGCAATCTTTTGGATTGCTGAACTGAAACACACTGATGTTTATTTCATGAAATGCAATAACATCATAAATGATTGGGGGGGAGTACGAGCAAATACTTGCTTTATAGAGTAATATCCATATGAAATCTTTTCAGAATATTTTCAACATAATCTGCTTGATGGATAAACATTCCATTTGATCGATGCTCGACATTCAGGTTGAGACAATGTTTGCTTTCTCATTTCTTTATGAAGACACATGAGTAAATAATATGATTATTATATCCTTATCTTTATCAGATATTTAACTCAGACGGTTATATCACATCCGTTCTTATTGTTTTTAATCCATATAAGGATTTTTGTATGTTTATCAAATACAGATTACGAGATCTCGATTTACATGCTTCTAGCATTTTAGAATCCTTCGGGATTTATAAATATCTGCATTAAGTGAATCATATAGATAAATGATTAATACGTCTAAGAGACGTATTTCAAGCCTTTTAAAGGCAGCCAAATTTATCAATAACGTAACCGTATTCATCAATTGTGAATACCAAGTTTCTGTAAGAAACCTCGCACTACGAGTCGTGTCTCATATCTCACGATCTCGTTTTTTCTCATTACGTTTCCGTATAAAGATCCATTAGTATCCAACTAGTTTGACATCTCTAGGTGTCTGGAGTAGTATTGGTCTAAATACTTTATGTCTGGCTTATGAAGTCAATTATTCTTGAATTGCTTCTTCCATCTAGGCCAATCATGCATTTTATCTACAATCATTGATATTATGAATATCATAATTATCATTTTATAATTTCAGTAGCGCTGCTGTGTACAAAAATATATCATCAATGATTGTTTCCTTATGATTCCACATTTCTCTTATATGACTTATAGAAATTTTCTCAATTTCTATACTTTTGTATCTCTGTTGAGATTTCTTCCATTTCAATGGATTTAGTCATTTCATATACTCCGTATGATTTAGATATTTCTTCTCAATTTCTATATTCTTGTATTTTTGTTGAGATTGCTTCCATTTCAATGGATTTAGTTATATCATAGACTCCGTATGATTTATAGAATTTCTCTCAATTTCTATATTCTTGTATCTCTTTAGATATATCAGACTCTTATAGAGTTGATTTAGAGAAAGTGGATTTATTTATAACTCGAGTTTTGTTTATTCTTTGGATCCCAATAACAATACATTTCAAAAGGTTTATAAACTTATGACATATATCAGATGATTTATTTATTGCCCTTTTCTCGTTCTTCAAGAACAATCACCCGGTCGGGGTTTACGAGATGACAACTTATAAAATCAGGTAATAGATTAATAATCCTCTGATGATCAATTATCTTTCGTATTTGAGAGATACGAAGATTGAAATGAGACACGTATATAGAGAGAAAACCGAACTGGTATCTCTATTTTGTATATAAGTAACTTTTCATTTACTTTTCTCTTCTAGAGAAACTTTCCCAATTGGGATTTAATCAATATAATAATATGCAGATTGTGCATATAAATACGAACTATCAGAAATTTAAATGATCTAATAAAAGATTACTCAAAATCAATATTAATCTCAGATTGATATAAAAGTCTTATCTTAGATCATGTTATCTTAGATCATGTCAGATATGCAATAAGGGAAGATGCGATACAATCAAATAACCTAAAAGTGAGTAAGTCCCTATATGGAATTTAGTAATTGTACCTAAATAATGAGGTTCTCGCAATTACCTGGAGACGTTTGATAAGTGATCCCCTAATCCATTTTGATTATGACTATATCTGAATACTGGATGTTGAACATCAATCTCAACTGCTTTATAGTATTGAGATGTTTGATAATGAACAAACATGTGATCATCCCGTAGATGCATCAATTAGAATCATATAATAATGAAAGGGGTCATTTAGTGGATGAATATGTCCGTATATATCCCCTTGAATTCTTTGTAAGAATGATGAGAATTCAAAACCAACTTTTAGAATAAGAAGGTTTTACTGCTAGTAACCCCTGTGAACATGCAGTACATAAGTTCCCATTGGATAAATAATCTTTTGGTTCTTTAATGGATATCCATGAGAATATTCAATGATTATACGTTTCATTGTAGATCCTGGGTGACCTATACGGTCACGTCAAAGTACAAACTTTTGGATCTGGGAACTTTTGATTCATAATTGCATAAATATCTACACTCTTTATAATAGTGTAATATAACCAAGATGATAAAGCACGTAGCTTTTCTATAATGAGTTTCTGACCTGAATCATGAGAAGTAATGTATATATATTAAACATTCTTATTACTCATAGTTTTAAAATGATATTCATTCCTCCTTATGTCTGTAAAACTAAGCAGATTCCCTTATATTCTGCTTGAATGATATAAAGTATAATTGATACACAATTCAATACCATATGGTAATAAGATTGCGGCTCTTCAAGAGCCTTTAATTAGATCCGCTGGATCTGATCTGGTATTAACTTTATATGCTTTTGAACTGAGCATATTCTTTTTATGTTCTACTTGAATAATATCCAGTATCACTGATGCATGATTTAGTATTGTTTGATAACAATATCATGGCTCTTCTAGAGCTTTCTATCATCGCTCTTCCAGAACTTTCTATCAGATCCGTTGGACCTGATACAATATTAATATTTGCTTAGATCAAAGTCCAATTTATAAAATATATCTGACTCCGCAGAATTGTATGAGTCGTTGCACTCTAGGCAAGACATATATTTCCATTCTGGGAATTTTATGGACATTATGTATAATGCCATTTTATATCTCATCTGAAATAATAATAATATTTTCAATAGGTTTATTCTATAAATCTTTTCTCTTGTCATTCACAAACATCCACTCTTAGGTATGTTTTGATATCTCATGAATATAAATATATCCAAATTTACTCTCCTGATATTGCTCCTTCAGAAGCAAGTATAAAATGGATAAAATATCCTTTACAATCTCATTATACGTGATATTAGGATCACAAATCCTTTTATGATGCCCACAACATCCTACTGGATGTGTACATCCCCCCTTTTTTTTTCAACTGAATGATATGTTAAGATCTTTAAATTTCTTTTATGATAATCACAACATCCCGCTGGATGTGTATGAAATGGATAAAATATTATTTCCAATTTCTTTATTCATTTAGGATCTTAAATTTCTTTTATAATACTCACAACATCCTACTGGATGTGTAGATCTTTTTTTTTTCTTCAAATGAATGATACGTTAGGATCTTAAATCCCTCTTATGATACTCACAGCATCCTATGAGATGTGTAGATCATTTTTTCAAATAAGTGACATGTAAACGTATTACTTCATATATATGAGATAACTTCATAGTATGAATGTGTTTGAAACCCCAGGTTCCAAATAATGAAGTATGACATTCATTTATATAATACTGGATTCAGAACTCCAGATTCTCATCTGTTTTCAAAATCGTACCAACTTAAATATCATAATTCCAAGAACTTTAAGTTCTGGTTAGTCGGTCTCGCCGATCTCATATATTACCTATAAATAATATGAATATTTTAACAATTTATTTGGAGACACATCATAAGCCAGTCATGAGACACGACATAAGCCAGTCCGGAGACACGGCATAAGCCAGTCTCATATATTGCATAAAAATAAATGCTGAATATTTAAACAATTTATTTGGAAACACAGCATAAGCCAATCCTGAGACACTGCATAAGCCAGTCCCAAGACACAGCATAAGCCAGTCTCATATAAGTCAGAGTCAGAGTCAGAGTTAGAGTTAGAGTTATAGTCAGAGTTATAGTCAGAGTTATAGTCAGAGTTAAAGTCAGTATATATATATATATATAGGTTCCGTTGACGGCATAGCCATCTTGTACGTTAGGATTTTAAATCATTTTTATGATATTCAGAGCATCCTTCTGGATTTGTATGAAATGGATAAAATATTATTCCAATTTCATTATCTGTTAGGATCTTAGATTATTTTTATAATGCTTACAACATCCGACTAGATGTGTATATTTCTCATAATATTTCTCAGAATATTGCATCAAACATATATATCATACTGGATCCAAATCTCCAGCTTCTGAATATTCCATCACGACTGAAAACAGAGTTAATAAAGCATAAATAAGTCAAAACAATACTTACAGAAGAAATTAGCTAAAACTGATGGCACGGTTGCGTCCGGAACGGTCGAAATAGCTGGAAACAAGTCCGAGTCGGCCGAAAACGGGAGAAAACAGCATGCTGACATAGCGCTGACGTCACTGATCATGTGGCAGTTCAATGCTGACGTGGCATGCCATGTTCGCTGACGTGGCCGTCTAATGCTGACGTGGTGCTGACGCATGCTGACCTGGCATAACAGGGCGCTGATGTGGCATAACATTTGCACTGACGTGGAGCTACAGTATCGTCTTCAACCTTGGAAAGCTGCTAGAAAAACTGGAAAAAAATAAGTGTTGACTGGACTTTGACCGGACCTAGAGAGTTCGTTAGAGTTCCGTTTGAGACACGGTCAGCGTCATTGGAATCGTATTTCTGAGACGAACATATCGGTATCCTCCGAATAGCGATCGGAGCATTTTGAATTTTCTGGGTATTTCGAAAAATCAAAACCAAAGCTAAAAACTCTTGAGAACTTTCTTTGGAAATCCTAGACTATATATTCGTGTTGATAACGTGTTATAAATAAACTAAGAATAAACTTAATAGAGGAAGAATAAATCAAGAACATATGTGAGTTAGAGAAGAGAGAGACGATATACATGAGAGATATGGAAGAGAGATATTATTCATATTCTGGAGGAGTTTTTTGTTCTCAACAACAGCTGCTATAAAGAAAAGAAAAACATATATATGGGCAGAGGGAGGCGGTGAAAGGAGAAGATATTTGTGTGATAAAAGTGGGAGATACTTGTGTGTATTGTGTAAGTGGTAAAAGCCACATATTACAACAATAAGTGAATTTTGATTTGAAAATTTGGTTAGATTTTTTTATTTTGTCTTTTTTTGTGCTATTAAAACTTATAATATTAACTTGATGCTAGGCTCACAAAATCAGCACCCAAAGGAGCTAGAAATTTTAAGAACACTAGTGTAATTTTACATAATATCACTAGAATTTTTAGAAATACTAGAGAAATATCCATAAAATATATGGTATATTTCTCTCAATGCAAAGTGATAAATTTATGATATTCCCTGTTATTTTTATTTATTTCTTTGTTTATTATTATTTTTAATTATACAAATTATATACTCAAATAGTCACATTCTGCTTTTTATTTATGTTGATGTTAATGGATTTCAAACAAACAATGTTGTAATTTCTAAACAAACAATCATTATTAACTTTTATTTTTCAAACAAGATTCTAATAAGCTTTTTTTTTTATATCTTAATTTTTTAAGTTTCGTTAATTCTTTTTAAAAATGTTATGCTTTAGTCTAATTTCCATACTTTTTGTAAATATTACATCAATATCCGTTAGTATTGATATTTCCACCAAATCGCAGTACCGATATTTTTATTGCTATCGATATTTTCATCATTAAAAGGAATTGACTACTTTGTTAGGTTATCGTTTAAAAAAAAGTGAAGCAAAGTATATAAATTAGTGCCAAATACACTTAATTTGATTAACAATTATTTAATTAATAATGTAATAATTAATTTTTTAGATGTAAGGTGATAAGATGTTTTAACATAACAAATTCACATATATTGTTTTGCTAAAATTCGACTAACCTAAAGGGAAAAAACATCATAAATGATCATCTGCTGAAAATCCCCTAGACAGTATCCATCTATATAAATGAGTAAAAATAATAATAAAGAGTAACAAAGACCAAACCAGTACAAAAACCAAGGGGAAACAACCCCAACCAAAACAGTGACACGTATGCCACACCAAACAGAAATTAAAAACATCGAAAAAACCGAAAAGACTCCCGACCCATGCAATCATTGCCAACCAACAAAGAGCAGAAAGACGGGGTGGAGAACCACCAAGCATCAACCACCAACCCTAAATCATGCTTAGAAAGGACGTCTGCAACCTGATTCCCCTCACTAAAAGCATGGCACACCTGAAACTCCATTTGCAAAATCTAATAGATACACCGCTGCCAAGCCCGCTGAACACACCAACGAACCTGCTCTGAGTGAGAAGAAAGCAGCTGAACCACATAAGAGGAGTCACTCTCAAGCCAGATCCAACGCCATCCGTACTTCCAGGCATAATTAATGGCCATCGTTTATCGCTCTACAAATGTTCTCATTTAGAGCACCATTTTCCTATCTTTTGTCTTTGTTTTCGAGTGGTTTTGTGTATATAACACGTGTTTCAGCCATGTGTAGGTAAATGATCCCATAAGAAGATGTTTGTAACAAAAGTGATGAAAAGAGGGCAAAATGGGGCAAATATACATAGAAAAAGACACCGCAGGTATGAAGCCGTAGAAAAAAGTCACGACCAAACATCAGCAAGTTCAAACTCTCTGGTCTGCTGGAATGAACCCGCAGTGTGAACCCGCAAAGCCTCAGTGCTACTTTGTACCTCTGGAATGAACCTCCGATGTGAACCCGCTGAGCTCCTGTCATATTTGAAATCACACGAATTTCAGTGGCATTTTGGTCTTTTCACCCCCATTTTGTGCCCAAATCTTGGCCAGCTTATAAATACACCTTTTCGCCTCTTAGTTAAGGGGCACAACACAAATCCTTGTGTAAGAACCTCATTTTTGTGATTGAATTATTTAATGACAAACCACATTAGGATTATTTGTAATGGGTAGCTTAGGTCTCCAATTGTGATTCTTCATCAACAAGCTTCCAAGATCCCAAAGAGCTTCAAGAGAGGTAGTTCACTTATACTTCACTCTTGAAGAGATTTAGTTGCACACACACACACTTACAAGCTTTTTTATTGACATGCATCTGTTCCTTGTTGCTCTTGTATGCATTCCTTTCACAATCACACTTGCACTTCATTCTTAGACTTAAGTGTGGTTGTGTGTTATGCTTTTCGTTTATTGAAGTATGTTTGAAAACGTACGCGCTTGCACAATGGTATGCTTGTCTTAGGGCATTGTGTGACAACTAGAGAGGTCCTTTTACCCTCTCTTGGATTGGTCTTGGGTTACGTGGTCTTATACCATGGGTTTGGGAAATCTTGTTATTGTTCAATTCTGACCCTCGGTTACTTAAATGACCATATCTCTTTCTACATGTATCAAAATCTCTTTCCATAAAAGGAGTAGAAATAAGACTTATATACCTTTCTAACGATATATCATACGAAAGGTTTCAATGTCATTTGCTCATGTTTTGGGTCCTATTGCGCTGTCGCATTTTTTGTTCTTGAGAACAAAGAGACCTCACGGGGACCTGCAGATGACCTTAAGGCGACCTACCTTCCAAGTCATTTGTGGCATTATTTCCGGAGAGCAAAGCGACCTTGAAGCGATTTGACCTCCAAGTTGCTTTCAAGTCACTTTTTGTCGCTAGAAATCAGTTTTTCCTTATCCAAAACGATGTGGCTTCACTTGGATCATATATGTACTTCATCTTCTTCTCCATTTCAACCTAGAGCTCATAAAATTAGATCATAGATCCAAAACCCATCTTCATCTTGCATCATTCAACATCATTTGAGCATAGGTCTTCTTGCTTTCATGACTAGGTAAGTTAGAACTTCATTGAATATCATTTATTGTTCTTCTTACTCTAGATTAGGTATTTATTGCTTGATTAAATACGTAGAATCTCTTTATTGCACATTTTTATGAGTCTTGATAACATGATTGGGTTTGTTTGTTGATAGCTTACATTTAGGATATATTTGCCCTCTAGCTAAGTCTCTATGCTTTGCATTTAGACATTGTTTGATTAGGACTCATTGATTACAATCATTAATTGCATAATTATTGTCCTTGCCATATTGTGTGACAACTTATGTTAATGTGGCTTTGTTTGCTGACTAGTTTTTAGATTTCATGTATTTATCTAGTTAGGTCTTTATGAGCATTCATATAGGCATATTGATATCTAGGATTGTTGTTTGTTGCTATCATTAAATTCCTAGATAAGCATTTAGTGTAGCCTAGCATTACTTGCATGTTTGAATATTTTTACATATTCTCATAGGTTGTTTATCTCTTCCTTGAGAGTTAAGTCTTGTGACTACGGGTGTGTAGTGCATAAGCAAATTGGTCTAGAATCACTATAAAAGGTTTGCGGGTAGTAGTGGTGGTTAGTGACCGAGAATGGTGTGACTAGAGGTCAACCTAGGTTGTAAACATCATTACATATAATAGATTTAAGGACTGTGTGTGGCTAGAAGGATAGCCCGTGAGTGTTGTCCAGTTGGAGGGTTTCTCACGTAAATCAATCGACGTGTTATTTATTGTTTTCTGCATTTTAAATTGTCAATTGATTGCTTGTTTTATTTGGGTAATTTTCAATATTGACTAATCAAGAAAAATTAGTAATTAACTTGATTAAAACTTATTCACCTTATCTAGGTTTGTTTAAGACACACGTTTGTTTATTCTCACCTTGCTCTAAGAAACCCTTCTTAGCTCAACACAAATCAAGAGAGAGAGAATCCTTCAAGGGCATTCATGGAGGTTTTCCTCCATGGATGCCTCTCTACCACCATTTCTACACATCCTACACCTATCCCGAGAAAAGGAGGGCTCTTAAGCAAAGATCCTCACCATGGAACTTCGATGGAGGTTGTGAGCTTTTGGAGAAGTTTTTCTTCAAAGGTGACTTCTTATTTACTCTTCTCTTGCATTTCTCGTTATCTTTGATGTATTATCCCCTCTTGGGAATATTTGTAAATCTAACACTTGAACTATATATGTATGAGTTGTTTTTAGATTTGATTTGGTACTGATTTATTCTTTAGTATGTTTATGATTAAGCTTTTATTGTGATATTCATGTGTATGGAAGATTATAAATTGATGTGCATGTATGGATGAGATTAGGAGTAGAATAACTTAAATTAGGAGTATTGTAACCAAGTATCTCATTTGTGTATGTATGTTGGTGAGTGATTTAAAATACTATGTTTGTAATTATTTGAGTGAATGAGAGATGGGATTGTTCTCTAGGATGACCTTCCGGGCATAGTCTTGACTACTTAGCTCTATTGAATGGATGAAACTTATTTATGCATGATCATGCTAGAATAGGTTTTGGTTCTATGTTCTTGTACATTAATGGGTTTTTGGCTATTATTCATTCCATGACAATTGGGTGAATGATGGTTGGAAACACAATTGCTCATTCCATAACCTTGGTTGAGTAATGAATTGATTTCGGGGACTCCCTAATCAAGAGAACAAACCCTTTACTTGAATTAAATGGTATTCACATGTTTTACAGTCTACATGATTTGCATCTTGTGTTTGGTGAACCGATTTCCCTTGTGTGTACAATTGTTGCATCTCTCCAAGCCACTATTATTTTCGTAACTTAGGATGATTGCCGTTAGGAGTAGATTAACTTAATTAGGAGTAGATTAATTTAGAAGGGCAAGCACGCAGTCACATTTCTATCTTTAGTTTTATAACTTCAGTTAGTTAGTTTTCCATATCATTCTCTCACACACACCATTCTCACCACCTTCACATTCTATTTGCATTGCTTTTAAATAAACTCTAGAGCTAGACATGGTGGACGAATACCATCTCTCTGTGGGAACGACCCCTTGCTTACTTGATATACTAGTCCTTTGACTAGTGCATTTGCGAGGTAGTTTAAATTAGATAAAAATCTTTTTGGTATGCACCAACGATGTGAAGCTCAGCCTCAAACATAAACACCTGACCAAGATGGACAACAAAACAACCCTTCGCAAAATCTCTACAATTACCAAGATGCCCCCACAACCCCAACGTCTGGAGAACTCAATACGGCACTATCAGTATTAACTTTGATCCAACCAGGAGCAGAAGGTGACCAAAACCACTCTCTTGATAACCAGAGCCCTAGCTGGTTAACCATGGAGACCAAAGCGCCGAAGTATCAAAAGATCATCGACATAATTATGCATACACCCAATCTCTAAACGGTTAACGTCAGACATCGCATGCCAAACCAAAGACAGAGCAGATCTGGAATCCACTGCCTTGCCCTCAGAGATCCACTTGTTACGGTACGGACGAACCACACACTCCAAACCACAGCATGGATAGCCGCCTTCCATAAACCCGCACCTGGTCACTTTTATTTTTTTAAATTCACATTGAGTATCATGTTATTTTTTTATTTTATTTTATTATATACTGTAGGAGCGGTGGAGGCGACACAAAAGAGGCTCAAAGAGAACCTTAAGGGCAACGGTGATTACCATGTTATTTAATAATAGGGAGAATTGTAAATAACTCCCTGACATTTAATCAAATCAAACTATCTGTTTGAACAATTAGAAAAAAAACCTCACATCATTAGTTGATAATTAGTTGACTTATTTAAATCTAATGAAATATGATTATTTAAGAGATTTTTTCTATAAGTTGAACTCAAAACATAATAAAAAATATTGAAAATATGTTAAAAAAATGGATATTTAAAAATATTCTGTAACAAAGTAATAAAATCATTGAACAATAAAAAATAAAAATAAAAATATTTTAAAATATAAAAATATACTGATAAGATGTTAAAAGACACATATCATCTTGCTAATGTGTATATATTCTCTATAGTTTTTGTTTCTATATCAAATAATATTCGGCTTTAATTTTTAATTTTCTAAATTTGTTGAATTTATTTTTAAAATTTTTATTTATGATATAATAATTATTATTTTAACCAATAAGCATTATTTATTATTATTTTTTTGTATATATTTTTTTATTTAGTTTATTTAAAGGATTTAAATTATCATATTTGATTTAAATAAAATGAACTAATAGTCAACTAATGGTAGGATTTTTTTGTTGATTGTCTAAACCAAATGGTTGATTTGGCATTTTGGCATTTAATCAAATATAAGGAAATTATTTACGATTCTCTCTTAATAAAAAAAAAAATCTTTATGAATATGTGGAGTGGTTAGGATATAAAGTCGTAGGATTTATTATTTAATATGTGCATGACGATGAGTTGGAACTTTTTGTATAAAGTGAACAAATACGAATGAGTTCGTCTCACCACTATCAGTGGTGTGACGGATCTGTTACGTAGTGTCAGGTGGAACAAAGCTAAACAATTTGGTTCACAATTTTTTTTCACAACATCAAAACTATATTATAAGAGAGATTAGGTTTTTCAAGTAAAATCGTCGTGACAAAGAGGAAACATCCAAAAGTTGTTCATGATCCCATCACCCTATGTGTACTTGAGTATTTAAACTGATTTTTATATGCATTTAACATAGAAATCATCGTTATGTTTTATAATAGTGATCAACAACAAACATATTATGCGTAGAATTGTTTGTTGAAACATCAAAATAGACATGACGTTGGTTCGATTCGAACTGGCGACCCGCGAACCGCGAACCGAACAGAAACTGTTGGTGGAAAACTAAAATTGGAACCGATTTTTTCGGTTCCGGTTTTAGAACCGAACTGGGAACCGGTCTAGGCCAGTTCCGGTTCTTTATGTTGTGGAACCGTGCGGTTCGAACAGGACCAAAACATGCGATTTGGTTCCGGTTCGAACCGGACGGTTCCACCTTATTATTATTATTTAAAAAAAAAAACAAATCTGAGATTCAGATCATCACCTTCCTTCATATCTCTCTCTCTCTCTCTCTCTCTCTCTCCCTCTCTCTCTCTCTCACACACACACACATATTGCCCTATAGGGACAAAATTTATTGGGACCAATAGAACGTCTATTAGGACGCAATAACATATTCGTTCCTAAAAATTTCAAACCTAAAGAAACATAGAACGTCTATTGGGACGAAACAAATTATTCGTCCCTAAAAATGATAAACCCGACGAGACTTTTAGGGACGAAAAATATTTGTCCCAATAGAATGTCTATTGGGTCGAAATAAATTATTCGTCTCTAAAAAGTGCAAAAATAACAAGACCTCTAGGTACGAAAATAATTTGTCCCAATAGGATTTGTATTGGGACGAAATAAATCATTCATCCCAATAGGATGTCTATTGGGACGAAAATTATTCGTCCCTAAAAAGTTTGACATTTTTTTAGAAAGAAAAGAAAAAAAAATATATAGGTTATTTTATTATGACACAAATAATATTTATTGATGATATTGATTTTTCAGGATTATATTTTTCATTTTTTAACTTTATTTTTTTAAGTTTTTCCTAAGAGACAAAGATCATAATTAAATTTGCTTCACTTTTTTATATTAATTACTATAGATTAATTCAAAAAATTACTAAAAATTATATATATATATATATTTATAAATAAAATAAATAAGAATCTAAAATGCAAAACCACTTTTTAGAAAAGTTGTCGTACATTTATCCTTCACTTTTGTGATAGAAATTCAAATATTACATTTGTCTATTAAATTGAAAAATGTAAAGAAAGTCTCTCTATTTCGTATACGATTAACGATAAACCCTTTCATCTGACAATATATGATTTAAAAAAAATTGTTTAATTAAATGCTACAATAAATGTTTTTTAACAAGAAAAGAAATTATTGGAATTAATCTACAATAAAAATTTAATAACATATAGAGGTTATATATAAATAGTATGCTTTAATTAACAAATTGGATAAGCTTTGCTTCAGTTTCAGGTCAGTGGTTTGATTTTGGTGGAGAACAAAATATTAAATGAGGCTCAATTGTGATGAGAGAGAGTTGGTAGTGGTTCGGTAGGGTACCAAATGAACCATGTTTTTTTTTCCAAATTTTGTCCCTATAGGTAGTCTTTAGGGACGTATTTTAATTTTCGTCCCAAAAAACCTATTGCCACCCACCTGAGGCGACGTAATTTGAGATGAATTTTTTCATCCCAATAGGTTTATAGGGACGATTATTTGGCTATTGAGATGAAAAAAATTCTCAGTCACCTTTAGCAAAGTATGTGGACACTTTTCCTTCTCTTTTGTAATAAAGATTTGAGTATAATTTTACTCATTAAATCGCAAATGTAGGGAGAAATCTCTACTGAAGTGGGAGTTGCATTCCTAATTCGTTTTTGTAATCAATGATCTAATAGTTTATTAAAATATTATCTAATAAACGTTTTTAAATAGCCATTTGTATATCATACAAAATAATTATAAAGATTACTGGAATCAATTTAAATTATCTAGTAATAATTTTTTAAAATTTGTTCAGTACAATATTAAATTTAATAAAAAATAAATAAACTTAATAACATATTTACATTATATATAAATAGTTTTGCATTATTTATCAAAGTTGAAGTTGTGTAATTTAATGGTTTGAGCTCTACACCATCGAATGTAACATGACGAAAAATAATCGTCCCATTCTTTTTTTTGAAATACAACTATTGCCGTGACCTGACTAGATTAATTAGACTCTATAAGCACTGCCCAGAATGCTACTCCCACTATCAGGGAGAGGTTACATATGAACTACAACTCTCACAACCGGATAGAGGGCTACTCCCACAAACTGAAAGAAAACTCCCCACACATGCTTATAAAATGCGCTTGTTCGGACTCGAACCCCTGACCACTAGGTGTGGAAGGGAGGTGTACAACCTTCATTGAAATTAAAATTTTGATTAATAGAATAAAATTTAAATTTAACAAACAATTGTTTTTTTCCAATAGGAGTTTGATTCAAAATTATTAATGAAAATTTAACAACCTATATAGTTTATATATAAATATTGTGCAATTAATAACAAATTGGAACATGTGGTCTAGTGGTAAAGGCTACCACTTATAATGTTTCTTGCTCGGTCACGCTTTCGACTCCCACCAAAGACAGTGGTGGAAAAGCTATAATGGATAAGGTTTGGTAGTGTGTGGCAGTGTGCATGGTGGTGGTAGTGTGTCATGATGTCGTGGCACACCTAATTTACGAAATAAATCGCCCCAATAGAATATCTGTTGGGACGAAAGTAGTTCGTCCCAATAGTATATCTATTGGGACGAAATCCAAATTTTGTCCCAAAATGACAAATTTTTTAATATATTTATGTTTCGTCCCAATAAGCACTCTTTAGGGACGAATTTCCATTTTTGTCCCAAAGAAGCTATTGCGACCCACCTGAGGCGACGGATTTTGGGACGAATTTGTTTCGACCCAATAGGTCAACAGAAACGAATTTTGGGCTATTGGGAGGAAAAAAAATTGTCCCAATAGCCAATATTTTTTGTAGTGCGCACACACACACACAAAAATCAACTATCACCCCAAAATCACCCATAACCCACTCACCCACCCGGCCACCGCCCACCACCGGTCCACCATCTTCGTCTTTTGGAGGTACGGCGACGGCGTCTGCCATCATCATCGGCTTCGATCATCTTCTTCTTTTTTCTTTCTTCTTCTTTCTTTTTCTTTCTTCATCGTTTTCCTCAATTACTTCTTCTTTCTTCTTTCTTCTTTCTTCATTCTTCATTCTTATACATTTTGCTTGGAGCCTTGGATCGAATGAGAGAGACGAAATTGGGGGTGGATTGTGTGTGTGTTTGAGTTTGGACTGGTTTGATTGGGTTTGTGGTGGCGTGTGTGTGTTTGAGTTTGGATTGGATGAATATTAGTTTGATTGGTCATTGGTGGTGTACTGGTGTGGTTTGTGTGTGTGTATATGTGTATAATATTGTGATGGTGTACTGTTGTGTAGTGTATGTGTGTGTGTATCAGTGTATAATATTGTGATGAAAACCAATGGATGTAATTAGGGATTGGGATTTGGGAATTTAAGGTTGGGTTATGTGGGTGGGTAGGTGTAGGGAGGTGATTGGATTGTTTTTGTTTTAAAAGAAAAAAAGGAACTGGACTGTCGGAACCGTCGAAACCGGAACCGCCGATTCCAAAACGGAACTGAACCAGAACTGAAATCGGCGTCATGCCTACATCAAAGTAGGAGCCGTTCAAACTAGAATTTTCGTTGAATTGAAGTTATTGTTGAGAGGAATCGGAATTTTATATGATTTTAAAGTAATATTCAGTGTCTTAAATTCCTTTTCTTTTAATCCTCCTTGACAAGTTCGTAACTATTGAATTGTCAGTTCTGTCTTCTGTTCGGACATGACACTATCCCTATTATAATTAAGGGAAATTATCAGTTAGGTTTTTGAATTTTTTTTAAATTTTAAGTTGTTTACGACTTTTACGAAAGTTAACAAAATTATTTCAATTTCTTAAATATTATTACAAGATATTTTGGCTTTTGATAATACAATAATGTTGGGCGCAAGCAAGGATTAGTTTAAAGAATTGAGGTTTTTTTTTTAATTACTTCATTGTCTTTTCAACTTATAGGATCCTAGTATAAATAGTGATTTCTGAATATATAAGAAACAATTATATATATATATATATATATATATATATATATATATATATATATATAGGGTTATGTCAAAACAACTTAAATTTAAATTTATAACTTAAAATTTTGACTTCAATATCTCAACCATCCATATGCTTTTAATTTAAGAATTATAAATACATTCAAATCTCAACCATTGGATTAAGAGCATATAAGTGGTTGAGATGTTGAAGTCAAAATTTTAAGTCACAAATTTAAGTTGATTTACTTTGACCCATATATATATATATATATATATATATATATATATATATAAAATATGTTTTTGAAATACAAATTTAGGATTTGAGGGAGGAAATAATGATTTAAACCCACAACATCACCTTAATGTGCAGAGGTGAGAGACTTGCCAAGACCCCTCAATTTTGTTAGAAACACTATATTCAATTTTTCTTTTTTTAACTGACACTAAAGATTAAATTAAAAGAATTTGATCTACAATCTTTGAACAGTATTTTTAAAAAAATTAGGATATTATACGATGTTTGAATCATTCTTGTATTATTTTTTAATTTCTAAAAAATCTTTGTTAACACTTAAGATGGTATGAAAAACTATTTAAAATATTAAATGCTAGATATTTTAAGTTTTCAACTTGTCGATCTCAATTAACGTGACAATTGTATTTTATTTTTTTTGAAATATTACATGAAATATTACAATAGAATTGTCGGGATCTGTTGAGATCAAACAATACATATGCGGTCCAAATATCTACTTCCGTAACGGAAGATAACTACTCCCATAATTCGGAAAGGAAAACTCTTCATACATGCTTGTAAAATATGCATGGTGGGATTTGAACCCATCACCACTTATATGAATGGGAGGTGCTCATCACTATTTATATAAAATGGAGGTGAACTACCGGCTCTACTACGAGGTGATGTACAATATGACAATTGTATTGCACTAATACATATGCCGTTAATGATGATTTTATTAAATACGCCAACATTTAATGTGACAACTATATTACAGATTTAGGGGTCATTTATTTTTTCCACTTAAAACTTAATGGGTCTGAATCATAATTATTAAGTTGTTTTGTTTGTTTTTTAAGTGGTCAAACAGTTTAAAAATACCAAAAAACAACTTAAAATAAAAAGTAAAAAATCCTGACTTTTCACCTAATTGCAAATCACTGAATTGCATTAAATGCAATCCAAAATCTTCTCTTCCGATAATGTCCCTCATATATAACATATTTCCAATTTCATCATAATTATATATGGTAAAGAAATCTTTATTTTAATATATTACTTATTTTAAATAGTTTTAAAAATAAAAAAGAACCCTAATCACTTCTTATATTGGTGTTTAATATGAATATTTTATTATGATATTAGGGTAATGTATTTATATATTATTTTTTAGAGTGTTTTGTGCGAGTTTTCTTGCTGCCCATTTAATTTTTTGAAAAAAAATTTCTTTCTTAGTAAAAATGAAGTTTATTTGTAATCGAAGAAGAAGATCATGATTATATGTTATTATTTTTGGATTGTTTTTATCCCATATTATATGTATAATTGTTTAGCATGGGTATAAATGTAAAATTACTTAGTTTCGGACAATTTTACTTTAAAAAAACAAACGTGTTGACAATACATTCAGATGTGAGAAAAAACAAACAAACATGTAATTTAAGTTCAGATTTCAGTCCCTATTCAGTTTTAAGAAAAATTCAGGACTATTAAGTCTTTAGTCAAAAAAAACAAACAACCTCTTACAGTAATATATACAAAGTTAATTTTGACCGAATCAAAAACACCCGCAGGTATTTTATTTGTGTATTAATTATTCTGAAATTTCACTTATTTAAACTAGAAAAACAATAAATATATATATATAGAAGCGAATGGCTCCATAAATTGGTAGGATCAATATAATGAGAGAGAAAGCTGGTGTGAAAAGCTCTAAAACTTTCGGCCTTGGTGGGTCTAGAAGATGTGTAACTTTCGATCTGGGTGGAAGGAAAAGGGAAGTAGCTTTGGGCTGCGGTGTGAGTAAGGATTTCAGGGATAGTCTTCATTCCATCTTTGTTGATAACATCAACCCGTCGGTGGATTCGACTTGTTTATGGTGTACTTTCAAAGCTTTTGGGAAAGTAAGGGATGTCTACTTGTCTTCAAAGACCAGTTCGAGGAAGTCCGGATTCGCTTTCATAAGATTTGAGACCATTGAGGAAGCAAACAAGGTGGTTATGTCGACAAATGGTATGCACATCCATGGGATGCTCAGTAGCTCGAAGGTGGCCTCTTATGGATGGAATAATCGCAGGTCTCATGTTGAAAGAGGAACTGGTTGGAATTATGATTCTGGTGTGTCTAGAGCTGATCGAAGTTTCAATCAAAACAGTTCTCTAAGTTTCAGTACGTTTGCAGATGTTGTTAAAAGAGAAAAGCAGAGGAACCGTGAAGAAAGAATGGAAAAAGAGAAAAAGTGCATGACCATGAGGTGGAAGAGGCAGAGGGATGTGGACAACTGGTTGTCCAAATGTGCTGTGGGCGTTTTAAAACAATTTGGCAATGTTTCTTCTGTGAGCAAGAGGCTAAAGGATAAAGGCTTCCGCTTTTCTTCTTCGTACGCAGGGGACAAAAGCATTTTGTGGGTGTTTGATTCAGAAGATGAGAAGAATGTTTTTATGTTGAATAGGTTCTTTTGGGATGACTGCTTCTCTTCAATGACTAGGTGGTCGGAAGCGATAATACCTCAATCTAGACTCTCCTGGATAAACGTAGTAGGTGTTCCACTGAGTTGTTGGGACCGGACTTTTTTCAAGAATCTGGGATGGAAGATTGGAGAGCATTTGCTAGTTGAAGAAGAGACTGCTCAAAGAAGCAGGTTCGACTTTGGAAAACTGCTGGTCTTGATTCCTCAAGATCGACAGATGCCTGTTAAGATTAAAGTCGATATGGAGGACTTCTCTTTTAATGTGAAGTTGAAGGAAGATCCGATGCCGATCGTTAGCTCCTGGTTAAAGATGTTTCTAGGCTTAGAGGATAACATTTCCTCGTATGGTTTGAACTTTTTACCTAAAATGGAAATGAAGGATTTTTTACCTGGGAAGACGTGGTGGTCAAAAGGTGCAGAGGTCAGTTGTCAAGAAGTCAGGATCTTGGGTGGTGTCAATGATGCTAGACAGCTCATGCAAGTTTTCAAAAGGGTGAGAAATGGGACTAATGTGCAGCAGTATAAAAGGATTGGGAAAAGAAAAGAAGACAATTGTGGGGTGGTGGGTGAAGGTAGCCTTTTATAGGAAAATATAGAGCATGTAGAGAAGGGTTGCCGTGTTCAAAATCTTTCAGACATAGATAGGGAAGACAGCTGGGTCCGAAAATCAAGAGTGAATCATGGCAAGTTAGAGACGGAAAAAGAAGGTTGGGTATTTAACAAAAGGTGGATCTGGTGGGCTTCAGAAGGAAGATGGGTTTGATGAGCCTTCTCATGGTTCTGTTGTGGAAGCTGATTTGGGCCTCGATTTAGATTATGAAGATGGTGAAATTAAAAGCCCAAAAGATATGTCTAGAGGTGGGAATGTGGAACTTTGTGGAAATGGCAGTGATGGCATGTAGCTATCTATTTTAGCTCATGTTACAGTTGAAGTTCTGAAAAGTAAATCCCCTATAACGCTTGGAAAATGGAGTGGCAAAAATCGATCTTAATCTTCAGAGAGACTTTCGATGAGAATTAGAGGCTCCAAGGATATGATCAAGAAGGCTGTGGATGGAAAAAGTCTGGTTCGAAAAGATGGGTCCATGGTCAGAGGTTTAACCGTTGTTTCTTCTGGTATTTTGAAGAAAAATAGGGGGATGCGTGGCACATTTTTGACGAGGAGTCACAGCATGACTCTAAGGAGTTTCTGTAATTCCATGATTCAGAATGCAGAGATAAATTCCAAGGAAGTTTGGAACTTGGAGGAAGAATTCGCGAAGGTTCTGGAGAAAGGTTTGGCCATCGGCCTCAACTTCAATGGGAGAAGGAAAGAGCTGCTTGAGATTATTGCTAAGAGGAAGGAGGTGAATGATAATAGGTTTCGTGACTTGGTGAGAAGTTTGGTGCAAAATCACAAGGATATTGTCTTGCTTGTTAATTAGTTTTCAGAGGTGGCAGACTTGCTCTGTTTTGCATGTTTTTGTTTCGTTGTTCTGTGTGGGTGGTTTGATTTCTTTTGTGTTTAGTGTGTATGGTTCGTTCTTTTGTTTTGGTTTTTTCTGGCTTTGTGTGGGATGTGCTCTGTCTCTGGTGGTTTGTTTTTAGTCCTTGCTGGTGCTTGTCCTTGTCGACCTTTTGTGTTTTATCCTTGGCCGTTTTGTGCCTCTGCTGAATAAATCTGCTATTATAAAAATATATATATATATATATATATATATATATATATATATAGAAGCAAGGTAGTTAAGTTCCACCACCTACATGGCTACATATTGAGGTTGTGGATTCGAATAGACGAGATATGGTTAGTCTAGTGGTATACCCTTCATATCTATGCCACGAGGTTACAGGCTCGAGTCCACCCCCCCCCCCCCCCCCCCCCAAACCCTTCCAAGAAAACCCCGAATTTATATAATAATTCAAAAAAATTTAAATAGCATAAAAAGAATACATAGTGCCAAGTTTTTTTTTTCTAGCTACTCAAGTTGTGGTTAGTGTTAGTATTTGGATTGTATTCACATGTGGACCAAACGTATTCAACTGATGTGAAAGTGGTCCAAATGGATTCAGATGATTTCAATTCAAGTGACGTTTGAAAGAAGAGTCCGAGAAGAAGCTAATAGCGAAAATGGCGCTGGAATCCATTCTTGCACGTGCCCGTACGAGCCGTCGGAAGATTGTTGTGCAACACTTGCATGTTGCTACAAGCCGGAGGTGTTGGAGAGCTTGAGGGTGCGTGAGGAACTATTTTGGGGCCTGGTATGGCATGTCAGACTCCTGGAAGGCATGCAGAAATATGTGAGATTTAGTTTTCTAGTTGGGGAAGGTTTTGTTTCAGGATTACTTGTTTAGGAGAAACTTGTTTGGTTGTTTCCAACTACCAATGGGGGTCTGATTCCTTAGAGACCAAGAATAGTGACCCCTATAAATGATGAGACTTATTCTTTGATTGATAACACTTGGAGAAACCAGTGAGACACCTAGGAACATTAGAGAGCGAATTATCTAGGGTAGACAATATCCGGGGGTGGGAGACCCAGAGGATATCCGGGTGGGGGCAGACCTGAGAGAAGATCAATGGAATATATGGGGGTGCACTCAAGAGGGATCTATATAGAGCATTGAGCTAAGAGCTCGGTTGTGAGCTTGGTTTCAGTAAGACTCAGTTGTAATTTAGGTTTGGGGTTAGAGAAAGAATATTGGAATTGTGTAGTTGTAACAATGTTTTACATAGTGATATTCTCTTGTCGTCCTGAAGGGCGTGGTTTTTCTCTATTTTTGGTTTTCCACGTAAATTCTTGTGTTGTGTGATTGAATTCTCTCATCTTATTTTTCTGCCAGTTTGCTTTATTTTTTATGTGGTGAATATTAGGCATGCGCTTCTGCGTCACCTTTTCCCAACAATTGGTCCGGTGGTAAACCCTTTACACATTTGACCACAAGGTTACGGGTTCGAGTTCCCCTAAAAAAACCCTGAATTTATGTAATCCTTCAAAAATAAAATATATTAAATAGCATAAAAAGAATACAGACCAATTAAAAGGAAAACAAAGCACAGTCATTAAATACAAAATGGCAGGTGTCTCTTTCGAGCTACTCGAGATACAAAGTGGCAGGTGAAGAGAAATAAATACACACCAAACAACACAAACACTACAACCAAAGAAGAGGCAGAACCAGCAGCAGCAGCAGCAAGAAGAAGAAGAAGAAGAAAAATGGAAAATACAAATTCATATACAGACCAAAGCTGTATATATGATCTATTGTATAGCCCTTGTTCTCTCTTTGAAAAACTTTTCAAGGCCTTTTACAAGTGCCTGGGAGGTGGTACTCATGATGATCATCAAGACCCCAAAACTCAACATGTTGATACAAACTCTCCTTCTGATGAGTCTGAAAGACAAATGAAATCTACTGTATGTTTCTCTCTCTCTCTGTCCATCTCTCTGTTTGTAACATTCCGGTAGTGCAGAGTAGATATTGACTGCTTCGGACACACTGTCCTGATGGATGTACTCAACATGTTTGTTTGATTAATGTTTGGTTTGTTTGCATTTATATATGTGTAGGAGGATGCATTTGCAGTGCTTATAAGACGGCCACAAAGGCCGCCAGGTAGCTCCGGAGGAGGAGGCCAAATCAATTGATTTCTGTGATTTCTACAACCTTAATTTGAAGTTTCTTCTCATATATGTATTTTTTTTTTGTTGAAGTTTTCACGTATATGTATTTGTGAGTCTTTTGATCATAGTTTTTATTGTGGGATTATTTGTATATAAATGTGTGTTTTTGTAAATTCGTGTCAGCATGTGGTAGAAACTTGTAACCCTATGACTTAAAGTACTAAATAATTTCTTCACTATCTTTAATTTTGTGAAAACAACTGGATTTGAACCATGTATGCATCTCCTGCTGATATTCTTTAATTTTCTTTCTCGAATTCAGTGATTTGATCAATATATAGTTGACCTTACAAGATAATGATTTTTCATTCTTGTTATGTTTTCATCCAACAATTATTACTCTTGACCATCTAAAGCTCAAACAAATATGCAATAATGAGTTAGAAATTAGCATGAATGGGATTGGTCAAGTTGAATGTCTCTTACACCTATCTATGTTTGAGTTATCTATACAATGAGGTTGTAGATTCGAGGAAAACAGATTAAAATCAACATCGGTTATTCTTTAACCCTTACTACAATAGTTAACTCGTGGTAATTAAATAAGGGGGAAATTTCACAAAAGTTTCTATTTTTTTTAATTTTTGTGAAAAATCACATTTTTTAAACGTCTCTATCATATTAATAACTTTAGTCCCTAATTTTTTCAAAATACTCACTTTAATCATTTCGTAAGTTAAATGTTAGTCAAACTTAACAGAATTAGGGTTATTTTGATCATAAGGCAAGTACATTAAAAAAGAGTTGTGCTATAGGCACACCCTTACCGGTCTATTTATGTCCAACTTTTTAATTATGTAGTATTACTTTTTTTCCTTTATCAAAATTACTTAAAGGGACCTACAATTTAAGGAAACAAAATCTTCTACAAAATAAATCTAACAAAACCCCACATTCCTTTTCCAAAAAAAAAAACCACATTCCTGTAATATGTTTCTTGATAATTTTTTTCATGAACTCTTAAACCCTAAAATTTACTTCTTACACACATACAAAATATTATGGAAAAGTCTGAGAAAATAGCAAGCATATGGGAGAATTGTCTGAGAACGATATCAAACATCTGAAAGAACTGTCTGAGAATGACATGAAGCATCTGCAATAATTGTCTAAGAATGATATAAAGCATCTAGAAACAATTTCTTCTCTAGGAGTAAGTTTGAAGTTTACTTTTTCCTTATAATGATATTGTTAATAGCCAAATTTGACTTGGGACCAAAGAGAAATTCTCCATCTTCCTAGCCCGAAGCCCAGACCTAGGATTACCCACCATGGAACCGCGGGTCCCGGGATCGAGCTACGGAGCCACATCGCAGAAGCGACGAAAGGACGTCGAGCTCTGAAAACACTCGAGATGAAGTCCGACAAGGTCAGGTCGAGCCCGTAACACCAAAGCAAGAATTCAGGGAGGGCCAGATGCATGACGATCCGGGCTCCCCGAAGCCAAGACTGCCTTGTAGCTTCCCCAGAAGCCCACTATTCCCTCCAAACTCAGGGAGGAACCTATTAGGCATCAAACCCACACTACAATATTTCTCTATCTCATCGAGGGAAGGTTCGGGCCTATTTAGGTAAGCAGGAGGAAGCTCGTCGAAGTCCGTTACCATTGAAGAACGCCCGCAGAGGGCATTTAAAGCTACAAGGAACCTGGGAAAGTAGGACCAAGCTCCCAGTACCCAGACCAGGGCATGAATATACCTCGCTCCAAGAAACAGTAAACGCCCTACTCAAAGACCTCTATGAGGAGTAGCACCATGAAGATACACGGGATCGCATCTGCAACATTACGTGTAGATCAAATGATTGAATCCAAAAAGGAAACAAACTCATCTCCACCTAAGATATTCTCGAATCGGTTATTATTCCAAAGTCAATGACTTTTAAATGAAAGATCCCGCAAGATAAGGAGGGAGAGGATTGAGAGAATCAAGGTGGGAGAATCGTGAATTTAACCTATCAAGACTATGCATAAATAAAGGACTTTTCTTTTGGATCAGGGACTACATTTCGACAGGCATGAGACGACCATCCTACTGTACCCCAAAGAGATCGAAAGTATTTTGAGAGATTTTTGTACATTACACACTATAGATAATAAAAGCCATTTTGTTCTTTTTAGTCTTGGATGTGTAGTCGTCGTTCGAGCAAATCATTTTAAATAATCAACCCCCGGCCATCACCTTTCTGGTAGTGGTCTTGAGGGTGTTAACTGATATTTCTCATCCTGAGTAAATTTTTCGTTAACACTTTCTGGCGCCGTCTGTGGGAACTATCCACACCTAGTTTATATTTTTGTTATTTTAAAGGAATCATGAGGCTCCACTCTTCCCAAGGACACCCCATGGCTTCGGAGCAACCTTCGGCTACGTCAACGCAAAAGGCCCCTAGGAAGGGGAGGAAATCCGGGCACCGTAGTCAAGTGCAGGTCCAAACAACTAATGTGCGGGCTTCTGGCCCTCCTATGATAAGCCAGGCCTCGCTCGATCAACAAGCGGCAGCCTTCGTGGAAAACATTCACCTCTCCGTCTGCTCGTTGAAGGCATCTCAGTCCTGTCGAAAAATCCAAATGCTTAGGGAGAGCCGAGCAGACCCGGAACCAGGAAGCCTGTTTTTGATCGCTTGGGACCTCCTCCTCCAGAGCCAGCCCGTGAAAGGATTGGGCATCAACCTTCGATCCGGTATAGGCTAGGGCCTATACCCCCAGTTCCTAGAAGACCATCGCAATACCATCCCAAGCGTGTTAAGTCCGCAGCGGACGCTCTGACCCGAGAACAACGCGAGGCTCCTCACCCGGCGGCTTCAAAGAGGGAAGCCCGGGCTCAAGAGGAGGGAAGCCGGAAAACTTCCCGGGTAGATCCGGCTCATAAAGAAGACCGGGTGGAGGTCGCCAGTTCATCAGAGGGATCTGATGGTGAAGAATTCGAGGTCGATTCAAAGAAACCCGGTAACAGGCGATTGAGAGATCAGCTGGCAAAACTACAAAAAGAGGTCCAACAGATAAGAATGGGAAAGAATATGGAGGCTAAGAAGGACCTTTTGAGTAAGATGAACGCCCCTTCACCAGAAGGATCCGGGAAGAGGAGCTCCCACCAAAATTTAAAATGCCGACAGATAATTTTTCCGGAACGGAAGACCCTTTGAGCCATCTAGAGTGCTTCATCTAGGAAATGGAAATCCAGGATATCACTAGGGTTGCCATGTGCAGAATGTTCCTGACCACCCTGACCGATTATGTAAAAACTTGGTTCAGGAAGTTGCCCGCTGGTAGCGTGGATTCTTTCACAAAGTTATCAACAGAGTTTTGCTCACAATTCCAAGGAGTCAAGCCATGACCTAAATATCCCATACATCTTCAGTATATGGTTCAGGAGCGAGGTGAGACACTCCGGTCATTCGTGGAACTCTTTCATAAGAAATTCATCCAGATGGGAGTCTTCACCGAGAAAGAAAACCTCGCCAACTTCAGGCGGAACCTGTGGGAGGGAATACTTTTCCGATCCTTTTCCAAGTGACCTCCAGAGACTTATTAGGTGGCTTATGACTGAGCCCTTGAGCAGGTCAAAATTGACGAACAGCTCTAGGTGAAGATGGAGCATGATGATATGAGAAAGGTAAAACGTTAGAAAATAGAAGCTCTCAGGCCTGAGCCCATTAAAAACAATCAGAACAAACCTCCCAATAGATCGACATACTATTTCCCTGTTTCTCAGCTCAGGCAAGAGAGGTATCCGGCAAGGTAAACCCCCCAGCGAGTTTCGCCACCTCCCAGAACAGTAGCCCCTATAATGCGAGATGAAAAAAAATATGATTACTACACTCCTTTAAATGCTTCACGCGAAACAATCTACCTCACCATACAGGACAAGGGGCTACTCCAGAAGCCAGCTCCCTTGAAAGCCCCAGTCGATAGGAGGAACCTGTACAATTACTGTGACTTCCATGAGGGCGTGGGCCACAACACTTCAGAGTGTTATAACCTTCGTAACATGATCGAGGCGTTGATAAGGGTAGAAAGTTTGATATAGTTCTTACAGCAGGTCAGAGATAATATTCAAACCGGAAGGGAAGTACAAGCCGAGATCCGCGAGCATGCTGGGAAGAGAAAGGGGGAACAGGCTGATTTGATACAGCGAATTCAGGTGATACATACCATCAGCGGAGGACCCACACTGGCGAGTACCTCTAACACTTTTAGAAAAAATCATGTGAGGAAGATTCCTCGTGTAGATGAAGGTCATGGTATTTTCAAGGTCAACCAAAGCCCGGCTGGACCCTCTCAGTCGGCATAGATTGTTTTCACCGAGGCAGATGTCTTCAACACTGTGCAACCTCATGATGATCCCATGGTAATCACGATACAGATTGCCAACTGCATGGTCCAACGCGTGCTCATTGACACGGGCAGTAGTGTAGATATCCTCTTCAAGGATACTTTGGAAAAGTTGAATTTGAAGCAATGGTGTTACAATAGCTGCACAACCCCGCTCTATGGATTCACTGGGGATTCGATCATACCAGTAGGACTGAAGATCCTCCTAGTGATTGTTGGAACCGCACCACTCAAACAAAATGTTATGACAGATTTTGTTGTGGTTAACACCCCATCAGCCTACAACGCCATTTTAGGGAGACCATTCCTATCTTCCTTGAAAAGAGTCTTGTCTATATACCACAATGTCCTGAAATTCCCTATAGGGACCAAGGTAGGAGAGATACGTGGAGACCAGCAAGCAGCCAGGAAATGCTACACAGTGTCTGCCAATCCGACAGCTTTAGCCAAATAGTTGGTATAAGTTGCAATGATCCAGGATGCAGAGGTTCCAGGGATGGCTCTGAAGGATGTGAAGCCCGCTGATCATCCTGAAAATGAACCCATAATCCCAGATGAGGAAAACAGAGCAAGGAATGGGCCAGCGGGCAACCCGTGGATAGACTATAGGGGATACCTATCAGAAAGGACGACCCCTCCAAGGTTGTTAAGGTCGAAGCTACCCTCAAACCGGAAGTAAAAGAAGGTTTGATCGGGCTTCTCAAAGAATTTAGCGACATCTTCGCTTGGAGTCATGATGAGATGCCCGGGATCCCAATCTCATTGGCTGCTCACTGATTAGCAGTGGATCCAACCTTCAAGCTCGTCAAGCAGAGAAGGCGTCACTTTAACACCGAAAGAAACGCTGCGGTTCAGGAGGAAGTGGACAAATTAATCTAAGCAGGTTTCATCAGAGAGGTGCGTTACCTCGAATGGATCGCCAATGTGTTCATGGTCACGAAGGCGAATGGGAAATGGTGTATGTGCGTCGACTACACCGACCTCAACTGGGCATGCTCAAAAGACAGTTTCCCTCTACCAAAGATCGATTAGTTGGTCTACTCCACATCTGGGAACAAGCTTTTGAGTTTTATGGATGCGTTCTCGGGGTACAACCAAATTAAAATGCACCCAGCTGACCAGGATAAGACCAACTTCATTACCGGACAGGGTCTGTACTGCTACAAAGTGATGCGGTTTGGCCTTAAAAATACGGGGGCTACATATCAGCGGCTAGTTAACAAACTGTTCAGGCCTTAGATTGGAAGGTCGATGGAGGTATACATCGACGACATGATCATAAAATCAACAACCGTAGAAGGACATCAGGACGACCTTCATAGGACCTTTCTGATCCTAAGTGATAACCAAATGCGATTGAACCCCTCCAAATGTGCTTTTAGGGTAATCGCGGGGAAGTTTCTAGGCTTCATGGTTCATGAGAGGGGCATAAAGGCCAACCCAAAAAAGATCAGGGCTATCTTGGACCTAGAATCCCCTACATCACTTCAATAGGTACAAGTCTTGACAGGGAGAGTAGCAGCGCTCAACAGATTCATTTCTCGCTCCACCGATAAATGTCTCCCTTTGTTCAAAGCTATCAAGCAAGGGAAAAACATGAAATGGAACTAGGAAAGCTAGCAAGATTATCAAGCCTTGAAGAAGTACCTCACAAGCCCTCAATTGCTAGTTAAGCCAGTTCCTGGTGAGGAACTACAAATCTACTTAGCTATCTTAGAAACTGCAGTAAGTGGAGCTTTGATCAAGGAATATGGAGACAAGATTCAACGACCCATATACTACGTGAGTCATGCTCTAACCAAGCTGGAGAAAAATTATACCCTTCTGGAGAAGCTTGCCTATGCACTGGTGACCTTAGCCAGAAAGCTTCGGCCCTACTTCCAGGCTCACTCGATAGCAGTGGTGACGGACCAACCTCTCCGTTAATTTTTACAGAGGCAGGACGTATCTGAAAGGCTGGTTCTGTGGGCCCTAAAACTCACCCAGTTTGACTTAAAGTATAAACCTAGGGCCGCAATCAAGTCCCAGGCTTTGGCGAACTTTGTGGCAGAATTCTCAGCTCTCCCAGGGTAAACGACCTCCTCAGCGACACATATAGCTCCTGAGAAGACTTCAGAAATCAACGGCTTGATGAAAAGTTACAAGTCCTGGATCCTCTACACAGATGGAGCGTCCAGACAAGCGGGGGGAGGAGCTGGCGTGATTTTCATAGACTCAGAGGGGGCCGAATTCTGTCACTGTTTTAGATTCGAGTTTAAGGCTACCAACAATGAAGCGGAGTATGAAACCTTCCTAGCCGGGATGAAGGTAGCCGTTGAGCTTAGGGCATACTACCTGCAGATTAAAAGTGATTCACTGCTTGTAGTTAATCAGGTTTTCGGGATTTACCAGGCAAAAGGGGATAACATGGTTGCCTACCTGAAGTTAGTCCAGTCACTTAAGAATAAATTTAAGGGACTCAAGATCGAGCAGGTGCCTCGACACCAGAACCATCAAGCAGATATCCTAGCAAAGATAGTTGCAAATGGGGGCCAAGCCTTACCATGGGGAATTCCCCTCCAAGTGATCTACCAACCAAGCATAACCGCGAGAAAGGAAATCTGCCCCCTGGATCGCTAGCCTTACTGGATGGATCCGATCATTGCCTATCTCCAAGAGGAAAAGCTTCCCTAGGATCCCGACCATGCCCGAAGAATTAGAAGACTATCTGCCTGATATTGCCTAATAGATGGATACCTCAACAAGAGGGGAAGGTCCCTCCTTCTGCTCCGGTGTTTGCATCCCGATGATGCCAAATGGGCATTAAGGGAGGTTTACTCTAGGGACTGCGGGAATCACATCGGTGGTGAAGCTTTAGCTTATTAAGTGCTCCGTATGGGGTACTACTGGCCAACTATCCACCAAGACACAAGAAGCTTTGTACAATCTTGTGAACCGTGCCAAAAGACCTCGAACTTGAGTCACCTCCCACCAGAGTGACTGTCGTCTCTCAGTTCGCCTTACTCCTTTGCCATGTGGGGAATCGACCTAATCAGACCGCTTCCCACCGCTCTTGGGCAAGCTAAGTATGCTATTGTGGCCATCGATTATTTAACAAGATGGGTCGAGGCGAGGCCCATTTCCTGAATATCATAGAAGAATACTACTAAGTTCATCAAAACCAACATGGTTTACAGATTCGAGACCCTTCTCATCATTGTAGCCGACCTAGGCAAGCAGTTCGATAACGCATGATTCAAAGACTTCTGCGAAGGTTTAGGGATCGACCTCAGGTTCGCTTCAGTAGCCCATCCTCAGACCAACGGGCTGGTGGAATCCACCAACAAGACTATCAAGAAACTGCCGAAGAAGAAATTACAGCAGAAGAAAGGCAAATGGGCCGATGAGCTGTCCGAGGTCTTCTGGGCACACTGGACTACAAAAAGGACATCCATTGGGGAAACACCCTACTCCATAGCCTTCGGAGTTGAAGCGGTCCTTCCCATCAAACATAATTTGACCTCAATCAGGGTGTAGCACTTTGAACCCGAAAGCAATGAGTTCAAGCTCTGAGCTAATCTAGATCTCATGGAAGAGAAACAAGATCGGGTAGCCAAGAAAGTGGCGATTTACCAAAGCAAGATGGCTAGGTATTTCAACAAAAAGGTAAGAAACCAGAACTTCAAGGAAGGGGATTTGGTGCTCAGGAAAGTGACTTTGAATACTCGGAAAAGATCGGATGCAGTCCTAGGGCCAAACTGGGAAGGGCCATACTTGGTGAAGTTAGTAGCTCGCAATGAGGCGTACAAGCTCGAAGACATGGATGGTTGACCCATTGACCACACCTGGAATGCAGATCACTTGAGGAAGTTTTATCCCTGAGCAAGGGACTCTTGAGCAGATTACCCCCATTTAGGTTTCAGTATTCAATAAAATTCCCAACAAAAATGTACTACATTTCGATCATTAATAAAGTCTGCTATTCCTCCATCACCGACTATGTTCTACATTTATTTCTCCATATACCACTAGGTTCTCCACGAATTAGTTCGCCATAATCGCCTTCAGACCTGGGACTAGCCTGGGAGCCCCCCCCCCCCCCCCCGCTGCCCCTGATGCCTTGGTCAGGCACCCCCCCAAGAAGGATCTGAGTGTAAGAGCATAGTTGCCATCCAGATCTCGAGACTAGGGATTAGCCGGGGAAGCCCCCTCGCTACCCTTGATGCCTTGGTCGGGCTATCACCCCTAAGAAGGGTCTGAGTGTAAGAGCATAGTTTCCATTGAGATCTGGAGACCAGGAAATAGCTAGACAGCCCTCATGATGCCTTGGTCGGGCTACCAACCCCAAGAAGGGTCTGAGTGTAAGAGCATAGTTGCCATCCAGATCTCGAGACCAGGAAATAGCTAGATAGCCATCCTGATGATTCGATCGGGCTATCTCCCCCAGAAATGGTTCAAACATGAGTAATTGTTTCATTCATGGGATTGAGGTCGCTTCGATAAACATGTCATACATTGCTGATTTAAAATTTGAATGATGGATCATTAGAGATAGGACTTCCTGCCAAATGCTGAGTGACCACCCAGCTAGCAGGCTTAGTGAATCCTTAGTTTCTCCTTATGCCATCAAGTCAAAGTCAGGTAAAGGGGGAATGAAGCAAGGATTTTTCAGTCAAGTTGGAAGCTCATAGTTAAGATTAGTCAAAACAAATATGAAGGAAGTTGTAGCAAATTCTCATTAATAACGATGGAGCCTATTCCCTAGTAAGGCTACATCCATCCAGTAGGGAGCCCAACCCCCGGATCGGAGTTTAAAAAAAAAAAACAAGACAACCCAGTGTTGATCACGCGGAGTAGCATCAGAAATCTGCAGATATTTATTCACCCTCCGGGAATCGAAGGGATCAGCGGTTGGGAATTTTAGGTTCAGGTAATTCCTCGAAAGGTTAGCCTTCAAAACAGTTTCAGACTCAGTTGGCAGGGAATCCCGATCCCACGATGGTTTATCACTGAAAATGGTAGGGACCGCGAACTCTTGCCCGCCAATGAAGATTGAGCTTCCCCAATCACCCCCTGCCAAGATCCACTCTTCCTTCCAAGGTGGATCCTTTCTCGAAGCACTGGGAATGATAAAGTTGAGCTTTTTCTTAGCTTTCGCATAGAACTGACCTCGATGAGCACCGGACAGGCTCCTAATCTGAAAGAGGTAAGCCAGCTCCTCTGCTTTGGGCTCCCTGGTCACCTTACTCAGCTCGTACTATTCCCTCCACAGCACGAGAAAGCTGACCAGATGCCTCCAAAAGCCGGGCGTCAGCTGGAGATGAGCCAGTTGAAGGGCATTGAGAGCCCGTCGGAAGGTAGGATGGAAGGGAAGCCTGACCCCATTCTCGAGAGCTACCATATGAATTGGAAGCACGCCCTTGGGAGGACTAAAGACGTCGTAATCTTTGGGAGGAACTGAGATAGAAATACTATCAGGGATGCCGTACTTGGACCTCAGACAATCGATTAAAGACGGGTCGATGAAAGAATCGGGAATAACCCTGAAGTCTTAGAGAGGAACTCTCCAGAGGAGGCCCGGCCACCGTAGCCTGGCCCCTCCCAGCGGCGTCGTCCCTGTTCTCTCCGTCAGAGTCTTCATCAACCAATTCTAGAGGGTTGTCAGGTCGGTTGGAGAACCCGGTTCCAATAGCTACGTTTCTATTTGACCGCCGTCGTTGCAGATTCGGAGGAGAATCATCACTATCGAAGTTCTTTCATGCCCATTTTTTGAGAGCGAGAATGGTGACTTTTTCACCATCGACAATGGAATCGACGGAGTCTTGGCTATTTTTCTACATGATAGGGTAAGGTTCGCAAATCCAACGAAAGGACGATGAATTTTCTCTTTACAGGAAATTTGAAATTTGAAAGAAGGAAGAAGTATGAGGAAGGAGATAATAAAGCCGGGTTTAAATAGGAATGGATAGAGCGATGACGTCAGCAACACAAAAGCAAAATCTTCAGTGGGATCGCCTCGAATCGCAGAATGGCCGTAACGCAGCCGGATTATTTTGAGAATACACCGGTCTGCACTTGCCATATCATTTGGGCAATTAATGAGAATATTTCCACCAAGATTCTGGGTATCGGTAATAGAGGGAAACTTTCTCAATTAGAAAAGGGAATCTGACTCCAACCCCGAAACTCAATCACCGGTGTTCAAGTAAGAGGGGACTTCTGTTAATAGAAAAATTTGGCTTGGAACCAAAGGGAAATTTTTCATCTTCCTAGCCTGAAGCCCAGGCCCGGGATTACCCACCATGGAACCCCAGGTCCCGGGATGGAGCTACAGAGCCACCTCGTAGAAGTGAGGAAAGGACGTCAAGCTCTGGAAACACCCAAGATAAAGGCCGACATGGTCAGGTCGAGCCCGTAACACAAAAGCAAGAATTCAGGGAGAGCCAGATGCATGACAATCCGGGCTCCCCGAAGCTAAGACTGCCTTGTAGCTTCCCCAGAAGCCCGTTATTCCCTCCAAACTCAGGGCGGAACCTATTAGGCATCAAACCCACACTACAATATTTCTCTATCTCATCGAGGGAAGGTTTAGGCCTATTTTGGTAAGCAGGAGGAAGCTCGTCGAAGTCCGTTACCATCGAAGAACGCCTGCAGAGGGCATTTAAAGCTACAAGGAACCTGGAAAGTAGGACCAAGCTCTCAGTACCCAGACCAGAGCATGAATATACCTCGCTCCAAGAAACAGTAAACGCCCTACTCAACGACCTCTATGAGGAGTAGCACTATGAAGATACACGGGATCGCTGACAAACACGTTTTTTCCCTTATGTCTTTTTAAAAGATCAGTCTGTCAATAATATTTTAAGAAACCTCACAAAGCCTAAATCAGTTTGCAAACATAAATATAGCGGCAAGTGGGTGTCGTCCACAGGGAGCGGAGTTAGCCAAATTAGTTAAAGCTAAAGCAATGGTATGTATATATATAATAGCAAAACATGAATTGGTGAAAATGTAGATTGTGAACCAACTCTAAATAACACTAAATTAAATATGTAAATAAAATGAAGGGGGAATATGGAGTGAAGGATATATAGATGATGGAAACTAAGGAGTTAATGGATTCGAAAGCAACTACTGGCAATGTAACAAACTTGTCAATAGCACGGCTCTTCAAGGTAACCGACCTAGGATGTATAGAGTCGGTTATTTATCCCTAGAAGGTGGCCAACCAAGGATGTCTAGTGCGGACCACCTATTAGGGATTAATCCTTGTAAACTACCAACCTAGGATGTATAGAGTTGATTGTTTACCGGATTCTAGATATGAAGCTCGTCTACCTAACATTGACTCAACCGATTACAAATAGTCACCCTAGGATGTATAGTGATGACTTCTAACTCTCTCACGGATTCCGACCTAGGATGTATAGTGCCGGAAACAAGATCGAGGTTAGATTAAAACCGCGGTTCAAGAGTCGGAATTCATGACTTTTCGTCTATTCTTTAGAGCATTAAACAACTAAATAGGATGTATATCTAGATGCTATACTCATACATAATAAAAAGACATCTTGCAAAGATCATGTATCTATACAAGAAATCAATGATAAACATTCACAACAAGAATAGATCAATGGAAGATAGACATGAATATCAATATAATATCAAGTTTATGTACAAGCCCAATATTAAACTTACTACTCCATCAACCCCTTAGAGGGGATTTAGCTACTCATTACAACTAGGAAATCAGTAGAGAGGAGAAAGAAATAACCCTTGGAGAACATCTCCTTCCTTGAAGTGGCTCCAATCTCCTAACTTCCTTGAAGTTGAGTAGAGAATGTAAGGATGAGAGGTAGAGAGAGAAACTAGATCTAAGAATGCTTAATCTATCCTAAACGGAGTTAAAAGCTCCTCAAAACATTTCTATACTTTTCTATTTATACTAAATACAAAAATAGGTCACTTAAGCATTGAAAATCAGACTGGCGCGCTTGGAGTGCGGGTGGAGTGCGGGTGATTTACCCGCACTGTATGGGTTGCCTGCAACTTCAGTTCTCGGATCAGGACATTAGTGCGGGTGGAGTGCGGTTGAATTACCCGCACTTGACCCGTACTTGCCCGCACTTGGCATCGCACTGTGACCGCACTTCCCTCTCAGGTGTAAAATCTACCTTCTGTCTTGAGCAACAGTGCGGGTAGAGTGCAGTTGGATGACCCGTACAGTACCCGCACTCTAATGTCAGGTGCAATTCTACTCTTCTGTTCTTGATGCTAGTGCGGGTAGAGTGTGGTTTCATGACCCGCACAGTGCCCGCACTCTAATGTCAGGTGCGATTCTGTTCTTCTGTTCTTGGTGTAAGTGCGGGTGGAGTGCGGTTTGCTGACCCGCACAGCACCCGCACTCTAATGTCAGGTGTCTGAGCAGCTTCTCTGGTTTGGCATTAGTGCGGGTGGAGTGCGGTTAGCTGACCCGCACTGTACCCGCACTTTATCTCTGTACTTGCATTCTGCCCCGGCTATGCACATGAGTGCGGCTGGAGTGCGGGTAGAGTGCGGTTGACCCGCACTGGACCCGCACTGGACCCGCACTGTAGACTTTTTTGTGCTCCTTTGCCTTTGCTTTCGCCCCTTTTCTGCTGGAATCACCACAATATGCTTCCAAGCCTGTCTATGCATCATTTTCTACAAATAAGCACAAAACAACCCATAAGAGACACAAAAATGCACGAAAACAGAACATAAGGTATGGATCTGAGGGCCTAAATATAGTACATATTTGGCCCGATCAAACACCCCCAAACCAAACATTTGCTCGTCCTCGAGCAAATCTATTCAAAACAGTAAGACGCCAGCTGAAAGTAATTTCTATATACCTAAACAATACATCAACAATGTCGCAAGTCCCATGTGTGATATGATACAAATAGATGTGATAGAGAGGAGAAAAACATATGCACAAGATCAAGAGCAATTTGGAGACACCCAAGGGAGGCTCGTACGAACATGAATCCCACACCTAAAGGTATTCATGAATTTAGGACCACTTACTCCCATACCTTGAACAGAATTCGCTACAATTCTAAAGCTCACATGGATTCCCTCTTTTCTTTCCTCAAGAGTCCTAAGTTCCACACAACAAGTATGCAAAGAAGATTCTGCATAAGATTTAAGCAATGAACTATCCTAGGAACGAGTCACCATGCCATGGATGCGAAAGATCGTGCTTCAACCTACATTCCCAAACTAGACTTACATGGATCAAAATAGGGCTTTTCAACCGGTTATAGTGTGGCTGTGGGGTTGAATGAGTTTACACAAAAAATATGGAAATTTAGGAGTTCAAACTCACCAATCATGCTAGAATATATCCCTACTCCCACACCATGTTCTTTTCTTGCTTTAAATGCAACCCTCTAGGAAACCATTTAACCCACATTTTGCCCTCAACGTTTGCATTCTGTTTGGGCGTTTTTAGCATAAAACACTCTCATTATGGCACTTCAAGTACAATCTTTCTTTAAATTTTTCTTTTAACAATTTCCAAATAACAATGTTGTACTCCATTTGAGTTGTTACCATTTTCCCTTTCTTAGGCATTTAGAGTGCATAACTTACCCTTTTCTTTCATATTTTCAACATCTATCTCATTTTACCCACTGTGGGACCATTTTAACCCTTTTTCTCACTACCATTTCCCATCCTAACATGATTAGTACAAGGGTAGGCATGTGTTTAGCCTATTGGGTATATGGTTGAATGTGGTACCAAATGAAAGGGTAAGTGTTTGGCCTCAAATCGGCTTTGGAACACACAATATGGTAAGTGGTGTTTAGGCTATAGAGGTACTTCAATAAACATGCATTCCCTACTATCACTTCCACAACCATCTAAAAAGGGAATGAAAACATCCATCACGCATTCACAAAATAATGCAAGTCCTATGGCACATGACATACATGACGAGAGGCGTGTTTAAGAATAATTAATAATGCACTCAGAAAACGCACTTTCATGCTTGTGTTTGTGATCTCACGGGTATCTCCACTATTAGAACAAGACATGGGAACAATGAGTCCCCAATACTTTATACCAACGGGTGGGACTAACCCATGATGGTGCAAGCTAAGCCTCAAGTGGCACCAAACTATATCACAAGGTCAGAGCACATATAAGAAACTCGTCCAAAAGCACACTCTAGATGCATCATACCCATACTGGATTACAGTTTGAAAAATGGACAAGCAACAAAATTGAAAAATTGGACACTAAACTGTACACGGCGGAGGCGTGATGTACCCCCAAACCAAAACTCAACAATGCCCTCATTGTTGGAAAGAACAAGCAAAATCACAATAAATGGCGGAATGAGGGATCAACACCCCCAAACCGAATCTAGACATACATTCAAACATGCTCATTCATAATAACAAAAAAAAAAAAACTAAATCGCATTCATTGAAAGTTTTAAGTATAAAACCGAAGGTAGAAAACTCCCTTTAGAAGGAAGATCGTTCAATGTCCGTGTGTGTTGTTGTGTGCTTCCCAAAGATGTACAACCTAGCTTAAAACCACACAACAACTCTACCAACGAAAATTAAATGCGAAAAGAAAAGAAAAATAAGTCTAAGCCGTTTAAAAGAAAATACAAATACAAATACAAGCAATAAAAGTTCTGATCAATAATAAAGAACAAGAATGGATGGTCAATCATCGTCGGAAAACTCCCTCTCCGGTTCACTGGCGATTCCTTTGCCCTTGGGGTCAATCTCTGATCTGATCCGCTCTTCCTGCTCCCTCCTGGATCTCTCCATAGCAGCTCTGAGCTCTTCCCCATATGGGTCAATGTCTGGACCCCCTGAAGGAGGTGAGAAAGCAGCTGGCCTCTTCTTTTTCTGTGGATAACTCGAAAGACTAAGTGCCTCCCTCATGTCTGTGAGGTTGCCCCAAATGTCCGTGAAGTACTCATTTGCTTCCGCCCTGCTCTCAGTGATCTGGCTCCTGTTTTCGGTGACCTCGGTCCTGAGGTTCTCCAATCCGGTAAGCAAAGTCTGCCAAAGAACCTCTCCATATGTCTCCTGCGGGGGTGAGGAAGCAGCGGGCCTATAATCACCATAATCGATGTAAACCGGCTCCATATCTGGTGGTTTCGGGATGTCTTCCGGCTGTCTGCTCGTGCTGCCCCCTCGAGCAGGTTTTCTCCTCCCTGTTCGGACCCTGACACCAGAGGGGTCCTGCTCTCTGACCTGGTCATTCCATGTGAATCGCCCAACTGGCCCCAAACCGCATTCGAAAGGATCGGATCCAAAATCTACTCCGGCGGTTCTGCAGAATGCGGTGATGAGGCTAGGGAAAATGAGTGGCTGCTTGTCCACCCTGACCCCTCCCATCTCAAGGATCTCTCTCTCCATCAGAAAGCCGATGTAGACCAACTGATTCTGCAGTATACAGTACAGGATTATGGCTGCATTGGAGTTCACTGAGGTCCTGTGCTTTCTGGGGATCAAGGAATGGGAGATGAATACATGCCAGAAACCCAACTCACTCCTTAAGTTGGTGTGCTTCATACGGTGATCAGGGGCCACCCAAAAATCCATCGGACGGATCACTAACTGATTTGCAAAGTCCACATTTTGGGTCACAAAAAATTCGCTCCAAGTCACCCCTTGCCTTAGACGTCCGACTGCTTCGGGATCAACTGGAAGCTCAGTCCTATAATACCTGTTAATGTCCGCTATAGTCATCCGGACTTCTACCCCACGGACCAGAACCGAAGAGGAGCGTTGAAAAGTTTCAGGTACCAACCCAGCAAAGAACTCTTCGACCACACGTCGACAATACATCGGGGGGGGGGGGCTAACAAAGGTTTCCCATCCCCTTGCTTCAATCATTAGAGGAATTGGGGTGCCTTCCAGTTCTTCAACCACTATCCCCCTCTCCACCACTATGTCTCGCTCCCTGAAATATTCTAAGCGTTCCTCGAAATCCGGGTGACGGATGCACGGTGGTGGAACTTGGGGTCCTCTCCTCGGTCTTCGTTCGGAACCCTGACTGGTTTTCCTAGGCGTTCTCCTGGGTCTTCCTGACATCTGCATATTAAACACAGTTTTAAGGCAATGTTCGGATCAAAGAAACAAGAGGTTATGATGCAGGAATTTGAAAGGACAAAAAAAAAATCTGTCAAGAGGATAAAGTGTGGGTGAAGTGCGGGTGAGTGACCCGCACTGTACCCGCACTCTAACTCGTCACCAGACACCAGCAAATGCAGAGTTCAATTCATGTATACATCTGAAAATTCCAGTTCATCATCGAACGAATCAACAACAAAATGACTCTAACTCATGTATAGGCTTCCATTCAACCATATGAACCCAATTCATAGTTTGAAAATCTAATTGCAATAGAAAATCAATTAACAATGAATATATCACATGCAAAATAGATAACACCCATCATTCCACTCTCTTAGACATTAGCAAAAGCAAAAACAAGGGGTCAAAACCCTAACTAATGAAGTTCATGCATAAGAGGCAAAAGAATTGTGATAAAGAGGGTTAGGGTTTTTGATTAGAGATATGTGAAATGAAATTAGAGTAAGAATCCATACCTTAGTTGCCGAAAAATCGAAAACGTGGCACACACGGAATACCTTTAGTTGGGAAGAGGGAAAAATTTGAAGTTTGCATTTGGTTTTGTTCTTTTGTGGCAAGTGGAGCACGACAGGCATATATATACTGCGCGACAAAAGTGCGGGTGGAGTGCGGGTGACTGACCCGCACTTTACCCGCACTCTATTACCTGATGCCCTCAGAGTGCGAGATGAGTGCGGGTTACTGACCCGCACTCTAACCGCACTATTCCCCTGGACAGACTCCTGGTTTCTGCCCTGCAACTGTATCTGCACCAAAACAATCTCAAACAGTCTCAAAAGTTTACAACAACAAAACTAACCATCCGAAAAGTAAAAATAAAAATAAAAACAATAAAATAAATTCAAAAATGAGTGCAATTCACTCAAAGTGGGACCCGGTCAACCAAAGGAGGTTTGACCGGAATGGGGAGCACATTCAACTTGGCCACCCAAACCGGTGCCAAATGCCTATGCACTGCATCTCTCCCCACTCTCCTCATTGTCCCACTAGGTCCTTTCGAACCCATATTTGTTTAACCTTTGGTGGGTTCATCCTAGATCTAACTCTACTTGCTTTTAATCTTTGGAAACTAAAGCAATAAGCTTTAGTGTGCCCTTTTTTGGCACAAAAGTAGCAAGTAATAGGACGGTTAGGGAAACTCCCTGTTCGATCGTTGGCGTGGGCCACTTTTTGTTGTCCGAATCTGAGGGATTTGACATTGTTTTCCATCACAGCGAGTTGCTCAATCAAATCCCCCTCCTTGACCTTAGCCCGTTTCAACTCATCATCTTTTGTGCTCAACTGTTCATGCAATTCCCTTACCGCTTTTGCGGACTCCTCCACACCTAGTTGAAGTTTCCTTGTCCTTCTCCCATAGTCTTCCTCAAACTCTTCTGAAAGCTTTGCCAATGCATCTAAGTTCTTGGAGACTAACTCCTTTTTAGTGGCAAGCTCCACTACTTGCTCAGTTAACCCGTTGTTGACTGATGAGAGATCATGCAATTTAGTCTTCAACTGTACATTCTCTGTCTTCAGCAAATAAACCTCCAGTTTGAGCTTTGTGTTGTCTTGTTCAAGCTCACCTAATTGATCGAAGAGTTCAGTATTTGCTTCCTCCTCTTCGAATTCTGATTCTTGCCTCTCCTTGATGCAATCTTGGTTTCCCAATTCCATCTCCTTGACACCCTCAAAGGCTTGCACAAGGGTGAGCACCCGGCTCCTTTTCTTTCTGGAATTTGGTGCCTCCAAGACTAAACAATCTCTAACTTGGCTTGTTCCGGGGGATGTTACCTTGAAGTTCACACTCTTCCCTCCACAGCTGAAGGAAATGTCCCTAGAACAAATATCAATCACCATACTTGCTGTGGCCACGAATGGCCTCCCCAACAGTAGTTTCCAGTCTCTACCACTGGATTCTCCTCTTTTACAATCCAACACAACAAATTCTGCCGGCACCATCAAACCGTGCACATTCACATAAATTTCCTCCACAATACCAACTGGGTGATGGGAGAATTGTCAGCCATGATGAGAGTCTGGGAGGTGGGCTTGATTGACTGAATCTTCAGCTGTTTGTAGACCTCTAATGGCATCATATTGATGCTAGCCCCCATATCAAGGACCGCTCCAATCTTTGGTGAATCCTCAATTTGTACATCTATGACGAAACTCCCGGGGTCTTCAAGTTTAATGGGGGAGTCTATGTCACTTCCCCTATCTTCCTTATCCGCGACCTGTACCATACTTGCTTCGGTTTCCTCACTTCCCAACTGGACAACCTCTAACACGTTAACATGTTCATTGGAGCTTGATGCCTTCTCCTTGTTCTTCATCAATGCATCAAAAATCTGTGCCAACTGAGTTTCCATCTTCTTCAGTGACGCTCCATGACTGTTGGCTCTCTAATCATTGGACTGCATGTAAGCTGACATTCGTTGCTCAGAGGCATGCAAGGTGTTCTTGAGGGCTTTCGACCCGATACCAACAATTTTGATAACTGTACTCACTATCTCCTCTAGAGACTTGTCCTTTGGTTGGCTAGCGGAAGCATGGGAATTGAAGTTGGATGGTGGGTTACTACTTGAACCTCCATATTGATTGTTGTTATTTCCCCCTTGATTGTATCTATTGTACCCCCGGTTTTGGTACCCTTGGTTGTTGTTTCCACCTTGGAAGTTGGTGTTGCCACCTTGGTAATTGTTGTTGCCACCTTGGTGTGTGGTTGCTCCTAGGTGGTTGTTGTTGGACCAAGACAAGTTTGGGTGATTTCTCAACCCTGGATTGTATGTATTCGAATATGGGTCATTCCTAGGCTGCCATGGAAATTCTCCAAGGGCTTGGGCTTGCTCTTCCTGACTGAAATGCCCTTCTCCCCCTTCAATCTCCCCCATGACTTGACTAACTCCTTAGGAGGACCCTGGTTTTCCGGCTATCAGCTCCTTGATTGATTGAAGTTCCTTGTTCATTCTGGACATCTGGATTTGCACTTGGGTATCCTGACCCACTTCTATTCTTCCACCACTCCTCACATGTGATGTCCTCCGTTGTGAGTTCTGGGCAATCTTCTCCAGAATGTCATAAGCTTCAACTGCCCTCTTGTCTGCAATGGTACCTCCGCATGCATTATCCACCATCATTTGGGTTATCGATGAAAGTCCACTATAGAAGGAGTTAACCTTCAGTTCTGGATGGTATGTATGCGGTGGCATTTGAGCTAACAATAAGTTGAACCTCTCCCATGCCTCATGGAATGGTTCACCGTCCTCTTCGACAAAGGAAGCCATCTTCAACCGTAGGTCTTTAGCCTTCTGTGACGGAAAATACTTGTTGAAGAAAACCTTGCAGACTTGGCTCCATGTCACCAGTGATCCCAGCCTCAAGTTCATGTACCAAGTCATGGCTGCATCTTTCAGACAATATTGGAAACACCTCAGATGAAGCTGCTCCCTTGTCAATACTGCTTGGCGAGCCATTACAGGGAAGGTTTCTAGGGTGGCTCCATATTGTTTCATAAATTGGAGGCAATCCTCGGTACTTCGCCCACTAAACGACGGTAGGAGGCTGATGTGCATAGTTTTCAACTCGTACTGCCTTGTTACATCATCCAGTACTATGGCAGTGGGCACATTCCCTACAAACGGGAGAGTCTACTCACCCATGGTGAGGCCTAGCTCTTCATCCCCATGTACACTTCCCTCATTCTCTCGAGCCTGTTGCTCATTCTCTCTAGCATGCTGCTCATGCTGATTATGATCATCCATATTTCCCTCTAACTGCTCTATTCTTCTACCCAACCGATTGATGTTATCGATAACTGGCAACACTGTTCCTCTCAACGATCTTCGGCCGTGCATATACCTAAAATCCTGAAATTTCACAACAAATAAAGCACAACGTAAACGAGAAACAGATAGGGCAGAGCAGGAATATTACTAGACTAGCCTTACTAATGCAAAACTAATTAAACTAACATGCCTCTCCCCGGCAGCGGCGCCATTTGACAAACACGTTTTTTCCCTTATGTCGTTTTAAAAGATCAGTCCGTCAATAATATTTTAAGAAACCTCACAAAGCCTAAATCAGTTTGTAAACATAAATATAGCGGCAAGTGGGTGTCGTCCACAGGGAGCGGAGTTAGCCAAATTAGTTAAAGCTAAATCAATGGTATGCATATATATATATATAATAGCAAAACATGAATTGGTGAAAATGTAGATTGTGAACCAACTCTAAATAACACTAAATTAAATATGTAAATAAAATGAAGGGGGAATATGGAGTGAAGGATATATAGATGATGGAAACTAAGGAGTTAATGGATTCGAAAGCAACTACTGGGCAATAAAACAAACTTGTCAATAGCACGGCTCTCCAAGGTAACCGACCTAGGATGTATAGCGTCGGTTATTTATCCCTAGAAGGTGGCCAACCAAGGATGTATAGTGCGGACCACCTATTAGGGATTAATCCTTGTAAACTACCAACCTAGGATGTATAGAGTTGATTGTTTACCGGATTCTAGAAATGAAGCTCGTTTACCTAACATTGACTCAACCGATTACAAATAGTCACCCTAGGATGTATAGTGATGACTTCTAACTCTCTCACAGATTCCGACCTAGGATGTATAGTGCCGGAAACACGATCGAGGTTAGATTAAAACCGCGGTTCAAGAGTCGGAATTCATGACTTTCCGTCTATTCTTTAGAGCATTAAACAACTAAATAGGATGTATATCTAGATGCAATACTCATACATAATAAAAAGACATCTTGCAAAGATCATGTATCTACACAAGAAATCAATGATAAACATTCACAACAAGAATAGATCAATGGAAGATAGACATGAATATCAATATAATATCAAGTTTATGTACAAGCCCAATATTAAACTAACTACTCCATCAACCCCTTAGAGGGGATTTAGCTACTCATTACAACTAGGAAATCAGTAGAGAGGAGAAAGAAATAACCCTTGGAGAACATCTCCTTCCTTGAAGTGGCTCCAATCTCCTAACTTCCTTGAAGTTGAATAGAGAATGTAAGGATGAGAGGCAGAGAGAGAAACTAGATCTAAGAATGCTTAATCTGTCCTAAACGGAGTTAAAAGCTCCTCAAAACGTTTCTATACTTTTCTATTTATACTAAATACAAAAATAGGTCACTTAAGCTTTGAAAATCAGACTGGCGCGCTCGAAGTGCGGGTGGAGTGCGGGTGATTTACCCGCACTGTATGGGTTGCCTACAACTTCAGTTCTCGGATCAGGACATTAGTGCGGGTGGAGTGCAGTTGAATTACCCGCACTTGACCCGCACTTGGCCCGCACTTGGCATCGCACTGTGACCACACTTCCCTCTCAGGTGCAAAATCTACCTTCTGTCTTGAGCAACAGTGCGGGTAGAGTACGGTTGGATGACCCGCACAGTACCCGCACTCTAATGTCAGGTGCAATTCTGCTCTTCTGTTCTTGATGCAAGTGCAGGTAGAGTGCGGTTTGATGACCCGCATAGTGCCCGCACTCTAATGTCAGGTGCGATTCTGTTCTTCTGTTCTTGGTGTAAGTGCGGGTGGAGTGCGGTTTGCTGACCCGCACATCACCCGCACTCTAATGTCAGGTGTCTGAGCAGCTTCTCTGGTTTGGCATTAGTGCGGGTGGAGTGCGGTTAGCTGACCCGCACTGTACCCACACTTTATCTCTGTACTTGAATTCTGCCCCGGCTATGCACATGAGTGCGGTTGCGACCCGCACTGGACCCGCACTGTAGACCTGTTTGTGCTCCTTTGCCTTTGCTTTCGCCCATTTTCTGCTGGAATCACCATAATATGCTTCCAAGCCTCTCTCTGCATCATTTCCTACAAATAAGCACAAAACAACCCATAAGAGACACAAAAACGCACGAAAACAGAACATAAGGTAAGGATCTAAGGGCCTAAATATAGTACATATTTGGCCCGATCAATCGCATCGACAACATTACGTGTAGAACAAGTGATTGAATCCAGAAAGGAAACAAACTCATCTCGACCTAAGATATTCTCGAATCCGTTATTAATCCAAAGTCAATGACTTTTAAATGAAAGATCCCGCCCGATAAAGAGGGAGAGGATTGAGAGAATCAAGGCGGGAGAATCTTGAATTTAACCTATCAAGACTATGCATAAATAGAGGACTTTTCTTTTGGATCAGGGACTACTTTTCGACAGGCATGAGACGACCATCCTAATGTACCCCAAAGAGATCGAGAGTATTTTGAGATATTTTTCTACATCACACACTATAGATAATAAATCCATTTTGTTCTTTTTAGTCTTGTATGTGTAGTCGTCGTTCAAGAAAATCATATTAAATAATCAACCCCCGGCCATCACCTCCGTGGTAGTGGTCTTGAGGGTGTTAAGTTATATTTCTCATCCTGAGTAAATTTTTCGTTAATAGATATCAAGTTGTCGTTGTGTTGAAACAACTTTGTTTTTTTTTCTTTTCCACTATGAAATAAGAAGAAAAAAAGGAGAAAAAAGGAGAAAAAATAAATCGTTCAATGGAGATGAGAGAGACATATACATAGATCATATATGAGGTGTATTAAATTTAAAAAATAAGTAAAAAGGGTAGTTTTGAAAAAAAATCAAAAGTTTTTTTTGAAACATTTAATTTTATTTAATTAAATCAAAATTTTACAAAGTGAGACATAAATAGACCTATAGAAGTGTCAATAACACCACTCATTAAAAAAATCTATAAATCAATAATGGAGATCCATTGACGGATATCCATCGTTGATGAAGGTCTATCTAGTTCGTGTGGAGATCCAACCTACATCAACGGTGAATATCCAACCTCCATAAAAGTTAATTGAACATTTCAAGGACCAAAATAGAACCCGGTTTGCTTCGAGGGAAAGCAGAATCTCTCAAAATGTTAGAAAACACTAACAAATATAGCAGAGAATAAATTCATCCTGTTATTATCGATAGCAGCAAGCCTTTATTAATACAATAATTTTAAAATAAACAACATTGTTAATAGCCAAAATTGGCTAAGGACCAAAGGGAAATTTTCCACCTCCCAGACCTGGTTCCATACCCGAGAGTTTCACCAGGAGACCTCTCAATCCAGAGCCGAGCTACTATACCATCCCAGAAACAAGGGCGGGCTCCGGAAACATCCGGGATAGAGCCCGGACCGGAGAGCTTCCACCAAGAGACCTCTCTGTCCAGATCCGAACTGCGATACCACCCCAGGAACAAGGACGGGCTCCGGAAACATCCTGGATAAAGCCCTGAACGATCAAATCTAGCCCGCATCACCAAAACTAGAAGCTCCCCGAAGTCGAGGTCATCTCGCAAATGCTCCGGAGACTCGTCTGTACCTCGATTGACACAGAAGAATGTCCCTAAAAGGCCACGAGGTCAGTCGAAGCCACACCTAGCTTCAAAGGGTCAGTCGAGGCCACACCTAGCTTCGAAAAGGTCAAGGGAAGCCAGATTTGGCTCAAAGCTGGATGAAACTTCTCAGATATCAAGGTCGAAATACTAATCAACCTCTCTGGTTGATGCACCACACCATATCGTCATATCCAACGACATCCATAAAGGATCATACTGAAAGGATACGAGGAATGCATCATATCTGGAAACGTTACCTACATGCAGAACAAGTAATAAAATCCAAAAAGGAAACAAACTGATCTCCACCACGATACTCTCAATTCGGACGTCAATTCAAAAGTCAATGACATTAAAGCAAGAAATCCAGCCCGATAAGGAGAAGACTGAGAACATCAAGGGAGAATCAATCTGTTGACCTATAAACTATGTATAAATAGAAAAGAAAAGAAATGAAAAAGAGGAGACTACTATTCGACAGGCATACGACTAACAATCGACCATTCCCTAGAGAGAGTTGAGAGAAATGAGAGAAGAACCTTTGTATTTGTATACCATGCATGTTCAATAAAAACATTCTTGCTTACTTGTCACTTTATAAGTCACTGTTACATATACAATGAATTTTGGCCACCACCTACGTGGTAGTGGTCTCGAGGGCGTTAACTGAGATTTCTCATCCCGAGCAAAATTTCCGTTAACACTTTCTGGCGCCGTCTGTGGGAAAATCCTACACCCAATTAACCAATCATTTGCATTTATATTTTCATTGTTTTACAGGAACTATGAGGCTCCGCTCCTCCCAAGGCCAACACAGAGTCCCGGAGCATTCTCCGGCGAGGCCAACCCGAAAAGCCCTAGGAAGGGGGAGAAAGTCTGGATATAGTAGTCAAGCTCCGATCCAGACAACCAATACCCGGGCTACTGGCCACCCCATAGTGAGCCAGGCGGCACTCGACCAACAAGCGGCGCCCTTCGTAGAATCTGTCCGCGTCCGCCTCCTTGCTGAAGGCATCATAATCCAGCCAACCAACCTGAATGATCAAAGAGAGCTGAGCAGGCTCGGAGCTAGACCACCTGCTTTCGATCGCCTAGGACCTCTTCCTCCAAAGCCAGCTCGAGATAGATCGGGGCCCCAACGTTCGATCCGGGATAGGCTGGGACCCATGCCCCTAGCTCCGAGAAGACTTTCACAATATCAACCCCGGCTAGTTAAGTCTGCCGCGGATGTTTTTACCCGGAAGCCCTGAGGGCTATCTCATCCAACTACATCTAGGAGAACTACCCGGGCCCTAGAAGAGGAAAGTAGAAAAACTCCCCGAGTAGATCATGTCCAGGAGGAGGACCGGATGGAAATTGCCAGTTCATCAGAAAGATTCGACAGTGAGGAATCTGAGGTTAACTCGAAAAGACCTGGGAACAAGCGACTGAGGGATCAGCTGGCAAAGCTACAAAAAGAGGTCCAGCAAATAAGGAAGGGAAAGAGTAAGGAGGACAAAAAGAATCCCCTGAGCGAGATGAACGCTCCCTTCACTAGGAGGATCCGGGAAGCAGAGCTCCCCCCAAAATTCAAAATGCCAGTAGATAAGTTCTCTGGAACAGAAGATCCTCTAAGCCACCTAGAGAGCTTCGTTCAACAGATGGAGGTCCAGAACACTACCAGAGCAGCTATGTGCAGAATGTTCCCAACAACCTTGACCGACTACGCTAAAACCTGGTTCAGGAAACTACCCGTTGGAAGCGTGGATTTTTTCACAAAATTATCAACCGATTTTTGCTCACAATTCCAAGGAGTTAAACCTCGCCCGAAAGATCCCATACACCTTCAATATGTGATCCAGGAACGGAGTGAAACTCTTCGATCATATGTGGAGCGATTTCACAAGGAGGTCATACAAATGGGAGTTTTCACTGAAAAAGAAACCCTCGCCAACTTCAGGTGAAACCTCTGGGCAGGAAAGCTTTTCCGAGAGACCTCCCGAGACTTACTAGGAGGCCTATGACCGGGCTCTTGAGCAGGTTGAGATCGACGAACAACTCAAGGTCAAGATAGAACATGACGACATGAGAACGGCAAAGCGTCTGAAGAAAGAAGCCCCCAAATTTGAGCCAGTGCAGAAAGCTCAGAATAAACCTCCCAACAAGTCGACATATCGCCTCCCTGCTCCTCCGCATAGGCAAGAAAGATATCTAGCAAAACGAACCCCTCCCCGGGCTTCGCCGCCTCCCAGGACCGTGGCTCCAGTAATGCAAGGGGAAAAAGGGTATGACTACTACACCCCTTTGAATGCTTCCAGGGAAACAATCTATCTTGCCATACGAGATAAAGGGTTACTCCAGAAGGCCGCTCCCATGAAGGCCCCAGCTGATAGGAGAAACCGGTACAAGTATTGTGACTTTCATGAAGACGTGGGCCACAACACTTCGGAGTGCTATAACTTGCGTAACCAGATTGAGGCCCTTATAAGGTGAGGATGCCTGATCGAGTTCTTACAATAGGTCAGAGATAATATCAGGACTGGAAGGGAGGTACAAGCTGAAATCTGCGAGGACGCAGAAAAGAGGAAAGGGGAGCAGGCTGACTTAATGCAACAGATCCAGGTGATACACACTATTAGCGGAGGTCCTACATTGGCCGATGTTTCCAATAACTCCCGGAAAAAAAACCACACAAGAAAGGTTCCCCGCCTCGGAGAGAGCCGAGGGATCTTCGAAGTCAGCCAGAGCCCGACAGAGCCCTCCCAGTCAGCTCAGATCGTATTCACCAAAGCAGATGTGTTCAATACTGTGCAACCTCATGATGATCCTATGGTCATCACGATACAGATCGCCAACTGTCTGGTCCATCGCGTGCTCATGGACACAGGTAGTAGTGTAGATATCCTCTTTAAGGATACCCTGGAAAAATTGAACCTGAAGCAACATTGTTACAACAGCTGTACCACTCCGCTTTACGGTTTCACTGGGGACTCGATCATACCAGTGGGGTCAATGATCCTCCCAGTAATCATCGGGGTCACCCCGCTTCAGCAGAATGTAATGACCGACTTTGTTGTGGTGGACACCCCATCGGCCTACAACGCCATCCTAGGGAGACCTTTCCTATCCTCCTTGAAGGGAGTCTTGTCCATATACCACAACGTCTTGAAATTCCCGGTTGGAACCAAAGTAGGAGAGGTACGCGGAGACCAGCAGGCAGCCAGGAAATGCTATGCAGTATCTTCCAATCCTACAGCCCTAGCGAAGCAGTGTGTACAGGTGACATTGATCCAGGAAGACATGGATACATCCCAGATAATCCAGGAGGAGAAGGAGCCCGCGGAACATCCTGGGCATCCGGAGGATGAACCTATCATGCCCTACGAGGAAGAACGGAGTAAGAAATGGGCCAGCGGGCAGCCCGTGGACAAACTAGAAGAAATATCCGTCAGGAATGATGATCCCTCCAGGTCGTCAAGGTCGGAGCCACCCTTGACCCAGAAGTAAAAAGAGGACTGATTGATCTTCTCAGGGAATTCAGGGACATCTTTGCCTGGAACCATGATGAAATGCCTGGAATTCCAGCATCGTTGGCCACCCACCGGCTAGCTGTAGATCCAACGGTCCCCGTCAAGAAAAAGAGGCGTCACTTCAACGCTGATAGGAACGCGGCGGTGCAGGAAGAGGTTGATAAATTGATCAAAGCGGGGTTCATCAGAGAGGTACGTTACCCCGAATGGGTTGCCAACGAGTTCATGGTCACGAAGGTGAATGGGAAATGGCGTATGTGTGTCGACTACATCGACCTCAACTGGGCTTGTCCGAAAGACAGTTTTCCTTTACCAAAGATCGACCAGCTGGTTGACTCAACATCTGGAAATAAACTTTTGAGTTTTATGGACGCATTCTCAGGATACAACCAAATTAAAATGCACCCGGATGACCAAGATAAAACTAGTTTCATTACTGGGCAGGGCTTATACTACTACAAGGTGATGCCGTTTGGTCTGAAGAATGCAGGGGCCACATACCAGCGGCTGGTTAACAAACTGTTCAAGCCCGAGATAGGAAGAACGATGGAAGTATATGTCGATGACATGATCATGAAATCCCCAACCATAAAGGGACATCAGGAAGACCTTCGCAAAACCTTCCTCATACTGAGGGAAAACCAGATGCGTTTGAACCCCTCCAAATGTGCTTTTGGGGTAACGGCAGGGAAGTTTCTGGGCTTCATGGTTCATGAGAGAGGTATAGAAGCCAACCCAGAAAAAATCAAAGCTATCTTGGACCTAGAATCCCCGACCTCGCTCAAGCAAGTACAGATTCTGACTGGACGGGTGGCGGCACTCAACAGGTTTATCTCTCGCTCCACCGATAAATGTCTCCCTTTCTTCAAGGCCATCAAACAAGGAAAGAACATGAAATGGAGCCAGGAAAGCGAGTAGGCATTTCATGCTTTGAAAGAGTACCTAACAAGCCCCCCTTTGTTAGTCAAGCCGGTTCTCGGAGATGAGTTGCAGATTTACCTGGCTGTATCAGAAACTGCAGTAAGCGGGGCTTTGGCCAAGGATTGTAGCGACGGTTTTCAAAGGCCCATATACTATGTGAGTCATGGCTTGACCAAATCAGAAAGGAACTACATTCTCCTGGAGAAGCTCGCTTATGCTCTGGTGATCTCAGCGAGGAAACTTCGTCCCTATTTCCAAGCTCACACAATAGCAGTGGTGACAGACCAACCCCTCCGTCAATTCTTGCAAAGACCAGACGTGTTAGGAAGGCTAGTTTTATGGGCACTAGAGCTCACTCAGTTCGACCTAAAGTATAAGCCCCGGACTACAATTAAGGCACATGCTTTGGCCGACTTCGTGGCAGAATTCTCAGCGATCCTAGTTCCAGATGATCCCTCAGTATCAGACAAGGTCCCTAAGAAGATATCCGAGGTCAAAAATTGGCGCGGAAGGCTGCAAGCCATGGATCCTCTTTTCAGACGGAGCATCTAGACGAGCTGGGGGAGGAGCTGGCATAGTTTTGATAGATCCGGAGGGGACTGAATTCTGTCACTATTTCAGATTCGAGTTTAAAGCTACCAACAACGAAGCGGAATATGAAGCCCTCCTAGCCGGGATGAAGGTAGCCATTGATTTAAAGGCCGACTACCTGCAGATCAAGAGCGATTCATTGCTGGTTGTAAACCAGGTGACTGGGGTCTACCAGGCAAAGGGAGATAATATGGTCGCCTACCTAAATCTAGCTCCGCTGCTAAAAAGCAAATTTAAGGGACTCAAGATCGATCAGGTGCCTCGACACCAAAACCATCGCGCAGATGTTCTGACTAAAATAGCGGCGAACGGAGGCCAATCCCTACCAAAGGGAATTCCCCTCCAAGTAATCACCCAGCCAAGCATAACCACAAATGGAGAAATTTGTTCCCTGGATCGCTTACCTTGCTGGATGGACCCAATTGTCGCCTACCTCCTTAAAGGAGAGCTTCCTGAAGAGGCCGACCAAGCTCGAAGAGTTAAGGGACTCTCAGTTCGATACTGTATGGTGGACAGATACCTCTACAGGAGGGGCAGATCCCTCCCCTTACTTAGGTCCTTGCATCCCGATGATGCTAAGTGGGCATTGAGAGAGGTCCACTCTGGGGACTATGGGAACCACATAGGTGGGGAAGCTCTAGCCTATCAGGTGCTTCGTATGGGGTACTATTGGCCGACCATCCATCAAGATGCAAAGAGTTTTGTGCAATCCTGCGAACCTTGTCAAAGAACCTCAAACTTGAACCACCAGCCACCCGAGCGACTGTCGTCCCTCAGTTCACCTCACCCCTTTGCCAGGTGGGGAATCGACCTAATTGGGCCACTTTCTACCTATCCTGGACAGATGAAACATGCTATCGTGGCTATCGACTACTTCACAAGATGGGTCGAGGCCGGACCTCTTTCTCGAATATCAGAAAAGAATACAACCAAGTTCATCAAGACTAACGTGGTATGCAGGTTCGGGACCCCTCTCATCATTATAGCCGACCTAGGAAAGCAATTCGATAACGCCCGATTCAAAGAATTCTGCAAGGGATTGGGGATTGACCTCAGGCTCGCTTCAGTGGCTCATCCCCAGACCAACGGGCTGGTAGAATCCACCAACAAGAAAATCAAAAAGAACAGAAATCGGAGCTGGTAAATGGGCCGAAGAGCTACCAGAAGTCCTTTAGGCATACCGGACTACAAAAAGAACAGATACCGGAGAGACACCTTACTCCCTGGCTTTCGGGGTTGAAGTAGTCCTTCCCATCGAGCATAAATTAACCTCGTTCAGGGTACAGCACTTTGAGCTCGAAAGTAACGAAGTCAAGCTCCGGGCTAGTCTAGACCTCTTAGAAGAAAAGCAAGACCAGGTAGCAGAGAAAGTAGCGATCTACCAGAGCAAGATCGCTAGATACTTCAACCAAAAGGTTAGAACCCGAAAATTCAAGGAAGGGGATCTGGTACTTAGGAAAGTGACCCTGAACACTCGAAAAAGGTCGGATGGAGTCTTAAGTCCAAATTGGGAAGGGCCATATTTGATAAAGCTAGTTGTTCGCAATGGAGCTTATAAACTCGAAGACATGGACGGACGATCCATCTACCACACTTGGAATGCAGATCATTTGAAGAAATTCTACCCTTGAAAGGAGTTCTCAAGCAGACTACCCCCACTTAGTTTTCATTACAGGTCCTAATAAAGATGTACTACATCTCAATCATCAATAAAGTCATTTTCCTTTTCTCTTCCATCTTTGTCTCCAACTAGGTTCAACGTTAGTGACTATACCCTTGTATGGGAATTCGACATAAACCTCTCGAGACCAGTAGATAGCTCGATAGCCCTCCTGATGCCTTGGTCGGGCTACCACCCCTAAGAAGGATCTAAGTGTAAGAGCATAGTTGCCCTCCAGATCTCGAGACTAAGAAATAGCTCGATAGCCCTCCTAATGCCTTGGTCGGGCTACCACCCCCAAGAAGGATCTGAGTGTAAGAGCATAGTTGCCCTCTAGATCTCGAGACCAGGAAATAGCTCGATAGCCCTCCTGATGCCTTGGTCGAGCTACCACCCCCAAGAAGGATCTGAGTGTAAGAGCATAGTTGCCCTCCAGATCTCGAGACTAGGAAATAGCTCGATAGCCCTCCTGATGCCTTGGTCGGGCTACCACCCCCAAGAAGGATCTGAGTGATCAAAATCGCCATAATTCCCTACACGAATCTTAATTGCTGCTACAGATGCTACTCTGGATACCATTCAAGACCAGAAACAGAATAAAAGTTCTCAAAAAAGCGCTTCGATTTATCATTAAGGGTAAGGGGAGCCTATCCCCCGATAAGGCTACATCCAAATGAGGAGCCCAACACCCGAACTCGGGCTACAAAAGAAAAAGAAATGTTTTAAAAATTGATAATGGCAAAACAGGGTTCCCACCCCCTTTTCCGGGCAATCAAAAACAAGTCATCCGCTTCAAGCTTAGGGACTCTCATGGCTCCCCTCCGCTGGCCCTCCTCCTTTCTGCTGATCCTCGGCATCAACCCCCTCCACAGGTAGCTGTCCATCTGGGTTACCCCCGCCGACCGCTCTTCCATCTAAAGGCTCCATCGGATGATCAGCTGGATCTTCCTCCAAAACTTCATTAATTACGTCCATAACCTCATGAGGGACTGCCGCGTCAAGAAGGGCAGCCAAGGACCCCATCTGGCTCCTGTCGACCTCCATCTCTGTTAAAGGGGGATCCTCAGATGGGCTCATAACCTCTTCACCGGCTCCCGATTGGTCCTCCTCGGATCGAGAAGACATCACTTTGCTGGAAGACTCCCCAGGACCCGAGGTGATAAAGGAAGGAAGATGGAATGAGGGATCTGACTGAGCGGGCTGCTTCCCAGTTCCTGCTGGGCTAGAAGGGACCACCTTGTCGCCCTCAGGGCGAGATAACTCCGCAGCTTTGAGCATTATTTCCTATCTGTCCCAGCCCGCAATAGACGATAAATCAAAGGGAGGAGGAAGAGCTTCTGCGACCTGAAAGGAAGCATAAAAATACCTGTCACTAAAGGAGGTCTCCGCATCAGCTTGCAGCTTGGCCACCTGAGTAATCAGAGACCGGTTCTCGAGGTCCAGCTTCTTAGCCTCAGATCTCCAAGAATCCCGCTGCCTAGCCCGCCGAAGAGATTGAAGACGCTCCTAATCAAAAGATTGCTTCATCCTCTCATGATTAAAGAGAAGCTCAGCCATCTCGAGCTCGATTTTTCCCTGGCTGGAAGTCACCTCTTCCACTAAAGACCGAGCCTGCTTGAGCAGTTCCCTGGCTTTCTTGGCTTCAGCCTTGGCTTTTGCAGCCCCATCATGAAGGAGGGCTACCTGCTGGCCCATCGCGCATTAACCTTAAAGGCCTACAAAATACATAACTCAAGTTAGAAACTGAACGAATTAACAAAAGTAGCGTGAAGGAAATACAATTACCTCAGCTAAGATAGCAGATCCCTTGGTTATAAGGACATCCACAGGCATAGAAGCCATCTTGGAGATCCCGCCACCCGGACAGGACGCTATGAACTGCTCCAGGACCTCATCCCGCCCTTTCGAGCTCGGCTGGGGCCTGAACTGACTGGAAGGAACATTCGTGACACCTTTCCCAGAAGCAACACCTTTCCAAGAAACCTCTGAGGCTTCGGTTGTTGGAAGCGCAGCGGAATTAGGTGTTTGAGTCGAAAGGGTAGCAACTTTAGCGACCACGGCTGAGGGGGCAGAAGCAGCCGGGCCAACCACTTAGAGGGCTTTACCCAAAGCCCGGAAAGCCCGCAAGGCAAGAGTGGCCATCTTAGACCCAGCCGGAGAGATAGACGAAGCCAGGGCAGGTTCGACACCAGAGGAGGGAAGAGAAGCTCCACCTTTAGGAGAGCGTGAGACGTGACAGGTGGCCGGCTCCACGACAAAAACTGTAAATAAACAGATTGAAAAAGAAAATGTTAGAACCAAGCTAAGTAATAAGGCAAAGCAACACAAGGATACTTACGAGGAATTGCGTCTGAAATCCATAAATACTTGTTAACCCTATGAGGGTCAAAAGCTTCAACAGTAGAGAACTTCAGATTCAGATAATTCCTGGCTAGAATAGCCTTTAAGACGGCTTCGGACTCAGAAGGCAGGGAGTCCCGGTCCCAGGAGGGCTTGTCACTGAAAGCCGTAGGAACCTCGAATTCATGCCCTCCGATGAAAATCGAGCTCCTCCAGTCATCCCCCGCCAGGATCCATTCTTCTTTCCACGCGGGATCCTTCTTCTAGGCACCAGGAACGATGAAATTAAGCTTATTCTTTGCCTTGGCATAGAACTGGCCTCGAGGAGCCCCAGACAAGCTCCCAATCTGGAAGAGATAAGCCAGCTCCTCTGCACCTGGCTCCCTCGTCACTTTACGCATCTGGCATTGTTCCCTCCATAAGACAAGGAAACCAATCAGATGCCTCCAGAAGCCAGGCGTCAACTAGAGGGGAGCGAGCTGGATGGCGTTGAGAGCCCGCCAAAGGGTTGGATGGAGGGGAAGCCTGACCCTGTTCTCAAGAGTGGCCACATGAATCGGAAACACAACTTTAGGGGGGGGGGGGTTGAAAAACTCGTAATTTTTAGGACGTACCGAGATGGATACACTGTCGGGGATGCCAAACTTTAACCTCAAGCGATCAATCGACACCGGGTCAATGGTGGAATCTGGGACAACCCAAAAATCGTAGGGAGAGAGCCTCTCCCCAAAGGGACCAGGAGCCGAGACCAGACGCTCCCCCGCAGCACCACCGGCCGCTTCTTTGTCGGAGTCATCATCGACGATATCTGAAGGGTGGTCGGGATGGTTGGAGAACCCAGTCCCGATAGATACATTCCTACTTGACCGCCGACGTTGCGAGGTGGGTGGAGAATCGTCACCGTTAGAACTCCTCCTAGCCCGCTTCCCCAGAATAAGACTGACGACCTCCTCGCCGTCGAATATAGAATCAGTTGAGTCACGACTATTTTTCGACATTATAGAAGATGAAGAATATAGAAAGAAGCAAGCTCAGAGGAAAAGCTACGGAAATATTTCTAAGCAAAAATTTTTAGCTCGAAGAGATGTGAGGAAGATGAGGAGGAAAACAGACAGCAGGGCAACAGCACCGAGATACTCGTCTGGTAACGGCAAAAAATCGATTACGGTAACGTAACCGGATTAAACTCGAAAGCGGGCTAATCATCTCATGCCACATCACTTACGCAGTTAAGAGGATGATCTCCCCAAGATTCTGGTAACGGTAAAAAATCTCGGGGACTGCCGTAACGCAATCAGATTAATTCGAAGATAAATTAGTCGGTTTGCAACACGTCATTCAAATGAAGAAATTTCCCCAATATTTCGGTAACGGTAAAAAGAGGAAGATTTCCCAAATAAAGTGAAAATCTGACCTCAACCCCGAGCTCGACGTCTGGTGTTCAAGTCAGAGGGGACTTCTTTTAATAGCCAAAATTGGCTAAGGACCAAAGGGAAATTTTCTACCTCCCAGACCTGGTTCCATACCCGAGAGTTTCACCAGGAGACCTCTCAATCCAGAGCCGAGCTACTATACCATCCCAGAAACAAGGGCGGGCTCCGGAAACATCCGGGATAGAGCCCGGACCCGAGGGCTTCCACCAGGAGACCTCTCTGTCCAGAGCCGAACTACGATACCACCCCAGGAACAAGGACGGGCTCCGAAAACATCCGGGATAAAGCCCGGAATGATCAGATCTAGCCCGCATCACCAAAACTAGAAGCTCCCCGAAGTCTAGGTCATCTCGCAAGTGCTCCGGAGACTTGTCAGTACCTCGATTGACACAGAAGAATGTCCCTAAAAGGCCGTGAGGTCAGTCGAAGCCACACCTAGCTTCAAAGGGTCAGTCGAGGCCACACCTAGCTTCGAAAAGGTCAAGGGAAGCCAGATTTGGCTCAAAGCTGGATGAAACTTCTCAGATATCAAGGTCGAAATACTAATCAGCCTCACTGGTTGATGCTCCACACCATATCGTCATATCCAACGACATTCATAAAGGATCATACTGAAAGGATACGAGGAATGCATCATATCTGGAAACGTTACCTACATGCAGAACAAGTAATAAATCCAAAAAGGAAACAAACTGATCTCCACCACAATACTCTCAATTCGGACGTCAATTCAAAAGTCAATGACATTAAAGCAAGAAATACCGCCCGATAAGGAGAAGACTGAGAAAATCAAGGGAGAATCAATCTGTTGACCTATAAACTATGTATAAATAGAAAAGAAAAGAAATGAAAAAGAGGAGACTACTATTCGACGGGCATACGACTAACAATCGACCATTCCCTAGAGAGAGTTGAGAGAAAAGAGAGAAGAACCTTTGTATTTGTATACCATGCATGTTCAACAAAAACATTCTTGCTTCCTTGTCACTTTATAAGTCACTGTTACATATACAATGAATTTTGGCCACCACCTACGTGGTAGTGGTCTCGAGGGCGTTAACTGAGATTTCTCATCCCGAGTAAAATTTCCGTTAACAAACATATAATAATTAAAAAGATTGGAAAGGATAAAAATCTTATATGATAACAATATATTCAAATTTAAAACGAAAATAAAGTAGTATTTTTTAAGGGGTATTATCACTAAAGTCTCTACTTTTTCATGAATTGTCACATTTTTAAACGTCTTTGTCATATTAGTCACTTTAGTCCCTTATTTTTTCAAAATACATCACTTTAGTCCATTTTACCAAAAACTAAGGGTCAACTATAATATAATATATAAAAATACAATTTTACCCTTTATTGTTATTTTTAAAAATTTTCCTTTTAGTCCCTCTAGTTTCAATAATAGCTAGTCAATCCCTGAAAAAATAAAATGCTTTTATCAAGGATTGAACTTTCAACCTTGTGATTAAAAGCCACAACCTCTAACCAGTTGAGCCACTCTAGTTTATTATTGAGGATTTGTTGATTTAAATGTGTGTGTATATATATATATATAATTTGTTTAAACTAATTTAAATCTGTTTATATAATTTAAAATATTCTTATATTTAATAATAATATTAATAATAATAATAATAATAATAATAATATATAAAAACATATTTATGAAAATGAAAAAGAAAATAACAAAATAAAAGGAAAAAAAGGAAAAAAAGGAATTTTTATTTTATTTTTCTTCTCTGTTGTTGATTTTTTTCCCTTTTCAATTTACGGGTCTTTGATTTTCTGGGTTTTTTTTTTATCAAATTGAAATAATATATTTTTGAAAAGAAAAGAAAAATCCAAAAAAAAAAGAAAGAAAAAAAATTACAAGCTTTGATTTTTTGGATTTCCTTTTATTTTGTTATTTTCTTTTTCGTTTTCATAAATATGTTTTTATATATTATTATTATTAAATATAAGTTTATTTTAAATTATATAAACAGATTAGATATATATACATTTAAATCAACAAATCCTCAACAATAAACCAGAATAGCTCAACTGGTTATAGGTGGTTGCTTTTAATCACAAAGTTGAAGGTTCAATCCTTGATAAAAACATTTTATTTTTTCAAGGATTGACTGGCTATTATTGAAATTAGAGGGACTAAAAGGAAAATTTTTAAAAAATAACAATAAAGGGTAAAATTATATTTTTATATATTATATTATAGTTGACCATTAGTTTTTGGTCAAATGGACTAAAGTGATGTATTTTGAAAAAAACAAGGAACTAAAGTGACTAATATAGAAAAGACGTTTAAAAAGGTGACAATTCATGAAAAAATAGGGACTTTAGTGATAATACCCCTTTTTTAAAATGTTATCGTTACACAAAGAGGAATCTCCATCACTTGACGTTGGAGATCCGTGGAACTCTGTCGCCAAACGATGAAGATCCATTAATCGATGAAAGAAGCCTTGTGGATAGAGAGATGGAATTTTGCTTCTTGCAAAACCATGAGACCAAGTTGTTACCTAGGAAGAAGCAACCGCCCGATGTACTTTTCCTATCATCACAATTTCCCGCCCAATCTGCATCACTAAAGCCAACTAAGCTAGCATTAGTGTCAAAAGAGTACCATATCCCATAGTTGGATGTCCCATTCACATATCGAATGATTCTCTTCACGGAGGAGAGATGGGATTCCATGGGATCCGCTTGGTACCTAGCACACACACCCACACTAAAGGCTATATCGGGCCTACTTACGGTCAAGTAAAGCAAGCTACCAATCATGCCACGATAAAGACTTTGTTCTACACTCTTGCCACTAGCATCCTTGCTTAGTTTCAAGGTGGTACTCATGGGTGTGTCACAATGTTTGGCATTCTCAAGGCCAAACTTCTTCACTAGGTTCTTAGCATACTTAGCTTGGGATATGAAAATCCCATCATGAAATTGCTTGATTTGCAAACCTAGGAAGTAATTGAGCTCCCCAACAAGACTCATCTCAAACTCATGAGACATGACATCAACAAATTTTTGGACTTTGGATTTGTTGGTGGAGCCAAAAACAATATCATCAACATAAATTTGAGCTATGAAAAGCTCATCTTTGTTCCTCTTGATGAATAAGGTTTTGTCAACACTACCCCTAGTGTAGTCATTGTCAACAAGAAATTGAGTGAGGCGCTCATACCAAGCCCTAGGTGCTTGTTTCAACCCATATAAAGCCTTCTTGAGGCTATAGACATGATTGGGGTGGTGTGGATCCACAAACCCCTTGGGTTGCTCAACAAATACTTCCTCATGCAAGAAACCATTGAGGAAGGCACTCTTAACATCCATTTGATGCAATTTGAACTTATGCACACATGATATGGACAAAAGAAGCCTTATGGACTCAAGACGGGCAACCGGAGCAAAAGTCTCCTCAAAGTCAATACCCTCAATTTGAGAGTATCCTTGTGCTACAAGTCTAGCCTTGTTGCGCACAATGTTGCCATTATCGTCCAACTTGTTCCTATATACCCATTTGGTGCCTATGACATTAGTATCCTTGGGTCTAGGAACAAGAGTCCAAACCTCATTTCTTTCAAATTGGTTTAGCTCTTCTTGCATGGTAAGAACCCAAAACTCATCATTCAAGGCTTCATCAACCTTTTTGGGTTCAATTTGAGAGGTGTAGCAAGTATAGCTAATTTGATTAGCTATTTGACGCCTAGTCCTAACACCCTCATTCATATCTCCAAGAATGTCATTCTTATTGTGGAGATGTCTAACCCATGGAGCGGGTTCTTTAGAGTCCAAAGATGGATCTCTATCAAGAGGTTGGATGACCTCTTCATCAAGACTTGACTTCACATCAATTGAAGTCTCACCATTCTTCTCCAAGAAAGGATCATCAAGCACAATGACCTCCTCATCATGGTCTCTAGTCTTAGGCCTACAATCATCTATGACGACATTAAATGATTCCATGACACTCCGAGTTTTTAAATTGAAAACTCTATAGGCCTTACTATTAAGGGCATAGCCAATAAAAATCCCCTCATCACTCTTGGCATCAAACTTGCCAAGTTGATCTCGGTCATTTAGAATGTAGCATTTGCTCCCAAATGAGTGGAAGTAGCTAACATTTGGCTTCCTACCCTTCCATAATTCATAGGAGGTTTGCCTAGTACCGGGCCTTAGGAAGACTCTATTTCCTATGTAGCAAGCCGTATTGACGGCCTCGGCCCAAAGGTTCCTAGGGACATTGTTGCTAAGCAACATCACATGGCCCATCTCTTGAAGGACCCTATTCTTCCTCTCAACAACCCCATTTTGTTGAGGAGTTCTAGGAGCCGAAAACTCATGGGAAATGCCTAAGCTATTGCAATAGCTTTCAAAACAAGCATATTCAAATTCCCTCCCATGGTCACTCCTAATTCTTTTAATGCTTTTAATGTGTGAATTCTTTTCATTTTGAATTTTAGTGCAAAGCATTTTAAAATTTTCAAATGTTTCAGATTTTTCTCTAAGAAAATATGTCCATGTAAATCTAGAAAAATCATCAACACAAACAAAAATGTATCTCTTGCCACCGAGACTCTCGGTTTGCATGGGACCCATAAGGTCCATATGTAGAAGCTCTAATGGCTCCTTGGTGGTGAGATACTTGCCTTTCTTGTGCATACTTTTGGTTTGTTTCCCTTGTTGACAAGGTCCACAAACGCCATCGACTTTCTTCCCAAGCTTAGGGAGGCCACGCACAACCTTGAACTTATCTAAGATCCTCAAATCTCGATAGTTCATGTGGCCAAGTCTTTGATGCAATAACTCAATTTCCTCACATTTGGACATATTGCAAGAGATAGCACTAGCTTCAAGACAATAGCAATTGTCACTAGATCTCTTTCCTTTTAGCAAGGTTTGTCCATTTGGCATTAAAATAGAGCAATCATTTTTGTTAAACAAGACAGAGAGTCCATCATCATTAAGATGAGAAATGCTTATAAGATTGGCTTGCAAGCCATCAACAGTAAAGCATTGGACAAGGAGGGTAAATCGGGAATGGAAATGGTTCCTTTCCCTATGACTTTCTTTCTAGATCCATCACCAAAGGTGAAAAATCCTCCATCCTCCAAGACAAGGGATTTAAAGAAGCTCTTATTCCCTGTCATATGCCTAGAACACCCACTATCCAAATACCAAGTGTTAGAGGCATTTGCCTTCAAGGCAATTTGAGCCACATAGCAAGAATAGTTATCCCTTCTAATCCACCTAGGTGTAATGTTCTCATTCCTAGTGGTATTAGTCACATTGACTCTAGATTTCCTAGGATTATGCAAATTAGCTCTAGCTCTATTTCTTTCAATCATGCTCTTGATTCTACACATTTCAATGTATTTGAAGCAATTAGGTCTAATGTGACCATCAACACCACAAAAGTGACAAGTGGGAATAAAATAAGAAGACATACCATACCCTTGTGAGTACAAAGGGGCTTTTCCACGCATTTGAGCTTGTCTTTGGTGTTGGATTGGTTCTCTTCTTCTTTGTTGTTGAGTTGGAATGAATTGCTTCCTTGATTGACCTTGCATGAATTGCTTCTTGGCTTGATGGTATTTGGGTTGAGGGAAACTTGCTTGATGCACCCTTGTTGATTGAGCTTGAGCTTGTTTCCCTTATGCTACCTTGACTTGAGAATCTTTAGAGCACTCTCCTAGTTCGATCTTCTTCCTAGGATGTTGTGGGGGTGGAGGCTCTTTGTTATCCAAACTCTTGACAAACACAATCTTGCTTGAGGATGAGGTCTCCTTGTCATCTTCATAGCCAAGACCTTTCTTATCACTTGGCCTCTTGCCAACTCCCAACATGTGGTCAAGTTTATTCGTGCTTGAAGTCATCTTAGCAATGATCTCTCTAGCTTCTTCAAGCTCTTTTTCCATCAATTCCTTATTCCTTTTGGCTATCTTCACTTCTTTATTTAAGTGAGTAGCTTCGGTGGATAGCTTGAGATTCTCTCCTTTTAGCCTTTGAATCTCTTTCTTCATCTTCAATCTTGAGCTTTGAAAATGCTCAATGAAGCCTTCAAGATCCATTCCTCCTACATCTATATTTGTTGAATGGGATGAAGAGTCACCATCGCTAGAGTCATCTTCACTTTGTTTCTCTACCTCTTCATCATCTATTGCTTCCTTACTCTTGAGAGAAGATGCGAAGGCAATAAAGTTTGCCACATGATCCTTATCATCTGAGGATTCTCCTTCTTCTTCCAAGTCATCACCATCGCTCCACGTGGCAGCCATGGCCTTTCCTTTCTTCTTATTTTTCAAATTTCCACAATCCGTGGAGATGTGTCCGAAACCTCCACATTCGAAGCATTGAATCCTTTTTCTTGTGGGTTTGTCTTCACTTGACTCAAACTTCTTGAAAGGAGTCTTCTTCTTTATTTCATTTCCTTTGGATCCAAATCCCCTCTTCTCAAAATTGATGAACTTCTTGAATCTTTTCACCATGAGGGCCATTTCTTCATCTGAGTCTTCTTCCTCCTTCTCAACCTTAGAAGTCTTCAGAGCAATACTCTTTTGCTTCTTTTGAGATGTAGGTGTGAGAGTCCATCTAGACTCATATGCTAGAAGCCTTCCAATAACTTCACTTGGCTTCATATTCTTGTAGTCACTATTCTCCTCAAGAGCCGACACTTTTGATTCAAATCTTGCTGGAAGCGACCTCATAATTTTTTGCTAGATCCTCCTATCCGAATAGGGATCACCAAGTTGATGGCTCTGATTGATTATGTCCATCAACTTCACTTGAAAGTCGTTGAAGCACTCATCCTCTTCCATCCTAATTTGCTTGAATTGTGTTTGGAGGACTTGAAGCTTGGAGTCCTTGACCACCTCGGTTCCCTCATGGGCCATCTCTAGAATCTCCCATGCCTCTTTTGCAATTCTTGTTGTTTGGATCAATTTGTACTGATTGTCATCCATTGCACAAAGAATAGCATGCATAGCCTTGTTGTTCCACTTGGATGCTTCAAACTCTTGAGTTGACCATTCCGACTTTGGCTTGGGAACTACACTTTCGTCTTCAAGAGTCTTTTCCGAAAGAGTGAAGCCATCTTCAATTGCCATCCATGCTCGGTCATTTATTTGGAAAATGTAAGACTCCATCTTGCCTTTCCAAGAGGCATTGTTTACTCCGGTGAGCAAAGGGGGTCTTATGCTAGAGGCTCCCTCATTACCACTTCCGTTCCCACTCATAGTGTTTGGGTATGAATGAGATGAATGTTTATGATGCAACAATCACAAACAAAATGGAAGACACACAAAGAGCAAGGATCACCTAAGTGTATCTAGGAACCCGCTCTGATACCAATTGAAAATACACAAAGTGTGTCTAATACAACCTAGAGGGGGGGGGGGGGTGAATAGGTTTTAGTTGATTTATTACCAACTTTTCGACTTAATCAATTTTAATAATCCTGCCCCATACTAGCAATCAATCAATCCAATATAAATATGCGGAAAACAATAAAAATATAAGGATTGATTTACGTGAGAAACCCTCAAACTGGGCAAAAACTCACGGGCTATCCTTCTAGCCACATACGGTCCTCAAATCCACTATTTGAACGAAAGTGTACAACCTTGGTTTACCTCAAGTCACACCTACTTGGTCACTAACCCTTTCACTCTACCCAACAGGTCTTTAATAGTGATTCTTGACCACAAGCTTGTGCACTAACTCACTTAGTCACAAAGCTGAACAATCAATGAAGAGGTTAAACAACCTATGTGAATATGTAAAAGATATTCAAACATGCAATTAATGCTAGGCAACAATAAATGCTTATCTAAGGATTTAAAGATGTCAATAAATGCAAATCCTAGATATCAATATCTAAATGCAAATGCATTAAGATTTAGCTAGAAGGGTAAAATCGTCCTAAATGCTAGCTATTAATGAACAAAGCTCTCAACCAACAAACATCAACTCAACCATGTTATAAATGCCAATAAACATAAAGATATGCAATAAAATCATATAAAAGAGCTAACCCTAGGCAAACAAGAACATAAATAAATACAAAGAGATTTAGGGCATATTCAAGTTACCTAGTCAATGAAAGCAAGAAGAATCCATGATGAGATGATGCTTGAAGATGTTAGATGCATATGGATTTGTGTTTGGTTGAGTAAAGATGAGTTCTTGGGAGTTTCTCTCTCTAAGGGAAGCTTGGCCTATCAAAAATGGCTTCTTGAACTCATTAAAAACGAGCAAGGAAGAAGAGAGAGTATATATAAGGGAGCCCTAGTTAAAACATCGTTGTTTTGGACTTAGGGCACCAAATCCCGTCAATACCGCTAGATGGACCGCGTCGCAGGCAAGTGTCCAGACGCGGTACACACAGCAGTGCAATATCTGGACAACAACGCGGTGCAGGGCGCTGTGCATGCAGGTGCACAGGCCGCGGTATGGGCAATAGAGGCCTATTGGACAACACCGCGACTTGGGTCGCTTTGCGTGCAAGTGTACAAGAAGCGGTACAGGAAGCATGGCCCTGCTGAGGTATACCGCTCTGTATGCCGTGGTGCAAGCATGTCTTGCCAAGCGGTCTAGGCCGCGCTAAGAGAAGAAATTCTCTTTTCTGGACAAACTCAACACACTAAGTGATGTGCAAAATGTGCAAGTGTGGAGTGTGAAAAGAGGCATACAATACATCATTCAATTACATGAAGATAGGAACATAATGCATGCAAGTGAGTGTGTGAGACTAGATCTCTTCAAAGAAAGTTAAACTAGTGAGATACCTTTGAAGTGCTCTTTGAGAGAGATGATGTCCTTGAAGCTCGATCACACTCAAGAGGCCTAAATTACCCTTACAAAGAATAATCCCCAATGTGGTTTGTCAACGAAATAAGCCAATCAAAATATGAGGAACTTACACATACCAGTGCACCTACCCGCGCACCACGAGTCGTGAATCTGACGGGATCAATTGTAGGGATGAATTTCAGCCATTTTTAGAAGGGCAAATGTGTCTTTTCAAGCCCAATTCGTGCCCTAGCCTCCTAAGCCTTTAAACACACCACTTTCTTCAAGACCTAAGCAATCATTCAATCAATTATCCATTCAATACATAAATCCTCTCCATTTCATCTTCTTCACCAAATCAAGAGAGAGAGAGAGAGGAGCTTCAAAAGGCATCCATGAAGGTTTTCCTCCATGGATTGCCTCTCCACCACCATCTACTACTATCACCACCCATCTTTGGAGAAGATTCAAAAGGAAAGAGCACCCTACCCTGTCTATGAGGAGGAGGAGCTTCAATGGAGCCTGGAGATCCGAGATGACAATTGGGCCCCTCTCCAAGCTTGGAGATCAAAGAGTGACACCTTGGGTTTCTTCTATTTACTCTTCTCTTGCTATTTTCTTCTTTTATGTGTATCCCCATTTGGGAAATATGTAAACCCTAATACTAGTTCCATTGATTTGATTGACTTGTATTTGATTGACTTGTATTTAATTTCTTCTTGTATTGTCCCATTCAATTGCACTTAATTGATTCTTGACTTGTATTAAGTATGATTGACAACCCAACTCTTGATGCATGTTTAGGGATATCTCTTGTCTTTACATTCTTGGCATGTATAGTAGAAATTGATGTGTGTTTATGATCGGGATTAGGAGTAGATTAATGTAATTTAGGAGTAGATTAATTAAGCATCCCACGATTGCTCATATGTCGATGGATTATTCGAAATGCATTTTTTGGATTGACTCGAGTGCTTTTGTTTGTTTGGGTGGAATTCGTGAAGAGTATACATGATGCATTTGTGGGTTTCGATTCTATAAACCTGCATGCTTATGCGATCCTTGAGCGTTGCTCACGCGATACATCCTCGGTGAGTAGCAATCGGGTTGCAACTCTTGGTCATTGCTCGCACGATACATCCTCGGCGAGTAGTGGTCGAGGGTCGGTTGTTGCTTACACGTGATAGGTGAGTAGCAATCAGTGGTCGATCTTATGTTTATCTCTTTAATATATGTGCCTAAATGCTGTCCTTGGTGGTTGCTTATGCGATACACTCTCGGTGAGTAGCTTTAGAGGACCAGACGACTCTCCCATTGCCATATCTAGAGGTCGTATTAAAGGCTAGGTTGAACCCAATATAGGAGTGTCTTTGAAGTTAGTTATTTTAGGTGGCGCGAATGTTTGTGTGGACATGAGTATCATATGTATCCATTTTCTTGCATCTTTCCTATCCATTCTATTTTTTTTATCTCATTTAATCACCATTCTCACCACTTCATGTTCTCTTATGTTTTCTTTATTTGTTTCTTTTCATTGCTCTTGTTCACACATACCACTCTCACCCTTGTCATGTTCTTATTTACATTGCTTTCAATAATCACTAAAATGAGAGATAATCGACGGATGAAACCTCCATGTGGACGATACCCTCTCTTACCGCTTTACTAAGTTTTCAAAACTTTAGAGCACATTGCGTAGGAACAACTTCATAAATATCTTTTGAATTAGCAATTTGGTAACTACACAAAAAACCGAGTATCATGCGCCATGGATGACAACCAATACAAGTAAATTCAAACAACTAGGAACGCTAAGGAGTCATGGGAGATTCTAGAGATGGCTCATGAAGGAATTGAAGTATTCAAGGACTCCAAGCTCCAAGTCCTTCAAATGCAATTTGAGACCATTAGGATGGAGGAGGACGAATTCTTCAACGACTTTCAAGTGAAGTTGACGGACATAGTCAATCAAAGTCATCAACTTGGTGACCCTTATTCGGATAGGAGGATCAAACAAAGATTATGAGGTCACTTCCGGCCAGATTTGAGTCAAAGGTGACGACACTTGAGGAGAATACTGACTACAAAAACATTAAGCCAAGTGAAGTTATTGGAAGACTTCTAGCATATGAGTCTAGGTGGACTCCTATACCTACACCTCTAAAGAAGCAAAAGATCATTGCTTTGAAGACCTTCAAGGTTGAGAAGGATGAGGAAGACTCATATGAGTAGATGGCCCTCATGGTCAAAAGGTTTAAGAAGTTTGTGAAGTTTGAAAAGAAAGGCCTTGGATTCAAAGGTCAAGAACTGAAGAAGAAGACTCATTTCAAGAAGATGGATAAATTCCAAGAGAAGGACTCTAAGAAGATCACTCAATGCTTCGAATGTAGTAGATATGGTCACACTGCTCCTGAGTGTGCTAATTTGAACAAGAAAAAGAAAGGAAAAGAAATGGCCGCCACATAGAGCGATAGTGATGATTTGGAAGAGGAAGGAGGATCCTCGGTTGATGAAGATCATGTGGCAAATTTCATTGCCTTTGCATCCTCTCTCAATAGTAAGGAAGAAATAAATAACCAAGAGGAAGAAAAACAAAGTGAAGTTGACTCAAGTGATGAGAGCTTTTCATCTCACTCTACAAATGACAATGTAGAAGGTATGAACCTTGAAGGGTTCATTGAGCTTTTCATATGTGTCGATGATTTCTCTAGATTTACATGGATTTATTTTCTTAGAGAAAAATCTAAAACTTTAAAAAATTTTAAAATGCTTTGCACTAAAATTCAAAGCGAGAAGAACTCTCACATTAAAAGCATTAAAAGAATTAGAGTGACCATGGGAAGGAATTTGAAAATGCTTGTTTTGAAAGCTTTTGTAATAGCTTTGGCATTTCCCATGAGTTCTTGGCTCCTCAAACTCCTCAAAAAAATAGGGTTGTAGAGAGGAAGAATAGGGTCATTCAAGAGATGACCCGTGTGATGTTGCTTAGCAACAATATGCCTAGGAATCTTTGGGCCGAGGCTGTCAATACGGCTTGTTATATAGGAAATAGAGTTTTTCTAAGGCCCGACACTAAGGAAACCTCATATGAATTATGGAAGAGTAGGAAGTTAAATGTGAGCTACTTCCACTCAATTGGAAGCGAATGCTACATTCTTAACGACCGAGATCAACATGGCAAATTTGATGCCAAGAGTGATGAGGGAATTTTTATTGGCTATGCTCTAAATAGTAAGGCCTATAGAGTCTTCAATTCAAAGACTTGAAGTGTCATGGGATCATCATAGATGATTGTAGGCCTAAGACTAGAGACCATGATGAGGAGGTTATTCTGATTGATGATTCTTTATTAGAGAAGAATGGTGAGACTTCAAGTGATGTGAAGTCAAACCTTGATGAAGAGGTCATTCAACCTTTTGATAGAGTTCCATCTTTGGACTCTAAAGAACCAGCTCCATGGGTTAGGCATATCCAAAACGTGAATGACATTCTTGGAGATGTGAATGAGGGTGTTAGGACTAGGTATCAATTAGCTATTGATCGTGCCTAAATTGTTGTATATTTCGGCCCTCATTCCTATTCCTTTGTCTCGTTCTTGTGTGTATTTTCTATATATTTTATGTCTTATAGGCTCGTTTGTGCTAAATTGCAGGCAATAGATGTTATCTGGTGTTAGAAGCCAATTGTAGTGGTTCCGGTAGAAAAGGGGCAAAAGGGAAGACAAGGATCATAAGCAGCACTACAGTGCGGGTCAAGTGAGGGTCGCAACCGCACTCCAACCGCACTCCTTCCCACAGCCGGGACCTGAAGCATGAAGGAAATATAAAGTGCGGGTAAAGTGCGGGTCATCCAACCGCACTCCACCCGCACTATTGCTCAAGACAGAGGAGCTGATTCGTACCTGACAGATAAAGTGCGGGTCAAGTGCGGGTCAAGACAGAGTTTAATTCATTAAAGTACGGGTCATCCACCCGCACTCCACCCGCACTCACCCGCACTTCACTAGCACCCCACCCACACTATTGCTCAAAACAGATCCAACTAACACTAAAGTGCGGGTAAAGTGCGGGTAATCCAACCGCACTCCACCCGCACTATTCCTCAAGACAGAGGAGTGGATTTACACCTGACACCAAAGTGCGGGTACAGTGCGGGTAATTCACCCGTACTCCACCCGCACTCTGCGCGCGACAGCTTCTGGTTTCGAGCTTAAGTGACCTATTTTCCCATCCTCTATAAATAGAAAAGGATGGGAACGAACCAAAACAAGACCATACCTCCCAACACTTGTATTCTAGGCTAGAAACACATCTCCCTCTTATCCAAACCATCTCTACTCAATCAAGGCAACTAGGAGACTTGGATTCAAGCTTCAAGGAAAGAGATCAATCTTCAAGGGTTATCTCTACTCTCTCTCTTAGTTTATTTGTTTGTAATAGAACATGAGTAGCTAAAATACCCCACTATGAGGTTGATGTTATTTGTATGATGGATATTGGGCTTTGTAAATAAACTCTATATGTTATATTTATTCTATCTCTATGTTTTATTCCATTGCATTAATTTATTTCCATTATTGATTTGCTTGGATACACCCTCTTTGCATGATTGATTTGGATTACTTGAGTAGGCAATTAGGTTGTCTATTGCTCCATTGAATGGAAGGATTTCTGAAAATCCGGCTCTATAACCACGCTCTTAATCTAATCTCGAATTAGTGGCTTTCACTATACATCCTAGGTTAGCCACTTGTGAGAGAATTAGAAGCCTCCACTATACACCCTAGGTTGGCTACTTTAGTGATTCTACGAGAACTAACCTTCGAGTAGAATTCGGTTGATAACCTCGAGCCTCATCCAATCCCAAACGGGTGGCCTTCACTATACATCCTAGGTCGGCCACTTGTGAGGGAATTGGAAGCCATCACTATACATCCTAGGATTGCTACATTAATAATAGGTTGAGCCATAGCTAGATAGATGAGCATTCATGGAACAAGTCCCAATTGAGTAACTAGCCACTGTTGGTTTCTTAAGAGGGATTAATCGCTAGTAGGAGGTCTTCGCTATACATCCTAGGTTGACCTCTTGCTAGAGGTATATACCAACACTATACACCCTAGGTTGGTTACATTTGTCAAAACGTACTTAATTGAGAGTTTGTTGCAATTGCCCCCAATATTCACTTACGAGTCCATCAACTCCATAGTTCCATCATCATTCATTCATCCCTCCATTGTCATCCCATTTATTTGCTTTCATAGTTTAGTTTATATTGTATTTTCATTCACTATCACTTTACCTTTATGCTTGCTAGTTATATTAATCTTAATCTTATCACCGCTACCCCGATCTCAGTGGACGACACCCGTGCTTGCCACTTTGCTTGTATTTATACTTGTGAACGCATCGCATAGGTTTTATAAATTGTTTTGACGGACGGTTTTCTGACGGCAAAAACCTTATCATCAGCTATACTTGTTACACCTCTCACATTGAACCCAAAAAGATTGATGAAGCCTTGAATGATGAGTTTTGGGTTCTTGCTATGCAAGAAGAGCTAAACCAATTTGAAAGAAATGAGGTTTGGACGTTAGTTCCTAGACCCAAGAACACCAGTGTCTTCGGAACAAAATGGGTGTTTAGGAACAAGTCGAATGAGGATGGCAACATTGTGAAAAACAAGGCTAGACTTGTAGCACAAGGATACTCTCAAATTGAGGGTGTTGATTTTGAGGAGACTTTTGCTCTAATTGCCCGTCTTGAGTTCATAAGGCTTCTCTTTGTAGGGAAAAATTGCTTAAAACCGCAGCGGAAGGCGAAAAGTAGATTTTCGTATAGTTTAAAATTTTTCTAAAGATTTGAACCTTAACCCTTTAATTAATTAAACTCAAATATACGGTTAGAGTTAAATACCTCTTGTCGCGTGATCCGATTGACTTACGGCGATGGTAATCCGCAAAATCTTCAATCCTAGCACGTACGTGAATCACCTAGGAGCGTGGTCTCCCTTTTTCTTTGAATTGCTTACCTTAGAATGGATGTATGGAATTTCTGATCTTGATCTTCAATAGTAAAACACCAAGAGCCTAAAAAAATAGTTCTGGTCACTTTTGAATTCACAATCAATATGATTGAAACTCGTGTAACCCTAAATCGAAAGTGTGCACAAAATCTTTTGATGTTAAAGGCTTGTAAGTGCACTATCGAATGAGAACTTGTTTTCTTTTTCTCTCTTGGCCGAAAATCGATGTGTATAGAGTAGGATTTTTTATTTTCAAAACAAACAAAAATCTCTCTCTATTTTGCTTCTTGGTGGCCGAAAATTCATAACCTTATATTTATAGGTTGGCCGAATTTTCTCCTTCACCAAGTAGGGTTGGCCGAATTCATTGAATAGGAAATCTATGGTTGGTTAATTTCCTTACTTGAAAAGGAATTGTCCTTTTCCCTAATTCCTATCAATTCAAGAATCCTAACCCTTGTAGGACTAGTGGTGGCCGAATTCTTTTTATAATTAGGAGTGTATGTGGACTTAATCCTTACCACAGTAGGACTCCTATCACTTAAAAGAATTCCAACCCTAATCCAACACATAGTATTTATTTTACTGATCAGGAAAAGATTTTGATTTAAACTATTAATTAATTAAATAATTAATTAATTCCCATTTAATCAAAACAATAAAATAAAATAATATCTTGGGCTATTTTATTTAGCCTTGCCGCCCAAACCATATATATATGGGCCTAATATTATTTTTCTTATTTTATTTAATCCATTAGACTTTAAATAAAAGCCCACATCTAAACCGGACTTATTCTTACTAAAAGAAACAAGCCTACATGTCTCCTTATAATATATTAATATAATAGTACAACCCATTAAATAAATAATAGACATATTATATTCTTAATATATTAAATGCAATTCTAGATGGACCCATAAATTGGTCCGGTAGAATATATCAAGTGATCTATGCAAGTATGTGTGGATTGTGGATCTTGGCGGGCTATCTAAATTTAGGCTTCAATAGACATAACCTAATCACAATAAACAAATGATTCACTTAGGTCCGATCTATTAATTTTAACTCATTCCACTAAAGAACTAAAATTGAACTCTTAAATAAAGATAGAATAAGGAGATGTTTCTCATTCATACCCTAGACAATCTTATAGGAGATGGTGTATCCTCGTGAATAATATCAGTAATCGCCAAGAGCTCATAGACCGCCTATAGCTCTCCAAGTTACCATATTTCCTCATATGACCACATTTTGAACTTGGATATTTTGACTTGTCCAGAAGCCATGTCTTCAATAATCATTATTGAAAACTCAATGTTGAGATTTAATATCCAATACCTCAAAACATCCATATGATGATATTATACTCTCATTTAATAAATGGAGCCACGATGTCCATATCTATAAATGAAGTCCTCTATCGATTAACAAATGAATACCACCAAACTATCGAGGATAGACTATGCTATATAATCGTACTCATTGATAGCTCAAATGATAACACTTGCAACCATAAGTCCATCATTTATCTCAAGATTTAGATAGACTCTCCGATTGTCCTGATAATGAAAATACTTATATCTAGTGACGGTTCTAGATAAAGTATTTCATTGTGATCCAGTTCAATGCACCCAGTGCACTAGATTCTTTTACTCGGAAACCTTTCGATGATTTTAGACTCATCATAACTCATTTGATCCCACTCAAATGCTAGTAAAAGAATTCTACAACTTTATCAAGATATAGGTGCCCAACCTTTAACTTAAGTTGTGAACGTTATTCAAAACTAACTAAAGAATTTTGTCTACCTCATACATATCCGGATGTACAAACAATTCTTCATATCTCATAGTCTTTTGACCTTATGATTATTTACCTTGACAATTATAGAGATTTTGCAGAATCAGAAATCACTTTATTTATATGAAAAAATTGTCAATTACAATATTACACTCTTGCTATTGAGCATAATCCTAACAATCTCCCACTTGCGCTATAGCAAATGTGTCATATCTCTCATTGCCATGTTCTCTAGGTGCCCATCAAAACTCTTCTGAGGTAGAGCCTTTGTGAAGGGATCTGCTAGATTTTCTACCGACGCGATTTTGGTAATCGTCACGTCTCCCCTATGAACAATCTCCCTTAAAAGATGATACTTTCTTTCAATGTGTTTTCCTCTCTTATGACTTCTTGGTTCTTTCGAATTAGCCACTGCTCCACTGTTTTCACAGTAGATAGTGATTTGCTTATTCGCGCTAGGAACTGCTTCTAAGTCAATCAAGAATTGGCGAAGCCAAACAACCTCCTTGGGCTTCGCATGCAGCTACATACTCAGCTTCCATGGTGGAGTCAGCAATACAAGATTGCTTGATACTCCTCCAAATGACTGCTCCTCCTCCAAGAGTAAACACAGATCCTGATGGTGGATTTTCTAGAGTCAGAATCCGATTGGAAATCAGAATCTGTATACCCAACGGGGATTAAATCTCCTCTAGAGTATACAAGCATATTATCTTTCGTTCTCCTAAGATACTTGAAAATATGCTTGACTGCCGTCCAGTGATCAGGACCAGGTTTCGATTGAAACCTGCTAACTATGCCAACAGCAAAACAAATATCTGGTCTAGTACAGATCATTGCATACATGAGACTTCCAACTGCTGAGGCATATGAAATTCTACTCATGAATTGCTTTTCATGCTCATTCTTAGGAACTTGTTCCTTAGAAAGTTTGATTCCATGCCTAAAAGGTAACATACCTTTCTTGTAATCTTGCATGGAAAATCTAGACAAGATTTTGTCTATGTATGAAGCTTGGGATAGTGCAATCGTTTTATTCTTTCTATCCCTTATTACTTGGATACCTAGAATAAAACTTGCTTCTCCTAAGTCCTTCATATCAAATTGTTTTGCTAACCATTCTTTTACTGATGTCAATACTCCCACATCGTTTCCAATGAGTAATATATCATCTACGTAAAGAATAAGGAAAACCAACTTGTCACCTTTGATCCTTTTGTATACACAAGGTTCTTCAAGGTTCTGTAAAAATCCAAAACCTTTTACAGCTTGGTCGAACCTTATGTTCCAGGATCAGGATGCTTGCTTTAATCCATAAATTGATTTCTGCAACTTGCATACCTTTTCCATTTGGCCCTTTTCAATGAATCCTTCTGGTTGCATCATATGGATGCTTTCGTCAAGACTTCCATTAAGGAAAGCTGTCTTGACGTCCATTTTCCAAATCTCTAAATCTAAAGATGCTTCAATGGATAAAAGTATCCTAATGGATTTAAGCATTGCCACAGGAGAGACTGTGGAAATCATGCCGGGGGAGAAGCGCTGGCTTATCAGGTGCTACGCATGGGATATTTTTGGCCAACCTTGCACCATGATGCGAGGCAGTTCGTACAGTCATGTGAACCATGTCAGAAAATGACCAACCTGCATCACCTACCTCCAGAATGTCTATCTACCATCAGCTCGCCGTATCCGTTTACCTTCTGGGGAGTAGACCTAATTGGGCCTCTACCAACCGTGCCAGGTCAGCAGAAGCATGCGATCGTGGCTATTGATTACTTCACCGGATGGGTGGAAGCAGAACCCCTCTCCAGAATTACTGAAGCAAATACAACAGAATTCATCAAGATAAATGTGGTCTGCTAGTTCGGTACTCCGATGGCCATCATCACCGATCTGGGTAAGCAGTTTGATGACGCCAGGTTCCGAGAATTCTGCGAGAACCTAAGGATTGAACTTCGTTTCGCATCTGTAGCTCACCCTCAGATTAATGGCCTGGTAGAAGCCACAAATAAGGCTATCAAGAGGCTCCTGAAGAAGAAACTTCAACAGAAGAAAGGGAAATGGGCTGATGAACTCTCAGACGTACTGTGGGGTTACCGTACCACCAAAAGGACCGCTACTGGAGAAACTCCCTACTCGCTATCTTTCGGGGTAGAAGCTGTCCTCCCGATAGAGCATAAGCTCACTTCTTTCCGGGTGCAATATTTCGACCTCGATGGAAATGAAGACAAGCTAAGAGCCAACCTGGACCTCTTAGAAGAAAAATAGGACAGAGTTGCAGAAAGGGTAGCAGTTTACCAGTGCCAAATTGCTGGTTACTTCAACAGGAGAGTAAGAGCCCAAAGCTTTAAAGAAGGGGACTTGGTTCTCAGGAAGGTCACTCAGAATACCCGAAAGAGGTGAGACGGGGTACTGTCACCTAATTGGGAACGTCCCTACCTGATCAGAATGGTGATCCAGGGTGGGGCCTACAAGCTGAATGACATGAATGGGCATCCTGTAGACAACACTTGGAATGCTGATCATCTCAAGAGGTTTACCCATAAGCCATGCAGAAAAAGTAAGCCAAGACCGTCCCATAACAAACACTAGAAGATGTTATTTAATCGTGAGTACTTGTATTCTCTTTTTGATCATCAATAAAGAGGTTTCCTTTCTCCATCTACTTTTTCTACGTTTATCTACACCTATCTACTATGTGTCGCCAATTGAATTCGTTATGGTCATCTTAAAAGACCAGGAGAGCCAGATGGCCCTCATGATGCCCTGGATAAGATAAATCCTTCCAGGAGGATCACCTTAAAGACCAGGAAAGCCAGATGGCCCTCCTGATCCCTTGGACAGGGTAAATCCCTCCAAGAGGATCGCCTTAAGGACTACACAGCACTCATAATTCCCTGGACCGGATTAATCCCTCCATGAGGATCTCTTCCAGACCAGGATAAACGGCATGGTATTCCTGATGCCCTGGCCGGGAACCACCCCCTGCTAGGAAGGAACCAATATGTGAGAGCATAGTTGCACTACAGATCAAACCTCGACCGGGCACCATCCCCCACTGAGAAGGGTCTGGATAGTAAGTGCATAGTTGCCTGCCAGACCAAGGCCTTAGTAGGTTACCACCCCCTGCTAAGAAAGACTTTGTACTAAAATGGCCTTGGTTGCCTACTAGGATCTTGCTGCCAGTATGATGGCCTTATTTTCGCCAATAATCGCCTCAAGACCAGAAAGGACCATATGGCATTCCTGCTGCCTTGGCTGGGTACTCCTCCCCGCTAAGAAAGACCTGATTCTAACATGGCCTTAATAGCCTACCAGGATCTTGCTGCCAACATATTCTCTATCACGTTCGCCACAGTACCAATATTTCAAGACCAGAAATGTGAGGTACCCCAATTCGCCACACTTATTCGCCAAAGCACCAAGCGGGAATGCGAGGTGCCATGTTTTGACAGAATATCTGCCTAGAGACCAAGTTTCCTTGAAACATGAAGGCTAGATACCAGGTTATTCGTCGAAGTACCAAGATCCCTGCAAACTAGAATGCGAGGTACCCAGATTCACCAGAATATTCTCCATAGTACCAAGATTCCTAAAATAGGAATGCTAGGTACCTAGACTGCAAGATTATTCATCATTATTAAGAAACCAAGATTCTTAGAACTAGAGTGCGAGGTACCATGGTACCAGTTACCTGTTGTTCCTCTACTTTACTCTCATCAGGGTCCTCGTGTTACCAAGTATTGATTAAATCAAGTTTATGCGGGGGACTATTGCCTGAATTTATGCTACAATCAGAAGCGTGCGACTGAATTCAATCGACAGATATAGATGGAAATGAGTTTTCTTTTCATTGATCAAATCAGGGAACCTAGCCCTTATTTTAAGCTACATACAAGATACAAGAGAGAAAGTAACAAGAAAATAAACTGGAGGTCTAAAAAAGCCAGCTCCTCTTTAACTTCTCACCTACTTTCTAGATCTACCTACCTAACAACATTGATCTTAATCAGAATCTATGTTGACGATGCTGCCACGAATCCCGGAGGTAGGAACAGAGGTCGTGTTGGGGTCAACAAAAATAAGGGGGGAGTAGAGATTCCCCCCACGTCCAAGGTGCAACAGGGCACGAAGCTGCAACTCGCTCGGGTAATGTATACACCATTGGCAAGGCTGCAGCACCAAAACCCACCATTCATCCTGATCCTGGGAATCTTTACAATTCCTGTTCCTCTGGTAGTTATGCTGGGGGAGAAGCGCTGGCTTATTAGGTGCTACGCATGGGATATTTTTGGCCAACCTTGTACCATGATGCGAGGCAGTTCGTACAGTCATGTGAACCATGTCAGAAAACGACCAACCTGCATCACCTACCTCCAGAATGACTATCTACCATCAGCTCGCCGTATCCGTTTACCTTCTGGGGAGTAGACCTAATTGGGCCTCTACCAACCGCGCCAGGTCAGCAGAAGCATGCGATCGTGGCTATTGATTACTTCACCGGATGGGTGGAAGCAGAACCCCTCTCCAGAATTACTGAAGCAAATACAACAGAATTCATCAAGAAGAATATGGTCTGCCGGTTCGGTACTCCGACGGCCATCATCACCGATCTGGGTAAGCAGTTTGATAACGCCAGGTTCCGGGAATTCTGCGAGAACATAGGGATTGAACTTCGTTTTACATCTGTAGCTCACCCTCAGACTAATGGCCTGGTAGAAGCCACAAATAAGACTATCAAGAGACTCCTGAAGAAGAAACTTCAACAGAAGAAAGGGAAATGGGCTGATGAACTCCCAGACGTACTGTGGGGTTACCACACCACCAAAAGGACCGCTACTGGAGAAACTCCCTACTCGCTATCTTTCGGGGTAGAAGCTGTCCTCCCGATAGTGTAGGGAAAAATTGCTTAAAACCGCAGCGGAAGGCGAAAAAATAATTTTCGTATAGTTTAAAATTTTTCTAAAGATTTGAACCTTAACCCTTTAATTAATTAAACTCAAATATACAGTTAGAGTTAAATACCTCTTGTCGCGTGATCCGATTAACTTACGTCGATGGTAATCCGCAAGATCTTCAATCATAGCATGTACGTGAATCACCTAGGAGCGTGGTCTCCCTTTTTCTTTGAATTGCTTACCTTAGAATGGATGTATGGAATTTCTGATCTTGATCTTCAATAGTAAAACACCAAGAGCCTAAAAAAATAGTTCCGGTCACTTTTGAATTCACAATCAATATGATTGAAACTCGCGTAACCCTAAATCAAAAGTGTGCACAAAACCATTTGATGTTAAAGGCTTGTAAGTGCACTATCGAATGAGAACTTATTTTCTTTTTCTCTCTTGGCCGAAAATCTATGTGTATAGAGTAGGATTTTTTTTTTCAAAACAAACAAAAAATCTCTCTCTATTTTTCTTCTTGGTGGCCGAAAATTCATAACCTTATATTTATAGGTTGGCCGAATTTTCTCCTTCACCAAGTAGGGTTGGCCGAATTCATTGAATAGGAAATCTAGGGTTGGTTAATTTCCTTACTTGAAAAGTAATTGTCCTTTTCCCTAATTCCTATCAATTGAAGAATCCTAACCCTTGTAGGACTAGTGGTGGCCGAATTCTTTGTATAATAAGGAGTGTATGTGGACTTAATCCTTACCACATTAGGACTCCTATCACTTAAAAGAATTCCAACCATAATCCAACACATAGTATTTAATTTACTGATCAGGAAAAGATTTTGATTTAAACTATTAATTAATTAAATAATTAATTAATTCCCATTTAATCAAAACAATAAAATAAAACAATATCTTGGGCTATTTTATTTAGCCTTGCCGCCCACACCATATATATATGGGCCCAATATTATTTTTCTTATTTTATTTAATCCATTAGACTTTAAATAAAAGCCCACATGTGAACCAGACTTATTTTTACTAAAAGAAACAAGCCTACATGTCTCCTTTTAATATATTAATATAATAGTGCAGCCCATTAAATAAATAATAGACATATTATATTCTTAATATATTAAATGCAATTCTAGATGGACCCATAAATTGGTCCTGTAGAATATATCAAGTGATCCATGCAAGTATGTGTGGATTGTGGATCTTGGCGGGCTATCTAAATTAAAGCTTAAATAGACATAACCTAATCACAATCAACAAATGATTCACTTAGGTCCGATCTATTAATTTTAACTCATTCCACTAAAGAGCTAAAATTGAACTCTTAAATAAAGATAGAATAAGGACATGTTTCTCATTCATACCTTAGACAATCTTATAGGAGATGGTGTATCCTCGTGAATAATATCAGTAATCGCCAAGAGCTCATAGACCGCCTATAGCTCTCCAAGTTACCATATTTCCTCATATGACCACATTTTGAACTTGGATATTTTGACTTGTCCAGAAGCCATGTCTTCAATAATCATTATTGAAAACTCAATGTTGAGATTTAATATCCAATACCTCAAAACATCCATATGATGATACTATACTCTCGTTTAATAAATGGAGCCACGATGTCCATATCTATAAATGAAGTCCTCTATCGATTAACAAATGAATACCACCAAACTATCGAGGATAGACTATGCTATATAATCATACTCATTGATAGCTCAAATGATAACACTTGCAACCATAAGTCCATCATTTATCTCAGGATTTAGATAGACTCTCTGATTGTCCTGATAATGAAAAGACTTATATCTAGTGACGGTTCTAGATAAAGTATTTCATTGTGATCCAGTTCAATGCACCCAGTGCACTAGATTCTTTTACTCGAAAACCTTTCGATGATTTTAGACTCATCATAACTCATTTGATCCCACTCAAATGCTAGTAAAAGAATTCTACAACTTTATCAAGATAGAGGTGCCCAACCTTTAACTTAAGTTGTGAACGTTATTCAAGACTAACTAAAGAATTGTGTCTACCTCATACATATCTGGATGTACAAACAATTCTTCATATCTCATAGTCTTTTGACCTTATGATTATTTACCTTGACAATTATAATTATAAATGCTATAAGATTTTGCAGAATCAGAAATCACTTTATTTATATGAAAAGATTGTCAATTACAATATTACACTCTTGCTATTGAGCATAATCCTAACAATCTCCCACTTGCGCTATAGCAAATGTGTCATATCTCTCATTCCCATGTTCTCTAGGTGCCCATCAAAACTCTTCTGAGGTAGAGCCTTTGTGAAGGGATCTGCTAGATTTTCTACCGACGCGATTTTGGTAATCGTCACGTCTCCCCTATGAATAATCTCCCTTAAAAGATGATACTTTCTTTCAATGTGTTTTCCTCTCTTATGACTTCTTGGTTCTTTCGAATTAGCCACTGCTCCACTGTTGTCACAGTAGATAGTGATCTGCTTATTCGCACTAGGAACTACTTCTAAGTCAATCAAGAATTGGCGAAGCCAAACAGCCTCCTTGGCAGCTTCGTATGCAGCTACATACTCTGCTTCCATGGTGGAGTCAGCAATACAAGATTGCTTGATACTCCTCCAAATGACTGCTCCTCCTCCAAGAGTAAACACAGATCATGATGTGGATTTTCTAGAGTCAGAATCCGATTGGAAATCAGAATCTGTATACCCAACGGGGATTAAATCCCCTCCAAAGTATACAAGCATATTATCTTTCGTTCTCCTAAGATACTTGAAAATATGCTTGACTGCCATCCAGTGATCAGGACCAGGTTTCGATTGAAACCTGCTAACTATGCTAACATCAAAACAAATATCTGGTCTAGTACAGAGCATTGCATACATGAGACTTCCAACTGCCGAGGCATATGGAATTCTACTCATGAATTGCTCTTCATGCTCATTCTTAGGAACTTGTTCCTTAGAAAGTTTGATTCCATGCCTAAAAGGTAACATACCTTTCTTGGAATCTTGCATGGAAAACCTAGACAAGATTTTGTCTATGTATGAAGCTTGGATAGTGCAATCGTTTTATTCTTTCTATCCCTTATTACTTGGATACCTAGAATAAAACTTGCTTCTCCTAAGTCCTTCATATCAAATTGTTTTGCTAACCATTCTTTTACAACCATTCTTTTACTGATGTCAATACTCCCACATCGTTTCCAATGAGTAATATATCATCTACGTCAAAAATAAGGAAAACCAACTTGTCACCTATGATCCTTTTGTATACACAAGGTTCTTCAAGGTTCTGTAAAAATCCAAAACCTTTTACAGCTTGGTCGAACTTTATGTTCTAAGATCTGGATGCTTGCTTTAATCCATAAATTGATTTCTGCAACTTGCATACCTTTTCCATTTGGCCCTTTTCATTGAATCCTTCTGGTTGCATCATATAGATGCTTTTGTCAAGACTTCCATTAAGGAAAGCTGTCTTGACGTCCATTTGCCAAATCTCTAAATCTAAAGATGCTGCAATGGATAAGAGTATCCTAATGGATTTAAGCATGGCCACAGGAGAGAAGGTTTTCTCGTAATCGATACCTTCTTTCTGTGTGTAACCTTTAGCTACCAATCTAGCTTTAAAAGTTTCCACCTTTCCATCCATACCTCTTTTCCTCTTGTATACCCACTTGCACCCAATGGGTTTTATCCCTTTAGGCAAGTCTACAATGGACCAGACTTTGTTATCGAACATGGATTCAATCTCAGATTGCATTGCCTTTTGCCAATGGTGACAATCAACATCCTCCATTGCTTCCTTGTATGTGTAGGGATCATCGTCGTCAGGGAGATTCTCAACAGATTCTCCTAGACCGATGTATCTTTCAGGTTGGGTTCTAACCCTCCCACTACGACGAGGAATGGTAGGTTGTTGATTTTATGTTGGAGTGGAAATTACCATTGGGTTAGGTTGTGAAACCTCTTGTGGAATTGTATCTCCTGGCATATCATTCAGGACAATTCTACTTTTGGGAACAAAATCATTCATATAGTCCTTTTCCAGAAATGTAGCATTTGTTGAAACAAACACTTTTAGATCTGAAGGACTATAGAAATGATATCCTTTAGTTCCTTTTGGATACCCCACAAATATGCATGTTTCCGAACGGGACTCCATCTTTTCTGTCTTTCCTATTAACACATGTGCAGGACAACCAAATATACTTATGTGTTGTAAACTAGGCTTTCGCCCAGTCCACAACTCATATGATGTTCCAGGAACCGACTTCGATGGTACCACGTTTAGAATATATATTGCAGTTTGTAGAGCATATCCCCAAAAATAATAGAAAGTGTTGAATAACTCAACATAGACCTAACCATGTTCAAAAGAGTTCTATTTCTCCTTTCTGCTACCCCATTTTGTTGAGGTATACCTGGTGCAGAAAACTGAGAAACTATCCCATTATCAATAAGATATTGCTGAAACTCTCCAGATAGATATTCTCCACCACGATCAGATCTCAAGATTTTTATATGTTTCTCAAGCTGATTTTCTACTTCAGCTTTGAATGCTTTGAACATGTCAAAAGCATCCGACTTATGTCTCATGAGATACACATAACCAAATCTTGAGTAATCATCTGTGAAGGTGATGAAGTACTCATATCCACCTCTAGCTTGAATGCTCATAGGACCACATACATCAGTTTGTATTAGTCCTAAACATTCAGTGGCTCTTGCACCTTTGGTATTGAACGGCCTTTTGGTCATTTTACCTTCCAAACAAGATTCACAAGTTGGTAGATCATCAACCTTTAAGACACTTAAAGGTCCGTCACATACCAATCTTTTAATCCTATTAAGGTTAATGTGACCTAGGCGTAAATGCCAAAGGTAGGTTTCATCTTTTGATAATTTTACTCCTTTATGATTAGGTTCTGTTATTTCTGTGTCTAACGAGTGAGAGATATTTCTATGCAAAAAGAATATACCGTTTTCCAATGTACCTTTGCAAACAATTTTGTCATTCTTACTAATAATAAAAGCTTAATTAAAAGTAACCGAATATCCAAGTTTATTTAAACAAGAAACTGAAATTAAATTCCTCTTGAATTGATGTACATAATAAATGTCTATTAAATCTAAATGCCTACTAGAATCTAAAATAACTCTAATATCTCCCGCTGCACTTGCAGACACTAATGTTCCGTTGCCCAAGTGCAAATTGACTTCATCTTCATTCAGTCTTCTCCTTTCTTGGAACCCCTACAAGGAATAACAAACATGATTAGTGGCTCCAGAGTCTATGATCCAAGAATCAGTAGAATCTGCCAGAAAACATGTTTCAAGATAATTAATATTACCTTCTTCCTTCTTATTCTGGGACTATGGGCAATCTCTTTTCCAATGTCCCTTTTCACCACAAAGGAAGCATTTCCCTTTGATCTTGGTTACTTTCTTGGTTTCCTTCTTGGTAGGCCCAAGTTGCTTTTTCTTCTGTTGTTTCTTGACCTTCTTACGAGTCTTAACAGTAGCAACTTTACCAACCAAATGAATCTCTTGACCTTTGTTTTTCACAAGGATCTTTTTAGCGCTTTGAACATCTTGCATGAGGCCCTGCAAGGTGTATTCCTTTTTGTTCAAGGTGTAGTCCAACTTGAACTGATCAAAGGAATCTAACAATGAGTTAACTACCATATCAATTTTGGTCTCACCATCAATCTCAGCACCATTTAGTTCAGCAATATTGAGATGTGCTCTGACTTTCATCATGTGATCTTTCACAGATTGTCCAGGTTTCATCCTAAGATTCATAAAAGCAGTCACTGCCTCTCTCTTAGTCGTCCTAGACCTCATAGCAAACAGTTCCTCTAGAGACATCATTATATCAGCAGCGGACTCCATTCCTTCATGTTGCTGTTGCAACACGTCGGAGATAGTGGCCATAATATAACATTTTGCCATATCATCAGAAGTCTTCCACTGCTCATACTCATCTATTTGCATCAAACTAGATTCATTATTAGGAAGGAGTGGTTTAGGAGCAGTCAGAACAAATTTATGTTTTCCACTTTGCAGCAACAACCCAATTTTCCTTTTCCATGTGACATAATTATCTCCAGTTAAGGTGTTATCTTTCAGGATGTTCATAAGTGATGGGTCATGATTTCTGATTAAAACAAAAACATATATAAGTAAATAATCATGATAAAGCACTTTCGAATATTTATCTTGAATTAATTAAATAACTCAATCGTGAAAAATTCAACGGTGATCCAACACCCATAAATGTTACGCCTCCTTCGGGAGTTCGCACCATTTACTAGTTGGACTAGGTCCCACCTAATTGTTAACATAACAACCAGCGTTTTCAATTTTAGCCTTGCAATTTTATTAACAAGAACTCTCGGGAGGATATTAATAAAATTACATTGAGTGTGTTACCAAGATATCGACCCTCAATTTTCTCTCACGAAAATCCCTCATCTGGGAGTAGATCTCTTTTGAGTCAATTGTCTAGTCTATCCTTGTGAGGAGTATTTTGCTAAATTCCATTTATGGACGCCCCTCGGGGGGATTACCAATAAATAATAAAGCTCAACTAACCTTGGAGGCCATAGGTGTTCTAACACACCTTCTCCCACTCAATTATTTAAGGCGTGTGATTAAATTCCAAAGAATGATTTTACCAAGTTATCTAGATGCCAATTAGATACCTAAATCATTCAATGCATGTTCATACCAAAAGAGATATATGAGTGGCACTTCTATTCTATATGACATGTTATCATACAATAACAAATATTGTAATATTTATACATAAAAATAAATAGCCACAATTTTGGTCCGTCCTAGAAAAGCATGTAAATTACAATTGTACGGAATACAAAAAAACTCCTCTCTTGGCGAACAAGACTTCAAGCGACCATCTCGCGCACGTAACTCGCGCGCCCGAAGATCACCAATCAGCCCATGCGCACGCCTAGCCCATGCAAGGGCATGAGCTGCCGCATGGCCAGCCCATGCATGGGTCGCGCGCGCTGCTGCACCGCAACAAGCGCAGCTGCACGCTTGGTTGCGTGCGCTTGTTGTCTCGGTGCGCACGGGTGCCAAGCTCGGTTCCGGATGCTCCAATTTCTTCAAATCTTCGAGTCTTCGAATCTTGAATATATTACAACTTATTTTATATAATAAAATACTGCAGAAATATATATATATATATATATATTTTTTTATTTACAAATAAAAAACTGCAGTATTTTTAATACATAAAAAAAACTGCACTATTTTATATAACAAAAAAAAATTAAGCAACTATCAAGAAGGAACTTGTGACGATAATAGGCCACCCTTCTTGTTACAATTCCGAAACAAAAATTACATGGAAAATCTAGGACCAAAATTGAGCAATAACAATTCACTTTATAACAACATATATAAATCCATACATTCGACATGTAATTATATATGCGAATACCTAGAGTGCCATCTCTTTCTAAAACATGCATAATCACAATAAAAAGAAATAGATTCACGTATATATACGTTAATTAATTAAAGGGTACAACCAAGGCTCTGATACCAATTGTAGGGAAAAATTGCTTAAAACCGCAGCGGAAGGCGAAAAGTAGATTTTCGTATAGTTTAAAATTTTTCTAAAGATTTGAACCTTAACCCTTTAATTAATTAAACTCAAATATACGGTTAGAGTTAAATACCTCTTGTCGCGTGATCCGATTGACTTACGTCGATGGTAATCCGCAAGATCTTCAATCCTAGCACGTACGTGAATCACCTAGGCGCGTGGTCTCCCTTTTTCTTTGAATTGCTTACCTTAGAATGGATGTATGGAATTTCTAATCTTGATCTTGAATAGTAAAACGCCAAGAGCCTAAGAAAATAGTTCCGGTCACTTTTGAATTCACAATCAATATGATTGAAACTCGCGTAACCCTAAATCAAAAGTGTGCACAAAACCTTTTGATGTTAAAGGCTTGTAAGTGCACTATCGAATGAGAACTTATTTTCTTTTTCTCTCTTGGCCGAAAATCTATGTGTATAGAATAGGATTTTTTATTTTCAAAACAAACAAAAACCTCTCTCTATTTTGCTTCTTCGTGGCCGAAAATTCATAACCTTATATTTATAGGTTGGCCGAATTTTCTCCTTCACCAAGTAGGGTTGGCCGAATTCATTGAATAGGAAATCTAGGGTTGGTTAATTTCCTTACTTGAAAAGGAATTGTCCTTTTCCCTAATTCCTATCAATTCGAGAATCCTAACCCTTGTAGGACTAGTGGTGGCCGAATTCTTTGCATAATAAGGAGTGTATGTGGACTTAATCCTTACCACAGTAGAACTCCTATCACTTAAAAGAATTCCAACCCTAATCCAACACATAGTATTTATTTTACTGATCAGGAAAAGATTTTGATTTAAACTATTAATTAATTAAATAATTAATTAATTCCCATTTAATCAAAACAATAAAATAAAATAATATCTTGGGCTATTTTATTTAGCCTTGCCGCCCACACCATATATATATGGGCCTAATATTATTTTTCTTATTTTATTTAATCCATTAGACTTTAAATAAAAGCCCACATGTGAACCAGACTTATTCTTACTAAAAGAAACAAGCCTACATGTCTCCTTTTAATATATTAATATAATAGTGCAGCCCATTAAATAAATAATACACATATTATATTCTTAATATATTAAATGCAATTCTAGATGGACCCATAAATTGGTCCGGTAGAATATATCAAGTGATCCATGCAAGTACGTGTGGATTGTGGATCTTGGCGGGCTATCTAAATTTAAGCTTTAATAGACATAACCTAATCACAATCAACAAATGATTCACTTAGTTCCGATCTATTAATTTTAACTCATTCCACTAAAGAGCTAAAATTGAACTCTTAAATAAAGATAGAATAAGGAGATGTTTCTCATTCATACCCTAGACAATCTTATAGGAGATGGTGTATCCTCGTGAACAATATCAGTAATCGCCAAGAGCTCATAGACCGCCTATAGCTCTCCAAGTTACCATATTTCCTCATATGACCACATTTTGAACTTGGATATTTTGACTTGTCCAGAAACCATGTCTTTAATAATCATTATTGAAAACTCAACGTTGAGATTTAATATCCAATACCTCAAAACATCCATATGATGATACTATACTCTCATTTAATAAATGGAGCCACGATGTCCATATCTATAAATGAAGTCCTCTATCGATTAACAAATGAATACCACCAAACTATCGAGGATAGACTATGCTATATAATCATACTCATTGATAGCTCAAATGATAACACTTGCAACCATAAGTCCATCATTTATCTCAAGATTTAGATAGACTCTCCGATTGTCCTGATAATGAAAAGACTTATATCTAGTGACGGTTCTAGATAAAGTATTTCATTGTGATCCAGTTCAATGCACCCAGTGCACTAGATTCTTTTACTCGAAAACCTTTCGATGATTTTAAACTCATTATAACTCATTTGATCCCACTCAAATGCTAGTAAAAGAATTCTACAACTTTATCAAGATAGAGGTGCCCAACCTTTAACTTAAGTTGTGAACGTTATTCAAAACTAACTAAAGAATTGTGTATACCTCATACATATCCGGATGTACAAACAATTCTTCATATCTCATAGTCTTTTAACCTTATGATTATTTACCTTGACAATTATAATTATAAATGCTATAAGATTTTGCAGAATCAGAAATCACTTTATTGATATGAAAAAATTGTCAATTACAATATTACACTCTTGCTATTGAGCATAATCCTAACACTCTTGTCCATATCATGTGTGCAGAAGTTCAAATTGTATCAAATGGATGTTAAGAGTGTCTTCCTCAATGTCTTCTTGCAAGATGAAGTGTTTGTTGAGCAACCCAAGGGGTTTGTGGATCCTTACCACCCCAATCATGTCGATCACCTCAATAAGGCTTTATATGGGTTGAAACAAGCACCGTGGGCTTGGTATGAGCACCTCACTCTCTATCTTGTTGACAATGGCTACTATAGAGGTAGTGTTGATAAGACTTTGTTCATCAAAGGCAAAAAAGATGAGCTTTTCATAGCTCAAATATATGTTGATGACATTATGTTTGGCTCCACCAACATATCCAAAGTCCAATAATTTGTTGATGTTATGTCTCATGAATTTGAGATGAGTCTTGTTGGGGAGCTCAATTACTTCCTAGGTTTGCAAATCAAGTAGTTGCATGATGGGATTTTCATATCCCAAGCTAAGTATGCTAAGAACCTAGTGAAGAAGTTTGGCCTTGAGAATGCCAAACACTGTGACACACCCATGAGTGACACTTGAAATTAAGCAAGGATGCTAGTGGAAAAAGTGTTGATCAAAGCCAATATCGTGGCATGATTGGTAGCTTGCTTTACTTTCACATGGAGATGTGACCAGAAAATAAGTGAGAGGCTAATAAAATAAAGCCTACAGTTAAGCCCAGTGAAGAAAAAAAAGTTGGAATAAGGATCAAAAAGGTTTGACTCTGTTCCTTTGTCATTCGCTGACATACTACTTTCCAAGTAAAGTGGAGAACAAATATGATAAAAACGAAGGTAGTTTACTTGCTTACTTGTTAAGGAAGATATACCTAACAGTAACAGGATCTCAGTTCTCATTTATTTTTGCAAGTAGGCCCAATATAGCCTTCAGTGCGGGTGTGTGTGCTAGGTACCAAGCAGGTCCCAAGGAGTCCCATCTCTCCTCTATGAAGAGAATCATTTGATATGTGAATGGCACATCCAACTATAGGATATGGTATGCTTTTGACACTAATGCTAGCTTAGTTGGCTATAGTGATGCAGATTGGGCAGGAAATTGTGATGATATGAAGAGTACATCGGACGGTTGCTTCTTCCTAGGGAACAACTTGGTATCCTGGTTTTGTAAGAAGCAAAACTCCATTTCCTTGTCCACGGCAGAGGCCGAGTACATAGCAGCTGGGAGTGCTTGCACACAACTCCTTTGGATGAAGCAAATGCTTGTGGACTATTGGTTTGATCAAGGTACTCTAACCATTTATTGTGATAACAGGAGTGCAATTAATATTTCAAAAAATCATGTTCACCACTCTAGAACTAAGCATATTGACATAAGACATCACTTTATTAGGGAGCTAGTTGAAAGCAAATGCATTGCACTTGAACATGTTGGCACAAATGATCAACTAGCGGATTTGTTTACTAAACCCTTAGACTCAACTAGGTTCAAATCACTTAGTAGGTCTATTGGGATTTGTCATATGTCTTGATGTGTTTGGTGATTAACCCCATACTGGGAGCTTAAGCAAAGAGAGCAAATTGGCATAATAATGCATTGTGCTTATTGATAATCTTTATGCTTCTTTATTAATTGCTTGAGATGATCGGTTGTACATATGCTTATATGTATTTTTAATAAGTGTGAAACTTTGCTTTACTTGTAGTCCATGTCTCATTTATGATCAAACATGCATTTTTGGAATAGGAAAATTTTCTTTGGAAGTACATTTTGAATGACATATGATTGATCTCCATGACATGATGACTCTATGAATGACATGCTTTGAATTGATATGCATGAAGGAAATCTTGAATGCTTTAAAAATGAATGCGAAAATTGTGTGTGAAAGTAATGTTGAGACTTCAATCAATAAGGATCTAGTATCCATTTAAAGGATTTTACAATCCACAAGTCTATCTCTCTTTATTTGTTGGAAAAAGGCTACTATCATGCGGGTATCCCACCCGGAAAAATCTAAAAAGGCGCAATAGTCGCTCATGTCTTGTTTTGATTATAAAGTTTGATATAATAGCTCTTTAATTGAATTTCTCTTATCATCTGTATCTTGCTTAATTCCATGACAAAGGTTGAAATTGGTTGAATTTTTTTGGAAACCTTTGTTGTTTGTGATAGGCATATTTTATATCATATTTGTATCCTTTAATTTGGATTTGTTAGCTACTTGATTTAATTACTTTTCGTTTAATTTGACTTATTTTTGTGTTTTAGGTAAAATAGCATGGAATTTGGAAAATAATCATTAAGATGTTGCTTTATTTTAATTATTTGAAGATTTGAAGATTCAAGCCCAAAACCAAAGCCCAAGTCTCATATTAGCCAAAATCAAGTTCAACTTAAAGCAAAGTCAAGCAAAGCCCAAGGCAAAAATTAAGACAATGAAAAAGATAAAAGAAAGTGGACTCATGCGTGGACTATAGTTAGACCACAAGTAAGTCACGTGGTCCAATTATGTGAAAAGAAATTTGACTTTCCTATTTGGCCTTGGAAACCGACATCTGGAAGCAATATAAAAGCACTTTCTTTTGCACGAATTGGAGGGCAGGTCGTTCGGTGGAGGCTTGAAGCAGTTTTTGTGCGTGAACAGCTTGGCTCGTGTGTGACAGCTGCAAAGCTCCAATGCATCTTTCGGGTTCCATTGTTATTTTATTTTTAATGTCTTTTTAATTTTCTTTGTACTAGGGTAGACGATGAAACCCTGTGTTATGGAATAATTTTAAGATATTTTTATTAATTCCCAAATATTGTTCTTCAATGTTTATGGTTTTCATTTCTATTGATTTTTAAATATAAAACCCTTTCATCTCTAATATCATGTATTTTTGATAGTTAGGTATATATCTTAATCAATGCTTGCTTTCGTAACGTTAATTATAATTTCTTTGATTCTTTGTTTTTCATTAAATTGGATACATGGAATGCTTAGGGATTGTCTTTTGAAGCGAAGGAAAACCAACTTAAGATTCTTAGTAAATGTGTTTATTGTGAAATTCATGGGTAGACAATAAATTGATTTTTAATTGTCATTATAATTTAGGGAATTAATAAATTATCAAGAAGCTATAAAATTACACAGTGGTGGATTCGAATACCTTAGTATTCTTTAATTGATTGCTTTCGACATTATTTTCTTTTAGATTAGTTTAATTTTAATTTTAATTCATCACATTCTGTTAACTAGGTAAGGATTATGTTAAATTTAGATTTGATTAGTTTTTCATCAATCCTCGTGGGATCGACCTCGTACTCGCATTAGCTATTCTACAATAGACTCGTGCACTTGGGAGTAAAATATTTTCAAAAATTAGCACAACAAGTTTTTGGCGCTGCTGCCGGGGATTGATCGAAAGATTAATTTAATCTAGATTTATTTAATTCTTCCACTAGTTATAGTTTAGGTTCTATTTTATTGTTTAAATATAAAAAAAGAAAAAAAAATTTATTAGGACGGTAGCATTATATTTTAGTGTCAGGTGTGTTTTTTTTTAGTCATTGTGTTCTATTTTTTTTTTCTATCTATGTGCGTCAGGTCTGTTATTATATATTAGTTGTTCTTATCTCATTTTTTTATTTAGCATGTGTTTAGTTGTTACTTTCTGTTTTGCATTTTATTTTATTTTATTAGTCTTGAGTGTTTGGCAGCATAATTCATCTAGGCATTTATTTAGGTTAGTGATTTTTTTAATTAGTTTTGACATGGCTGAGATTGTAGAACCTAATGAGAAAACTCTTCGGGAGTACTTTTCACCTGTTACAGCTAATCATCCATCTTGCATCGTGTTGCCGAAAACTGTGGCTACACACTTTGAACTTAAACCGGCTGTAATTCAGCTCCTTCCATCTTTTTATGGGTTAGATAGAGAGGATCCCTACATACATGTTAAGGAATTTCTTGACATATGTTCTACATTTCGTTTCCAAAATTTTTTAGATGAGTTAGTTAGGCTTCGTCTCTTTCCCTTTTCATTGAAAAATAAGGGAAAATCATGGTTGAACTCCCTAGCTCCTAGATCTGTCACTAGTTGGGACACATTAGTTAACAAGTTTTTAACTAAATTTTTCCCCATGGCCAAAACTAATACCCTTAGGAGAGAAATTTCAGAGTTTTATCAAAAAGAGGGTGAAAAATTTTATGAGTGTTGGGAAAGATTTAAAGACTTGCTTTTAAAATGTCCCCACCACGGTTTTGAAGTTTGGAGACTTGTGCAATAATTTTACAATGGTTTGACCATGTCAAACCAACACATGATCGAGTCTATGAATGGTGGAGCATTTTTGAACCTTAGGGAGAGGGATGCATGGGAATTCCTAGAGACATTGTCTGAAAATTCTCAACAGTGGGATTTTTCTATCCAAGGGGAGAGGTCAATACAAGTACCTAAGAAATGGGGGTTGTATGAGGTGAGTGATGATGTACATGTGATGAGTGCTTTATTAAGTCTCAATTGGAAGGTAGAAGCATTAGCTTTGAGTCAAAAAATGAACATGGCCAATAGTGTTAGGAGTGAGTTGTGTGCTTCATGTGCTAACCCATTATCTACCTATCCTGAGAGCTATGTTGAGCAAGCAAATGCACTCAATTCTTATGGGAATCACCCAAATTTTCCCTGAAGGCAAAACCAGTCTCCAATGAGTCATGGAGGGCAACAATTTGCTCCTCCATCACATCCTCCTAGTTTTCAATTTACTCCCCATTTTGCTGTCCCTCAAAGGAAACCTTCCTTAGAGGACACTTTGTAGCAATTTATGCAAACTACCCAGCAAGCTATCTTGAAGATTGAAACTCAAGTGGGTCAGTTAGCCACTGCCATAGGAGAAAGAGAAAAAGGGAAACTTTTGAGTCAGCCAGTTCCTAATCCAAAGGGTCAATATGAGGTAGGATTATCATCTGTCTTTAATGTTCATCATGAGGAAGTTAAATCTGTCACAACCCTTAGGTCTGGTAAGATAATTGATAATCAAGTGAGTGTACCTAGAGAGAGGAAAGAAACTGAGAGGCATAGTCATAAGCCTAGTGAAGAGAACATAGTTGAGAAACCCACTTCTAGAGAGTCACTTGAGCCAAATTTACCCACTACACCCTATGTTCCTAGAGCTCCATTTCCACATAGACTTGTACCATTAAAGAAAGGCACACCACATAATGATATTTTAGAGGTATTTAAGCAAGTTCGCATAAACATTCCTTTTCTTGATGCTACTCAGCAAGTGCCTGCATATGCCAAATTTTTGAAAGATCTCTGTGTTTTGAAAAGAAAAACAAATGTTCCAAAAGAGGCATTTTTGACTGAGCATGTTAGTTCCGTTATCCAAATGAAAACTTCTGTCAAGTTTAAGGATCCTGGATGTCCTACTATTTCTTGTGTTATAGGTGATCATGTGATTGATAGGGCCTTACTTGATTTAGGGGCGAGCGTTAATTTGTTGCCATATTCTGTGTATGTGCAATTAGGATTAGGGGAGCTAAAACCCACTCCTATGAGACTCTAGTTAGCAGATAGGTCTATTAAAATTCATAGAGGAATCATAGAGGCTGTTTCGATTAAGGTTGATAAATTTTATTTTCCAGTGGACTTCATTGTTATTGATACTCAACCTGTAATGAACACTAGTGGGCAAATTCCTGTGATTTTGGGTCGTCCTTTCTTGGCTACATCTAATGCGATAATTAATTGTCGTAATGGTGTGTTGAAGTTGTCTTTTGGAAATATGACTGTCGAGCTTAATGTATTTAATGTTAGTCAGCAACTTGAAGAGCAAGAAGAGGTAAATGAGATTAACATGGTTGATCATGCATATCATGATCCATTATTAGAATATTTTGATGATGACCCAATGAAAAAGAAATTAGCTCAGTTTTGCATAGGAATTAAGGGAGATTGTGTGCGTGATGGACAAAATGTTGTGAGTAAATCTTTTCCATCTCTTGAGTTTACACCTTTGCAATTTGTAGGGAAAACTTCACAGTAAGACTCGAAAGTGGAATAGATTCTTCTGGATGATTATGGTTGATCCATTGTATTGCCATTTTTTTTTCTTTAGTTTCTTAGGATTTTTTTTGTCTGTATTGTTTGTGTCCTAGGTTGTTAGATTTAAAGCAAAACAAATAATAAATGGGGTCAGTCGTCAATTTCATAGTTGTTTTTTTTTTTTTTTTATATATATATATATATTTTTTCAGTGCTAATTTTTTTTCTCTAATGTGTGTTCTTGATTTTTTTCTTAGAATGCAGTACGGAACCAACCAGGTGTGATCTCTCCCTTACTATTTGATGTTGTCTTTTATTTTTCCCATATCTGTTTGATATTTTCTTGTGCATTTGTGGTTATTATGTTGAGGAAACATTGAGGACAATGTTTACAATTGGTTTGGGGGTGGGGAAATAATTTTCAAAAAGAAGTTGGTTTCAAAAAAAAAGGTCTTATTGTTATTATTATTATTATTATTATTTTGAGTCCGTCTTCTGCAAAATAACCAATTTTGAGATGCTCTTAGGTTTGCCTTTAGAGACGTAAGTGTATGCTTTAATCACTGAATTTAGACTAACGTCTTGCCACTTAGAGTATTGCATTGCATTTTTACAAAATTATGATATGCTCTTGATGTGATGGTAGATAGGATGCTTAGTTGAATTGCCATGATTAATAGTGGAGACTACCCTTGTGAGTTTACTAAGCCAGAAAGCGTACATATTAGAGGGTTTGTTTGTTTCTACTCCTAAACACTTATTAGGTTCTTAGAATTAGAAATTGATCTCAATAGGTTATGCATTGGATATTAAAGAACATTCATCATAAAAGATATCACATGTGGAATTACTCTTGATTTTGTTGAACCATTAGAAGTGACATAGGCAATGTGTGCTTAAACACACTTAAAATAGCCTTAAATACTTCCTACCTTGTGTGTGCTCCATAGCCAATTTTGAAGCCAAACACTATAAGCATTTTTCTTTTATCACCCACATTAACTGAAAACCCATAAGCCCTAATATTTAGCCATACCTTATAGCTTGGGATTATATTGAGGAAGTGATGAAGAAGAGAGAAGAGGGTTCGAAGACACATGAATTTTAAAAAAAAAATTGATGGATCGTGAAATATACATATAGGGAAAAAGAAAGAAGTTATACATAAGCAATGTATGAGAGGTGTTTGAAATTATGTAATTGATGTATAAATTCTCATCTCATCCAAAAAAAACTGAATTGAAAAAAAAAAGAAAAAAAGGTAAGAAAAAAAAAGAGAAAAAATAACAAGAATTAATGAGATGATGAATCTAATGAAAGTGAAAAAGGGAAGGAGTATGTTCGTGAAAGTTTCAAGAAGTCTGGATGCAAGTTAAATGAAGATAGAGTTCAAAGAAATTCAGCCGAGTATTGAAGACTATTAGAAGAATTTCTCGATATGGTCCCAGGTTTTATTGCTTACCCTTTTCCCATTCTTAACCTTCACCCCGTGACCCCATTACAACCAAATTAAAGTCCTAATTGATCTTTTGGGAATGCTAGGTTAAGAGTTAAGGAAACATGTGCTCTATCTTGTTCTTAATGTCTAATTCCGTTTATAAGAGCCTTTGCATAAATTCAAGCGTTTTTCTATATTATATTCATATGCGATAATAATTTGAAATTTCTTGTGCATAAATTCCATTCGCATATGCTTGATGAGTGTATTTGCCTAGGTTCTGTGTGAAATATGAGTGACATCTTGTGAGAATTAGAGTCGAGGCGAATTACATCTATGGCATTTGACGACTGTGTTTTTAAAGCTAGAGCGTCTTGAGTATGGGTTTTTCATCAAACTAGTGATGCATTCAAATAAGTGACATAATTTTAGTCCCTATTCATTGGCTTAAGCATACATTTGTCTTTATTCGCATCTTGAGTTGCATCTTGATCTAATTGGTTTTTGCAGAAATATGCTTGTGGCTTAGCTTAGGTTTTTGTTTTCAGATTGTAGGTTTTGTTTTAATTTTTAGTTTTTAGTTTTTGTTTTTATTTTGCTCGAGGACTAGCAAAATCTAGGTTTGGGGGTATTTGATGGGCATATTTTATATCATATTTATATCCTTTAATTTGGATTTGTTAGCTACTTGATTTAATTATTTTTCGTTTAATTTGACTTATTTTTGTGTTTTAGGTAAAATAGCATGGAATTTGGAAAATAATCATTAAGATGTTGCTTTATTTTAATTATTTGAAGATTTGAAGATTCAAGCCCAAAACCAAAGCCCAAGTCTCATATTAGCCAAAATCAAGTTCAACGTAAAGCAAAGTCAAGCAAAGCCCAAGGCAAAAATTAAGACAATGAAAAAGATAAAAGAAAGTGGACTCATGCGTGGACTATAGTTAGACTACAAGTAAGTCACGTGGTCCAATTATGTGAAAAGGAATTTGACTTTCCTCTTTGGTCTTGGAAACCGACATCTGGAATCGATATAAAAGCATTTTCTTTTGCACGAATTGGAGGGCAGGTCGTTCGGTGGAGGCGTGAAGCAGCTTTTGTGCGTGAACAGCTTGGCTCGTGTGTGACAGTTGCAGAGCTCCAATGCATCTTTCGGGTTCCATTGTTATTTTATTTTTAATGTCTTTTTAATTTTCTTTGTTCTAGGGTAGATGATGAAACCCTGTGTTATGGAATAATTTTAAGATATTTTTATTAATTCCCAAATATTGTTCTTCAATATTTATGGTTTTCGTTTCTATTTATTTTTAAATATAAAACCCTTTCATCTCTAATATCATGTATTTTTGATAGTTAGGTATATTTGAATCAATGCTTGCTTTCGTAACGTTAATTATAATTTCTTTGATTCTTTGTTTTTTATTAAATTGGATACATGGAATGCTTAGGTATTGTCTTTTGAAGCGAAGGAAAACCAACTTAAGATTCTTATTAAATGTGCTTATTGTGAAATTCATGGGTAGACAATAAATTGATTTTTAATTGTCATTATTATTTGGGGAATTAATAAATTATCAAGAAGCTATGAAATTACACAGTGGTGGATTCGAATACCTTATTATTCTTTAATTGATTGCATTCGACATTATTTTCTTTTAGATTAATTTAATTTTAATTTAAATTCATCACATTCTGTTAACTAGGTTAGGATTATATTAAATTTAGATTCGATTAGTTTTTCATCAATCCTCGTGGGATCGACCTCGTATTCGCATTAGCTATTCTACAATAGACTCGTGCGCTTGCGAGTAAAATATTTTCAAAAATTAGAACAACAGTTTGCTTTGCCAAATACCATGATTTTTGATCTTACATGCAACTTGTCTTGTAGGCAAAGCACTCTTTCACACAATTTTCATGAAATAACCCTCCTTGAATCTCTCTTACTTAATTCAGTTGCATAAATTTGCTTATATGATTATGCATTTGTGGTTGTGCCATAAGCTTTCCTAGCCAAGTGCTTACCAATTTTGGGGATACTCATTTGCCTATCTCATGACAAAAAGGGGGAGTAGTGTGAAGGTTAAGGAGAGTTGCATATTAAGGGCGATTGAACATTTAGGGGGAGTTTGTTATACTCTTTGAGGGGGAGCATGTTGCATTGCATAGAATAACATGATTACATTATTCGATTGTATTGACTTAATTTGCTATAGCTATTGCAATTGTTTGTTTTTTTTTGTTAAAAGCACCTAAAACACACTTGGTCTTTGGAAGGTATTTTTTCTATTGATTGTATAGGTTGGATGTTTCTACAAGCCTTGGATTGACTTGAAGATGTGCAAAACTTAGATTATAGGGCTTACCGTAATGTAGAAATTATTGTTAACCAACTTATTCTTATTGTTGTGAGGTTGCTTTATGAGTGGTGGATTTGTCACGAAATAACCAAAGAGGGAGATTGTAAGTGTCTCATTTTATGATTGGCTTATTTCGCTAACAAAATCACATTTTGGGTCAAATATTGTAAAGGGTAGATTAGGAATTGAATATCTCCCATCATCATGGCATTGGACTCCAAGTGCTTCAAGAAAGGTAGATTACTTGACTCTACTCTTATTTGAAGAGATATAGTTGCACACACTCACCTGTATGCATTATATTCTGGTTTACATGTATTTGAATGACGCATTGTATGCCATTCATCACACTTCACACTTGCACATTTTGCATATAAGTTAGTGTGTTGAGTTTTCTAGGAAAAGAGGATTTTCCTCTTCACTGCAGTGCAGGTCGCTGGCTGTGTACTTGCCTCCGCCATGGTCCCAACAGGGGTTGGTTCCAAGAGGTGCATGCTTTAAGGACCGTGGTCTGTGCACTTGTCTGCACAGCGGTCCCTGTCGCGGTATTCTCCAGTAGGCCCCCGTTGCCCATACCGAGCTCTGTGCTCCTGCATGCACAACGGTCCCCACCACGGTGTTGTTCATGTTAGGATTATGCTCAATGGCAAGAGTGTAATATTGTAATTGACAATCTTCTCATATTAATAAAGTGAATTCTGATTCTTACAATTACTTATAGCATTTATTATTATAATTGTCAAGGTAAATAATCATAAGGTCAAAAGACTATGAGACATGAAGAATTGTTCATACATCCGGATATGTATGAGGTAGACACAATTCTTTAGTTAGTCTTGAATAACGTTCACAACTTAAGTTAAAGGTTGGGCACCTCTATCTTGTTAAAGTTGTAGAATTCTTTTACTAGCAATTGAGTGGGATCAAATGAATATGATGAGTCTAAAATCATCGAAAGGTTTTGGAGTAAAAGAATCTAGTGCACTAGGTGCATTGAACTGGATCACAATGAAATACTTTATCTAGAACCGTCACTAGATATAAGTCTTTCCATTAAAGAGGACAATCGGAAAGTCTATCTTAATCCTGAGATAAATGATGGACTTATGGTTGCAAGTGTTATCATTAGAACTATCAATGAGTACGATTATATAGCATAGTCTATCCTCGATAGTTTGGTGGTATACATTTGTTAATCGATAGAGGACTTCATTTATAGATATGGACATCGTGGCTCCATTTATTAAATGAGAGATAATATCATCATATGGATGTTTTGAGGTATTGGATATTAAATCTCAACATTGAGTTTTCAATAATGATTATTGAAGACATGGCTTCTGGACAAGTCAAAATATCCAAGTTCAAAATGTGGTCATATGAGGAAATATGGTAACTTGGAGAGCTATAGGCCGTCTATGAGCTCTTGGCGATTACTGATATTATTCACGAGGATACACCATCTCCTATAAGATTGTCTAGGGTATGAATGAGAAACATGTCCTTATTCTATCTTTATTTAAGAGTTCAATTTTAGCTCTTTAGTGGACTGAGTTAAAATTAATAGATTGGACCTAAGTGAATCATTTGTTGATTGTGATTAGGTTGTGTCTATTGAAGCTTAAATTTAGATAACCCGCCAAGATCCCCAATCCACACGTATTTGCATGGATCACTTGATATATTCTACCGGGCCGATTTAAGGGTCCATCTAGAATTGTTTTTAATATATCAAGAATATAATATGTCTATTATTTAATTAATGGGCTGCACTATTATATTAATATATTAAAAGGAGACATGTGGGCTTGTTTCTTTTAGTAAGAATGGGCCTGGTTCACATGTGGGCTTTTATTTAAAGTCCAATGGATTAAATGAAATAAGAAAATAATATATGGCCCATTTATATAAGTGGGGCGGGAGGCAAGGTGTATATATTAACCTAATATATTGTTTTGTTTCATTGTTTTAATTAAATAAGAATTAGTTAATTTATTAATTAATTGTTTAATTAAGAAACAAATCTTTTTCTGATCAGGAAATATATTTCCTAAAGTTATACTATTGGTAGTAGTATATTAAAAGTAAAAGACTTGTTTGATAAGAAAATAAATAATTAATTTTATTTATTTAATCAAACAAGAAGTCTTTTTATTTAGTAAATAAAAGAATAAAAATATCTATGAGTTGGATTAGGTTTTGAAGTCTAAAGGTTGATGGAAATTAGGGTGCAACACAAACTCTTTTTGGTATGTGATTTGCGGCAACCCTAGTCCATTTAGAGGAAGATTTCGGCAATCCTAAATAGAAGAGGGAGCAAAATTTCAGCCACCTATATAATTCCACATATAGAATTCGACCACCATAGTTGATTGAATGATTCAATTTTTCTTCTTCTTCTCAATTCATAGAAAAGGATAATTTTATTCTACTAAACATAAAAGAGAGAAGAGATTATTCTTTGATAGTACACTGATTGCTTGTTCATCAATAAGCTTGTGTGTACAACATCGAATTAGGTTCACGCGAGTTTCGATCATTAGATTGAGAACTCAAAAGTGACCGGAATAATTTTTGTCTTCTTTTGATTGTTTTGTGACTAACAAAAGAAAAGGAAAACTTTGTTCATCCATTCTCAGGTTTGCAATTCAAAGAAAAAGGGAGACCATGCTCCTAGGTGATTCACGTACTTGTTCGGATTGGAAGATCTCGCGGTACTGTTCACGATCACTGTTCACGGGGGGGGGGGGGGGGGGGGGGGTGTTTACTGTTCACGATCACTGATCTCGCGGTACTGTTCACGATCACTGTTTACGCGGGTACTGTTCACAATCATTGTTCACGTGGGTACTGTTCACGGGCATCGGAAAAGATTTTACGGATTACCAATCGACGTAAGTCAATCGGATCACGCGTCAAGAGGTATTTAACTCTAACCGTATATATTTGAGTTTAATTAATTAAAAGTATAAGGTTCAACTTTGAGAAAAATTTTAAAACCATACGAAATCTATTTTTCGTTTCTTCCGCTACGTTTTATATCGATTTTTTCCTACAATTGGTATCAAAGCCTTGGTTGTACCTTTTAATTAATTAACGTATATATACGTGAATCTATTTCTTTTTTATTGTGATTATACATGTTTTAGAAAGAGATGGCACTCTAGGTATTCGCATATATAATTACATGTTGAATGTATGGATTTATATATGTTTTATAAAGTGAATTGTTATTGCTTGATTTTGGTCCTAGAATTTCAATGTAATTTTTGTTTCGGATTTGTAACAAGAAGGGTGGTCTATTATCGCCATAATTCCTTCTTGGTAGTTACTAGGGTTTTTTTTTTTTTATGTAAAATAAGTGCAGTATTTTTTTTTTGTAATCAGGTGCAGTATTTTTTTGTAAATCTTACTGCAGTAAAATATAAAAAAAAAATTTGCTGCAGTAATTTATTCGTAATATGATGTAATGTATTCGGGTATTGAAAATTCGAAGACACGAAGAAAAACGAAGCAACCGGAACCGAGAACGAGCACCGTGCGCACCCTAGGACTGGATTGGGCTGCACATGGCAAGCCCAATCCTTGGTGGGCTGCGCACGGCAGCCTTGTGTGGCCTTATGGGCTGCGCAAGGCAGCCCCTTTGTGGAGTTGTGGGCTGTGCACGTCCATGGGAGGAGGTCGAGGGATGAGCGTATGGTTGATGGCCACCTGAAGATCTTGTATTCCTAACAATTGTAATTTACTTGCTTTTCTAGGATGGGCCAAAATTGTTGCTATTTAATTTTTGCTTAAATATTACAATATTTGTTGTTGTATGATAACATGACATTTTAGAATAGGAGTGCCACTCATATATCTCTTTTGGTATGAACATGCATTGAATGATTTAGGTATCGAATTGGCATCTAGATAACTTGGTAAAAATCATTCTTTGGGATTTAATCACACGCCTTAAATAATTGAGTGGTAGAAGGTGTGCAAGAACGCCTATGGCCTCCAAGATTAGTTGAGTTTTATTATTTTTTGTAATCCCCCCAAGGGGCGTCCATAAATGGAATTTAACAATATACTTCCTTACAAGGATAGACTAGACAATTGACTTAAACGAAATCTACTCCCCAAGGAGGGATTTTCGTGAGAGAAAATTGAGGGTCGATATCTTGGTAACACACTCAATGTAATTTTATTAATATCCTCCCAGGAGTTCTTGTTAATAAAAATTACAAGGCTAAAATTAAAAACGCTGGTTGTTATGTTAACAATTAGGTGGGACCTAGTCTAACTAGTAAATAGTGCGAACTCCCAAAGGAGGCGTAATATTTATGGGTGTTGGATCACCATTGAATTTTTATGATTGAATTATTTATTTTAATTCAAGATAAATTTTTAAAAGTGCTATTATCATGATTATTTACTTATATATGTTTTTGTTTTAATCAGAAATCATGACCCCATCACTTATGAACATCCTGAAAGATAACACCTTAACTGGAGACAACTACGTAACATGGAAAAGGAAAATTGGGTTGTTGATGCAAAGTGAAAAACATAAGTTTGTTCTGACCACTTCTAAACCACCCCTTCCTAATAATGAATCTAATGTGATTCAAAGAGATGAGTATGAGCAGTGGAAGACTTCTGATGATATGGCAAAATGTTACATTATGGCCACTATCTCCGACGTGTTGCAACAACAACATGAAGGAATAGAGTTCGCTGCTGATATAATGATGTCTCTAGAGGAAATGTTTGCTATGAGGTCTAGGACGACTAAGAGAGAGGCACTTTTATGAATCTTAGGATGAAACCTGGACAATCTGTGAAAGATCACATGATGAAAGTCATAGCACATCTCAATATTGCTGAACTAAATGGTGGTGAGATTGATGGTGAGACCAAAATTGATATGGTAGTTAACTCACTGTCAGATTCCTTTGATCAGTTCAAGTTGGACTACACCTTGAACAAAAAGGAATACACCTTGCAGGGCCTGATGCAAGATGTTCAAAGCGCTGAAAAGATCCTTGTGAAAAACAAAGGTCAAGAGATTCATTTGGTTGGTAAAGTTGCTACTGTTAAGACCCGTAAGAAGGTCAAGAAACAACAGAAGAAAAAGCAACTTGGGCCTACCAAGAAGGAAACCAAGAAAGTAACCAAGATCAAAGGGAAATGCTTCCTTTGTGGTGAAAAGGGACATTGGAAAAGAGATTGCCCAAAGTCCTAGAAAAAGAAGGAAGAAAGTAATGTTAATTATCTAGAAACATGTTTTCTGGCAGATTCTACTGATTCTTGGATCATAGACTCTGGAGCCACTAATCATGTTTGTTATTCCTTGCAAGGGTTTCAGGAAAAGAGAAGGTTGAATGAAGATGAAGTCAATTTGCGCTTGGGCAACAGAACGTTAGTGTCTGCAAGTGCAGTGGGAGATATTAGAGTTATTTTAGATTCTAGTAGGCATTTAGATTTAATAGACGTTTATTATGTACCTCAATTCAAGAGGAATTTAATTTCAATTTCTTGTTTAAATAAGTTTGGATATTCGGTTACTTTTAATAAAACTTTTATTATTAGTAAGAATGACAAAGTTGTTTGCAAAGGTACATTGGAAAACGGTCTATTCTTTTTGCATAGAAATATCTCTCACTCGTTAGACACAGAAATAACGGAACCTAATCATAAAAGAGTAAAATTATCAAAAGATGAAACCTATCTTTGGCATTTACGCCTAGGTCACATTAACCTTAATAGGATTAAAAGATTGGTATGTGACGGACCTTTAAGTGACTTAAAGGTTGATGATCTACCAACTTGTGAATCTTGTTTGGAAGGTAAAATGACCAAAAGGCCATTCAATACCAAAGGTGCAAGAGCCACTGAATGTTTAGGACTAATACACACTGATGTATGTGGTCCTATGAGCATTCAAGCTAAAGGTGGATAGGTTTTAGTTGATATATTACCAACTTTTTGACTTAGTCAATTTTAATAAGGCTACCCCATATAATCAATCAATTAATGAAAAAGTAAAATGTGGAAAACAATAAAAACACAAGGATTGATTTGTTAGGATTATGCTCAATAGCAAGAGTGTAATATTGTAATTGACAATCTTTTCATATAAATAAAGTGATTTCTGATTCTGCAAAATCTTATAGCATTTATAATTATAATTGTCAAGGTAAATAATCATAAGGTCAAAAGACTATGATATATGAAGAATTGTTTGTACATCCGGATATGTATGAGGTAGACACAATTCTTTAGTTAGTCTTGAATAACATTCACAACTTAAGTTAAAGGTTGGGCACCTCTATCTTGATAAAGTTGTAGAATTCTTTTACTAGCATTTGAGTGGGATCAAATGAGTTATGATGAGTCTAAAATCATCGAAAGGTTTTCGAGTAAAAGAATCTAGTGCACTGGGTGCATTGAACTGGATCACAATGAAATACTTTATCTAGAACCGTCACTAGATATAAGTCTTTTCATTATCAGGTCAATCAGAGAGTCTATCTAAATCCTGAGATAAATGATGGACTTATGGTTGCAAGTGTTATCATTTGATCTATCAATGAGTACGATTATATAGCATAGTCTATCCTCGATAGTTTGGTGGTATTTATTTATTAATCGATAGAGGACTTCATTTATTAAATGAGAGTATAATATCATCATATGGATGTTTTGAGGTATTGGATATTAAATCTCAACATTGAGTTTTCAATAATGATTATTGAAGACATGGCTTCTGGACAAGTCAAAATATCCAAGTTCAAAATGTGGTCATATGAGGAAATATGGTAACTTGGAGAGCTATAGGCGGTCTATGAGCTCTTGGCGATTACTGATATTATTCACGAGGATACACCATCTCCTATAAGATTGTCTAGGGTATGAATGAGAAACATGTCCTTATTCTATCTTTATTTAAGAGTTCAATTTTAGCTCTTTAGTGGAATGAGTTAAAATTAATAGATCGGACCTAAGTGAATCATTTGTTGATTGTGATTAGGTTATGTCTATTGAAGCTTAAATTTAGATAGCCCGCCAAGATCCACAATCCACACGTACTTGCATGGATCACTTGATATATTCTACCGGACCAATTTATGGGTCCATCTAGAATTGCATTTAATATATCATGAATATAATATGTCTATTATTTAATTAATGGGCTGCACTATTATATTAATATATTAAAAGGAGACATGTGGACTTGTTTCTTTTAGTAAGAATAAGTCTGGTTCACATGTGGGCTTTTATTTAAAGTCTAATGGATTAAATAAAATACGAAAAATAATATTGGGCCCATATATATATGGTGTGGGCGGTAAGGCTAAATAAAATATCCCAAGATATTATTTTATTTTATTGTTTTGATTAAATGGGAATTAATTAATTATTTAATTAATTAATAGTTTAAATCAAAACCTTTTCCTGATCAGTAAATTAAATACTATGTATTGGATTAGGGTTGGAATTCTTTTAAGTGATAGGAGTCCTAATGTGGTAAGGATTAAGTCCACATACGCTCTTTATTATACAAAGAATTCGGCCACCACTAGTGCTACAAGGGTTAGGATTCTTGAATTGATAGGAATTAGGGAAAAGGATAATTCCTTTTCAAGTAAGGAAATTAACCAACCCTAGATTTCCTATTCAATGAATTCGGCCAACCCTACTTGGTGAAGGAGAAAATTCGGCCAACCTATAAATATAAGGTTATGATTTTTCGGCCACCAAGAAGCAAAATAGAGAGAGATTTTTGTTTGCTTTGAAAATAAAAAATCCTACTCTGTACACATAGAGTTTCAGCCAAGAGAGAAAAAGAAAATAAGTTCTCATTCGATAGTGCACTTACAAGCCTTTAACATCAAAAGGTTTTGTGCACACTTTCGATTTAGGGTTACGCGAGTTTCAATCATATTGATTGTGAATTCAAAAGTGACCGGAACTATTTTTTTAGGCTCTTGGTGTTTTACTATTGAAGATCAAGATCAGAAATTCCATACATCCATTCTAAGGTAAGCAATTCAAAGAAAAAGGGAGACCACGCTCATAGGTTATTCACGTACGTGCTAGGATTGAAGATCATGCGGATTACCATCGACGTAAGTCAATCAGATCACGCGACAAGAGGTAATTAACTCTAACCGTATATTTGAGTTTAATTAATTAAAGGGTTAAGGTTCAAATCTTTAGAAAAAATTTAAACTATACGAAAATTATTTTTTCGCCTTCCGCTGCGGTTTTAAGCAATTTTTCCCTACAATTGGTATCAGAGCCTTGGTTGTACCCTTTAATTAATTAACGTATATATACATGAATCTATTTCTTTTTATTGTGGTTATGCATATTTTAGAAAGAGATGGCACTCTAGGTATTCGCATATATAATTACATGTTGAATGTATGGATTTATATATGTTGTTATAAAGTGAATTGTTATTGCTCAATTTTGGTCCTAGAATTTCAATGTATTTTTTGCTTCGGAATTGTAACAAGAAGGGTGGTCTATTATCGCCATAATTTCTTTTTGGTAGTTGCTAAGTTCTTATTAATTTCATTGTTAAAATACTGCAGTTTTTTATTGTATTAAAATTTAGTGCAGTTTTTTTATTATACTAAAAAATAAGTGCAGTTTTTTATTTGTAATAAAAAAAAATACTGCAGTAGTTTAAATTAAAAAAAAATATTTCTGCAGTATTTTATTGTATAAAATAAGTTGTAATATATTCAAGATTCGAAGACTCGAAGATTTGAAGAAATTGGAGCATCCGGAACCGAGCTTGGCACCCGCGCGCACCGAGACAACAAGCGCGCACGCAACCAAGCGTGCAGCTGCGCTTGTTGCGGTGCAGCAGCGCGCGCGACCCATGCATGGGCTGGCCATGCGACAGCTCATGCCCTTGCATGGGCTAGGCGTGCGCATGGGCTGCTTGGTGATCTTCGGGCGTGCGAGTTACGTGCACGAGATGGTCGCTTGAAGCCTTGTTCGCCAAGAAAGGAGTTTTTTGTATTCCGTACAATTGTAATTTACATGCTTTTCTAGGATAGACCAAAATTGTGGCTATTTATTTTTATGTATAAATATTACAATATTTGTTATTGTATGATAACATGTCATATAGAATAGGAGTGCCACTCATATATCTCTTTTGGTATGAACATGCATTGAATGATTTAGGTATCTAATTGGCATCTAGATAACTTGGTAAAATCATTCTTTGGAATTTAATCACACGCCTTAAATAATTGAGTGGGAGAAGGTGTGTTAGAACACCTATGGCCTCCAAGGTTAGTTGAGCTTTATTATTTATTGGTATTCCCCCCGAGGGGCGTCCATAAATGGAATTTAGCAAAATACTTCCTAACAAGGATAGACTAGACAATTGACTCAAACGAGATCTACTCCCAGAGGAGGGATTTTCGTGAGAGAAAATTGAGGGTCGATATCTTGGTAACACACTCAATGTAATTTTATTAATATCCTCCCGATAGTTCTTGTTAATAAAATTGCAAGGCTAAAATTGAAAACGCTGGTTGTTATGTTAACAATTAGGTGGGACCTAGTCCAACTAGTAAATGGTGCGAACTCCCGAAGGAGGCGTAACATTTATGGGTGTTGGATCACCGTTGAATTTTTCACGATTGAGTTATTTAATTAATTCAAGATAAATATTCGAAAGTGTTTATCATGATTATTTACTTATATATGCTTTTTGTTTTATTCAGAAATCATGACCCCATCACTTATGAACATCCTGAAAGATAACACTTTAACTGGAGATAATTACGTCACATGGAAAAGGAAAATTGGGTTGTTGCTGCAAAGTGAAAAACATGAGTTTGTTCTAACTACTCCTAAACCACATGCTCCTAATAATGAATAAAGTATTTTGCAATGAGATGAATATGAGCAGTGGAAGACCTCAGATGATATGGCCAAATGTTACATTATGGATACTATCTCCGACGTGTTGCAACAGCAGCATGAAGGAATGGGGTCTGCTGCTGATATTATGATGTCTCTGGAAGATATGTTTGCTATGAGGTCTAGGACGACTAAGAGAGAGGCAGTGACTGCTTTTATGAATCTTAGGATGAAACCTGGACAGGCTGTGAAAGATCACATGATGAAAGTCATAGCACATCTAAATATTGCAGAATTAAATGGCGCTGAGATAGATGGTGAGACCAAAATTGACATGGTTGTCAACTCACTATCAGATTCCTTTGATCAGTTCAAGTTGGACTACACCTTGAACAAAAAGGAATACACCTTGCAGGGCCTGATGCAAGATGTTCAAAGCGTTGAAAAGATCCTTGTGAAAGGCAAAGGTCAAGAAATTTTATGGTTGGTAAAGTTGCTACTGTTAAGACCCGTCAGAAGGTCAAGAAACAACAGAAGAAAAAGCAACTTGGGCCTACCAAGAAGGAGACCAAGAAAGTAACCAAGATCAAAGGGAAATGCTTCCTTTGTGGTGAAAAGGGACATTGGAAAAGAAATTGCCCAAAGTCCCAGAACAAGAAGGAAGAAGGTAATATTAATTATCTTGAAACATGTTTTATGGCAGATTCTACAGATTCTTGGATCATAGACTCTGGAGCCACTAATCATGTTTGTTATTCCTTACAGGGGTTCCAAGAAAGGAGAAGGCTGAATAAGAACGAAATCAATTTGCGCTTGGGCAACGGATTGTTAGTGTCTGCAAGTGCAGTGGGAGATATTAGAGTTATTATAGATTCTAGTAGGCATTTAGATTTAATAGACGTTTATTATGTACCTCAATTCAAGAGGAATTTAATTTCAGTTTCTTGTTTAAATAAATTTGGATATTCGGTTACTTTTAATAAAGCTTTTATTATTAGTAAGAATGACAAAATTGTTTGCAAAGGTACATTGGAAAACGGTCTATTCTTTTTGCATAGAAATATCTCTCACTCGTTAGACACAGAAATAACGGAACCTAATCATAAAAGAGTAAAATTATCAAAAGATGAAACCTACCTTTGGCATTTACGCCTAGGTCACATTAACCTTGATAGGATTAAAAGATTGGTATGTGACGGACCTTTAAGTGACTTAAAGGTCGATGATCTACCAATTTGTGAATCTTGTTTGGAAGGTAAAATGACCAAAAGGCCATTCAATACCAAAGGTGCAAGAGCCACTGAATGTTTAGGACTAATACACACTGATGTATGTGGTCCTATGAGCATTCAAGCTAAAGGTGGATATGAGTACTTCATCACCTTCACAGATGATTACTCAAGATTTGGTTATGTGTATCTCATGAGACATAAGTCGGATGCTTTTGACATGTTCAAGGCATTCAAAGCTGAAGTAGAAAATCAGCTTGAGAAACGCAAAAAAATCTTGAGATCTGATCGTGGTGGAGAATATCTATCTTGTGAGTTTCAGCAATATCTTATTGATAATGGGATAGTTTCTCAGTTTTCTGCACCAGGTACACCTCAACAAAATGTGGTAGCAGAAAGGAGAAATAGAACTCTTTTAAACATGGTTAGGTTTATGTTGAGTTATTCAGCACTTCCTATTTCTTTTTGGGGATATGCTCTACAAACTGCAATATATATTCAAAACGTGGTACCATCGAAGTCGGTTCCTGAAACACCATATGAGTTGTGGACTGGGCGAAAGCCTAGTTTACAACACATAAGGATATTTGGTTGTCCTGCAAATGAGTTAAAAGGAAAGACAGAAAAGATGGAGTCCCGTTCGGAAACATGCATATTTGTGGGGTATCCAAAAGGAACTAAAGGATATTATTTCTATAGTCCTTCAGATCTAAAAGTGTTTGTTTCAACAAATGCTACATTTCTGGAAAAGGACTATATGAATGATTTTGTTCCCAAAAGTAGAATTGTCCTAAATGATATGTCAGGAGATACAATTCCACAAGAGGTTTCACAACCTAACCCAATTGTAATTTCCACTCCAACACAAGATCAACAACCTACCATTCCTCGTCGTAGTGGGAGGGTTAGAACACAACCCGAAAGATATATCGGTCTAGGAGAATCTGTTAAGAATCTCTCGGACGACGATGATCCCTACACGTACAAGGAAGCAATGGAGGATGTTGATTGTCACCATTGGCAAAAGGCAATGCAATCTGAGATTGAATCCATGTTCGATAACAAAGTCTGGTCCCTTGTAGACTTGCCTTAAGGGATAAAACCCATTGGGTGCAAGTGGGTGTACAAGAGGAAAAGAGGTATGGATGCAAATATGGAAACTTGTAAAGCTAGATTGGTAGCTAAATGTTACACACAGAAAGAAGGTATCGATTACGAGGAAACCTTCTCTCCTGTGGCCATGCTTAAATCCATTAGGATACTCTTATCCATTGCAGCATCTTTAGATTTAGTGATTTGGCAAATGGACGTCAAGACAGCTTTCCTTAATGGAAGTCTTGACGAAAGCATCTATATGATGCAACCAGAAGGATTCATTGAAAAGGGCCAAATGGAAAAGGTATGCAAGTTGCAGAAATCAATTTATGGATTAAAGCAAGCATCCAGATCCTGGAACATAAGGTTCGACAAAGCTGTAAAAGGTTTTGGATTTTTACAGAACCTTGAAGAACCTTGTGTATACAAAAGGATCAAAGGTGACAAGTTGGTTTTCCTTATTCATTACGTAGATGGTATATTACTCATTGGAAACGATGTGGGAGTATTGACATCAGTAAAAGAATGGTTAGCAAAACAATTTAATATGAAGGACTTAGGAGAAGCAAGTTTTATTCTAGGTATCCAAGTAATAAGGGATAGAAAGAATAAAACGATTGCACTATCCCAAGCTTCATACATAGACAAAATCTTGTCTAGGTTTTCCATGCAAGATTCCAAGAAAGGTATGTTACCTTTTAGGCATGGAATCAAACTTTCTAAGGAACAAGTTCCTAAGAATGAGCATGAAGAGCAATTCATGAGTAGAATTCCATATGTCTCGGCAGTTGGAAGTCTCATGTATGCAATGCTCTGTACTAGACTAGATATTTGTTTTGCTGTTGGCATAGTTAGCAGGTTTCAATCAAAACCCGGTCCTGATCACTGGACAACAGTCAAGCATATTTTCAAGTATCTTAGGAGAACGAAAGATAATATGCTTATATACTCTGGAGGGGATTTAATCCCCGTTGGGTATACAGATTCTGATTTCCAATCGGAGTATAACTCTAGAAAATCCACATCAGGATCTGTGTTTACTCTTGAAGGAGGAGCAGTCATTTGGAAGAGTATCAAGCAATCTTGTATTGCTGACTCCACCATGGAAGCAGAGTATGTAGCTGCATGCGAAGCTGCCAAGGAGGCTGTTTGGCTTCGCCAATTCTTGATTGACTTAGAAGTAGTTCCTAGCGCGAATAAGCAGATCACTATCTACTGTGACAACAGTGGAGCAGTGGCTAATTCGAAAGAACCAAGAAGTCATAAGAAAGGAAAACACATTGAAAGAAAGTATCATCTTTTAAGGGAGATTGTTCATAGGGGAGACGTGACGATTACCAAAATCGCGTCGGCAGAAAATCTAGCAGATCCGTTCACAAAGGCTCTACCTCAGAAGAGATTTGATGGGCACCTAGAGAACATGAGAATGAGAGATATGACACATTTGCTATAGCGCAAGTGGGAGATTGTTAGGATTATGCTCAATAGCAAGAGTGTAATATTGTAATTGACAATCTTTTCATATAAATAAAGTGATTTCTAATTCTGTAAAATCTTATAGCATTTATAATTATAATTGTCAAGGTAAATAATCATAAGGTCAAAAGACTATGAGATATGAAGAATTGTTTGTACATCCGGATATGTATGAGGTAGACACAATTCTTTAGTTAGTCTTGAATAACGTTCACAACTTAAGTTAAAGGTTGGGCACCTCTATCTTGATAAAGTTGTAGAATTCTTTTACTAGCATTGGGAGTTATGATGAGTCTAAAATCATCGAAAGGTTTTCGAGTAAAAGAATCTAGTGCACTGGGTGCATTGAACTGGATCACAATGAAATACTTTATCTAGAACCGTCACTAGATATAAGTCTTTTCATTATCAGGACAATCGGAGAGTCCATCTAAATCCTGAGATAAATGATGGACTTATGGTTGCAACTGTTATCATTTGAGCTATCAATGAGTACGATTATATAGCATAGTCTATCCTCGATAGTTTGGTGGTATTTATTTATTAATCGATAGAGGACTTCATTTATTAAATGAGAGTATAATATCATCATATGGATGTTTTGAGGTATTGGATATTAAATCTTAACATTGAGTTTTCAATAATGATTATTGAAGACATGGCTTCTGGACAAGTCAAAATATCCAAGTTCAAAATGTGGTCATATGAGGAAATATGGTAACTTGGAGAGCTATAGGCGGTCTATGAGCTCTTGGCGATTACTATTATTATTCACGAGGATACACCATCTCCTATAAGATTGTCTAGGGTATGAATGAGAAACATCTCCTTATTCTATCTTTATTTAAGAGTTCAATTTTAGCTCTTTAGTGGAATGAGTTAAAATTAATAGATCGGACCTAAGTGAATCATTTGTTGATTGTGATTAGGTTATGTCTATTAAAGCTTAAATTTAGATAGCCCGCCAAGATCCACAATCCACACGTACTTGCATGGATCACTTGATATATTCTACCGGACCAATTTATGGGTCCATCTAGAATTGCATTTAATATATTAAGAATATAATATGTCTATTATTTATTTAATTGGCTGCACTATTATATTAATATATTAAAAGGAGACATGTATGCTTGTTTCTTTTAGTAAGAATAAGTCTGGTTCACATGTGGGCTTTTATTTAAAGTCTAATGAATTAAATAAAATTAGAAAAATAATATTGGGCCCATATATATATGGTGTGGGCGGCAAGGCTAAATAAAATATCCCAAGATATTATTTTATTTTATTGTTTTGATTAAATGGGAATTAATTAATTATTTAATTAATTAATAGTTTAAATCAAAATCTTTTCCTGATCAGTAAATTAAATACTATGTGTTGGATTAGGGTTGGAATTCTTTTAAGTGATAGAAGTCCTAATGTGGTAACGATTAAGTCCACATACACTCCTTATTATACAAAGAATTCGGTCACCACTAGTCCTACAAGGGTTAGGATTCTTGAATTGATAGGAATTAGGGAAAAGGATAATTCCTTTTCAAGTAAGGAAATTAACCAACCCTAGATTTCCTATTCAATGAATTTGGCCAACCCTACTTGGTGAAGGAGAAAATTCAGCCAACCTATAAATATAAGGTTATGAATTTTCGGCCACGAAGAAGCAAAATAGAGAGAGATTTTTGTTTGTTTTGAAAATAAAAAATCCTACTCTATACACATAGATTTTCGGCCAAGAGAGAAAAAGAAAATAAGTTCTCATTCGATAGTGCACTTACAAGCCTTTAACATCAAAAGGTTTTGTGCACACTTTCGATTTAGAGTTACGCGAGTTTCAATCATATTGATTGTGAATTCAAAAGTGACCGGAACTATTTTTTTAGGCTCTTGGTGTTTTACTATTGAAGATCAAGATCAGAAATTCCATACATCCATTCTAAGGTAAGCAATTCAAAGAAAAAGGGAGACCACGCTCCTAGGTGATTCACGTACGTGCTAGGATTGAAGATCTTACGGATTACCATCGACGTAAGTCAATCGGATCACGCGACAAGAGGTATTTAACTTTAACCATATATTTGAGTTTAATTAATTAAGGGGTTAAGGTTAAAATCTTTAGAAAAATTTAAAACTATACGAAAATTATTTTTTCGCCTTCCGCTGCGGTTTTAAGTAATTTTTCCCTACATGATTTACGTGAGAAACCCTCCAAATGGGCAAAACTCACGTGCTATCCTTCTAGCCATACACGGTCCTCAAATCAACTATTTGAATGAAAGTTTACAACCTATGTTGATCTCTCGTCACACCATTCTTGGTCACTAACCCTTTCACTCTACCCAACTGGCCATTAATAGTGGTTCTAGACCAAAAGCTTGTGCACTAGTCCACTTAGTCACAAAGCTTAACAAACAATGAAGAGATATAGCAACCTATGTGAATATAGGAATATTCTAATTTGCAATTAATGCTAGGCTACACTAAATGCTTATCTAGGAATTTAAAGATGACAATAAGTGCAAATCCTAGATATCAATATCTAAATGCAAAGCAAGTAGATTTAGCTAGAAGGGTAAAATGGTCATAAATGCTAGCTATCAATGAACATATATTCTCAACCAACAAACAACAACTCAAGCAAGTTATTAATACCATTAAACATAAAGACAAGCATTACATTAAATCAATATTTAAAGCTAGACCTAGGCATATAAGAACACAAAAAATGCTATGGAGATTTAGGGCTTGTTCAAAATACCTAGTCAATAGATGCAAAAAGAATCCATGATGAGAAGATGCTTGTGAGATGCTAGATGCTTATGGATTGATGTTTGGTTGAGTAAAGGTGGGTTCTTAGGAGTTTCTCTCTCTTAAGGAAGCTTGGTCTCTCAAAAAATGGCTTCTTGAACTCATAAAAACGAGTGAGGAAGAAGAGAGAACATATATATGGGTGCCCTAGTCAAAACTGCGTCGTTTTGAACTTAGGGAACAAAATCTCGTCAAAACCGCTCTATGTACCATGGCTCGGGCAGGTTGTCCAGACCATGGTACACACATCAGTGCACATACTGGACAATACCGCGGTGCAGGCCGCTGTGTATGAAGGTGCATAGGCAGCGGTATAGGCAACATAGGCCTACTGGACTACACCGCTACTTGGACCGATGTGCGTGCAAGTGCACAGGACGCGGTACAAGAAGCATGACCACCGTACTGAGGTATATCGCTCTGTAAGGCCGCGGTGCAAGCATAGCTTGCCAAGCTGTCTAGGCCGCGCTAAGAGAAGAAATTCTCTTTTCTAGGCAAACTCAACACACTAAGTAATGTGCAAAATGTGCAAGTGTGGAGTGTGATAAATAGCATACAATGCATCATTCAACTACATGTAAACAAGAATATAATGCATGCAAGTGAGTGTATGCAACTAGATCTCTTCAAAGAGAGTTAAACAAGTGATATACCTTTGAAGTGCTCTTGAGCTTGGGAATGCCATCGAAACTTGATCACGAACAATGAAGCCTAATCTACCCTTACAATCAAATCCCCCAATGTGGTTTGTCAAAAAAATGAGCCAATCAAAATATAAGGAACTTATAATCTCCCCCTTTGGCTATTTCATGACAAAAACACCACTCACAAATTATCCTCACAAGAAATAAATAAAACAAGAGGTCTACAAAAGTTATTCTACATTACAAAGAGATGCCTACAAACTATGTCTTCAAGCCTTCGATCTCTTATAGAATAGCCATCCCCACAAAACAATGAAACTACAGTTTTCAAGACAAGTATATGTGAGGTGATAAAAAAATACAACTATTTGCATTAATGAACACAATAAACCATGCAATGAAGTGCAATGCAAATGCTCCCCCTAAATGGGTTACTCCCCCTCAACAAGACAATCTCTTCAAATATGCAACTCCCATAAAAATGCACATTACTCCCCCTTTTTGTCACGAGATAGGCAAGTGAGCTTTCCCCAAATGGGTCACTTTATCAAAGAGAGCTATTTGCAAGATAAGTGCATAATTATATACAACAACCTTATGCAACTCAATTAATTGAGAGAGAATCAAGGAGGTTTTGTTTAAAAGAAATGTGTGGAACTTTTGCTTTGGATGCAAGACATGCAACATCAAGGTTCAAGCAAATGGTATTTGGCAAAGTGAACATCAAAAGAGTTTCCAAGGGAATCCAAACCAATTTGTACCCTTTTACCATAATTAAACAAGATATACCTTTATAAACTTACAGCACACACAAGCAACCATGTCAATCCTTAATGGTCAATCAAGACATGGATATAAAATCCTTATTAATTGAATGGATATAGAATCCTTATTGGTTGTTGTCTTATTCAACCATTAAGAAAAGAGACAAAGCTAAATTGGATGAGACATCCTTATTTATTGCATGGACATAAAGTCCTTATTAAGTTTACCCTTGTCAAGTTGCTTCCACACACATTTGCACACACAATTCATGCATAATATTTTAGCATGTCAAAATCAAGTTCGTATGTCATGGAGATAAATTATAGGTCATTCAATTGTACTTCCCTATCAATTCTCCTAGTCCAAAAATGCATGTTTGAATATAAATGTGACATGGATTACAAACAAAACAAAGCAAAGGCACACTTATTGAATAAAAAGCCATATAATTATAAATATAAGCACAACCAAAATGCTCAAGCAATTAATAAAGAAGCATAAAGTTGATCAAATTTTTGCTTATTTTAATTATGCAAGGTTGCTCTCTTTGCTTGAGCTCCTTATATGGAGTCAATCACCAACACATATCAAGGCATATGACAAATCCCAATAGACTTACTAAGTGCCATGAACCTAGTTGAATTTAAGGGCTTTGTGAACAAATCCGATAGTTGATCATTTGTGCCAACATGTTCATGTGCAATGCATTTGTTTTCAACTAGCTCCCTAATGAAGTGATGCCTAATGTCTATATACTTTGTCCTAGAGTGCTGAATAGGATTCTTTGAAATGTTAATTGCACTCAAGTTGTCACAATAAAGGGTTAGAGTACCTTGATCAAAGCTGTAATCCACAAGCATTTGCTTCATCCAAAGGAGTTGTGTGCAAGCACTCTCGGCGGCTATGTATTCCGCTTCAGCTATGGATAGAGAGATGGGATTTTTCTTCTTGCAAAACCATAAGACCAAGTTGTTGCCTAGGAAGAAGCAACAGCCCGATGTACTCTTCATATCATCATAATTCCCTGCCCAATCTGCATCACTAAAGCCAACTAAGCTAGCATTAGTGTCAAAAGAGTACCATATCCCATAGTTAGATGTCTCATTCACATATCGAATGATTCTCTTCATGGAGGAGAGATGAGACTCCTTGGGATTCACTTGGTACCTAGCACACACATCCACACTAAATGCGATATCGGGCCTACTTACAGTCAAGTAAAGCAAGCTACCAATCATGCCACGATAAAGCCTTTGGTCCACACTTTTCCCACTAGCATCCTTGCTTAGTTTCAATGTGGTACTCATGGGTGTGTCACAATGTCTGGCATTCTCAAGACCAAACTGCTTCACTAGGTTCTTTGCATACTTAGCTTGGGAAATGAAAATCCCATCATGCAATTGCTTAATTTGCAAACCTAGGAAGTAATTAGGCTCACCAACCAAACTCATCTCAAATTCATGAGACCTCACATCAACAAATTGTTGAACTTTAGATTTGTTGGTGGAGCCAAACACAATATCATCAACATAGATTTGAGCTATAAATAGCTTATCTTTGTTACTCTTGATGAACAAAATATTTCCAATACTACCCCTAGAGTAGTCATTGTCAACAAAATATTTCCAATACCAAGCCCTCGGTGCTTGTTTCAACCCATATAGAGCCTTCTTAAGGCGACAGATATGATAGGGGTGGTGTGGATCCACAAACCCCTTGGGTTGCTCAACAAACACTTCCTCATGCAAGAAGCCATTAAGGAAGGCACTCTTAACATCCATTTGGTGCAATTTGAACTTGTGCGCACATGATATGGACAAGAGAAGCCTTATTGACTCAAGACGGATAACCGGAGCAAAAGTCTCTTCAAAGTCGACACCCTCAATCTGAGAGTATCCTTGTGCTACAAGTCTAGCCTTGTTGTGCATGATGTTGCCATTCTCATCTGACTTGTTCCTATACACCCACTTGGTGCCTATGACATTGGTGTTCTTGGGTCTAGGAACTAGAGTCCAAACCTCATTTCTTTCAAATTGGTTTAGATTTTCTTGCATGGTAAGAACCCAAAACTCATCATTCAAGGCTTCATCAACCTTTTTGGGTTCAATTTGAGAGGTGTAACAAGTGTAGCTAATTGGATTAGCTATTTGACGCCTAGTCCTAACACCCTCATTCACATCTCTAAGAATATAATTCTTGTTGTGGAGATATCTAACCCATAGAGCTGGTTCATTGGAGTCCAAAGATGGATCTCTACCAAGAGGTTGACTAACCTCTTCATCTTGATTTGACTTCACATCAATATAAGTCGCACCATATTTCTCCAAAGGGGAATCATGAACCACATCAACCTCCTCATCATGCTTAGTAATTCTAATCCTACAATCATCTATAACAAACTTGGATGATTCCATGACACTATGAGTTTTCAAATGGAATACTCGGTAGGCCTTACTATTAAGGGCATAGCCAATAAAAATTCCCTCATCACTCTTGGCATCAAAATTGCCAAGTTGATCACGGTCATTAAGTATGTAGCATTTGCTTCCAAATGAGTGGAAGTAGCTAACATTTGGCTTTCTACCCTTCCATAATTCATATGAGGTTTGCCTAGTACTGGGCCTTAGGAAGACTCTATTTCCTATGTAGCAAGCCGTATTGACGGCCTCGGCCCAAAGGTTCCTAGGGACATTGTTGCTAAGCAACATCACATGGGCCATCTCTTGAAAGACCCTATTTTTCCTCTCTACAACCCCATTTTGTTGAGAAGTTCGAGGTGCCGAGAACTCATGAGAAATGCCAAAGCTATTACAATTGCTTTCAAAACAAGCATTTTCAAATTCCTTCTCATGGTCACTCATAACTCTCTTAATGCTTTTAATGTGTGAGTTCCTTTCATTTTGAACTGTAGTGCAAAGCAATTTAAAATTTTCAAATGTTTCAGATTTTTCTCTCAGAAAATATGTCCCTATAAATCTAGAGAAATTATCAACACAAACAAAAATGTATCTCTTGCCACCGAGACTCTCAGTTTGCATGGAACCCATAAGGTCCATATGTAGAAGCTCTAGTGTCTCATTCGTGGCAAGATACTTGCCTTTCTTTTGCATGATTTTGGTTTCTTTTCATTGTTGACAAGGTCCACAAACACCTTCGACTTTCTTCTCAAGCTTAGGGAGGCCACGCACAACCTTGAACTTATCTAAGATCCTCAAATCTCGATAGTTCTTGTGGCCAAGTCTTTGATGCCACAACTCAACTTCCCCACACTTGGACATAATACAAGAGATAGCACTAGCTTCAAGACAATAGCAATTATCACTAGATCTCTTTCATTTAAGCAAGGTTTGTCCATTTGACATTAAAATAGAACAATCATTTTTGTTAAACAAGACAGAGAGTCCATCATCATTTAGATGAGAAGTGCTTATAAGATTGGCTTGTAAGCCATCAACAAGTAAGGCATTGGACAAGGAGGATAAATCGGGAATGGAAATGGTTCCTTTCCCTATAACTTTCTTTCTAGATCCATCACCAAACGTGACAAATCCTCCATCCTCCATTAAACAAACTCGTGTTCCCCGTCATGTGCCTAGAGCACCCACTATCCTGTTAGGATTATGCTCAATGGCAAGAGTGTAATATTGTAATTGACAATCTTCTCATATTAATAAAGTGAATTCTGATTCTTACAATTACTTATAGCATTTATTATTATAATTGTTAAGGTAAATAATCATAAGGTCAAAGGACTATGAGACATGAAGAATTGTTCATACATCCGGATATGTAAGAGGTAGACACAATTCTTTAGTTAGTTTTGAATAACGTTCACAACTTAAGTTAAAGGTTGGGCACCTCTATCTTGTTAAAGTTGTAGAATTCTTTTACTAGCATTTGAGTGGGATCAAATGAATATGATGAGTCTAAAATCATTGAAAGATTTTCGAGTAAAAGAATCTAGTGCACTATGTGCATTGAAATGGATCACAATGAAATACTTTATCTAGAACCGTCACTAGATATAAAGATTTTCATTATAGGGGACAATCGGAGAGTCTATCTTAATCCTGAGATAAATGATGGACTTATGGTTGCAAGTGTTATCATTAGAGCTATCAATGAGTACGATTATATAGCATAGTCTATCCTCGATAGTTTGGTGGTATACATTTGTTAATCGATAGAGGACTTCATTTATAGATATGGACATCGTGGCTCCATTTATTAAATGAGAGTATAATATCATCATATGGATGTTTTGAGGTATTGGATATTAAATCTCAACGTTGAGTTTTCAATAATAATTATTGAAAACATGGCTTCTAGACAAGTCAAAGTATCCAAGTTCGAAATGTGGTCTTATGAGGAAATATGGTAACTTGGAGAGCTATAGGCGGTGTATGAGCTCTTGGCGATTACTGATATTATTAACGAGGATACACCATCTCCTATAAGATTGTCTAGGGTATGAATGAGAAACATCTCCTTATTCTATCTTTATTTAAGAGTTCAATTTTAGCTCTTTAGTGGAATGAGTTAAAATTAATAAATTGGACGTAAGTGAATCATTTGTTGATTGTGATTAGGTTGTGTCTATTGAAGCTTAAATTTAGATAGCCCGCCAAGATCCCCAATCCACACGTATTTGCATTGATCACTTGATATATTCTACCGGGCCGATTTAAGGGTCCATCTAGAATTGTTTTTAATATATCAAGAATATAATATGTCTATTATTTAATTAATGGGCTGCACTATTATATTAATATATTAAAAGGAGACATGTGGGCTTGTTTCTTTTAATAAGAATGGGTCTGGTTCACATGTGGGCTTTTATTTAAAGTCCAATGGATTAAATGAAATAAGAAAATAATATATGGCCCATTTATATAAGTGGGGCGGCAAGGTGTATATATTAACCTAATATATTATTTTGTTTCATTGTTTTAATTAAATAAGAATTAGTTAATTTATTAATTAATTGTTTAATTAAGAAACAAATCTTTTTCTGATCAGGAAATATATTTCCTAAAGTTATACTATTGGTAGTAGTATATTAAAAGTAAAAGACTTGTTTGATAAGAAAATAAATAATTAATTTTATTTATTTAATCAAATAAGAAGTCTTTTTATTTAGTCAATAAAAGAATAAAAATATCTATTAGTTGGATTAAGTTTTGAAGTGTAAAGGTTGATGGAAATTAGGGTGCAACACAAACTCTTTTTGGTATGTGATTTGCGGCAACCCTAGTCCATTTAGAGGAAGATTTCGGCAATCCTAAATAGAAGAGGAAGCAAAATTTCGGCCACCTATATAATACCACATATAGAATTCGGCCACAATAGTTGATTGAATGATTCAATTTTTCTTCTTCGTCTCAATTCATAGAAAAAGATAATTTTTATTCTACTAAACATAAAAGAGAGAAGAGATTATTCTTTGATAGTACACTGATTGCTTGTTCATCAATAAGCTTGTTTGTGCAACATCGAATTAGGTTCACGTGAGTTTCGATCATTAGATTGAGAACTCAAAAGTGACCGGAATAATTTTTGTCTTCTTTTGATTGTTTTGTGACTAACAAAAGAAAAAGAAAACTTTGTTCATCCATTCTCAGGTTTGCAATTCAAAGAAAAAGGGAGACCACGCTCCTAGGTGATTCACGTACGTGTTCGGATTGGAAGATCTCACGGTACTGTTCACGGGGGGGGGGGGGGGGGGGTACTGTTCACGATCACTGTTCACGCTGTACTGTTCACAATCACTGTTCACGCGGGTACTGTTCACGGGCATCGGAAAAGATTTTGCGGATTACCAATCGACGTAAGTCAATCGGATCACGCGTCAAGAGGTATTTAACTCTAACCGTATATATTTGAGTTTAATTAATTAAAAGGTTAAGGTTCAACTTTGAGAAAAATTTTAAAACCATATGAAATGTACTTTCGTTTCTTCCGCTGCGATTTATATCGATTTTTCCCTATATATCCAAATAACAAGTGTTAGAGGCATTTGCCTTCAAGGCAATTTGAGCCACATGGCAAAAGTATTCATCTCTTCTAATCCACCTAGGTGAAATGCTCTCTCTCCTAGTGGTTTTAGTCACATTGGCTATAGATTTCCTAGGATCATGCAAATTGGCTTTTTGTTTCCTAGGAACATGTATTGTGGCTCTAGCCCTACTTCTTTCAATCATGCTTTTATTTCTACACATGTCAATATACTTAAAGCAATTTGGTCTAATATGACCATCAATACCACAAAAGTGACATGTAGGAATGAAATAAGAGATCATACCATTCCTTTGTGAGTACAAATGAGTTTTCCCATGCCTTTGAGCTTGTCTTTGATGTTGAATTTGTTCTCTCATTCTTGGTTGTTGAGTTGGAGTAGATTTCTTCCTTGGTTGAGCTTGCATGAATTGCTTCTTGGCTTGGTGGTATTTGGGTTGAGGAAAACTTGCTTGGTTAACCCTTGTTCATTGAGCTTGAGCTTGTTTCCCTTGTATTACTTTGACTTGGGAATCCTTAGAGCAGTCTCCTAGTTTAATCTTCTTCCTAGAATGTTGTGGAGGTGGAGGCTCTTTGATGTCTAAGCTCTTGACAAACATGGTCTTGCTTGAGGATGAGGTCTCCTTGTCATCTTCAGAGCCAAGACCTTTCTTATCACTTGGCCTCTTGCCAATTCCCAACATTTGGTCAAGTTTCTTCGTACTTGAAGTCATCTTAGCAATGATCTCTTTTGCTTCTTCAAACTCATTTTCCATCAATGCCTCATTCTGTTTTGCCATCTTCACTTCTCCATTTAGGTGAGTAACTTCGGTAGATAGCTTAAGATTCCCTCCCTTTTGCCTTAGAATCTCTTTCTTCATTTTCAATCTTGAACTTTGAAAATGCTTTTGAGTGGAATGAAGAGTCACAATCCTTTGAGTCATATTCTCTTTGTTTCTCTTCCTCTTCATAATCTATTGCTACCTTACTCTTGAGAGAAGATGCAAAGGCAATAAAATTTGCCACATGGTCTTCATCATTCGAGGATTCTCCTTCCTTTTTTAGGTTATCACTATCACTCCACGTGGCGGCCATTGCCTTTCCTTTCTTCTTGTTCTTTAAATTGCCACAATTCGTAGAGATGTGTCCAAAACCTCAAAATTCAAAACATTGTATCCCTTTCCTTGTGGGCTTATCTTGACTTGATTCAACCTTCTTGAAATGAGTCTTCTTCTTCATTTCCTTTCCTTTGGATCAAAAGCCCTTCTTTTCAAATTTGATGAAGTTCTTGAACCTTTTGACAATGAGGGCCATCTCTTCATCTGAGTCTTCCTCCTCCTTCTCAACCTTATAGGTCTTCAACTCAATACTCTTATTCTTCTTTGGAGGTGTAAGTGTGGGGGTCCACCTAGACTCATATGCTAGAAGTCTTCCAATAACTTCACTTGGCTTCATGTTCTTGTAGTCACTATTTTTTCAAGTGCCATCACCTTGGACTCGAACCTTTCGGGAAGCGACCTCATGATCTTTTGCTTGATCCTTCTATCTGAGTCGCCTAGTTGATGGCTTTGATTGACGTGGTCCATCAACCTTACTGGAAAATCATTGAAGCACTCATGATCCTCCATTCTAATTTGCTCGAATTGTGTTTGGAGAACTTGAAGCTTAGAGTCCTTGACAATCTCGGTTCATTCATGAGCCGTCTTTAGAATCTCACATGCCTCTTTTCCTAGTTGTTTGAATCAACTTGTATTGATTGTCATCCATTGCACAAAGAATGGCATGCATGGCCTTATTGTTCCACTTGGAAGCTTCGAACTCTTGAGATGATCATTCCAACTTTGGCTTGGGAACTACATTATCGTCTTCAAGAGTTGTTTCCGAAGGAGTGTAGCCGTTTTCTATTGCCATCCATGCTCTCTCATCTATTTGGAAAATGTATGATTCCATCTTGCCTTTCCATAAGGCATAGTTCACCCCGGTAAGCAAAGGGGGTCTTATGCTAGAGGTTCCTTCATGTCCACCTCCGTTCCCACTCATAGTGTTTGGGTATGAATGAGATGAATGCTAATGTATGCAGCAAAAAAAAATGCAAAAAAGCAAGACACACAAAGAGCAAGGATCACCTAAGTATATCTAGGAACCCGCTCTGATACCAATTGAAAATACTACTAGCTTGTGTCCATTAACCTAGAGGGGGGTGAATAGGTTTTAGTTGATATATTACCAACTTTTCGACTTAGTCAATTTTAATAAGGCTACCCCATATAATCAATAATCAATCAAAAAGTAAAATGTGAAAACTAATAAAAACACAAGGATTGATTTACATGAGAAACCCTCTAACTGGGCAAAACTCACGGGTTATCCTTCTAGCCACACACAGTCCTCAATTCCACTATTTGAAAGAAAGTTTACAACCTAGGTTGACCTCTAGTCACACCATTCTTGGTCACTAACCCTTTCACTCTACCCAATGGGCCTTTAATATTGATTCTAGACCAAAAGCTTGTGCACTAATCCACTTAGTCACAAAGCATAACAATCAGTAAAGAGATATAGCAACCTAAATGAATATTCTAATATGAAATTAATGTTAGGCTACACTAAATGCTTATCTAGGAATTTAAATTTGACAATAAGTGCAAATCCTAGATATCAATATCTAAATGCAAAGCAAGTAGATTTAGCTAGAAGGGTAAAATGATCCTAAATGCTAGCTATCAATGAACATATATTCTCAACCAACAAATAACAGCCCAAGCATGTTATAAATACCATTAAACATAAAGACATGCATTAAATCAACATTTAAAGCTAGACCTAGGCACATAAAAACACAAAAAATGCTATGGAGATTTAGGGCTTGTTCAAAAATACCTAGTCAGTAGATGCAAGAAGAATCCATGATGAGATGATGCTTGTGAGATGCTAGATGCTCATGGATTGATGTTTGGTTGAGTAAAGGTGGGTTCTTAGGATTTTCTCTCTCTGAAGGAAGCTTGGTCTCTCCAAAAATTGCTTCTCGAACTCACAAAAATGAGTAAGGAAGAAGAGAGCACATTTATATGGGAGCCCTAGTCAAAACTGCGTCATTTTGAACTTAGGGAACAAAATCCTGTCAAAAGCGCTCTGCGTACAGCTGCTCGGGCAGGTAGTCCAGACCGCGGTACACACATCAGTGCACCTACTGGACAACACCGCGGTGCAATCCGCTGTGTATATAGGTGTATAAGCCGCGGTATAGGCAACAGAGGCCTACAAGACTACACCGCGACTTGGACCGCTATGCGTGCAAGTGCACAGGATGCGGTACAAGAAGCATGACCCTACTGAGGTATATCGCTCATTATGCCGTGGTGCAAGCATAGCTTGCCATGCGGTCTAGGCCGCGCTAAGAAAAGAAATTCTCTTTTCCAGGCAAACTCAACACATTAAGTAATGTGCAAAATGTGCAAGTGTGGAGTGTGATAAATGGCAAACAATGCATCATTCAACTACATGTAAACAAGAATATAATGCATGCAAGTGAGTGTGTGCAACTAGATCTCTTCAAAGAGAGTTAAACAAGTGATATACCTTTAAAGTGCTCTTGAGCTTGGGAATGCCATCAAGACTTGATCACGAACAATGAAGCCTAATCTACCTTTACAATCAAATCCCCCAATGTGGTTTGTCAATGAAATGAGCCAATTAAAACATAAGGAACTTACAACAAGTAAGAGCCTAAAATCACTATTAAAGGCCTGCAGGTAGCAAAGACGGATTAGTAACCAATTAGGTGTGATGTGGTCAACCTAGGTTGTAATCGTATTTGCAAATAGTGGATTTGAGGGTTCGAGTGGCTATTAAGACCGTGATTTTTTACCCTATTGGGGTTTTCTCACGTAAAACAAATCATTGTGTGTTTGTTTTATTCCCGCACTTCTTATGACAATGATTATTTACACTGAAACTTAAGGGTTGAGTGATTAATTTTTATTAACCAAGAAATTTGGTAATTGATTCGATTAAAACCTATTCACCCCCCCCCCCCCCTCTAGGTTAATTAGACACACGTTTAATTTAATTTCAGGCGAGAAAATAATCCACTATGTATGAGATAATTACATGCTCTAATTCTTTCTCTCTTGCGAACTGATATCTTCCAACAGTTACAATGATATTTTCGGATCTATTTATACATGCATATAACCCTAATTCTTGATACACAAGTAAGGAAGGTTGATGATATTTAATGGAACTCTAACTTATCGGAGTCATGGTTATCTTCTTTTTTCTTCTTTCATGTTCTACGTCTCTTGCGTATCACACGCACTAGATCTCCTAGCCTAATCAGGATTGTGATTTCTTTAAAAGAGTTTATTTCCTTATCTAAGTGTGTTTCGAGACACCTTGTTCGAGTAAGACTCTTTCTCTGCGTATTTGAATCGTGGTTGCATTGAATTCAGCATTGTCCACCTGTCGCTCAACTAACTGTCTACTAGACCCGACCAAAACTCACTCTCCCCGACCGGTTACTTGATCGTGACAGGATATATCGACCCGACCATCTTAGTGATCCCAATCAGATCACCTTCACCTGATCGATCTATCTACCGTAATTGAGTTATTTCTACCCGATCATCTGGGAAACCCCGACCAAGTCTCGTTGAGTCATCTATGGTCAACTTAGGTTGGTTTAGTCTGATTGACTTTTGGTGACATGGCATCTCTTACTACCGTGAATCCTGGTGATCATGTTGACATGTCAGCCTTCCAGATTTTACCAATAACAGTTTACAAAATAATAATTATATCTTATAATCATATCATATCATTTATAATAATATAATAATAGTCTTTTTGAACCAAAAGCTGACATGTGACATTTTAATTAATCATATCATATCATTATAATAATGTAATAATAGTCATTTTGAATCAGAAGCTGACCTAGGGCATTTTAATTAATTTTTACAAAATAATAATTATATCAAATCTTTTTCATATATAATAATATAATAATAGTCTTCTTGAATCAGAAGCCGACATATGACATTTTAATTAATGCATACAAAATAATAATTATATCATATATCAAATAATCATATATAATAATATAATAATAGTCTTTTTGAATCATATCCAATGATTAGTGTCCTTTACTAGAATTGTCATGGGATCAGGGGCAGGTCCACGAGGCGTGTTCTCAATGAGTTGTGTCATTTGCATAGACCTGCTTTGGTTTGTATTGTTGAGCTTATGGTGGCTTTTACTTCTATTTTTTCTGGTTTCTAGTCTTCTCTCTGCCTACATCTGGTAGGTATGAATGATAGGGGTTTTTGATACCCACAATCTGAATTTTCACTTGTGATTCTTTTCATGATGTTCAGATAATCCTTTCCATGAGCAGCAGCTTACTGTCTCGCTTTTGATCAAATCTCAGTTGCATTGGTTCATTTTCATTTATACGAGTACTTCAGAAATTGTTCGTCGATTGCTTTGGCAGTCACTTTGGGATTCAATTGGTTCAGTTTCTTCCTTTTGGTTGGTGTTTGCTAATTTCAATATGGTTTTAGGAGCTCACTAATCTTTGGGTTCTCGTTTTCCGTCTCGGAGTTCTTATAAGGATTTCAGGTCGGTTATTGAGGACCGTGATTTGGTGGGTATTCGTTGGTAAGGTGCTCGGTTCACTTGGATTAAGGGTTGTAGTTCCTTCACTAGAGTAGTGAAAATATAGCTCTAAGCGTGTGTCTACAACCTAGAGGGGGGGGGGGGGGGGGGGGGGGAGGGTGAATGGGTTGTTAATCGATTATTACCAATTTTTCGATTAGTCAATATTAATAACAATTAACCCAACATAAACAAACATACAAAATCAAGTAAAGTGCGGAAATATAAAGAACACTTGATTTTGACGTGGAAACCCTTCAACAAGGGAAAAACCACGGGCTATCCTTCTAGCCACAGACGATCACAGAAATCCACTATATGAATAAAAGATTACACCCTCAAGTGATACTCGGACTCTCACTCTAGATAACCTCAAGCTATGGACACTACCACTCACCACTCTTGGTTCAATCCCTAGTGATATCCCTTGATACACTACTCTTGGAGTGAGCACCTCCTACTCTACCCCACGGGCCTTTTATAGTGGCACTTGACCAATGCTTGCCAACCACATCTTGGTTGCAAGACTTCAATGCTTGTGCAACTTCACCCCGAAGCCACAAGACTTTGACTCAAGAAGAGTATAAGGTCTAAGTGAACAATCAATGAATGCTCAACACAAAATATGTTAGACCAAACATAAAATGCTTAACTAGATGTAGATAATGCAATACAACATCCTAGTTATCAAATAATGCCTACATGCCCATACATAAGGACTCAATTAGATGCAAAGGGATTCTAGCAACCTAATTGTGAAACAAGTCCACCCAACACAAGTTGTCACAATAAATAACAAGGGCAATAAATGTGCAATCAAGAAATGAAATCAATGAGGCATAAACAACAATGTCTAAATGCAAAACATAAAGACTTAGCTAGAAGGGCAATGTGGTCCCAAATTCTAACTATCAATAAGAAACTCAATTAGTTGTGTAGAGATTTTCCAACAACCTAATTGTCAATTAAATCCACATGAACGTTCAATAAAGCTTGACTAGATAAATAAACATTAATCTATCAACCTAATCATCAACCAATATCATAAGAATGTTCTAGGGTTAGCTATTTAGGGAAAATCAACCTAATCATGTAAGCTATCACAAACAAACCCAATCATGCAATTTAGACTCATAAATATATGCAATAAAGTGAGTCAAGGTATTTAATCAAGCAATAAATACCTAATCTAGAGTAAGAAGAACAATAAATGATATTCAAGGAAGTTCTTGCTTACCTAGTCATGAAACAATGAAGACCCATGCTCAAATGATGTGGAATGATGCAAGAATGAGATGGTTTTGGGTTTGGAGAGTTAATGAAGATTAAAGGAAGCTTTCTCTCTCAAGACTCTCTCTTTCTCTCTCTAGGGTTTCTATAAATTTAGGAGAGTTGGGGAAGAAGAAGAGAAAGAGGGGTTTTTAAAGGTGGGAAAAACGGGCTGATTCGAAAAGACCAAAATGCCTCGTTTTGGTGTCAGGCGACATGGGAGGCTACATGGAAGTCGCCTAAGAGGCTACATGGAAGTCGCCTAACATGTCGCCTAACATTCTAGAAAAGAAAAACATGTCTGAGGCGACGTTGGTGGCGACATGCTCAAGTGGCCTTGCATGTCGCCTAACACACTGGACTTCACTCCAGCTCCAGAAACAAGCGACCCAAAACATGACCAAACGACATCGAAACCTTTCGTATGATATACCTTTGGAAAGGTATGGAAGTCTACTTTCTATTCCAATTTAAATAATGAGGTTTTGATGTCTTTATAAATAGTTATGGTCATTTAAGTGACCAAAGGTCAAAACTGGATAACAATATAGATGCTTTGTTTCAGTGGTCTCTTTGGAGACTTCAAAACCAAACCAAACGGTCATAAAATATTACAAATAATATACCATTAGAAAGGTATGGAAGTATAATTTCTACTCCAATTAACAAAAAAATATTTGGATAAGCATAGAAAGATTTATGGTCAAAAGAGTGACCAAGGTCAGAATTGGTCAATAACAAAAATTCCCACAACCATGGTATAAAACCATGTAACCAAAAAACAATCCAAGAGAGGACAAATGGAACCTCTCTATGGTCACAAATTGCGCTAAGACTCAAGCACACCACTGTGCAAGCGCGGATACAACACAAGCACACCATCGTGCGAGTGAGGACGTTTTCGAACACACACGGAAAACGTAAAACGAAACAACCACACGTAAAGACAAACAAAGATGTGCTCGTGTGAGTTGTATAATGGATGCACACATATACACAATAAATAAAACAAATGCAAGATGAACAAGGTATGCATGAAGTGTGTGTGTGCACCTAAACTCTTCAAGAGACAAAGTCAAGTGAGTATACCTTTTGCTGTTGAAGTCATGGAGATGCTCGGAAGCTTGCCGTCAAGGACCTAAGCTACCCATTACACAATCATCCCCAATGTGGTGTGGTTTGTCATGAAATAAGCCAATCATAAAATCGAGGTCCTTACAAGTAGAAAAGACATTAGACGGAGTTTTGGTTTCGAACGGTTGTATTTCTTGTTGGCTAAAAATTCTTTTGTGGCTCTTCCCAGTAGTTTTTATGATAATTACCCGTCGTTGATTCAATTGTCGAATTTTAAGGTCTCTAGTCCTAGGCCTTTCTGTTTTTAGAGCATATGGTTAGAGCACCCCGATTTTATTACTATTGTTCGTAGCATTTGGAGTTCCCTTACTATGGGTAGTCCTCCCAGGTAGTTATCAACAAGCTGAGGAGTTTGAAAAAGGCTCTCAAGACTTGGAATTATAAGGTTTTCAATGATCTTAACTCTGATATCACTGGGATTTTAGCGGAGCTTCAGTCTATTCAGTTTGAGATGTCTAATCTAGGTTTTTCAGAGGAACCTTTTCTGGCTGAGTCGCGTGTTCATCATGAGCTGGATGTGCTGTTACACAGTCATGGGTGCTTTTTTCGAGATCGGTCCAGAGTTAAGCGGCTACGTGATGGGGATCCAAATTCCTCTTTCTTTCATGCCTCTATCTAATGTAGATAGTACCGTAATACTTTATCTACTTTCTCGATTAATTGGGTGCTTTTAGATGATCGATTGGCTATAAGGGAACATATCGTCAGTTTTTATTCTGACCTCTTCTGCTCGGATGCATCTTAGGTGGTAAGGAATTTTTCAATTGTAGATGACATGATTCCTACTTTGGTGACTGAGGAAAAGAATGCTTTCTTGATTGGAGTTCTCTTTGGGATGTTTTAGGCAGTGATGTGGTTCTTACTATTCAAGATTTTTTCCGCACACGAGCTATTTTTCCGGGTCTCAATTCTAGCTGCATTGTTCTTTTTCCAAAGTTGAAGGATTCAATTTCGATTGATCGATTTTGCCCGATTGTGCTTAGTAACATTTTGTTAAAAATATTGTCCAAGATTTTGGTTGATCGGCTGGCTCGGGTTGTGACTAGGATTATTTCCTCTCATCAGTTCGGATGAATTCGAGACCAGCACATTGAGGATTGTATTGCTTTGGCTTCAGATTGTGTGAATGTGTTCCATAAGAAGTGCTATGAGGGCAATTTGGCTATGAAGATTGATATCAGCAAAGCTTTTGATACTCTGGACTAGTCATTCCTTCTTATACATGCTTTTGGGTTTTCTACAGTTTTAAAAATTGTATTGACAGCATTCTGAATTCATCTAGGCTTTCTGTGCTGATCAATAGGGTTTCAGAGGATTGACTTTTGACGTGGATGGTAGATTCCTCTAAGATTTTACCAATTTCTTCACCGAGGGGTTTTCCGGCTTCGACGTATTTACTTTATGGGGATGATGTTTTAATATTTACAAAGGAACTATTTTGAACTTGAAGAATATCATGCATGTGTTTAGGGTTTATGGGGACATCTCAGGTTAGTTGGTTAACTCAGTTAAATCTTCCATCTACTTCGGCTCTTCTTTTTCTCCATCCAGGATTGGATGATTGCAGTCTTTGGTTTGTATGCCAGATTGGGCATCTACCTTTCTCTTATTTGAGGGTCTTGCTGTTTCGGGGTAAGCCTAGGAAGGCTGTGCTATAGCCTATTGCATATAAGATCCTGTCTAAATTCACTAAGTGGAAGGCTAAAGCCCTTTTTCCTGGATAGTCGTGCTATTCTGATTAAGTCGGTCATCATTAGTTCATTTATTCATTCTTTCATAATTTACAACTGGCATTCTTCATTTCTACGGCTAATTAATCGCAAATTGAGGAATTTTTTAATTGACTGGGTCTTGTGAGGAGACCAAGTTGGCCAGGTTGCTTAGGATCGTTGTTGTAGGCCTTATTCTTAAGGAGGCTTTGGTTTGAAAGACCTCGAGTTGCTGAATGAATCTCTTTTATGAAAGTTCACTTGGAAGTTTATGACTTCTTATGGTTATGCTTACTCGTTTCTTCAGAAGAGATATCTCAGGTAGCTTCAAAAACCTCATGGAGGGTATGTCACTTCTTTGATATGGTTCTCTCTTCGGACAAAATTATTCTACTCTTCTTAAGAAATGTATCTGAAATATTAGTGAGAACTCACATCGGGATTTTTGGCGGGATAATTGGCTGACGGTTCCTATATTGGAGCTTTTGGGGATTCCATTACTTAGCTAGTCAAGTCCGGGCGAGGGTCTCTGATTTTATTCAGGATGTTAAGTGGGTTCTTGATGATTTTTTCCGAGCCCGCTTCCAGATCTCTATTTTCATATTTATCGGATTGTGATTGTTCCTGTCTCGAACTCTCTAGTTTGGGCTTATTCTCAGGATGGTCAAGTTTCTTTAAAGGCTACTTACTCCCAGTTCATTCATGAGTCTCCTTAGGTCCATTGGTGGAGAGATGTTTGGTCTCGTTTTATTCTACCATCTCGTTCAGCGTTGAAGTGACTCCCCACAAAGGATCGCTTGTGTAGGTCAAGCTTTCAATTGGCTTCCCGGTGGTAGTGTTTGTGGGGGCTAGTAGTGAGTCGGCTGATCATCTTTTCCTCCAATGCCCTATAGTGGCTGCTCTTTATGAGGCTGTTTTCTTGGCTTTCTAGTGGCGTGTTTCTGCCAACTCTTGGAATTCTTTTTCTTACAGGCCATGTCAATTTCGTTTGGTGATCAGCTTAGGGTTTTGTGAAAGGCCGATATCCATGAAGTGGTTTGGAGTGTGTAGTTTGCCCGTAATCAGTGGATCATTGAATGTCGTGCATTTTTTGATTCTATTCGCATGTAGATTGGTTGTATGAGTAATTGTGTGGATGATCTTATAACTCTTAAGCAGTTCGGTCCTCGTGGTCGTCCTGTTAGGGCCCCGGTTAACAAGAGTGTGATTTTGTCGCCTTCAACTCCTAGTTGGATCAAAGCCAACACCGATGGTACTGCCTTGAGTTCTCTAAGAGTTAGAGGTTGAGGGGCAGTCTTATGTGATTATCAGATTTTTGTGAAGGGTTGTTTTGCTATCCCTCTTGGGCAAGTGTTTGCATTTGAGGCTGAGCTTCTTACGGCTTCGTTGGCCATTAATTTTTCATGGAAGTACAGGTGGCGTCAAATCTGGCTTGAGAGTGATTCTTCTTATCTGGTTCAGCTGCTCTCTTCACATTTTGAGCAGGTTCCTTAGTGGGTTCATCGGGCGTGGCAGCATTGTATCTTCTAGATTTCGCATATGGATTTTCAAGTGTCCCATGTCTTCAAGGAGGGGAATTAGGTTGCGGATGCCTTATCTAAACATGCTTTGGAGCTGGAGACAAATTCTTGGTGGTTCTCCACCCCATCGTTCTGTTCTTTGCAAATTAGCAATTACTGCATGGGTCGGTAGTCTTTTCGGTTTTCATGCTATTTTCTGTTTTTTTTTGGTATGGAATGTGTGCCACTATTTGTTTGTGGTTGTTTTCCCCTTGGTTTTGTGCTTATTTGGTTGTTGTTACTCTTTATTTTTCTTTTATTATATATATATATATATGGATACTGCCTATGGGTTTTTCAGCATATGACGCAGTTGTGATGTTTTTTCTCCTTAGGTCGGTCCAATTTTATCAAAAAAATAATAGGGTTATTAGCACTAGTCCCCCCTGAACTTTATGCGAGTTTGCATTTTACCCCTTGAATTTTTTTTAGGCATTAAACTCCCTGAACTCTCATTTATTGGTAAATAGTTTGGTATATTGCCCCCTGAACTCATGTTTTATGGGGTATCTATAGTTAGGTTTTGCAGTATATGAAAGCTTAGGGGGTTTAATGCCTAAAAAAAAGTTCAATGGGTAAAACGTAAACTCACGATAAGTTCATGGGGGACTAGTGCCAATAACCCAAAATAATATAATAATAGTTGTTTTGAATCTGAAGCTAACATGTGGCATTTTAAGTAATGCTTTCAAAATAATAGTGTTAACTGTCAAACTTGACAACCGCTCCAAGGAAGCATTTCTGTCGCTTCTAAGAGCCAGAACCGCGCCAAGGACCCGGTTCCTTTAAGACCCTGTCTAGAAAGGACCCGGTCCCCTTAAGACTTTGTACAAAAAGGACCCGATCATGATAGCACAACGACTCTAGGGGTGCGTTTGGTACGTGGTACATGACAGGACAACGTGGGACAGTTTTCCCTTGTCCCACGTTTGGCACGACAATAACATAGGACAGCACGGGACAAGGTGGGACAAAAATAAGGAAAAACTGTCCCACCTCAGACCACGGGACAACTTGTCCCATGGCACGGGACAAGTGTCAGAAAGACCAATTTACCCTTCATATGTTCAAAAAATTATAATCATATCCAATATATTATATATATACATATATATTTCAATAATATATATATATTATAATTACATATATAATATATTATTATATTATATTATATATATTGTATAATAATATATTATTATATATATAATAATATTTAATATTTAATATATCATATATATATATTATAATATATTAATATATAATATATATGATATATCAAACATTATTATTATATATATGATATATATATATGTAATATAAATATATATATATATATTATAGTATATATATAATAGTTATTATTATATATAATAACATATAAAATAATATATATCTTATATATATAATAATAATAATATTTAATGTATCATATTATTATATATATTATATATAATAATAATATTTAATATATCACATATATATATATATTATATTATTATATATAGGATATAATTAATATATATATATATATAATATATATGTATATATATATTATTTTAATATATATTATATAATAATGTATATATATTATTTAATAATATATATCCTATATATAATAATATTTAATATATCATATATATATATATTAATAATGTTTGATATATCATATAAATATATATATATATATATATATTATGTATTAATATATATATCATAAAAATAAATATATATATATATATATATATCTTATATATATATATAATATGTAATATAATAATATATATATATATATATTATAGTATATATAAAATATATAATATATATATTATATAATAATATATAATATATATATATATATATATATTATTATTTAATAATATTATTATTACCAATACAATAATATTTAATATTATATATATATATTTATCTTATATATATAATAATATTTAATATATAATATATATTATATTATTATATATCTTATATATATTATATATATAATAATATTTAATATATCATATATATTATATTATATTATTATACAGGATATATATATAATATAATATATATTATTAATATATATATATATTACAATATAATATATATATATATATATATATATAATATTGAAAATACACAAAGAGTGTCTAATACAACCTAGAGGGGGGTGAATAGGTTTTAGTTGATTTATTACCAACTTTTCGACTTAATCAATTTTAATAGACCTACCCCATATTAGCAATCAATCAATCCAATATAAATATGCGGAAAACAATAAAAACACAAGGATTGATTTACGTGAGAAACCCTCCAACTGGGCAAAACTCACGGGCTATCCTTCTAGCCACATACGGTCCTCAAATCCACTATTTGAACGAAAGTTTACAACCTAGGTTGACCTCAAGTCACACCTACTTGGTCAGTAACCCTTTTACTCTACCCAACGGGCCTTTAATAGTGATTCTAGACCACAAGCTTGTGCACTAACCCACTTAGTCACAAAGCTTAACAATCACAACCTATGTGAATATGTAAAAGATATTCAAGCATGCAATTAATGCTAGGCAACACTAAATGCTTATCTAAGGATTTAAAGATGTCAATGAATGCAAATCCTAGATATCAATATCTAAATGCAAATGCATGAAGATTTAGCTAGAAGGGTAAAATCGTCCTAAATGCTAGCTATCAATGAACAAAGCTCTCAACCAACAAACAACAACTCAAACATGATATACATGCCAATAAAATAAAGATATGCAATAAAAACATATAAAAGAGCTAACCCTAGGCAAACAAGAACATAAATAAATACAATGAGATTTAGGGCATGTTCAAGTTACCTAGTCAATGAAAGCAAGAAGAATCCATGATGAGATGATGCTTGTAAGATGTTAGATGCACATGGATTTGTGTTTGGTTGAGTAAAGATGAGTTCTTAGGAGTTTCTCTCTCTAAAGGATGCTTGGCCTCTCAAAAATGGCTTCTTGAACTCATAAAAACGAGCAAGGAAGAAGAGAGAGTATATATAAGGGAGTCCTAGTCAAAACTGTGTCGTTTTGAACTTAGGGCATAGAAACCCGTCAATACCGCTCGATGGACCGCGTCGCAGGCACGTGTCCAGACCGCGGCACACACAGCAGTGCATCGTCTGGACAACAATGCGGTGTAGGGCGCTGTGCAAACAGGTGCACAGGCCGCGGTATGGGCAACAGAGGCCTACTGGACAACACCGCGACTTGGATCGCTATGCGTGCAAGTGCACAGGAAGCGGTACAGAAAGCATGACCCTAATGAGGTATACCGCTCTGTATGCCGCGGTGCAAGCATGTCTTGCCAAGCGGTCTAGGCCGCGGTAAGAGAAGGAATTCTCTTTTTCGGGGCAAACTCAACACACTAAGTGATGTGCAAAAAAGTGCAAGTGTGGAGTGTGAGAAGTGGCATACAATACATCATTCAATAACATCAAGATAGGAACATAATACGTGCAAGTGAGTGTGTGCAACTAGATCTCTTCAAAGAAAGTTAAACAAGTGAGATACCTTTGAAGTGCTCTTGAGAGAGATGATATCCTTGAAGCTTGATCATACAAAATAGGCCTAATTTACCCTTACAAAGAATAATCTCCAATGTGGTTTGTCAAAGAAATAAGCCAATCAAAATATGAGGAACTTACAAATATATATTATATTTTTTATATGTAGTAATATTTAATATTATATATATATATATATCTATATATCTTGTTATTATATATATATATATATAATATATTATTGTATATTAAATAATAATATATATATATATATAATAATATGTTACATTTTAATATTATTATATATTAATATATAATATTGTAATATATATTATTATATATAAGGAGGGCACTCTGGTCATTTGAACCTCTTGTCCAGTCCTGTCCCAGCCATATCAAACGCATAACAGTACAGTCCACAGTTCTGTCCCAGGCATTCCAAACACAATACGGAACAACTGTCCAGTCCAGTCCAGTCCCACGTTGTCCTGTCTCATCCCCGTACCAAACGCACCCTAGGAGAACCCGGTCTAGATCGATGCCCGGTTCCAAGAAGCATCGGATCCTCACAATAGGACTCGACCTAGCCCAAGCACGCCCCCCCCCCCCCCCCCCCCCCCCCCCCCACCAGATACAAATCGCTAAACAAGAAGAGGGATACCAGACAGCCTTTCACTAGGCACCAATCGCCTCTAGTATTTGGTTAAAGCCCTAAAGAACCTATAGAACCTTTTAGATATCACCCCCAAGCATCGGGCCACAACTAGGGCTGATGTTTTCCCTAAAGTAAGGCCACATGAAGAAGAAGGGAAACAAAGGAACCTGTAACAAATGGTTGGGCAATTAATTCTTGGACAACAATGATAGGAAAGGAAAGATAAGGAACCTATGGTTGAGATCCCTGAAAATACTCTAAGAGTGTTAAAACTAACCTAGATTGGGGGGGGGGGGGGGGGGGGGGGGTGAATAGGTTTTAACTAAATTAATTGCAATCTTTTGGTTAGTCAAAATTAATCACAACAACCTCTAACAAACAATCATTGTAACAAAGTGCGGAAAAATAAAATAAAGACACAATGATTTGTTTTACGTGAGAAAACCCCAAAAGGGTAAAACCTTACGGGCATAAGGCATAAAGCCAATCGAACCCTTAAGTCCACTATTTGTAAAAACGATTACAACCTAGGTTGACCAAATCACACCTAATCGGTTACTAATCCATTCTTGCTACCCGCAGACCTTTAATAGTGATTTTAGGCTCTTGCTTGTACACTACCCACGGCACATACCAAACTTAACTCTTAAGAGAAGAGATATGCAACCTAATGTGAATTGAAAATATTCTAAATGGACAAATGCAAGGTCAACACATTTTATGCTTATCTAATCATGTATGAATGCTTCAAATAATCCTAGATATCATGTTGCTATATGTCATACATATGACTTAGCTATATGTTGTAAATGCAAACCTAGATGCAATAACTATCACAATACAAAACCCAATAAATATACAAATATGTCATCTTAAAGATCAAAACTCTAACTTGATACTAACAAGTCATAAAAGAGCTATCTTGGTAAACTAGAACACAAGAAGGAATGGAGATGGTGTTCTACTTACCAAGTCATGAGCTTTGATGCAGACCCACACAAGAATATATCCTAGATGAAGCTAGATGATGTTTAATCCATGAATGAAAGATGGGTATTTGGGTTTTGGTTAATAAAAATTGAATCTTGGTGGCTTTCCTTCCAAGACACTCTTTTCTTTTTCAAGATTCTGAAATCTTAAGCTCTAGGTCTGAATGGGAAAGAAGATGACATTTATAAAGGGTAGGAAAAATGACACAAAGAAAAATATGAAAAAGCCCTCAAAAACAAGTCAGTCGTGGGATAGGTCATGGGACGCATGATGAAAAGATGTCCCGTGAAAACTACTGGAAGCTTGTTCGCGGGACGGGTCATGGGAAGGGCGATTAAGACTTGTCCCGTGAAACCTACTAGAGGTATCTGTTAATAGCCAAAATTGGCTAAGGACCAAAGGGAAATTTTCCACCCTCCAGACCTGGCTCCATGCCCGAGATTTTCCACCAGGAGACCATGTTACCCAAAGCCGAGCTACGATACCGCCCCGCATGAATAAGGGCAGGCTCTAGAAACATCCGGAATAGAGCCTAGAATGGTCAGATCAAGCCCGCGTCACCGAACCTGAAAAAAGGAAAACCCCCCGAAGTCAAGGTTACCTCATAATTTCTCCAGAAGCTCACCTATACCTCGCTGATAAAAGGGGGTGTCCATAGGGGGCCGCACCTAGCTTCGAAAGGTCAAGGGAGGCCAGACCTAGCTCCTAGCTGGATGAAACTTCTCAATATCGGGGCCAGAACACTGATCGACCTCACTAAACTGTTATACCACACTGTGATACATTCAACGACCCATATAGAATCATGCTAGACATGAAGATACACAAGATCACATCTAAAGACGTTACATACGAATAGAACAAGTAATAGAGTCTAAGTAGGAAACAAATTGATTTCCACCAAGATATCCTCAACTGAGCAATTAACTCAAAGTCAATGACATTTAAAGGTAAAAATCCCGTCCGATAAGGAGGAAGGAGAAAATCAAGGGGGAATCAATGAGATTAAACCTATGAAGACATTGTATAAAGAAGGAACTTCCTCCTTCTGAAAAGAGGAGACTACTATTCGACAGGCACACAACAAGTACCCAACTATCCCCTAGAGAAAAGTGAGAGCAATTTGAAAGAGAGAGAGAGATGTATACCATATGTTATCAATAAAGGAAGACTTTTATTTCTTTCGAGTAGCTAACAATATCATTGTCTCCTTGTCATTTTATTAGGCACTTTTATATACATATACATTCTACCTTGGTCATCACCTACGTGGTAATGATCTTGAGGGTGCTAACTGAGATTTATTGCCCAGAGCAAAATTTTTGTTAACACTTTCTAGCACCGTCTATGGGAACTAAAGCCTACACCCAGTTAATCAGATCAACTATTTGCATTTACATTTCCGTTGTTTTACAGGAACTATGAGGCTCCGCTCTTCACAAGGCCAACATGGAGTTTCGGAGCAACCCCGGGCGAGGCCTACGCGAAAAGCCCCATGAAAGGGGAGAAAGTCGGGATATGACAGTCAAGCTCCGGTCCAAACAACTAATGCGCGGGCTTCTGGCCACCCTATAGTGAGCCAGGCCATGCTCGACCAACAAGCGGCAGCCTTAGTTGAAACCGTCCGCATCCGTCTGCTCGCTGAAGGCATCACGGTCCAACCAACCAACCTGAATGATTAGGGAGAGCCGAGCAGGTTCGAAGCTAGGCAACCTGCCTTCGATCACCTGGGACCTCCTCTTTCAGAGCCAGCTCGAGACAGGTCGGGGCCCCAACTTTCGATCCGGGATAAGCTGGGACCCATGCCCCAAGTTTCGAAAGGACCTTCACAATATCAACCCAGGCGAGTTAAATCTGCCGCAGATGCTTTTACCCGGAAGCAACGAGAGCTATCCCATCCAACTGCATCAAGGAGGAACGCCCGGGCCCAAGAGGAGGAGAGTAGACAAACTTCCCAAATGGATCCTGTCCATGAGGGGGACCGGATAGAGGTTGCCAATTCATCAGAGAGACTCGATAGTGAAGAATCCGAGGTCAATCCAAAGAAGCCTGGGAATAAGCGACTGAGTGATCAGCTGGCAAAGCTACAGAAGAAGGTCCAACAGATCAGATAAGGAAAGAATAAGGAGGATAAAAAGGATCCCCTGAGCGAGATGAACGCTCCCTTGACTAGGAGGATCCGGGAAGCGGAGCTCCCACCAAAATTCAAAATGCCAGCAGATAAGTTCTCTGGAATAGAGGATCCTCTAAGCCACCTGAACAACTTCGTTCAACAGATGGAGGTTCAGAACACTACCAGAGCAGCTATGTGTAGGATGTTTCCAACGACCCTAACCGACTACGTAAAAACTTGGTTCAGGAAGCTGCCTGCTGGCAGCGTGGATTCTTTCACGAAGTTATCAACATATTTTTGGTCGAAATTCCAAGGGGTCAAACCTCGTCCGAAAGATCCCATACACCTCCAATATGTGATTCAGGAACGGAGTGAGACACTTCGGTCGTACGTGGAACGTTTTCACAAGGAGGTCATACAAATGAGAGTTTTTACCTAGAAAGAAACTCTAGCCTACTTCAGGCGGAACCTATGGGCTGGAAAGCTTTTCCGTTTCTTCACCAAGAGACCTCCCGAGACTTACCAGGAGGCCTACAATCAGGCTCTTGAGCAGGTCGAGATCGACGAGCAACTCAAAGTCAAGATGGAACACGACAACATGAGAACGGCGAAGCGTCTGAAAAAAGAATCCCCCAAATTTGAGCCAGTTCAGAAAACTCAGAATAAACCTCCCAAGAGGTCGACCTATCGTATCCCCACTCCTTAGCACAGGCAAGAAAAATATCCAGCAAGACGAACCCCTCCCCAGGTTTCACCACCTCCCAGGACCGTGGCCCCCGTAATGCAAGGGGAGAAAGGGTATGACTACTACACTCCTTTGAACGCTTCTAGGGAAGCGGTCTACCTTGCTATACGAGATAAAGGGCTGCTCCAAAAGCCTGCTCCTATGAAATCCCCAACTGACATGAGGAACCGGTACAAGTAATGTGACTTCCACGAAGACGTGGGCCACAACACTTCAGAGTGCTATAATTTGCGCAACCAGATTGAAGCCCTGATAAGGGAGGGATGCTTGATTGAATTCTTACAACAGATTAGAGATAACATTCAGACTGGAAGAGAGGTACATGCCGAGATCCGTGAGGACGCAGAGAAGAGGAATGGGGAACAGACTGACTTAATGCAACAGATCCAGGTGATACACACCATCAGCGGAGGTCCCACACTGGCTGGCATTTCCAATAATTCCTGAAAAAACCATGCGAGTAAGATTCCCCGTATCGAAGAAAGCCGGGGGATCTTCAAGGTCAGCCAGAGCCCGATGGAGCCCTCCCAGTCAGCACATATCGTTTTCATTGAAGCAGATGTCTTCAACACCTTGCAACCTTATGATGTCCCATGGTAATCACAATATAGATTGCCAACTGTCTGGTCTATCACGTGCTCGTAGATACAGGTAGCAGTGTAGATATCCTCTTCAAGGATACTTTGGAAAAATTAAACCTGAAGCAACATTGTTACAATAAGTGTACCACTCCACTTTATGGGTTCACTGGAGATTCGATCATACCGGTGGGGTCGATGATCCTCCCAGTAATCATTGGAATCACCCTTCTCCAATAGAATGTTATGATCGACTTTGTTGTGGTTGACACCCTATCGGCCTACAACGCCATCCTAGGGAGACCATTCCTGTCCTCCTTGAAGGGAGTCTTGTCCATATACCATAATGTCCTAAAACTCTCGATTGGAACCAAGGTGGGAGAGGTACGCGGAGACCAGCAGGCAGCCAGGAAATGCTACGCAGTGTCTGCCAATCCTACAGCTTTAGCAAAACAATGTGTACATGTGGCATTAGTCCAGGAAGACATGGAAATATCCCGGATAATCCAGGAAGAAATGGAGCCCATAGAGCATCCTCAGCATCTAGAAAGCGAACTTATTATGCCTTATAAGGAGGAACGGAGCAAGGAGTGGGCCAGCGGACAGCCCGTAGATAGACTTGAAGAGATACCCATCAGAAATGACGATCCCTCCAAGGTTGTCAAGGTTGGGGCCACCCTTGAACCAGAAGTGAAAGAAGGTTTAATTAATCTTCTCAGGGAATTCAGCGACATCTTCGCTTGGAGCCATGACGAAACTCCTAGAATCTCGGCATCATTGGCCGCACATCGACTAGAGGTCGATCCAACAGTCAAGCCTGTCAAACAGAAGAGGCGTCACTTCAACGATCATAGGAACGCTGCGGTGCAGGAAAAGGTAGATAAATTGATCAAAGCAGGGTTTATCAGAGAAGTAAGCTATCCCGAATGGATCGCCAACGTGGTCATGGTTACGAAGGTGAATGGGAAGTGCCGTATGTGTGTCGATTACACCGACCTCAATCGGGCTTGTCTAAAAGACAATATTCCTTTAGCAAAGATCGATCAGCTGGTTGACTCCACGTCCGAAAAAAAACTTTTGAGTTTTATGGATGCGTTCTCAGGATACAACCAAATTAAAATGCACCTGGCTGACTAGGATAAAACCAGTTTCATTACTGGACAGGGCTTGTACTACTACAAGGTGATGCCGTTTGGTTTGAAGAATGCTGGGGCTCCATACCAGCGACTGGTTAACAAGCTGTTCAAGCCCGAGAAAGGAAGGACGGTGGAGGTATATATCAACGACATGATGACAAAATCACCAACCGCAGAAGGACATTGGGAAGACCTTCGTAAAAACCTTTCTCATATTGAGAGAAAACCAGATGCGGTTGAACCCCTCCAAGTGTGCCTTTGGGGTAACAGCTGGGGAGTTTCTAGGCTACATGGTTCATGAGAGAGGCATAGAGGCCAACCTAGAAAAAATCAAAGCTATCTTGGACTTGGAATCCAGAACATCACTCAAACAGGTACAAATTCTGACTGGACGCGTAGCGGCGCTCAACAAGTTTATCTCTCGCTCCACCGATAAATGTCTCCCTTTCTTCAAAGCCATCAAACAAGGGAAAAACATGAAGTGGAGCCAGGAAAGCGAACAAGCTTTCCAAGCTTTGAAAGAATACCTAACAAGCCCACTGTTGTTAGTCAAGCCAGTTCTCGGAGATGAGCTATAGATCTACCTGGCCGTATCAGAAACTGTAGTAAGCGGAGCTTTGGCTAAGGAGTGTGGCGATGGTTTTCAAAGACCCATATACTATGTGAGTCATGCTTTGACCAAGTCAGAGAGGAATTACATTCTCCTGGAAAAGCTCGCTTATGCTCTGGTGATCTCAGCGAGGAAGCTCCGTCCCTATTTTCAAGCTCACACAATAGCAGTGGTGACGAACCAACCTCTCCGCCAATTCTTGCAAAGACCAGACGTGTCGGGAAGGCTAGTCTTATGGGCCCTAGAGCTCACTCAGTTCGATTTAAAGTAAAAGCCCCGAACCACGATTAAGGCACAGGCTTTGGCTGACTTCGTGGCAGAATTTTTGGCGCTCTCAGATCAAGAGGATCCCTCAGCACCAAATGAGATCCCTGAAAAGACATCCGAGATCGATAATTGGCCGGAAGGCTGTAAGCCATTGACCCTCATTACAGATGGAGCATCGGGGCAAGCTGGGGGAGGAGCTGGCATAATTTTAATAGACTCGGAGGGGACTCATTTCTGTCACTATTTTAGATTCGAGTTTAAAGCCACCAATAATGAAGCAGAGTATGAAGCCCTCCTAGCTGGGATGAAGGTAGCCATCGAACTAGAGGCCGATTACCTATAAGTCAAGAGCGACTCATTGCTTGTTGTCAATCAAGTGACTGGGGTGTACCAGGCAAATGGAGATAATATGGCTGCCTATCTAAAGCTAGCTCAGTTGCTAAAAATTAAGTTAAAGGGGTTCAAGATCGATCAGGTCCCTCGACACCAAAACCATTGCGCAGATGTTCTGGCTAAAATAGCGGAAAACGGAGGCCAATCCTTACCATGGAGAATTCCCCTCCAAGTGATCTCCCAACCAAGCATAGCCACAAATAAAGAAATCTACTCCCTGGTTCGCCAGCCTTGCTGGATGGACCCGATCGTTGCCTACCTCCTTGAGGGGGAGCTTCCCGAAGTGCCCGACCAAGCCCGAAGAATTAAAAGACTCTCGGTCCGATATTGTTTGGTAGAGGGGTACCTCTACAGAAAGGGTAGATCCCTCCCCTTACTTAGGTGCTTGCATCCTGATGATGCTAAATGGGCACTAAGAGAGGTCCACTCTAGGGACTGTGGGAACCACATAGGTGGGGAAGCTCTAGCATATCAGGTGCTTCGTATGGGGTACTACTGGCCAACCATCCACCAAGATGCAAGGAGTTTTGTTCAATCTAGCGAGCCATGTCAAAGAACATCAGACGTGAACCACCAGCAACCTGAGCGACTATCGTCCCTCAATTCACCTAACCCTTTTGCCATGTGGGGAATCGACCTAATTGGACCACTCCCTACCACTCTCGGACAAATGAAACATGCCATCGTGGCTATTGACTACTTCACAAGATGGGTCGAGGCAGGGCCTCTTTCTCGGATATCAGAAAAGAATACGACCAAGTTCATCGAAACCAACGTGGTATGTAGATTCGGGACCCCTCTAATCATTATAGCTGACCTAGGGAAGCAGTTCGACAATGCCCGATTCAAGGATTTCTGCAAAGGATTGGGGATCAACCTCAGGCTCGCTTCAATAGCCCATCCCCAGACTAACGGGCTGGTGGAATCCACCAACAAGACTATCAAAAAATTTCTAAAGAAGAAACTACAGCAGAAAAAAGGTAAATGGGCCGAAGAACTGCTAGAGGTCCTCTTGCCATACCGGACTACAAAGAGAACAGCTACCGGGGAGACACCTTACTCCCTGGCTTTCGGAGTTGAAGCGTTCCTCCCTATCGAGCATAAATTCGCCTCGTTCAGGGTACAACACTTTGAGCCCGAAAGTAACGAGGTCAAGCTTCGGGCTAATCTGGACCTCCTAGAAGAGAAACAAGATCGAGTAGCGGAGAAAGTGGCAATCTACCAAAGCAAGATTGCTAGATATTTTAACCAAAAGGTCAGAGCCCGAAATTTCAAGGAAGGGGATCTGGTGCTTAGGAAAATGACCTTGAATACTCGGAAAATGTCGGATGGAGTATTAAGTCCCAATTGGGAAGGGCCATATTTGATTAAGCTAGTTGCTCGCAATGGAGCCTACAAACTCGAAGACATGGACGAACGACCCATCGACCACACATGGAATGCAGATCATTTGCAGAAATTCTACCCTTGAGTAGGGAGTTCTCAAGCAGACTACCCCCATTTAGGTTTCATTAGAATCCCTAATAAAGATGTACTACATCTCGATCATCAATAAAGTCATTTTTCTCTTTCATATTTATCTCCAACTATGTTCAACAGTAGTGTCTACACCCTTGAGTGGGAAATTCAACATAAACACTTCGAGACCAGGAAATAGCTAAATAGCCTTCCTGATGCCTTGGTCGGGCTACCACCCCCAAGAAGGGTCTGAGTGTAAGAGCATAGTTGCCATCCATATATCTAGACCAGGAAATAGCTAAATAGCCATCCTGATGCCTTGGTCGGGCTACCACCCCCAAGAAGGGTCTGAGTGTAAGAGCATAGTTGCCATCCAGATCTCGAGACCAGGAAATAGCTAAATAGCCCTTCTAATGCCTTGGTCGGGCTACCACCCCCAAGAAGGGTCTGAGTGTAAGAGCATAGTTGCCATCCAGATCTCAAGACCAGGAAATAGCTAAATAGCCCTCCTGATGCCTTGGTCGGGCTACCACCCCTAAGAAGGGTCTGAGTGTAAGAGCATAGTTACCATCCAGATCTCGAGACCAGGAAATAGCTAAATAGCCCTCATGATGCCTTGGTCGGGCTACCACCCCCAAGATGAATTTAAAAACAAATGTTTGTTTTCGTGTGCAAAATCAAGATCATTATAATAAGAATTCCTTACCACAGTTTTAATGAAGTATGAACAAATTATTGTTGCGGATACAATTCTGGTTCCTATTCAGGACCAGGAATGAAACAAGAGTTCTCAAAGCAATTTGATTTCTCATTATAAGAGGAGCCTATCCCTCGGTAAGGCTACATCCATCCAACGGGGAGCCCAACCCCTGAGCTCGGGCTATAAAAAAAATAAATGAATAAAAAAAGAAGGAAAGCTAAGCTAAATAAGGGCAAAACGAGGTGCTCACCCCCTTTTTTAGGCAATCAAGACAAGCCATGAACGAACTGCTTCAAGCTTTGGGACTCTCTGGGTTTTCCTCGGCTTGTTCTCCTTCTTCACGCTGATCCTCGCCATCGACCCCCCCTTCGGGTAGTTGTCCATCTTGGTTTTCCTCGCCAACCGCCCCTCCATTTAGAGGTTCCATCTATTGATCAGCAGGATCTTCCTCCAGGACTTCATTAATCACTTCCATAACCTCAGGCGGGATAGCCGCATCGAGAAGGGCAGCCATGGACCCCGTCTAGCTCCTATCGACCTTTATCTTCATTATAGGGGGTTCCTCAGATGGGCTTCTAGCTCCTTCCCCAGCTCCTGAATGGTCACCCTCGGATCGAGAAGACAGAACCTTATTGGATGACTCCTCGGGACCTAAAGTAGTAAATGGAGGAGGTGGAAATGGAGGATCTGTCTGGGCGGGCTGTTTTCCGGCTCCTACTTGGTTCGAAGGAACCGCCTCGTCGCCATCAGGGTGAGATAACTCGGCAACCTTAATCATTATTTCCTGTCTTTCCCAGCCGGCAATAGTTGACAGATCAAATGGAAGAGGGAGAGCTTCAGTGGCCTGAAAGGAAGCATAGAAGTATCCATCGCTAAAAGAGGTCTGCGCGTCAGCTTGCAGCTTGGTCACCTGAGCTATCAAAGACTGATTCTCGAGGTCCAACTTTTTAGCCTCAGCTTTCCAAGAATCCCTCTGTCTGGCCCGCAGGGTAGATTGAAGACGCTCTTGATCATAAGATTGCTTCGTCCTCTCATGGTCACAACGAATCTCAGCCATCTCGATCTCGACCTTTCCCTGGTTGGAGGTCATCTCTTCCACTAAGGACTGAGCCTGCTTGAGCAATCCCATGGCTCTCTCGGCCTCGACTTTGGCTTTTACAGCCCGATCATGGAGGAGGGCTACTTGCTAGCCCATCGCTACATTAAATTTGAAGGCCTACAAAATACAAAGCCAGAGTTAGAAACTGAACAAATTAGCAAAAGCATTATGACGGAAATGCAATTACCTCAGCTAAAATTACAGACCCCTTAGTAATCAGAACATCCACAGGCATGGAAGCCATCCTGAAGATCCCACCGCCCAGACAAGACGCGATGAATTGTTCCAGGACTTCATCCTGCCCTGTCGAGCTCGACTGAGGGCGGGAACGACTGGAAGGAATCCTTGCGACACCCCTTCCAGAATCCTCTAAAGCTTAGGGGGTTGGAAGCACAGCGGAATTAGAAGGGTGAATCGAGGGGGTAGCAACTTTAGCGACTACAACAGAAGGGGCAGAAGAAGTCGGACCAACAGCCTGGGGAGCTTTACCCAAAGCCCGGAAAGCCCGTGACGCAAGGTTGGCCATCTTGGACCCAGCTGGGGAGGCAGATGGAGCAAGAGCTGGTTCAACCCCAGCAAAGGGAAGAGAAATTCTAGCTTGAGGAGAGCGTGAGATGTTGCGGGAAGCTGGTTCAACGACAAAAACTGTGAATAAACAAATTAAAAAGGAAAATGTCAGAACCAAGCTGATCAACAAGGCAAGGCAAGGCAATTCAATGACACTTACGAGGAGTAGCGTCTGAGATCCGTAGGTATTGGTTCACCCTACGAGGATTGAAGGCTTCATTAGTGGGGAACTTCAGGTTCAAGTAATTCCTGGCTTAAATAGCCTTCAAAATGGCTTCAGATTCAGAGAGCAGGGAGTCCCGGTCCCATGAGGGTTTGTCACTGAAAGCTGTGGGAACCTTGAACTCATGCCCTCCAATAAAAATCGAGCTCCCCCAATCATCCCCCGCAAGGATCCAATCTTCCTTCCAGGCAGGGTCCTTCTTCGAAGCGCTAGTAATAACAAAGTTGAGCTTGTTCTTGGCCTTAGCATAAAACTGGCCTTAAGGAGCGCCAGACAGGCTCCCAATCTGGAAAAGATAGGCCAGCTCCTCTGCCCCTGGCTCTCTCATCACCTTGCTCAACTGACATTGTTCCCTCCATAGCACGATGAAGCCAATCAGATGCCTCTTGAAGCCAGGCGTCAACTAGAGGGAAGCAAGTTGGATGGCGTTAAGAGCCCGCCAAAGAGTCGGATGAAGGGGAAGCCTAACCTCATTCTGGAGAGCCGCCACATGAATTGGAAGCACGCCTTTAGGGGGGTTGAAGATCTCGTAACCCTTGGGGGGCACCGAGATGGAAACGCTGTCGGGGATGCCATACTTCGACCTCAAACGATCAATCACGACTGGATCGACAATGGAATCAGGGACAACCCTGAAGTCATAAGGAGGGAGCCTCTCCAAAATGGGGCCAGAAGCTGGGACTCGATGTTCTCCCGCGGCGTCACCGCCCACTTCTTTGTCGGAGTCTGTTGGGGTTTTTGCCCTAAAGATGTAATTTGCAAATGGATTTATGAAATAAATAAAAATAAAAGTTCAATTCATTCTTGTTGTGTTGTTTATTTTATAACTTGTGCATATATTAACATCCTAGATTGCCGGATGTAATCTCGAACTGTGAATATGAGTGTCATATATGGATGGATACAGTAAGAGACGTGCAATCTAAAGTGTCCAAAGATAGCAAAAAAGCTGGGTACTTTATTTGTGGTTAATCTATAGCTGCGGTCCATTCCGTAATGTACGGTAATTCTACCCTGAATCATTCATATGAGATATGGGAATGGAGGCACCTTGTATGATGTGATCATATAGGACTGGGCCATGATCTATATGAACCTCTCACCAAGATCCGTTTACTGATGAGATTCATATATATCAACTAATGATGGCTATATATGGGTGATCTTAATCCTGAGTGCTTATTGACTCCTTCAGGTTAGATCGTAGTCTTTGATATACCATGGGTGAGGTCAGATGCAGTTCCTGATCAATATACTCCGTATGTTGGGATTGCGGTTTGGCTTGTGGCTGGGAAGATATGTACACAATAGTGGAATCCAATCCTTCTTGTGAGAAGTAGATGGTAGTTCCCTTAAGGGTTGATTCGGGGCTTGGATAATATGAGCGCTCTCCTAATTCTGTGAGGAAATAGGATTTATTGTCCATTAGAGAATCAATGGTACTTAAAGGATATATGTAATTAGAGGGGTATAACGGACATTATGACCCAGCTCTAATTATGAACTACTGTGGAGGATCACACCATGTGTAATAGCTATATCGATGGACACTGAGTTGTATCGGTCTGTGTAAAAACATCTGCAGTTGAGAGAGTGCAGCTTCGGGTTTTTAGTGGAATAACACCGGAGTTAATAATCAAGGCATATTAATTAAAGAGTTTAATTAATAATTCCGAGGATTATTGGAGCTCAAAATACTGTAGGTCCATTAGGTCCCCTTGCTAGCCCGATCGATTTAGGTAACAAGGGTCACAGTTAATTAATTGGATTGTCCAATTAATTGTGTTACGAAAGTGACACGTATTTATTCGGGAAATAATTGAATAATGAGATTATTTAATTAATGAATAATGGTGATTAAATAAATTAAATAATAAGATTATTTAATTTTGTTATTAATCACTAAATGGAGGATGTTAGTTGATATTTGATTTTAAATAGAATAAGATAATATGATTATTTTATTTTATTAAATTAAATATTTGATATTGAATTTAAAATGTTTCAATTCAAAAATAAATATTTAATTATCTTTTAAAATCTAAAGAGATATCAATTAAAGAGTTTTGGTTATAATAATATATATGATATATATTGATAACAAAAGGATATCACACAAAAGATATACACAAGTGTTTGTATAGGATACAAACTCATTATTATGTGTGTAAAAAAAAGGATGAGAAGCATCAGGTGTGCGCAAATGAAAAGAGAAACAAAAAGAGAAACAAAAAAAAAAGAAGAAAAGAATTGATGTGCGTGTGATATTTAGAAGAGAAATAGTCTTTGATATTTTTTTTGATTTGAACGACACACACAAAAGAGAAAAGAAAGTGTGTGCTGTGTGCATGAGATTAGAAAGAGAGAAAAATAAAATTGGTAGGCATGCTCTTCTGATACAAGAAAAAAAAATATGAGATTTTTTTTAACTAGAATTGTTCTAGTTTTGTTTTCTCTTAGAAGAAATTGTTTCTTCTTCATTCTCTCTACATCCTCCTGAGTTCCTGAGTACGTGACGCGCCCACATGCAGTTACCAGTTCTGGGAATAGCTAGGAAGATCAGTGGTACAGACCAGGAGCATATCGTAAAGTGAAGGAGCCTCCAAACGTTGATCAGGAGCATATCGTAAAGTGAAGGAGCCTCCAAACGTTGGTAATGTTCTAAATTTTCTTTTAATATATTGATTACAATTTCCTGTGTTTACATATTGTATGTATTAGTTTCAGAAAAAGAATTGCGATCCTAAGTTCACCGGTCCCAGATCGTTTATGATCTGTATAAAAAATTTTAAAACCATTTCCGCTGCGTTACCAGTGAACGGGGTTCCAGCAATTGGTATCAGAGCCATTTTTTTTTCGGAACAGGTAATTGTTTTCGATGCTCCTGTATGTATGATTTTGTAGGCACTATTTAAATTGATTGTATGTTGTTTTTGTATGTATATTAAATTTGTTAATTTACAAAAACATGATTGATCGTTAATTATATGGTACTGTGGATTTAGGGTTTATGGGTTGTATTATATTTTATTATTATTATTATTATTATTTTTTCTGTTATTGTAATGTAAAAAAAAAAAATGTAACCTATATTGAAGACCTGGAAAAATTGCAAAGTCGGAAGGGCGAAATCGGAAATACGCGTGACGGGTACTGTTCACGATACTGTTCATGCGTGGTACTATTCATTCAGGTACTATTCATGCGGGAACTATTCATGCGTGGTACTGTTCATGTCGGGCTCTATTCATGTTGTCTTGCACGGTTCCGTTGGCAAGTGTTGCCTAGTGCGTTCCATGCGGATTTCCTATTTCGGATTCATGAGATGAATCGGAGTGACCTGAAGAGACTAGAAGACTCGGAAATTACAAGAAGACCAAGGAATGCCTTGGGCGTATTTTTGTAATTTTAGATTCCAATTTTTTTTTGGTTAAATAATCCACAGTACTCGGTCAATTCATGTATGCTTTATATTATGTGATGATAAAAGCATTGCCATGCATACGTATGTCATTTAGATTAGATGTTCCTACACAAATATATTTGATATGTCATACATGCATCATAGCCTAATTTTTATGTATTATTTTTTTTAATATGATTAAAATCAGTAAATACATTATTGGCTATGAAAATGAGATTAGTTTTTTAATTGTTAGAAAACTTGTTAATTCTCATTAATATTAATCTGGTTATTAAAGTGTTTAATAAGTTAGATTAATAGGGTCATTTATTGTATTTAGGATTAATATGATTAAAAACCTAATAATAAATGGACCGCATAAAGTGTTAGAGTTTTTATAGTTAAAACTTGGTAAACGCTTACATAATAATCTGACCTTAGTAAAAAGTTTACAAAGATTTAGATTATTCACTAATAGATTAGATTTTTCATTGTTAAAAATCATTAATAATTTATTAGTTAAATTAGAATTTATTTCTAATAATGAATTTGTTAATGCGCTAGATAACTTGATTAAAATTAGCCGTTTGATCCTATAGAGTCTAGGTGCATTAACGGATAATAGAAAACCTTAATATTTAAATAGTGAGTGGGAAAGAGATATATTACATATATATCCCACAGTCTCCATTATTAGTTCAACACCGTGAGATCCGAGTGGGGCCTCGTGATGGCTTTGCTTTCGTCCTCCCTAAGGAGGGTTTCCACAAAGATCAATACCAAGGTTGACTTCCTAACGGATAGGATTTCTGAGGGTATTTCGGGATTGACCGACCCTAAGGCGGCAATTCTCGAGTTAAGCTCATGAGATCTGAAATGGTGGGTTACACTCACGAAGGTTTTAATTAAGTTTTGTTAATTAAAAACCTGACTGAATAAACGATGGTTGAATGATATGGAATAAGAGTTATTCTAGAATATCATTTGATTGAGAATGTCTCGGTCCAACATGCAAGGACTTGACCGACCCTAAGGCGGCACTTCTTTGTGGTATGTTGGATTGTCGTGGTATAGTAACTGTTTTTTTGAGTATTTCTAGTTCGTTAAACATGTTCACACATCATGTTTAAATTTATGCCAAAGCACTCGCACTTGTTTTAATAAATGACTGAATGAATGTTTTATTTATTTCAGCAATTATGTCTTCTGCATTACTTCAAATTCTCGCAAACGAAAAATTAACTGGTGATAACTACACTAAGTGGAAACTTAATATCATTGCGTGTAGGGTCGGGTGATATCGTGTCGGCCAAAAACAGTGGGAGCAATAAGATTGCAATTTTGTAATAATAATAGTTTTTTATTATTGAACAATGTTTTTTATATTCCTGGATTTACTCGGAATTTGATTTCCGTTTCTAAATTGTTAGAACAATCGTATTCTATTTCTTTTAATAATAAGTCTGTTATTATTGGAAAGAATGGTCTGAATATTTGTTCAGGAATTAATGAAAACAATTTTTATGTGTTAAGACCGTTAATACATACTACACTGCTTAACATCGAAATGTTTAAGGTTGAAAAACCAAAAACTAAACGACATAAGATTTCTCCAGATAATGACACGTATCTCTCGCATCTAAGGCTTGGTCATATCAACCTTGACCGGATAGACAGACTAGTAAAAAGCGGACCTTTAAGTGAGTTAAAGGTTGGCACCTTACCTGTCTGCGAATCCTGTTTAGAAGGTAAGATGACTAAGAGACCTTTTACTGGAAAAGGGCTTAGAGCTATAGAGCCATTAGAACTCATACATACAGAAGTCTGCGGACCGATGAATGTTAGAGCTAGGGGCGGATATGAGTATTATGTCACCTTTATAGATGACTACTCAAGATACGGATATGTCTACCTAATGCAACGAAAGTCGGAAACATTTGAAAAGTTCAAAGAATTCCGAGTTGAAGTTGAGAATCAATTAGGTAGGACTATCAAGTCACTACGATCAGATCGTGGAGGTGAGTACCTTGACCAAGAGTTTGAAGACTTCATGGTCGAGCATGGGATAGTTTCCCAACTCACAGCTCCTGGTACACCTCAGCAAAATGGTGTAGCGGAGAGGAGAAATAGAACCCTGATGGAAATGGTGAGATCTATGATTAGTTTCTCATCATTACCAAATTCCTTCAGGGGATATGCGTTACAAACAGCGGCATACATTTTGAATGTAGTGCCATCCAAATCTGTTCCTAAGACTCTCCTAGAGTTGTGGAATGGTCGTAAAGCTAGTTTGAGACATTTCCGCGTATGGAGGTGTCCAGCACACGTGCTGAAAAACAGAAGTGGAAAGTTAGATTCCAAGTCTGTGGTCTGCCTGTTTGTAGGATACTCCAAGGATACCAGAGGTGGACACTTCTATAGTCCCAAAGATAACAAAGTATTTGTATCAACAAATGCAACGTTTCTTGAGGACAATTATATTAGTGACCATAAACCTCGTTCTAAGATTGTATTGAATGAGTTGGAGCCTGGTGAGACTAGTGCTTCATCAACAAGAGTTGTTGATCCACAAATATCTGAGAGTCAGATGGTTCCTGATCAGGATACACTATCACCTAGACGTAGTGGGAGGGTTGTAAGACAACCTGAACGCTATTTAGGTATAGGTGAGGGATAAAGTGTTGTCTTTGCTGATAGTGTGGATGATCCATTGACATTTAAGAATGCAATGGAAGATCCTGATAAAGAGGAATGGCTTAAAGCCATGAATCTCGAGATGGAGTCCATGTACTCTAACTCAGTCTGGGATCTTGTAGACTTACCGGATGGGGTAAAACCCATAGGATGTAAGTTGATCTACACGAGAAAGAGAGGAGTAGACGAGAAGGTAGAGACCTTCAAAGCAAGGCTAGTGGCTAAGGGTTATACCCAGAAAGAGGGGGTTGATTATGAAGAGACCTTCTCGCCAGTAGCCATGTTTAAGTCTATTAGGATTCTCTTATCCATTGCTTCCTATTTCGATTATGAAATTTGGCAAATGGACGTCAAGACTGCATTCTTGAATGGCAATCTTGATGAGAGCATCTATATGATGCAACCAGAGGGATTCGTGTCTCCAGATCAAGAGCAAAAGGTTTGCAAGTTGCAAAGGTCCATCTATGGACTTAAGCAAGCATCTAGATCTGGGAACATCAGGTTTGATGATGTGATCAAAACCTATGGCTTTGAGCAGAACGTCGATGAGCCTTGTGTCTACAAGCGCATCATTGACAAAAAGGTAGTTTTCTTGGTCCTATATGTGGACGACATCCTACTCATTAGGAATGAAGTGGGAGTGTTATCTGATGTAAAAGGCTGGCTGGCTAGCCAATTCAAAATGAAAGATTTGGGAAAGGCGAGTTATGCTCTAGGGATCCAACTTATAAGGGATCGTAAGAACAAACTCATAGCATTGTCTCATGCATCATATATCGACAAGATTCTTGTGCGATTTTCGATGCAGAACTCCAAGAAAGGTAATTTACCTTCTAGATATGGGGTTCACTTGTCTAAGGAATAATGTCCTAAGACACCTCAAGAAGTTGAGGATATGAGACGTGTACCATATGCATCAGCAGTAGGTAGTCTCATGTATGCTATGTTATGCATGAGACCGGACATCTGCTATGCAGTGGGAGTAGTCAGCAGGTACCAGTCCAACCCAGGATTGGATCATTGGGTTGCTGTCAAGACTATTCTCAAGTATCTTCGGAGAAAGAGAAACTATATGCTAGTGTATTCCGGACACGATTTGATCCCGTTAGGATACACAGATTCTGATTTTCAGTCAGACAGGGATTCTAGAAAATCCACGTCTGGATCAGTTTTCACCCTAGGTGGTGGAGCCATTGTGTGGAGAAGTATAAAACAATCTTGCATTGCTGACTCCACCATGGAAGCCGAATATGTAGCCGCTTGTGAAGCTGCTAAAGAGGTTGTTTGGCTCCGTAAGTTCTTGAGTGATCTGGAAGTTGTTCCAGATCTGGATAAGCCCATCACACTTTATTGTGATAACAGTGGTGCTGTGGCTAATTCCAAAGAACCAAGAAGCCACAAGAGAGGGAAGCATATAGAGAGAGAAAGTATCATCTCATTAGAGATATAGTGCAGAGAGGAGATGTGATAGTCACGAAGATAGCCTCACAAGACAATCATGCTGATCCATTTACGAAGACCTTAGCGGCTAAAGTGTTTTAGGGTCACCTAGATGGTCTAGGGTTACGAGACATGCCTCACATGCTTTAGTGCAAGTAAGAGATTGTTGGGGTTTTTGCCCTAAAGATGTAATTTGTAAATGGATTTATGAAATAAATAAAAAGAAAAGTTCAATTCATTCTTGTTGTGTTGTTTATTTTATAACTTGTGCATATATTAACATCCTAGATTGCCGGATGTAATCTCGAACTGTGTATATGAGTGTCATATACGGATGGATACAGTAAGAGACGTGAAATCTAAAGAGTCCATAGATAGCAAATAAAGCTGGGTACTTTATTTGTGAATAATCTATAGCTGCGGTACATTCCGTAATGTACGGTGATTTTATCCTGAATCAATCATATGAGATATGGGAATGGAGGCACCTTGTATGATGTGATCATAAAGGACTGGGCCATGATCTATATAAACCTCTCACCAAGATCCGTTTACTGATGAGATTCATATATATCAACTAATGATGGCTATATATGGGTGATCTTAATCCTGAGTGCTTATTGACTCCTTCAGGTTAGATCGTGGTCTTTGATATACCATGGGTGAGGTCAGATGCAGTTCCTGATCAATATACTCCGTATGTTGGGATTGCGGTTTGGCTTGTGGCTGGGAAGATATGTACACAATAGTGGAATCCACTCCTTCTTGTGAGAAGTAGATGGTAGTTCCCTTAAGGGTTGATTCGGGGCTTGGATAATATGAGTGCTCTCCTAATTCAGTGAGGAAATAGGATTTATTGTCCATTAGAGAATCAATGGTACTTAAAGGATATATGTAATTAGAGGGGTATAACGGACATTATGACCCAGCTCTAATTATGAACTACTGTGGAGGATCACACCATGTGTAATAGCTATATCGATGGACACCGAGTTGTATCGGTCTGTGTAAAAACGTCTGCAGTTGAGAGAGTGCAGCTTCGGGTTTTTAGTGGAATAACACCGGAGTTAATAATTAAGGAATATTAATTAAAGAGTTTAATTAATAATTCCGAGGATTATTGGAGCTCAAAATACTATAGGTCCATTAGGTCCCCTTGCTAGCCCGATCGATTTAGGTAACAAGGGTCACAGTTAATTAATTGGATTGTCCAATTAATTGTGTTACGAAAGTGACACGTATTTATTCGGGAAATAATTGAATAATGAGATTATTTAATTAATCAATAATGGTGATTAAATAAATTAAATAATAAGATTATTTAATTTTGTTATTAATCACTAAATGGAGGATGTTAGTTGATATTTGATTTTTAATAGAATAAGATAATATGATTATTTTATTTTATTAAATTAAATATTTGATATTGAATTTAAAATGTTTCAATTCAAAAATAAATATTTACTTATTTTTTAAAATCTAAAGAGATATCAATTAAAGAGTTTTAGTTATAATAATATATATGATATATATTGATAACAAAAGGATAGCACACAAAAGATATACACAAGTGTTTGTATAGGATACAAACTCATTATTTTGTGTGTAAAAAAAAAGGATGAGAAGCATCAGGTGTGCGTAAATGAAAAGAGAAACAAAAGGAGAAACAAAAAAAAAGAAGAAAAGAATTGATGTGCGTGTGATATTTAGAAGAGAAATAGTCTTTGATATTTTTTTTGATTTGAACGACACACACAAAAGAGAAAAGAAAGTGTGTGCTGTGTGCATGAGATTAGAAAGAGAGAAAAATAAAATTGGTAGGCGTGCTCTTCTGATAGAAGAAAAAAAAATATATGAGATTTTTTTTAACAACTAGAATTGTTCTAGTTTTGTTTTCTCTTAGAAGAAATTGTTTCTTCTTCATTCTCTCTACATCCTCCTAAGTTCCTGAGTACGTGACGCGCTCACACATAGTTATCAGTTCTGGGAATAGCTATGAAGATCAGTGGTACAGACCAGGAGCATATCGTAAAGTGAAGGAGCCTCCAAACGTTGATCAAGAGCATATCGTAAAGTGAAGGACCCTCCAAACGTTGGTAAGGTTCTAAATTTTCTTTTAATATATTGATTACAATTTTCTGTGTTTACATATTGTATGTATTAGTTCCGGAAAAAGAATTACGATCCTAAGTTCACCGGTCCCAGATCGTTTATGATCTATATAAAAAATTTTAAAACCTATTTCCGCTGCGTTACCAGTGAACAGGGTTCCAACAGAGTCTTCATCGGAAATATCCAAAGGATGGTCAGGGTGGTTGGAAAACCCGGTCCCAATGGACACATTCCTGTTTGACTGCCGACGTTGCGGGTTGGGCGGGAAATCGTCGCTGTCTAAGCTCCTCCTTGCCCGTTTCCCCGGGGCAAGGCTAAAGACCTCATCGCCATCAACTATGGAGTCAACTGAATCATGACTGGTTTTCGACATGGTAAAGTCAGTAAGGATGAAGAATGAGGAAAAAGATAAGCTTGAGAGAAAGGTTATGAGAGAAAGTATATCTTGGGAAAAATTTGAGTTTGAAAGATGTGAGGAAGACGTTGAGATAAATAGATATATATAGGCAAGAGGGCAGCAGCACTAGCTGTCGAGATCTTCGGCTGAGATAGCAAAAAATCTCGGGGACTGCCTTAACATAACCAGATTAACTCAGAAACAAGCTAGTCAGCTCACGCCACGTCACTTACGCAGTTAATAAGGAGATCTCCCTAAGATTCTGGTAATGGTAAAGAATCTCAAGGACTGCCGTAACGTAACCGGATTAATTCATAAATAAATTAGTCAGTTCACGCCACGTCACTTACGCAGTTAATGAGAAGATTTCCCCAATATTCTGGTAACAGTAACAGAGGAAAGATTTCCCAAATAAAATAAAAAATCGGACCCCAACCCCAACCCCAAGCTCGACGTCTTGTGTTCAAGTCAGAGGGGACTTCTGTTAATAGCCAAAATTGGCTAAGGACCAAAGGGAAATTTTCCACCCTCCAGACCTGGCTCCATGCCCGAGATTTTCCACCAGGAGACCATGTTACCCAAAGCCGAGCTACGATACCGCCCCGCAGGAATAAGGGTAGGCTCCAGAAACATCCGGAATAGAGCCCGGAATGGTCACCGAACCCGAAAACAGGAAAACCCCCCGAAGTCAAGGTTACCTCATAATTTCTCCAGAAGCTCGCCTATACCTCACTGATAAAGGGGAGGGGGGGTTTCTATAGGAGGCCGCACCTAGCTTCGAAAGGTCAAGGGAGGCCAGACCTAGCTCCTAGCTGGACGAAACTTCTCAATATTGGGGCCAGAACACTGATCGACCTCACTAAACAGATGTACCACACCGTGATACATTCAACGATCCCTATGGAATCATGCTAGACCCGAAGATACACAGGATCACATCTAAAGACGTTACATACGTATAGAACAAGTAATAGAGTCTAAGTAGGAAACAAATTGATTTCCACCAAGATATCCTCAACTGACTCAACAGAGCAATTAACTCAAAGTCAATGACATTCAAAGGTAAAAATCCCGTCCGATAAGGAGGGAGGAGAAAATCAAGGGGGAATCAATGAGATTAAACCTATGAAGACATTGTATAAAGGAGGGACTTCCTCCTTCACAAAAGAGGAGACTACTATTCGACAGGCACACAACAAGTACCCAACTATCCCCAGAGAAAAGTGAGAGCAATTTGAAAGAGAGAGAGAGATGTATACCATATGTTATCAATAAAGGAAGACTTTTATTTCTTACGAGTAGCTAACAATATCATTGTCTCCTTGTCATTTCATTAGGCACTGTCATATACATATACATTCTACCTTGGTCATCACCTACATGGTAATGATCTTGAGGGTGCTAACTGAGATTTATTACCCCGAGCAAAATTTCTGTTAATAGTATCTTTACGGGACGGCTCGTGGGAGGAGCGACGAACACTTGTCCTGTGAAAACTTCTTCACGGGAGACTTCACGGGATACCAGACGAACTGTCCAATGAAAGGTGTGAAGAAATGCATACCCACTTGAGTTTCCAAGGGGTTTTCAAGGGAATTAAGGAAGACCCAATGACACACAAACCAAGCAAGAAAGGGACAAGAAAAAGGATCCACACATGCAAGCAAAATAGGCATAATGCAAGATGAATAAGCATGCTGATTAAGCTAAAAATGTCACACATTTTGGTCCTCAGATCTTGTCCCTTTGCCTCGTTCTTGGGTATTTTTACGTGTATTTATGGCTCTTTTGTTGATGCTGTAGGCATTACATGAAAAATCTAGAAGCGGGATAAAAAGATGACATGTGTGCAAAAAGTGGTGGATTGAAAGCAATAGTGCATGGGTAGCATACCCGTGCAACTACCCATGCACCGGAAGAGGAACTTTTAGAACCCATGGTGCATGGGTAACTACACAGGTATCACCCGTGCATCACCTGTGTAATTCACCAAATCAGGGAGTAGATCCTCGGGTAAGAGCCAACTGAACCGGTATTACACGGGTCATTTACCTGTGCACAACCCCTGCACATTGCACAAACCAAGAACAAAAATGAAGAGTGCACAGGTACTGCACGGGTACCTTACCCGTGCTATACGCGTGCTATATGCGCATCCGGTGCAGCCACGTCATCCATTTCAGACCTACTTTTGGAAGCGCTATATATACATCTTGTTCTCATTACGAAAACCTACTCTTTTTTGCCCATTTTCTCTCTCTTATACTCTCTAATATCTCTTACATCACTAACCCTAGATTGAGGAATCATTCCAAATCTAACCATCATCCTCATCTTCTACTGAAGGACACTTGGAGATTGGATTCAATCTTGAAGGAAGGAGAATGTCTACATGAGTCTTCCCTATCTCTCTTCTCTTATTTATTTGCATGTATTTGTCATGAGTAGTTAAATATCCCTCTAAGGGATTGACGTGAAACACTTGTCGATATTGGGCTTTCTAATGAACTTTATCATTTATATTAAATCTATCAAATATGTTTCATTCATTGTCTTAATTGATTTTAGGAATGATTTGTTTTAGATTTTACATGACTCTCTTTGCAAGTTGTTTTAGAAATTATTAGAGTAGAGAATTAGGTGTACATGATGCTTGGTTCTCTAAAGCCTTTTTGAATGGGAGGAGTGAACAAGAGTACATGACTTAAGTGAAATCCGGACTTGTTAATCTCAATTTTTATCTAATCTCAAATGGGTAATCAATCCTATACATCCTAGATAGGTTGCTTGTAAGAGGTTAAATATCAATACTATACATCCTAGGATTGGGGACTTTATAAAGAGATTAGTCCCCTATTTGATAGATGTTCATTCATTGCACAATCACTTGAGGGTGGTCAATGCCATACATGATGGATTGGACACTTATAAGTGGTATACAACAATTCCTATACATCCTAGGTTGGTTACACAAGATTAAAGCACACTCATGAGAAGTTCCTATATTGCCCACTATTCACTTGTCAATTCCATCAATTCCTTAATTCTCATTACCATATTTTAACACTAATTGCATGTTAGGTTTGTTAGGATTATGCTCAATAGCAAGAGTGTAATAATGTATTTGACAATATTTTCATATTAATAATAAATCTTAGAGCATTTATAGTTTAATTATTATAATTGTCAAAAGTAAATAATCTGTTAACAGAAATCTTGCTCGGGGTAATAAATCTAAATTAGCACCCTCAAGATCATTACCACGTAGGTGATGACCAAGGTAGAATGTATATATGTATAAAACAATGCCTAATGACATGGAGACAACGATTTTGTTAGCTACTCAAAAGAAATAAAAATCTTTCTTTATTGATAACATATGATATACATCTCTCTATCTCTCTTTCGAATTGCTCTCACTCTTTTTTAGGAGATAGTTGGGTGTTTGTTGTATGCCTGTCGAATAGTAGTCTCCTCTTCTGAAGAAGGAAGTCCTTCCTTTATACAATGTTTTCATAGGTTTAAACTCATTGATTTCCCCTTGATTTCTCATCCCCCTCTTACTGGACGGGATTTTTACCTTTAAATGTCGTTGACTTTGAGTTAATTGCTCAGTTGAGGATATCTTGGTGGAAATAAATTTGTTTCCCATTTAGACTCTATTACTTGTTCTGCACGTGTATAATGTCTGTAAATGTGATACTGTGTATCTTCGGGTCTGGCATGATTCCCATAGGGGTCGTTGAATGTATCATGGTGTGGTGCATCAATTAGTGAGGTAGATCAGTGTTCTGGCCTCGATATTTGAGAAGTTCGGGTCTGGCATTATTCCCATAGGGGACGTTGAATGTATCATGGTGTGGTGCATCAATTAGTAAGGTTGATCAGTATTCCGACCTCGATATTTGAGAAGTTTCGTCCAGCTAGGAGCTAGGTCTGGCTTCCCTTGAACTTTCGAAGTTAGGTGCGGCCTTCTATGGACACCCCTATGTATCATCGAGGTATAGGTGAGCTTCTAGAGAAATTACAAGGCGACCTCGACTTCGGGGAAGTTCCTATTTTCAGGTTTGGTGATGCGGGCTTGGATCTGATCATTCCGGGCTCTATTCCGGATGTTTCTAGAGCCCGTCCTTGTTCCCGCAGGGCGGTATTGTAGCTCGGCTTTGGGTAGAATGGTCTCCTGGTGGAAACTCTCGGACATGGAGCCAAGTCTGGAAGGTGGAAAATTTCCCTTTGGTCCTTAGCCAATTTTGGCTATTAACAGAAGTCCCCTCTGACTTTAACACCAGACGTCGAGCTTTGGGTTGGGGTCATATTTTTACTTTATTATGGAAATCTTCCCTTTTTTATCGTTACCAGAATAATGGGGAAAACTTCTCATTAACTGCGTAAGTGACGTGGCGTGAATCGACTAATTTACTCCCGAATTAATCCTGTTGCATTATGGCAGCCCCTGAGTTTTTTTACCGTTACCAGAAACTTAGGGAGATCTCCTCATTAATTACGTAAGTGACGTGGCGTGAGCTGACTAGCTTGTTTCCGAGTTAATCTGCTTACGTTACGGCAATCCCCGAGATTCATTGGAATCTTAACCGAAGATCTCATCAGCTCGTACTGGTGCCCTCTTGCCTATATATATCTATTTATCCCAACGACTTCCTCACATCTTTCAAACTCAAATTTTTCCCAAGATATACTTTCTCTCATAACCTTTCTCTCAAGCTTGTCTTTTTCTTCATTCTTATCTTTCTCTTCATTCTTCATCCTTACTGGCTTCACCATGTCGAAAACCAGTCATGATTCAGTTGACTCCATAGATGACGGCGAGGAGGTCGTTAGTCTTGCCCCGGGGAAACGGGCTAGGAGGAGTTTAGACAACGAGGATTCCCCGCCCAACCCGCAACGTCGGTGGTCAAATAGGAATGTGTCCATTGGGACTGGGTTTTCCAACTATCCTGACCATCCTTTGGATATCGTCGATGAAGATTCTGACAAAGAAATGGGCGGTGACGCCGCAGGAGAACATCGGGTCCCGGCTTCTGGCCCCCTTTTGGAGAGGCTCCCTTCTTATGACTTCAGGGTTGTCCCTGACTCCATCGTCCATCCAGTCGAGATTGACTGTTTGAGGTCGAAATTTGGCATTCCCGACAGCATTTCCATCTCGGTGCCCCATAAGGGTTACGAGTTCTTTAACCCCCCTAAAGGCGTGCTTCCAATTCATGTGGCGGCTCTCAAAAATTGGGTTAGGCTTCCCCTTCATCTGAATCTTCGGCGAGCTCTTAACGCCAGCCAGCTGGCTCCCCTCCAGTTGACGCCTGGCTTCTGGAGGCATCTCATTGGTTTCCTCATACTATGGAGGGAACAATGTCAGTTGATTAAGGTGACGAGAGAGCCGGAAGTAGAGGAGCTGGCCTATCTTTTCTAGATTTGGAGCCTGTCTGGCTCTCCTCGAGGCCAGTTTTATGCTAAGGCCAAGAACAAACTCAACTTTGTTATTCCTGGCGCTTCGAAGAAGGACCCAGCCTGGAAGGAAGAATGGATTCTTACGGGGAATGACTGGGGAAGCACGATTTTTATTGGAGGGCATGAGTTCGAGGTTCCCACCGCCTTCAATGATAAACCCTGGGACCGGGATTCCTTGCCCTCTGAATCTGAACCTATTTTGAAGGCTATTTTAGACAGGAATTACATGAACCTGAAGTTCCCAACTGCTGAAGCCTTTGATCCTCGTAGGGTGAACCAATACCCGTGGATCTTAGACGCTACTTCTCGTAAGTGTCACTAGATTGCCTTGCCTTACCTTGTTGATCAGCTTGGTTCTGACATTTTCCTTTTTAATTTGCTTATTCACAGTTTTTGTCCTTGAACCAGCTACCCGCCACGTCTCACGCTCTCCTCAAGTTAGAATTTCTCTTCCCTTCGCTGGGGTCGAACCTACTCTTGCTCCATCTACCTCCCCAGCTGGGTCTAAGATGGCCAATCTTGCTTCGCGGGCTTTCCGGGCTTTGGGTAAAGCTCCCCAGGTTGTTGGTCCGACTGCTTCTGTCTCTTCTGCTGTGGTCGCTAAAGTTGCTACCCCCTCAATTCGACCTCCTGATTTCGCTGCGCTTCCAACCCCCAAGCTTCGGAGGATTCTGGGAAGGGTGTCGCAAGGGTTCCTTCTAGCCGTTCCCGGCCTCAATCGAGCTCGACAGGGCAGGACGAAGTCCTGGAGCAATTCATCGCATCTTGTCCAGGCAGTGGGATCTCCAGGATGGCTTCCATGCCTGTGGATGTCCTGATTACCAAGGGGTCTGCTATTTTAGCTGAGGGAATTGCATTTCCTTCATACTACTCTTGCTAATTTGTTCAGTTTCTAACTCTGGTTCTGTATTTTGTAGGCCTTCAAATTTAATGTAGTGATGGGCCAGCAAGTAGCCCTCCTTCGTGACTGGGCTGCAAAAGCCGAAGCCGAAGCCGAAGCCGAAGCTGAGAAAGCCAGGGAATTGCTCAAGCAGGCTCAGTCTTTAGTGGAAGAGATGACCTCCAACCAGGGAAAGGTTGAGATCGAGATGGCTGAGCTTCGCTGTGACCATGAGAGGACGAAGCAATCTTATGATCAGGAGCGTCTTTAATCTACCTGGCGAGCCAGACTGAGGGATTCCTGGAAAGCTGAGACCAAGAAGTTGGACCTCGAGAATCAGGCTTTGATTGCTCAGGTGACCAAGCTGCAAACTGACGCGGAGACCTCCTTCAGCGATGGATATTTCTAAGCTTCCTTTTAGGCCACAGAAGCTCTCCCTCTTCCTTTTGACTTGTCATCTATTGCCGGCTGGGATAGACAGGAAATAATGATTAAGGCTGCTGAGCTATCTCGCCCTAATGGCGACAAGGTGGTTCTTTCGAGCCAAGCAGGAGCTGGAAAATAGCCCGTCCAGATAGATCCTCCATTTCATCCTCCTACCTTTACTACCTCAGGTCCCGGGGGTCTTCTAGTAAAGTTTTATCTTCTCGATCCGAGGAGGACAAGTTAGAAGCTGGGGAAGAGGTTAGGAGCCCGTCTGAGGAACCCCCCATAATGGAGATGGAGGTTGACAGGAGCCAGACGGGCTCCATGGCTGCCCTTATTGATGCCGTTATCCTGCTTGAGGTTATGGAAGTGATTAATGAGGTCTTGGAGGAAGATCATGCTGACCAACAGGTGGAGCCTCTAAATGGATGGGTGATTGGTAAGGATAACCGAGGTGGACAACTACCTGAAGGGGGGGTCGATGGCGAAGATCAGCATGAAGGAGAAGGACCAGCAGAGGAAAACCAAGAGAGTCCCAAAGCTTGAAGCAGTTCGTTCATGGATTGTTTTGATTGCCCGGAAAAGGGGGTGGGCACCTCGTTTTACTCTTATTTAGCTTAGCTTTCCTTTTTTTTATAGCCCGAGCTCGGGGGTTGGGCTCCCCGTTGGATGGATGTAGCCTTACTGGGGAATAGGCTCTCCTTATCTTTAATGAGAAATCGAATCGCTTTTGAGAACTCTTGTTTCATTTCTGGTCTTGAATAGGAACCAGAGTTGCATCCGCAGCAACAATTTGTTCATACTTCATTAAAACTTTGGTAGGAAATTATGATTATCTTGATCCCATTAAACTTATATTTTAGCAACTGGGCTAGCTTTAGATAAGCAACCATATTATCTCTCTTTGCCTGTTACATCCCAGTCACCTGATTGACAACAAGCAATGTGTCACTCTTGATTTTTCGATAATCGGCCTTTAGTTCGATGGCTACCTTCATCCCGGCTAGGAGGGCTTCATACTCTGCTTCATTATTGGTGGCTTTAAACTCGAATCTTAAACAATGATAGAATTCAGTCCCCTCCGGATCTATTAAAACTATGCCAGCTCCTCCCCCAGCTTGCCCGGATGCTCCATCTATAAAGAGGGTCTATGGCTTGCAGCCTTCCGGCCAATTGTCGACCTCGGATGTCTTTTCAGGGATCTCATTTGGTACTGAGGGATCCTCTTGATCTGGGATCGCTAAAAATTCTGCCACGATGTCAGTCAAAGCCTTTGCCTTAATCGTGGTCTGAGGCTTATACTTTAAATCGAACTGAGTGAGCTCTAGGGCCCATAAGACTAGCCTTCCAGACACATCTGGTCTTTGCAAGAATTGGCAGAGAGGTTGGTCCGTCACCACTGCTATTGTGTGAGCTTGAAAATAGGGACGGAGCTTCCTCGCTGAGATCACCAGAGCATAAGCGAGCTTTTCCAGGAGAATGTAATTTCTATCTGATTTGGTCAAAGCATGACTCATATAGTATATGGGTCTTTGAAAACCATCGCCACACTCCTTGGCTAAAGCCGCGCTTACTGCAGTTTCTGATACGGCCAGGTAGATCTGTAACTCATCTCCGAGAACTGGCTTAACTAACAACGGTGGGCTTGTTAGGTATTCTTTCAAAGCTTGGAAAGCCCGTTCGCTCTCCTGGCTCCACTTCATGTTTCTCCCTTGTTTGATGGCTTTGAAAAAAGGGAGACATTTATCGGTGGAGCGAGAGATAAACCTGATGAGCGCCGCTACACGTCCAGTCAGAATCTGTACCTGTTTGAGTGAGGTTGGGGATTCCAAGTCCAAGATAGCTTTGATTTTTTTAGGGTTGGCTTCTATGCCTCTCTCATGAACCATGAAGCCCAGAAACTTCCCCGCTGTTACCCCGAAGGCACATTTGGAGGGGTTCAACTGCATCTGGGTTTCCCTCAGTATGAGGAAGGTTTTACGAAGGTCTTCCCGATGTCCTTTTACGGTTGGGGATTTCGTGATCATGTCGTCGATATATACTTCCATCATCCTTCCTATCTCGGGCTTGAACAATTTGTTAACTAGCCGCTGGCATGTTGCCCCCGCATTCTTCAAACCAAATGGCATCACCTTGTAGCAGTACAAGCCCTGCCCAGTAACGAAACTGGTTTTATCCTGGTCAGCCGGGTGCATTTTAATTTGGTTGTATCCTGAGAGTGCGTCCATAAAACTCAAAAGTTTATTTACGGACGTAGAGTCAACCAGCTGGTCAATCTTTGGTAAAGGAAAACTGTCTTTTAGACAAGCCCGATTGAGGTCGGTGTAATCGACACACATACGCCACTTCCCATTTTCCTTCGTAACCATGACCACGTTGGCGATCCATTCGGGATAGAGTACTTCTCTGATAAACCCTGCCTTGATCAATTTATCTACCTCTTCCTGCACCGCAGCGTTCCTATCAGCGTTGAAGTGACGCCTCTTCTGTTTGTCGGGCTTGACTGTTGGATCTACCGCTAGTCGATGGGTGGCCAATGACGCTGAGATTCCAGACATTTCATCATGGTTCCAGGCGAAGATGTCTCTGAATTCCCTGAGAAGGTCAATCAGTCCTCTTTTTACTTCTAGATCAAGGGTGGCTCCGACCTTGACGACCTTGGAGGGATCGTCATTTCTGATGGGTATCTCTTCTAGTTTATCTACGGGCTGCCCGCTGGCCCACTCCTTACTTCGTTCCTCCTCATAAGGCATAATAGGTTCACTTTTTGGATGCTCAGGATGTTCCGCTGGCTCCATCTCCTCCTGGATTATCTAGGATGTTTCCATGTCTTCCTGGACTAATGCCACCTGTACACACTGTTTTGCTAGGGCTGTAGGATTGGCAGACACTGCGTAGCATTTCTTGGCTGCCTGCTGGTCTCCGCGTACCTCTCTCACCTTGGTTCCAACGGGGAATTTCAGGACGTTGTGTATATGGACAAGACTCCCTTCAAGGAGGACATGAATGGTCTCCCTAGGATGACGTTGTAGGTCGATGGGGTGTCGACCATAACAAAGTCGGTCATGACATTCTGTTGGAGAGGGGCGATTTCGATGATTACTGGGAGGATCATCGACCCCACCACTATGATCGAATCTCCAGTGAACCATGAGCTGTTGTAACAATGTTACTTCAGGTTTAATTTTTCCAAGGTATCTTTGAAGAGGATATCTACACTGCTACCTGTATCCACGAGCACGCGATGGACCAGACAGTTGGCAATCTGTATTGTGTTAACCATGGGATCATCATGAGGTTGCACGGTGTTGAAGACATCTGCTTCAGTGAAAACGATCTGCGTTGACTGGGAGGGCTCTATCGGGCTCTGGCTGACTTTGAAGATCCCTCCGCTTTCTTCGATGCGGGGAATCTTCCTCGCGTGGTTTTTTCAGGAGTTATTGGAAATTCCAGCCAGTGTAGGACCTCCGCTGATGGTGTGTATCACCAGGATCTGTTACATTAAGTCAGCCTGTTCCCCCTTCCTTTTTTCTGCGTCCTCATAGATTTCAGCTTGTACCTCCCTTCCAGTCCGAATGTTATCTCTGATCTGTTGTAAGAAATCAATCAAGCATCCTCCCCTTATCAGGGCTTCAATAGCACTCTGAAGTGTTGTGGCCCACATCTTCGTGGAAGTCACATTACTTGTACCGGTTCCTCTTGTCAGCTGGGGCCTTCATGGGAGTGGGCTTTTGGAGCAGCCCTTTATCTCGTATAGCAAGGTAGACTGTTTCCCTGGAAGCGTTCAAAGGGGTATAGTAGTCATACCCTTTCTCCCCTTGCACTACGGAGGCCACGGTCCTAGGAGGTGGCGAAGCTCGGGGAGTGGTTCGTCTTGGTGGATATTTTTCTTTCCTGTGCTGAGGAGCAGGGATGCGATAGGTTGACCTGTTGGGAGGTTTATTCTGAGTTTTCTGAACTGGCTCAAATTTGGGGGCTTCTTTTTTCAGACGCTTTGCCGTTCTCATGTCGTCGTGTTCCATCTTGACCTTGAGTTGTTCGTCGATCTCGACCTGCTCAAGAGCCCGATCGTAGGCCTCCTGGTAAGTCTCGGGAGGTCTCTTGGCGAAGGAACGGAAAAGCTTTCCTACCCATAGGTTCCGCCTGAAGTTGGCGAGAGTTTCTTTCTCGGTGAAAATCCCATTTGTATGACCTCCTTCTGAAAATGTTCCACGTACGACCAAAGTGTCTCACTCCGTTCCTCAATCACATATTGGAGGTGTATGGGATCTTTCTGACGAGGTTTGACCCCTTGGAACTGCGAGCAAAAATCTGTTGATAATTTCATCAAAGAATCCACGACGCCAATAGGCAGCTTCCTGAACCAAGTTTTTGCATAGTCGGTTAGGGTCGTTGGAAACATCTTGCACATAGCTGCTTTGGTAGTGTTCTAGACCTCCATCTATTGAACGAAGCTCTCTAGGTGGCTTAGAGGATCTTCCATTTCGGAGAACTTATCTGCTGGCATTTGAATTTTGGTGGGAGCTCCGCTTCCCGAATCCTCCTAGTGAAGGGAGCGTTCATCTCGCTCAGGGGATCCTTTTTATCCTCCTTATTCTTTCCTTTTCTTATCTACTAGACCTTCTTTTGTTGCTTTGCCAGCTGATCCCTCAGTCGCTTGTTCCTAGGTTTCTTTGAATTGACCTCAGATTCTTCGCTGTCGAGTCTCTCTGATGAACTGGCAACCTCTATGCGGTGCCCCTCATGGACAAGATCCATTTGGGAAGTTTGTCTACTTTCCTCTTCTTGGGCCCGGGCGATCCTCCTTTATGCATTTGGATGAGATAGCTCTCGTTGCTTCCAGGTAAAAGCATCCGCTGCAGACATAATTCGCCTGGGTTGATATTGTGAAGGTCTTTTCGGAACTGGGGGCATGGATCCCAGCCTATCCCAGATCGAACGTTGGGGCCCTGACCTATCTCGAGCTGGCTCTGTAAGAGGAGGTCTCAGGCGATCGAAAGCAGGCTGCCTAGCTCCGAACCTGCTCGGTTCTCCTTGATCATTCAGGTTGGTTGGCTGGTATGTGATGCCTTCAGCGAGCAGGCAGATGTGGACGGTTTCTACGAAGGCTACTGCTTGCTGGTCGAGGGCGGCCTGGCTCACTATAGGGTGGCCAGAAGCCCGCGCATTAGTTGTTTGGACCGGAGCTTGACTGCCATATCCAGATTTTCTCCTCTTTCTTGGGGCCTTTCGCGTAGGCCTCTCCTGGGGTTGCTTTGAAACTCTATGTTGGCCTTGGGAAGAGCGGAGCCTAATAGTTCTTGAAAAACAACGAAAATGTAAATGCAAATAGTTGATTAATTGGGTGTAAGGCTGTTCACACAGACGGCGCCAGAAAGTGTTAATTGAAATCTTGCTCGGGGCAATAAATCTCAGTTAGCACCCTCAAGATCATTACCACGTAGGTGATGACCAAGGTAGAATGTATATGTGTATAAAACAATGCCTAATGACATAGAGACAACAATTTCGTTAGCTACTCAAAAGAAATAAAAATCTTTCTTTATTGATAACATATGATATACATCTCTCTATCTCTCTTTCGAATTGCTCTCACTTTTTTCTAGGAGATAGTTCGGTGTTTGTTGTATGCCTGTCGAATAGTAGTCTCCTCTTCTGAAGGAGGAAGTCCCTCCTTTATACAATGTCTTCATAGGTTTAAACTCATTGATTTCCCCTTGATTTTCTCATCCCCCTCTTACTGGATAGGATTTTTACCTTTAAATGTCGTTGACTTTGAGTTAATTGCTCAGTTGAGGATATGTTGGTGGAAATCAATTTGTTTCCCATTTAGACTCTATTACTTGTTCTGCACGTGTATAATGTCTGTAGATGTGATACTGTGTATCTTCGGGTCTGGCATGATTCCCATAGGGGTCGTTGAATGTATCATGGTGTGGTGCATCGTTTAGTGAGGTAGATCAGTGTTCCGGCCTCGATATTTGAGAAGTTCGGGTCTGGCATGATTCTCATAGGGGTCGTTGAATGTATCATGGTGTGGTGCATCAATTAGTGAGGTCGATCAGTGTTCAGACCTCGATATTTGAGAAGTTTCGTCCAGCTAGGAGCTAGGTGTGGCTTCCCTTGACCTTTCGAAGCTAGGTGCAGCCTCTTATGGACACACCCTGTATCAGTGAGGTATAGGTGAGCTTCTGGAGAAATTACGAGGCGACCTCGACTTCGGGGAATTTCCTGTTTTCAGGTTTGGTGATGCGGGCTTGGATCTGATCTTTTCGGGCTCTATTCCTGATGGTTCTGGAGCCCGTCCTTGTTCTTGTGGGGCGGTATCGTAGCTCGGCTTTGGGTAGAATGGTCACTTGGAGGAAACTCTCGGGCATGGAGCCAGGTCTGGAAGGTGGAAAATTTCCCTTTGGTCCTTAGCCAATTTTGGCTATTAACATAATCATAAGGTCAAAAGACTATGAGAAATGAAGAATTGTTCGTACATCTGAATATGTATGAGGTAGACACGATTCTTTAGTTAGTCTTGAACAATATTCACATCTAAAGATAAAGGTTAGGCGCATTTACCTTATTAAAGTTGTAGATTTTTTTGCTTGCATTTGAGTGGGATCAAATGTGTTATGATGAGTCTAAAATCATCAAAGTGTAGTGTCTTTGGGCAAAATAATCTAGTGCACTAAGTGCATTGAATAAGATCACAGTGAAATACTTTATCCAGAACCGTCAGTGGATAAAAGTTTTCACTTGAGGACAATCGGAGAGTCTATCGTAATCTTGAGATAAATGATGGACTTATGGTTACAAGTGTTATCATTTGAGCTATTAATGAGTACGATTATATAGCATAGTCTATCCTCGATAGTTTGGTGGTATTCATTTGTTAATCGATAGTGGGCATCGTGGCTCCATTTTTTAAATGTGAGTAGAATATCATCATATGGATATTTTAAGGTATTGGATATTAAATCTTAACGTTAAGTTTTCAATAGTGTCTATTGAAACATGGCTTCTGGACAAGTCAAAATATTCAAGTTTAAAATATGGTCGTATGAGTAAATATGGTAACTAGGAGAGCTATAGGCGGTCTATGAGCTCTTAGCGATTACTGAAATTTTTCACAAGGATACACTATCTCCAATAAGGTTGTCTGGGGTACGAATGAGAAATATTAACTTATTTTATCTCTATTTAAGAGTTCAGTTTTAGCTCTTTAGTCGAATGAGCTAAAATTAATAGATCGAACCTAAGTGAATCATTTGTTGATTGTGATTAGGTTATGTCTATTGAAGGTTAAATTTAGATAGCCCGCCAAGATCCCCAATCAACACGAACTGGCATGGATCACTTGATATATTCTACAGGACTAATTTCTGGGTCCATCTAGAATTGTATTTTTGATTTCTAAATCCAAAAGTGTTGTAGAGTTACGGTTGTAGGGAAAAATTAACTAAAACCGCAGCGGAAGGCGAAAAGTAGATTTTCGTATAGTTTAAAATATTTCTAAAGATTTGAACCTTAACCCTTTAATTAATTAAACACAAATATACGGTTAGAGTTAAATACCTCTTGTCGCGTGATCCGATTGACTTACTTCGATGGTAATCCGCAAGATCTTCAATCCTAGTACGTACGTGTATCACCTAAGAGCGTGGTCTCCCTTTTTTCTTTGAATTGCTTACCTGAGAATGGATGTATGGAACTTCTGATCCTGATCTTCAATCCCAAAACACCAAGAGCCTAGAAAAATAGTTCCGGTCACTTTTGAATTCACAATCAATATGATTGGAACTCGCGTAACCCTAAATCGAAAGTGTGCACAAAACCTTTTGATGTTAAAGGCTTGCAAGAGCACTATCGAATGAGAACTTATTTTCCTTTTTCTCTCTTGGCCGAAATTCTATGTGTATTGAGTAAGATTTGTATTTTCAAAGAAAACAAAAATCTCTCTCACTCAAGCTTCTTGGTGGCCGAAATTTATCACCTTATATTTATAAGGTGACCGAAATTTCTCCTTCTCAAAATAGGGTTGGCCGAATTCTTTGTGTAGGAAATCTAGGGTTGGCCAATTTCCTTACTTGAAAAGGAATTGTGCTTTTCCCTAATTCCTATCAATTTAAGAATTCTAACCCTTATAGGACTAGGGTGGCCAAATTCTTTGTGTGGTATGGAGTGTATGTGGACTTAATCCTTACCACATTAGGACTCCTATCACTTAAAAGAATTCTAACCCTAATCCAACACATAGTATTTTATTTACTGATCAGGAAAAGATTTTGATTTAAACTATTAATTAACTAAATAATTAATTAATTTCCATTTAATCAAAACAATAAAATAAAATAATATCTTGGGCTATTTTATTAGCCTTGCCACCCACACCATATATATATGGGCCTAATATTATTTTTCTTATTTTATTTAATCCATTAGACTTTAAATAAAAGCCCACATGTGAACCAGACTTATTCTTACTAAAAGAAACAAGCCCACATGTCTCCTTTTAATATATTAATATAATAGAGCAACCCATTAAATAAATAATAGACATATTATATTCTTAATATATTAAATACTGTTAACGGAAATTTCGCTCGGGATGAGAAATCTCAGTTAATGCCCTCGAGACCACTACCACGTAGGTGGTGGCCAAGATTTATTGTATGTGTAACAATGATTTATAAAATGACAAGGAATGATGATACCATTCATCCAAAAGAAAGCAAGAATATTTTTATTGAACGTGCATGGTATACAAATAAAGAAATTCTTTTATCTTTGCTCTCAACTCTCTCTAGGGAGTGGTTGATTGTTTGTCGTATGCCTGTCGAATAGTAGTCTCCTCTTTTTCATTTCCTTTCTTTTCTATTTATACATAGTTTGTAGGTCACACAGACTGATTCTCCCCATGATTTTCTCAGCCTCTCCCCTCCTTATCGGGCGGGATTTCTCATTTTAATGTCATTGACTTTGCCGAATTGAGAGTATCGTGGTGGAGATCAGTTTGTTTCCTTTTTGGATTCTATTACTTGTTCTGCATATAGGTAACGTTTTCAGATGTGATTCAGTGTATCCCTCGTATCCTTTCAGCATGATCCTTTATAGAGGTCGTTGAATTTGGCATGGTGTGGTGCACCAACCAGTGAGGTTGATTAGTGTTCTGACCTTGATATCTGAGAAGTTTCATCCAGCTTGGAGCCAGATCTGGCTTCCCTTGACCCTTTCGAAGCTAGGTGTGGCTTCCCCTGACCTTTCGAAGCTAGGTGTGGCTTTCCCTGACCTTTTGAAGCTAGGTACGGCCTTCTAGGGACATTCTTCTGTGTCAATCGAGGTACATGCGAGTCTCTGAAGCATTTGTGAGGTGACCTCAACTTCGGGAAGCTTCTAGTTTTGGTGATGCGGGCTAAATCTGATCGTTTCGGGCTCTATCTCGGATGTTTCTGGAGCCCGTCCTTTTTCTTGGGGTGGTATCGTAGTTCGGCTCTGGATAGAGAGGTCTCCTGGTGGAAACTCTCGGGTATGGAACCAGGTCTGGGAGGTGGAAAATTTTCCTTTGGTCCTTAGCCAATTTTGGCTATTAACAGAAGTCCCCTCTGACTCTAACACCAGACGTCGAGCTCGTGGTTGGGGTCATATTTTTACTTTATTTGGGAAATCTTCCTCTTTTTACCGTTACCGAAATATTGGGGAAATTTCTTCATTTGAGTGACGTGATGCGAACTGACTAATTTATCTTCGAATTAATCCTATTGCATTACGGCAGTCCCCGAGATTTTTTACCGTTACCAGAATCTTGGGGAGATCTTCCTCTTAACTGCGTAAGTGATGTGGCGTGAGATGATTAGCCCGCTTTTGCATTTAATCCGGTTACGTTACTGTAGTCCCTGAGATTTTTTACCGTTACCAAATGAGTATCTCGGTAGCTCGTGTTGTTGCCCTCCTGCTTATATATATGTCTATTTTCCCCCTCCTCTTCCTCACATCTCTTCGAGCTAAAATTTTTTGCTGAGAAATATTTCCATAGCTTTTCCTCCAAGCTTGCTTTTTTCTTCATTCTTCATTCTTTTTAGCTTTTACAATGTCAAAAAACAGTCGCGACTCAGCTGATTCCATAATCGACGGTGAGGAGGTCGTCAGTTTTACTCTGGCGAAGCGGGCTAGGAGGAGTTCTGACGGCGACGATTCCCCGCCCACCTCGCAACGTCGACGGGCGAGTAGGAATGTATCCATCGGGACTAGGTTCTCCAACCATCCTGACCACCCTTTGGATATCGTCGACGAAGATTCTGACAAAGGATGGAAGGACCCCGCGTGGAAAGAAGAATAGATCCTGGCGGGGGATGACTGGGGGAGCTCGATTTTCATCGGAGGGCATGAATTTGAGGTTCCCACGGCTTTCAGTGACAAGCCCTCATAGGACCGGGACTCTCTGCCTTCTGAGTACGAATCCGTTTTAAAGGCTATTGTAGCCCAGAATTATTTGAATCCGAAGTTCCCTACTGCTGAAGCTTTTGATCCTCGTTGGGTGAACAAATATTTACAGATTTCAGACGCTATTCCTCATAAGTGTCATTGAGTTGCTTCGCCTTATTACTCAGCTTGGTTCTAACATTTTCTTTTTTAATCTGCTTATTCACAGTTTTTGTCGTGGAACCGGCCACCCGTCATGTCTCACGCTCTCCTCAAGGTGGAGTTTCTCTTCCCTCCTCTGGAGTCGAACCTGTTCTGGCTTCATCTATCTCTCTGGCTGGGTCTAAGATGGCCACTCTTGCCTTGCGGGCTTTCCGGGCTTTGGGTAAAGCTCCCCAGGTGGTTGGCCCGGATGCTTCTATCCCTCCGGTCGTGGCCGCTAAAGTTGCTACCTCTTCGACTCAAACACCTGATTCCGCTGCGCTTCCAACAACCAAAGCTTCAGAGGTTTCTGGGAAAGGTGTTGCTTCTGGGAAAGGTGTCGTGAGGGTTCCTTCCAGCCGCTTCCGGCCTCAGTCAAGCTCGACAGGGCGGGATGAGGTCCTGGAGCAATTCATAGCGTCCTGTCCGGGTGGCGGGATCTCCAAGATGGCTTCCATGCCTGTGGATATCCTTATAACCAAGGGGTCTGCTATTTTAGCTGAGGTAATTTTATTTCCTTCGTGCTACTTGATCGGGCCAAATATGTTGTATATTTAGGCCCTCAGATCCTTATCTTATGTTCTGTTTTCGTGCATTTTTGTATCTTTTATATGTTGTTTTGTGCTTATTTGTAGGAAATGATGTAGAGACAGGTTGGGAAGCATACTGCGGTGATTTCGGCAGAAAAAGGGAGAAAGAAAAGGGCAAAAGAGTGCAAACAGCTCTACAGTGCGGGTCCAGTACGGGTCCAGTGCGGGTCGCAACAGCACTCCGACCGTACTCCAGCCGCACTCATGTTCATAGCCGTGGCAGGATGCAAGTAAAGAGATAAAGTACGGGTACAGTGCGGGTCATCCAACCGCACTCCACCCGCACCGTTGCCAAACCAGAGAAGCTGATGTTGCACCTGACGATAAAGTACGGGTACTGTGCGGGTCATCCAACCGCACTCTACCCGCACTAATGCCAAACCAGAGTCACCTAATATTAGAGTGCCGGTCTTGTGCGGGTCATCAAACCGCACTCCACCCGCACTTGCACCAAGAACAGAAGAGCAGAATTGCACCTGACGTTAGAGTGCGGGTACTGTACGGGTCATCAAACCGCACTCCACCCGCACTTGCACCAAAGATAGAAAAGCATATTGTACCTGACATTAGAGTGTGGGTACTGTGCGGGTCATCAAACTGCACTCCACCTGCACTTGCACCAAGAACAGAATGTAGATTTTGCACCTGACAGGGAAGTGCGATGCAAGTGCGATCACAGTGCGATTCCAAGTGCAGGTCAAGTGCGGGTGATTCGACCGCACTCCACCCGCACTAATGCCCTGATCCGAGAACTGAAGTTGCAGACAGCCCATACAGTGCGGGTACAGTACGGGTACAGTGCGGGTAATTCATCCGCACTCCACCCGCACTCCGAGCGCGCCAGTTTGATTTTCAAAGCTTAAGTGACCTATTTTTGTATCTTGTATAAATAGAAAAGTTTAGAAACGTTTTAGGCAGCCTTTGACTCCGTTTTGCAAAGGTTAAACACTTTTAGATCTAGAATCTCTCTCTCTCTCTCTCATCCTTACATTCTCTACTCAACTTCAAGGAAGTTAGGAGATTGGAACCACTTCAAGGAAGGAGATGTTCTCCAAGGGTTATTTCTATTTCCTCTCTCTTAGTCTCCTAGTTGTAATGAGTAGCTAAATCCCCTCTAAGGGGTTGATGGAGTAGTTAGTTAAATATTGGGCTTGTACATAAACTTGATATTATATTGATATTCATGTCTATCTTCCATTGATCTATTCTTATTATGAATGTTTATCACTGATTTCTTGTTTAGATACATCCTCTTTTCAAGATGTCTTTGTATTATGTATGAGTATTGCATCTAGATATACATCCTATTTAGTTGTTTAATTCTCTAAAGAATGGACGGAAAGTCATGAATTCCGACTCTTAAACCGCTGTTTTAATCTAACCTCAATCGAGTTTCCGGCACTATACATCCTAGGTAGGAACCCGTGAGAGAGTTAGAAGTCATCACTATACATCCTAGGGTGACTATTTGTAATCGGTTGAGTCATTGTTAGGTAGACGAGCTTCATTTCCAGAATCCGATAAGCAACCAACTCTATACATCCTAGGTTGGTAGTTTACTACGGATTAATCCCTAATAGGTGGTCCACACTATACATCCTAGGTTGGCCACCTTCTAGGGATAAATAACCAACTCTATACATCCTAGGTCGGTTACCTTGAATAGCCGTGCTATTGACAAATTTGTTGCATTGCCCAGTATTTACTTTCGTATCCATTAACTCCTTAGTTTCCATCATCTATATATATCCTTCACTCCATATTCCCCCTTCATTTTGTTTACATATTTAATTTAGTGTTATTTAGAGTGTGATTCACATCTACATTTTCACCTATTCATGTTTCGCTATTATATATATATATATACATAACATTGCTTTAGCATTAACTAGTTTAGCTAACTCCGCTCCCTGTGGACGACACCCCACTTGCCACTATATTTATGTTCTCAAACTGATTTAGGCTTTGTGAGGTTTTATCAAATATTATTGACGGACTGATCTTTTAAAACGACACTGAGAAAAACGTTCTGTCACTACTCTTGTTAATTCGTTCAGTTTCTAACTCAGGTTCTGTATTTTGCAGGCCTTCAAGTTCAATGTTGCGATGGGCCAGCAGGTAGCCCTCCTCCGCGACCGGGCTGCAAAAGCTGAAGCTGAAGTCGAGAAATCCGGGGAACTGCTCAAGCAGGCTCGGTCTTTAGTGGAAGAGGTGACTTCCAACAAGGGAAAGGTCAAGGTCGAGATGGCTGAGCTTCGCTGCGATCATGAGAGGATGAAGTAATCTTATGATCATGAGCGTCTTCAATCTCTCCGGCGGGCTAGGCAGCGAGATTCCTGGAGATCTGAGGCTAAGAAGTTGGACCTCGAGTACCAGTCTCTGATTACTCAGGTGACCAAGCTACAAGCTGATGCGGAGACCTCCTTCAGCGACGGGTATTTCTATGCTTCCTTTCAGGCCGCGGAAGCTCTTCCTCCTCCCTTTGATTTTTCATCCATTGCTGGTTGGGATAGACAGGAAATAATGCTCATGGCGGCCGAGCTATCTCGCCCTGAAGGCGACAAGGTGGTCCCTTCGAGCCAAGCAGGAGTTGGGAAGCAGCCCGCTCAAACAGATCCTCCATTCTCTCTTCCTACCTTTACCACCTCAGGTCCTGGGAGTCTTCTAGTAAAGTGATGTCCTCTTGATCCGAGGAGGACCATTCGGGAGCTGGTGAAAAGGTTAGGAGCCCGTCTGAGGATCCCCCTTTAACAGAGATGGAGTTCGATAGGAGCCGGACGGGGTCCATGGCTGCCCTTCTTGACGCGGCTATCCCGCCTGAGGTTATGGACGTGATAAATGAGGTTTTGGAGGAAGATCCTGCAGATCAACCGATGGAGCCTCTAAATGAAGGAGCAGTCGGCGAGGATAACCCAGATGGACAGCTATCTGTAGAAGGGGTTGATGTCGGAGATCAGCAAGAAGGAAGAGGGCCAGCGGAAGGGAGCCAAGAGAGTCCCAAGGCTTGAAGCGGTTCATCATGACTTGTTTTTGATTGACCGAAAAAGGGGGTGGGCGCCCTGTTTTTCCCTTATTAGCTTTTTTTTTGTAGCCCGAGTTCGGGGGTTGGGCTCCTCATTTGGTGGATGTAGCCTTATCGGGGGATAGGCTCCCCTTGTCCTTAATGAGAAATCGAATCGCTTTTGAGAAATTTTATTTTATTTCTGGTCTTGAATGGGATCCAGAGTAGCATCTATAGGAACAATTAGGATTCGTGTAGGGAATTATGATGATTTTGATCCTGCAGACGAAAGCAAACATTATATATATATTTTATATGGGGTGATAGCCCAACCAAGACATCAGGAGGGCTACTTAGCTATTTCCTAGTCTTTGAGACCTGGAAGCCAACTATGGTCTTACACTCAGATCCTTCTTGGGGGTGGTAGCCCGACCAAGGCATCAGGAGGGCTATCGAGCTATTTCCTGGTCTCAAGATCTGGGGGGCAACTATGCTCTTACACTCAGATCCTTCTTGGGGTGGTAGCCCGACCAAGGCATCAGGAGGGCTATCGAGCTATTTCCTGGTCTCGAGATCTGGAGGGCAACTATGCTCTTACACTCAGATCCTTCTTGGGGGTGGTAGCCCGACCAAGGCATCAGGAGGGCTTTCGAGCTATTTCCTGGTCTCGAGATCTGGAGGGCAACTATGCTCTTACACTCAGATCCTTCTTGGGGGTGGTAGCCCGACCAAGGCATCAGGAGGGCAATTACGCTCTTACACTCAGATCCTTCTTAGGGGTGGTAGCCCGACCAAGGCATCAGGAGGGCTATTCAGCTATTTCCTGGTCTCGAAACGTTTATGTTGAGTTTCTCATACAAGGGTGTAGTCACTAATGTTGAACATAGTTGGAGACAAAGAGGGAGGAGAAAAGGAAAATGACTTTATTGATGATCGAGATGTAGTACATCTTTATTAGGGTCGGTATTGAAAACTAAGTGGGGGTAGTCTACTGGACAACTCCCTTCAAGGGTAGAATTTCCTCAAATGATCTGCATTCCAAGTGTGGTCGATGGATCGTCCGTCCATGTCTTCGAGTTTATATGCTCCATTGCGAACAACTAGCTTTATCAAATATGGCCCTTCCCAATTGGGACTTAAGACTCCATCCGACCTTTTTCGAGTGTTCAGAGTCACCTTCCTAAGTACCAGATCCCCTTCTTTGAATTTCTGGGCTCTGACCTTTTGGTTGAAGTATCTAGCGATCTTGCTCTGGTAGATCGCTACTTTCTCTGCTACCCGGTCTTGTTTTTCTTCTAAGAGGTCTAGATTAGCCCGGAGCTTGACTTCGTTGCTTTCGGGCTCAAAGTGCTCTACCCTGAACGAGGTCAACTTATGCTCGATGGGGAGGACTGCTTCAACTCCGAAAGCCAGGGAATAAGGTGTCTCCCCGGTAGCTGTTCTTTTTGTAGTCCGGTATGCCCAGAGGACCTCTGGTAGCTCTTCGGCCCACTTACCTTTCTTATGTTATAGCTTCTTCTTCAGAAGTTTCCTGATAGTCTTGTTGGTGGATTCTACTAGCCTGTTAGTCTGGGGATGAGCAACGGAAGCGAGTCTGAGGTCGATCCCCAATCCCTTGCAGAATTCTTTGAACCGGGCGTTGTCGAATTGCTTTCCTAGGTCAGCTATAATGATGAGAGGGGTCCCCAATCTGCATACCACGTTAGTCTTGATGAACTTGGTTGTATTCTTTTCTGATATTCGAGAAAGAGGTCCTGCCTCGACCCATCTTGTAAAGTAGTCGATAGCCACGATAGCATGTTTCATCTGTCCTGGAGCGGTAGGAAGTGGCCCAATTAGGTCGATTCCCCACATGGCAAAGGGGTAAGGTGAATTGAGGGACGACAGTCGCTCGGGTGGCTGGTGGTTGAAGTTTGAAGTTCTTTAACAAGGTTCACAAGATTGCACAAAACTCTTTGCATCTTGATGGATGGTCGGCCAATAGTACCCCATACGAAGCACCTGATAGGCTAGAGCTTCCCCACCTATGTGGTTCCCACAGTCCCCAGAGTAGACCTCTCTAAATGCCCACTTAGCATCATCGGGATGCAAGCACCTAAGTAAGGGGATGGATCTGCCCCTCCTGTAGAGGTATCCGTCAACCATACAGTATCGAATTGAGAGTCTCTTAATTCTTCAGGCTTAGTCGGGCCCTTCGGGAAGCTCTCATTCAAGGAGGTAGGCGACAATTGGGTCCATCCAGCAAGGCAGGAGATCCAGGGAACAAATTTCTCCATTTATGGCTATGCTTGGCTGGGTGATTACTTGGAGGGGAATTCCCCTTGGTAGGGACTGGACTCTGTTCGCCGCTATTTTAGCCAGAACATCTGCGCGATGGTTTTGGTGTCGAGGCACCTGATAGATCTTGAGTCCCTTAAATTTTCTTTTTAGCAGCCGAGCTAGATTTAGGTAGGCAGCCATATTATCTCCCTTTGCCTGGTATACCCCAGTCACCTGGCTTACAACAAGCAATGAATCGCTCTTGATCTGCAGGTAGTCGGCCTTTAGTTCAATGGCTACCTTCATCCCGGCTAGGAGGGCTTCATATTATGCTTCGTTATTGGTAGCTTTAAACTCGAATCTGAAATAGTGACAGAATTCGGTCCCCTCCGGATCTATTAAAACTATGCCAGCTCTTCCCCCGGCTTGCCCGGATGCTCCATCTGAAAAGAGGATCCATGGCTTGCAGCCTTCTGGCCAATTTTCGACCTCGGATATCTTCTCAGGGACCTCATTTGATACTAAGGGATCATCTGGATTTGGGATCGCTGAGAATTCTACCACGAAGTCAGCCAAAGCCTGTGCCTTAACCGTAGTCAGGGGCTTATACTTTAGGTCGAACTGAGTGAGCTCTAGTGCCCATAAGACTAGCCTTCCCGACACATCTGGTCTTTGCAAGAATTGGCGGAGGGGTTGGTCTGTCACCACTGCTCCTGTGTGAGCTTGAAAATAGGGACGGAGTTTCCTCGCTGAGATCAAGAGAGCATAAGCAAGCTTTTCCAGGAGAATGTAATTCCTTTCTGATTTGGTCAAAGCATGACTGACATAGTATATGGGTCTTTGAAAACCGTCGCTACAATTCTTGGCCAAAGCCCCGCTTACTGCAGTTTCTGATACGGCCAGGTAGATTTGCAACTCATCTCCGAGAATCGGCTTGACTAACAATGGGGGGCTTGTTAGGTACTCTTTCAAAGCTTGAAACGCCTCTTCGCTCTCCTTGCTCCATTTCATGTTCTTCTCTTGTTTAATGGCCTTGAAGAAAGGGAGACATTTATCGGTGGAGCGAGAGATAAACCGGTTGAGTGCCGCCACCTGTCCAGTTAGAATCTGTACTTGCTTAAGCGAGGTCGGGGATTCCAGGTCCAAGATAGCTTTGATTTTTTCAGGGTTGGCTTCTATACCTCTCTCATGAACCATGAAGCCCAGAAACTTCCATGCCGTTACCCAAAAGGCACATTTGGAGGGGTTCAAACGCATCCGGTTTTCCCTCATTATGAGGAAGGTTTTGCGAAGGTCTTCCTGATGTCCCTTTGTGGTTGGGGATTTCGTGATCATGTCTTCGATATACACTTCCATCGTCCTTCCTATCTCGGGCTTCAACAGTTTGTTAACCAGCCGCTGGTATGTGGCCCCCGCATTCTTCAAACCAAACGGCATCACCTTGTAGCAGTATAAGCCCTGCCTAGTAATGAAACTGGTCTTATCTTGGTCAGCCGGGTGCATTTTAATTTGGTTGTATCCTGAGAATGCATCCATAAAACTCAAAAGTTTATTTCCGTATGTGGAGTCAACCAGCTGGTCGATCTTTGGTAACGGAAAACTGTCTTTCAAACAAGCCCGGTTAAGGTCGGTGTAATCGACACACATACGCCATTTCCCATTCGCATTCGTGACCATGACCACGTTGGCGATCCATTCGGGGTAACGCACTTCTCTGACGAACCCTGCTTTGATCAATTTATCAACCTTTTCCTGCATCGCCGCTTTCCTATCAGCGTTGAAGTGACGCCTCTTCTGCTTGACGGGCTTGACTCTTGGATCTACTGCTTGTCGGTGGGTGGCCAATGATGCCGGGATTCCAGGCATTTCATCATGGTTCTAGGTGAAGATGTCGCTGAATTCCCTGAGAAGGTCAATCAGTCCTCTTTTTACTTCTAGATCAAGGGTGGCTCCGACCTTGATGACCTTGAAGGGATCGTCATTCCTGATAGGTATCTCTTCTAATTTATCTACGGGCTGCCCGCTGGCCCATTCCTTACTCCATTCTTCCTCGTAGGGCATAATAGGTTTGCTCTCCACATGCCCAGGATGTTCCGCCGGCTCCTTCTCCTCCTGGATTATCCGGCACATATTCCTGTCTTCCTGGACTAATGTCACCTGTACACACTGTTTTGCTAGGGCTGTAGGATTGGCAGATACTGCGTAGCATTTCCTGGCTGCCTGCTGGTCTCCGCGTACCTCTCCTACTTTGGTTCCAACCGGGAATTTCAAGACGTTGTGGTATATGGACAAGACTCCCTTCAAGGAGGATAGGAAAGGTCTCCCTAGGATGGCGTTATAGGCCGATGGGGTGTCAACCACAACAAAGTCGGTCATAACATTCTGTTGGAGCGGGGTGATCCAGATGATTACTGGGAGGATCATTGACCCCACTAGTCTGATCGAGTCCCTAGTGAAACCGTAAAGCGGAGTGGATAGCTGTTGTAACAACGTTGCTTCAGGTTCAATTTTTTCAGGGTATCCTTGAAGAGGAAATCTACACTGCTACCTGTATCCACGAGCACGCGATGGACCAGACAGTTGGCGATCTGTATCGTGATTACCATAGGATCATCATGAGATTGCACAGTGTTGAAGACATCTGCTTCAGTGAATACGATCTGTGCTGATTGGGAGGGCTCTGTCAGGCTCTGGCTGACTTCGAAGATCCCTCGGCTTTCTCCGATGCGGGGAACCTTTCTTGTGTGGTTTTTCCGGGAGTTATTGGAAACGCCAGCCAGTGTAGGACCTCCGCTGATAGTGTGTATCACCTGGATCTATTGCATTAAGTCAGCCTGCTCCTCTTTCCTCTTTTCTGTGTCCTCACGGATTTCAGCTTGTACCTCCCTTCCAGTCCTGATATTATCTCTGACCTGTTGTAAGAACTCAATCAGGTATCCTCCCCTTATCAGGGCCTCAATCTGGTTGCGCAAATTATAGCACTCTAAGGTGTTGTGGCCCATGTCTTCGTGGAAGTCGCAGTACTTGTACCGGTTTCTCCTGTCAGCTGGGGCCTTCATGGGAGCGGGCTTTTGGAGCAACCCTTTATCTCGTATGGCAGGGTAGACTGTTTCCGTGGAAGCATTCAAAGGGGTGTAGTAGTCATACCCTTTTTCCCCTTGCATTACTAGAGCCACGGTCCTGGGAGGCGGTGAAGCATGGGGAGGGGTTCATTTTGCTGGATATCTTTCTGGCATATGCAGAGAAGCAGGGAGGCGATAGTTCGACCTTTTGGGAGGTTTATTCTGAGTTTTCTGCACTGGCTCAAATTTGGGGGCTTTTTTCTTCAGACGGTTTGCCGTTCTCATGTCATCGTGTTCCATCTTGATCTTGAGTTGTTCGTTGATCTCAACCTGCTCAAGAGCCCGGTCGTAGGCCTCCTGGTAAGTCTGGAGAGGTCTCTTGGTGAAGGAACGGAAAAGCTTTCCTGCCTATAGGTTTCGCCTGAAGTTTGCGAGGGTTTCTTTTTCAGTGAAAACTCCCATTTGTATGACCTCCTTGTGAAATCGTTCCACGTACGATCGAAGAGTTTCACTCCGTTCCTGGATCACATATTGGAGGTGTATGGGATCTTTCGGGTGAGGTTTGACTCCTTGGAATTGTGTGCAAAAATCTATTGATAATTTCGTGAAAGAATCCACGCTACCAACGGGCAGTTTCCTGAACCAGGTTTTCGCGTAGTCGGTCAAGGTCATTGGAAACATTCTACACATAGCTGCTCTGGTAGTGTTCTGGACCTCCATCTGTTGAATGAAGCTCTCTAGGTGGCTTAGAGGATCTTCCATTCCAGAGAACTTATTTGCTGGCATTTTGAATTTTGGGGGGAGCTCTGCTTCCCAGATCCTCCTAGTGAAGGGAACGTTCATCTCGCTCAGGGGATCCTTTTTTTCCTCCTTATTCTTTCCCTTCCTTATCTGCTGGACCTCTTTTTGTAGCTTTGCCAGCTGATCCCTCAGTCGCTTGTTCTCAGGTCTCTTCGAGTTAACCTCAGATTCCTCACCATCGAATCTTTCTGATGAACTGGCAATTTCTATCCGGTCCTCCTCCTGGACATGATCCACTGAGAGTTTGTCTACTTTCCTCCTCTAGGGCCCTTGTAGTTCTCCTAGATGTAGTTGGATGAGATAGCCCTCATGGCTTCCTGGTAAAAGCATCCACGGTAGACTTAACCAGCCTGGGTTGATATTGTGAAAGTCTTTTCGGAACTAGGGGCATGGGTCCCAGCCTATCCTGGATCGAATGTTGGGGCCTTGATCTATCTCGAGCCAGCTCTGGAAGAGGAGGTTCTAGGCGATCGAAAGCAGGTGGCCTAGCTCCGAGCCTGCTCGACTCTCCCTGATCATTCAGGTTGGTTGGCTGGATCGTGATGCCTTCAGCATGGAGGCGAACGTGGATGGATTATACGAAGGCCGCCGCTTGTTGGTCGAGCGCTGCCTGGCTCACTATAGGGTGGCCAGTAGCCCGCGTATTGGTTGTCTGGATCGGAGCTTGACTACTATATCCAGACTTTCTCCCCTTTCTTGGGGCCTTTCGTGTTAGCCTCGCCGGAGGTTGCTCCGGGACTCTATGTTGGCCTTGGGAGGAGCAGAGCCTCATAGTTCCTGTAAAACAACGAAAATATACATGCAAATAATTGGTTAATTGGATGTAGGGTAATTCCCACAGACGGCGCCAGAAAGTGTTAACGGAAATTTCGCTCTGGATGAGAAATATGAGTTAACGCCCTCGAGACCACTACCAGGTAGGTGGTGGCCAAGATTTATTGTATGTGTAGCAATGATTTATAAAATGACAAGGAATGATGATACCATTCATCCAAAAGAAAGCAAGAATATTTTTATTTAACGTGCATGGTATACAAATAAAGAAATTCTTTTATCTTTGCTCTCAACTCTCTCTAGGGAGTGGTTGATTGTTTGTCGTATGCCTGTCGAATAGTAGTCTCCTCTTTTTCATTTCCTTTCTTTTCTATTTATACATAGTTTGTAGGTCACACAGACTGATTCCCCCCATGATTTTCTCAGTCTCTCCCCTCCTTATCGGGCGGGATTTCTCATTTTAATGTCATTGACTTTGCCAAATTGACAGTATCGTGGTGGAGATCAGTTTGTTTCCCTTTTGGATTCTATTACTTGTTCTGCATATAGGTAATGTTTCCATATGTGATTCAGTGTATCCCTCGTATCCTTTCAGCATGATCCTTTATAGAGGTCGTTGAACATGGCATGGTGTGGTGCACCAACCAGTGAGGTTGATTACTGTTCTGACCTTGATATCTGAGAAGTTTCATCCAGCTTGGAGACAGATCTAGCTTCCCTTGACTCTTTCGAAGCTAGGTGTGGCTTCCCCTGACCTTTTGAAGCTAGGTGTGGCTTTCCCTGACCTTTCGAAGCTAGATGCGGCCTTCTAGGGACATTCTTCTGTGTCAATCGAGGTACAGGCGAGTCTCTGGAGCATTTGCGAAGTGACCTCGACTTCGGGGAGCTTCTAGTTTGGTGATGCGGGCTAGATCTGATCGTTCCGAGCTCTATCCCGGATGTTTCTGGAGCCCGTCCTTGTTCCTAGGGTGGTATCATAGTTCGGCTCTGGATAGAGAGGTCTCCTGGTGGAAACTCTCGGGTATGGAACCAGGTCTGGGAGGTGGAAAATTTTCCTTTGGTCCTTAGCCAATTTTGGCTATTAACAAATGCAATTCTAGATGGACCCATAAATTGGTCCGGTAGAATATATCAAGTGATCCATGCAAGTACGTGTGGATTGTGGATCTTGGCGGGCTATCTAAATTTAAGCTTCAATAGACATAAACTAATCACAATCAACAAATGATTCACTTAGGTTCGATCTATTAATTTTAACCCATTCCACTAAAGAGCTAAAATTGAACTCTTAAATAAAGATAGAATAAGGAGATGTTTCTCATTCATACCCTAGACAATCTTATAGGAGATGGTGTATCCTCGTGAATAATATCAGTAATTGCCAAGAGCTCATAGACCGCCTATAGCTCTCCAAGTTACCATATTTCCTCATATGACCACATTTTGAACTTGGATATTTTGACTTGTCCAGAAGCCATGTCTTCAATAATCATTATTGAAAACTCAACGTTGAGATTTAATATCCAATACCTCAAAACAACCATATGATGATATTATACTCTCATTTAATAAATAGAGCCACGATGTCCGTATCTATAAATGAAGTCCTCTATCGATTAACAAATGAATACCACCAAACTATCGAGGATAGACTATGCTATATAATCGTACTCATTGATAGCTCAGATGATAACACTTGCAACCATAAGTCCATCATTTATCTCAGGATTAAGATCGACTCTCCGATTTTCCTAATAATGAAATGACTTATATCTAGTGACGGTTCTAGATAAAGTATTTCATTGTGATCCTGTTCAATGCACCCAGTGCACTAAATTCTTTTCTCGAAAACCTTTAGATGATTTTATACTCATCATAACTCATTTGATCCCACTCAAATGCTAGTAAAAGAATTCTACAACTTTATCAAGATAGAGGTGCTCAACCTTTAACTTAAGTTGTGAACGTTATTCAAGACTAACTAAAGAATTGTGTCTGCCTCACACATATCCTGATGTATGAACAATTCTTCATTTCTCGTAGACTTTTGACCTTATGATTATTTACTTTGACAATTATAATAATAAATGCTATAAGTATTTGTAAGAATCAGAAAACACTTTATTAATATGAAAAGATTGTCAATTACAATATTACACTCTTGCTATTGAGCATAATCCTAACAATCTTCCACTTGCGCTATAGCAAGTATATCATATCTCTCATTCCCATATTCTCTAGGTGCCCATCAAAACTTTTCTGAGGTAGAGCTTTTGTGAAAGGATCCGCTAGATTTTCTGCTGACGTGATTTTGGTGATCGTCACGTCTCCCATATGAACAATTTCCCTTAAAAGGTGATATTTCCTTTCTATATGTTTACCTCTCTTATGACTTCTTGGTTCTCTCGAATTAGCCACTGCTCCACTGTTGTGACAGTGTATAGTGATCTGCTTATTCTCATTAGGAACCACTTCCAAGTCAATCAAGAATTGGTGGAGCCAAACAGCCTCTTTTGCAGCTTCGCATGCAGCAACATACTCAGCTTCCATGGTGGAATCAGCAATACAAGATTGCTTGATACTCCTCCATATGACTGCTCATCCTCCAATGGTAAACACAGATCCTGATGTGGATTTTCTGGAGTTAGAATCCGACTGGAAATCAGAATCTGTATACGCAACGGGAATTAAATCCCATCCAGAGTATACAAACATATAATCTCTAGTTCTTTTAAGATACTTGAAAATATGCTTGACTGCCGTCCAATGATCAGGACCAGGTTTCGATTGAAACCTGCTAACTATGCCAACAGCAAAACAAATATCTAGTCTAGTACAGAGCATTGCATACATGAGACTTCCAACTGCCGAGGCATATGGAACTCTACTCATGAATTGCTCTTCATGCTCATTCTTAGGAACCTGTTCCTTAGAAAGTTTGATTCCATGTCTAAAAGGTAACATACCTTTCTTGGAATCTTGCATGGAAAATCTAGATAAGATTTTATCAATGTATGAAGCTTGGGATAATGTAATCGTTCTATTCTTTCTATCCTTTATTACTTGGATACCAAGAATATAACTTGCTTCTCCTAAGTCCTTCATATCAAATTGTTTTGCTAACCATTCTTTTACTGATGTCAATACACCTACATCATTTCCAATGAGTAGTATATCATCAACATAAAGAATGAGGAAAACCAACTTGTCGCCATTAATCCTTTTGTATACACAAGGTTCGTCAGGGTTTTGAATAAATCCAAAACCTTTCACAGCTTGATCGAACCTTATGTTCCGGGATCTAGATGCTTGCTTCAGTCCATATATGGACTTTTGCAATTTGCATGCTCTTTCCTCTTAGCCTTTTTCAATGAATCCTTCTGGTTGCATCATGTAGATGCTCTCTTCAAGACTTCCATTAAGGAAAGCTATCTTGACGTCCATTTTCCAAATCTCTAGGTCTAGAGATGCTGCAATAGAGTATCCTAATGGATTTAATCTTGGCCACAGGAGAGAAGGTTTCCTCGTTATCGATACCTTTTTTCTGTGTATAACCTTTAGCTACCAGTCTAGCTTTAAAGGTTTCTACCTTACCATCCATACCTCTTTTCCTCTTGTATAACCACTTAACCCCAATGGGTTTTATCCCTTTAGGCAAGTGTACAAGAGACCAGACTTTGTTATTGAACATCGATTCAATCTCAGATTGCATTGCCTTTTGCCAATGACGACAATCAACATCCTTCATTGCTTCCTTGTACGTGTAGGGATCATCGTCGTCCGAGAGATTCTCCACATATTCTCCTAGACCGATGTATCTTTCAGGTTGTGTTATAACCCTCCCACTACGACGAGGAATGGTAGGTTGTTGATTTTATGTTTGAGTGGAACTTACAATTGGACTAGGTTGTGAAACCTCTTGTGGAATTGTATTTCCTGACATTTCATTCAGGACAATTCTACTTTTGGGCACAAAATTCTTTATATAGTCCTTTTCTAGAAATGAAGCATTTGTTGAAACAAATAATTTTAGATCATTAGGACTATAGAAATAATATCCTTTAGTTCCTTTTGGATACCCCACAAATATACATGTTTCTGAACGGGACTCCATCTTTTCTGTCTTTCCTTTCAACACATGTGCAGGACAATAAAATATCCTCATGTGTTGTAAACTAGGTTTTCGCCCAGTCCACAATTCATGTGGGGTTTTAGGGACAGATTTAGATGGTACATCGTTTAGAATGTATATTGCTGTTTGTAGAGCATATCCCCAAAAAGAAATAGGAAGTGTTGAATAACTCAACATTGACCTAACCATCTCTAAAAGAGTTCTATTTCTCCTTTCTGCTACCCCATTTTGTTGAGGTGTACCTGGTGCAGAAAACTGAGAAACTATCCCATTATCAATAAGTTATTGCTGAAACTCTCCAGATAGATATTCTCCACCACGATCAGATCTCAAGATTTTATATGTTTCTCAAGCTGATTTTCTACTTCAGCTTTGAATGCTTTGAACATGTCAAAAGCATCTGACTTATGTCTCATGAGATACACATAACCAAATCTTGAGTAATCATCTGTGAAGGTGATGAAGTACTCATATCCACCTCTAGCTTGAATGCTCATAGGACCACATACATCAGTGTGTATTAGTCCTAAACATTCAGTGGCTCTTGCACCTTTGGTATTGAACGGCCTTTTGGTCATTTTACCTTCCAAACAAGATTCACAAGTTGGTAGATCATCAACCTTTAAGTCACTTAAAGGTCCGTCACATACCAATCTTTTAATCCTCTTAAGGTTAATGTGACCTAGGCGTAAATGCCAAAGGTAGGTTTCATCTTTTGATAATTTTACTCTTTTATGATTAGGTTCCATTATTTCCGTGTCTAACGAGTGAGAGATATTTCTATGCAAAAAGAATAAACCGTTTTCCAATGTACCTTTGCAAACAATTTTGTCATTCTTACTAATAATAAAAGCTTTATTAAAAGTAACCGAATATCCAAATTTATTTAAACAAGAAACTGAAATTAAATTCCTCTTGAATTGAGGTACATAATAAATGTCTATTAAATCTAAATGCCTATTAGAATCTAAAATAACTCTAATATCTCCCACTGCACTTGCAGACACTAACGTTCCGTTGCCCAAGCGCAAATTGACTTCATCTTCATTCAGCCTTCTCCTTTCTTAGAACCCCTGCAAGGAATAACAAACATGATTAGTGGCTCCAGAGTCTATGATCCAAGAATCAGTAGAATCTGCCAGAAAACATGTTTCAAGATAATTAATATTACCTTCTTCCTTCTTATTCTGGGACTTTGGGCAATCTCTTTTCCAATGTCCCTTTTCACCACAAAGGAAGCATTTCCCTTTGATCTTGGTTACTTTCTTGGTTTCCTTCTTGGTAGGCCCAAGTTGCTTTTTCTTCTGTTGTTTCTTGACCTTCTTACGGGTCTTAACAATAGCAACTTTACCAACCAAATGAATCTCTTGACCTTTGTTTTTCACAAGGATCTTTTCAGGGCTTTGAACATCTTGCATCAGGCCCTGCAAGGTGTATTCCTTTTTATTCAAGGTGTAGTCCAACTTGAACTGATCAAAGGAATTTGACAGTGAGTTAACTACCATATCAATTTTGGTCTCACCATCAATCTCAGCACCATTTAGTTCAGCAATATTGAGATGTGTTATGACTTTCATCATGTGATCTTTCACAGATTGTCCAGGTTTCATCCTAAGATTCATAAAAGCAGTCACTGCCTCTCTCTTAGTCGTCCTAGACCTCATAGCAAACATTTCCTCTAGAGACATCATTATATCAGCAGTGGACTCCATTCCTTCATGTTGCTGTTGCAACACGTCAGAGATAGTGGCCATAATATAACATTTTGCCATATCATCAGAAGTCTTCCACTGCTCATACTCATCTCTTTGCATCACACTAGATTCATTATTAGGAAGGGGTGGTTTAGGAGTAGTCAGAACAAATTTATGTTTTTCACTTTGCAGCAACAACCCAATTTTCCTTTTCCTTGTAACATAATTATCTTTAGTTAAGGTGTTATCTTTCAGGATGTTCATAAGTGATGGGGTCATGATTTCTGATTAAAACAAAAACATATATAAGTAAATAATCATGATAAAGCACTTTTAAAAATTTATCTTGAATTAAATAAATAATTCAATCGTAAAAATTCAACGGTGATCCAACACCCATAAATCTTACTCCTCCTTTGGGAGTTCGTACTTTTTACTAGTTGGACTAGGTCCCACCTAATTGTTAACATAACAACCAGCATTTTCAATTTTAGCCTTGCAATTTTATTAACAAGAACTCTTGGGAGGATATTAATAAAATTAAATTGAGTGTGTTACCAAGATATCGACCCTCAATTTTCTATCACGAGAATCCCTCCTTGGGGAGTAGATTTCGTTTAAGTCAATTGTCTAGTCTCTCCTTGTAAGGAAGTATTTTGTTAAATTCCATTTATGGACGCCCCTTGGGGGGATTACCAAAAATAATAAAACTCAACTAACCTTGGAGGGCATAGGCGTTCTAACACACCTTCTCCCACTCAATTATTTAAGGCGTGTGATTAAATTCCAAAGAATGATTTTACCAAGTTATCTAGATGCCAATTAGATACCTAAATCATTCAATGCATGTTCATACCAAAAGAGATATATGAGTGGCACTCCTATTCTATATGACATGTTATCATACAATAACAAATATTGTAATATTCATACATAAAAAATAAATAGCTACAATTTTGGTCCATCCTAGAAAAGCATGTAAATTACAATTGTACGGAATACAAAACTCCTTTCTTGGCGGACAAGACTTCAGCAGCCCATGCGCACGCCTAGACAATGCAAGGGCATGAGCTGCCGCACGGCCAGCCTATGCATGGGTCGCGCGCTGCTGCACTGCAACAAGTGCAGCTGCACGCTTGGTTGCATGCGTGCTTGTTGTCTCGGTGTGCGCGGGTGCCAAGACGGGTTTCGGATGCTCCAATTTCTTCAAATCTTGGAGTCTTCGAATCTTGAATATATTACAGCTTATTTTATACAATAAAATACTGCAGTAATTTTATTTTATTTTATTTTTTTTTATTAACCACTGCAGAATTTTTTACAAATAAAAAACTGCACAAAAAAAACTGCAGTATTTTTAATACATTAAAAAAAAACTGTACTATTTTATACAACATAAAAACAAAATTAAGCAACTATCAAGAAGGAACTTGTGACGTTAATAGGCCACCCTTCTTGTTACAATTCCGAAAAATTTACATGGAAAATCTAGGACCAAAATTGAGCAATAACAATTCACTTTATAACAACATATATAAATCCATACATTCGACATGTAATTATCCATCTCTTTCTAAAACATGCATAATCACAATAAAAAGAAATAGATTCACGTATATATACGTTAATTAATTAAAGGGTACAACCAGGCTCTGATACCAATTGTAGGGAAAAATTAACTAAAACCGCAGCGGAAGGCGAAAAGTAGATGGGTTTTGGGTTACCTAGTCATGAAACAATGAAAACCCATGCTCAAATGATGTGGAATGATGCAAGAATGAGATGGGTTTTGGGTTTGGAGAGTTAATGAAGCTCAAGGAATCTTTCTCTCTCAAGACTCTCTCTTTCTCTCTCTAGGGTTTCTGTAAATTTAGGAGAGTTGGGGAAGAAGAAGAGAAAGAGGGGTTTTTAAAGGTGGGAAAAACGGGCTGACTCCGAAAGACCAAAATGTCCCGTTTTTGGTGCCAGGCGACATGAGAGGCTACATGGGTTTTGGGTTTGGAGAGTTAATGAAGCTCAATGAAGCTTTCTCTCTCAAGACTCTCTCTTTCTCTCTCTAGGGTTTCTTTAAATTTTGGAGAGTTAGGGAAGAAGAAGAGAAAGAGGGGTTTTTAAAGGTGGGAAAAATGGGTTGACTCAGAAAAACCAAAATGTCCCGTTTTTGGTGCCAGGCGACATGAGAGGCTACATGAAGTTGCCTATGAGAGGCTACATGAAGTCGCCTACCATGTCGCCTAACGTTTTGGAGAAGAAAAACATGTCTGAGGCGACATGCACAAGTGGCCTTGCATGTTGCCTAACACACTGGACATCACACCAGCTCCAGAAACAAGCGACCCAAAACATGACCAAACGACATCGAAACCTTTCATATGATATACAGTTGGAAAGGTATGGAAGTCTAATATATACTCCAATTTACAGAATGAGGTTTTGATGTCTGTAGAAATTGTTATGGTCATTTAAGTGACCAAAGGTCAAAATCGGATAATAGCAGAGATGCTCTGTTTCAGTGGTCTTTTGGAGACTTCAAAACCAAACCAAACAGTTATAAGATATTACGAATAATATACCGTTAGAAAGGTATGGAAGTCTACTTTCAACTCCAATTAACAAAACAAGATTTTGATAAACGTAGAAAGATTTATGGTCAAAAGAGTGACCAAAGGTCAGAATTGGTCAATAACAAAATTCCCACAATCATGGTATAAAACCATGTAACCAAATAACAATCCAAGAGAGCATAAATGAAACCTCTCTATGGTCACAAATCACGCTAAGACTCAAGAAAACTTATGTCCAAGCGTGGACACAACACAAGCACACCATCGTGCGAGTGAGGACGTTTCCAAACACACAACGGAAAATGTAAAACAAAACAACCACACGTAAAGACAAACAAAGACGTGCTCGTGTGAGTTGTGTAACGGATGCACACATATACACAATAAAGAACACAAATGCAAGATGAACAAAGCATGCATGAAGTGTGTGTGTGCACCTAAACTCTTCAAGAGACAAAATCAAGTGAGTATACCTTTTGCTCTTGAAGTCATAGAGATGCTTGGAAGCTTCCCGACAAGGACCTAAGCTACCCATTACACAATCATCCCCAATTTGGTATGTCATGAAATAAGCCAATCACAAAATAAAGGTTCTTACAATCTCCCCCTTTGGCTATTTCATGACAAAATACCACTCACAATAAATTCCTCACAAAACAAAACAAAGCTATTGTCCATGAGATTAATTCTACATTACTAATGAGATTCCTAGAATCTAAAACTTCAATATCTTCTATCTCCTTGTAGAATCATCAATGTACCTACACACAATAGCAAGAAGCACTTTCCAAGAACAAGTGCAAGTGAGGTGAACAAATAAAAACAAGCATTGCACTCAATAACAAATAAAGCAATACAAATTAATGCATGTGCAATGCTCCCCCTAAAAGGTTACTCTCCCTCATGATTTCTCTCCCAAAGCATAAACAATACTCTCCCTATATCTCTCAAGACTTCTCCCCCTTTTTGTCATGAGATAGGCAAAGGAGCTCCCCCTATCGGGTTGCTTTAGCAAAGAGAGCTATTCACACAAATACATTGCATAATCATATACACAAACTTTATGCAACTTAAATAATTGAGTGAGATTCAAGGAGTTTTATTTAAAAGAAAAAAAATGTGTGAAATTGTTGCTTTGCTTGCAAGACATATAGCATTCAAGTTCAAGCAATGGTATTTGGCAAAGCAAACATCAAAAGGGTTTCCAAAGGAATTCAAACCAATTTGTACCCTTTTGTCATAAGTAAACAAGATATAGTTTTTCAAAAGAATTTCAATTTTAAAGAGAGCAACTATATCAAACTTTATAAGCAAAACAAGACATGAGTGACTTTTGCACCTTTTTTGATTTTTCCGGGTAGGATACTCGTATGATAGTAGCCTTGTTCAACTAATAAAGAGAGAGAGAAGACTAAATTTGGATGAGACATCCTTATTTATTGCATGGATACTAGATCCTTATTGGGTTTAGTCTTCTCACTTGCTTTCACATATATTTTGCACTAAAGCAATTAAAAACATTTCATGCATATCATTTTAAGCATGTCATTAAAAGTTCTCATGTCATAGAGATAAATTATTGGTCATTCAAATGTACTTTCCCAATCAAATCTCCTAGTCCAAAAATGCATGTTTGAACATAAATATGACATGGATTGCAAGTAAAGCAATGTTGCACACTTATTAAGAAAATAACATATAAGCTTATATGTGCAACCAATCATCTCAAGCAATTATAAAAGATCATAAAATTAATCAACTTTTTGCATATAGCAAATCATGCAAGTTCGCTCTCTTCGCTTGAGCTCCCCAAATGGGGTAAATTTCAACCAAGTCATTTGGAGACATGAGCTCCTATAGACCTACCAAGTCCAATGGACCTAGTTGCATCTACGGGAGTCACATGGGCACTAAGGCAAGCGGGTTCATTCTTTCTAACCCACCTAGGTTCCACTTTCATATTTTTAGTGGTCATAGACATGTTTCTAGGTTCCCTAGGTTTATGCAAACTTGCCCTATGTTTCAACCATTTTTCTTTCATGCTCTCTAACCTACACCTCTCAATATATTTAAAGCAGTTTGGTCTTAAGTGACCAATCATACCACAATAATGACAAGTAGGTATAAAATAAAAGTTTATACCATTACATTGAGATCTCATCGAGGCATCGCCATGTTGATGAGGTTGTCTTTGATGATGCACCGGTTGGCATATCCTTAGAACTTGAGCCGATTGGTGATGCCTTTGTGGTTGAGCTTGTTGAGGTTGTTGAGCCGGTTGAATTTGCCTATTTTGTTAGTCATGTTTCTTATGATCACATCCTTTCTTCATAATTGGCTTGTTGGAAGAGGTGATTGACTTCTTAAGGACTTGTCCTTTCTTCTTGGATCGCCTAGGCTTTGGTTGAGTTGCCAAGGCTTGTGTGGACTTTCCTTGAGTGGAAGATTGCTTGCATGAAGCTTTGCCCTTGCGTTGAGCTTAAGGTTGTTTAACCTTGGCCTTCTTTAATTTTTCAAGGCACTTATTCTCTCTTTCCTTGACAATCTTCAAGGATTTTTCTTTGTTGGCAAGCTCTTATTTCATGGCCTTCATCCATTGGTGGCAATATTCAATCTCCTTCTCATACTTGGACACATCAATCTTGTCCATCATCAATGAGTCATCAATGGAGGTATTCATCGAATGTTGAGATGGAGGAGACAACATAGGAATACATTCCTTCACAAAAGTTGTCTTGTCCGAAGATGGCGTGGGCTCATCATCTACAAAGCCATGTCCTCTCTTGTCATTTGGATTCTTTCCAATACCCAACATATGGTCAATCTTTTCCGAAATTGAAGTCACCTTAGCAAGTGTATCTCTTGCCTCTTCAAGTTCCTTCTCCATCATCACTTCATTCACTTTAACAAGTGACACTTCTTCATCTAACTGAGTCACTTTAGTTCTTAGTTGATGATTTTCTTTCATCAACCTTAGAACTTCATCCTTTTTCTCCTCCAAACATTTTTGAAGGTAGTCAATGAACTCTTGGTTGTCCACCACATTTTCACAAGATTTCCCGGAGCATGAACTCCCATGTTCGAAGCATCTACCACTAATGGATTCGTGACTCATATCATCATCACTTGCTTCTCTCAAGTTTGCTCCACTTCGGTTTCCAAACTCCAAGTCACCAATATTGAAATCTTCAAGTGACACACATTTAGTGATGGCTTATGTTTCTTCATGGTAGGAAACCGGAAATGCGAAGTAGTTGTTTTCACCCTCAACCAAGCTTGTGGAACTTTCTTCAACTACTTCAACTTCGCTATCATTCCAAGTAGCGATCATATTTAAACCTCCCTTCTTGAACTTCAAGTTACCACACTTGGAGGCATTGTGGCCAATTCCACCACACTCAAGGAATTGACCATCTATCCTTGAGGATTTTACCTTACTTGCTTCATTAATCTTTAGTAAGGTCAACTTCTTCTTGTGAGATTTTGTGAATCTCCTAAATCTCTCAACCATAAGAGTCATCTCCTCATTGGAGTCATATATCTTCCTCTCAACTTTAGAGGTCAAATCACCCTCTATCATCTCAATGCCACTCATAGTGTTTAGGGAATGGGATGAATGCACATGAATGCAACAAGCAAAATGCACACAAATGCAAGACACACAATCACGAGCAAGGATCACCTAAGTATGTCTAGGAACCCGCTCTGATACCAATTGAAAATACTACTCAAACGTGTGTCTAAACAACCTAGAGGGGGGGGGGGTGAATGTGTTGTTAATCCGTTATTACCAACTTTTTCGATTAGTCAAAATTAATTACAATTAACCTAAACAATCAAACAATAAAAATCAAGTAAAGTGTGGAAATATAAAGAACACTTGATTTTTACCTGGAAAACCTCTAAACGGGAATAACCACGGGACTAGCCATGCTAGCCACTTGAGCCACATAAATTAACTATATGAAAAGAAAGTTACACCCTCAAGTGATACTCAGACTCTCATTCTCCATAACCTCAAGCTATGGACACTACCACTCGCCACTCTTGGTTCAATCCCTAGTGATATCCCCCGATTCACTACTCTTGGCTTGAGCACCTCCCAATCTACCCAACGGGCCTTTTACAGTGGCTCTTGGCAACCAATGGTTGCCAATCAACCTTTGGTTGCAAGACTTCAATGCTTGTGCAACTTCACCCCGAACCCACAAGACATTGACTCAAGAAGAGTATAAAAGTCTAAGTGAATGTGAGACAATATGCTCTAATGCAATAATGTGTAAGACCACACACAAAATGCTTAACTAGATGTTATAATGCAATTTAACAACCTAGTTATCAAACAATGCCTACATGCCCATACATAAGGACTCAATTAGATGCAAAGGGATTCTAGCAACCTAATTGTCAAACAAGTCCAACCAACACAAGTTGTCACAATAAATAACAAGGGCAATAAATGTGCAATCAAGAAATGCAATCAATGAGGCATAAACAACAATGTCTAAATGCAAAATAGAAGGGCAATGTGGTCCCAAATTCTAGCTATCAATAAGAAACTCAATTAGTTGTGTAGAGATTTTCCAACAACCTAGTTGTCAATAAATCCACATGAATATTCAATAAAGCTTGACTAGATAAATAAACATTAATCTATCAACCTAATCATCAACCAATATCACAAGAATGTTCTAGGGTTAGCTATTTAAGGAAAATTAACCTAATCATGTAAGCTATCACAAACAAACCCAATCATGCAGTTTAGACTCATAAATATATGCAATAAAGTGAGTCAAGGTATTTAATCAAGCAATAAATACCTAATCTAGAGTAATAAAATAATAAATGATATTCAAGGAAGTTCTTGCTTACCTAGTCATGAACCAATGAAGACCCATGCTCAAATGATATGGAATGATGCAAGAATGAGATGGGTTTTGGGTTTGGAGAGTCAAGGAACAAAGCTTGAAGCTTTCTCTCTCTAGGGGAGCTCTTTCTCTCACTAGGAATGTAAATTTCAGAGCTTTAGGTCTGATTGGGGAAGAAGATGATGTATTTATATGATCCAAGTGAAGCCACGTCATTTTGGATAAGGATAAACTGATTTCTGGCGTCAAAAGGCCACTTGTCAGGCGACATGCACAAGTGGCCTTGCATGTCGCCTAACACACTGGATAGCACAACAGCTCTGGTTTCGAGTGACCCAAAACAAAATCAAACGATATCGAAACCGTTCAAATAATATACCGTTGGAAAGGTATGGAAGTCTACTTTCTACTCCTGTTTAGAGAAGGAGGTTTTGATAATTTTATAAAGCGTTATGATCAAAAGAGTGACCAAAGGTCAGATTCGGACAAAAATAGAGTTGCCCTGTTTTAGTGGTCAGTTTGGAGATTTCAAAACCAATCCAAACGGTCATGAAATATTACGAATAATATACCGTTGGAAAGGTATGGGTGTCTAGTTTATCCAACAATTTTCAAAAATCATTTTGGATCTTTGCAAAAATGGTTATGGTCACAAAATCATACAAAGGTCAGTTTTGAAAAACATTTAAAACATTGAAAATCACTCTTTTGAAACTAGACACTTTACTCCAAACAACCAAACAAAAACTAACACATAACCAAGAGAAGAATGAGACCTTCTTAAATGGTCAACCATCTCACTAAGACATGCACACCATCGTGCAAGCGCGGACGTTTCCGATCACACAAACAGAAACGAATTACACCACACAAAACCACACTTAGATCTAACAATGCGGTGCAAGTGTGAAATGTGTAATGGATGCACACATATAAACAATTAGAACACAAATGCAAGATGAACAAAGCATGCATGAAGTGTGTGTGTGCACCTAAACTCTTCAAGAGACAAAGTCAAGTGAGTATACCTTTTGCTCTTGAAGTCATGGAGATGTTTGGAAGCTTGCCGACACGGACCTAAGCTACCCATTACACAATCATCCTCAATGTGGTGTGGTTTGTCATGAAATAAGCCAATCATAAAATCAAGGTCCTTACAAACATCGATTGGGAACTAGGTCTAGATAAGATTGGATATGTGTTCAGATTGCCGCTAATGCCACGGGTCCAAAGGGTCTATTCTTTTTGCATAGAAATATCTCTCACTCGTTAGACACAGAAATAACAGAACCTAATCATAAAAGAGTAAAATTATCAAAAGATTAAACGTACCTTTGGCATTTACGCCTAGGTCACATTAACCTGAATAGGATTAAAAGATTGGTATGTGACGGACCTTTAAGTGACTTAAAGGTTGATGATCTACCAACTTGTGAATCTTGTTTGGAAGGTAAGATGACCAAAAGGACGTTCAATAACAAAGGTGCAAGAGCCACTGAATGTTTAGGACTAATACACACTGATGTATGTGGTCCTATGAGCATTCAAGCTAGAGGTGGATATGAGTACTTCATCACCTTCACAGATGATTACTCAAGATTTGGTTATGTGTATCTCATGAGACATAAGTCGGATGCTGTTTACATGTTCAAAGCATTCAAAGCTGAAGTAGAAAATCAGCTTGAGAAACATATAAAAATCTTGAGATCTGATCGTGGTGGAGAATATCTATTTGGAGAGTTTCAGCAATATCTTATTGATAATGGGATAGTTTCTCAGTTTTCTACACCAGGTACACCTCAACAAAATGGGGTAGCAGAAAGGAGAAATAGAACTCTTTTAGAGATAGTTAGGTTAATGTTGAGTTATTCAACACTTCCTATTTCTTTTTGGGGATATGCTCTACAAACAGCAATATACATTCTAAACGATGTACCATCTAAATCTGTCCCTGAAACCCCACATGAATTATGGACTGGGTGAAAACCTAGTTTAAAACACATGAGGATATTTGGTTGTCCTGCACATGTGTTGAAAGGAAAGACAGAAAAGATGGAGTCCCGTTCAGAAACATGTATATTTGTGGGGTATCCAAAAGGAACTAAAGGATATTATTTCTATAGTCCTAATGATCTGAAAGTATTTCTTTCAACAAATGCTTCATTTCTAGAAAAGAACTATATGAATAATTTTGTGCCCAAAAGTAGAATTGTCCTGAATGAAATGTCAGGAGATACAATTCCACAAGAGGTTTCACAACCTAGCCCAATTGTAAGTTCCACTCCAACACAAAATCAACAACCTACCATTCCTCGTCGTAGTGGTAGGGTTATAACACAACCCGAAAGATACATTGGTCTAGAAGAATCTGTGGAGAATCTCCCGGACGACGATGATCCCTACACGTACAAGGAAGCAATGAAGGATGTTGATTGTCGTCATTGGCAAAAGGCAATGCAATCTGAGATTGAATCGATGTTCAATAACAAAGTCTGGTCCCTTGTAGACTTGCCTAAAGGGATAAAACCCATTGAGTGTAAGTGGGTATACAAGAGGAAAAGAGGTATGGATGGTAAGGTGGAAACCTTTAAAGCTAGACTGGTAGCTAAAGGTTATACACAGAAAGAAGGTATCGATTACGAGGAAACCTTCTCTCATGTGGCCATGCTTAAATCCATTAGGATACTCTTATCCATTGCAGCAACTCTAGACCTAGAGATTTAGCAAATGGACGTCAAGACAGCTTTCCTTAATGGAAGTCTTGATGAGAGCATCTACATGATGCAACTAGAAGGATTCATTGAAAAGAGCCAAGAGGAAAGAGTATGCAAATTTCAAAAGTCCATATATGGACTGAAGCAAGCATCCAGATCCTGGAACATAAGGTTCGATCAAGCTGTGAAAGGTTTTGGATTTATTCAAAACCCTGACGAACCTTGTGTATACAAAAGGATTAAAGGCGACAAGTTGGTTTTCCTCATTCTTTATGTTGATGATATACTACTCATTGGAAACGATGTAGGTGTATTGACATCAGTAAAAGAATGGTTAGCAAAACAATTTGATATGAAAAACTTAGGAGAAGCAAATTATATTCTTGGTATCCAAGTAATAAGGGATAGAAATAATAGAACGATTGCATTATCCCAAGATTCATACATTGATAAAATCTTGTCTAGATTTTCCATGCAAGATTCCAAGAAAGGTATGTTACCTTTTAGACATGGAATCAAACTTTCTAAGGAACATGTTCCCAAGAATGAGCATGAAGAGCAATTCATGAGTAGAGTTCCATATGCCTCGGCAGTTGGAAGTCTCATGTATGCAATGCTCTGTACTAGACTAGATATTTGTTTTGCTGTTGGCATAGTTAGCAGGTTTCAATCGAAACCTGGTCCTGATCATTGGACGGCAGTCAAGCATATTTTCAAGTATCTTAAAAGAACTAGAGATTATATGCTTGTATACTCTGGAGGGGATTTAATTCCCGTTGGGTATACAGATTCTGATTTCCAGTCAGATTCTGACTCCAGAAAATCTACATCAGGATCTGTGTTTACCATTGGAGGAGGAGCAGTCATATGGAGGAGTATCAAGCAATCTTGTATTGCTGATTCCACCATGGAAGCTGAGTATGTTGCTGCATGCGAAGCTGCAAAAGAGGCTGTTTGGCTCCGCCAATTCTTGATTGACTTGGAAGTGGTTCCTAATGAGAATAAGCAGATCACTATACACTGTGACAACAGTGGAGTGGTGGCTAATTCGAGAGAACCAAGAAGTCATAAGAGAGGTAAACACATAGAAAGGAAATATCACCTTTTAAGGGAAATTGTTCATAGGGGAGACGTGACGATCACCAAAATCGCGTCAGCAGAAAATCTAGCGGATCCTTTCACACAGGCTCTACCTCAGAAGAGTTTTGATGGGCACCTAGAGAATATGGGAAATAGAGATATGACACACTTGCTATAGCGCAAGTGGGAGATTGTTAGGATTATGCTCAATAGCAAGAGTATAATATTGTAATTGACAATCTTTTCATATTAATAAAGTGTTTTCTGATTCTTACAAATACTTATAGCATTTATTATTATAATTGTCAAGGTAAATAATCATAAGGTCAAAAGACTACGAGATATGAAGAATTGTTCATACATCCAGATATGTGTGAGGTAGACACAATTCTTTAGTTAGTCTTGAATAACGTTCACAACTTAAGTTAAAGGTTGGGCACCTCTATCTTGATAAAGTTGTAGAATTCTTTTACAAGCATTTGAGTGGGATCAAATGAATTATGATGAGTCTAAAATCATCGAAAGGTTTCCGAGTAAAATAATCTAGTGCACTGGGTGCATTGAACAGGATCATAATGAAATACTTTATCTAGAACTGTCACTAGATTTAAGTCTTTTCATTATTAGGACAATCGGAGAGTCGATCTTAATCCTGAGATAAATGATGGACTTATGGTTGCAAGTGTTATCATTAGAGCTATCAATGAGTACGATTATATAGCATAGTCTATCCTCGATAGAGGACTTCATTTATAGATATGGACATCGTGGCTCCATTTATTAAATGAGAGTATAATATCATCATATGGATGTTTTGAGGTATTGGATATTAAATCTCAACGTTGAGTTTTCAATAATGATTATTGAAGACATGGCTTCTGGACAAGTCAAAATATCCAAGTTCAAAATGTGGTCATATGAGGAAATATGGTAACTTGGAGAGCTATAGGCGGTCTATGAGCTCTTGGAAATTACTGATATTATTTACGAGGATACACCATCTCCTATAAGATTGTCTAGGGTATGAATGAGAAACATCTCCTTATTCTATCTTTATTTAAGAGTTCAATTTTAGCTCTTTAGTGGAATGGGTTAAAATTAATAGATCGAACCTAAGTGAATCATTTGTTGATTGTGATTAGGTTATGTCTATTGAAGCTTAAATTTAGATAGCCCGCCAAGATCCACAATCCACACGTACTTGCATGGATCACTTGATATATTCTACCGGACCAATTTATGGGTCCATCTAGAATTGCATTTAATATATTAAGAATATAATATGTCTATTATTTATTTAATGGACTGCTCTATTATATTAATATATTAAAAGGAGACATGTGGGCTTGTTTCTTTTAGTAAGAATAAGTCTTGTTCACATGTGGGCTTTTATTTAATGTCTAATGGATTAAATAAAATAAGAAAAATAATATTAGGCCCATATATATATGGTATGGGCGGCAAGGCTAATAAAATAGCCCAAGATATTATTTTATTTTATTGTTGTTAATAGCCAAAATTGGCTAAGGACCAAAGGAAAATTTTCCACCTCCTAGACCTTGTTCCATACCCATGAGTTTCATCGGGAGATCTCAATATCCAGAGCCAAGCTACGATACCACCCCAGGAACAAGGGCGGGCTCCGGAAACATCTGGGATAGAGCCCGAAACGATTAGATTTAGCCCGCATCACCAAAACTAGAAGCTCCCCGAAGTCAAGATCATCTCGCAAATGCTCAAGAAACTAGTCTGTACCTCGATTGACACAGAAGAATGTCCTTAGAAGGCCGCGAGGTCAGTCGAGGCCACACCTAGCTTCGAAAAAGTCAAGGGAAGCCAGATCTGGCTCCAAGCTGGATGAAACTTCTCGGACATCAAGGTCGAAATACTAATCAACCTCCCTGATTGATACACCACACCATATCATCACTTCCCACGACCTCTATAAGGATCATACGTGGAAACGTTACCTACATGCATAACAAGTAACAAATAAGCATCATACCTGGAAACGTTATCTACATGTAGAACAAGTAATAAAATCCAAAAAGGAAACAAATTGATCTCCACCACGATACTCTCAATTCGGGCGTCAATCCAAAAGTCAATGATATTAACGCAAGAAATCCCACCCGATAAGGAAGAGACTGAGACAATCACTGAGACAATCAAGGGAGAATTAATCTGTTAACCTACAAACCATGTATAAATAGAAAAGAAAAGAAAGGAAAAGAGGAGACTACTATTCGACAGGCATACGACTAACAATCGACCATTTCCTAGAGAGATTTGAGAGGAAAGAAAGAAGAATCTTTGTATTCGTATACCATGCATGTTAAATAAAGACATTCTTGCTTACTTGTCACTTTATAAATCATTGTTACATATATAAAGAATTTTGGCCACCACCTATATGGTAGTGGTCTCGAGGGCGTTAACTGAGATTTCTCATCCTGAGAAAAATTTCCGTTAACACTTTCTGGCGCCGTCTGTGGGAAAAAACTTCCTACACCCAATTAACCAATCGTTTGCATCTATACTTTCATTGTTTTACAGGAACTATGAGGCTCCGCTTCTCCCAAGGCCAACATAGAGTCCCGGAGCAATCTCCGGCGAGGCCAACCTGAAAAGCCCCAGGAAGGGGGAGAAAGTCTGGATATAGTAATCAAGCTCCGATCCAGACAACCAATACGCGGGCTACTAGCCACCCCATAGTGAGCCAGGCGGCGCTCGACCAACAAGCGGCGGCCTTCATAGAATCCATCCGCGTCCGCCTCCTTGCTGAATGCATCACAATCCAGCCAACCAACCTGAATGATCAGGGAGAGCCGAGCAGGCTCGGAGCTAGACCACCTGCTTTCGATCGCCTAGGACCTCCTCCTTTAGAGCCGGCTCGAGATAGATCAGGGCCCCAACGTTCGATCCGGGATAGGCTGGGACCCATGCCCCCAGCACCGAAAAGACTTTCACAATATCAACCCCGGCTGGTTAAGTCTACCGCAGATGTTTTTACCCGGAAGCCACGAGGGCTATCTCATCCAACTATATCTAGGAGAACTACCCGGGCCCTAGAGGAGGAAAGTAGACAAACTCCCCGAATGGATCATGTCCAGGAGGAGGACCGGATAGAAATTGCCAGTTCATAAGAAAGATTCGACAGTGAGGAATCTGAGGTTAACTCGAAGAGACCCAGGAACAAGCGACTGAGGGATCAGCTGGCAAAGCTACAAAAAGAGGTCCAGCAGATAAGGGAGGGAAAGAATAAGGAGGACAAAAAGAATCCCCTGAGCGAGATGAACGCTCCCTTCACTAGGAGGATCCGAGAAGCAGAGCTCCCCCTAAAATTTAAAATGCCAGCAGATAAGTTCTCTAGAACGGAAGATCCTCTAAGCCATCTAGAGAGCTTCGTTCAACAGATGGAAGTCCAGAACACTACCAAAGCAGCTATGTGCAGAATGTGTCCAACAACCTTGACCGACTATGCGAAAACTTGGTTCAGGAAACTGCCCGTTGGTAGCATGGATTCTGTGCAACCTCATGATGATCCTATGGTCATCACGATACAGACCGCCAACTGTTTGGTCCATCGCGTGCTCGTGGATACGGGTAGCAGTGTAGATATCCTCTTCAAAGATACCCTGGAAAAACTGAACCTGAAGCAACATTGCTACAACAGCTGTACCACTCCACTTTACGATTCCAATAGGGACTCGATCATACCAGTGGGGTCAATGATCCTCCCAGTAATCATCGGGGTCACCCCGCTCCAACAGAATGTAATGACTGACTTTATTGCGGTGGACACCCCATCGGCCTACAACGCCATCTTAGGGAGACCTTTTCTGTCCTCCTTGAAGGGAGTCTTGTCCATATACCACAACGTCTTGAAATTCCCGGTTGGAACCAAGGTAGGAGAGGTACGCGGAGACTAGCAGGCAACCAGGAAATGTTACGCAGTATCTGCCAATCCTACAGCCTTAGCGAAGCAGTGTGTACAGGTGACAGTAATCCAGGAAGACATGGATACATCCTGGATAATCCAGGAGGAGAAGGAGCCCGTAGAACACCCTAGGCATCTGGAGGATGAACCTATCATGCCCTACAAGGAAGAACGAAGTAAGGAATGGGCCAGCGGGCAGCCCGTGGACAAACTAGAAGAGATATCCGTCAGGAATGACGATCCCTCCAAGGTCGTCAGGGTCGGAGCCACCCTCGATCCAGAAGTAAAAAGAGGACTGATTGATCTTCTTAGGGAATTCAGCGACATCTTCGCCTGGAACCATAATGAAATGCCTGGAATCCCGGCATCGTTGGCCACTCACCAGCTAGCAGTAGATCCAACAGTCATACCCGTCAAGCAGAAGAGGCGTCATTTCAACACTGATAGGAACGCGGCGGTGCAGGAAGAGGTTGATAAATTGATCAAAGAGGGGTTCGTCAGAGAGGTACGTTACCCCGAATGGATCGCCAACGTGGTCATGGTCACGAAGGTGAATGGAAAATGGCGTATGTGTGTCGACTACACCGACCTCAACCGGGCTTGTCCGAAAGACAGTTTTCCTTTGCCAAAGATCGACCAGTTGGTTGACTTCACATCCGGAAATAAACTTTTAAGTTTTATGGACGCATTCTCATGATACAACCAAATTAAAATGCACCCAGCTGACCAAGATAAAACCAGTTTCATTACTGGGCAGGGCTTATACTGCTACAAGGTGATGCCGTTTGGTTTGAAGAATGCAGGAGCCACATACCAGTGGCTGGTTAACAAACTGTTCAAGCCCGAGATAGGAAGAACGATGGAAGTATATATCGACGACATGATCACGAAATCCCCAACCACAAAGGGACATCAGGAAGACTTTCGTAAAACCTTCCTCATACTAAGGGAAAACCAAATGCGTTTGAACCCCTCCAAATGTGCTTTTGGGGTAACGGCAGGAAAGTTTCTGGGCTTCATGGTTCATGAGAGAGGTATAGAAGCCAACCTAGAAAATATCAAGGCTATCTTGGACCTGGAATCCCCGACCTCGCTCAAGCAAGTACAGATTCTGACTGGACGGGTGGCAGCACTCAACAGGTTTATCTCTAGCTCCACCGATAAATGTCTCCCTTTCTTCAAGGCCATCAAACAAGGAAAGAACATGAAATGGAGCCAGGAAAGCGAGCAGGCGTTTCAAGCTTTAAAGGAGTACCTAACAAGCCCCCCTTTGTTAGTCAAGCCGGTTCTCGAAGATGAATTGCAAATTTACCTGGCCGTATCAGAAACTGCAGTAAGCGGGGCTTTGGCCAAGGATTATAGCGACGGTTTTCAAAGACCCATATACTATGTGAGTCATGCCTTGACCAAATCAGAAAGGACCTACGGTATCATGGAGAAGCTCGCTTATGCTCTGGTAATCTCAGCGAGGAAACTCCGTCCCTATTTTCAAGCTCACACAATAGCAGTGGTGACAGACCAACCCCTCCGTCAATTCTTGCAAAGACCATATGTGTCAGGAAGGCTAGTTTTATGGGCAGTAGAGCTCACTCAGTTCGACTTAAAGTATAAGCCCCAGACTACGATTAAGGCACAGGCTTTAGCCGACTTTGTGGCAGAATTCTCAGCGATCCCAGATCCAGTTGATCCCTCAGTATCAAACGAGGTCCCTGAGAAGATATCCGAGGTCAAAAATTGGCCGGAGGGCTGCAAGCCATGGATCCTCTTTTCAGACGGAGCATCCGGACGAGCTGGGGGAGGAGCTGGCATAGTTTTGATAGATCCGAAGGGGACTGAATTCTGTCACTGTTTCAGATTTGAATTTAAAGCTACCAACAACGAAGCGGAATATGAAGCCCTCCTAGCCGGGATGAAGGTAGCCGTCGAACTAAAGGCCGACTACCTGCAGATCAAGAGCGATTCGTTGCTTGTTGTAAACCAGGTGACTGGGGTCTACCAGGCAAAGGGAGATAATATGGTTGTCTACTTAAATCTAGCTCGGCTGCTGAAAAGCAAATTTAAGGGACTCAAGATCGATCAGGTGCCTCGACACCAAAACCATCGCGCAGATGTTCTGGGTAAAATAGCGGCGAACGGAGGCCAATCCCTACCAAGGGGAATTCCCCTCTAAGTAATCACCCAGCCAAGCATAGCCACAAATGGAGAAATTTGTTCCCTGGATCGCCTACCTTGCTGGATGGACCCAATTGTCACCTATCTCCTTGAAGGAGAGCTTCCTAAAGAGCCCGACCAAGCCCGAAGAGTTAAGAAACTCTTAGTTTGATACTGTATGGTGGACGGATACCTCTACAGGAGGGGCAGATCCCTCCCCTTACTTAGGTGCTTGCATCCGGATGATGCTAAGTGGGCATTGAGAGAGGTCCACTCTGGGGACTGTGGGAACAACATAGGTGGGGAAGCTCTAGCCTATCAGGTGCTTCGTATGGGGTACTACTGGCCGACCATCCATCAAGATGCAAAGAGTTTTGTACAATCCTGCGAACATTGTCAAAGAACCTCAAACTTGAGCCACCAGCCACCCGAGCGACTGTTGTCCCTCAGCTCACCTTACCCCTTTGCCATGTGGGGAATCGACCTAATTGGGCCACTTCCCACCGCTCATGGACAGATGAAACATGCTATCGTGGCTATCGACTACTTCACAAGATGGGTCGAGGCAGGACCTCTTGCTCGAATATCAGAAAAGAATACAACCAAGTTCATCAAGACTAACGTGGTATGTAGGTTCGGGACCCCTCTCATCATTGTAGCTGACCTAGGAAATCAATTCAACAATGCCCGATTCAAAGACTTCTGTAAGGGATTGGGGATCGACCTCAGGCTCGCTTCAGTGGGTCATCCCCAGACTAACGGGCTGGTAGAATCCACCAACAAGACAATCAAGAAACTTCTGAAAAAGAAGCTTCAGCAGAGGAAAGGTAAATGGGCCGAAGAACTACCAGAAGTCCTTTGAGCATACCGGACTACAAAAAGAACAGCTACTGGAGAAACACCTTACTCTTTGGCCTTCGGGTTGAAGCAGTCCTCCCCATCGAGCATAAATTGACCTCGTTCAGGGTACATCACTTTGAGCCCGAAAGTAACGAAGTCAAGCTCCGAGCTAGTCTAGACCTCTTAGAAGAAAAGCAAGACCGGGTAGCAGAGAAAGTAGCGATCTACCAGAGCAGGATCGCTAGATACTTCAACCAAAAGGTTAGAGCCCGAAAATTCAAGGAAGGGGATCTGGTACTTAGGAAAGTAACACTGAATACTCGTAAAAGGTCGGATGGGGTCTTAAGTCCAAATTGGGAAGGGCCATATTTGATAAAGCTAGTTGTTCGCAATAGAGCTTATAAACTCAAAGACATGGATGGACGACCCATCAACCACACTTGGAATGCAGATCATTTGAAGAAATTCTACCATTGAAAAGAGTTCTCAAGCAGACTATCCCCACTTAGTTTCCATTACAGGTCCTAATAAAGATGTATTACATCTCAATCATCAATAAAGTAATTTTCCTTTTCTCTTCCATCTTTGTCTCCAACTATGTTCAACGTTAGTGACTATACCCTTGTATGGGAATTCGACATAAACCTCTCAAGACCAGGAAATAGCACGATAGCCCTCCTGATGCCTTGGTCGGGCTACCACCCCCAAGAAGGATCTGAGTGTAAGAGCATAGTTGCCCTCCAGATCTCGAGACCAGGAAATAGCTCGATAGCCCTCCTGATGACTTGGTCGGGCTACCAACCCCAAGAAGGATCTGAGTATAAGAGAATAGTTGCCCTCCAGATCTCGAGACCAGGAAATAGCTCGATAGCCCTCCTGATGCCTTGGTCGGGCTACCACCCCCAAGAAAGATCTGAGTGTAAGAGCATAGTTGCCCTCCAGATCTCGAGACCAGGAAATAGCTCGATAGCCCTCCTAATGCCTTGGTCGGGCTACTACCCCCAAGAAGGATCTGAGTGTAAGAGCATAGTTGCCCTCCAGATCTCGAGACCAGGAAATAGCTCGATAGCCCTCCTGATGCCTTGGTCGGGCTACCACCCCCAAGAAGGATCTGAGTGTAAGAGCATAGTTGCCCTCCAGATCTCGAGACCAGGAAATAGCTCGATAGCCCTCCTGATGCCTTGGTCGGGCTACCACTCCCAAGAAGGATCTAAGTGTAAGAGCATAGTTGCCCTCCAGATCTCGAGACCAGGAAATAGCTCGATAGCCCTCCTGATGCCTTGGTCGGGCTACCACCCCCAAGAAAGATCTGATTGTAAGAGCATAGTTGCCCTCCAGATCTCAAAGACTAGGAAATAGCTAAATAGCCCTCCTAATGTCTTGGTTGGGTTATCACCCCATAAAAGAAAATAATATATATATATATATATGTGTATATATATAAACAGATATATATATATATATATATAATGTTTGCTTTCGTGTGCAGGGTCAAAATCACCATAATTCCCTACACGAATCTTAATTGCTGCTACAGATGCTACTCTGGATACCATTCAAGACCAAAAACAGAATAAAGTTCTCAAAAAGGCGCTTAGATTTATCATTAAGGGAAAGGGGAGCCTATCCCCCGATAAGGCTACGTCCAAATGGGGAGACCAGCCCCCGAACTCGGGCTACAAAAAGAAGGAGAAGAAAAATGAAAGATTTATAATGGCAAAATGACAAAACAGGGTGCCCACCCCCTTCTCCGGGCAATCAAAAATGAGTCATCCGCTTCAAGCTTTGGGGCTCTCATGGCTCCCCTCCGCTGGCCCTCCTCCTTCCTGCTGATCCGCGGCATCAACCCCCTCTACAGGTAGCTGTCCATCTAGGTTATCCTCACCGACCGCTCTTCCATCTAGAGGCTCCATCGGATGATCAGCTGGATCTTCTTCCAATACTTCATTAATTACCTCCATAACCTTAGGAGGGACAGCCGCGTCAAGAAGGGCAGCCAAGGACCCCATCTGGCTCCTATCAACCTCCATCTCTGTTAAAGGGGGATCCTCAGATGGGCTCCTAACCTCTTCACCAGCTCCCGATTGGTCCTCCTTGGATCGAGAAGACATCACTTTGCTGGAAGACTCCCTAAGACTCGAGGTGATAAAGGGAGGAAGATGGAATGAGGGATCTGACTGAGTGGGCTGCTTCCCAGTTCCTGCTAGGCTAGAAGGGACCACCTTGTCGCCCTTAAGGGGAGATAACTCGGAAGCTTTGAGCATTATTTCCTGCCTGTCCCAGCCCGTAATAGCCAATAAATCAAAGGGATGAGGAAGAGCTTCCGCTTTCTGAAAGGAAGCATAAAAATACCCGTCACTGAAGGAGGTCTCTGTATCAGCTTGCAGCTTGGCCACCTGAGTAATCAGATACCGGTTCTCGAGGTCCAGCTTCTTAACCTCAGATCTCAGGGAATCCCACTGCCTAGCCCGCCGGAGAGATTGAAGACGCTTCTGATCGAAAGATTGCTTCATCCTCTCATGATCATAGCAAAGCTCGGCCATCTCGAGCTCAATTTTGCCCTGGCTGGAAGTCACCTCTTCCACTAAAGACCGAGCCTGCTTGAGCAGCTCCCCGGCCTTCTCGGCTTCAACCTCGGCTTTTGTAGCCCGATCATGGTGGAGGGCTACCTGCTGGCCCATCACGACATTAACCTTAAAGGCCTACAAATACAAAACCCGAGTTAGAAACTGAACGAATTAACAAAAATCGCGTGAAGGAAATACAATTACATCAGCTAAGATAGCAGACCCCTTGGTTATAAGGACGTCCACAGGCATAGAAGCCATCTTGGAGATCCCGCCACCCGGACAGGATGCTATGAACTGCTCCAGGACCTCATCCCGTCCTGTCGAGCTATGACTGAGGCCGGGAGCGGCTGGAAGAAGCCTTCACGACATCTTTCCCAAAAACCGCCGATGCTTTAGTTGTTGGAAGCGCAGCTAAATCAGGTGTTTGAGTTGAAGGGATAACGACTTTAGCGGCCATGACCGAGGGGGCAGAAACAGCTGGGCCAACAACCTGGGGAGCTTTGCCCAAAACCCGGAAAGCCTGCGAGGCCAGAGTGGCCATCTTGGACCCAGCCGGAGAGATAGACGAAGCCAGGGCAGGTTCGACACCAGAGGAGGGAAGAGAAGCTCCACCTTGAGGAGAGCATGAGACGTGACAGGTGGCCGGCTCCACGATAAAAACTGTAAATAAACAGATTAAAAAAGAAAATGTTAGAACCAAGCTAAGTAATAAGGCAAAGCAACACAAGGATACTTACGAGGAATAGCGTCTGAAATCCATAAATACTTGTTAACCCTACGAGGGTCAAAAGCTTCAACAGTAGAGAACTTCGGATTCAGATAATTCCGGGCTAGAATAGCCTTTAAGATGGCTTCGGACTCAGAAGGCAGGGAGTCCCGGTCCCAGGAGGGCTTGTCACTGAAAGCCGTAGGAACCTCGAATTCATGCCTTATAAATATAAGGTGATAAATTTCGGCCACTAAGAAGCTTGAGTGAGAGAGATTTTTGTTTGCTTTGAAAAATAAAAATCTTACTCAATACACATAGAATTTCGACCAAGAGAGAAAAAGAAAAATAAGTTCTCATTCGATAGTGCACTTGCAAGCCTTTAACATCAAAAGGTTTTGTGCACACTTTTGATTTAGGGTTACGCGAGTTCCAATCATATCAATTATGAATTCAAAAGTGACCAGAACTATTTTTCTAGGCTCTTGGTGTTTTGGGATTGAAGATCAGGATCAGAAGTTCCATACATCCATTCTCAGGTAAGCAATTCAAAGAAAAAAGGGAGACCACGCTCCTAGGTGATTCACGTACGTGCTAGGATTGAAGATCTTGCGGATTACCATTGACGTAAGTCAATCGGATCACGCGACAAGAGGTATTTAACTCTAACCGTATATTTGTGTTTAATTAATTAAAGGGTTAAGGTTCAAATCTTTAGAAATATTTTAAACTATACGAAAATCTACTTTTCGCCTTCCGCTGCGGTTTTAGTTAATTTTTCCCTACAGTTGATTCTCCTCTAACTTACCCTGTTAGGCTTCCAGCCAGTTCTGATCTTGATGCAGGGGTTGGTGTATCTGCTGGCTCTGATAGGACCCCGGTCGGGGTATCTGGATCACCGATTCCACCTCTTCCTACCTCGGCTAGGTCGCTCGAGGCTTTTCTAGCCAAAGTGGGGAGATATCTAGGTGCTTCCAGCCTGGTGCAAGATGCGTCACCCCTCAAACCAGTCAATGTTGTAGCTGCTATTGATGCTGGTGACTCAGCTTCTTCTGTTTCTCCCGTTATGGCAACTTGTCAGCCTAAACTGGTCAAGAAAAGTTTGGACCCTGCTATGGCGAAGCGGGTGGTACCTCGAGATAAAGCGCGATCGAGGTAAAAGGACAGCAGCCAGGATGAAGTTTTGGCCCACTTCGTTGCCTCTTGCCTAGGTGGGGGTCTAGACGCCATGGCCGCCATGCCCACTAAGCTTCTAATTAGAAAGGGATCTGCCCTTCCGGCTGAGGTAAGCTGTCTTACTTTAGTCTTCTGTACGGGTAAAAGGTTGAAAATATCCTGACAAGTGCTTTGTTATTGTCAGGCTTTTAAGTTCAATGTAGCCATGAGCCAACAGATCGGCTCCCTCTTGGAGAAAGTTAGAGGTGCTACTGCCGAACTGGAGAAGTCTAACGAGAAGCTTGCTAAGGCTGCTCGGGGAATGGAAGCTCTGAATCAGTCACTGGAAAACACCCAAAAGGAAGCTGACGAGGCGAAGATTGACAAGGAGAGGATACAGCATGCTTTGGATATTGAGAGGCTCAGGTCCCTTCGTAGCAAGGAGGAGAGGGATGTTGCTACTGAACGAGTAACAGAGCTAGAGAAAGATGTCCAATCCCTTCGTGGTAGCGTGGTCGATCTTGATGCCTAAGTAGACACCGCCTTCAGGGTTGGTTACTTTTTTACTGGCTACCAGGTGGCTCTAGCTCTCCGTCCTCCGTTTGATCTAGGTACCATTGCTGGATGGAACCGGGAGGAGGTCATGGCAAAGACTTCTTAACTAGCTGGGGCAGCGCCTTCTGATGTGGCTGGACCCTCCCAGGTTACTGGAGCCAGTAGAGTGGTAAGAGGTACAGACCAAAGCTCTCTCTTCCTTCTTCCACCAAGCAATGTTACAGAAGATCCCTGTTTGAAGGCCCCTGAAGCTAGAGTGGCTCAAGCCGAAGGAAGAGTTTCTGCTCCCTCTGCTTCTCTGTCGAAGTTCGCCGAGGCGGTAGAGGATCTGCCTACTATTGGTGGTGGGGAATCTGCCCTGCCTATCTTATCTTCTGACCTTGCCAGGGAAGTTGAGGGTCAGGCTTCTTCGACCAAGGAAGTCAGAGGGAATTCTGATCAAGTAGCAGTAACAGGGGAGCTTCCGGTTACGGGGGGTACCTAAGAAGCAGGCGGGTTCCATCTGGTGCAGTAGAGGGGGAAGCTCTAATTGGCGGAGATGGAGAAGATAGAGAGAAGATGGCTGATCAGGAGCAGGAGGATGCATGATCTAGCTTAACCCTTTACCTAGTAGTAACTAGATAATTTCATTTTTTTGTAGCCCGTGATCGGGGGATGGGCTCCCCAGTTTTAGTAATGAGAATTTTTCTTTGTTTTTCCTTAGCTTCATATATGCGCAGTTTATTAAACTCTTGATCGAACCTCGTTTATTGACTGAATTATGTTGCATATTTTTTGATTGTTGCATGAATTCGAGTATTAGTCCCTAGCATAAACCTGACTTAATCAGTACTTGGTAAGGCAAGGAACCTGATAGGAAAAGGTAGAGGAACAGAGGTTGATCGGTACCATGGTACCTCGCACTCTAGTTCTAAGAGTCTTGGTTCCTTACTGATAATGAGCGTACTGGTTTACAATCTCGCAATCTAGGTACCTTGCATTCCCATTCTAGGAACCTCAGTAATATGGCGAGTAATCTGGCAAAACTGGGTACTCTGCATTTCCGCTTTGCAAAGATTTTAGTACCTTATCGAATAATCGGGTACCTAGCTTTCCTGTTTCAAGGAAGTAAGGTCCCTAGGTGGATATTCTGGCGAGTCTGAGCACCTCATGTTCCTGTCTGTAAGAATCTTGGTGCCTTGGCGAATAACCCGGTATCTAGTCTTCTTGTTTCAAGGAACCTAGATCCCTTAGTGAGTATTATGGAGAAACTGGGCACCTCGCGTTTCCGTTTGAAGGAGCTTTGGTGCCTTTGCGAACAAATTTGGCGAATCTTGGTACCTCGTATTCCTGCTATAGAAATCTTGGTACCGTGGCAAACATGATGGAGAATCTGAGTACCTTGCATTCATGTTCTAGGAATCATGGTACCTTGGCGAACATATGGCGAACATTCTGGAGAAACTGGGTACCTCGCATTCCTGTTCTAGGAATCTTGGTACTGTGGTGAACGTGATGGAGAATATGTTGGCAGCAAGATCCTGGTAGGCAACTAAGGCCATGTTAGAACCAGATCTTTATTGGCGGGGATGGTACCCGGCCAATTCTTAAGAATCGTGGTACCTAGCCTTCCGTTTTTCAGGAATCTGGGTACAATGGCGAAAACAATGGCAAATATATATGGGCAGCAAGACCCAAGTAGGTGACTAAGGCCACTTTAGCACCTGGTCTTTTTGGCAGGGGTGATACCTGGCCAATTCTGGAGAATCGTGGTACCTAGCCTTCCGTTTTTCAGGAATTTGGGTACAATGGCGAATATATACTGGCAGCAATATCCAGGTAGGTGACTAAGGCCACTTTAGCACCTGGTCTTTCTTAGCGGGGGGGGGTACCCAGCCAAGGCCTTGATCTGGCTGGCAACTATGCTCTTACTATCCTGATCCTTCTTAGTGGGGGGTGGTGTCTGGCCAAGGTCTGATCCGTCGGGCAACTATGCTCTTACGTATCGGATCCTTCCTAACGGGGGGTGGTGCCTGGCCAGGGCAACGGGAATGCCATGTGGCCTTTCCTGGTCTTAGGGAGATCCTCCTGGATGGATTAACCTGATCCAGGGCATCCGGAGTGCTGTGTAGCTCTCCGGGATTTATGGCGATCCTCTTTGAGGTATATATCCAGTCCAGGGCATCAGGAGTGCTATGTGGCTCTCTTGAATTTATGGCGATCCTCCTGGAGGGATCTATCCGGTCTAGGGCATCAAGAGTACTATGTGGCTCTCTTGGATTTATGTCAATCATCTTGGAGGGATCTATCCGGTTCAGGGCATTAGGAGTGTTATGCGGCTCTCCTGGTCTTATGGCGATCCTTCATGGCGGATTCGATTGGCAAAAATAAAGCAGATAGATGTAGACAAATGTAGGCAAAAACAGATGGAGAAAGAAACCATCTTTATTGATGACAAAAGAAAAAGGAATACAAGCACTCAGGATTACTAACATCTCCTAACATTCGTTTCGGGGTAACCCCGGCCAATTTTCGTTGCATGGCTTATGGGTAGAACCTCTTGAGGTGATCAGCATTCCAAATGTGGTCTACTGGATGTTCATTCATGTCATGCAGCTTGTATGCCCCACCTTGGATCACCATTCTTTTGCGCACATTGCTTGGCCAACGCTATTGGGTTGGTTGATACTGCATAGCACTTGGGAGCAGCCTGCTAATCCCCCTGTATCTTGCCCACTTTGTCTCCCACTGAGAATTTCAGGACGTTATGGTATATTGACATGACCCCTTTGAGGGCAGACAAGTAGGGCCTTCCCAGTATAGCTTTATAGGCGGACGGGGTGTCTACCACAATGAAGTCTGTCATTAGGTTCTGCTGAAGTGGCGCTATTCCCATTATTACTTGTAGGATCATAGACCCGGTGGGAATCAATGAGTCCACCATGAACCCGTACAATGGGGTGGTACAGCTGTTGTAACAAGGTCTATTCAGATTGAATTGCTCCAAAGCACTTTTGAAGAGAATATCAACGCTACTACTTGTGTCAATCAACACACGGTGGACCAAGTTGTTGGCTATTTGAATAGTGATGACCATGGGATCATCATGAGGCTGGACGGTGTTGAATACATCCTCTTCTGTGAAGATGATCTATGCAGCAGGAAGAGACCGAAGTGATCCTCTGGTAACCTTGAAAACATTCTGGCCTGTTTCTATTCTAGGAATTTTCTTGGCGTGGTTCTTTCGAGCATTGTTGGAGGTTCCTGCCAAGATGGGACCTCCACTGATGGTATTAACAATGTGGATCTGCTCCATCAGATCCTTCCTTTTTGCTTTCCTTCCTTCTTCATATGCTTTAATATCGGTCTGCACCTCTTTTCCAGTGCGTATGTTGTCGCGTACCTGTTGGAGGAATTCCTCCAAGCAACCTCCCGTAACCAAGGCCTCAATCTGGTTCCGCAGACTATAGCATTCTGAGGTATTATAACCTACATCCGCGTGGAAGTCACAATACTTGTAGTGGTTTCGTTGATCGACTGGTGCCTTTATTTGACCCGACTTTCTGAGTAGTCCTTTGTCACGGATGGCGAGGTAAATAGTCTCGCGAGATGCATTCAAAAGGGTGTAATGGGAGTACCCCCTTTCTTCTCTATCTATCCACGCTACTTCCTTGGATATGGGCGTAGCTCTGGGCGGAGTCCACCTAGCTGGGTACCGGTTCCGCGGAGGTTGATAGGGTGGCGACCGATATGTAGATTTGTTGGGAGGCATGTTTTGATTTTTCTGAATGGGTGTAGGCTTGGGCGCCTCCTTGTTTTGGCGCTTGGCAGTTCTCAAATCATCGTGCTCCATCTTAACTCGGAGTTGTTCATCTATCTCGACCTGCTCTGGAGCTCTATTGTAGGCCTCCTGGTAGGTCTCTGAGGGATGCTTGGTGAAAGATCTGAACAGTCTGCTTCGCCTTCCTAACCATGACCACGTTGGCAATCCACTCGGGATAGCGCACTTCTCTGATAAACCCTGCCTTGATCAATTTATTTACTTCTTCCTACACTGCAGCATTCCTCTAAGCGTTGAAGTGACTCCTCTTCTGTTTGACGGGCTTGACTGTTGGATCTACTGCTTGTCGATGGGCGGCCAATGATACCGGGATCCCAGGCATTTCATCGTGGCTCCGAGCGAAGATGTCGCTGAATTCTCTGAGAATACCAATCAAGCCTTCTTTCACTTCTGGCTCGAGGGTAGCCCAGACCTTGACGACCTTGAAGGGATCATCATTTCTGATGGGTATCTCCTCTAGTCTATCTACGGGTTACCCGCTGGCCCACTCCTTGCTCTATTCCTCCTCATAAGGCATAATTGGCTCACTCTCTGGATGCTCTGGGGGCTCTATTTCTTCCTGGATTATCCGGGATGTTTCCATATCTTCCTAGATTATTACGACCTGTACGCACTGTTTTGCTATAGCTGTAGGATTGGCAGATACTGCGTAGCACTTCCTAGCTGCTTACTGGTCTCCGCGTACCTCCCCCACCTTGGTTCCCACCGGGAACTTCAGGACATTGTGATATATAGACAAGACTCCCTTCAAGGAGGACAGGAATGGTCTCCCTAGGATGGCGTTATGGGCCGATGGGGTGTCAACCACAACAAAGTTTGTCATAACATTCTGTTGAAGAGGTGTGGTTCCGACGATTACTAGGAGGATCTTTGATCCTACCAATATGATCGAATCCCCGGTGAACCCATAAAGAGGAATTGTACAGCTATTGTAACACCATTGCTTCAGATTTAATTTTTTGAAAGTATCGTTGAAGAGGATATCTACACTGCTGCCCGTATCTACGAGCACGCGATAGACCGGGCAGTTGGCAATTTGTATCGTGATAACAATAGGATCATCATGAGGTTCCACGGTGTTGAAGACATCTGCTTCAGTGAAAACGATCTGTACTGATTGGGATGGCTCCATCGGGCTTTGGCTAACCTTGAAGACTCCCTGGCTTTCTTCTACGCAGAAGATCTTCCTTACGTGGTTTTTTCAGGAATTGTTGGAAGTGCCAGCCAGTGTGGGCCCTCCGCTGATGGTGTGTATCACCTAGATTTGTTGCATTTAATCGTTCTGTTCCCTACTTCTCTTCTCCGTATCCTCGTGGATTTCAGCTTGTACCTCCCTTCCAATCCGAATGTTATCTCTGATCTGCTGTAAGAACTCCATCAAGCATCCCCCCCTTATCAGGGCTTCAATCTGGTTACGTAAATTATAACACTCTGAAGTGTTGTGGCCCACGTCTTCATGGAAGTCGCAGTACTTTTATCAATTCCTCCTGTCAACTGGGGCTTTCATGGGAGCGGGCTTTTGGAGTAGCCCCTTGTCTCGTATAGCAAGGTAGACAGTTTCCCTAGAAGCGTTCAGGGGAGTGTAGTTGTCATACCTTTTCTCCCCTCACATTACGGGGGCTACAGTCCTAGGAGGTGGCGAAGCCCGAGGAGGGGTTCATCTTGCTGGATATTTTTCTTGCATGTGCTGAGAAGTGAGGAAATGATAAGTCGACCTATTGGGATGTTTATTCTGAGTTTCTGAGCTGGCTCAGATTTGGGGGCTTCTTTTTTCTGACGCTTCGCCGTTCTCATATTGTCGTGTTCCATCTTGACTTTGAATTGCTCGTCGATCTCGAGCTGCTCAAGAACCCGATCATAGGCCTCCTGGTAAGTCTCTGGAGGTCTCTTGGAGAAGGAACGGAAAAGCTTTCCTGCCCACAAGTTCCGCCTGAAATTGGTGAGAGTCTCTTTCTCGACGAAAACTCCCATTTGTATGACTTCTTTGTGAAAATGTTCCACGTATGATCGAAGTGTTTCACTTCATTCCTGAATCACATATTGGAGGTGTATGGGATCCTTCAGACAAGGTTTGACCCCTTGGAATTGCGAGCAAAAGTTTGTTGATAACTTCGTGAAAGAATCCACGCTACTAGCAGGCAGCTTCCTGAACCAAGTTTTCACGTAGTCGGTTAGGGTCGCTGGAAACATCCTACACATAGCTGCTCTGGTAGTATTCTGGACCTCCATCTGTTGGACGAAGCTCTCCAGGTGGCTTAGAGGGTCTTCTGTTCTGGAGAACTTATCTGTTGGCATTTTAAATTTTGGTGGGAGCTCCGCTTCCCGGATCCTCATAGTGAAGAGAGCGTTCATCTCGCTTAATGGATCCTTTTTATCCTCTGTGTTCTTTCCTTTTCTTATCTGCTGGACCTCCTTCTGTAGCTTTACCAGCTGATCCCTCAGTCGCTTGTTCCCAGGTTTCTTTGAATTGACCTCGGATTCTTTACTGTCGAGTCCCTCCGATGAACTGGCGACCTCTACCCGACCCCCTTCATGGGCATGATCCACTCGGGAAGTTTGTCGATTCTCTTTCTCATTGGCCCGGGCATTCCTTCTCAATATCGTTGGGCGAGGTACCTCTCGTTGCTCCCGGGTCAAAGCATCTGCAGCAGACTTAACTCGCCTGGACTGATATTGTGAAGGTCTTTTCGGAACTGGGGAATGGGTCCTGGCCTATCCTGGATCAAAAGTTGGGGCCCGGTCCTGTCTCGAGCTGGCTCTGGAAGAGGAGGTCCCAGGCGGTCGAAGACACGCTGCCTAGCCCCGAACCTGCTTGGTTCTCTCTGATCATTCAGGTTTGTTGGTTGGACTTTGATACCTTAGGCGAACAGGCAGATGCAGACTGTTTCCACGAAGGCTTCCGCTTGTTGGTCGAGCGCGGCCTGGCCTACTATAGGGTGGCCAGAAGTCCACGCATTAGTTGTTTGGACCAGAGCTTGATTGTTATACCCAGAGTTCTTCCCCTTCCTTGAGGCTTTTAGCGTTGGCCTCGCCGAAGGTTGTTCCGAAGCTCCATGTTGTCCTTGGGAGGAGCGGAGCCTCATGGTTCCTGTAAAACAACGAAAATGCAAATGTAAATAGTTGGCTTGATTAACTGGGTGTAGGGTTTCCCACAGACGGCGCCAGAAAGTGTTTACAGAATATTTACTCAGGGTGAGAAATCTTAGTTAACACTCTCGAGACCACTACCACGTAAATGGTGGCCAAGGTTGAATGTATGTTTGACAGTGCCTAGTAAAATGACAAGGAATATTGGTACTATTATCCACCAAAGAGAATCAAAAATGTTTTCTTTATTAATAGTGTGTGATATACAGATCTCTCTCAAATTGCTCTCAATTTCTCTAGGGTGTAGTCGGGTTCTTGTCGTGTGCCTGTCGAAAAGTAGATCCTCTTTAAGAAGACTGAAGTCCTCATTTTATACATTGTCTTTATAGGTTAAACTAACTGATTCTCCCTTTGATTTTCTCAATCCCTTCACTCATTATCGGACGAGATTTCTCATTTAAATGTCATTGACTTTGCATTAACTGCTGAGTTAAGAATATCTTGGTGGAGATTAATTTGTTTCATGTTTGGACTCTATTACTTGCTCTGTACGTAAGTAACATCTTAAGATATGATCCAGTGTATCTTCATGTCTTATTAGCATGATCCCTCATAGGGGTCGTTTGAATATGGTGTATATTATGGTGAGGTACATCAGATAGTGAGGTCGATCAGTGTCTTAGCCCCGATATTCAGGAGCTTAGTCTAGCCAAGAGCTAGGTCTGACCTCCCTTGATCTTTTGGAGCTAGATGTGGCCTCCTACGGACATCCCTCTATGTCAGCGGGGTACAGGCGAGCTTCTGGAGAGTTTGCGAGGTAATCCCGACTTTGGGGGGGGGGGGGGGGGGGGGTTCCCTGGTTTCAGGTTCAGTGATGCGGGCTCGATCTGATCGAGCCGAGCTCTACTCCGGGTGTTTCTGGAGTCCGTCCTTATTTCTGTGGGGCGGTAACATAGCTTGGCTTCTGGTAACGTGGTCTTCTGGTGGATAACCTCAGGCATGGTGCCAGAGTAAGAGGGTGGAAAATTTCCTTTTGGTCCCTAGCCAAATTTGGCTATTAACAGAATATAATTGTTCCAACAACTTTGAAACAGAAATCAAATTTCTTGTGTATCTAGGAATAAAAAATACATTGTTCAAGACAATAAAACAATTTCCAAAATGTAGTCTAACTACACCCATTGCTCTTGCTGACACGACATCCCCCGACCCAACACGTATAGAGAAGGCTCCCTCCTCAAGCTGTGTCCAAGAATCAGTCCACTGCATAGAAGAACAAACATGGTTAATGGCCTCTGAATAAACTATCTAGGGTGAAGAATCATCTTCCACTAAACACGACTCAAGAACAAGTAAATCATATTTACCTTATGTTTTCTTCTTCTTTGCAACTTCATCTAGATACTGGGACAATTCCTCTTCCAGTGTCCAAACTTGTCGCAATGAAAACATTTTCCCTTACCTTGGCCGGTGGAGGCGCCCTTCTTCTTGCCTTGGGCTTTCTTGGGCTTGGGCTTGAGCTTACCGTTTGCCTTCCCAGCAGACCTCTTCATCTTTTTATTTCCAGAGGAAGATAGTTCGGCAACATTTGCCTCACCGGTCTTACTTTTGCTGTCCTTAGTTAAGGACTCAAAAGTAGTGAGCGCATTGAGCAACTGACTGAGACTGAACATTAGCTTGTTCATCTCATAGTTACTCTTGAACTGATCGAAACTCTTTGGAAGATTCGTCAGTATGATGCTCACTTGACTAGGTTTATCAATGACCCTGCCATTGATCTTTGCCGTGTTGAAATAGGACATCATGTTCAAGACATGTTCCCGAACAGATGCGCTCTCTTTCATCTGAGCATGCATTGAGGAACGAACAGCTTCGTGCCCCTTTTGCTTAGAGGACTGCCGAACATAGCCTGCAATGACTTCATTATTTCAAATGCAGTACCCATTACTTCGTGTTTAGTGACAAGCACGTCTGTCATATTGGCTAATAGATATGTTCGGGCTTTCTCATCTGATGATACCCATTTTTCATATGCCTCACGAACAGTTTGTACGGCATGGGCAGTAGGCACTGGAGGACATTCCTCCGTAAGCACAAACTTTAGGTCCTTGGTGGCCAAGATTGCATTTATGTTAGGATAAATATCATTTTCGTCCCTATGGTTTTTCCAATTAATTGTGTTACGAAAGTGACACGTATTTATTCGGGAATTAATTGAATAATGAGATTATTTAATTAATGAATAATGGTGATTAAATAAATTAAATAATAAGATTATTTAATTATGTTATTAATCACTAAATGGAGGGTGTTAGTTGATATTTGATTTTGAATAGAATAAGATAATATGATTATTTTATTAAATTAAATATTTGAAATTGAATTTAAAATGTTTAAATTCAAAAATAAATATTTAATTATCTTTTAAAATAAAAGATATGAGATATCATTTAAAAAAATTTAGTTTTAAAAATCAAAAAGATATCAATTAAAGAGTTTTAGTTATAATAATAATATATATATATATATATGAGATATATATATTTCGATAACAAACAGATGACATACGCATCATTAGTTTTTCAATTTGTATAGGATACAAATAGTGAAATTGGTGTGTGAAAAAAGGAAAAAAAAATAGTGTGTTGTGCGTGATTCAAGAGAAAGAGAGCACCAGTGTGCTTTTGAAGAAAAATCAAAATGAACAATTGATACATGTTTTTTAAAAAGAGAGAAAAAGTGTTGTGCATTCGGTGCACTGTTAAAAACAAAAGAAAAAAATATATAAAATATTTTTTTTTAATAACTAGAATTTTTCTAGTTTTTTTTTTCTCTTGGAAGAAATTGTTTCTTCTACTTTTCTCTACATCCTCCTAAGTTCCTGAGTACGTGACACACCCACACGCAGTTACCAGTTCAGGGAATAGCTAGGAAGATCGGTGGTACAAATCAGGAGCATATCATAAAGTGAAGGAGCTTCCAAATGTTGGTAAGGTTCTAATTTTTTTTTATTGATTACAATTTCCTGTATTTACATATTGTATGTATTAGTTCTGGAAAAATAATTGTGATACTAAGTTCACTGGTCCCAAATCGTTTACGATCTATATATAAAATATTTTTAAAACCTATTTCCGCAGCGTTACCAGTGAATGGGGTTCCAACAATTGGTATCAGATCCAATTTTTTTTTTTTTGGAACATGAAATTGTTTTCTATGCTCCTATATGTATGATTGTATAGACACTGTTTAAATTGACTGTATGTTGTTTTTGTATGTATATTAAATTTGTTAATTTACAAAAACATGATTGATCGTTAATTATATGGTACTATGGATTTAGGGTTCATGGGTTGTATTAAATTTTTTATTTATTTATTGTTATTTTTACTATTATTGTATTGTTAAAAAAAATTGTAACCTATATTAAAGACTGGGAAAAAATGACGGAAGGGCGAAATCGGAAATACGCGCGACGGAACTGTTCACGGTTACTGTTCATGCGGTTACTGTTCACATCGTCTTGCACAGTTCCGTTGGCCAGTGTTTCCTAGTGCGTTCCATGCGTATTTCCTATATTGGATTCATGAGATGAATCGGAGTGACCTAAAGAGACTAGAAGACTCAGAAATTACAAGAAGACCAAGGAATGCCTTGGGGGTATTTTTGTAATTTTAGATTCAATTTTTTTTTTAGGTTAAATAATCCACAGTACTTGGTCAATTCATGTATGCATTATATTATGTGATGATAAAAGCATTGTCATGCATACGTATGTCATTTAGACTAGATGTGCCTACACAAATATATTTGATATGTCATACATGCATCATAGCCTAATATTTTATGTATCTTTTTTTAATATGATTAAAATAGGTAAATACATTATTGGCTATGAAAATGAGATTAGTTTTTTAATAGTTAGAAAACTTGTTAATTCTCATTAATATTAATATAGTTATTAAAGTGTTTAATAAGTTAGATTAATAGGGTCATTTATTGTAATTAGTATTAATATGATTAATAACCTAATAATAAATAAACCGAATAAAGTGTTAGAGTTTTAATAGTTAAAACTTGGTAAACACTATCATAATAATCTGAGCTTAGTAAATAGTTTACAAAATCTTAGATTATTCACTAATAGATTAGATTTTTAATAGATAAAGATTATTAATATTTATTAGTTAATTAGAATTTATTTCTAATAATGAATTTGTTAATGCGCTAGATAACTTCATTAAAGTTAGCCTTTTGATCCTGTAGAGTTTAGGTGCATTAATGGTTAATAGAAAACCCTAAATTTTAAATAGTGAGTGGGAGAGGAATATATGACATATATATCCCACAGTCTCTATCATTAGTTCAACACCGTGAGATCCGAGTGGGGCATCATGTCGACTTTGCTTTCGTCCTCTCTAAGGAGGGTTTCCACAAAGATCAGTACCAAGGTTGACTTCCTAACGGATAGGATTTCTGAGGGTATTTCGTGATTGACCGACCCTAAGGCGGCAATTCTCGAGTTAAGCTCGTGAGATCTGAAATGGTGGGTTACACTCATGAAGGTTTTGATTAAGTTTTGTTAATTAAAAACCCGACTGAATAAACGATGGTTGAATGATATGGAATAAGAGTTATTCTAGAATATCATTTGATTGAGAATGTCTCGGTCCAACATGCAAAGACTTGACCGACCCTAAGGCGGCACTTATTTGTGGCTTGTTGGATTGGCATGGTATAGTAATTGTTTTTGGGTATTTCTAGTTCGTTAAACATGTTCAGGCATCATGTTTAAATTTATGCCAAAGCACTCGCACTTGTTTTTTAATAAATGACTGAATGAATGTTTTATTTATTTCAGCAATTATGTCTTCTGCATTACTTCAAATTCTCGCAAAAGACAAATTAACTAGTGATAACTACACTAAGTGGAAACGTAATATTAATGCAATATTGGTCACCAAAGACCTCAAGTTTGTGCTTATTGAGGAATGTCCTCCGGTGCCTACTGCCAATGCCACACGAACTGTTCGTAAGGCATACCAGCGATAGGTCTCATCTGATGAGAAGGCCGAACATATCTGTTGGCTTCTATGACAGAAGTGCTTGTCACAAAGCATGAAGCAATGACTACAGCATTCGAAATTATGGAGTCATTGCAAGCTATGTTCGGGCAGCCCTCCGAGAAAAAGCGACATGAAGCTGTTCATTCCGCTATGCTTGCTCGCATGAAGGAAGGTACATCAGTTCGGGAACATGTCCTGTGCATGATGTCCTACTTCAACACGGTAGAATTCAATGGCGGGGCCATTGATGAACCCAGCCAAGTGAGCATTATACTGACGACTCTTTCGAAGAGTTTTGATCAGTTTAAGAGCAACTACGGGATGAACAAGTTAAGGTTCAATCTCACACAGTTGCTCAATGAGCTCACTACCTTTGAGTCCTTGACTAAGGACAACAAGGGTAAGACCGCTAAGGCAAATGTTGCCGAGCCATTTTCGTCCTCTAATAATAATAAAAAGAGGAAGAGGTCTGCTGGGAAGGCCAAAGGTAAGCTCAAGACCAAGAAGGCCCAAAGCAAAAAGAAGGGCACCTCTACCGACCAAGACAAAGGAAAATGTTTCCATTGTAACCAGGTCGGGCACTGGAAGAGGAACTGTTCTCAGAACCTCAAGGAGCTAGCCAAGAAGAAGAAGAAAGGTAAATATGATTTACTTGTTCTTGAATCTTGTTTAGTGGAAGATGATTCTTCACCCTGGATAGTTGATTCGGGGGAAACTAATCATGTTTGTTCTTCTTTGTAGTTGACTGATTCTTGGACACAACTAAAGGAGAGAGCCTTCTTAATGCGTGTAGGGTCAGGGGATGTAGTGTCGGCCAAAGCAGTGGGAGCAATAAAATTGTAATTTTGTAATAATAATAGTTTTTTATTATTGAACAATGTTTTTTATATTCTTGGATTTACACGGAATTTGATTTCTGTTTCTAAATTGTTAGAACAATCGTATTCTGTTTCTTTTAATAATAAGTTTGTTATTATTAGAAAGAATGGTATATATATTTGTTCAGGAATTATTGAAAACAATTTGTACGTGTTAAGACCGTTAATACATACTACACTTCTTAACACCGAAATGTTTAAGGTTGAAAAACCAAAAACTAAACGACATAAGATTTCTCCAGATAATGACACGTATCTCTGGCATCTAAGGCTTAGTCATATCAACCATGACCGGATAGACATACTAGTAAAAAGTGGACCTTTAAGTGAGTTAAAGGTTGACACCTTACCTGTCTACGAATCCTATTTAGAAGGTAAGATGACGAAGATACCTTTTACTGGAAAAAAGGCTTAGAGCTATAGAGCCACTAGAACTCATACATACAGACGTCTGCGGACTGAAGAATGTTAGAGCTAGGGGCGGCTATGAGTATTATGTCACCTTTATAGATGACTACTCAAGATACGAATATGTATACCTGATGCAACGAAAGTCGGAAACATTTGAAAAGTTCAAAGAATTTCGAGCTGAAGTTGAGAATCAATTAGGTAGAACTATTAAGTCACTACGATCAGATCGTGGAAGTGAGTACCTTGACCAAGAGTTTGAAGATTTCATGGTCGAGCATGGGATAGTTTCCCAACTCATAGCTCCCGGCACACCTAAGCAAAATGGTGTGGCGGAGAGGAGAAGTAGAACCCTGATGTAAATGGTGAGATCTATGATTAGTTTCTCATCATTTTCAAATTCCTTATGGGGATATGCGTTACAAACAGCGGAATACATTTTGAATATAGTGTCATCCAAATCTGTTCCTAAGACACCCCTAGAGTTGTGGAATGGTCGTAAAGCTAGTTTGTGACATTTCCGCGTATGAGGGTGTCTAGCATACGTGCTGAAGAACATAAGTGGAAAGCTAGACTCTAAGTCTGTGGTCTACCTGTTTGTAGGATATTCCAAGGAGACCAGAGGTCGACACTTCTATAGTCCCGATGATAACAAAATATTTGTATCCATAAATGCATCGTTTCTTGAGGACAATTATATTAGTGACCATAAACCTCATTCTAAAATTGTATTGAATGAGTTAGAGCCTGGTGAAACTAGTGCTTCATCAATCAGAGTTGTTGATCCACAAACATCTGAGAGCCAGATGGTTCCTGATCAGGATACACTATCACCTAGATGTAGTGGGAAGGTTGTAAGACAACCTGAACACTATTTAGGTATATGTGAGGGACAAAGTGTTCTCTCTGCTAATAGTGTGGATGATCCATTGACATTTAAGAATGCAATGGAAGATCCTGATAAAGCGGAATGGATTAAAGCCATGAATCTCGAGATGGAGTCTATGCACTCCAACTTAGTTAGGGATCTTGTAGACTTACCAAATGGGGTAAAACCCATAGGATTTAAGTGGATCTATAAGAGAAAGAGAGGAGTAGACGGGAAGGTAGAGATCTTCAAAGCAAGGCTAGTGGCTAAGGGTTATATCTAGAAAAAGAGGGTCGATTATGAAGAGACCTTCTCGCCAATAGCCATGTTTAAGTCTATTAGGATTCTCTTATACATTGCTGCCTATTTCGATTATGAAATAGGCAAATGGATGTCAAGACTTCATTCTTGAATGGCAATCTTGATGAGAGCATCTATATGCTGCAACCAGAGGGATTCATGTCTCCAGATCAAAAGCAAAAAGTTTGGAAGTTGCAAAGGTCCATCTATGGACTTAAGCAAGCATCTAGATCTTGGAACATCAGGTTTAATGATGTGATCAAAACCTATGGCTTTGAGCAGAACATCGATGAGCCTTGTGTCTACAAGCGCATCATTGATAAAAAGGTAGTTTTATTGGTCCTATATGTGGACGACATCCTACTCATTGGAAATGATGTGGGAATGTTATTTAATGTAAAGGGCTTGCTGGCTAGCCAATTCCAAATGAAAGATTTGGGAGATGCGAGTTATGTTCTAGGGATCCAACTTATAAGGGGTGTTGAATTCGGTTATAGAGAAGAAGAATAAGGAGCGTTTTATTTTTGATAGTACATCAGAAGCTTTTACATCAAAAGGCTTTATGTACAAGACCGAATTAGGGTTCGCGCGAGTTTTCGATTAAAAGATTGAGAATTCACAAGTAACCAAACGTTCTTTATTTTCTCTACGAGGATTATTGTGACTAACAAAAGGAAAAAGATTTTTGTTTCCATCTTCAGGTTTACAATTCAAAGAAAGGGAGCTCACACTCATAGGTGATTCACGTTCGTGATTGGATTGGAAGATCTTACGGATTCAATTCAAAGCAAACGGATTCAAATCGATGCAATATCAATCGTCACGTGAAAAAGGTACGATACTTTTATTATATGTTAATTAATCAAGGGTTAAGGTTCTTTCTTTTAAAGGAATTTTTTGAAATATACAAACCAAGTTTTTCGCTTCCGCCGCGTGTTTTTCCCTACAATTGGTATCAGAGCGTGGTTGTACCCTTGATTAATTGATGTATATATACGTGGATCTATTTCTTTTTATTGTAAATATGCATGTTTTAGAAAGAGATGGCACTCTAGGTATTCGCATATATAATTACATGAGAATGTATGGATATATAAGTTTTATAATATGGTTTGTCATTGCTCGATTTTGGTCCTAGAATTTCAATGTAATTTTTGTTTGGAGTTGTAACAAGAATGGTGGTCTATCATCACCATAATTTCTTTCTTGATAGTTGTTAAGTTTTTTTTTATTTTATCGTTGTAATATAAAAAATACCGCTGTAATATATTCAAGTTTCAAAAATTCGAAGAATTGAAGAATTGGAAGCAGAAAAAGAAGCAACAGTGGAAGGCTGCGGTAGCCCGTGCCCGCAAGGCAGTCGTGCAAGCCTTCGAGTGCTAGCGTGGTGCTGCGTATGGGGCAGCTGCATATGGATTTTGGCGTGCAAGAGTTTTGATGGACCACAGCTTGATGACTTGATCGCCAAGTTAGGGTTTCTTGTATTTCAAACAAATGTAATTTACTTGCTTTTCTAGGATGGACCAAAATTGTGGCTATTTATTTTTCATAAATATTACAATGTTTGTCATTATTTGATAACATGTCATATAGAATAGGAGTGCCACTCATATATCTCTTTTGGTATGAACATGCATTGAATGGTTTAGGTATCTAATTGGCATCTAGATAACTTGGTAAATCATTCTATGGAATTCTACCACACGCATTAAACAATTGAGTGGGAGAAGGTGTTTTGAACACCTATGGCCTCCAAGATAAGTTGAGCTTTATGTTTTGTGTGATAACCCCCCAAGGGGTATCCATGGATGGAATTTAGCAAGAAACTTCCTTAAAAGGATAGTCTAGACAATTGACTCAAACGATATCTACTCTCAAAGAAGGGATTTTCACGAGGGAATATATTGAAGGTCGATAACTTGGTAATACACTCATTGTGGTTTTATTGATATCCTCCCAAGAGTTCTTATCGATATAAATCGCAAGGCTAAATTGAAAAAGCTGGTTGTTATTTTAACAATTAGGTGGGACCTAGTCCAACTAGTAAATGGTGCGAACTCCTAAAGGAGGCGTGACATTTATGGATGTTGGATCACCGTTGAATTTTATGATTGAATTACTTAATTTAATTCAAGATAAATATTCAAAAGTGCTTTATCATGATTGTTTACTTATATAATTTTTGTTTTATTAATAAATCATGATCTCATCCCTAATCAACATCCTAAAAGATAATACTTTAACTAGTGATAATTATGTCACATGGAAAAAGGAAAATTGGGTAGTTGTTGTAATATGAAAAGCATAAGTTTTTTCTGTCTAAACCTAAACCACCTACTCCTACTAATGAATCTAATGAGCTGCAAAGAGACGGGTATAAGCAGTGGGAGACCTCATATAAGATGGCCAAATGTTACATTATGGCCACCATCTCCGACGTGTTGCAACAACAACATGAAGGGATGAGTTCTGCTGCCAATATAATGATGTCTCTAGAGGAGATGTTTGCTATGAGGTCCAGGACGACTAAGAGAGAGGCAGTGACTACTTTCATGAATCTTAGGATGAAACCTAGATAGGCTGTGAAAGATCACATGATGAAGGTCATAGCACATCTCAACATTGCTGAACTCAATGGTGCTGAGATAGACAGTGAGACGAAAATCGACATGATTGTCAACTCACTGTCAGATTCCTTTGATCAGTTTAAGTTGGACTACACCTTGAACAATAAGGAATACACCTTGCAGGCTCTGATGCAAGATGTTCACAGCGCCGAGAAGATCTTTGTGAAAGGCAAGGTTCAAGAGATTCATACTGTTGGTAAAGTTGCTATTGTTAAGACCTATAAGAAGGTTAAGAAACAACAGAAGAAAAAACAACTTCGGCTTACCAAGAAGGGGTTCCAGTAAAGGAAAAGATTGAATGAGAATGAATTCAAATTGCGTTTAGGCAACAGATCGTTGTTGTCTACCAGTGCAGTGGGAGATATTAGAGTTAATTTAGATTCTAAAAGCCATTTAGATTTGATAAACATTTATTATGTACCTCAATTCAGGAGGAATTTAATTCCAGTTTCTTGTTTAAATAAATTTGGATAATCGGTTACTTTTAAAAAAATATTTTATTATTAGTAAGAATGACAAATTTGTTTTTAAAGGTACATTCGAAAATGGCTTATTCCATTTGCATAGATATATCTCTCACTTGTTAGACATGGAATCAACACAACCTAATCATAAAAGAGTAAAATTATCAAAAGATGAAACCTACCTATGGCATTTACGCCTAGGTCATATTAACCTTGATAGGATCAAAAGATTGGTCAGTGATGGACCTTTAAGTGACTTAAAGGTTGATGATCTACCAACTTGTGAATCTTTTCTGGAAGGTAAGATGACCAAAAGGTCGTTCACGACCAAAGGCATAAGAGCCACTGAATGTTTAGGATTAATACACACGCATGTGTGTGGTCCTATGAACATTCAAGCTAGAGGTGGATATGAGTGCTTCATCACTTTCACGGATGATTACTCAAGATTTGGCTATGTGTATCTCATGAGACATAAGTCGGATGCTTTTGACATGTTCAAAGCATTTAAAGCCGAAGTAGAAAATCAGCTTGAGAAACACATAAACATCTTGAGATCTGATCGTGGTGGAGAATATCTATCTGGTGAGTTTCAGCAATATCCTATTGATAATGGTATAATTTCTCAGCTTTCTGTGCCAGGTACACCTCAACAAAATGGGGTGGCAGAAAGGAGAAATAGAACTCTTTTGGACAAGGTTAGGGCTGTGTTGAGTTATTCAACGCTTCCAAATTCTTTTTGGGGATATGCCTTACAAACTACTATGTACATTCTAAATGATGTACCATCTAAGTTGGTTCCTAAAACACCGCATGAGTTATGGACTGGACGAAAGCCTAGTTTACAACATTTAAGGATATTTAGATGTCCTGCACACGTGTTAAAAGGAAAGAAAGAAAAGATGGAGTCCCGTTCAGAAACATGCATATTTGTTGGGTATCCAAAAGGAACCAAAGGATATTATTTCTATAGTCCTTCAAATCTTAAAGTATTTGTTTCGACAAATGCTAAATTTCTGGAAAAGGACTATTTGAATAATTTCTGCCTAAGAGCAGAATTGTCCTGAATGAGTTTTCAGGAGATACAATTCCACAAGAGGTTTCACAACCTAGCCCAATTGTAAATTTCGCACCATCAAAAGATCAACAACCTACCATTCCTCGTCGTAGTGGGAGGGTTAGTACACAACCTGAGAGATACATCGGTCTAGGAGAATCTGTAGAGAATCTCCCCGACGACGATGATTCCTACCTGTACTAGGAAGCTATGGAGGATGTTGATTGTCGCCATTGGCAAAAGGCAATGCAATATGAAATTGAGTCTATATATTCAAACAAAGTCTGGTCTCTTATAGACTTGCCTTAAGGGATAAAACCCATTGGGTGCAAGTGGGTATACAAGAGGAAAAGAGGAATGGATGGAAATGTGGAAACCTGTAAATCTAGATTGGTAGCTAAAGGTTACACACAGAAGAAAGGTATCGATTATGAGGAAACCTTTTCTCCTGTGGCCATGCTTAAATCCATTAGGATACTCTTATACATTGTGGCATCTCTAGACCTAGAGATTTGGCAAATGAACGTCAAGACAACTTTCCTTAATGGAAGTCTTGATGAAAGCATCTATATGATGCAACTAGATGGATTCATTGAAAAAGGCTAAGAGGAAAGGGTATGCAAGTTGCAAAGATCCATATATGGATTGAAGCAAGCATTCATATCCTGAAACATAAGGTTCGATCAAGCCGTGAAAAGTTTTGGATTTATTCAAAACCTTGACGAACCCTGTGTATACAAAATGATTAAAGGCGACAAGTAAGTTTTTCTAGTTCTTTACATTGATGATATACTACTCATCGGAAACGATGTAGGTGTATTGACATCAATAAAATAATGGTTAGCAAAACAATTTTATATGAAGGACTTAGGAGAAGCAACTTTTATTCTTGGTATCCAAGTGATAAGGGATAGAAAGAATAGAACGATTACATTATCCCAAGCTCTATACATAGATAAAATCTTGTATAGGTTCTCCATTCAAGATTCCAAGAAAGGTATATTACCTTTCACACATGGAATCAAACTTTCTAAGGAATAAGTTCCAAAGAATGAGCGTAAAGAGCAATTCATGAGTAGGGTTCCATATGCCTCGGCTGTTTTAAGTCTCAATTATGCAATGCTCTGCACTAGACCAGATATTTGTTTTGCTGTCGGCATAGTTAGCAGGTTTCAATCGAAACCTGGTCCTGATCACTAGACGGCAGTCAAGCATATTTTCAAATTTCTCAAGAGAACGAGAGATCATATGCTTGTATACTCTGGAGGGGATTTAATTCCCGTTGGGTATACAAATTTTGATTTCCAGTCGGATTATGACTCCAAGAGATCCACATCAAGATCTGTGTTTACTCTTGGAGGAGGGGCAGTCATATGCAGGAGTATCAAGCAATCATGGATAAAAGTCTTCACTTGAAGACAATCGGAGAGTCTATCTCAATCCTGAGATAAATGATGGACTTATGGTTGCAAGTTGATGAAAAGGTTTTTGCCGTCAGAAAACCATCAGTCAAAACAATTTATAAAACCTATGCGATGCGTTCACAAGTAGTAATACAAGTAAAGCGGTAAGCATGGGTGTCGTCCACTGAAATCGGGGTAGCGGTGATAAGATTAGGATTAATATAACTAGTATGCATAAAAGTAAAGTGATGGTGAATGAAGATACAATATAAACTAAATTAAGAAGGCAAATAAAATGGGATGACAATGGAGTGATGAATGAATGATGATGGAACTACGGAGTTGATGGACTAGTAAGTGAATATTGGGGCAATTGCAACAAATTCTCAATTAAGCACGTTTTGACAAATGTAACCAACCTAGGGTGTATAGTTTTGGTATATATCTATAGCAAGAGGTCAACCTAGGGTGTATAGCGAAGACCTCTTACTAGAGATTAATCCCTCCTAAGCAACCAACAGTGGCTAGTCACTCAATTGGGACTTGTTCCATGAATGCTCATCTATCTAGCTATGGCTCAACCTATTACTAATGTAGCCATCCTAGGATGTATAGTGATGGCTTCCAATTCCCTCACAAGTGGCCGACCTAGGATGTATAGTGAAGGCCACCCGTTTGAGATTGGATGAGGCTTTAGGTTATCAACCGAATTCTACTCGAAGGTTAGTTCTCGTAGAATCACTAAAGTAGCCAACCTAGGGTGTATAGTGGAGGCTTCTAATTCTCTCACAAGTGGCTAACCTAGGATGTATAGTGAAAGCCACTAATTGAAGATTAGATTAAGGGCATGGTTTTAGAGCCAGATTTCTGGAAATCCTTCCATTCAATTGAGCATTAGACAACCTAATTGCCTACTCAAGTAATCCAAATCAATCATGCAAAGAGGGTGTATCCAAGCAAATAAATAATGGAAATCAATTCAAGCAATAGAATAAAACATAGAGATAGAATAAATATAACACATAGAGTTTATTTACAAAGCCCAAATATCCATCAAACAAATAACATCAATCCCATAGTGGGGTATTTTAGCTACTCATGTTCTATTACAAACAAATAAACTAAGAGAGAGTGTAGAGAGAACCCTTGAAGATTGATCTCCTTCCTTGAAGCTTGAATCCAAGTCTCCTAGTTGCCTTTGATTGAGTAGAGATGGTTTGGATGATAGGGAGATGTGTTTCTAGCTAAAAATACAAGTATTGGGAGGTATGGTGCTTCTTTGGTTCGTTCCCATCCTTTTCTATTTATAGAGGATGGAAAAATAGGTCACTTAAGCTTGAAACCAGAAACTGTCGCGCGCATAGTGCGGGTGAATTACCCGCACTGTAAATGTTTTCTTCATCTTCAGTTCTCTGATATAGGCAACAGTGCGGGTGGAGTGCGGTTGGATTACCCGCACTTTACCCGCACTTTACTCGCACTGTACTCGCACTCTGGTGTCAGGTGTAAATCCAATCCTCTGTCTTGAGCAACAGTGCGGGTGGAGCGCGGTTGGATTACCTGCACTTTATCTGTCAGGTATGAATCAGCTCCTCTGTCTTGAGCAACAGTGCGGGTGGAGTGCGGTTGGATTACCCGCACTTTACCCGCACTTTATTTGTCAGGTACAAATCAGCTCCTCTGTCTTGAGCAATAGTGCGGGTGAAGTGCGGTTGGATGACCCGCACTTAACCCGCACTTTATCTTTCCTTCATGATTCAGGTCCCGGCTGTGGGAAGGAGTACGGTTGGACTGCGGTTGCGACCCGTACTTGACCCGCACTGTAGAGCTGGTTATGATCCTTTGTCTTTCCTTTTGCCCCTTTTCTGCCGGAACCACTGCAACTAGCTTCTAACACCAGAATTACATCTATTGCCTGCAATTAGCACCAACGAGCCTATTAGACATAAAAGACATAAAATATATAGAAAATACACTCAAGAATGAGACAAAAGAATAGGAATGAGGGCCGAAATATACAACAATTTAGGCACGATCACAAGTGTTATCATTTGAGCTATCAATTAGTACGATTATATAGCATAGTCTATCCTCGATAGTTTGGTGGTATTCATTTGTTAATCGATAGATGACTTCATTTATAGATATGGACATCGTGGCTCCATTTATTAAATGAGAGTAGAATATCATCATATGGATGTTTTGAGGTATTGGATATTAAATCTCAACGTTAAGTTTTCAATAGTGTCTATTGAAATATGGCTTCTGGACAAGTCAAAATATCCAAGTTCAAAATGTGGTCATATGGGTAAATATGGTAACTTGGAGAGCTATAGGCGGTCTATGAGCTCTTGGCGATTAATGATATTCTTCACGAGGATACACTATCACCATTAAGATTGTCTAGGGTAAGAATGAGTAATAATAACTTATTCTATCTTTATTTAAGAGTTCAATTTTAGTTCTTTAGTGGAATGAACTAAAATTAATAGATCGAACCTAAGTGAATCATTTGTTGATTGTGATTAGGTTATGTCTATTGGAGCTTAAATTTAGATAGCCCGCCAAGATCCCCAATTCACACGAACTTGCATGGATCACTTGATATATTCTACCGGACCAATTTATGGGTCCATCTAGAATTGTATTAAGGCATGTGGACTTGTTTCTTTTAGTAAGAATGGGTCTAGTTCACATGTGGACTTTTTATTAAGGTCCAATGGATTTAATAAAATAGAAAAAACAAAATTGGCCCTTATATATTGGCTTGGGCGGCAAGGGATTATTTATTAGTCTTATATATTGTTTTTATTTTATTATTTAATTAAATGGAAATTAATTTATTAATTATTTAATTAAAAGTCAAAATCTTTTTCCTAGTAGGAGATGGTCTCCTAGAGTCATATTATTGTTGGTAATATGATAAATATCAAATACTATATTTGATAAGTAGATAAATAATAGGAATTTATTTATCTAGTCAAATTAGGAAGTATTTGATTTCTATTAGGAAGTTTTTGATTTAGTCACAATTTAATTATATTCAATAAATGGTTATTGAATAAATACACTATTTGAGTTGGATTAGGAGTCTTGGTGTGGAAAAGAAATCTTTTTTGAAAAAGGATTCTTTGTCACCAAGTAAATCCACCTAGAGATAGGATTCTTGACAACCAAGTAAATCATATTTAGGAAATTATTTGTATACCTATATATATATTATTAAATTCTGAATTAATAAAGAGGTTAAAAAAAGTTTTTTTTTTAGAGAAAGAATTTTTATTCTCTTGCTTTGAATAAAAAAAAAACTTCCAACTCAAGAAAGGGGTGTAGAATTCGGTTATAGAGAAGAAGAATAAGAAGCGTTTTATTTTTGATAGTACATAAGAAGCTTTTACATCAAAAGGCTTTATGTACAAGACCGAATTAAGGTTCACGCGAGTTTTCGATTAAAAGATTGAGAATTCATAAGTGACCAAACGTTCTTTATTTTCTCTACGAGGATTATTATGACTAACAAAAAGAAAATGATTATTTTTCCATACGCAGGTTTACAATTCAAAGAAAGGGAGCCCACACTCCAAGGTGATTCACGTTTGTGATTGGATTGGAAGATCTTGTGGATTCAATTCGAAGCAAGCAGATTCAAATCGACGCAATATCAATCATCACGTGAAAAAGGTACGATACTTTTATTATATGTTAATTAATCAAGGGTTAAGGTTCTTTCTTTTAAAGGAAAATTTTTGAAATATACAAACCAAGTTTTTCGCTTCCGCCGCGTGTTTTTCTCTACATTTCCAGATATGGATAAGCTCATCACACTTTATTGTAATAACAGTGGTGTTGTGGCTAATTCCAAAGAACCAAGAAGCCACAAGAGAGGGAAGTATATAGAGAGAAAGTATCATCTCATTAGAGAGATAGTGCAGAGATGAGATGTGATCGTCACCAAGATAGCCTCACAAGACAATCATGTTGATCCATTTACGAAGACATTACCGGCTAAAGTGTTTTCGGGTCACCTAGATGGTCCAGGGTTACGAAACATGCCTCACATGCTTTAGTGCAAGGAGAAGATTATTGGGGTTTATGCCCTAAAGATGTAATTTGTAAATGGAGTTATGAAATAAATAAAAAGAAAAGTTCAATTCATTCTTGTTGTGTTATTTATTTTATAACTTGTGCATATTTTAACATCCTAGATTGCCGGATGTAATCTCGAACTGTGTATATGAGTGTCATATACAGATGGATACAGTATGAGACGTGCAATCTAAAGAGTCCATAGATAGCTAATAAAGCTGGGTACTTTATTTGTGGTTAATCTATAGCTACGGTCTATTCCGTAATGTACGGTGATTCTATCCTGAATCATTCATATGAGATATGGGAATGGAGGTACCTTGTATGATGTGATCATATATGACTGGGCCATGATCTACATGAATCTCTCACCAAGATCCGTTTACAGATGAGATTCATATATATCAACTGATGATGGCTATATGTGGGTGATCTTAATCATGAGTGTGATATCAACTCCTTCAGGTTAGATCGTGGTCTTTGATATACCATGGGTGAGATTGGATGCAGTTCCTGATCAATATGCCCCGTATGTTGGGATTGCGGTTTGGCTTGTGGCTGGGAAGGTTTGTACACAATAGTGGAATCCAATCCTTCTTATGAGAAGTAGATGGTAGTTCCCATAAGGGTTGATTCGAGGCTTGGACAATATGAGTGCTCTCCTAATTCCGTGAGGAAATAGGATTTATTGTTCATTAGAGAATCAACGGTACTTAAAGGATATATGTAATTAGAGGGGTATAATGGACATTATGACCCAGCTCTAATTATAAACTACAATGGAGGATCACACCATGTATAATAGCTATATTGATGGACACCGAGTTGTATCGGTATGTGTAAAAACGTCTGCAGTTGAGAGAGTGCAGCTTCGGGTTTTTAGTGGAATAACACCAGAGTTAATAATCAAGGAATATTAATTAAAGAGTTAAATTAATGACTCCGAGGATTATTGGAGCTCAAAATACTATGGGTCCATTAGGTCCCAATGCTAGCCCGATCGATTTAGGTAACAAGGGTCACGATTAATTAATTGGATTTTCCAATTAATTGTGTTACAAAAGTGACACGTATTTATTCGGGAATTAATTGAATAATGAGATTATTTAATTAATGAATAATGGTGATTAAATAAATTAAATAATAATATTATTTAATTATGTTATTAATCACTAAATGGAAGGTGTTAGTTGATATTTGATTTTAAATAGAATATGATAATATGATTATTTTATTAAATTAAATATTTGAAATTGAATTTAAAATGTTTAAATTCAAAAATAAATTTTTAATTATCTTTTGAAATAAAAGATAAGAGATATCATTTTAAAGATTTAGTTTTAAAAATCAAAAAGATATCAATTAAAAAGTTTTAGTTATAATAATATATATATTTCGATAACAAACAGATGACATACACATCATTAGTTTTTCAATTTGTATGCGATACAAATATTGAAACTAGTGTGCGTGAAAAAAAAAAATAGTGTTTACTGTGCGTGATTCAAGAGAAAGCGAGCACTGGTGTGCTTTAGAAGAAAAATCAAAGTGAGCAATTGATACATGTTTTTTAAAAAGAGAGAAAAAGTGCTGTGCATTCGGTGCACTATTAAAAACAATAGAAAAAGAAATATAAGTTATTTTTTTTAACAAAAGAATTGTTTCAGATTTGTTTTTTCTTGGAAGAAATTGTTTCTTCTTCTTTTCTCTACATGCTCTTAAGTTCCTGAGTACATGACGCGGCCACGCGCACTTATTTGTTCCGGGAATAGCTAGGAAGGTCGGTGGTACAGATCAGGAGCATATCGTAAAGTGAAGGAGCCTCCAAATGTTGGTAAGGTTCTAATTTTTTTTATTGATTACAATTTCCTGTATTTACATATTGTATGTATTAGTTCTAGAAAAATAATTTCTATCTTAAGTTCACTGGTCCCAGATCGTTTACGATCTGTATAAAATTGTTAATAGCCAAAATTGGCTAAGGACCAAAGAGAAATTTTCCACTTACTAGACCTGGTTCCATACCCGAAAGTTTCACCTAAAGACCTCTATATCCAGAGCCAAGCTACGATGCCGCCCCAGGCACAAGGGCGGGCTCCAGAAACATCTGGGATAAAGCCCGGACCCGAGAACTTCCACCAGGAGACCTCTCTATCCAGAGCCGAACTGGGATACCACCCCAAGAACAAGGGCGAGCTCCGGATGTTGGAACCTAGGGTTACAGATTGCGCAACGGAAGGTTTTAAAAATTTTATGCAATCATTAAACTAACCCATTTGTACAATAATAATCAAATGCAATAATAATCAAGTGAAGAAACTTTTTCATACCTACGTAGGAGGCTCCTTCACTTTAATACGAACTGCTCCTGATTTGAACCACGTGATCTTCCTCGCTATCTCCCGGAACTGGTAACAGCGTGTGGGCGCGTCACGATATTCAGGACCTGTATGGAGGAAGAAGAGAAGAATACACACAAAAACAAACTCTAGAAGTGCAGTATTTTTATGGTCTCACCACACTCTAATTTTTTTTTCTTCTTTTTTGTTTGCTCTTCTCTTTTGCTGTGTATGTTTTGTCACGATGACAATTTCTCTTTTCTTTGCAATTATTCAATTGCTGTGTTAGTCTCTCACTTGGTTTTTTCTTTTTAACCAAAACTGACATTCGGTTTTTTTTTTTTGAATTTAAAAAAAATATATATCTCATATATATTAAAAACAAACCAAAAATCTTATATCTGATTTTTAAAATTTTTATAAAGATATCTCATATCTTTTTTAAAATTAATTAAATATTTATTTTGAATTCAAACATTTCAAATTCAATTTCAAATATTTAATTTAAAATAAAATAATCATATTATCTTATTTTATTCAAAATCAAATATCAACTAACACCCTCCATTTAGTGATTAACAACATAATTAAATAATCTTATTATTTAATTTATTTAATCACCATTATTCATTAATTAAATAATCACATTATTCAATTAACTCCCGAATAAATACGTGTCACTTTCGTAACACAATTAATTGGACAATCCAATTAATTAACCGTGACCCTTGTTACCTAAATCAATCGGGCTAGCAAGGGGACCTAATGGACCCACAGTATTTTGAGCTCCAATAATCCTTAGAAATTATTAATTAAACTCTTTAATTAATATTTTATGATTATTAACTTCGGTGTTATTCCACTAAAAACCCGAAGCTGCACTCTCTCAACTGTAGACGTTTTTACACAAACCAATAACTCTCGGTGTCCATCGATATAGCTATTACATATGGTATAATCCTCCACAAGTAGTTCATAATTAGAGCTGGGTCATAATGTCCGTTATACCCCTTTAATCATATCTTTCCATTAAGTACCATTGATTCTCTAATGAACAATAAATCCTACATTCCTTACGGAATTAGGAGAGCGCTCATATTGTTCAAGCCCCGAATCAACCCTTAAGGGAACTACCATCTACTTCTCACAAGAAGGAGTGGATTCCACTATTGTGTACAAACCTTCCCAGCCACATGCCAAACCGCGATCCCAACATACGGAGTATATTGATAGGGAATGCAACTCCGACCTCACCCATGGTATATCAAAGACCACGATCTAACCTGAAGGAGTCGATAAGACACTCAGGATTAAGATCACCCACATATAGCCATCATAAGTTGATATATATGAATCTCATCGTTAAACGGATCTTAGTGAGAGATTCATATAGATCATGGCCCAGTCCTATATGATCACATCATACAAGGTGCCTCCATTCTCATATCTACATATGAATGATCCAGGATAGGATCACCGTACACTACGAAATGGACTGTAGCTGTAGATTAACCACAAATAAAGTACCTAGCTTTATTTGCTATCTACGGACTCTTTAAATTGCTCGTTTCAAACTGAATCCATCTATATATGACACTCATATACTCAGTTCGAAATTACATCCGGCAATTTTGGATGTTAAGTGCACATGTTATATAAAGTATGAGACAAAATGAATGAATATACTACTTCTTTTATTTATGTTCAAATTACATTTACATATTACAAGCTTTAGGGCAAAAACCCCAACACCGGAAACATCCAAGATAGAACCCGGAATGATCGGGCTTAGCCCGCATCATCAAAACTAGAAGCTCCCCGAAGTCAAGGTCATCTTGCAAATGCTCAAGAAACCCGTCTGTACCTCGATTAACACAGAAGAATGTCCCTAGAAGGCCGCAAGGTGAGTCGAAGCCACACCCAGCTTCAAAAAGGTCAGTCAAGGCCACGCCTAGCTTCGAAAAAGTCAAGAGAAGCCAAATCTGGCTCCAAGCTGGATGAAACTTCTCAGACATCAAGGTCGAAATACTAAACAACCTCCCTGGTTGATGCATCATACCATATTCGTCATGTCCCACGACTCCTATAAGGATCGTACTGGAAGGATACAAGGAATGAATTAAATCGTACCTGGAAGCGTTATCTACATAAGTAATAAAATCCAAAAGGAAACAGGCTGATCTCTACCACGATACTCTCAATTCGGACGTCAATCTAAAAGTCAAATGATTTAACGCAAGAAATCCCGCCCGATAAGGAAGAGACTGAGACAATCAAGGGAGAATCAGTCTGTTGACCTACAAACCATGTAAAAATAGAAAAGAAAAGAAACGAAAAAAGGAGACTACTATTCGACAGGCATACGACTAGCAATAGATCATTTACCAAAGAAAGTTGAGAGAAACGAGAGAAAAATCTTTGTACTCGTGTACCATGCATGTTAAATAAAAATGTTCTTGTTTATTTATCACTAGATAAACCATTGTCATATATATAAATAATTTCGGCCACCACCTACGTGGTAGTGGTCTTGAGGGCGTTAACAGAGATTTCTCATCCCGAGTAAAATTCCCGTTAACACTTTCTGGCCCCGTCTGTGGGAAAGACATTCTACACTCAATTAACCAATCGTTTGTATTTATATTTTCATTGTTTTATAGGAACTATGAGGCTCTGCTCCTCCCAAGGCCAGCACATAGTCCCGGAGCAATCCCCGGCGAGGCTAACCCGAAAGGCTCCAGGAAGGGGAGAAAGTCTGGATATAGTAGTCAAGCTCCGATCCAGACAACCAATACATGGACTGCTGGCCACCCCATAGTGAGCCAGGCAGCGCTCGACCAACAAGCGGCGGCCTTCGTAGAATCCATCAGCGTCCGCCTCCTCGCTGAAGGCATCACAGTCCAGCCTACCAACCTAAATGATCAGGGAGAGCCGAGTAGGCTCGGAGCTAGACCACCTGCTTTCGATCGCCTAGGTCCTCCTCCTCCCAAGCCGGCTCGAGATAGATCAGGGCCCCAATGTTCGATCCGGGATAGGCTGGGACCCATGCCTCAAGTTCCTAAAAGACGTTCACAATATCAACCCCGGCTAGTCAAGTCTGCCGCGGATGTTTTTACCCGAAAGCCGCGAGGGCTATCTCATCCAACTACATCTAGGAGAACTACCTGGGCCCTAGAGGAGGAAAGCCGACAAACTCCCCGAATGGATCATGTCTAGGAGGAGGATCGGATAGAAATTGCCAGTTCATCAGAAAGGTTCAACAGTGAGGAATCTGAGGCTAACTCGAAGAGACCTGGAAATAAACGACTGAGGGATCAGCTGGCAAAGCTACAAAAGGAGGTCCAGCAGATAAGGAAGGGAAAGAGTAAGGAAGACAAAAAGAATCCCCTGAGCGAGATGAACGCTCCATTCACTAGGAGGATCCGGGAAGCAGAGCTCCCCCCAAAATTCAAAAGGCCAGCAGATAAGTTCTCTGGAACGGAAGATCCTCTAAGCCATTTAGAGAGCTTCGTTCAACAGATGGAGGTCCAGAACACTACCAGAGCAGCCATGTGCAGGATGTTTCCAACAACCTTGACCAACTATGTGAAAACCTGGTTCAGGAAACTGCCCGTTGGTAGCGTGGATTCTTTCACAAAATTGTCAACCGATTTTTGCTCACAATTCCAGGGAGTTAAACCTCGCCAGAAAGATCCCATACACCTCCAATATGTGATCCAGGAACGAAGTGAAACTCTTCGATCATACGTGGAGCGGTTTCATAAGGAAGTCATACAAATGGGAGTTTTCACCGAAAAAGAAACCCTCGCCAACTTCAGGCTAAACCTCTGGGCAGGAAAGCTTTACCAGGAGGCCTATGATCGGGTTCTTGAGTAGGTCGAGATCGACGAACAACTCAAGGTCAAGATAGAGATGACGACATGAGAACGGCAAAACGTTTGAAGAAAGAAGCCCTCAAATTTGAGCTGGTGCAGAGAGCTCAGAATAAGCCTCCCAACAGGTTGACCTATCGCCCCCCTGCTCCTCCGCATAGGCAAGAAAGATATCCAGCAAAACGAACCCCTCCCCGGGCTTCCCCGCCTCCTAGGACCGTGGCTCTAGTAATACAAGGGGAAAAAGGGTTTGACCACTATACCCCATTGAATGCATCCAGGGAAACTGAAAATACACAAAGTGTGTCTAATACAACCTAGAGGGGGGGTGAATAGATTTTAGTTGATTTATTACCAACTTTTCGACTTAATCAATTTTAATAATCCTACTCCATATTAACAATCAATCAATCCAATATAAATATGCGGAAAACAATAAAAACACAAGGATTGATTTACGTGAGAAACCCTCCAACTGGGAAAAACTCACGGGCTATCCTTCTAGCAACATACGGTCCTTAAATCCACTATTTGAACGAAAGTTTACAACCTAGGTTGACCTCAAGTCACACCTACTTGGTCACTAACCCTTTCACTCTACCCAACGGGCCTTTAATAGTGATTCTTGACAACAAGCTTGTGCACTAACCCACTTAGTCGCAAAGCTTAACAATCAATGAAGAGGTTAAACAACCTAAGTGAATATGTAAAAGATATTCAAGTATGCAATTAATGCTAGGCAACAATAAATGCTTATCTAAGGATTTAAAGATGTCAATATGTAAATCCTAGATATCAATATCTAAATGCAAATGCATGAAGATTTAGCTAGAAGGGTAAAATCGTCCTAAATGCTAGCGATTAATGAACAAGGCTCTCAACCAACAAACAACAACTCAATCATGTTATAAATGCCAATAAACATAAAGATATGCAATAAAATCACATAAAAGAGCTAACCCTAAGCAAACAAGAACATAAATAAATACAAAGAGATTTAGGGCATGTTCAAGTTACCTAGTCAATGAAAGCAAGAAGAATCCATGATGAGATAATGCTTGAAGAGGTTAAATGCACATGGATTTGTGTTTGGTTGAGTAAAGATGAGTTCTTGGGAGTTTCTCTCTCTAAGGGAAGCTTGGCCTATCAAAAATGGCTTCTTGAACTCATAAAAACGAGCAAGGAAGAAGATAGAGCATATATAAGGGAGCCCTAGTTGAAACAGCGTCGTTTAGAACTTAGGGCACAAAATCCCGTCAATACCGCTAGATGGACCGCGTCGCAGGCAAGTGTCCAGACCTCGGTACACACAACATAGCACCGTCTGGACAACAACGCGGTGTAGGGCGCTGTGCATGCAGGTGCACAGGCCGCGGTATGGGCAACAAAGGCTTACTGGACAACACCGCGACTTGGGTCGCTTTGCGCACAAGAGTACAGGAAGTTGTACATGAAGCATGACTCTGCTGAGGTATACCGCTCTGTATGCCGCGGTGCAAGCATGTCTTGCCAAGCGGTCTAGGCCGCGCTAAGAGAAGAAATTCTCTTTTCTGGGCAAACTCAACACACTAAGAGATGTGCAAAATGTGCAAGTGTGGAGTGTGAAAAGAGGCATACAATACATCATTCAATTACATGAAGATAGGAACATAATGCATGCAAGTGAGTGTGTGCAACTAGATCTCTTCAAAGAAAGTTAAACTAGTGAGATACCTTTGAAGTGCTCTTTGAGAGAGATGATGTCCTTGAAGCTTGATCACACTCAAGAGGCCTGAATTACCCTTACAAAGAATAACCCCCAATGTGGTTTGTCAACGAAATAAGCCAATCAAAATATGAGGAACTTACAATCTCCCCCTTTGGCTATTTCGTGACAAAACCACCACTCACAAATCATCCTCATAAAAAAAGTAAAAACTAAAGGTCAACAAAAGATATTCTACATTACAAAAAGATACCTAGATACTAGGTCTTCAAAACTTCAAGCTCTTGTAGAATAGCCACCTTCCCTACAAAACAATGAGACTACACTTTCCAAGACAAGTGCATGTGAGGTGATCAAGAGAGATAAATAAATAAGAGCAATTTGCAAAAGAAAAGAAAACTTCAACATGCAACATGCAAATGCTCCCCCTATATAGGTTACTCCCCTTCAACGGAACAATCTCTCCAAATATGCAATCCACTTAAATAAAACCACATTACTCCCCCTTTTTGTCATGAGATAGGCAAAGGAGTATTCCCCAACCAGGTCACTTTAGAAAAGAGAGCTATTTGCAAGATAAGTGCATAATCATATACAACAACGTTATGCAACTCAATTAATTGAGAGAGAATCATTGAGGGTTTTATTGTTTAGAAGAAAATGTACGACTTAGTTGCTTTGGATGTAAGACATGTAACATCATGGTTCAAGCAAATGGTATTTGGAAAAGCAAACATCAAAAGGGTTTCCAAAAGAATTCAAAACAATTTATACCCTTTTGTTATAAGCAAACAAGATATAGTTTATCAAAATGAATTTCAATTTAAAGAGCAACTATATCAAACTTTATGAGCAAAACAAGACATGAGTGACTTTTGCACCCTTTTTGATTTTTCCGGGTGGGATACCCGTATGATAGTAGTCTTGTTCAACTAATAAAGAGAGAGAGAAGACTAAATTTGAATGAGACATCCTTGTGTATTGCATGGATACTAGATCCTTATTGGGTTTAGTCTTCTCATTTGGTTTCATACATATTTTGCACTAGAGCAATCAAAAACATTTCATGCATATTATTTTAAGCATGTCATTAAAAGTTCTCATGTCATGGAGTTAAATTATGGGTCATTCAAGTGTACTTTCCCAATCAAAATCTCCTAGTCCAAAAATGCATTTTTGAACATAGAGGTGACATGGATTACAAATCAAGCAAGGCACACTTATTAAATAAAAAGCCATATAAGAATATATATAAGCACAACCAAGAATACTCAAGCAATTAATAAAGAAGCATAAAGTTGATCAAGTTTTTGCTTATTCCAACATGCAAGGTTGCTCTCGTTGCTTGAGTTCCCCATAAGGGGTCAATCACCAAAACACATCAAGGCATATGACAGATCCCAATAGACCTACTAAGTGACTTGAACCTAGTTGAGTCTAAAGGCTTTGTAAATAAATCCGCTAGTTGATCATTAGTGCCCACATGCTCAAGTGCAATGCATTTGCTTTCAACTAGTTCTCTAATGAAATGATGCCTAATGTCTATATGCTTTGTCCTAGAGTGCTGAACCGGATTCTTTGAAATGTTAATTGCACTCATGTTATCACAATAAAGGGTAAGAATACCTTGATCAAAGCCGTAATCCACAAGCATTTGTTTCATCCAAAGGAGTTGTGTGCAAGCACTCCCGGCGGCTATGTATTCCGCTTCAGCTGTGGATAGAGAGATGGAATTTTGCTTCTTGCAAAACCATGAGACCAAGTTGTTACCTAGGAAGAAGCAACCGCCCGATGTACTCTTCCTATCATCACAATTTCCTGCCCAATCTGCATCACTAAAGCCAACTAAGCTAGCATTAGTGTCAAAAGAGTACCATATCCCATAGTTGGATATCCCATTCACATAACGAATGATTCTCTTCACGGATGAGAGATGGGATTCCTTGGGATCCGCTTGGTACCTAGCACACACACCCACACTAAAGGCTATATCGGGCCTCTTGCGGTCAAGTAAAGCAAGCTACCAATCATGCCCCGATAAAGACTTTGTTCCACACTCTTGCCACTAGCATCCTTGCTTAGTTTCAATGTGGTACTCATGGGTGTGTCACAATGTTTGGCATTCTCAAGGCCAAACTTCTTCACTAGGTTCTTAGCATACTTAGCTTGGGATATGAAAATCCCATCATGCAATTGCTTGATTTGCAAACCTAGGAAGTATTTGAGCTCCCCAACAAGACTCATCTCAAACTCATGAGACATGACATCAACAAATTTTTGGACTTTGGATTTGTTGGTGGAGCCAAAAACAATATCATCAACATAAATTTGAGCTATGAAAAGCTCATCTTTGTTCCTCTTGATGAATAAAGTTTTGTCAACACTACCCCTAGTATAGTCATTGTCAATAAGAAATTGAGTGAGGCGCTCATACCAAGCCCTAGGTGCTTGTTTCAACCCATATAAAGCCTTCTTGAGGCTATAGACATGATTGGGGTGGTGTGGATCCACAAACCCCTTGGGTTGCTCAACAAACACTTCCTCATGCAAGAAACGATTTAGGAAGGCACTCTTAACATCCATTTGATGCAATTTGAACTTGTGCACACATAATATGGACAAAAGAAGCCTTATGGACTCAAGACGGGCAACCGGAGCAAAAGTCTCCTCAAAGTCAATACCCTCAATTTGAGAGTATCCTTGTGCTACAAGTCTAGCCTTGTTGCGCACAATGTTGCCATTCTCATCCGACTTATTCCTATATACCCATTTGGTGCCTATGACATTAGTATCCTTGGGTCTAGGAACAAGAGTCCAAACCTCATTTCTTTCAAATTGGTTTAGCTCTTCTTGCATGGCAAAAACCCAAAACTCATCATTCAAGGCTTCATCAACCTTTTTGGGTTCAATTTGAGAGGTGTAACAAGTAAAGCTCATTTGATTAGCTATTTGACGCCTAGTCCTAACACCTTCATTCATATCTCCAAGAATGTCATTCTTATTGTGGAGATGTCTAACCCATGGAGCGGGTTCTTTAGAGTCCAAAGATGGATCTCTATCAAGAGGTTGGATGACCTCTTCATCAAGACTTGACTTCACATCAATTGAAGTCTCACCATTCTTCTCCAAGAAGGGATCATCAAGCACAATGACCTCCTCATCATGGTCTCTAGTCTTAAGCCTACAATCATCTATGACGACATTAGATGATTCCATGACACTCTGAGTTTTTAAATTGAAAACTCTATAGGCCTTACTATTAAGGGCCTACCCAATAAAAATCCCCTCATCACTCTTGGCATCAAACTTGCCAAGTTGATCTCGGTCATTTAGAATGTAGCATTTGCTCCCAAATGAGTGGAAGTAGCTAATATTTGGCTTTCTACCCTTCCATAATTCATAGGAGGTTTGCCTAGTACCGGGCCTTAGGAAGACTCTATTTCCTATGTAGCAAGCCGTATTGACGGCCTTGGCCCAAAGGTTCCTAGGGACATTGTTGCTAAGCAACATCACACGGCCCATCTCTTGAAGGACCCTATTCTTCCTCTCAACAACCCCATTTTGTTGAGGAGTTCTAGGAGCCGAAAACTCATGGGAAATGCCTAAGCTATTGCAATAGCTTTCAAAACAAGCATTTTCAAATTCCCTCCCATGGTCACTCCTAATTCTTTTAATGCTTTTAATGTGTGAGTTCTTTTCATTTTAAATTTTAGTGCAAAAAAATTTTAAATTTTTCAAAAGTTTCAGATTTTTCTCTAAGAAAATATGTCCATGTAAATCTAGAGAAATCATCAACACAAACAAAAATGTATCTCTTGCCGCCGAGACTCTCGGTTTGCATGGGACCCATAAGGTCCATATGTAGAAGCTCTAATGGCTCCTTGGTGGCGAGACACTTGCCTTTCTTGTGCATACTTTTGGTTTGTTTTCCTTGTTGACAAGGTCCACAAACGCCATCGACTTTCTTCCCAAGCTTAGGGAGGCCACGCACAACCTTGAACTTATCTAAGATCCTCAAATCTTGATAGTTCATGTGGCCAAGTCTTTGATGCCATAACTCAATTTCCTCACATTTGGACATATTGCAAGAGATAGCACTAGCTTCAAGACAATAGCAATTGTCACTAGATCTCTTTCCTTTTAGCAAGGTTTGTCCATTTGGCATTAAAATAGAGCAATCATTTTTGTTAAACAATACAGAGAGTCCATCATCATTAAGATGAGAAATGCTTATGAGATTGGCTTGTAAGCCATCAACAAGTAGAGCATTGGACAAGGAGGGTAAATCGGGAATGGAAATAGTTCCTTTCCCTATGACTTTCTTTCTAGATCCATCACCAAAGGTGACAAATCCTCCATCCTCCAAGACAAGGGATTTAAAGAAGCTTTTGTTCCCCGTCATATGCCTAGAACACCCACTATCCAAATACCAAGTGTTAGAGGAATTTGCCTTAAAGGCAATTTGAGCCACATAGCAAGAATAGTTATTCCTTCTAATCCACCTAGGTGTAATGTTCTCATTCCTAGTGGTATTAGTCACATTGGCTCTAGATTTCCTAGGATCATGCAAATTTGCTCTAGATTTCCTAGGAACATGCATTTTAGCTCTAGCTCTATTTCTTTCAATCATGCTCTTGATTCTACAGATTTCAATGTATTTGAAGCAATTAGGTCTAATGTGACCATCAACACCACAAAAGTGACAAGTGGGAATAAAATAAGAAGACATACCATGCCCTTGTGAGTATGAAGGGGCTTTCCCATGCATTTGAGCTTGTCTTTGGTGTTGGATTGGTTCTCTTCTTCTTTGTTGTTGAGTTGGAATGAATTGCTTCCTTGGTTGACCTTGCATGAATTGCTTTTTGGCTTGATGGTATTTCGGTTGAGGGAAACTTGCTTGATGCACCCTTGTTGATTGAGCTTGAGCTTGTTTCCCTTGTGCTACCTTGACTTGAGGATCTTTAGAGCACTCTTCTAGTTCGATCTTCTTCCTAGGATATTGTGGGGGTGGAGGCTCTTTGTTATCCAAACTCTTAACAAACACAATCTTGCTTGAGGATGAGGTCTCCTTGTCATCTTCATAGCCAAGACCTTTCTTATCACTTGGCCTCTTGCCAACTCCCAACATGTGGTCAAGTTTATTCGTGCTTGAAGTCATCTTAGCAATGATCTCTCTAGCTTCTTCAAGCTCCTTTTCCATCAATTCCTCATTCCTTTTGGCTATCTTCACTTCTTTATTTAAGTGAGTAGCTTCGGTGGATAGCTTGAGATTCTCTCCTTTTAGCCTTTGAATCTCTTTCTTCATCTTCAATCTTGAGCTTTGAAAATGCTCAATGAAGCCTTCAAGATCCATTCCTCCTACATCAATATTTGTTGAATGGGATGAAGAGTCACCATCGCTAGAGTCATCTTCACTTTGTTTCTCTACCTCTTCATCATCTATTGCTTCCTTACTCTTGAGAGAAGATGCGAAGGCAATAAAGTTTGCCACATGATCCTCATCATCTGAGGATTCTCCTTCTTCTTCCAAGTCATCACCATCGCTCCACGTGGCGGCCATGGCCTTTCCTTTCTTCTTATTTTTCAAATTTCCATAATCCGTGGAAATGTGTCCGAAACCTCCACATTCGAAGCATTGAATCCCTTTTCTTGTGGGCTTGTCTTCACTTGACTCAAACTTCTTGAAAGGAGTCTTTTTCTTTATTTCCTTTCCTTTGGATCCAAATCCCCTCTTCTCAAAATTGATGAACTTCTTGAATCTTTTCACCATGAGGGCCATTTCTTCATCTGAGTCTTCTTCCTCCTTCTCAACCTTAGAAGTCTTCAGAGCAATGCTATTTTGCTTCTTTTGAGGTGTAGGTGTGGGAGTCCATCTAGACTCATATGCTAGAAGCCTTCCAATAACTTCACTTGGCTTCATATTCTTGTAGTCACTATTCTCCTCAAGAGCCGTCACTTTTGACTCAAATCTTGCTAGAAGCGACCTCATAATTTTTTGCTTTATCCTCCTATCCGAATAGGGATCACCAAGTTGATGGCTTTGATTGACTATGTCCATCATCTTCACTTGAAAGTCGTTGAAGCACTCATCCTCCTCCATCCTAATTTGCTCTTATTGTGTTTGGAGGACTTGAAGCTTGGAGTCCTTGACCACCTCGGTTCCCTCATGGGCCGTCTCTAGAATCTCCCATGCCTCTTTTGCAATTCTTGTTGTTTGGATCAATTTGTACTGATTGTCATCCATTGCACAAAGAATAGCATGCATAGCCTTGTTGTTCCACTTGGATGCTTCAAACTCTTGAGTTGACCATTCCGACTTTGGCTTGGGAACTACACTTTCGTCTTCAAGAGTCTTTTCCGGAAGAGCGTAGCCATCTTCAATTGCCATCCATGATCGGTCATTTATTTGGCAAATGTAAGACTCCATCTTGCCTTTCCAAGAGGCATAGTTTATTCCGGTGAGCAAAAAGGGTCTTGTGCTAGAGGCTCCCTCATTACCACTTCCATTCCCACTCATAGTGTTTGGGTATGAATGAGATGAATGTTTATGATGCAACAAACACAAACAAAATGCAAGACACACAACGAGCAAGGATCACCTAAGTGTATCTAGGAACCCGCTCTGATACCAATTGAAAATACACAAAGTGTGTCTAATACAACCTAGAGGGGGGGTGAATAGGTTTTAGTTGATTTATTACCAACTTTTCGACTTAATCAATTTTAATAATCCTACTCCATATTAACAATCAATCAATCCAATATAAATATGCGGAAAACAATAAAAACACAAGGATTGATTTACGTGAGAAACCCTCCAACTGGGAAAAACTCACGGGCTATCCTTCTAGCCACATACGGTCCTCAAATCCACTATTTGAACGAAAGTTTACAACCTAGGTTGACCTCAAGTCACACCTACTTGGTCACTAACCGTTTCACTCTACCCAACAGGCCTTTAATAGTGATTCTTGACCACAAGCTTGTGCACTAACCCACTTAGTCACAAAGCTTAACAATCAATGAAGAGGTTAAACAACCTAAGTGAATATGTAAAAGATATTCAAGTATGCAATTAATGCTAGGCAACAATAAATGCTTATCTAAGGATTTAAAGATGTCAATAAATGTAAATCCTAGATATCAATATCTAAATGCAAATGCATGAAGATTTAGCTAGAAGGGTAAAATCGTCCTAAATGCTAGCCATTAATGAACAAGGCTCTCAACCAACACACAACAACTCAATCATGTTATAAATGCCAATAAACATAAAGATAAGCAATAAAATCATATAAAAGAGCTAACCCTAGGCAAACAAGAACATAAATAAATACAAAGAGATTTAGAGCATGTTCAAGTTACCTAGTCAATGAAAGCAAGAAGAATCCATGATGAGATAATGCTTGAAGAGGTTAAATGCACATGGATTTGTATTTGGTTGAGTAAAGATGAGTTCTTGGGAGTTTCTCTCTCTAAGGGAAGCTTGGCCTATCAAAAATGGCTTCTTGAACTCATAAAAACGAGTAAGGAAGAAGATAGAGCATATATAAGGGAGCCCTAGTTGAAACAGCATCGTTTTGAACTTAGGGCACAAAATCCCGTCAATACCGCTAGATGGACCGCGTCGCAGGCAAGTGCCCAGACCGCGGTACACACAGCAGTGCACCATCTGGACAACAACGCGGTGCAGGGCGCTGTGCATGCAGGTGCACAGGCCGCGGTATGGGCAACAGAGGCTTACTGGACAACACCGTGACTTGGGTCGCTTTGCGCACAAGAGTACAGGAAGCGGTACATGAAGCATGACTCTGCTGAGGTATACCGCTCTGTATGCCACGGTGCAAGCATGTCTTGCCAAGCGGTCTAGGCCGCGCTAAGAGAAGAAATTCTCTTTTCTGGGCAAACTCAACACACTAAGAGATGTGCAAAATGTGCAAGTGTGGAGTGTGAAAAGAGGCATACAATACATCATTCAATTACATGAAGATAGGAACATAATGCATGCAAGTGAGTGTGTGCAACTAGATCTCTTCAAAGAAAGTTAAACTAGTGAGATACCTTTGAAGTGCTCTTTGAGAGAGATGATGTCCTTGAAGCTTGATCACACTCAAGAGGCCTGAATTACCCTTACAAAGAATAATCCCTAATGTGGTTTGTCAACGAAATAAGCCAATCAAAATATGAGGAACTTACAGAAACGGTCTACCTTGCCATACGGGATAAAGGGTTGCTCCAAAAGCCCGCTCCCATAAAGGCCCCAGCCGACAGGAGAAACCGGTACAAGTACTGCGACTTTCACGAAGACGTGGGCTACAACACTTCGGAGTGCTATAACTTGCGCAACCAGATTGAGGCCCTGATAAGGGGAGGATGCCTGATTGAATTTTTACAACAGGTCAGCGATAATATCAGAACTGGAAGGGAAGTACAAGCTGAAATCCGCGAGGACGCAGAAAAGAGGAAAAGGGAGCAGGCTGACTTAATACAACAGATCCAGGTGATAAATACTATCAGCGGGGGTCCTACCTTGGCCGGCGTTTCCAATAACTCCCGGAAAAACCACCAAGAAAGGTTCCCCGCCTTGGAGAGAGCCGGGGGATCTTAAAAGTCAGCCAGAGCCCGACAGAGCCCGCCCAGTCAGCTCAGATCGGGTTCACCGAAGCAGATGTCTTCAACACTGTGCAACCTCATGATGATCCTATGGTCATCACGATACAGATCGCCAACTGTCTGGTCCTTCGCGTGCTCGTGGATACAGGAAGCAGTGTCGATATCCTCTTCAAAGATACCCTGGAAAAACTGAACCTGAAGCAACATTACTACAACAGCTGTACCACTCCACTTTACGGTTTCACTGGGGACTCGATCATACCAGTGGGGTCAATGATCCTCCCAGTAATCATCGGGGTAACCCCGCTCCAACAGAACGTAATGACCGACTTTGTTGTGGTGGACACCCCATCGGCCTACAACGCCATCTTAGGGAGACTTTTCCTATCCTCTCTCAAGGGAGTCTTGTCCATATACCACAACGTTTTAAAATTCCTGGTTGGAACCAAGATAGGAGAGGTACGCGGAGACCAGCAGGTAGCCAGGAAATGCTACGCAGTATCTGCCAATCCTACAGCCCTAGCAAAGCAGTGTGTACAGGTGACAGTAATCCAAGAAGACATGGACACATCCCAGATAATCTAGGAGGAGAAGGAGCCCGTATAACATATTGGGCATCCGGAGGATGAACCTATCATGCCCTACGAGGATAAAAGGGGTAAGGAATGGGCCAGCGGGCAGCCCGTGGATAAACTAGAAGAGATATCCGTCAGAACTGATGATCCCTCCAAGACCGTCAAGGTCGGAGCCGCCCTTGATCAAGAAGTAAAAAGAGGACTGATTGATCTTCTTAGGGAATTCAGCGACATCTTCACCTGGAACCATAATGAAATGCCTGGAATCCCGGCATCGTTGGCCACCCACCGGCTAGCAGTAGATCCAACGGTCAAGCCCGTCAAGCAGAAGAGGCGTCATTTCAACACTGATAGGAACGCGGCGGTACAGGAAGAGGTTGATAAATTGATCAAAGCGGGGTTCGTCAGAGAGGTACGTTACCCCGAATGGATCGCCAACGTAGTCATGGTCACCAAGGCGAATGGAAATTGGCGTATATGTGTCGACTACACTGTCCTCAACCGGGCTTGTCTGAAAGACAGTTTTCCTTTGCCAAAGATCGACCAGTTGGTTGACTCCACATCCGGAAATAAACTTTTGAGTTTTATAGACGCGTTCTCAGGATACAACCAAATTAAAATGCACCCGGCTGACCAAGATAAGACCAGTTTCATTACTGGGCAGGGCTTATACTACTACAAGGTGATGCCATTTGGTTTGAAGAATGCAGGGGCCACATACCAGTGGCTGGTTAACAAATTGTTCAAGACCGAGATAGGGAGGACGATGGAAGTATATATCGACGACATGATCACGAAATCCCCAACCACAAAGGGACATCAAGAAGACCTTCGCAAAACCTTCCTCATACTGAGGGAAAACCAGATGCGTTTGAACCCCTCCAAATGTGCTTTTGGGGTAACGGCAGGAAAGTTCCTGGGCTTCATGGTTCATGAGAGAGGTATCGAAGCCAACCCAGAAAAAATCAAAGCTATCCTGGACTTGGAATCCCCAACCTCGCTCAAGCAAGTACAGATCCTGACTGGACGAGTGGCAGCACTCAACAGGTTTATCTCTCGCTCCACCGATAAATGCCTTCCTTTCTTCAAGGCCATCAAACAAGGGAAGAACATGAAATGGAGCCAGGAGAGCGAGCATGCATTTCAAGCTTTGAAGGAATACCTAACAAGCCCCCCTTTGTTAGTCAAGCCGGTTCTCGAAGATGAGCTGCAGATTTACCTGGCTGTATCAGAAACTGCAGTAAGCGGGGCTTTGGCCAAAGATTGTAGCGACGGTTTTCAAAGACCCATATACTATGTGAGTCATGCCTTGACCAAATCAGAAAGGAACTACGCTCTCCTGGAGAAGCTCGATTATGCTCTGGTGATCTTAGCGAGGAAACTCCGTCCCTATTTTCAAGCTCACACAATAGCAGTGGTAACAGACCAACCCCTCCGTCAATTCTTGCAAAGACCAGATGTGTCAGGAAGGTTAGTTTTATGGGCACTAGAGCTCACTCAGTTTGACTTAAAGTATAAGCCCCGGACTACGATTAAGGCACAGGCTTTAGCCGACTTCATGGAAGAATTCTCAGCGATCCCAGATCCAGTTGATCCCTCAGTATCAAACGAGGTCCCTGAGAAGATATCCGAGGTCGAAAATTGGCCGGAGGGCTGCAAGCCATGGATCCTCTTTTCAGACGGAGCATCCAGACGAGCTGGGGGAGGAGCTGGCATAGTTTTGATAGATCCAGAGGGAACTGAATTCTGTCACTGTTTCAGATTCGAGTTTAAAGCCACCAACAACGAAGCGGAATATGAAGCCTTCCTAGCCGGGATGAAGGTAGCCATCGAGCTAAAGGCCGACTACCTGCAGGTCAAGAGCGATTCGTTGCTTGTTGTAAACCAGGTGACTGGGGTCTACCAGGCAAAAGGAGATAATATGGTGGCCTACTTAAATCTAGCTCGGTTGCTGAAAAGCAAATTTAAGGGACTTAAGATCGATCAGGTGCCTCGACACCAAAACTATCGCGCAGATGTTCTGGCTAAGATAGCGGCGAACGGAGGCCAATCCCTACCAAGGGGAATTCCCCTCCAAGTAATCACCCAGCCAAGCATAGCCCCAAATGGAGAAATTTGTTCCCTGGATCGCCTACCTTGCTGGATGGACCCAATTGTCACATATCTCCTTGAAAGAGAGCTTCCTGAAGAGCCCAACCAAGCCCGAAGAGTTAAGAGACTCTCAGTTCAATACTGTATGGTGGACGGATACCTCTACAGGAGGGGCAGATCCCCCCCCCTTACTTAGGTGCTTGCATCCCGATGATGCTAAGTGGGCATTGAGAGAGGTCCATTCTGGGGATTGTGGGAACCACATAGGTGGGGAAGCTCTAGCCTATCAGGTGCTTCGTATGGGGTACTATTGGCCGACCATCCATCAAGATGCAAAGAGTTTTGTGCAATCCTGCGAACCTTGTCAAAGAACCTCAAACTTGAGCCACTAGCCACTCGAGCGACTGTCGTCCCTCAGCTCACCTTACCCTTTTGCCATGTGGGAAATCGATCTAATTGGGCCACTTCCTACCGCTCCAGGACAGATGAAACATGCTATCATGGCTATTGACTACTTCACAAGATGGGTCAAGGCAGGGCCTCTAGCTCGAATATCAGAAAAGAATACAACCAAGTTCATCAAGACTAACGTGGTATGCAGGTTCGGGACCCCTCTCATCATTGTAGCCGACCTAGGGAAGTAATTCGACAACGCCCGATTCAAAGACTTCTGCTAGGGGTTGGGGATCGACCTCAGGTTCGCTTCAGTGGCTCATCCCCAAACTAACGGGCTGGTGGAATCTACCAACAAGACAATCAAGAAACTTCTGAAGAAGAAGCTTTAGCAGAGGAAAGGTAAATGGGCCGAAGAGCTACCAGAAGTCCTTTGGGCATACCGGACTACCAAAAAGACAGCTACTGGAGAAACGCCTTACTCCCTAGCCTTCGAGGTTGAAGCAGTCCTCCCCATCGAGCATAAACTGACCTCGTTTAGGGTATAACACTTTGAGCCCGAAAGTAATGAAGTCAAGCTCCGGGCTAGTCTAGACCTCTTAGAAGAAAAGCAAGACCGGGTAGCAGAGAAAGTGGCGATCTACCAGAGCAAGATCAGTAGATACTTCAACTAAAAGGTTAAAGCCCGAAAATTCAAGGAAGGGGATCTGGTACTTAGGAAAATAACACTGAATACTCGGAAAAGGTCGGATGGAGTCTTAAGTCCAAATTGGGAAGGGCCATATTTAATAAAGCTAATTTTTCGCAATGGAGCTTACAAACTCGAAGACATGGACGGACGACCCATCAATCACACTTGGAATGCAGACCATTTGAAGAAATTCTACCCTTGAAAGGAGTTCTCAAGCAGACTACCCCCACTTAGTTTTCATTACAGGTCCTAATAAAGATGTACTACATCTCAATCATCAATAAAGCCATTTTCTTTTTCTCTTCCATCTTTGTCTCCAACTATGTTCAATGTTAGTGACTATACACTTGAATGGGAATTCGACATAAACCTCTCAAGACCAGGAAATAGCTCGATAGCCCACCTGATGCCTTGGTCGGGCTACAACCCCCAAGAAGGATCTGAGTGTAAGAGCATAGTTACCTTCCAGATCTCGAGACCAGGAAATAGCTCGATAGCCCTCCTAATGCCTTGGCCGGGCTACCACCCCCAAGAAGAATCTGAGTGTAAGAGCATAGTTGCCTTCCAGATCTCGAGACCAGGAAATAGCTCGATAGCCCTCCTGATGCCTTGGTCGGGCTACCACCCCAAGAAGGATCTGAGTGTAAGAGCATAGTTGCCTTACAGATCTCGAGACCAGGAAATAGCTCGATAGCCCTCCTGATGCCTTGGTCGGGCTACCACTCCCCAGAAGGATCTGAGTGTAAGAGCATAGTTGCCTTCCACATCTCGAGACCAGGAGATAGCTCGATAGCCCTCCTGATGCCTTGGTCGGGCTACCACCCCCAAGAAGGATCTGAGTGTAAGAGCATAGTTGCCTTCCAGATCTCGAGACCAGGAAATAGCTCGATAGCACTCCTGATGCCTTGGTCGGGCTACTACCCCCAAGAAGGATCTGAGTTTAAAGGCATAGTTGCCCGCCGGATCTCAAATACTAGGAAATAGCTAAGTAGCATTCCTGATGTCTTGGTTGGGTTATCACCCCATGTATATAATGTTTGCTTTCGTGTGCAGGATCAAAATCATCATAATTGCCTACACGAATCTTAATTGATGCTACCGATGCTACTCTGGATACCATTCAAGACCAGAAGCAGAATAAAGTTCTCAAAGAGGCGAGTCAATTTATCATTAAGGACAAAGGGAGCCTATCCCCCGATAAGGCTACATCCAAATCGGGAGCCCAACCCCCGAATTCGGGCTACAAAAAGAAGAAGGAAAAATAAGAAAAACTGACAATGGCAAAGCAGGGTGCCCACCCCCTTTTCTGGGCAATCAAAAACAAGTCGTCCGCTTCAAGCTGTGGGGCTATCATGGCTCCCCTCCGCTGGCCCTCCTCCTCCCTGCTGATCCTCAGCATCAACCCTCTCAACAGGTAACTGTTTATCTGGGTTATCCTCACCGACCGCTCCTCCGTTTAGAGGCTCTATCGGATGATCAGCTGGCTCTTCCTCCAAAACTTCATTGATCACGTCCATAACTTCAGGAGGAATAGCCGCGTCGAGAAGAGCTGCCAAGGGCCCCATCTGGCTCCTATCGACCTCCATCTCTGTTAAATCTGGATCATCAGATGGGCTCCTAACCACTTCACCAGCTCCCGATTGGTCCTCCTCGGATCGAGAGGACATCACTTTACTAGACGATTCCCCATGATCTGAGGGGATAAAGGAAGGAAGATGGAATGAGGGATCTGACTGAGTGGGCTGCATCCCAATTCCTACCGGGCTAGAATGGACCACCTTGTCACCTTTCGGACGAGATAACTCAGCAGCTTTGAGCATTATTTCCTGTCTGTCCCAGCCCGTAATAGACGAAAAATCAAAAGGAGGAGGAAGAGCTTCCGCGGCCTGAAAGGAAGCATAAAAATACCCATCGCTGAAGGAGGTCTCCGCATCAGCTTGCAGCTTGGCCACCTGAGTAATCAGAGACCGGTTCTCTAGGTCCAGCTTCCTAGCCTCAGATAACCAAGAGTCTCGCTGCCTAGCCCGCCGGAGAGATTGAAGACGCTCCTGATCAAAAGATTGCTTCATCCTCTCATGATCGCAGCGAAGCTCGGCTATCTCGAGCTCAATTTTGCCCTGGCTGGACGTCACCTCTTCCACTAGAGACCGAGCCTGCTTGAGCAGTTCCCCGGCCTTCTCGGCTTCAGCTTCAGCTTTTACAGCTCGATCACGGAGAAGGGCTACCTGCTGGCCCATCGCGACATTGACCTTAAAGGCCTACAAATATAAAACCCGAGTTAGAAACTGAACGAGTTAACAAAAAAAAAAGGGGCGTGAAGGACATACAATTACCTCAGCCAAGATAGCAGACCCCTTGGTTATAAGGACGTCCACAGGCATAGAAGCCATCTTAGAGATCCCGCCACCCGGACAGGATGCTATGAACTGCTCCAAGACCTTATCCTGCCCTATCGAGCTCTACTGAGGCCGGGAACGGTCAAAAGGAGCCTTCGCGACACCTTTCCCAGGAACGACATCTTTCCCAAAAACCTCCGAGGCTTTGGTTGTTGGAAGCGCAGCTGAATCAGATGTTTGAGTCGAAGGCGTAGCGACTTTAGCAGCCATTGCTGAGGGGACAGAAACAGTCGGGCCAACTACCTGGGGAGCTTTACCCAAAGCCCGGAAAGCCCGCGAGGCCAGAGTGGCCATCTTAGACCCAGCTGGAGAGACAGAAGAAGCCAGGGCAGGCTCGATCCCAGAAGAGGGAAGAGAAGCTCCACCTTGAGGATAGCGCGAGACGTGTCGGGTGGCTGGCTCGACGACAAAGATTGTGAATAAACAGATAAAAAAAAACGTTAGAATCAAGCTAAATAATAAGAAGAAGCGACACAAGGATACTTACGAGGAATAGCGTCTGAAATCCGTAGATATTTGTTCACCCTACGAGGGTCAAAAGCTTCAGCGGTAGGGAACATCAGATTCAGGTAACTCCAGGCTAGAATAGCCTTTAAGACGGCTTCGGACTCGGCAGGCAGAGAGTCTCGGTCCCAGGAGGGCTTGTCATTGAAAGCCGTAGGAACCCCGAATTCATGCCCTCCGATGAAAATCGAGCTCCCCCAGTCATCCCCCGCCAGGATCCATTCTTCTTTCCATGCGGGATCCTTCTTCGAAGCACCAGGAACGATGAAATTGAGCTTGTTCTTGGCTTTGGCGTAGAACTGACCCCGAGGAGCCCTAGACAAGCTCCCAATCTGAAAAAGATACGCCAGCTCCTCCGCACCTGACTCCCTTGTCACTTTACTCATCTGGCATTGCTCCCTCTATAACATAAGGAAGCCAATCAAATGCCTCCAGAAGCCCGGCGTTAACTGAAGGGGAGCGAGCTGGACGGTGTTTAGAGCCCGCCGAAGGGTCGGATGGAGGGGAAGCCTGACCCCGTTCTCAAGAGCGGCCACATGGATCGGAAGCACACCTTTAGGGGGGTTGAAAAACTCAAAGTTCTTGGGAGGCACTGAGATGGATACACTGTCGGGGTTGCCAAACTTTGACCTCAAGAGGTCGATCGACACCGGGTCAACGGTGGAATTAGGGATGACCCAGAAATCGTAGGGAGGGAGCCTCTCCCCAGAGGGACCAGGAGCTGAGACCCGACGCTCCCCCGCAGCGCCACCGGTCGTTTCTTTGTCGGAATCCTCATCAACAATATCTAAAGGGTGGTCGGGATGATTGGAGAACCCAGTCCCGATAGATACGTTCCTACTGGATCGCCGACGTTGTGATGTGGGCGGGGAATCATCACCGTCAGAACTCCTCCTAGCCGGCTTCCCCAGACTAAGACTGACGACCTCCTCACCGTCGAATATGGAATCACTTAAATCATGACTGTGTTTCGACATTATAGAAGACGAAGAATGAAGAAAGAATAGAAGACGAAGAATGAAGAAAGAAGCAAGCTTGGGAAAAAAATTGTGGAAATATTTCTCTACAAAAGGTTCTTTTCGCTCGAGAAGATGTGAGGAAGACGAGGAGAAAAACATGCATATATATAGGCAGGAAGGCAACAGCTCAAGTTACCAGGATACTCATTTGGTAACGGTAAAAATTGACTCGGTAACGTAACCGAGTTAAACTCTAAAGCTGGCTAATCATCTCATGCCGCATCATTTACGCAGTTAAGAGGAAGATCTCCCCAAGATCCTGGTAACGGTAAAAAATCTAGGGGACTGCCGTAACGTGATCAGATTAATTCGAAGATAAAATAGTCGGTTCACAACACGTCACTCAAATGAAGAAATTTCCAAAAATTTCAGTAACGGTAAAAGAGGAAGATTTCCCAAATAAAGTGAGAATCTGACCTCAACCCCGAGCTCGACGTCTGGTGTTCAAGTCAGAGGGGACTTCTGTTAATAGCCAAAATTGGCTAAGGACCAAAGGGAAATTTTCCACTTACTAGACCTGGTTCCATACCCGAAAGTTTCACCTAAAGACCTCTATATCCAGAGCCAAGCTACGATGCCGCCCCAAGCACAAGGGCGGGCTCCAGAAACATCTGGGATAAAGCCCGGACCCGAGAACTTCCACCAGGAGACCTCTCTATCCAAAGCCGAACTGCGATACCACCCCAAGAACAAGGGCGAGCTACGGAAACATCTAAGATAGAACCCGGAATGATCGGGCTTAGCCCGCATCATCAAAACTAGAAGCTCCCCAAAGTCAAGGTCATCTTGCAAATGCTCAAGAAACTCGTCTGTACCTCGATTGACACAGAAGAATGTCCCTAGAAGACCGCGAGGTGAGTCGAAGCCACACCCAGCTTCAAAAAGGTCAGTCAAGGCCACGCCTAGCTTCGGAAAAGTCAAGAGAAGCCAGATCTGGCTCCAAGCTGGATGAAACTTCTCAGACATCCAGGTCGAAATACTAAACAACCTCCCTGGTTGCTGCATCATACCATATTCGTCATGTCCCACGACTCCTATAAGGATCATACTGGAAGGATACAAGGAATGAATTAAATCGTACCTGGAAGCGTTATCTACATAAGTAATAAAATCCAAAAGGAAACAGGCTGATCTCTACCACGATACTCTCAATTCGGACGTCAATCTAAAAGTCAAATGATTTAACGCAAGAAATCCCGCCCGATAAGGAAGAGACTGAGACAATAACTGAGACAATCAAGGGAGAATCAGTCTGTTGACCTACAAACCATGTATAAATAGAAAAGAAAAGAAACGAAAAAAGGAGACTACTATTCGACAGGCATACGACTAGCAATAGATCCTTTACCAAAGAAAGTTGAGAGAAACGAGAGAAAAATCTTTGTACTCGTGTACCATGCTTGTTAAATAAAAATGTTCTTGTTTATTTATCACTAGATAAACCATTGTCACATATATAAATAATTTCGGCCACCACCTACGTGGTAGTGGTCTTGAGGGCGTTAACAGAGATTTCTTATCCCGAGTAAAATTCTCGTTAACAAAAATATTTTTAAAACCTATTTCCGCTGCGTTACCAGTGAATGGGGTTCCAACAGAACAGGGATGCAACCTCAGTTGCATCAGAGGGGTCTGATGGGGACTAAGTAGCCAGAATGGCGAAAGAGATCCAGGAATTAAAGAAGGGCAAGCCCCGAGAAAACCGAAAGGATCCTTTGGGAGAGATGAACGTCCCATTCTTTAGAAGGATCAAGGTGGCAGAGCTACCTCCTAAATTCAAGATGCCAACGGGAAAATACTCTAGGACAGAGGATCCCCTAAGTCACCTAGAGAGCTTCGTTCACCAGATGAAGGTCTAGAATGCAACCAGGGCCGCCATGTGCAGGGTGTTCCCTACTACGCTAACTGACTATGCCAATACATGGTTCAAGAAGCTGCCAGTAGGTAGTGTGGATTCTTTCACCAAGCTGACGACTGATTTCCGTGCCCAATTCCAGGGCATCAAACCTCACCCCAAGTATCTCATTCATCTTCAATACATGATCCAGGAGCTGGGTAAATTTCTCAGAGCCTACATGGAGAGGTTCCACAAAGAGGTGATGTAGATAGGGGTCTTCGCGGAGAAGGAAACTTTAGACAATTTCATAAGGAACCTATAGGCCGACAGATTGTTAGGATCCTTCGCCAAGCATCCACTAGAGACATACCAAGAGGCTTATGACAGGGCCCTTGAACAAGTATAAATAGATTAGCAGCTTGGAGTTAAGACGGAGCATGACGACATGACATCTACCAAGCGCCAAAAGAAGGAGGCGCTTAAACCCACTCCAGTACAGAAGGGCCCAAACAGACCTCCCACTAGATCTACATACCGGCCACTGCCTTACTTACCTCAATGGAATCGGTACCAGGACAGGTAGACTCCTCCTAGAGCTACACCTCCACCTAGGGAGGTAGCGCAGATAACTTGTGAAGAAGAAGGGTACACCAATTACACCCCTCTTAATGCATCTCACGAGACTATCTACCTCGCCATCCATGACAATGGACTACTCAGGAAGCATGTTCCGATAAAGGCACCAACTGACCAGCAGAATTGCTACAAGTACTACGACTTCCACGAGGATGTGGGGCACAACACTTTGGAATGCTACAGCTTGCGCAACCAAAACTGAAGGGCTGGTGAGAGAAGGATGCTTGGTCGAATTTCTCCAACAGGTGCGTGATAGCATTTAGACTGGGAAGGAAGTGCAAGTAGACATCAGAGCCACGGAGGAAAGGAGGAAAGCAAAAGGAAAGAATCTCATGGAGAAAATCTACATAGTCCATACCAACAATGGAGGTCCCACCCTGGCAGGAACCTCCAACAATTCCAGAAAGAATCATGCCAGGAAGGTACCTAAGATGTCCGCTGTGTAACAAAGGAACCATCAGGACTCCCCTGTTCATCCGAGATCATCTTCAATGAGGAAGACGTGTACAACACAATCCAACCTCATGATGACCCCATGGTTGTCACTGTGCAAATCGTAAACTGTCTGGTCCACCGTGTCCTAAACGATACCGGTAGCAGCGTGGACATCCTCTTCAAGGATGCTTTGGAGTAGTTCAACTTAAAAAATCCCTGCTACAACAGCTGCACTACCCCGCTATATGGGTTCATAGGGGACTCACTGATATCGTCAGGTTCTATGACCTTACCAGTGATAGTAGGGACATCACCACTCCACCAGAACCTCATGACATTTTGGCCTTCAATTCCATATCCTTTAGCCTATTTTTGAGCATATTTTGGTGTTTAATGGCTCATTTTAAAGTGATTTCAGGCATTCAATGGATTTCAAGTGCTGTAGGCAGGAACCGGGACTTTCAGGCAAAAAACGAGGCAAATGAGACAAAAGAAGAGTGAATTGCGTGGGTCTCTGCGCAGGTAAACATACCAGCAGACATTCAAGACTTCGCTGGTCCATTCCAGTGAAATCACCAGCGCACTGGGAGATCAGAGCCCAAGAATTATCCATGCACTGGTCACTGCGAGGGTCCCTTACCCATACATAACCCACGCACTGCGTGTTCCAGCTAGGCAAAAGTCAAGTTTTCAGCCATTCTTAGTGGGGCAAATGCGTCATTTTACACCTATTTCGTACCCTAGCCTTTCAAACCTATTGATACATCACTTTGCCACAAGATTCATTGATCCATTTTTAATCATTCAATTAATCCGCCAAACCCTAGAGCCTTTTCCACCAAATCAAGAGAGAAAGGAGATTCCAAAGGAATCCATGGAGGTTTTCCTCCATGGATGACGCCCCATCATCACTCTCTATTTACGACCACCCATCTTTGGAGGAGATTCTAGAGGAAATAGCACCCTACCTTGTCTATGAGGAGGAGGAGCTTTCAATGGAGCATGGAGATCCGAGATGACAATTGGGCCACTATCCGAGCTTAGAGATCCGGGATTGACACCCTTGGGTTTCTTCTTTTACTTTTCTCTTGTATTTTATTTATTTGATGTGTATCCCCATTTAGGAAATATGTAAACCCTAATATTAGTTCTATTTATTTAATTGACTTGTATTTGATTTCTTCTTGTATTGTCCCATTCAATTGCACGTAATTGATTCTTGACTTGTATTAAGTAGGATTGACAACCCAACTCTTAATGCATGTTTAGGGATAACTCTTGTCTCTACATTCTTGGCATGTAGAGTAGAAATTGATGTGTGCATATGATTAGGATTAGGAGTAGATTAATGTAATTTAGAAGTAGATTAATTAAGCATCCCATGATTGCTCATATGTCGATGGATTATTCGAAATGCATGTTTTGGATTGACTTGAATGTTTTTGTTTGTTTGGGTGGAACTCATGAAGAGCATACACTCTATATTTGTGGGTTTCGGTTCTATAAACCTATATGCTTACGCGACCCTTGAGTGTTGCTCATACGATACACCCTCGGCGAGTAGCACTCGGGTTGCGACTATTGGTCATTACTCGTGCGATACACTCTCGGTGAGTAGTGGTCGAGGGTCCATCTATGCTTAATTTCTCCATTGGTTGTGGCTTACACATGACAGGTGAGTAGCGATCGGTGGTTGATCTTACATTTATCTCTTTACGTAAATCGCGATACACTCTAGGTGAGTAGCTTAGAGGAACAGACGACTCTCTAATTTCCATATCTAGAGGTCATACTGAAGATTAGGTTGAACCCAATAGAGGAGTGTCTTTGTGGTGCATGTGCATTGATTACACCGATCTTAACCACGCCTGCCCGAAGGACAGCTTCCCGCTACCGAAGATCGACCAATTAGTAGATTCGACTATGGGTAACAAGCTCATGAGCTTCATGGACACGTTCTCGAGGTACAACCAGATTATGATGCACCCTACCGATCAAGATAAAACAAGCTTCATCACCGGACATGGCTTGTACTGCTATAGGGTAATGCCCTTCGGTCTTAAGAACGCATGTCCTACCTACTAGCATTTGGTTAACCGTTTGTTTAAGGGGAAAATATATAAAATGATGGAGGTATACATTGATGACATGATCACCAAGTCCCAGGAGTCTGAGATGCATGATGGGAAGATTTTCGCCGTTAGAAAACCGTCCGTCAAAACAACTTATAAAACCTATGCGATGCGTTCACAAGTAGAAGTACGAGTAAAGCGGTAGGCACGGGTGTCGTCCACTGAGATCGAGGTAGCGGTGATAAGATTAGGATTAATATAACTAGTATGCATAAAAGTAAAGTGATGGTGAATGAAAATACAATATAAACTAAACTATGAAAGCCAATAAAATGGGATAACAATGAAGTGATGAATGAATGATGATGAAACTACGGAGTTGATGGACTCGTAAGTGAATATTGGGGCAATTGCAACAAACTCTCAATTAGCCATCTATCGAGACTTTTTCCATGAATGCTCATCTATCTAGCTATGGCTCAACCTATTACTAATGTAGCCATCCTAGGGTGTATAGTGATGGCTTCCAGTTCCCTCACAAGTGGCCGACCTAGGATGTATAGTGAAGGCCCCCGTTTGAGATTGGATGAGGCTCGAGGTTATCAACCGAATTCTACTTGAAGGTTAGTTCTCGTAAAATCACTAAAGTAGCCAACCTAGGGTGTATAGTGGAGGCTTCTAATTCTCTCACAAGTGGCTAACCTAGGGTGTATAGTGAAAGCCACTAATTCAAGATTAGATTAAGGGCGTGGTTGTAGACCCAGATTTTCGGAAATCCTTCAATTTAATGGAGCATTAGACAACCTAATTGCCTACTCAAGTAATCAAAATCAATCATGCAAAGAGGGTGTATCCAAGCAAATCAATAATGGAAATCAATTCAAGCAATGGAATAAAACATAGAGATAGAATAAATATAACACATAGAGTTTATTTACAAAGCCCAAGTATCCATCAAACAAATAACATCAACCCCAAAGTGGGGTATTTTAGGTACTCATGTTCTATTACAAACCAATACACTAAGAGAGAGTGTAAAGAGAAAACCCTTGAAGATTGATCTCCTTCCTTGAAGCTTGAATCCAAGTCTCCTAGTTGCCTTTGATTGAGTAGAGATGGTTTGGATGATAGGTAGATGTGTTTTTGGCTTAGAGTACAAGTGTTGGGAGATATATGGGTGCTCTTTGGTTCGTTCCCATCCTTTTCTATTTATAGAGGATGGAAAAATAGGTCACTTAAGCTTGAAAACAGAAGCTGTCGCGCGCAGAGTGTGGGTGGAGTACGGGTGAATTACCCGTACTATATGGGTTGTCTTCATCTTTAGTTCTCTGATCTGGGCAATAGTCCGGGTGGAGTGCGGTTAGAGTGCGGTTGGATTACCCGCACTTTACCCGCACTTTACTCGCACTGTACTCGCACTCTGGTGTCAGGTGTAAATCCACTCCTCTGTCTTGAGCAACAGTGCGGGTGGAGTGCGGTTGGATTACCTGCACTTTACCTACACTTTAGTGTCAGGTGCAAATCAGCTCCTCTGTCTTGAGCAACATTGCGGGTGGAGTGCGGTTGGATGACCCGCACTTGACCCGCACTTTATCTTTCCTTCATGATTCAGGTTCCGGCTGTGGGAAGGAGTGCGGTTGCGACCCGCACTTGACCCGCACTTGACCCGTACTGTAGAGCTGCTTATGTTCCTTTGTCTTTCCTTTTGCCCATTTTTCTGCCGGAACAACCGCAATTAGCTTCTAACACCAGAATTAGCACCAACGAGCTTATTAGACATAAAATATATAGAAAATACACACAAGAACGAGACAAAGGAATATGAATGAGGGCCGAAATATACAATAATGTAGGCATGGATTTCTTTTATCTTTCCTCTCAGAACCTAGGTTCACACTTATGCAACATGTATGCCAATGAATTTATGTAACTGAATCAACTTAGTTGCATACATTTAGTGTAGAATAAACGCTGTTTTCAGTGAGTGAGTCTCATGAAAGAATCACGTGTCATGAACGTGGAAAGAGCATTCATTAACTAATATTCCCAATCTAGACGTCCCCTAAGATCAACTAGGTCTTTTCCATTTGGTTGTAACGTGGCCATGGTGAATGGTGATTAGAAGAATGAGAAATTTAGGCACAAGCACTAATCAACCAAGTTAAGGCAATACATTCTACACTTAAGCATTTAATTTCTCGTGCAACTCCACTTCCAAATACAATATGGCGTCCATGCATACAATTAGACTCTACGTGCAATCTTTAACTACTCATGTTACCAATTCGAGTAGCATTTACAATTTACACAAGGCATTTGAAGCATATTTTTCTTTTGTTACTTTTTGCTTCTTTTCTTTTCTCTTCTTTTCATGCCTTTTTACTATGCACATTTTCACAACTCATTACTCTTGCCTAGGTACACTCCATTTATCAAATTAAAGCACAACTTTACATTCCTAAGCCTCAACAAGAGCAATTAAGAGAGGGTTGGCTAAGTGTTTAGGTTGCTTGGGTTATGGATAACGTGGGTGTAGAATGGAAAAGTCTATATGTGTTTGGCTTTAAAATTGGCTTGGGAGTACACATATTACGGGAATGGGAAGTATTTAAGCTTTCTTTTTGAGTGGTTAAAACACACATTGCCTAATATCACTTCAAAGGATCAATCTACCAAGGGAATAAAAGTTTCTGTCAAGCAGTCCACATATATGATGCATGTTCAATGACAAATGATGATTTTTGATGTAATGAGACTATGCATGGTGTTTGAATAGTGTTTACAGATTTGAAAAATATTTTCCCTCAAATATACACGATTTTGGCTTGTGTTTGTGATCTCACAAGGGAAATCTCCACTATTAGAATAAGGCGCTTGAGCACCGAGTTCCCTAAACTTGGACACTAGAAGATGAGACTAGCCCATGAAATGCAAGTGAGACCCCTAAAGTGACTAAGAGTTATTGAATAAGCACACAAAGCATACACACATTCGCTACAAACACTATGCTCCAGGTATCTCACTAAGCTAAATAAGCTCAAAATTCTGGCTAAGCAGCAACTTTTTTCGAAAATAAGACACAAAAATGACTCAAGACACAAAAGACAACTCAAAAAGGCATCTACACACCCAAACCAAAACCCAACATTGTCCTCAATGTTGAAGACAAGAGATTCCGGCCTAGCGGCACGCACCTAACATGACTCAAACAAACCTAGGCACTAATCAACCACAATCAATGCCCCAACAAAAAATAAAAATGACTCAAACAAGGCTCACAAAAAAAAGGCAATTTATGCAATATATCATTGAAGCACAAGTCAAGCTTAACATCATGCATTTTATCAAAATTGACGGAATGGGGCATGAACAACCCCCAAACGGAATTAAACAATATAAAGCACATGCATTCATACTTGCACAAGAGCCTCTGGCTCTTTCACCCACAAATATAATCAATAAATTCAATGTGCAAATATCCACAAAATATAGCATTCGAACAAAACTATCCCAACATCACAATATATTTAATTTAAACAACATAAAACAATTTATGGGAAGATTTTCCCCGTTAGAAAACCGTCCGTCAAAACAATTTACAAAGCCTATGCGATGCGCTCACAAGTAGAAATACGAGTAAAATCGTAAGCACGAGTGTCGTCCACTGAGATTGAGGTAGCGGTGATAAGATTAGGATTAATATAACTAGTATGCATAAAAGTAAAGTGATGGTGAATGAAAATACAATATAAACTAAACTATGAAAGCAAATAAAATGGGATGACAATGAAGTGATGAATGAATGATGATGGAACTACGGAGTTGATGGACTCGTAAGTGAATATTGGGGCAATTGCAACAAACTCTCAATTAAGCATGTATTGACAAATGTAACCAACCTAGGGTGTATAGTGTTGGTATATATCTCTAGCAAGAGGTCAACCTAGGGTGTATCGTGAAGACCTCCTACTAGCGATTAATCCCTCATAAGCAACCAACAATGGCTAGTTACTCAATCGAGACTTTTTCCATGAATGCTCCTCTATCTAGCTATGGCTCAACCTATTACTAATGTAGCCATCCTAGGGTATATAGTGATGGCTTCCAATTCCCTCACAAGTGGCCGACCTAGGATGTATAGTGAAGGCCACCCGTTTGAGATTGGATGAGGCTCGAGGTTATCAACTGAATTCTACTCAAAGGTTAGTTCTCGTAAAATAACTAAAGTAGCCAACCTAGGGTGTATAGTGGAGGCTTCTAATTCTCTCACAAGTGGCTAACCTAGGGTGTATAGTGAAAGCCACTAATTCAAGATTAGATTAAGGGCATGGTTGTAGAGCTGAATTTCCAGAAATCCTTCCATTCAATGGAGCATTAGACAACCTAATTGCCTACATAAGTAATCCAAATCAGTCATGCAAAGAGGGTGTATCCATGCAAATCAATAATGGAAATCAATTCAAGCAATGGAATAAAACATAGAGATAGAATAAATATAACACATAGAGTTTATTTACAAAGCCCAAGTATCCATCAAAAAAATAACATCAACCCCATAGTGGGGTATTTTAGCTACTCATGTTCTATTACAAACCAATAAACTAAGAGAGAGTGTAAAGAGAAAACCCTTGAAGATTGATCTCCTTCCTTGAAGCTTGAATCCAAGTCTCCTAGTTGCCTTTGATTGAGTAGAGATGGTTTGGATGATAGGGAGATGTGTTTCTAGCTTAGAATGCAAGTGTTGGGAGATATATGGGTGCTCTTTGGTTCGTTCCCATCCTTTTCTATTTATAGAGGATGGAAAAATAGGTCACTTAAGCTTGAAAACAGAAGCTGTCACACGTAGAGTGTGGGTGGAGTGCGGGTGAATTACCCGCACTATATGGGTTGTCTTCATCTTCAGTTCTCTTATCTTGGCAATAGTGCGGGTGGAGTGCGGTTGGATTACCCGCACTTTACCCGCACTTTACTCGCACTGTACTCGCACTCTGGTGTCAGGTGTAAATCCACTCCTCTGTCTTGAGCAACAGTGCTGGTGGAGTGCGGTTGTATTACCCGCACTTTACCTGCACTTTAGTGTCAGGTGCAAAATCAGCTCCTCTGTCTTGAGCAACAGTCCGGGTGGAGTGCGGTTGGATGACCCGCACTTGACCCGCACTTTATCTTTCCTTCATGATTCGGGTTCTGGCTGTGGGAAGGAGTGCGGTTACAACCCGCACTTGACCCACACTGTAGAGCTGCTTATGATCCTTTGTCTTTCGTTTTGTCCTTTTTTTGCCGGAACCACCGCAATTAGCTTCTAACACCAGAATTACATCTATTGCCTGCAATTATCACCAACGAGCCTATTAGACATAAAATATATAGAAAATACACACAAGAATGAGACAAAGGAATAAGAATGAGGGCCAAAATATACAACAATTTAGGCACTATTACAGCACCAGGACCACCACCTCCAACTTTCCAGGTACTCAGAGAAAACCAGATGCGGTTAAACCCTGCCTTCGGTGTTGCAGCCGAAAAATTCCTCAGATTTATTGTCCATGATAGGGGAATAGAAGACAACCTGGAGAAGATCAGAGCCATCTTAGATCTGGAATCTCCCACCTCGCTCAAACATGTACAAGGCTTGACCAGACGGATAGCAGCCCTGAACCGCTTTATATCACGATCCACTGATAAATGCATCCCCTTCTTGAAGGCTATCAAACAAGGGAAGAATATGATATGGGACCAAGACAGCTAGCTGGCTTTCCAATCATTGAAGGGATACCTTGCTAGCCCGCCACTGCTAGTTAACCCAGTACTAGGAGAAGAGCTATAGCTATACCTGGCTGTATCCGAGACAGTTATTAGCGGGGCCTTGGTAAAGGAGTGTGGAGACGTAAGTCAGCGGCCTATCTACTATGTAAGCCGCGCCTTGACCAAATAGGAGAAAAATTATACTCTCCTAGAGAAGATCACTTTTGCGTTGGTAACCACCTCCAGAAAGCTCCACCTCTATTTCCAAGCTCATTCGATCGCGGTGGTTACTGATCAACCTCTACGCCAATTTTTCCCAAGGCCGGAAGTATCCGAGAGAGTGGTACTATGGGCCCTCGAGCTCACCCAGTATGATATCAAGTACAAGGTGAGGAATAGCATCAAGGCTCGAGCCCTGGCGGATTTTGTAGTAGAGTTTAGTGCAATACCTGATCATGATACCTCCCCAAGCTCAGATCTGATCCCCCAAAATGAGCAAAAGCCTATAGATCAGCCCACGGATCAGGAAACATGGATCCTATATACATATGAGGCATCTAGTTAGGTAGGAAGTGGAGGGGGGAATCATCTTAACCAACCTAGAGAAGGTAGAATGCTATCACTGTTTCAGGTTCAAATTCAGTACCACTAACAACGAAGCTGAATATGAGGCTTTGCTGATAGGAATGAAAGTGGTTGTAGATCTAGGGGCAGATTACCTCCTCGTTAAGTGTGACTCGTAGCTGGTAGTGAACTAGGTAGAAGGTTTATACCAGGCCAGAGAGGATAGCATGGTGGCTTACCTTTGAAAGATCCAAGAAGTTATGGCCCATTTCAAGGGATTCGAGATCCAGCAGATACCTATATAGCATAATCATTCGGCTGACGTCCTTGCTAAGATAGCAGCAAATGAAGGATAGGCGCTGCCACGAGGAGTGTCTCTTCAAGTAATAGCCCAGTCAAGCATAGCACAAGGGAAAAAAGTTAGCCCTGTGGATCGCCTTCCATACTGGATGGATCCAATACTAGACTACCTCTAAGAAGAGAAGCTTCCTAACAATCATAATCAGGCACGCACGCAAGATCAAGTGAACCACGATTTAATACTTCTTAGTGGAAGGACATCTCTACCGCTGGGGGGAATCCCTCCCCTTACTTAAGTGCCTACACCCTAATGATGTGAGCTGGGCACTCAGAGAGGTACATTCAGGGGACTTTGGAAATCATACCAGAGGAGAAGCGCTAACTTACCAAGTGCTGCGTATGGGATATTACTGGCCAACGTTGTACCACGATGTGAGGTAGTTTGTAAAATCTTGTGAACCATGCCAGAAGACAGCCAAGCTGAATCACCTTCCACCAGAACGACTGTCCTCTATCAGCTCACCATATCCATTTGCCTTCTGGGGAGTAGATTTAATTGGACCGCTCCTAACCACGCATAGTCAACAGAAGCATGCAATAGTAGCCGTCGATGATTTTACCAGGTGGGTGGAAGCGGAACCCCTCTCTAAGATCACAGAGGCAAACATAAATGAATTCATCAAGAAGAATGTGGTTTTCTGATTCGGTACCTCGATGGTCATTATTACATATCTGGGTAAACAGTTTGACAATGCCAGATTTCAAGATTTTTGCGAGAACCTAGGAATCGAACTTCGTTTCGCATCAATAGTGCACCCTCAAACTAATGGCCTGGTAGAGGCCACAAACAAGACTATCAAGAGACTCATATAAAAGAAACTCTAGTAGAAGAAGGGTAGATGGGTGGAGAACTCCCAAATGTACTATGGGCCTTTCGTACCATCAAAAGGACTGCTACTAGAGAAACCCCTTATTCACCTATTTGCAGGGCAGAAGCTGTCCTTCCTATCGAGCATAAACTCATGTCCTTCCAGGTTCAATATTTTGATTCAGAAGGCAACAAAGACAAGTTGAAGGCTAATTTGGACCTCTTAGAGGAAAAATAAGATAGGATTGCAGAAAGGGTAACAGTTTACCAAAGCCGGATTGCCCGATACTTTGACAAGAAAGTCAGAAACTGGAGCTTCAAAGAAAGGGACATGGTCCTCAGCAAGGTGACCCAGAACACCTTGAAGAGGTCTGACAGGGTATTATCACCTAATTGGAAAGGTCCCTACCTGGTTAGAATGGTAATCCGAAGTGGGGATTACAAGTTGGAGGACATGGATGGAATGCCTATTGACCACACCTGGAATGCAGATCACCTAAAGAGATTCTACCCATAGAACTCACTGAAAAGACTGACCGATATCACCCTGAATAGGTACTGATGGATATTAGTACTCATAAATATTTGTATCGCCTTTTGATTCATCAATAAAAGAATATTCTCCTTTTTCTTCTCCAATTCCTATCTGTCAACATTGTGTCGCCGTTGTTTGCCATGTAAATTCGCCAATGATCGCCTCAAGACCAGGAATGACCATATGGCATTTCCATTGCCCTGGCCGGGCACCACCCCCCACTGAGAAGGGTCTGGTTGGTAAGAGCATAGTTGCCTGCCAGATCAAGGCCTTAGCCTGGCACCACCCCTCGCCAAGAAAGACCTGGTGCTAAAGTGGCCTTAGTTGCCTACCAGGATCTTGTTGCCAATATATTCACCTTGTATTCGCCAAAGTACTAGGATTCCTAGATCAGGAATGCGCGGTACCTAGATTCACCGAATATATTCGCCTTGTATTAGCCAAAGTACCAGGATTCCCATAACGGGAATCCGCGGTACCTAGATTCATCAAATGTGCTCGCCTTGTTTTAGCCAATGTACCTAGGTTCCTGAGAAATGGAAGGCTAGGTACCACGATTCGCCAGATTTTTCACCTATGTACCAAGATTCCTGAAAAAAGGAAGGCTAGGTATGCATTTCGCCAGTGTTTCCACCGATGTACCGAGATTCCAAGAACAGAAACCGTAGGTACCCAGATTTTCCTGTAGATCGTTCTCCTATGTATCAGGGGACTGATACAGGGATGCTAAGCACCCTAATCATGATACCAAAATACCAAGATTCCACAAGGAACGAGCATCCCAGCTCTTAGACTAAGTATCAGAAGATTCTCATACCGGCTTCAGTTACCAACGAGTTTCAAAGATTCTTCTGTTACCAGGCTCCAGTTAAGTCAGGTTCATACTAGGGACTACTCCTCAGATCAGATTCATAATCGGGGTAAAATAGTGAACAAGCAGGTATCCAGGTAGACAGGTGTAAATGCTAGAACATCCTTTATTGACTATACCAGGGAGACCATCCCCCTATCACAGGCTACAAAAAAATATATATTTATATATAAGAAGAATATATGAAGTGAGCACAAAAATAATTGTTAATTAGTCAAGCTGGATCAGGCATTCCCTTGTTCCTGGTTGGCCACCTCCTCTCCAGCTCCCCCGGTTGAAGTCTCACCTCCTAGACCAACTAGGGACTCACCGGCTACTTGTGCAACTACTACTGCTGTGGCTTCCACCTGAACTGGTTAGACCTGTAGCTCCTCGGTTGCCACCCAATCAGACTGATCTCCAACTTCCTTAGCTGAAGCAACTTGATCCTCCACCTCCTTACCATGACCAGATAAGGAGTTGGGCACACTAGATTCTCTTTCTGTTCAAGCAGGTTGGTCTCTTACCTCCTCGGGGGGGTATGATTGGAGAAACATGCGGGTCTAGAGTCTCACCTTCAGTCTGGACCACTGCAACTTCAAGATTCTTCAAATTGAGATCTGCCCCAACATTGCTTGGAAAAAGAGAGGAGATAGGTTACAGATCTTCAGTATCCACCTTTGTGTTCACCTCTATAACCCGATGAGGACTGTCTTCATCAGAGGGAGAGGTCCTAGCTAGCTCATCAGCTTTAGCCATAATCTCCTCCCTGTTTCACCCATCGACGATGCTCATGTCAAACAGGGGAGGGAATGCTAGGACTATTTGGTAGCCTGCGAAGAAGTAGCCGTCCCTAAAAGAGGTATCCACTTGAGCTTCCAGGGTAGCCACACTAGCACGTAGAGTCTTTACCTCTGCCTCTAACTCCGTTACTCTCTCTTTCGCGATCTCTATCTTCTCTCTACGGCGCAGGGACCTGAGTTTCTCCGTGTCTAAAGCATGCCGCATTCGCTCCCTATCCACATGCGCCTGAGCCTCTACCTTCTCAGCTTCCTCCAAGGACTGGTACAGAATTACCATGCCCTAGGCAGCTTTGGCTGGCTCTTTCTTGGCCGTCTCCAATTAGGTTGTAGCATCATTAACCTGCATCTAGAGGGAGCTAACTTGTTGGCTTATTGCTACGTTGAACTTAAAGGCCCGCCAGATACAAGAGACATGTTAGAATGTCACCAGATAATCAATCGAGATAGAAGACCAAATGAAGCGACATACCTCAGCGAAGAGAGCAGACCCTTTAGAGAGCAGAAGATCAGTGGGCATTGAGGTCATGGCATCCAAGCTCCCATGTGGACAGGAGGCAACGAACCTAGCCAGTACCTCATCCTGGCTGTTATCCTCTGACCGCGATCGAGGCTGATCGAGAGGACCAGTTTGAGCAGCACTGATAAAATCTTTTCCCCTCTCGGCCTAGGTAGATCTTTCAGCCACCAGAATAGGGGAAATAGGGAGGATTGATTGAGCAGCAGCAACAACGGTAGCAGGGATGATAGAAGCCTGACCTCACACTTGGCCAGAGGTACCTCTGACTCTAGACAATCTAGTTGTGAGGGATGTTAGAAGAGATCTGATTGAGGCATGAGGAGGTGGAATAGATATCCCTGGTGCTTCAATCGAGATCGACGCACGCCTGCTACGCCCATAGGAGGTACTATTTCCTACCACGTGATCAGGGCGAGATGGAGGCTTAGTAGGATAGGCAGGCGTGGAATCATGCAGGCCATAAAACTGGACGAACCCATCCTCCGGTAGAGGCACTGCAGAGACTACCGAGATAGCTAGAGTTAGTATCTACAAAATGAATGAAGCTGTATAAGAAAAGTAAAGTTAGAGATATTTTCTACCTGAGAAACATTATAAATGTGAAGATACCGGTTTGCCCTCCTTGCTTCGAAGGCCTCCGAGGTAGGGAACCCTATGTTGACAAAATTACGAGCTATGATAGCTTTCAACATCTTCTCCGATTCAGTAGAGATGGCTTTTCTCCTTTGCGGGCTTACCGCTAAAGTAGGTGGGAACTTTGAACTTGGACCCTGTAATGTGGACCGAACTACCCTATTCACCTCTAATGACTACCCAGTCCTCCTTCCAAGAAAAATCCTTCTTCGTGGCCCCCGGCACCACAAACATCAAGTTGTTCTTAGCACGAGCGTAGAATTGCTCTTTAGGACCTAGGGAGTTAGCAGCAATCTGGAAGACAAACCCCAGTTCATCTAGTCCCGGTTCCCGATCGACCTTGTCTTTCTCACACTGTTCCTTCCATAACATAAGTAACCCAACCAGATGCCTCCAGAACCTGGGTGTAAACTGAAGGGGGACAAGGTGTAACGCATATAGTGCCCTACGCAGGCTAAGATGGAGTGGCAGCCTGACTCCACTATCGAAGGGCGCCATGTGAATTGGAAGCTCGCCGGGAAGAGGGGAGTACATGTCATACCCTTTAGGGGGTATGGTGATCTCGATGTCAAAATGGATCATAACATTATTCCTCATATCTAGAATGGTGTCGGCGGTGCAAGAGAAGTCGAGAATGCAGCGGTATTCATAAGGAAGGGTGAGCACCCTCCCTATCGAGTCAGTAACTTAGCCAGCACGGTCTCCACCTACCCCAGCACAGTCTAAATTCCTGTTTGACTCCTTGTCAACATCAACCAAAACATCCAGGCCATTCAAGAAACCTGACCCAATTGCGACAGTCCAACTCAATCGACGTCGCTGGGAAGCCAGAGCGTCTTCGCTGCCGTAGTCAATTCGACGAGCCCTCTTCCCATGAACAAGGCTCATAGGAACGTCATCAAAAATCAGGTCCAGACTGTCATAGGAAGACATGTTAACTTAATTGAAAGAGTTTTTAAAGATTGAAGACGGACAAACGGAGAAGAAGAGAAGCTTGAGATGTAAGCAAGAACAGAAAAGACAGTTTGAAAGCACGATGAAGAAGGAAAAAGGGGTCGGGGTTTAAATAGAAGAATGAACAGTTACTTGTAACAGGAAGAGAAGGTAATCAATACCACAGGATAATCAGAAACATAAGAGAGATAGTTTTAAGAAACGCGCACCTCCAAATTTTTTCCTTTTTGAATTTGGCCTACTCCAATTAGCCACTTGAAAGGTAGTTTAACTATAGCGTGCAAGAGGATGATTTATTCTACGAAGCAGTTACAAATAATTCTCCAAGTAATTACAAATCCTGACTCCAACCCCGACCTGGCACTGGTGTTGAAGTCAAGGGGGACTTCTGTTAACAGGTTTTCTTGGCAAGGGTCCAAAGGAGAATTTTCCACCAAGTTGATACTTGGTAGGAACCATTCCTAGATACCCAACAGGATTGATACCGCGACCTTGGAAGCATTGATACTTGGTAAGGCCAGAACCACGATTACCTATCTACTGGGATGAGACGCCAAAACTATGAACCTGGAAAAGCAGGTACCGCGCTATGCTTCTCCCTGATACCAAGTGAAGATCGGTACCATGATACCATATCTTCGGTACCTCACAGGTATCCAGTACCTCCTATATTATACCTAGGTGCCATGGACATCTGCCTGGTACCCGAGTACCTCGACATTAACCCAGAATAAAACCAAGACAGGCCTCCTACCTGCCCAACAGGACGAATATCATCATAAAGTCACCAACATGATAGAACCAACACCACGTCAATAAGCCAGATCAGTACATCGGTATACTGCACCACTGGGACATAGTATCAGTATTCTCCTCCAAACAACGCAAGCAGGAAAAGTTGACCCCTTTGGCATTTAAAGCGCCATAAATGAGACCAAATGGTTGACCAAATCAGAGTTTAATTACAACAGCAATTAACGGTATCAAATCCCGCGCCTATAGCCTCACTTAACGTCTTTCAACGCCGAATAGAGAGTCCAAATAATCCTTATTAATGGAGCCAGATTCTGAGGGATATTGAATATCTATATATACGGCTATGAAGGACGAAGAGAGGGAGGAGAAAAAAAGAGAGAGAAAAGAGACCTTTTTGATCCCAGAGAAACTTCTCCTGAGTTCTCTGAGGCCAATGAGAGTTTTAAGATAATCACTGGGAGGATCATAGCCAATTATCGACACATACGATTTCGCCATCTCTATCCTGTGTAAAAGAGAGAGAGAAGAGAGTGCATTGTAATCCCTATATAATAAATATTCAAAAAAATAGTGTCCATCTTACTTATTGAGCATAGTCCTAACAATCTCCCACTTGCGATATAGCAAGTGTGTCATATCTCTCATTCCCATGTTCTCTAGGTGCCCATCAAAACTCTTCTGTGGTAGAGCCTTTGTGAAGGGATCCGCTAGATTTTCTGCTGACGCGATCTTCGTGATCGTCACGTCACCCCTATGCACGATTTCCCTCAAAAGGTGATATTTCCTTTCAATAGGTTTCCCTTTCTTATGACTTCTTGGTTCTCTCAAATTAGCCGTTGCTCCACTATTGTCACAGTAAATAATGATCTGCTTATTCGTATTAGGAACCACTTCCAAGTCAATCAAGAATTGGCAAAGCCAGAGAGCCTCTTTAGCAGCTTCACATACGGCAACATACTCAGCTTCCATGGTGGAATCAGCAATACATGATTGCTTGATACTCCTTCATATGACTGCCCCTTCTCCAAGAGTAAACACAGATCCTGATGTGGATCTTTTGGAATCAGAATCCGACTGGAAATCAGAATCTGTATACCCAATGGGAATTAAATCCCCTCCAGAGTATACAAGCATATGATCTCTCGTTCTCCTGAGATATTTGAAAATATGCTTGATTGCCATTTAGTGATCATGAACAGGTTTCGATTGAAACCTGCTACCAATGTCAACAGCAAAACAAATATCTGGTCTAGTGCAGAGCATTGCATACATTAGACTTCCAACTGCCGAGGCATATGGAACCCTACTCATGAATTGCTCTTAATACTCATTCTTAGGAACTTGTTCCTTAGAAAGTTTGATTCCATGTCTGAAAGGTAACATACATTTCTTGGAATCTTGCATGGAGAACCTAGACAAGATTTTATTTATGTATGAAGCTTGAGATAATGCAATCGTTCTATTCTTTCTATCTCTTATTACTTCGATACCAAGAATATAACTTGCTTCTCTTTAGTCCTTCATATCAAATTGTTTTGCTAACCATTCTTTTCCTGATGTCAATACGCCTACATCATTTCAGATGAGAAGTATATCATTAACGTAAAAAACTAGGAAAACCATCTTGTCGCCTTTAATCCTCTTGTATACACAGGGTTCGTCAAGGTTTTGAATAAATCCAAAACTTTTCACAGCTTGATCGAACCTTATGTTCTAGGATCTGGATGCTTGCTTAAGTCCACATATGTATCTTTGCAACTTGCATACCCTTTCCTCTTGGCCTTTTTCAATGAATCCTTCTGGTTGCATCGTATAGATGCTTTCGCCAAGACTTCCATTAAGGAAAGCTGTCTTGACGTCCATTTGCCAAATCTCTAAGTCTAAAGATGCCGCAATGGATAAGAGTATCCTAATGGATTTAAGCGAGGCCACAGGAGAGAAGGTTTCCTCATAATTGATACCTTCATTTTGTGTGTAACCTTTAGCTACCAATCTAGCTTTAAAGGTTTCCACATTTCCATCCATTCCTATTTTCCTCTTGTATACCCACTTGCACCCAATGGGTTTTATCCCTTTAGGCAAGTCTACAAGAGACCAAACTTTGTTTGAACACATAGACTCAATTTTAGATTGCATTGCCTTTTGCCAATGGCGACAATCAACATCCTCCATAGCTTCCTTGTATGTATAGGGATTATCGTCGTCCAGGAGATTCTTTACTGATTCTCCAAGACAGATGTATCTCTCGGGTTGTATACTACCCTCCCATTACGACGAGGAATGGTAGGTTGTCGATCTTGTGATGGTGCGGAATTTACAATTGGGCTAGCTTGTGAAACCTCTTGTGGAATTGTATCTCCTGAAAGTTCATTCAGTACAATTCTACTCTTAGGCACAAAATCATTATTATAGTTCTTTTTCCAAAAATTTAGCATTTTTCGAGACAAATACTTTAAGATCTGAAGGACTATAGAAATAATATCCTTTAGTTCCTTTTGGATACCCTACAAATATGCATGTTTCTGAACGAGACTTCATCTTTTCTGTCTTTCCTTTAAACACGTGCGCCGGACATCCCAATATTCTTAAGTATTGTAAATTAGGCTTTCGCCCAGTCCACAACTCATGTGGTGTTTAAGGAACTGACTTGGATGGTACATCGTTTAGAATGTACATAGCAGTTTGTAAAGCATATCCCCAAAAAGAAATAGGAAGTGTTGAATAACTCCACATAGACCTAACCATGTCCAAAAGAGTCATATTTCTCCTTTTTGCCACCCCATTTTGTTGAGGTGTACCTGGCGCAGATAGTTGATAAATAATTCGATTATCAATAAGATATTGCTGAAACTCACCAGATAGATATTCTCCACCACGATCAGATCTCAAGATTTTTATGTGTTTCTCAAGCTGATTTTCTACTTCAGCTTTAAATACTTTGAACATGTCAAAAGCATCCGACTTATGTCTCATGAGATACACATAGCCAAATCTCGAGTAATCATAAGTGAAAGTGATAAAGTACTCATATCCACCTTTAGCTTGAATGTTCATAGGACCACACACATCAGTGTGTATTAATCCTAAACATTCAGTGACTCTTGTGCCTTTGGTCATGAACGGCCTTTTGGTCATCTTACCTTCCAGTCAAGATTCACAAGTTGGTAGATTATCAACCTTTAAGTTGTCCATCACTAACCAATCTTGTAATCCTATCAAGGTTAATATGACATAGGTGCAAATGCCATAGGTAAGTTTCATCTTTTGATAATTTTATTCTTTTATGATTTGGTTCCATTGATTCCGTGTGTAACAAGTGAGATATATTTCTATGCAAATAGAATAAGCCGTTTTCCAATGTACCTTTGCAAAAAAATTTGTCATTCTTACTAATAATAATTTTTTTATTAAAAGTAACCAAATATCCAAATTTATTTTAACAAGAAACTGAAATTAAATTCCTCTTGAATTGAGGTACATAATAGACGTCTATTAAATCTAAATGCCTACTAGAATCTAAATTAATTCTAATATCTCCCACTGCACAGGTAGACACCAACGCTCTGTTGCCTAAACGCAATTTGAATTCTTTCTCATTCATTCTTTTCCTTTCTTGGAACCCTTTCTTCCTTCTTGGTAGGCCCAAGTTGCTTTTTATTCTGTGGTTTCTTGACATTCTTACGGGTCTTAACAGTAGCAACTTTACCAACCATATGAATCTCTTGACCCTTGCCTCACAAGGATCTATTTGGTTCTTTGAACATCTTGCATTTGGCCTTGCAATATGTATTCCTTCTTGTTCAAGGTGTAGTCCAACTTGAACTGATCAAAGGAACCTGACAGTGAGTTGACAATCATGTCAATTTTCGTTTCACCATCTATCTCAGCACCATTGAGTTCAACAATGTTGAGATATGCTATGACCGTCATCATCTGATCTTTCACAGCCTGTCCAGGTTTCATCCTAAGATTCATGAAAGCAGTCATTGCCTCTCTCTTAGTCTTTCTGGACCTCATAGCAAACATCTCTTCCGTAGAAATCATTATATCAGCATTAGACCTCATTCCTTCATGTTGTTGTTGCAACACGTCAGAGATGGTGGCCATAATGTAACATTCAGACATCTTATCTGAGGTCTCCCATTGCTTATACTCATCTCTTTGCTGCTCAGTAGATTCATTAAGAGGAGCAGGTGGTTTAGGGGTAGGCAAAACGAACTTATGCTTTTCAGATTGCAACAACAGCCCAATTTTCCTTTTCCTAGTTAAAGTATTATCTGTTAATATGGCTCTTTGGCAAGGGTCCAAAGGAGAATTTTCCACCAAAACAATCTACCTGGTAGGAACCCATCCTAGCTCCCAGGTACCTAGCGGGAGTGATACCATGACCTAGAGAAAATCAATACCTGGTAAAGACCAGAACCTCGACTACTAACCTACCTAGATGAAGCACCAGAGACATTCAACCAGGAAGAACATGTACCACGGAGGGCATCCATTTTGATAGCTGATGAAGACGGTACCACAATATCGCAGACCCGGTGCCTTCCAGGTACCCGGTCCCTCATGCCTAGAACCCCGATACCACGATGCATACCTGGTGTCCCGGAACACCTTGACATCAGTCAGGGACCAACCAAGGCAGACCCTCGCATGTCCAGCAGGACGGACACTATTATGTTTCCACTAGCATGATACGATAAGCACCAAGCTAGTAAGTCAGAATAGTACGCGAGTGTACCACGCCACCAGGGTGTAGAACAAGTGTACCTCTCCACGCAGAGCAAGCTAGGAAAGTTGATTCCTTTGCCATTTAAAGCGTCATAAATGAGACCAAACGGACAACCAAATCAAAGTTTAAACATGACAGTAATTAACATGATGAAATCCCTAGTCTTTAGCCTCACTCAACTCCTTTCAACACCTAAAAAAGGACTCCAAATAATCATCATAAAGATAACCAGCTTCTGAGGGATAGAGGAGAGCTATACATACGGCCTTGAAGGAGAAAGAGAGATGGATGTTTTTGATATTTTTAGGAAGCAAAAAGAAGAGAAACTTCTCATGAGTTCTCTGAAGTCAGTGAGAGTTTAGAAAAATCACTGGACGGATGATAGCCACTTATCGACATAAACGGAATTCTCCATCTCCATTTTGTGTTTAGAGAGAGAGTGTGTGAAAAGAAAGTGTTATAACCTTTACCCAGTATTTATTTCAATGAAACAATGTTGTTCATATCCCTTTGGTTCTTTCATATTTGTTCATATCAATTTCCAGTATAAAAAGTGTAAGTGCCTCACTTTATGATTGGTTTATTTCGTTGACAAAATCACAATTGGGGTCAAACATTGTAAAAGGGTAGATTAGGAATTGAAGATCTCCCATTGGACTCCAAGTGCTTCAAGAAAGGTAGATTACTTGACTCTACTTTTACTTAAAGAGATGTAGTTGCACACAATCACTTGCTTGCATTATATTCTGGATTACATGTAATTGGATGATGCTTTGTATGCCAATTATCACACTCCACACTTGCACATTTTGCACATTACTTAGTGTGTTGAGTCTGCCTGGAAAAGAGAGTTTCTTCTCTTACCACGGCCTAGACCGCTTGGCAAGCTCTGCTTGCACCGCAACATACAGAGCGGTATACTTCAGTAGGGTCATGCTTCTTGTACCCATCATGTGCTCATGTATGCCCTGTGGTCCCTGTCGCGGTAAACATCAGTAGGCCCTGCTGCCAAGACTGCATCCTATGCACTTGTATGCACAGCGGCCTCAACCGCGATGTTGTCCAGTAGGCACACTACTGCGTGTACCGCGGTCTGGACAACTTGCCTGAGCAACGGTACACATAGCGGTAATGACGGGATTTTGTTACTATTTTTCAAAACGGTGTCATTTCGTCTAGGGCTTCATATATATATATATGCCATTTCCTCTTCCTTGCCTCTTTAGAGCTTCAGAATCCATTCTCTCTCATTCTTTTTAGAGCTCAAGAGTGTCTTGCAAGAAAAGGTAACAAGAAACCATTTTTATTGTCCAAAACCCAATCACCCATCATTCATTCATGGTTCTATCATCATCTAGTTTCATTTAGGATGTTTCTAAGCATAGGTCTTCATCAACATAGCTTAGTTGGTAAGTAGAAAAGCACTCTCATCCATCTTTGTGTTCTTGCTTAACAAGAAATCTCTTTTATGTTTCTTTTGCATCTAGATTATAATTTTTCATTATAAATAGAGATTTTTGTTGATGTTTGGGTTGTTGTATTGTGATAGCTATTGCATCTAGGAATGATTTGATTTCATATAGCTAGGTTATATGTGTGTCATATAGCAACATGATATCTAGGATTGTTTGAAGCATTCATACATGACTAGATAAGCATTAAATGTGTTGACCTTGCATTTTGTGCATTTAGAATATCATCATATACACTTTAGGTTTCATATCTTTTCATTTAAGAGTTAAGTCTTGTATTTGCCTTTGGTAGTATACAAGCGAGGGCCTAAAATCACTATTAAAGGCCTACGGGTAGCAAGTACGGATTAGTAACCGTTTAGGTGTGATGTGGCCAACCTAGGTTGTAATCATTTTTGTAAATAATGGATTTGAGGGTTCGATTGAAGATTAGGCTTTGAGTTTTTATCCAGTTGGAGGGTTTCTCACGTAAATCATATCATTGTGTCTTTTTGTTTATTCCACTTTTTATTATGACAATGATTGATTGTGTTAGAGATTAGGGGTTGTGTTGTTTAATTTTGATTAATCAAAAAGATGGCATTTAATTTGGTTAAAACCTATTCCCCCCCCCCCCCTCTAGGTTAGTTTTATCACTCTTAGAGTATTTTCAATTGGTATCAGAGCAGGTTCCTTAACATAATTATAAGATCCCTAGCTCTCTAGGAGTTTCTTGCATTAGTTTCCTTTTTTTTTGTTAGTGTTTCTTGTTTGTTTTGTTTTATTTTGTTTGATTGATTGCATTCATCTCATTCTCCCTTAAACACCATGAGCGGAAATGCATATGAGCGAGAAGGAGCATCGAGTACAAGACCTCCACTTCTAACGGGGGTTAATTACTCATCATAGACAGGAAAAATGGAATCCTACCTGTGCCAAATTGATGATCGAGTTTGGATGGTGATTGAGGATGGTTACACATCACCTACCAAGACCCTCGAAGATAAAAACGTCATGCCAAAGCTGAAATCATAGTGGGATACCAAAGACTTTGAAGCCTCTAAATGGAACAACAAGGCCATGCATGCTATCTTGTGTGCAGTTGATGAAAATCAACACAAGCTAATCCAAACCACAAGGAATGCACACGAAGCATGGACAATATTGGAGATGGCACATGAAGGAACCGACGTGGTAAAAGACTCCAAGCTACAAGTCCTTCAAACCCAATTTGAGTCCTTGAAGATGGAAGACCATGAGTGCTTCAATGAGTTCCAAGTGAAGCTAATGGATATTGTCAACCAAAGTCATAAATTGGGCGATCCATACTCAGTTAGGAGGATAAATCAAAAAATCATGAGATCTCTACCGGAGAGATTTAACACAAAGGTGACCGCTATTGAGGAGAATAGCAAATATAAAAAGATGAAGCCAAGTGAGATAATTAACAAGTTGTTATCTTTTGAGTCAAGAAGAGCCCGTACTCCACCAACACCTCAAAAGAAGCAAAAGAGCATTGCATTGAAGACCTCCAAGGAAGAAAGGGAGGAAGAAGATTCAGATGAAGAAATGGCTCTTATGGTGAAGAGGTTCAAGCAATTCATAAAGTTTGAGAAGAAGGGGATGGGCTCCAAGGGAAAATTTATGAAGAAGAAGACTCCCATTAAAAGAGTGGAGAAAAGTGAAGAGAAGGCTCCAAGAAGAGTATCCAATGCTATGAGTGTAGTGGGTATGGTCACATTGCCCCCGAATGTGCCAACTTAAAGAAGAAGAAGAAAGGAAAGGCTATGGTGGCTACTTGGAGTGATAGTGAAGACTTAGAAGAGGAAGAAAAGTCTTCGGATGATGAAGACCAAGTTGCAAACTTCATTGCCTTCTCATCATCTCACAATAGCAAGGAAGTTATGAGTGACCAAGAAGAGGAGAATGACAAACTAGAAGAAGAAGAAGATTACTCAAGTAATGAGAGTACTTCATCCGAGTCCAAGCTTGAATTTGATAAGGAGATGGACTATGAAGACTTCATGGAATACTTCAAGAGTTCTAGAGCTAAGAAGAAAGAAGAGATTCAAGAGTTGAAAAGGAAGAATCTTGAATTGATCTCCAAGATAACTCACTTGAGTGAGGAAGTGAAAAAAAGTAAGAGAAAGGGAAGAAAGCTTGAAGTTGGAACTTGTTGTGGTCCAGAAAAGTGAAGAATGCTTAAGGAAGGAGCTTGAAGAGGCAAAATGAGTAATTGTCAAGATGACCTCTAGAACCGAGAAGCTTGACAAGATGCTATCAATTGGAAAGAGCCCTAGTGATAAGATGAGTTTGGGATATGAGGAAGATGTGAGTACTACCTCTTTGAAAAAGACTACTTTTGTCAAGAGTCAAGAAGTTGAAGAAGTCAAAGTCCCACAACAAACTATAAGAAGGATTGAAATTGGAGAATCCTCAAAACATGCTCAAGCCAAGATTCCAACAAGTTAGAGCATTTCAATCAAGACCTCCACATGAAAGGATCCCTCCTCCACAATCAAGGATCATGTATGCTCAATAAGGAAGACATGCTACTTTGGCTCAACCACAAAGGAGAGAGTTTGTTCAATATCAAAAGACTACTCAAAGGAGAAGGAAACCTTAAATAGTTGCACAAGGCTATGGTATGAACTCCTACTTCACTCATACATGTCATTGTTGTGGTATTGAAGACCGTATAAGGCCTAATTGCTTTAAGTATATCAAATTGTGTAGATTTTAGAACATGATTGAGAAAAATATGCTTAGAAGAGCCAAAAAGCATGCACCTAGGGAACTTAGAGCAAATGAACCAAAGGCTCCTAGGATTGAAAATTTTGCTCCTAGGTGGACTAGAAAAAATGAATATTTTTGCTATGTGGCTCAAGTGGCTTTGAAAGCCAAGGCCTCCAACACTTGGTATCTTGATAGTGGGTGTTCTAGGCACATGATCAGAAACAAGAGTTTCTTTGAGACTCTTGTGATGGAGGATGGTGGATTTGTCACCTTTGGTGATAGTTCACGGGAAAAGGTCATAGGGAAAGGTAATATATCTATTCCCGGTTTGCCCTCATTGCTCAATGCTCTATATGTAGAAGGCTTGCAAGCCAATCTCATAAGTATATCACAATTAAGTGATGAAGGGCTTTCGGTTATGTTTGGCAAAGTTGATTGCTCTATTCTTAAGGAAAATGGGCAAGTTCTTTTAAAAGGCTAGAGATCAAGTGACAATTGTTACTGCTTTGAATCTAGAAACATCTCTTGTAACTTGTCTAGTTGTGAGCAAGTTGAGTTGTTGCATCAAAGATTTGGCCACATGAATTATAGTGACTTGAAAGTTCTTGAGAGGTTGAATGTTCTGAGAAGCCTTCCCAAGATTGGGAAGAGGTTTGAGGGAGTTTGTGGACCTTGTCAAAAAGGGAAGCAAACCAAAAGTGTACACAAGAAAGGAAAATAATTTTCTACCAAGGAGCCATTGGAACTCCTTCATACGGACCTCATGGGTCCCATGTAAACCGAGAGTCTAGGTGGTAAAAGGTATATTCTTATGGTGGTTAACGACTTCTCTAGGTTCACTTGGACCTACTTTCTTAGAGAGGAGTCTGAAGCCTTTGATAAATTTAAAATGCTATTTGTCAAAATTCAAAATGAGAAAAATTCTCACATTAGGAGCATTAAGAGAATTAGGAGTGATCATGGGAAAGAATTTGAGAATAGTAGATTTGAGAGCTTTTGTAATGGTCTATGTATTTCCCATGAATTCCCGGCTCCTAGAACTCCCCAACAAAATGGAGTTGTAGAAAGGAATAATAGGGTCTTACAAGAGATGGCTCGGGTGATGTTGCTTAGCAACAAGGTTCCTAGGAATTTATGGGCTGAAGCCATTAATACAGCTTGTTATATAGGGAATAGAGTTTTCCTTAGACCCGGGTCCAAACAAACATCCTATGAGTTATGGAAGGGAAGAAAACCCAACGTTAGCTATTTCCATATCTTTGGTAGTAAGTGCTATATTCTTAATGACCGTGATCAACTTGGCAAGTTTGATGCCAAGAGTGATGAGGGTATTTTCATTGGATATGCACTAAATAGCAAGGCCTATAGAGTTTAAATCTAAAAACTCGATGTGTCATGGAATCATCAAATGTTGTCATTGATGATTGTAGGCCCAAAAATGGTGACCATGAGAAGGATGTTTGTGAGAATGGGGACTTTCCTTTGAAGGAGTGTTGTGAGACTTCAAGTGATGTGAAGTCAAATCATAGTGAAGAGGATGATCAACCTCTTGATAGAGATCCTTCTTTAGACTCTAATGAACCCGCTCCATGGGTTAGACATCTCCATAACAAGAATGCATTCTTGGAGATGTGAATGAGGGTGTTAGGACTATGCGTCAAATAGCTAATCAAATTAGCTATACTTGTTACACCTCTCAAGTTGAACCCAAAAAGGTTGATGAAGCCTTGAATGATGAGTTTTGGGTTCTTGCCATGCAAGAAGAGCTAAACCAATTTGAAAGAAATGAGGTTGAGACTCTAGTTCCTAGACCTAAGGATACTAATGTCATAGGCACCAAATGGGTGTATAGGAACAAGTCGGATGAGGATGGCAACATTGTGCGCAACAAGGCTAGGATTGTGGCACAAGGATACTCTCAAATTAAGGGTATTGACTTTGAGGAGACTTTTGCTTCTATTGCCCGTCTTGAGTCTATAAGGCTTCTTTTGTCCATTTCTTGTGTGTACAAGTTCAAACTACACCAAATGGATGTTAAGAGTGCCTTCCTCAATGACTTCTTGCATAAGGAGTGTTTGTTGAACAACCCAAGGGGTTTGTGGATCCACACCACCCCAATCATGTCTATAGCCTCAAAAAGGCACTTTATGGGTTGAAACAAGCACCAAGGGCTTGGTATGAGCGCCTCACTCTTTATCTTGTTGACAATGGCTACTCAAGAGGTAGTGTTGACAAGACCTTGTTCATCAAGTGCAACAAAGATGAGCTTTTCATAGCTCAAATTTATGTTGATGATATTGTATTTAGTTCCACCAATGAGTCAAAAGTGAGACAATTTGTTGATGTCATGTCTCTTGAATTTGAAATGAGCATGGTTGGTGAACTAAATTACGTCCTAGGTTTGCAAATTAAGCAAATGCATAATGGGATTTTCATATCCTAAGCTAAGTATGCCAAAAGCCTAGTGAAGAAGTTTGGTCTTGACAATGCCAAACATTGTGACACACCCATGAGTACCACTTTGACGCTAAGCAAGGATGCTAGTGGTAAAAGTGTTGATCAAAGCTTGTATCGTGCCATGATAGGTAGTTTGCTATACTTGACCGCAAGTAGGCCCGATATCTCTTTTAGTGTGGGTGTTTGTGCTAGGTACCAAGCCAATCCCAAAAAATCTCACCTTGTTGCGGTAAAGAGGATCATTCGATTTGTGAATGGTACCTCCAATCATAGGATTTGGTATTCCTTTGACACTAATACAAGTCTTGTTGGATTTAGTGATGCCGATTGGGCAGGGAATTATTGTTAGGATTATGCTCAATGGCAAGAGTGTAATATTGTAATTGACAATCTTCTCATATTAATAAAGTGAATTCTGATTCTTACAATTACTTATAGCATTTATTATTATAATTGTCAAGGTAAATAATCATAAGGTCAAAAGACTATAAGACATGAAGAATTGTTCATACATCCGGATATGTATGAGGTAGACACAATTCTTTAGTTAGTCTTTGTTGGTTCCAGGTTTTGGATTGCGCAGCGGAATGAGATTTTAAAATTTTTTATGCAATCATCAAGTAAACCTATTTGTACAGTAATAATCGAAAACAATAAGAAGGAGAAGAAACTATTTCATACCAGCGTTTGAAGGCTCCTTCTTTCTTTTCCGATCTGCTTCCTGATTTGAACCACAAGATCTTCCCGGCTATGTCCCGCGATTGGCAACAGCGTGTGGGCGCGTCACGGGTTTTAGGAACTTAAGTGGAGCTAGAAGAAAATAACGAAAACAACTCTTGTTTTCTAGGTGTGGAATACGGCCACCATGAATCAAGAAAAAAAATATTATTCTTTCTCTCTTTCTCTCTAGCCGCACACCTCTCTCTTTTCTTCTTTATTTTTCACGCAACCATTACGTTCAATACAATTGAATGAACTCATATTATTCTCTTCTATTAATTTCATGCAACTAATTGCATTAAATACAATTAAGAGAACTCATGTATTGCATTCAATACAATTGAGAGAACTCATGTATTCTCTTCCGTGTATCAGTTTTCAAAACCTTTAATTAATTAATATCTAATATCAATTAATTAATTTTTTATTATGTTAACTGATAACTTTATTAATTAATCCTTTAAATATCTAATATTTATAAGGATAATTAATGACTTTGAATTTAAACTTTTTAAATTCAAATTTGATAACACCCTCCAACTAATGATTAACCGCATAATTAAATAATCTAATTATTTAATTAACATAATCATTAATATTCATTAATTAAATAATCTCATTATTCAATTAATTTCCAAATAGATACGTGTCACTTTCGTAACACAATTAATTGGACAATCCAATTAAAAAACCGTGACCCTTGTTACCTTAATCAATCGGGCTAGCAAGGGGACCTAATGGACCCACAGTTTTTCGAGCTCCAATAATCCTTAGAAATAATTAATTAAAATCTTTAATTAATATTTCATGATTATTAACTTCGGTGTTATTCCACTAAAAACCCGAAGCTGCATTCTCTCAACTGTAGATGTTTTTACACAAACCAATAACTTTCGGTGTCCATCGATATAGATATTACATATGGTATAATCCTCCACAAGTAGTTCATAATTAGAGCTGTGTCATAATGTCCGTTATACCCCTCTAATTACATCTTTTCCATTAAGTACCATTGATTCTCTAATGAACAATAAATCCTACATTCCTCACGGAATTAGGAGAGCGCTCATATTGTTCAAGCTCCGAATCAACCCTTAAGGGAACTACTATCTACTTCTCGAAAGAAGGAGTGGATTCCACTATTGTGTACAAACCTTCCCAGCCACAAGCCAAACCGTGATTCCAACATACAAAGCATATTGACCAGGAATGTAACTCCGATCTCACCCATGGTATATCAAAAACCACGATCTAACCTGAAGGAGTCGATAAGACACTCAGGATTAAGATCATCCATATATAGCCATCATTTTTCAATATATATGAATCTCATCATGTAACGGATCTTATTGAGAGATTCATATAGATCATGGCCCGGTTCTATATGATCACATCATATAAGGTGCCTCCATTCTCATATCACCATATGAATGATCCAGGATAAGATCACCGTACATTACAGAATGGACCGCAGCTGTAGATTAACCACAAATAAAGTACCCAGCTTTATTTGCTATCTACGAACTCTTTAGATTGCTTGTTTCAAAATGAATCCATCCGTATATGACAATCAGATACTCAGTTTGAATTACATTCGGCAATCTTGGATGTTAAATACACATATTATATAAAAGTATGAAACAATTTGAATGAATAAACTACTTCTTTTATTTATGTTCATTTCATATTTACAAATTACAAGCTTTAGGGCAAAAACCCTAACAGTCTTGAATAACATCCACAACTTAAGTTAAAGGTTGGGCACCTCTATCTTGTTAAAGTTGTAGAATTCTTTTACTAGCATTTGAGTGGGATCAAATGAATATGATGAGTCTAAAATCATCGAAAGGTTTTCGAGTAAAAGAATCTAGTGCACTAGGTGCATTGAACTTGATCACAACGAAATACTTTATCTAGAACCGTCACTAGATATAAGTCTTTTCATTAAAGAGGACAATCGGAGAGTCTATCTTAATCCTGAGATAAATGATGGACTTATGGTTGCAAGTGTTATCATTAGAGCTATCAATGAGTACGATTATATAGCATAGTCTATCCTCGATAGTTTGGTGGTATACATTTGTTAATCGATAGAGGACTTCATTTATAGATATGGACATCGTGGCTCCATTTATTAAATGAGAGTATAATATCATCATATGGATGTTTTGAGGTATTGGATATTAAATCACAATGTTGAGTTTTCAATAATGATTATTGAAAACATGGCTTCTGAACAAGTCAAAGTATCCAAGTTCGAAATGTGGTCATATGAGGAAATATGGTAACTTGGAGAGCTATAGGCGGTCTATGAGCTCTTGGCGATTACAGATATTATTCACGAGGATACACCATCTCCTATAAGATTGTCTAGGGTATGAATGAGAAACATCTCCTTATTCTATCTTTATTTAAGAGTTCAATTTTAGCTCTTTAGTGGAATGAGTTAAAATTAATAGATTAGACCTAAGTGAATCATTTGTTGATTGTGATTAGGTTGTGTCTATTGAAGCTTAAATTTAGATAGCCCGCCAAGATCCCCAATCCACACCTATTTGCATGGATCACTTGATATATTCTACCGGGCCGATTTAAGGGTCCATCTAGAATTGTTTTTAATATATCAAGAATATAATATGTCTATTATTTAATTAATTGGCTGCACTATTATATTAATATATTAAAAGGAGACATGTGGGCTTGTTTCTTTTAATAAGAATGAGTTTGGTTCACATGTTGGCTTTTATTTAAAGTCCAATGGATTAAATGAAATAAGAAAATAATATATGGCCCATGTATATAAGTGGGGCGGCAAGGTGTATATATTAACCTTATATATTATTTTGTTTCATTTTTTAATTAAATAAGAATTAGTTAATTTATTAATTAATTGTTTAATTAAGAAACAAATCTTTTTCTGATCAGGAAATATATTTCCTATAGTTATACTATTGGTAGTAGTATATTAAAAGTAAAAGACTTGTTTGATAAGAAAATAAATAATTAATTTTATTTATTTAATCAAATAAGAAGTCTTTTTATTTAGTCAATAAAAGAATAAAAATATCTATGAGTTGTATTAAGTTTTGAAGTCTAAAGGTTGATGGAATTTAGGGTGCAACACAAACTCTTTTTGGTATGTGATTTGCGGCAACCCTAGTCCATTTAGAGGAAGATTTCGGCAATCCTAAATAGAAGAGGAAGCAAAATTTCGGCCACCTATATAATACCACATATAGAATTTGGCCACTATAGTTGATTGAATGATTCAATTTTTCTTCTTCTTCTCAATTCATAGAAAAGGATAATTTTTATTCTACTAAACATAAAAGAGAGAAGAGATTATTCTTTGATAGTACACTGATTGCTTGTTCATCAATAAGCTTGTGTGTACAACATCGAATTAGGTTCACGCGAGTTTCTATCATTAGATTGAGAACTCAAAAGTGACCGGAATAATTTTGTCTTCTTTTGATTGTTTTGTGACTAACAAAAGAAAAATAAAACTTTGTTTATCCATTCGCAGGTTTGCAATTCAAAGAAAAAGGGAGACCACGCTCCTAGGTGATTCACGTACGTGTTCGGATTGGAAGATCTCGCGGTACTGTTCACGATCACTGTTCACGCGAGTACTGTTCACGATCACTGTTCACGCGGGTACTGTTCACGGGCATCAGAAAAGATTTTGCAGATTACCAATCGACGTAAGTCAATCGGATCACGCATCAAGAGGTATTTAACTCTAACAGTATATATTTGAGTTTAATTAATTAAAAGCTTAAGGTTCAACTTTGAGAAAAATTTTAAAACCTTACGAAATCTATTTTTCGTTTCTTCCGCTGCGTTTTATATCGATTTTTTCCTACAATTGGTATCAGAGCTTTGGTTGTACCTTTTAATTAATTAACGTATATATACGTGAATCTATTTCTTTTTTATTGTGATTATACATGTTTTAGAAAGAGATGGCACTCTAGGTATTCGCATATATAATTACATGTTGAATGTATGGATTTTTATATGTTTTATAAAGTGAATTGTTATTGCTCGATTTTGGTCCTAGAATTTCAATGTAATTTTTGTTTTGGATTTGTAACAAGAAGGGTTGTCTATTATCGCCATAATTCTTTCTTGGTAGTTGCTAGGGTTTTATTTTTTTTTTTGTATGTAAAATAAGTGCAGTATTTTTTTTTTGTAATCAGGTGCAGTATTTTTTTTTGTAAATCTTACTGCAGTAAAAAAAAAAATTTGCTGCAGTAATTTATTCGTAATATAATGTAATGTATTCGGGTATTGAAAATTTGAAAACACGAAGAAAAACGAAGCAACCAGAACCGAGAACGAGCACCGTGCGCACCCTAGGACTGGATTGGGCTGCGCATGGCAAGCCCAATCCTTGGTGGGCTGCGCACGGCAGCCTTGTGTGGCCTTATGGGCTGCGCAAGGCAGTCCCTTTGTGGGGTTGTGGGCTGTGCACGTCCATGGGAGGAGGCCGATGGATGAGCGTATGGTTGATGGCCACCTGAAGATCTTGTATTCCTAACAATTGTAATTTACTTGCTTTTCTAGGATGGGCCAAAATTGTTGCTATTTAATTTTTGCTTAAATATTACAATATTTGTTGTTGTATGATAACATGACATTTTAGAATAGGAGTGCCACTCATATATCTCTTTTGGTATGAACATGCATTGAATGATTTAGGTATCTAATTGGCATCTAGATAACTTGGTAAAAATCATTCTTTGGGATTTAATCACACGCCTTAAATAATTGAGTGGGAGAAGGTGTGCAAGAACGCCTATGGCCTCCAAGATTAGTTGAGTTTTATTATTTTTGGTAATCCCCCCAAGGGGCGTCCATAAATGAAATTTAACAATATACTTCCTTACAAGGATAGACTAGACAATTGACTTAAACGAAATCTACTCCCCAAGGAGGGATTTTCGTGAGAGAAAATTGAGGGTCGATATCTTGGTAACACACTCAATGTAATTTTATTAATATCCTCCCAAGAGTTCTTGTTAATAAAAATTACAAGGCTAAAATTAAAAACGCTGGTTGTTATGTTAACAATTAGGTGGGACCTAGTCTAACTAGTAAATAGTGCGAACTCCCAAAGGAGGCGTAATATTTATGGGTGTTGGATCACCGTTGAATTTTTATGATTGAATTATTTATTTTAATTCAAGATAAATTTTTAAAAGTGCTATTATCATGATTATTTACTTATATATGTTTTTGTTTTAATCAGAAATCATGACCCCATCACTTATGAACATTCTGAAAGATAACACCTTAACTGGAGATAACTACGTAACATGGAAAAGGAAAATTGGGTTGTTGCTGCAAAGTGAAAAACATAAGTTTGTTCTGACCACTCCTAAACCACCCCTTCCTAATAATGAATCTAATGTGATGCAAAGAGATGAGTATGAGCAGTGGAAGACTTCTGATGATATGGCAAAATGTTACATTATGGCCACTATCTCCGACGTGTTGCAACAGCAACATGAAGGAATGGAGTTCACTGCTGATATAATGATGTCTCTAGAGGAAATGTTTGCTATGAGGTCTAGGACGACTAAGAGAGAGGCAGTGACTACTTTTATGAATCTTAGGATGAAACCTGGACAATCTGTGAAAGATCACATGATGAAAGTCATAGCACATCTCAATATTGCTGAACTAAATGGTGCTGAGATTGATGGTGAGACCAAAATTGATATGGTAGTTAACTCACTGTCAGATTCCTTTGATCAGTTCAAGTTGGACTACACCTTGAATAAAAAGGAATACACCTTGCAGGGACTGATGCAAGATGTTCAAAGTGCTGAAAAGATCCTTGTGAAAAACAAAGGTCAAGAGATTCATTTGGTTGGTAAAGTTGCTACTGTTAAGACCTGTAAGAAGGTCAAGAAACAACAGAAGAAAAAGCAACTTGGGCCTACCAAGAAGGAAACCAAGAAAGTAACCAAGATCAAAGGGAAATGCTTCCTTTGTGGTGAAAAGGGACATTGGAAAAGAGATTGCCCAAAGTCCCAGAAAAAGAAGGAAGAAGGTAATGTTAATTATCTAGAAACATGTTTTCTGGCAGATTCTACTGATTCTTGGATCATAGACTCTGGAGCCACTAATCATGTTTATTATTCCTTGCAGGGGTTTTAGGAAAAGAGAAGGTTGAATGAAGATGAAGTCAATTTGCGCTTGGGCAAAGGAACGTTAGTGTCTGCAAGTGCAATGGGAGATATTAGAGTTATTTTAGATTCTAGTAGGCATTTAGATTTAATAGACGTTTATTATGTACCTCAATTCAAGAGGAATTTAATTTCAGTTTCTTGTTTAAATAAGTTTGGATATTCAGTTACTTTTAATAAAACTTTTATTGTTAGTAAGAATGACAAAGTTGTTTGCAAAGGTACATTGGAAAACGGTTTATTCTTTTTGCATAGAAATATCTCTCACTCGTTAGACAGAGAAATAACGAAACCTAATCATAAAAGAGTAAAATTATCAAAAGATGAAACCTATTGTTAATAGCCAAAATTGGCTAAGGACCAAAGGGAAATTTTCCACTTCCTAGACCTGGTTCCATACCCGAAAGGTTCACCTGAAGACCTCTATATCTAGAGCCAAGCTACGATACCACCCCAGGCCCAAGAGCGGGCTCCAAAAACATCTAGGATAAAGCCCGGACCCAAGAGCTTCCACTAGGAGACCTCTCTATCCAGGGCCGAACTGCAATACCACCCCAGGAACAAGGGCGAGCTCCAGAAACATCTGGGATAGAGCCCGAAATGATCAGACTTAGCCTCCATCATCAAAACTAGAAGCTCCCCGAAGTCAAGATCATCTCGCAAAAGAAACTCGTCTATACCTCGATTGACACAGATAAATGTCCCTAGAAGGCCGCGAGGTCAGTCGAAGCCAAAACTAGCTTCAAAAAGGTCAGTCGAGGCCACATATAGCTTCAAAGAAGTTAAGAGAAGCCAGATCTGGCTCCAAGCTGGATGAAACTTCTCAGACATCAGGGTCGAAATACTAAACAACCTCACTGGTTAATGCATCACACCAGTTCGTCATGACCCGCGACTTCTATAAGGATCATACTGAAAGGATACGAGGAATGCATTAAATCATACCTGGAAGCGTTATCTACATGCAGAACAAGTAATGAAATCCAAAAAGGAAACAAACCGATCTCCACCACGATACTCTCAATTCGGGCGTCAATCTAAAAGTCAAATGATATTAACGCAAGAAATCCCGCCCGATAAGGAAGAGACTGAGACAATCACTGAGACAATCAAGGGAGAATTAGTCTGTTGACCTATAAACCATGTATAAATAGAAAAGAAAAGAAATGAAAAAGAAGAGACTACTATTCGACAGGCATACGACTAGCAATCGACCATTCACCAAAGAGAGTTGAGAGAAAAGAGAGAATAATCTTTGTATTCGTGTACCATGCATGCTAAATAAAAACGTTCTTGTTTATTTGTCACTATATAAACCACTGTCACATATATAAAGAATTTTGGCCACCACCTACGTGGTAGTGGTCTCGAAGGCGTTAACAGAGATTTCTCATCCAGAGAAAAATTTCCGTTAACACCTATATTTGGCATTTACCCCTAGGTCACATTAACCTTAATAGGATTAAAAGATTGGTATGTGACGGACCTTTAAGTGACTTAAAGGTTGATGATCTACCAACTTGTGAATCTTGTTTGGAAGGTAAAATGACCAAAAGGCCGTTCAATACCAAAGGTGCAAGAGCCACTGAATGTTTAGGACTAGTACACACTGATGTATGTGGTCCTATGAGCATTCAAGCTAGAGGTGGATATAAGTACTTCATCACCTTCACAGATGATTACTCAAGATTTGGTTACGTGTATCTCATGAGACATAAGTCGGATGCATTTGATATGTTCAAAGTGATCGTGCCTAAATTGTTGTATATTTCGGCCCTCATTCCTATTCGTTTGTCTCGTTCTTGTGTGTATTTTCTATATATTTTATGTCTAATAGGCTCATTTATGCTTATTACAGGCAATAGATGTAATTCTGGTGTTAGAACCTAATTGCAGTGGTTCCGGCAAAAAAGGGGCAAAAGGGAAGACAAGGAACATAAGCAGCTCAAAAGTGTGGGTCAAGTGCGGGTCGCAACCGCACTACAACCGCACTCCTTCCCACAGCTGGGACCTAAAGCATGAAGGAAGTATAAAGTACGGGTAAAGTGCAGGTCATCCAACCATACTCCACCCGCACTATTGCTCAAGACAGAGGAGCTAAGTCGTACCTGACAGATAAAGTGCGGGTAAAGTGCGGGTAATCCAACCGCACTCCACCCGCACTGTTGCTCAAGACAGAGAAGCTGATTCGTACCTGACAGATAGAGTGCGGGTAAAGTGCAGGTCATCCAACCGCACTCCACCCGTACTATTGCTCAAAACAGAGGAGTGGATTTACACCTGACACCAAAGTGTGAGTACAGTGCGAGTATAGTGCGGGTAAAGTGCGGGTAATCCAACCGCACTCCACCCGCACTGTTGCCCAGATCAGAGAACTGAAGATGAAGAAAACCTTTGCAGTGCGGGTATAGTGCGGGTAATTCACCCGCACTCCACCCGCACTCTGCGCGCGACAGCTTCTGGTTTCAAGCTTAAGTGATCTATTTTCCCATCCTCTATAAATAGAAAAGGATGGGAATGAACCAGAAAAGAACGATACCTCCTAACACTTGTATTCTAAGCTAGTAACACATCTCCCTCTCGTCCAAATCATCTCTACTCAATCAAAGGCAACTAGGAGACTTGGATTCAAGCTTCAAGGAAGAAGATCAATCTTCAAGGGTTATCTCTACTCTCTCTCTTAGTTATTAGTTTGTAATAGAACATGAGTAGCTAAAATACCCGACTATGGGGTTGATGTTATTTGTTTGATGGATATTTTGGGCTTTGTAAATAAACTCTATGTGTTATATTTATTCTATCTCTATATTTCATTCCATTACTTGTATTGATTGCCATTATTGACTTGCTTGGATACACCCTCTTTGCATGTTGATTTGGATTACTTGAGTAGGCAATTAGGTTGTCTAATGCTCCATTGAATGGAAGGATTTCCAAAAATCCGGCTCTATAACCATGCCCTTAATCTAATCTCGAATTAGTGGCTTTCACTATACATCCTAGGTTAGCCACTTGTGAGAGAATTAGAAGCCTCCACTATACACCCTAGGTTCGCTACTTTAGTGATTCTACGAGAACTAACCTTCGAGTAGAATTCGGTTGATAACCTCGAGCCTCATCCAATCCCAAACGGGTGGCCTTCACTATACATCCTAGGTCGGCCACTTGTGAGGAAATTGGAATCCATCACTATACATCCTAGGATGGCTACATTATTAATAGGTTGAGCCATAGCTAGATAGATGAGCATTCATGGAACAAGTCCCAATTGAGTAACTAGCCACTGTTGGTTGCTTAAAAGGGATTAATCGCTAGTAGGAGGTCTTCGCTATACATCCTAGGTTGACCTCTTGCTAGAGGTATATACCAACACTATACACCCTAGGTTGGTTACATTTGTCAAAACGTACTTAATTGAGAGTTTGTTGCAATTGCCCCCAATATTCACTTACGAGTCCATCAACTCCATAGTTCCATCATCATTCATTCATCACTCCATTATCATCCTATTTCATTTGCTTTCATAGTATAGTTTATATTGTATTTCCATTCACCATCATTTTACTTTTATGCATACTAGTTATATTAATCCTAATCTTATCACCGCTACCCCGATCTCAGTGGACGACACCCGTGCTTGCCGCTTTGCTTGTATTTATACTTGTGAACGCATCGCATAGGTTTTATAAATTGTTTTGACGGACAGTTTTCTGACGGCAAAAACCTTCTCATCACAAAGCATTCAAAGCTGAAGTAGAAAATCAGCTTGAGAAACATATAAAAATCTTGAGATCTGATAGTGGTGGAGAATATCTATCTGGAGAGTTTCAGCAATATCTTATTGATAATGGGATAGTTTCTCAGCTTTCTGCACCAGGTACACCTCAACAAAATGGGTAGCAGAAAGGAGAAATATGACTCTTTTAGAGATGGTTAGATCAATGTTGAGTTATTCAACACTTCCTATTTCTTTTTGGGGATATGCTCTACAAACAGCAATATATATTCTAAACGATGTACCATCTAAATCTGTCCCTAAAACCCCACATGAATTATGGACTGGGCGAAAGCCTAGTTTACAACACATGAGGATATTTGGTTGTCCTGCACATGTGTTGAAAGGAAAGACAGAAAAGATGGAGTCCCGTTCGGAAACATGTATATTTGTGGGGTATCCAAAAGGAACTAAAGGATATTATTTCTATAGTCCTTCTGATCTAAAAGTATTTGTTTCAACAAATGCTTCATTTCTAGAAAAGGACTATATGAATAATTTTGTGCCCAAAAGTAGAATTGTCTTGAATGAGATGTCAGGAGATACAATTCCACATAAGGTTTCACAACCCAGCCCAATTGTAAGTTCCACTCCAACATAAGATCAACAACCTACCATTCCTCATCGTAGTGGGAGGGTTAGAACACAACCCGAAAGATATATCGGTCTAGGAGAATCTGTTGAGAATCTCCCGGACGACGATGATCCCTACACGTACAAGGAAGCTATGGAGGATGTTGATTGTCGTCATTGGCAAAAGGCAATGCAATCCGAGATTGAATCAATGTTCAATAACAAAGTCAGGTCCCTTGTAGACTTGCCTAAAGGGATAAAACCCATTGGGTGCAAGTGGGTATACAAGAGGAAAAGAGGTATGGATGGTAAGGTGGAAACCTTTAAAGCTAGACTAGTAGCTAAAGGTTATACACAGAAAGAAGGTATCGATTACGAGGACACCTTCTCACCTGTGGCCATGCGTAAATCCATTAGGATACTCTTATCCATTGCAGCATCTCTAGACCTAGAGATTTGGCAAATGGACGTCAAGACAGCTTTCCTTAATGGAAGTCTTGATGAGAGCATCTACATGATGCAACCAGAGGGATTCATTGAAAAAGGCCAAGAAGAAAGAGTATGCAAGTTGCAAAAGTCCATATATGGACTAAAGCAAGCATCCAGATCCTGGAACATAAGGTTCGATCAAGCTGTAAAGGGTTTTGGATTTATTCAAAACCCTGACGAACCTTGTGTATACAAGAGGATCAAAGGCGACAAGTTGGTTTTTCTCGTTCTTTATGTTGATGATATACTACTCATTGGAAACGATGTAGGTGTATTGACATCAGTGAAAGAATGGTTAGCAAAACAATTTGATATGAAGGACTTAGGAGAAGCAAGTTATATTCTTGGTATCCAAGTAATAAGGGATAGAAAGAATAGAACGATTGCATTATCCCAAGCTTCATACATTGATAAAATCTTGTCTAGATTTACCATGCAAGATTCCAAGAAAGGTATGTTACCTTTTAGACATGGAATCAAACTTTCTAAGGGTCAAGCACCTAAGAATGTGCATGAAGAGCAATTCATGAGTAGAGTTCCATATGCCTCGGCAGTTGGAAGTCTCATGTATGCAATGCTCTGTACTAGACCAGATATTTGTTTTGCTGTTGGCATAGTTAGCAGGTTTCAATCGAAACCTGGTCCTGATCATTGGACGGCAGTCAAGCATATTTTCAAGTATCTCAAGAGAACTAGAGATTATATGCTTGTATACTCTGGAGGGGATTTAATTCCCGTTGGGTATACAGATTCTGATTTCCAGTCGGATTCTGACTCCAGAAAATCCACATCAGGATCTGTGTTTACCATTGGAGGAGGAGCAGTCATATGGAGGAGTATCAAGCAATCTTGTATTGCTGATTCCACCATGGAAGCTGAGTATGTTGCTGCATGCGAAGCTGCCAAAGAGGCTGTTTGGCTCTGCCAATTCTTGATTGACTTAGAAGTGGTTCCTAGTGCGAATAAGCAGATCACCATACACTGTGACAACAGTGGTGCAGTGGCTAATTCGAAAGAACCAAGAAGTCATAAGAGAGGTAAACACATTGAAAGGAAGTATCACCTTTTGAGGGAAATTGTTCATAGGGGAGACATGACGATCACCAAAATCGCGTCAGCAGAAAATCTAGCGGATCCTTTCACAAAGGCTCTACCTCAGAAGAGCTTTGATGGACACCTAGAGAACATGGGAATGAGAGATATGACACACTTGCTATAGAGCAAGTGGGAGATTGTTAGGATTATGCTCAATGGCAAGAGTGTAATATTGTAATTGACAATCTTCTCATATTAATAAAGTGAATTCTGATTCTTAAAATTACTTATAGCATTTATTATTATAATTGTCAAGGTAAATAATCATAAGGTCGAAAGACTATGAGACATGAAGAATTGTTCATACATCCGGATATGTATGAGGTAGACACAATTCTTTAGTTAGTCTTGAATAACGTTCACAACTTAAGTTAAAGGTTGGGCACCTCTATCTTGTTAAATTTGTAGAATTCTTTTACTAGCATTTGAGTGGGATCAAATGAATATGATGAGTCTAAAATCATCGAAAGGTTTTCGAGTAAAAGAATCTAGTGCACTAGGTGCATTGAACTGGATCACAACGAACTACTTTATCTAGAACTGTCACTAGATATAAGTCTTTTCATTAAAGTGGAAAATCGGAGAGTCTATCTTAATCCTGAGATAAATGATGTACTTATGGTTACAAGTGTTATCATTAGAGCTATCAACGAGTACGATTATATAGCATAGTCTATCCTCGATAGTTTGGTGGTATACATTTGTTAATCGATAGAGGACTTCATTTATAGATATGGACATCGTGGCTCCATTTATTAAATGAGAGTATAATATCATCATATGGATGTTTTGAGGTATTGGATATTAAATCTCAACGTTGAGTTTTCAATAATGATTATTGAAAACATGGCTTCTGGACAAGTCAAAGTATCCAAGTTTGAAATGTGGTCATATGAGGAAATATGGTAACTTGGAGAGCTATAGGAGGTCTATGAGCTCTTGGCGATTACTGATATTATTCACGAGGATACACCAACTCCTATAAGATTGTCTAGGGTATGAATGAGAAACATCTCCTTATTATATCTTTATTTAAGAGTTCAATTTTAGCTCTTTAGTGGAATGAGTTAAAATTAATAGATTGGACCTAAGTGAATCATTTGTTGATTGTGATTAGGTTGTGTCTATTGAAGCTTAAATTTAGATAGCCCGCCAAGATCCCCAATCCACACGTATTTGCATGGATCACTTGATATATTCTACCGGGCCGATTTAAGGGTCCATCTAGAATTGTTTTTAATATATCAAGAATATAATATATCTATTATTTAATTAATGGGCTGCACTATTATATTAATATATTAAAAGGAGACATGTGGCCTTGTTTCTTTTAATAAGAATGGGTCTGGTTCACATGTGGGCTTTTATTTGAAGTCCAATGGATTAAATGAAATAAGAAAATAATATATGGCCCATTTATATAAGTGGGGCGGCAAGGTGTATATATTAACCTAATATATTATTTTGTTTCATTTTTTAATTAAATAAGAATTAGTTAATTTATTAATTAATTGTTTAATTAAGAAACAAATCTTTTTCTGATCAGGAAATATATTTCCTAAAGTTATACTATTGGTAGTAGTATATTAAAAGTAAAACACTTGTTTGATAAGAAAATAAATAATTAATTTTATTTATTTAATCAAATAAGAAGTCTTTTTATTTAGTCAATAAAAGAATAAAAATATCTATGAGTTGGATTAAGTTTTGAAGTCTAAAGGTTGATGGAAATTAGGGTGCAACACAAACTCTTTTTGGTATGTGATTTGCGGCAACCCTAGTCCATTTAGAGGAAGATTTCGGCAATCCTAAATAGAAGAGGAAGCAAAATTTCGGCCACCTATATAATACCATATATAGAATTCGGCCACTATAGTTGATTGAATGATTCAATTTTTCTTCTTCTTCTCAATTCATAGAAAAGGATAATTTTTATTCTACTAAACATAAAAGAGAGAAGAGATTATTCTTTGATAGTACACTGATTGCTTGTTTATCAATAAGCTTGTGTGTATAATATCGAATTAGGTTCACGCGAGTTTCGATCATTAGATTGAGAACTCAAAAGTGACCGGAATAATTTTGTCTTCTTTTGATTGTTTTGTGACTAACAAAAGAAAAAGAAAACTTTGTTCATCCATTCTCAGGTTTGCAATTCAAAGAAAAAGGGAGACCATGCTCCTAGGTGATTCACGTACGTGTTCGGATTGGAAGATCTCGCGGTACTGTTCACGGCGGGGGTACTGTTCACGATCACTGTTCACGCGGGTACTGTTCTCGGGCATCGGAAAAGATTTTACGGATTACCAATCGACGTAAGTCAATCGGATCACGCGTCAAGAGGTATGTAACTCTAGCCGTATATATTTGAGTTTAATTAATTAAAAGGTTAAGGTTCAACTTTGAGAAAAAATTTAAAACCATACGAAATCTATTTTTCTTTTCTTCTGCTGCGTTTTATATCGATTTTTTCCTACAATTATGATGATAGGAAAAGTACATCGGGTGGTTGTTTTTTTCTTGGCAACAACTTGGTTTCTTGGTTTTGCAAGAAGTAAAACTCAATTTCTCTATCCACGGCAGAGGCGGAATACATAGACGCCGGTAGTGCTTGTACTCAGTTGTTGTGGATGAAGCAAATGCTAGCCGATTATGGCTTAGAGCAAGGCACTCTCACTTTGTTTTGTGACAACATGAGTGCCATAAACATTTCTAAGAATCTCGTCCAACATTCTAGGACAAAGCACATTGACATTAGACATCATTTCATTAGAAAGCTAGTTGAGAGCAAAACTATTGCATTAGAGCATATGGGAACTAATGACCAACTAGCGGACTTATTTACAAAGCCCTTAGACACCATTAGGTTTGGCAACCTTTGCAAGTCTATTGGGATTTGTCATTTGGCTTGAAATGGTATGTCTTGACGCCATATGGGGAGCTCAAGCAAAGACAGCAAGTTGGCATGAAAGTGCATTGTGCTACATTGATATATTTTATACTCCTTCATTAATTGCTTAAGATGATCGGTTGTGCATATTCTTATGTTACTTTTTTAATAAGTGTGCAAATTGCTTTTCTTGCAATCCATGTTATATTTATGTTCAAACATGCATTTTTGGACTAGGAGATTTACTTTGGAAGTACAATTTGAATGACCTATAATTGATCTCCATGACATGATATTTTTATTAATGACATGCTTTAAGTCGATATGCATGAAGACGTATTTTTTATTACTTAAATATTAATGAAAACTATATGCATACACAAATGAGAAGACTAAACTAAATAAGGACCATGTGTCTATTCAATAAATAAGGATGTCTCATCCAAATTTAGTATTCTCTCTCCCTTTATTAGTTGAACAAGGCTACTATCATACGGGTATCTTACCCGGAAAAATCAAATAGGGTGCAAAAAGTCGGTCATGTCTTGTTTTGCTTATAAAGTTTGATATAGTCGCTCTTTAATTTGAATTTCTTATACAAATCTATATCGTTGCTTGAAATCATGACAAAGGGTGAAAATTGGTTTGAATTCTTTTGGAAACCTTTGTTGTTTGCTTTGCCAAATACCATTGTTTTTGAACTTGAATGTAACATGTCTTGCATGCAAAGCATTGTGTCACACATTTTCATCAAATAAAACTCGTTGATTCTCTCCTACTTAATTGAATTGCATAAAGTTTCTTATATGAACTTGCATATGTTTTGTGCTATAAGCTTTCCTTGCCAAAAGCTTACCTATTAAGGGGGACTCCCTTTGCCTAATTCATGACAAAAGGGGGGAGAAGAGTTGTGAGATTTAGTGGACTAGTAGTATCTTGTTTAGGGGGAGTTGAGAGTTGAGAGCTATCATGTAGGGGGAGTATTGCATTGCATATCATGATTACAGTATTTGATATTATTGCTTTATTTTGTTAAGGCTATTGCAAATGTTTTTTTTGTTGTTTATGGTTATTGAAAGCACCTCTCACACACTTGATCTTAGAAGGTATCCTTGTTTGCTTTGTTGTTTGTGTGTAGGTTGGATGGTTCTACAAGTTTTCGATTGACTTGAAGAGGTTTAAGACTTAGACTATAGGCTTTATTGTAATGTAGAAAACTTTGTTGACAAATCTTTTGTTTTTGTGAGGTTGCTTTGTGAGTGGTGGTTTTGTCACGAAATAGCCAAAGGGGGAGATTGTAAGTACCTCACTTTATGATTGGCTTATTCCTTTGACAAAATCACAATTGGGGTCAAACATTGTAAACGGGTAGATTAGGAATTGAAGATCTCCCATTGGACTCCAAGTGCTTCAAGAAAGGTAGATTACTTGACTCTACTTTTACTTTAAGAGATATAGTTGCACACACTCACTTGCTTGCATTATATTCTGGATTACATGTAATTGGATGATACTTTGTATGCCATTTATCACACTCCGCACTTGCACATTTTGCACATTACTTAGTGTGTTGAGTCTTCCTGGAAAAGAGAGTTTCTTCTCTTACCGCGGCCTAGATCGCTTAGCAAGCTCTGCTTGCATTACTTAGTGTGTTGAGTCTTCCTGGAAAAGAGAGTTTCTTCTCTTACTGCGGCCTAGATCGCTTGGCAAGCTCTGCTTGCACCGCGACATACAGAGCGGTATACTTCAGTAGGGTTATGCTTCTTGTACCGCGTCATGTGCTCATGTATGCCCCGCGGTCCCTGTCACGGTAAACATCAGTAGCCCCCTGCTGCCTAGACCGCATCCTATGCACTTGCACGCACAGCGGTCTCAACCGCGATGTTGTCCAGTAGGCACACTGCTGCGTGTACCGTGGTTTGGACAACTTGCTTGAGCCACGGTACATACAGCGGTAATGATGTGATTTTGTTACTGTTTTTCAAAACGGTGTCCTTTCGTCTAGAGCTTTATATATATATGCCATTTCCTCTTCCTTGCCTCTTTAGAGCTTCAGAATCCATTCTCTCTCATTCTTTTTAGAGCTCAAGAGTGTCTTGCAAGAAAAGGTAGCAAGAAACCATTTTTATTGTCCAAAACCCAATCACCCATAATTCATTCATGGTTCTATCATCATCTAGTTTCATCTAGGATGTTTCTAAGCATGGGTCTTCATCAACATAGCTTACTTGGTAAGTAGAAAAGCACTCTCTTCCATCTTTGTGTTCTTGCTTAACAAGAAATCTCTTTTATGTTTCTTTTGCATCTAGATTATAATTTTTCATTATAAATAGAGATTTTTGTTGATGTTTGGGTTGTTGTATTGTGATGGCTATAGCATCTAGGAATGCTTTGATTTCATATAGCTAGGTTATATGTGTGTCATATAGTAGCATGATATCTAGGATTGTTTGAAGCATTCATACATGACTAGATAAACATTAAATGTGTTGACCTTGCATTTTGTGCATTTAGAATATCATCATATTCACTTTAGGTTTCATATCTCTTCATTTAAATGTTAAGTCTTGTATTTGCCTTTGCTAGTATACAAGCAAGAGCCTAAAATCACTATTAAAGGCCTGCGGGTAGCAAGGATGGATTAGTAACCGATTAGGTGTGATGTGGTCAACCTAGGTTGTAATTGTTTTTGTAAATAGTGGATTTGAGGGTTAGATTGGCGATTAGGCCCGTGAGTTTTTACCCAGTTGGAGGGTTTCTCACGTAAATCATATCATTGTGTATTTTTGTTTATTCCGCTTTTTATTATGACAATGATTGATTGTGTTAGAGATTAGGGGTTGTGTTGTTTAATTTTGATTAATCAAAAAGATGGCATTTAATTTGGTTAAAACTTATTCCTCTAGGTTAGTTTTATCACTCTAAGAGTATTTTCAAAAAGAAACCTTGGTATCGAAGGTACCTATCCCGCTATCGCCTACCGGTAGTGGACGTGGGTATTAACCGAAATTTCGCTCCCCGATTCACTTTTTGGTGCCGTCTTTGGGAAACACTACACCCTTAAAAGAAAGCCTGTTAGCCTTGTTTTCTTATACCATTACTAATATGAAACTCCGATCTTCTCAAGATCATCTGATCTGTCGGGGCACCTGTAAAATGCTTCAACTTGGAAGGGTCAGAAAAGAAAGAAAGGGGGAAAAGTTGTAACCCCACTCCAAAGCCATCAGCTACCGCGTGGGCTACCCCCCAGATACCTGCCAACCCGGCAGTCAACCCAGCTAGTCTGGACCAACAAGTCACGGCCTTCATAGAAAGCCTCCGCCTCTGAATGGTTACGGAAGGTGGAGCCAGTCAGCCTACGGTACCAGATACCAGGGGAGAGACAAGTCGCCAAGGTACCAGGATACCCCCATTCGATATATTGGGACCAACACCTCCAATACCGGTCCACGACAGACTAGGGCCCGTGCCCCCGATACCATCAGTCCGTGATAGACTCAAGCCCGTGCCCCTAACTCGGGGATAACATGAAGGATATCAACCTCGACAAGTGAGATCTGCCATAGACCTCCCTCTCGGGAAAGCCACTACCCAATTAAATCGGAAGCTGCTTCTGGAAGACCTCAACCAGAAACGGCCAGGAGGCAACCTCGGTCAGCGGTAGGAGGTACTATTAGAAGTGTAAGTTCCTCACTTTTTTGATTGGCTTATTTCATTGATAAACCACATGGGGTCTTGAATGTAAGGGTAGTTAGGTCTCATTGTTCGTGATCAAGCCTCGATGTCATCCTCAAGCTTAAGAGCACTTCAAAGGTATATCTGATGAACAGATTTTCGCTGTTAGAAAACCGTCTGTCAAAACAATTTATAAAACCTATGAGATACGTTCACAAGTATAAATACGAGTAAAGCAGTAAGCACGGGTGTCGTCCACTGAGATCGGGGTAGCGGTGATAAGATTAGGATTAATATAACTAGTATGCATAAAAGTAAAAGTGATGGTGAATGAAAATATAATAAACTAAACTATGAAAGCAAATAAAATGGGATGAAAATGGAGTGATGAATGTATCATGATGGAACTACGGAGTTGATGGGCTCGTAAGTGAATATTGGAGCAATTGCAACAAATTCTCAACTAAGCACGTTTTGACAAATGTAACCAACTTAGGGTGTATAGTGTTGGTATATATCTCTAGCAAGCGGTCAACCTAGGGTGTATAGCGAAGACCTCCTACTAGCGATTAATCCCTCAAAAGCAACTAACAATGGCTAGTTACTCAATCGGGACTTTTTCTATGAATGCTCATCTATCTAGCTATGGCTCGACCTATTACTAATGTAGCCATCCTAGAGTGTATAGTGATTGCTTCCAATTCCTTCACAAGTGGCTGACCTAGGGTGTATAGTTAAGGCCACCCGTTTGAGATTGGATGAGGCTCGAGGTTATCCACCGAATTCTACTCAAAGGTTAGTTCTCGTAAAATCACTAAAGTAGCCAACCTAGGGTGTATAGTGGAGGCTTCTAATTCTCTCACAAGTGGCTAACCTAGGGTGTATAGTGAAAGCCACTAATTCAAGATTAGATTACGGGCATGGTTGTTTAGCCGGATTTATGAAAATCCTTTAATTCAATGGAGCATTAGATACCCTAATTGCCTACTCAAGTAATCCAAATCAACATGCAAAGAGGGTGTATCCAAGCAAATCAATAATGGAAATCAATTCAAGCAATGGAATAAAATATAGAGATAGAATAAATATAACACAGAGTTTATTTACAAAGCTCAATTATCCATCAAACAAATAACATCAACCCCATAGTGGGGTATTTTAGCTACTCATGTTCTATTACAAACCAATAAACTAAAAGAGAGTGTAGAGAGAAAACCCTTAAAGATTGATCTCCTTCCTTGAAGCTTGAATCTACGTCTCCTAGTTGCCTTTGATTGAGTAGAGATTGTTTGGATAAGAGGGAGATGTGTTTCTATCTTAGACTATGTAAATAAAATAGATAATACAAGTGTTAGGAGATATGGGAGTCCTTTGGTTCGTTCCCATGCTTTTCTACTTATAAGGGATGGAAAAATAGGTCACTTAAGCTTGAAAACAGAAGCTGTCGCGTGCAGAGTACGGGAGGAGTGCGGTTGGCTGACCCGCACTTTACCCACACTTTAATCATCAGGTACAAATCAGCTTCTCTAGCTTTGGCAACAGTGCGGGTGGAGTGCGGTTGGATGACCCGCACTGTACCCGCACTTTAACGTCAGATGCAAATCCAACTCTCTGTCTTGAGCAACATTATGGGTGGAGTGCGGTTGGATGACCCGCACTTGACCCGCACTTTATCTTTCCTTCATGAATCAGGTCCCGGCTATGGGAAGGAGTACGGTTGCGACCCACACTTGACCAGTACTCTTAGAGTTGCTGATGACCCTTTGCCCCTTTTTGGCCAAAACTCCCGCAAAACGCTTCTAACACCAGAATTACATCTATTGCCTGCAATTAGCACCAATGAGCCTATTAGACATAAAATATACAAAAAATACACACAAGAACGAGACAAAGGAATAGGAAATGAGGGCCGAAATATAAAACAATTTAGGCACCATCAATATCTCTTGCTTAACTCTCTTTGAAGAGATTAGTAGCACACACACACATTAGCATGCATGCCTTACATATCTTGCATTTGTGTTTCAATCGTTTGTTGTGTGTGTTCTTCATTACACTTCTCACACATGCACTTTTGTGTTAGTTCTAGGTGTGGTTGTGGTCTTTGTATTTCGTTTTCTAATGTATGTTCGGAAATATCCGTGCCCGCACGTTGGTGTGCTTTTTCTTGGCGCGACGAGTGACATTCCTTGTAGAATGGCTCTTTTGCACGGGTAGTGCACAAGTTATCTACCCTTACAGTTACTCGTGCATTAAAGATGGGTTCCCTCAAATTCTCATACTGCACAGGTAGTGCACGGGTCTCCTACCCGTGCACTGAGGTTAGGAGCTTCGGGTTTGAGAAACTGCACGGGTTGTGAACGGGTCTCCTACCCATGCAGTTACCCGTGCACTAAGGTTGGTTGCTTCAGGTTTCTTTGACTGCACGGGTTGTGCATGGGTCATCTACCCGTGCAGTTACCCGTGCACTTAGTCTATTTTGTGCCCATTTTTGCCAAAACGACGTAGTTTCATTTATGGCTTCTATATATATTTTCCTTTCTCTCCCAACTCGTCTTTTAGAGCTTTAAAACCCCTTTTTAGTGAGAGAAAGTGTTCCTCTGAGAGAGAAGCTCCAAGAAGCCATTTTTACTCAACCAAACTCATACCAGTGTGCATCTAGCTCCATTCTTGCATCTATTCTTCATGGGTCTTCATGCTCTTCTTGACTAGGTAATTAAACATAACTTAAAACTTCTTGTTTCATCTTTATGTTCTTGTTTATCTAGGGTTAGCAATTATTTGTTAATTAATTGCATGTTTATTTGGTTTAGCATGACTTGAGTATGTTTGTGATTGTGTTTTGTTGGTTGAGATTGCATGTTCATTTATAGCTATCATTTAGGACCATTTTTCCCTTTAGCTAAATCTTCATGCATTTGCATTTAGATATTGATATCTAGGATTTGCACTTATTGACATCTTTAAATCCCTAGATAAGCATTTAGTGTAGCCTAGCATTAATTGCATGATAGAATATCATCACATATTCACATAGGTTGCTTAATCTCTTCATTGATTTTTAAGCTTTGTGGCTAAGTGGATTAGTGCACAAGCTTGTTGGTCTAGGATCACTATTAATTGCCCGTTGGGTAGAGTGAAAGGGTTAGTGACCAAGTATGGTGTGACTTGATATCAACCTAGGCTGTAAACTTTCATTCAAATAGTGGATTTGAGGACCGTGTGTGGTTAGAAGGATAGCCCGTGAGTTTTGCCCTGTTTGAGGGTTTCTCATGTAAATCAATCCTTGTGTTTTTATTGTGTTCCGCATGTTTACTTTGGATTGGTTGATTACTAATACAGGGTAGCATTTATTAAAATTGATTAAGTCAAAAAGTTGGTAACAAATCAACTAAAACCTATTCACCCCCCCCCCCCCCCCCCATCTAGGTTAGTAGACACACACTTTGTAGTATTTTCGAGAAGCACCCGAGAAAACCCTCCCCAGGGAGAGAACCAGGATGAAACTTCAGTAGCATCAAAGAGGTCTGATGACAGAGATTCTGAAGTAGAGTCTGGGAATGATGGCAACAAGCATCTCCGGGACCAGGCTGTCAGATTGGCGAAAGAGATCCAAGATTTAAAGAAAGGCAAGCACTTGGAAAATAGGAAAGACCCCTTGGGAGAGATGAATGCTCCCTTCTCTAGGAGGATCAGAGAGGCAGAACTACCTCCCGAATTCAAGATGCCAACCGAAAAATATCTGGGGACTGAAGATCCCTTGAGCCACCTGAAGATCTTTGTTCAACATACAAAGGTACAGAATGCTACCAGGGCCGCCATGTGCAGAATGTTCCCTACCACGCTAACGAACTATGCCAAGACATGGTTTAGGAAGCTACCAGCAGGGAGCGTCGACTCATTCACCAAGTTGACTACCGACTTCTGTGCTAAGTTCCAGGGCATCAAACCTCACCTAAAGGTTCCTATTCATATTCAGTACGTGATCGAGAAGCAAGGTGAGTCACTCAGAGCTTATGTGGAGAGGTTCCATAAGAAGGTAATTCAAATGGGGGTTTTCGCGGAGAAGAAGACCTTGGCTAATTTTAGAAGGAATTTATGGGCAGGCAGGTTGTTCCAATCCTTTGCAAGGCATCTACTAAAGACGTACTAGGAGGCCTATGATAGGGCTCTTGAACAAGTGGAGATATATGAACAGCTCAGTGTCAAGATGGAGCATGACGACATGAGATTTGCCAAGCGCCAAAAGAAAGAGGCGTCCAAGCCCGCTCAAATTCAGAAGAACCAGAATAAGCCTCCCAACAAGTCTACATACCGGATACCACCTTACCAACCTCAGCGTAACCGATACCCCGCCAAGCGGTCACCTCCAAGAGCTACACCTCTACCTAGGGAAGTGGCACGGATAGCTAGAGAAGAAGAGGGGTACACCCATTATACCCCTCTGAATGCATCTCGTGAGACAATTTACCTCGCCATTCATGATAAGAGACTACTCAGAAAGCCTAGCCCAATGAAGGTACCGGCCGATCAGTGAAATCTTTATAAGTATTGCGATTTCCACGAGGATGTAGGTCATACCACCTTAGAATGCTACAGTTTGCGTAACCATATTAAGACACTAGTAAGAAGAGGATGCCTGGTAGAATTCCTCCAACAGGTGCGTGATAGCATTTACACTCGGAATGAGGTACAAGCAGACATTAGAGCAACCAAAGAGAGAAGGAAAGCAAAAGGAAATGATATAATGGAGAAAATCCACATAATCAACACCATCAGTGGAGATCCTACCCTGGTGGGAACCTCCAACAATTCTAGAATGAACCACGCCAGGAACATTCCCAAGATAGATGCGGGCCATGATGTCTTCAAGGTCACCAGAGAATCGCCCAGATCTCCTCCTTCAGCATAGATTATCTTTACTGAGGAGGATATGTACAGCACTGTGCAACCTCATGATGTCTCCATGGTCGTCATTGTGCAAATAGCTCGCGTCCTAATTGACACTGGTAGCAGTGTCGACATTCTCTTCAAAGGTGCTTTAGAGTAATTTAACTTAAAGAATCCTTGCTACAACAGCTGCACTACCTCGCTTTATGGGTTCACTGGGACTCACTGATTCCCACCGGGTCCATGATCCTACCGGTGATAGAGGGAACAACCCCCCTATAACAGAATCTCATGATAGATTTTGTCGTGGTAGATACTCTATCGCCTACAATGCCATCCTTGGGACACCTTACTTATCTGCTCTCAAGGGCGTCCTGTCGATCTACCATAATGTCTTGAAATTCCCGGTAGGGGACAAGGTTGGCCAGGTACGGGGAGATCAGCAGGCAGCCCGCAAGGGTTATGCCTTGTCCACCAACCCAGTGGCGCTTACCAAGCAGTGTGCACAGATAACCATTGTGCAGGATCAAAAACTATCGGAAAATGATCTTAAAGATGAAACGAATGCAGTAGAGAAAGAACCTACGGCAGAATTCCCAAATATGGAAGTCAGGAAAGAGGAAGAAAGAGGATAGACCAGTGGCCATCCTGAAGATGAGTTAGAAGAAATATCTATCAATAAGGATGACCCTTCCAAGGTTCTCAGGATAGGTTCGAAGCTGGAGACAGGAGTGAAGAACGGTCTGGTAAAGCTCTTACATGAATACAGTGACATATTCGCCTGGAGTCATGAAGAGATGCCGGGGATACCATTTACCTTGGCAGCTCATAGGTTGGCTGTAGATCCTACCTTCAAGCCGGTAAAACAGAAAATGAGGCATTTCAACCCAGAAAGGAATACCGCAGTACAAGAGGAGGTAAACAAGCTACTAAAAGCAAAGTTCATCAAGGATTCCCAGTATCCCAAATGGATTGCCAACGTAGTCATAGTGACCAAAGCGAACAGGAAATGGCGCATGTGCTTTGATTACACTGATCTCAACCGTGCCTGCCCGAAGGATAGCTTACCGCTATCGAAAATCGACCAGCAGGTAGATTCGACCACGGGTAACAAGCTTCTAAGCTTCATGGACGCCTTCTTGGGGTACAACCAGATTATGATGCACCATGCTAATCAGGATAAAATTAGTTTCATTACTGGGCACGGCTTATATTGTTACAAGGTCATGCCCTTTGGACTCAAGAATGTAAGGGCTACCTACCAGCGTCTGGTCAACCGTTTGTTCAAGAAGATGATAGGAAAGTCAATGGAGGTATACATTGATGACATGATCATGAAGTCCCAGGTAACCGAGCAGCACTAGGATCACCTCCGTCAGGGAGTGGGGGCGGAATCGTTCTAACCGATCCAGAAAAATTGGAATATTGTCACCTTTTCAGATTCGAGTTTAACACCATCAACAATGAAGTTGAGTATGAAGCTTTGTTAGCAGGAATAAGAACAGCAGCAGAGCCGGGAGCTGACTACCTCTTTGCTAAGTATGACTCGCAACTGGTAGTTAATCAGATAACAGGTCTATACCAGGCCAAAGGAGAAAACATGGCAACCTACCTCGAGAAGGTCCAAGAACTTGTATCCCGCTTCAAGGGGTTCAAGATCGAGGAGGTACCCAGGCAGCAGAATCATCGGGCCGATGTCCTAGCCAAGATAGCAGCAAACGGAGGATAGGTGCTGCCAAAAAGGGTACCTCTCCAAATAATCTCTAGACCTAGTATAGCCGAAGGAAGAGAAGTCAACCCTGTGGAACGACTTCCATGCTGGATGGATCCCATCGTAGATTACCTCCAAGAAGAAAAGCTCCCTACAGATCCTAATCAAGCTCGCAAGATCAAGAGAACCTTATTCCGGTACTACCTGGTGGAGGGACACCTTTACTGAAGAGGAAGATCTCTCCCTTTACTAAGATGTCTATATCCCAATGATGCAAACTGGGCACTCAGAGAGGTATATTCAGGAGACTGCGGGAATCACACCGGAGGAGAAGCGCTAGCTTACCAGGTGCTGCGCATGGGATATTACTGGAAAACCTTGCACCACGATGCGAGGAAGTTCATGCAATCATGCGAACCATGCCAGAAAAATGACCAATTTGCACCATTTACCTCCTGAACTATTGTCCTCAATCAACTCACCATATCCTTTTGCATATTGGGGAGTAGACTTAATTGGACCTCTCCCAACGGCGCCTGGTCAACAGAAGCACGCAATTGTGTCCATTGACTATTTCACCAGATGGGTGGAAGCGGAGCATCTCACTAAGATCACTGAAGCAAACACGACTGAGTTAATTAAGATGAACATAGTCGGCCGGTTCGGCACCCTGATAGTCATTATCACGGATTTTGGAAAATAATTTGATAATGCTAGATTCCAGGACTTCTGCGGGAATTCGGGAATCGAGATTCATTTTGCATCAATAGCACATCCTTAAAATAACGGCCTGGTAGAGGCCACAAACAAGACTATCAAGAGACTTCTGAAAAGGAAATTCCAACAGAAGAAGGGTAGGTGGGCAGATGAACTCCTAGATGTGCTATGGGCCTACCGTACCACCAAAAGGACTGGCACTAGAGAAACTCCCTATTCACTAGCTTTCGGGGTAGAAGCTGTCCTCCCCATCGAGCATAAACTCACCTCTGTCCAAGTTCAGCACTTCGACCTAGAGGGGAACAGGACAAGGTAAGAGCCAACTTAGACCTCCTAGAGGAAAAACGGGATAGGATCATAGAGAAGGTAGCAGTCTACCAAATTCGGATTGCCCGATACTTCAACAGGAAAGTCAGGAACCGAAGCTTCAAGGAAGAGGACTTGGTTCTTAGAAAGGTAACCCAGAATATCCGAAAGAGGTCTGATGAGGTACTATCGCCCAATTGGGAAGGTTCTTACCTAGTTAAAATGGTAGTCCGAAACGGGCCTACAAGTTGGAGGAAAGTTGGAGGACATGGAAGGACGCCCTATCGATCACACCTGGAACGCATATCATTTGAGGAGGTTCTACCCATAGAACCTATAATAGAGACTGACCAGAATCGCTTTGAATAGGTACTAGTGAATATTAGTGCTCATGAATATTTGTATCACCCTTTGATTCATCAATAAAGAAGATCTTTTCTACATCTACATCTATCAACGTAAACTGACCATGTTCGCCTTATGACTAGGAGAGCTACATGGCTCCCCTGATGCCCTGGTGTGGGTTAATCCCTCTAGGAGGATCTCCTCAGAACTAGGATGAGCCACATGGCATTCCTGATGCCCTCGCCGGGTACCACCCCACGTTAGGAAGGATCCAGTACATAATAGCATAGTTGCCTGATTGATCAAACCTTGGCCGGGCACCATCCCCTGCTAAAAAGGGTCTGGTTCGTAAGAGCATAGTTGCCTGCCAGATCAAGGCCTTGGCCGGGCACCAACTCCCGCCAAGAAAGACCTGGTGCTAAAGTGGCCTTTGTCACCTACTAGGATCTTACTGCCGATATGTTCGCTATGGTACCAAGATTCCTAGAACAGGAATGTGAGGTACCTAGATTCGACAGATTGTTCACCATGGTACTAAGATAACTTAAAAAGGAATGCCAGGAGCCACGATTCGCTAGATTATTCGCCAGCATACCAGGATTCCTAGAACACGAATGCGAGGTACTCAATTTCGATAAAGTTTTCGCCAGTATGTTCACCTAGATACCGAGATTCCTAAAGCAGGATTGTGAGGTACTAAATTAACCAGATTGTTCGCCTAGGTACCAGAACCCTTAAAAACAAGAGCGCCGGGTACCAGGTTCAATTAAGTATATTCACTTATGTACCAGAATCCTGGATGCAAGGATATTGGGTACCTCGATGGTGATATCAACTAGGATCTGTGGTACCATTTGCAAATGAGTCCTTACACCTAGAAAGATTTCCAAAGATCCATTGGCTAGGTACCCTGGTACCAGTTGCTTATCACGCTATACTCCTGTTCATATCAAGTTCCTCGCTTTACCAAATTTTGGTTAAGGCAGATTTATGCTGGGGGTTCTTGTCAGAATTTCATACCACAGTTAGAAGCATGCATTAAAAGTCAATTAAGGAAAACATAAAGAACAGTCAGACAAGCACAGAAAAATGGGTTTCTTCATTGATCAAATCAAGGAGCCCAACCCTTCTTCCAAGCTACATACAGAAATCAAGAAAGAAAAATAACAGGAAATAAGTTGAAGACTCAGACATGCCAGCTTCCTCTCCAATTTCCTGTCCACTTTCTTGACTTATTCATCCAACGACACTAATCTCATCCCAGACGGATGTCGGCGACACTATCATGACCACTGAAGATAGGAACAGAGGCCGTGTTGGAATCGTCAAATACATGAGGGGTGGAAGGATAATCTTAAAACCATCCACATTCAAGAGGCAACTGGATACGAAGTCGCAGTCCGCCTAGGTAATGTCTACACCATTGGCAAGGGCGCAGTATCATAAGCCACCATTCCTCCCGATCCTGGAAATCACAACCTTTCATGATTCCCCGGTAACTAAGTCTATCTCGCACTGCTCTTTCCACAATTCCAAGCATCCTGCCAGTCAGAGAAATCACATCTCCTCTTCCTCCCACAGTGCTAACCATCACGATGATCATCGATCAATTTGCTGAAGTTTTCAACTCTGTTGGAAGACAAATGAGCAATGTGAAGAATTCTCAAGCGGGGCTGGATATTTATAGAAGGAGATAGAGGATCTCGGTAATGGGAAGATAGGGCCATTAATGAGGCACGACACCCGAAATAAGGGAATAGACAGCTTCGCAAAGCGTGCGCCTCTGAAGTTTAATGTCTAAGGCAAACAAGCATATCCTGGATTTACACATGCAAGAACAATTAAATATAGTGTCTGAACCAGGGGTTCTTACTCTAGAATGTTAGAAAGGAATTTCCACCAGGATATCCCCGAACATGATGTATACTATGACTACCTCGATTGCCAGGTACCGCGATCCATGTTCAGCTGATATCCAAGTACCACTCCTGGACCAATCACATCAACGAACGCATTTTATCGGAGTTCAATAAAAGATAGATCCTTGTGTAGGGAAAAATTGCTTATAACCGCAGCGGAAGGTGAAAAAATAATTTTCGTATAGTTTAAATTTTTTCTAAAGATTTGAACCTTAACCCTTTAATTAATTAAACTCAAATATACGGTTAGAGTTAAATACCTCTTGTCGCGTGATCCGATTGACTTACGTCGATGGTAATCCGCAAGATCTTCAATCCTAGCACATACGTGAATCACCTAGGAGCGTGGTCTCCCTTTTTCTTTGAATTGCTTACCTTAGAATGGATGTATGGAATTTCTGATCTTGATCTTCAATAGTAAAACACCAAGAGCCTAAAAAAATAGTTCCGGTCACTTTTGAATTCACAATCAATATGATTGAAACTCGCGTAACCCTAAATCGAAAGTGTGCACAAAACCTTTTGATGTTAAAGGCTTGCAAGTGCACTATCGAATGGGAACTTATTTTCTTTTTCTCTCTTGGCCGAAAATCTATGTGTATAGAGTAGGATTTTTTTTTATTTTCAAAACAAACAAAAATCTCTCTCTATTTTTCTTCTTAGTGGCCGAAAATTCATAACCTTATATTTATAGGTTGGCCGAATTTTCTCCTTCACCAAGTAAGGTTGGCCGAATTCATTGAATAGGAAATCTAGGGTTGGTTAATTTCCTTACTTGAAAAGAAATTATCCTTTTCCCTAATTCCTATCAATTCAAGAATCCTAACCGTTGTAGGACTAGTGGTGGCCGAATTCTTTGTATAATAAGGAGTGTATATGGACTTAATCCTTACCACATTAGGACTCCTATCACTGACAAGAATTCCAACCATAATCCAACACATAGTATTTAATTTACTGATCAGAAAAAGATTTTGATTTAAACTATTAATTAATTAAATAATTAATTAATTCCCATTTAATCAAAACAATAAAATAAATTAATATCTTGGGCTATTTTATTTAGCCTTGCCTCCCACACGATGTATATATGGGCCCAATATTATTTTTCTTATTTTATTTAATCCATTAGACTTTAAATAAAAGCCCACATGTGAACCAGACTTATTCTTACAAAAAGAAACAAGCCTACATGTCTCCTTTTAATATATTAATATAATAGTGCAACCCATTAAATAAATAATAGACATATTATATTCTTAATATATTAAATGCAATTCTAAATGGACCCATAAATTGGTCCGGTAGAATATATCAAGTGATCCATGCAAGTACGTGTGGATTGTGGATCTTGGGGGGCTATCTAAATTTAAGCTTCAATAGAAATAACCTAATCACAATCAACAAATGATTCACTTAGGTCCGATCTATTAATTTTAACTCATTCCACTAAAGAGCTAAAATTGAACTCTTAAATAAAGATAGAATAAGGAGATGTTTCTCATTTATACCCTAGACAATCTTATAAGAGATGGTGTATCCTCGTGAATAATATTAGTAATCTCCAAGAGCTCATAGACCGCCTATAGCTCTCCAAGTTACCATATTTCCTCATATGACCACATTTTGAACTTGGATATTTTGACTTTTCTAGAAGCCATGTCTTCAATAATCATGATTGAAAACTCAACGTTGAGATTTAATATCCAATACCTTAAAATATCCATATGATGATATTATACTCTAATTTAATAAATGGATCCACGATGTCCATATCTATAAATGAAGTCCTCTATCGATTAACAAATGAATACCACCAAACTATCGAGGATAGACTATGCTATATAATCGTACTCATTGATAGCTCAAATGATAACACTTGCAACCATAAGTCCATCATTTATCTCTGGATTTAGATAGACTCTCCGATTGTCCTGATAATGAAAAGACTTATATCTAGTGACGGTTCTAGATAAAGTATTTCATTGTGATCCAGTTCAATGCACCCAGTGCACTAGATTATTTTACTCGAAAACCTTTCGATGATTTTAGACTCATCATAACTCATTTGATCCCACTCAAATGCTAGTAAAAGAATTCTACAACTTTATCAAGATAGAGGTGCCCAACCTTTAACTTAAGTTGTGAACGTTATTCAAGACTAACTAAAGAATTGTATCTACCTCATACATATTCGGATGTACAAACAATTCTTAATATCTCATAGTCTTTTGACCTTATGATTATTTACCTTGACAATTATAATTATAAATGCTATAAGATTTTGCAGAATCAGAAATCACTTTATTTATATGAAAAGATTGTCAATTACAATATTACACTCTTGCTATTGAGCATAATCCTAACAATCTCCCACTTGCGCTATAGCAAATGTGTCATATCTCTCATTCCCATGTTCTCTAGGTGCCCATCAATACTCTTTTGAGGTAGAGACTTTGTGAAGGGATCTGCTTGATTTTCTGCCGACGCGATTTTAGTAATCGTCACGTCTCCCCTATGAACAATCTCCCTTTAAAGATGATACTTTCTTTCAATGTGTTTTCCTCTCTTATGACTTCTTGGTTCTTTCGAATTAGCCACTGCTCCACTGTTGTCACAATAGATAGTGATCTGCTTATTCGTACTAGGAACTACTTCTAAGTCAATCAAGAATTGGCGAAGCTAAACAGCCTCCTTGGCAGCTTCGCATGCAGCTACATACTCTGCTTCCATGGTGGAGTCAGCAATACAAGATTGCTTGATACTCCTCCAAATGACTGCTCTCCCTCCAAGACTAAACACAGATCCTGATGTGGATTTTCTAGAGTCAGAATCCGATTGGAAATCAGAATCTGTATACCCAACGGGGATTAAATCCCCTCAAGAGTATACAAGCATATTATCTTTCGTTCTCCTAAGATACTTGAAAATATGCTTGACTGCCGTCCAGTGATCAGGACCAGGTTTCGATTAAAACCTGCTAACTATGCCAACAACAAAACAAATATCTGGTCTAGTACAGAGCATTGAATACATGAGACTTCTAACTGCCGAGGCATATGGAATTCTACTCATGAATTGTTCTTCATGCTCATTCTTAGGAATTTGTTCCTTAGAAAGTTTGATTCCATGCCTAAAAGGTAACATACCTTTCTTGGAATCTTGCATGGAAAACCTAGACAAGATTTTGTCTATTTATGAAGCTTGGGATAGTGCAATCATTTTATTCTTTCTATCCCTTATTACTTGGATACCTAGAATAAAACTTGCTTCATCTAAGTCCTTCATATCAAATTGTTTTGCTAACCATTCTTTTACTGATGTCAATACTCCCACATCGTTTCCAATGAGTAATATATCATCTACGTAAAGAATAAGGAAAACCAACTTGTCACCTTTGATCCTTTTGTATACACAAGGTTCTTCAAGGTTCTGTAAAAATCTAAAACCTTTTACAGCTTGGTCGAACCTTATGTTCCAGGATCTAGATGCTTGCTTTAATCCATAAATTGATTTCTGCAACTTGCATACCTTTTCCATTTGGCCCTTTTCAATGAATCCTTCTGGTTGTATCATATAGATGCTTTCGTCAAGACTTCCATTAAGGAAAGCTGTCTTGACGTCCATTTGCCAAATCTCTAAATCTAAAGATGCTGCAATGGATAAGAGTATCCTAATGGATTTAAGCATGGCCACAGGAGAGAAGGTTTCCTCGTAATCGAAACTTTCTTCTTGTGTGTAACCTTTAGCTACCAATCTAGCTTTAAAAGTTTCCACCTTTCCATCCATACCTCTTTTCCTCTTGTATACCCACTTGCACCCAATGGGTTTTATCCCTTTAAGCAAGTCTACAAGGGCCAAACTTTGTTATCGAACATGGATTCAATCTCAGATTGCATTGACTTTTGCCAATGGTGACAATCAACATCCTCCATTGCTTCCTTGTACGTGTAGGGATCATCGTCGTCAGGGAGATTCTCAACAGATTCTCCTAGACCGATGTATCTTTCAGGTTGGGCTCTAACCCTCCCACTACGACTAGGAATGGTAGGTTGTTGATTTTGTGTTGAAGTGGAAATTACAATTAGGTTAGGTTGTGAAACCTCTTGTGGAATTGTATCTCCTGACATATCATTCAGGACAATTCTACTTTTGGGAACAAAATCATTCATATAGTCCTTTTCCAGAAATGTAGCATTTGTTGAAACAAACACTTTTAGATCTGAAGGACTATAAAAATAATATCCTTTAGTTCCTTTTGGATACCCCACAAATATGCATGTTTCCGAATGGGACTCCATCTTTTCTGTCTTTCCTTTTAACACATGTGCAGGACAACCAAATATCCTTATGTGTTGTAAACTAGGCTTTCGCCCAGTCCACAACTCATATGGTGTTCCAGGAACCGACTTCAATGGTACCACGTTTAGAATATATATTGCAGTTTGTAGAGCATATCCCCAAAAAGAAATAGGAAGTGTTGAATAACTCAACATAGACCTAACCATGTTCAAAAGAGTTCTATTACTCCTTTCTGCTACCCCATTTTGTTGAGGTGTACCTGGTGCAGAAAACTGAGAAACTATCCCATTATCAATAAGATATTGCTGAAACTCACCAGATAGATATTCTCCACCACGATCAGATCTCAAGATTTTTATGCGTTTCTCAAGCTGATTTTCTACTTCAGCTTTGAATGCTTTGAACATGTCAAAAGCATCCGACTTATGTCTCATGAGATACACATAACCAAATCTTGAGTAATCATCTGTGAAGGTGATGAAGTACTCATATCCACCTTTAGCTTGAATGCTCATAGGACCACATACATCAGTGTGTATTAGTCCTAAACATTCAGTGGCTCTTGCACCTTTGGTATTGAATGGCCTTTTGGTCATTTTACCTTCCAAACAAGATTCACAAGTTGGTAGATCATCAACCTTTAAGTCATTTAAAGGTCCGTCACATACCAATCTTTTAATCCTATTAAGGTTAATGTGACCTAGGCGTAAATGCCAAAGGTAGGTTTCATCTTTTGATAATTTTACTCTTTTATGATTAGGTTCCGTTATTTCTGTGTCTAATGAGTGAGAGATATTTCTATTCAAAAAGAATAGACTGTTTTCCAATGTACCTTTGCAAACAATTTTGTCATTCTTACTAATAATAAAAGCTTTATTAAAAGTAACCGAATATCCAAATTTATTTAAACAAGAAACTGAAATTAAATTCCTCTTGAATTGAGGTACATAATAAACGTCTATTAAATCTAAATGCCTACTAGAATCTATAATAACTCTAATATCTCCCACTGCACTTGCAGACACTAACGATCCGTTGCCCAAGCGCAAATTGATTTCGTTCTTATTCAGCCTTTTCCTTTCTTGGAACCCCTGTAAGGAATAACAAACATGATTAGTGGCTCCAGAGTCTATGATCCAAGAATCTGTAGAATCTGCCAGAAAACATGTTTCAAGATAATTAATATTACCTTCTTCCTTCTTGTTCTGGGACTTTGGGCAATTTCTTTTCCAATGTCCCTTTTCACCACAAAGGAAGCATTTCCCTTTGATCTTGGTTACTTTCTTGGTCTCCTTCTTGGTAGGCCCAAGTTGTTTTTTCTTCTGTTGTTTCTTGACCTTCTAACGGGTCTTAACAGTAGCAACTTTACCAACCATATGAATCTCTTGACCTTTGCTTTTCACAAGTTCAACGCTTTAAACATCTTGCATCAGGCACTGCAAGGTGTATTCCTTTTTGTTCAAGGTGTAGTCCAACTTGAACTGATCAAAGGAATCTGATAGTGAGTTGACAACCATGTCAATTTTGGTCTCACCATCTATCTCAGCGCCATTTAATTCTGCAATATTTAGATGTGCTATGACTTTCATCATGTGATATTTCACAGCCTGTCCAGGTTTCATCCTAAGATTCATAAAAGCAGTCACTGCCTCTCTCTTAGTCGTCCTAGACCTCATAGCAAACATCTCTTCCAGAGACATCATAATATCAGCAGCAGACCCCATTCCTTCATGCTGTTGTTGCAACACGTCGGAGATAGTAGCCATAATGTAACATTTGGCCATATCATCTGAGGTCTTCCACTGCTCATACTCATCTCTTTGCAAAATACTTGATTCATTATTAGGAGCAGGTGGTTTAGGAGAAGTTAGAACAAACTTATGTTTTTCACTTTGCAGCAACAACCCAATTTTCCTTTTCCATGTGACATAATTATCTCCAGTTAAAGTGTTATCTTTCAGGGTGTTCATAAGTGATGAGGTCATGATTTCTGAATAAAACAAAAAGCATATATAAGTAAATAATCATGATAAAGCACTTTCGAATATTTATCTTGAATTAATTAAATAACTCAATCGTGAAAAATTCAACGGTGATCCAACACCCATAAATGTTACGCCTCCTTCGAGAGTTCGCACCATTTACTAGTTGGACTAGGTCCCACCTAATTGTTAACATAACAACCAGCGTTTTCAATTTTAGCCTTGCAATTTTATTAACAAGAACTCTCGGGAGGATATTAATAAAATTACATTGAGTGTGTTACCAAGATATCGACCCTCAATTTTCTCTCACGAAAATCCCTCCTCTAGGAGTAGATCTCGTTTGAGTCAATCGTCTAGTCTATCCTTGTAAGAAAGTATTTTGCTAAATTCCATTTATGGACGCCCCTCGGGGGGATTACCAATAAATAATAAAGCTCAACTAACCTTGGAGGCCATAGGTGCTCTAACACACCTTCTCCCACTCAATTATTTAAGGCGTGTGATTAAATTCCAAAGAATGATTTTACCAAGTTATCTAGATGCCAATTAGATACCTAAATCATTCAATGCATATTCATACCAAAAGAGATATATGAGTGGCACTTCTATTCTATATGACATGTTATCATACAATAACAAATATTGTAATATTTATACATAAAAATAAATAGCCACAATTTTGGTCCATCCTAGAAAAGCATGTAATTTACAATTGTACGGAATACAAAAAATTCCTTTCTTGGCGAACAAGACTTCAAGCGACCATCTCGCGCACGTAACTCAGGCGCCCGAATATCACCAAGCAGCCCATGCGCACGCCTAGCCCATGCAAGGGCATGAGCTGCCGCATGGCCAGCCCATGCATGGGTTGCGCGCGCTGCTGCACCGTAACAAGCGCAGCTGCAAGCTTGGTTGCGTGAGCGCTTGTTGTCTCGGTGCGCGCGGGTGCCAAGCTCGGTTCCGGATGCTCCAATTTCTTCAAATCTTCGAGTCTTCGAATCTTGAATATATTACAACTTATTTTATACAGTAAAATACTGCAGAAATATATATATATATATATATATATTTATTTAAACTACTGCAGTATTTTTTACAAATAAAAAACTGCACTTATTTTTAGTACAATAAAAAACTGCACTAAATTTTAATACAATAAAAAACTGCAGTAATTTTACAATAAAATTAATAAGAACTTAGCAACTACCAAGAAGGAATTATGGCGATAATAGACCACCCTTTTTGTTACAATTCCGAAACAAAATATACATTGAAATTCTAGGACCAAAATCGAGCAATAACAATTCACTATATAACAACATATATAAATCCATACATTCCACATGTAATTATATATGCGATTACCTAGAGTGCCATCTGTTTCTAAAACATGCATAATCACAATAAAAAGAAATAGATTCACGTATATATACGTGAATTAATTAAGGGTACAACCAAGGTTTTGATACCAATTGTAGGGAAAAATTGCTTAAAACCGCAGCGGAAGGCGAAAAAATAATTTTCGTATAGTTTAAAATTTTTCTAAAGATTTGAACCTTAACCCTTTAATTAATTAAACTCAAATATACGGTTAGAGTTAAATACCTCTTGTCGCGTGATCCGATTGACTTACGTCGATGGTAATCCGCAAGATCTTCAATCCTAGCACATACGTGAATCACCTAGGAGCGTGGTCTCCCTTTTTCTTTGAATTGCTTACCTTAGAATGGATGTATGGAATTTCTGATCTTGATCTTCAATAGTAAAACACCAAGAGCCTAAAAAAATAGTTCTGGTCACTTTTGAATTCACAATCAATATGATTGAAACTCGCGTAACCCTAAATCGAAAGTGTGCACAAAACCTTTTGATGTTAAAGGCTTGTAAGTGCACTATCGAATGAGAACTTATTTCTTTTTTCTCTCTTGGCCGAAAATCTATGTGTATAGAGTAGGATTTTTTTTATTTTCAAAACAAACAAAAATCTCTCTCTATTTTTCTTCTTAGTGGCCGAAAATTCATAACCTTATATTTATAGGTTGGCCGAATTTTCTCCTTCACCAAGTAGGGTTGGCCGAATTCATTGAATAGGAAATCTAGGGTTGGTTAATATCCTTACTTGAAAAGGAATTATCCTTTTCCCTAATTCCTATCAATTCAAGAATCCTAACCCTTGTAGGACTAGTGGTGGCCGAATTCTTTGTATAATAAGGAGTGTATATGGACTTAATCCTTACCACATTAGGACTCCTATCACTTACAAGAATTCCAACCCTAATCCAACACATAGTACTTAATTTACTGATCAGGAAAAGATTTTGATTTAAACTATTAATTAATTAAATAATTAATTAATTCCCATTTAATCAAAACAATAAAATAAAATAATATCTTGGGCTATTTTATTTAGCCTTGCCGCCCACACGATGTATATATGGGCCCAATATTATTTTTCTTATTTTATTTAATCCATTAGACTTTAAATAAAAGCCCACATGTGAACCAGACTTATTCTTACAAAAAGAAACAAGCCTACATGTCTCCTTTTAATATATTAATATAATAGTGCAACCCATTAAATAAATAATAGACATATTATATTCTTAATATATTAAATGCAATTCTAGATGGACCCATAAATTGGTCCGGTAGAATATATCAAGTGATCCATGCAAGTACGTGTGGATTGTGGATCTTGACGGGCTATCTAAATTTAAGCTTCAATAGACATAACCTAATCACAATCAACAAATGATTCACTTAGGTCCGATCTATTAATTTTAACTCATTCCACTAAAGAGCTAAAATTGAACTCTTAAATAAAGATAGAATAAGGAGATGTTTCTCATTCATACCCTAGACAATCTTATAGGAGATGGTGTATCCTCGTGAATAATATCAGTAATCTCCAAGAGCTCATAGACCGCCTATAGCTCTCCAAGTTACCATATTTCCTCATATGACCACATTTTGAACTTGGATATTTTGACTTGTCCAGAAGCCATGCCTTCAATAATCATGATTGAAAACTCAACGTTGAGATTTAATATCCAATACCTTAAAACATTCATATGATGATATTATACTCTAATTTAATAAATGGAGCCACGATGTCCATATCTATAAATGAAGTCCTCTATCGATTAACAAATGAATACCACCAAACTATCGAGGATAGACTATGCTATATAATCGTACTCATTGATAGCTCAAATGATAACACTTGCAACCATAAATCCATCATTTATCTCATGATTTAGATAGACTCTCCGATTGTCCTGATAATGAAAAGACTTATATCTAGTGACGGTTCTAGATAAAGTATTTCATTGTGATCCAGTTCAATGCACCCAGTGCACTAGATTATTTTACTCGAAAACCTTTCGATGATTTTAGACTCATCATAACTCATTTGATCCCACTCAAATGCTAGTAAAAGAATTCTACAACTTTATCAAGATAGAGGTGCCCAACCTTTAACTTAAGTTGTGAACGTTATTCAAGACTAACTAAAGAATTGTGTCTACCTCATACATATCCGTATGTACAAACAATTCTTCATATCTCATAGTCTTTTGACCTTATGATTATTTACCTTGACAATTATAATTATAAATGCTATAAGATTTTGCAGAATCAGAAATCACTTTATTTATATGAAAAGATTGTCAATTACAATATTATACTCTTTCTATTGAGCATAATCCTAACACCTTGCACCAGCAACAAACTATGCTATAAAATTTGATCTCGACAAGTTTCAAAGCTCCTTCAATTACCGGGGATTTGTAAAATCAAGTTTACACTAGGAAATTTCTTTGAGTCAAGGCAGGATTCAACATAGAATTCAATAAACTACACACCTTTAAAGCTAAAAGAAAGAAAAGAAATGTTTTCATTACTGAAACTGGAGAGCCCATTCCTCGATCACGGGCTACAAAACTAAGGAAAAATAAAGTTGATTGGGTAAATAATCAAGCTTGTTCATACACCCATCTGCTCCTGGTTGGCCCCCTTCTCTCCAACTCCTATGGTCTGAGCCTTACCTTCAAGTCCAACTAGGAGCTCACCAGTTAATTGCACCACCACCTCGGCTAGAGTTTCACTTGCTACCTAGACTCCTACTATCACTGGGATCTCCACTTGAGCAGGTCCAGCCTGGAGCTCCTCCGTTACCATACTAGATGGTTCCCCCACTTCCTTGGTTGAGGTAGCTTGATCCTCCACCTTCTTTGTCGGGACCCGGTAAGGAGACTGGTACATCAGACCCTCCATCTTTAGTAACAGGCTGGTCCTCTACCTTCTAGATGGATTTGGACGAAGAGACAAGTAGATCAAAAGCCTCATCTTTAACTCGAGCCACTCCAACTTCAGGAGCCTTCAGATTAGGATCTGCTCCAACATTGCTCGGTGGAGGAAGGGAGATAGGTCCTTGATCTTCACCACCTATCACTCCACTTGCCACAGTAACCCGAGAAGATCCAGCTACATCGGAGGGAGCAACCCTAGCCAGTTCGGTGGCTTTGGCCATAATCTCCTCCCTACTCCATCCCTCGATGACCCTCATGTCAAACAGATGAGGGAAAGCTAGAGCCACCTGGTAACCAGTGAAGAAGTAGCCATCCCCAAAGGCAGTATCCACCTGAGCTTCCAAGCTGGCCCTGCTCTCATGAAGAACTTAAGCCTCCTTCTCTAGCTCCGCTACTCTATCCTTCGCAATCTCCCTCTTTTCTCTGCGACGGAGGGACCTAAGTCTTTGTGTGTCCAAAGCGCCCTATATTCGCTCCCTATCTACCTTCACAGCATCCACTTCCTTCTAAGCATTAGTCAGAGACTGGTTCAGAACTTCCACGCCCTCAGCAGCCTTAGCGAGCTCCTTGTTGGCCTTTTCCAGCTCGATATTAGCCTCATTAACCTAGTTCAAGAGGGAGTTAACCTGATGGTTCTTAGCTACATTGAATTTGAAGGCTTGCCAAGTACGAAACATGAGTTGGAATATTGCCAGTTATGAAATCAAGAAAAAAGACCAAACAAGATAGCTTACCTTAGCCAGAAGAGCAGATCCTTTAGAGATTATGTAATCAATGGGCATGGAAGTCATGGCCTCTAAACTCCAACCTGGATAGGAAGCTGCAAACCTGGCTAAAACTTCATCCTGGCTATTATCTCTCGACCTCGATCGCGGCCTATCACAAGGTACCACCCGGTTAGCAGCAGCAACAGGATTAGAACCTCTCTCGACCCGGATAGACTGATTTGTTACCGCAGCAGGAGAGGCAGAGGGAGCTGGTTGATCAGCAGCAGTAGCATCAATGGCAGTAACTGGGGTGATGGGTGGCACATCTTGCACCTGAATAGGAGTACCTCGGTACCTCCCCACTCTGGCTGTAAAAGTTTCCAGCGATCTGATAAAAAAAGGAGCTGAAGCCTCAGGTACCTCGGTCGGGTTCCTGCTAAATCCAGCGGGGGCACTCACCCCTCATTCGCATTCAGAGCCAGCAGGAAGCCTGATAGGGGAGGGCGGTGGGGAATCATCTCTGCCACCAGCCAGGTTAAGCTCCCCCTCTAGAACGATGGAAGCACTGCAGAGACTACCAAGGTAGCTAGAATCAGTATCTATAGAATTGATAAAATAGTACAACCAAAGTAAAGCCAAGAATGCTTTCTACCTGGGGAAGCAATAGTAACACGAAGATAGCGATCTACCCTCTTTGCTCCGAAGGCGTCAGAGGTAGGGAATTTTGTGTTGATGTAGTTTCGAGCTATGATAGCTTTCAAAATTTTCTCCGATTTAGTAGAGAGATGGCATTTCTCTGATGAAGGTTTATTGCTGAAGCAAGTGGGAATCTTAAATTTGGTGCCTTCGATATATACAGAGGTGCCCCACGCTCCTCCAACAATAACCTACTCTTCCTTCTAGGTAGAATCCTTCTTTTTAGCTCTCGAAACGGTGAACTTCAAACTGTTCCTGGTCCGAGCATAGAACTGGCCTTTCGGGCCAGGAGCATTGGCAGCAACCAGAAATACAAACCCTAACTCATCAGCACCAGGTTCCGGGTCAATTCATTCTATCTTGCATTGCTCCTGCCATAACACCAGAAACCCAACCAAGTGCCTCCAGAACCCAGGTGTTAGCTGGAAGGGTGCTAGCTGCAAGGTGTGCAGCGCCCTATGCATGGTAGGGTGGAGGGGTTGCCTAACACCACAATCTAAGGCCGCTGTATGAATGGGAAGATCTTCAGGATTGGGGGTGTATACGTCATACCCTTGAAAGGGTACGGTGATAGCGATATCTTTCGAGACCCTAAAATCTCTCCGCAAGCGCACGATAGTATCTAGAGTGTTGGTAGAATCAAGGATGCATCTATATTCATAGGGAAGGGTGAGTACCCTCACCACAAAATCTCGGACCTTACATGCCTGGTCTCAAACTACCCAGGTTGCTCCCGATTCTCCACTCGATTCCCGGTCTACGTCAACCGGAGCACCGGGGTCGTTTGTTAAACCTGTCCTGATTGAAACATTCCTATTGGACCGGCGGCGTTGTAGAAGAGGGTCGTCATCTCTACTGTCATCATCGATGCAGGTTCTTTTTGTATGGGCGAGGTTCCTGCTTACAAACACGTCACCAGTGAAGAATTGTTCGACACTGTCACTATCTGGAGAAGACATTATAACATAATCGAAGCGAGAATAAAAGAGATTGGGGATGAAAGTTGAAGAAGAAGAAAGCTAGGGTTGGCATAAATGTAGAAAGTTTGAGAAATTTGCTTGAGGAGGAGTGAATAAGCCGTGAAGGAGGTGAGATTTATATCGAAGCAGCTACTTGTAATGGGTAGAGAAGGTAATCAATGTCGCGGGATAATCGGTGACGTAGGGAGAACGGTTTTAAGAAACGCGTGCCTCCAAGATATTGACTTTTTTAAATTCGGCCTACCCCAGCCAGCCACGTGAAAGACCTACTTAAGTTAGCATGCAAAGGTAAAATTCCATCTTATGAGATGGTTACAAAAATTCTTCAAGTGTTCTGAATCTTGACTCCAACCCCAACTTGGCACCGGTGTTAGAGTAAGGGGGGACGTCTGTTAACAAGGTTTTTTGGCAAGGGTCTAAAGGAGAATTTCCACCAAAAGCATCTACCTGGTAGGAACCCATCCCAGCTCCCAAGTACCTAGCGGGAGCGATACAACAACCTAGAGAAAATCAATACCTGGTAAAGACCAGAACCTCGACTACCAACCTACTTAGATGAAGCACTAGAGACATTCAACCAGGAAGAACATGTACCACGGCGTGCATCCATTCTGATACCTGATGAAGGGGGTACCACGATATCGCAGACCTAGTGCCTTCCACGTACCCGGTCCCTCATGCCAGGAACCAAAATTGATATGATAGTTAAGTCACTATCAGATTCCTTTGATCAGTTCAAGTTGGACTACACCTTGAACGAAAAGGAATACACCTTGCAGGGCCTGATGCAAGATGTTCAAAGCGCTGAAAATATCCTTGTGAAAAACAAAGGTCAAGAGATTCATTTGGTTGGTAAAGTTGCTACTATTAAGACCCGTAAGAAGGTCAAGAAACAACAGAAGAAAAAACAACTTGGGCCGACCAAGAAGGAAACCAAGAATGTAACCAAGATCAAAGGGAAATGCTTCCTTTGTGGTGAAAAGGGACATTGGAAAAGAGATTGCCCAAAGTCCCAGAAAAAGAAGGAAGAAGGTAATGTTAATTATCTAGAAACATGTTTTCTGGCAGGTTCTACTGATTCTTGGATCATAGACTCTGGAGCCACTAATCATGTTTGTTATTCCTTACAGGGGTTTCAGGAAAAGAGAAGGTTGAATGAAGATGAAGTCAATTTGCACTTGGGCAACGGAACGTTAGTGTCTGCAAGTGCAGTGGGAGATATTAGAGTTATTTTAGATTCTAGTAGGCATTTAGATTAAATAGACGTTTATTATGTACCTCAATTCAAGAGGAATTTAATTTCAGTTTCTTGTTTAAATAAGTTTGGATATTCGGTTACTTTTAATAAAACTTTTATTATTAGTAAGAATGACAAAGTTGTTTGCAAAGGTACATTGGAAAACGGTTTATTCTTTTTGCATAGAAATATCTCTCACTCGTTAGACACAGAAATAACTGAACCTAATCATAAAAGAGTAAAATTATCAAAAGATGAAACCTATCTTTGGCATTTACGCCTAGGTCACATTAACCTTAATAGGATTAAAAGATTGGTATGTGACGGACCTTTAAGTGACTTAAAGGTTGATGATCTACGAACTTGTGAATCTTGTTTGGAAGGTAAAATGACCAAAAGGCCGTTCAATACCAAAGGCGCAAGAGCCACTGAATGTTTAGGACTAGTACACACTGATGTATGTGGTCATATGAGCATTCAAGCTAGAGGTGGATATGAGTACTTCATCACCTTCACAGATGATTACTCAAGATTTGGTTACGTGTATCTCATGAGACATAAGTCGGATGCATTTGATATGTTCAAAGCATTCAAAGCTGAAGTAGAAAATCAGCTTAAGAAACATATAAAAATCTTGAGATCAGATCGTGGTAGAGAATATCTATCTGGAGAGTTTCAGCAATATCTTATTGATAATGGGATAGTTTCTCAGCTTTCTGCACCAGGTACACCTCAACAAAATGGGGTAGCAGAAAGGAGAAATAGGACTCTTTTAGAGATGGTTAGATCAATGTTGAGTTATTCAACACTTCCTATTTCTTTTGGGGGATATGCTCTACAAACAGCAATATATATTCTAAACGATGTACCATATAAATCTGTCCCTAAAACCCTACATGAATTATGGACTAGGCGAAAGCCTAGTTTACAACACATGAGGATATTTGGTTGTCCTGCACATGTGTTGAAAGGAAAGACAGAAAAGATGGAGTCCCGTTCGGAAACATGTATATTTGTGGGGTATCCAAAAGGAACTAAAGGATATTATTTCTATAGTCCTTCTGATCTAAAAGTATTTGTTTCAACAAATGCTTCATTTCTAGAAAAGGACTATATGAATAATTTTGTGCCCAAAAGTAGAATTGTCTTGAATGAGATGTCAGGAGATACAATTCCACATAAGGTTTCACAACCCAGCCCAATTGTAAGTTCCACTCCAACACAAGATCAACAACCTACCATTCCTCATCGTAGTGGGAGGGTTAGAACACAACCCAAAAGATATATCGGTCTAGGAGAATCTGTTGAGAATCTCCCGGACGACGATGATCCCTACACGTACAAGGAAGCTATGGAGGATGTTGATTGTCGTCATTGGCAAAAGGCAATGCAATCCAAGATTGAATCGATGTTCAATAACAAAGTCTAGTCCCTTGTAGACTTGCCTAAAGGGATAAAACCCATTGGGTGTAAGTGGGTATACAAGAGGAAAAGAGGTATGGATGGTAAGGTGGAAACCTTTAAAGCTGGACTAGTAGCTAAAGGTTATACACAGAAAGAAGGTATCGATTACGAGTAAACCTTCTCATCTGTGGCCATGCTTAAATCCATTAGGATACTCTTATCCATTGCAGCATCTCTAGACCTAGAGATTTGGCAAATGGACGTCAAGACAGCTTTCCTTAATGGAAGTCTTGACGAGAGCATCTACATGATGCAACTAGAGGGATTCATTGAAAAAGGCCAAGAAGAAAGAGTATGCAAGTTGCAAAAGTCCATATATGGATTAAAGCAAGCATCCAGAACCTGGAACATAAGGTTCGATCAAGCTGTAAAGGGTTTTGGATTTATTCAAAACCCTGACGAACCTTGTGTATACAAGAGGATCAAAGGCGACAAGTTGGTTTTCCTCCTTCTTTATGTTGATGATATACTACTCATTGGAAACGATGTAGGTGTATTGACATAAGTGAAAGAATGGTTAGCAAAACAATTTGATATGAAGGACTTAGGAGAAGCAAGTTATATTCTTGGTATCCAAGTAATAAGGGATAGAAAGAATAGAACGATTGCATTATCCCAAGCTTTATACATTGATAAAATCTTGTCTAGATTCACCATGCAAGAATTCTAAGAAATGTATGTTACCTTTTAGACATGGAATCAAACTTTCTAAGGGTCAATCACCTAAGAATGTGCATGAAGAGCAATTCATAAGTAGAGTTCCATATGCCTCGGCAGTTGGAAGTCTCATGTATGCAATGCTCTGTACTAGACCAGATATTTGTTTTGCTGTTGGCATAGTTAGCAGGTTTCTATCGAAACTTGGTCCTGATCATTGGACGGCAGTCAAGCAAATTTTCAAGTATCTCTAGAGAACTAGAGATTATATGCTTGTATACTTTGGAGGGGATTTAATTCCCGTTGGGTATACAGATTCTGATTTCCAGTCAGATTCTGACTCCAGAAAATCCACATCAGGATCTGTGTTTACCATTTGAGGAGGAGCAGTCATATGGAGGAGTATCAAGCAATCTTGTATTGCTGATTCCACCATGGAAGCTGAGTATGTTGCTGCATGCGAAGCTGCCAAAGAGGCTGTTTGGCTCCGCCAATTCTTGATTGACTTAGAAGTGGTTCCTAGTGCGAATAAGTAGATCACTATACATTGTGACAACAGTGGTGCAGTGGCTAATTCGAAAGAACCAAGAAGTCATAAGAGAGGTAAACACATTGAAAGGAAGTATCACCTTTTGAGGGAAATTGTTCATAGGGGAGACGTGACGATTACCAAAATCACGTCAGCAGAAAATCTAACGGATCCTTTCACAAAGGCTCTACCTTAGAAGAGCTTTGATGGACATCTAGAGAACATGGGAATGCGAGATATGACACACTTGCTATAGAGCAAGTGGGAGATCGTTAGGATTATGCTCAATGGCAAGAGTGTAATATTGTAATTGATAATCTTCTCATATTAATAAAGTGAATTCTGATTCTTACAATTACTTATAGCATTTATTATTATATTGTCAAGGTAAATAATCATAAGGTCAAAAGACTATGAGACATGAACAATTGTTCATACATCCGGATATGTATGAGGTAGACACAATTCTTTAGTTAGTCTTGAATAACGTTCATAACTTAAGTTAAAGGTTGGGCACCTCTATCTTGTTAAAGTTGTAGAATTCTTTTACTAGCATTTGAGTGGGATCAAATGAATATGATGAGTCTAAAATCATCGAAAGGTTTTCGAGTAAAAGAATCTAGTGCACTAGGTGCATTGAACTGGATCACAATGAAATACTTTATCTAGAACCGTCACTAGATATAAGTCTTTTCATTAAAGAGGACAATCGGAGAGTCTATCTTAATCCTGAGATAAATGATGGACTTGTGGTTGCAAGTGTTATCATTAGAGCTATCAATGAGTATGATTATATAGCATAGTCTATCCTCGATAGTTTGATGGTATACATTTGTTAATCAATAGAGGACTTCATTTATAGATATGGACATCGTGGCTCCATTTATTAAATGAGAGTATAATATCATCATATGGATGTTTTGAGGTATTGGATATTAAATCTCAACGTTGAGTTTTCAATAATGATTAATGAAAACATGGCTTCTGGACAAGTCAAAGTATCCAAGTTCGAAGTGGTCATATGAGGAAATATGGTAACTTCGAGAGCTATATGCGGTCTATGAGCTCTTGGCGATTACTGATATTATTCACGAGGATACACCATCTCCTATAAGATTGTCTAGGGTATGAATGAGAAACATCTCCTTATTCTATCTTTATTTAAGAGTTCAATTTTAGCTCTTTAGTGGAATGAGTTAAAATTAATAGATTGGACCTAAGTGAATCATTTGTTGATTGTGATTAGGTTGTGTCTATTGAAGCTTAAATTTAGATAGCCCGCCAAGATCCCCAATCCACACGTATTTGCATGGATCACTTGATATATTCTACCGGGCCGATTTAAGGGTCCATCTAGAATTGTTTTTAATATATCAAGAATATAATATGTCTATTATTTAATTAATGGGCTGCACTATTATATTAATATATTAAAAGGAGACATGTGAGCTTGTTTCTTTTAATAAGAATGGGTCTGGTTCACATGTGGGCTTTTATTTAAAGACCAATGGATTAAATGAAATAAGAAAATAATATATGGCCCAGTTATATAAGTGGGGCGGCAAGGTGTATATATTAACCTAATATATTATTTTGTTTCATTGTTTTAATTAAATATGAATTAGTTAATTTATTAATTAATTGTTTAATTAAGAAACAAATCTTTTTCTGATCAGGAAATATATTTCCTAAAGTTATACTATTGGTAGTAGTATATTAAAAGTAAAAGACTTGTTTGATAAGAAAATAAATAAATAATTTTATTTATTAATCAAATAAGAAGTCTTTTTATTTAGTCAATAAAAGACTAAAAATATCTATGAGTTGGATTAGGTTTTGAAGTCTAAAGGTTGATGGAAATTAGGGTGCAACACAAACTCTTTTTGGTATGTGATTTGCGGCAACCCTAGTCCATTTAGAGGAAGATTTCTGCTATCCTAAATAGAAGAGGAAGCAAAATTTTGGCCACCTATATAATACCACATATAGAATTCGGCCACCATAGTTGATTGAATGATTCAATTTTTCTTCTTCTTCTCAATTCATAGAAAAGGATAATTTTTATTCTACTAAACATAAAAGAGAGAAGAGATTATTCTTTGATAGTACACTGATTGCTTGTTCATCAATAAGCTTGTGTGTACAACATCAAATTAGGTTCACGCGAGTTTCGATCATTAGATTGAGAACTCAAAAGTGACCGGAATAATTTTTGTCTTCTTTTGATTGTTTTGTGACTAACAAAAGAAAAAGAAAACTTTGTTCATCCATTCTCAGGTTTGCAATTCAAAGAAAAAGGGAGACCACACTCCTAAGTGATTCGCGGTACTGTTCACGATCACGGAGGGGTGTACTGTTCACTATCACTGTTCACGCGGGTACTGTTCACAATCAATGTTCACGTGGGTACTGTTCACAGGTATTGGAAAAGATTTTGCGGATTACCAATCGACGTAAGTCAATCGGATCACGCGTCAAGAGGTATTTAACTCTAACCATATATATTTGAGTTTAATTAATTAAAAGGTTAAGGTTCAACTTTGAGAAAAATTTTAAAACCATACGAAATCTATTTTTTGTTTCTTCCGCAGAGTTTTATATCGATTTTTCCCTACAGATATAGCACTTTCGAATATTTATCTTGAATAAAATAAAATAATTCAATCATAAAATTCAATGATGATCCAACATCCATAAATTTTACGCCTTCTTTGGAAGTTCGCACCATTTACTAGTTTGACTAGGTCCCACCTAATTGTTAACATAACAACCAACTTTTTCAATCTAGCCTTGCGATTTATATTGACAAGAACTCTTGGGAGGATATCAATAAAACCACATTGAGTGTATTACCAAGTTATCGACCTTTAATATTTTCCCTCGCGAAAATCCCTCCTTTGAGAGTAGATATTGAAAATACTATACAGCGTGTGTCTAATAACCAAGAGGGGGGTGAATAGGTTTCAGTTGATTTATTACCAACTTTTCGACTTAATCAATTTTTATAATGCTACCCCATATTAGCAATCAACCAATCCAAAATAAACATGCGAAAAACAATAAAATCACAAGGATTGATTTACGTGAGAAACCCTCAAACTGGGCAAAACTCACGGGCTATCAACACGGTCCTTGAATCCACTATTTGAATGAAAGTTTACAACCTAGGTTAACCTCAAGTCACACCATACTTGGTCACTAACCCTTTCACTCTACCCAATGGGCCTTTAATAGTGATCCTAGACCAACAAGCTTGTGCACTAATCCACTTAGTCACAAAGCTTAACAATCAATGAAGAGGTTAAACAAACTATGTGACTATGTAAAAATATTCTATCATGCAATTAATGCTAGGCAACACTAAATGCCTATTTAGGGATTTAAAGATGTCAATGAGTGCAAATCCTAGATATCAATATCTAAATGCAAATGCATGAAGATTTAGCTAAAGGGCAAAATGGTCTTAAAAGATAGCTATCAATGAACATGCAATCTCAACCAACAAGCAAAGTCACAAACATACTCAAATCATGCTAAACAAATTAAACATGCAATTAATCAACTAATAATTGCTAACCCTAGGTAAACTAAGAACATAGAGATGAAACAAGAAGTTTTAGTTCACAGTTAATTACCTAGTCAAGAGAAGCATGAAGACCCATGAAGAATAGATGCAAGAATGGAGCTATATGCACATGGGTATGAGTTTGGTTGAGTAAAAATTGGTTCTTGGAGCTCTTTCTCTCTTGGATTTACTTTCTCTCTCTTAAGGGTTTAATTTTCAGAGCTCTAGAGTTAAATGGTGAAGAAGATGATGTATTTATAGAGACCAAAAAACGAGCTGGTGTAAAATACCTGAATTTCCCATTTTGGGTGACAAAGGCGACATGCAAGGCGACATGACCAAGTCGCCTTGTAAGTCGCCTAACACATTGTAGGAAAAACACATTCCCTGAGGTGACATGTAAGGCGACATGCACAAGTCGCCTAACACACTGTGAGAAAATTTCAAGACTAAGGCGACATCAGAGACGAAATGCACAAGTGGCCTTGCATGTCGCCTAACACACTGTGGGAAAAATTCAAGTCTAAGGCGACTTGTCAGGCGACATGCACAAGTGGCCTTGCATGTCGCCTAACCCACTGTGCAACCCATCAACTCCTGATTTAATCAACTCAAATGCAAGAAGTGTGTGCGTGTGTGTGTGTGTGTGTGTGTGTGTGTGTGTGCAATAATACATGCATGTCAATACAAATGCATAAGATGTGAGTGTGTGCAACTAAAACCTCTTCAAGGAGAATTAAGCAAGTGATATACTTTTGAAGTGCTCTTGAGAATGATGATGCCCTTGAAGCTTGATCACACACAATGAGGCCTAATCTACCCTTACAAAAGTAATCCCCAATGTGGTTTGTCAATGAAATGAGCCAATCAAAAATATGAGGAACTTACAATCTTCCCCTTTGGCTATTTCGTGACAAAACCACCATTCACAAATCATTCTCACAAAAAAAAAAAAACAAGAGGTCAACAAAATGATATTCTACATTACAAATAGATACCTAGATACTAAGTCTTCAAGTCTTCAAGCTCTTGTGGAATAGTCATCCCTACAAAACAATGAGACTACACTCTCCAAGATAAATGTATGTGAGGTGATCAAGTGACAACATAAGAACAAGTGCTTGCATTAACGAACACAAAAAAGTGCAATGAAGTGCTATGTTAATGCCCCCCCTAAATGGGTTACTCCCTCTCAACATGATAATCTCCCCTAATATGCAACTCCATGCAACTCCCCCTAATCTTTCCCCCTAATCTTCACATTACTCCCCTTTTTTGTCATGAGATAGGAAAATGAGCAATCCCCTAATGGGTAACTTTTGCAAAGAGAGCTACTTACAAGATAAGTCCATATTCATAAACAATAACTTTATGCAACTTAATTAATTGAGAGAGAATCATGGAGGATTTAGTTTGAAGAAAAATGTGTGACTTAGTTGCTTTGGATGTATGATCAAGCAAATGGTATTTGGCAAAGTGAACATCAAAAGGTTTTCAAAGGAATTCAAACCAATTTACCATTTTGTCATTAATAAACAAGATATAGCTTTAAAATATTGTAACTGTTAATAGCCAAATTTGGCTAGGGACCAAAGGGAAATTTTCCACCCTCTAAACCAGGCTCCATGCCCGAGGTCATCCACCAGGAGACCATGTTACCCGAAGATGAGCTACGATACCGCCCCACAGAAACAAGGATGGGCTCCAAAAACACCCGGAGTAGAGACTCGCTCGGTCAAATAGAGCCCGCATCACCGAACCTGAAACCAAGAAATCCGCCCGAAGTCGGGATTACCTCGCAATCTCTCCAGAAGCTCGCCTATACCTTGCTGACATAGTGGGGTGTCCGTAGGAGGCCGTACCTAGCTCCAAAAGATCAAGGGAGGTCAGACCTAGCTCCTAGCTAGACTAAACTCTTGAATATCGGGGCTAAGACACTGATCGGCCTCACTATCTGAAGTACCTCACCATAATATACACCATATTCAACGACCCCTATGGGGGATCATGCTAACAAAACCTGAAGATACACTCGATCATATCTTAAGACGTTACATACGGACAAAACAAGTAATAGAGTCCATGCAGGAAACAAATTGATCTCCACCAACATATTCTCAACTCAGCAATTAACTCAAAGTCAATGATATTGAAATGTAAAATCCCGTCCGATAAGGAGTGAAGGGATGTAGAAATCAAGGGGAGAATCAATTATTTTAACATATGAAGACAATGTATAAAAGAAGGACTTCGGCCTTTAGAAAGAGGAGACTACTTTTCGACAGGCATACAACAAGTACCCGACTACACCCTAGAGAAAATTGAGAGCAATTTGAGAGATATTTGTATATCACACACTATTAATAAAGAAAGTATTTTTGATTCTTTTTGGTGGTTAACAGTACCAATATTACTTGTCATTTTACTAGGCACTGTCACACATTCGTTCAACCTTGGCCACCACCTACGCGGTAGTGGTCTTGAGGGTGTTAACTGAGATTTCTCGCCCTGAGCAAAATTTCTGTTAACACTTTCTAGCGCCGTCTGTGGGAAATAACCCTACACCCAGTTAATCAAGTCAACTATTTGCATTTGCATTTTCAATGTTTTACAGGAACCATGAGGCTCCGCTCCTCCCAAGGACAACATGGAGTTTCGAAACAACCTTCGATGAGGCCTACGCGAAAGGCCCCAATGAAGGGGAAAAAGTCTGAGCATAGCAATCAAGCTCCTGTCCAAACAACTAATGCGTGGGCTTCTGGTCACCCTATAATAAGCCAGGCCGCGCTCGACCAACAAGTGGAAACCTTCGTGGAATCCATCCGCATCTGCCTGCTTGCCGAAGGCATCAAAGTCCAACCAGCAAACCTGAATGATCAGGGAGAACCGAGCAGGTTTAGGGCTAGGCATCCTGCTTTCGACCGCTTGGGACCTCCTCTTCCAAAGCCAGCTCGAGACAGGGCTGGGCCCCAACTTTCGATCCGGGATAGGCTAGGACCTATGCCCTCAGTTTTGAGAAGACCTTCACAATATCAGCCCAGGAGAGTTAAGTCTGCCGCAGATGCTTTGACCCGGGAGCAACGAGAGGTACCTCGCCTAACGGCATCGAGAAGAAACGCCCGGGCCCAAGAGGAAGAAAATCGAATAACTTCCCGAGTGGATCCTGTCCATGAAGGGGATCAGATAGAGGTCGCCAGTTCATCTGAGGGACTTGACAGCAAAGAATCCGAGGTCAATTCAAAGTAACCTGGGAACAAGCAACTGAGGGATCAGCTGGCAAAGCTACAGAAGGATGTCCAGCAGATAAGAAAAGGAAAGAACAAGGAGGATAAAAAGGATCCATTGAGCGAGATGAACGCTCCCTTCACTAGGAGGATTCGGGAAGCGAAGCTTCGACCAAAATTGAAAATGCCAGCAGATAAGTTCTCCGGAATAGAATACCCTCTAAGCCACCTAGAGAGCTTCGTCTAACAGATGAAGGTCCAGAACACTACCAGAGCAACTATATGTAGGATGTTTCCAATGACCCTAACCGACTACGTGAAAACTTGGTTCAGGAAGCTGCCTGCTGGTAGCGTGGATTCTTTCATGAAGTTATCAACAGATTTTTGCTCGCAGTTCCAAGGGGTCAAACCTCATCTGAAGGATCACATACACCTCCAATATGTGATTCAGGAACAGAGTGAGACACTTCGATCGTACGTGAAACGTTTTCACAAAGAAGTCATACAAATGGGAGTTTTCACCGAGAAAGAGACTCTCTCCAATTTCAGGCGGAACCTGTGGGTGGGAAAGCTTTTCCGTTCCTTCACCAAGAGACCTCCCGAGACTTACCAGGAGACCTACGATCGAGCTCTTGAGCAGGTCGAGATCGACGAGCAACTCAAAGTCAAGATGGAACACGACGATATGAGAACGACGAAGCGTCAGAAAAAAGAAGCCCTAAAATGTGAGCCAGCTCAAAAAACTAAGAATAAACCTCCCAATAGGTCGACCTATCGCTTCCTCGCTCCTCAGCACAGGTAAGAAAAATATCCAGCAAGACGTACTCCTCCTCTGGCTTCGCCACCTCCCAAGACCGTAGCCCTTGTAATGCGAGGGGAGAAAGAGTATGACTACTACACTCCCTTGAACGCTTCCAGGGAATTGGTCTACCTTGCAATACGAGACAAGGGGCTACTCCAAAAGCCTTCTCCCATGAAAGCCCCAGTAGACAGGAGGAACCAGTACAAGTACTGCGACTTCCATGAAGACGTGGGCCACAACACTTCAGAGTGTTATAATTTGCGCAACCAGATTGAAGCCTTGATAAGGGGAGGATGCTTGATTGAGTTCTTACAGCAGATCAGAGATAACATTCGAACTGGAAAGGAGGTACAAGCCGAGATCCACGAGGATGCGGAGAAGAGAAAGAGGGAACAGATTGATTTAATGCAACAAATCCAGGTGATACATACCATCAGCGGAGGGCCCACACTGGCTGGCACCTCCAATTATTCCCAAAAAAACCATGCAAGGAAGATCCCCGCGTAGAAGAAAGCCAGGGAGTCTTCAAGGTTAGCCAAAGCCTGATAGAGCCATCCTAGTCAGCACAGAACGTTTTCACTGAAGCAGATATCTTTAACACCGTGCAACCTCATGATGATCCCTTGGTGATCACGATACAAATTGCCAACTGCCTGGTCTATCGCGTGCAAGTAGATACGGGCAGCAGTGTAGATATCCTCTTCAAGGATACTTTGGAAAAGTTAAATCTAAAGCAATGGTGTTACAATAGCTGTACAACTCCACTTTATGGGTTGATCGGGGATTCGATCATACCGGTGGGATCGAAGATACTCCCAGTAATCGTCGAAACCGCACCTCTCTAATAATCTCATGACGAACTTTGTTGTGGTTGACACCCCATCGGCCTACAACGCCATCCTAGGAAGACCATTCCTGTCCTCCTTGAAGGGAGTCTTGTCTATATACCATAATGTCCTGAAGTTTCCGGTGGGAACCAAGGTGGGGGAGGTACGCGGGACCATCAAGCAGCTAGGAAGTGCTACGCAGTGTCTGCCAATCCTACAGCTTTAGCAAAACAGTGCGTACAGTTCACAATAATCCAAGAAGATATGGAAACATCCTAGATAATCCATGAAGAAATGGAGCCCTCAGAGCATCCAGAGAGTGAACCCATAATGCCCTATGAGGAGGAACGGAGCAAGGAGTGGGCCAGCGGGCAAGCCGTAGATAGACTAGAGAAGATATCCGTCAAAAATGACGATCCCTTTAAGGTCATCAAGGTCATCAAGGTCGGGGCTACTCTTGAGCCAGAAATGAAAGAAGGCTTAATTGATCTTCTCAGAGAATTCAGCGACATCTTCGCTTGGAGCCATGATGAAATGCCTGGGATCCCAGTATCATTGGCCGCCCATCGACTAGCGGTAGATCCAACGGTCAAGCCTGTCAAACAGAAGAGGCGTCACTTCGACGCTGAGAGGAACGCTGCGGTGCAGGAAGAAGTAGATAAATTGATTAAGGCAGGGTTTATCAGAGAAGTGCGCTATCCCAAGTGAATCGCCAACGTGGTCATGGTTATGAAGGCGAATGAGAAGTGGCGTATGTGTGTCGATTACACCGACATCAACCGGGCATGTCCAAAAGATAGCTTTCCTTTACCAAAGATCGACCAGCTGGTTGACTCCACGTCCGGAAATAAACTTTTGAGTTTTATGGACGTGTTCTCAGGATACAACCAAATTAAGATGCACCTAGCTGACCAATACAAGACCAGTTTCATTACTGGGCAGCGCTTGTACTGCTACAAGTTGATGCCATTTGGTTTAACGAATGCAGGGGTTACATACCAGCGGCTGGTTAACAAGCTGTTCAAGCTCGAGATCGGAAGAATGATGGAGGTGTACATCGACGACATGACCACAAAATCACCAACCGCAGAAGGACATCAGGAAGACCTTCGTAAGACCTTTCTTATACTGAGAGAAAACCAGATGTGGTTGAACCCCTCCAAGTGTGCCTTTGGGGTAACAGCGGGGAAGTTTCTAGGTTTCATGGTTCATGAGCGAGGCATACAAGCCAACCCAGAAAAAATCAAAGCTATCTTGGACCTGGAATCCCTCATATCACTTAAACAGGTACAAATTCTGACTGGGCGTGTAGCGGCGCTCAACAAGTTTATCTCTCACTCCATTGATAAATGCCTCCCTTTCTTCAAAGCCATCAAACAAGGAAAAATCATGAAATGGAGCCAGGAGAGCGAGCAAGCTTTCCAAGCCTTGAAAAAATACCTAACAAGCCCAACGTTGTTAGTTAAGCCAGTTCCCGGAGAGGAGCTACAGATCTACCTAGCCGTCTCAGAAACTGCAGTAAGCAGAGCTTTGGCCAAGGGGTGTGGCGACGGGGTTCAAAGGCCCATATACTATGTGAGTCATGCTTTAACCAAGTCAGAGAAAAATTATATTCTCCTGGAAAAGATCGCTTATGCTCTGGTGATCTCGGCGAGGAAGCTCCGTCCCTACTTTCAAGCTCATTCAATAGCAGTGGTGATGGACCAACCTCTCCGCCAATTCTTACAAAGACCAGATGTGTCCAGAAGGCTAGTCTTATGAGCTCTAGAGCTCACTCAGTTCGATTTAAAATATAAGCCTCGGACCACGATTAAGGCACAGGCTTTGGTAGACTTCGTGGTAAAATTTTCAGCGCTCCCAGGTCAAGAGAATCCCGAAACACCAAATGAGAGCCCTGAAAAGACCTCCGAGATGGATAATTGGCGGAAAGGCTGCAAGTCTTGGACCCTCTATATAGATGGAGCATCCGGATAAGCTGGGGGAGGAGCTGGCGTAGTTTTAATAGACCTGGAGGGGACTGAAGTCTGTCACTATTTTAGATTCGAGTTCAAAGCCACAAATAATGAAGCAGAGTAAGAAGCCCTCCTAGCTGGGATGAAGGCAGCCATCAAACTAGAGGCCGATTACCTACAAATCAAGAGTGACTCATTGCTTGTTGTCAATCAGGTGTCTGGGGTGTATCTGGCAAAGGGAGATAACATGGCTGCCTACTTAAAGCTAGCTCATTTGCTAAAAAATAAGTTTAAGGGGTTCAAGATTGATCAGGTGCCTCGACACCAAACCACCGCGCGGGTGTTCTGGCTAAGATAGCTACAAATGGAGGCCAATCCTTACCATGGGGAATTCCCCTCCTAGTGATCTCCCAACCAAGCATAGCCGCAAATAAGGAAATCTACTCCCTAGATCTCTAGCCTTGCTGGATGGACCCGATCGTTGCCTACCTCCTAGAGGGAGAGCTTCCGAGGAGCCTGATCAAGCCCGAAGGATTAAAAGACTCTCGGTCCGATATTTCTTGGTAGACGGGTACCTCTACAGAAGGGATAGATCCCTCCCCTTGCTTATATGTTTGCATCCTGATGATGCTAAATGGGCACTAAGAGAGGTTCACTCTAGGGACTGCGGGAACCACATCGGTGGAGAACCTCTAGCATATCAAGTGCTTCATATGGGGTACTACTGGCCGACCATCCACCAAGACGCAAGAAGCTTTGTACAATCTTGCGAGCCATGTCAAAGGACTTCAAACTTGAACCACCAGCCACTTGAGCGACTGTCGTCTCTCAGTTCACCCTACCCCTTTGCCATGTGATGGATCGACCTAATTGGATTGCTTCCTACCACTCCCGGACAGGTGAAATATGCTATCATGGCCTCTTTCTCGGATATCAGAAAAGAATACGACCAAGTTCATCAAAACCAACGTGGTATGTAGATTCGGGACCCCTCTCATCATTATATCCGATCTGGGTAAGCAGTTCGAAAACCCCCGATTCAAATATTCTGCAAAGGATTGGTGATCGACCTCAGGCTTGCTTCAGTAGCCCATCCCCTGACTAATGGGCTGGTAGAGTCCACCAACAAGACTATCAAGAAGCTTCTGAAGAAGAAACTACAGCAGAAAAAAGGCAAATAGACCGAAGAGCTGCCAAAAGTCCTCTGGGAATACCGGACTACAAAGAGAACAGCTACCGAGGAGACACCTTACTCCCTGACTTTCAGAGTTGAAGCGGTCCTCCCCATCGAGCATAAATTAACCTCATTCAGGGTGTAACATTTTGAACACGAAAGTAACGAGGTCAAGCTCCGGGCTAATCTGGACCTCCAAGAAGAGAAACAAGACCGGGTAGCGGAGAAAGTGACAATCTACTAGAGCAAGATCGCTAGATATTTCAACCGAAAGGTCAGAGCCCAGAATTTCAAAGAAGGGGATCTGGTGCTTAGGAAAGTTACCCTGAATACTCGGAAAAGGTCATATGGAGTCCTAAGCCCCAATTGGGAAATGCCATATTTGATAAAGTTAGTTGCTCGCAATGGAGCCTACAAACTCGAAGACATGGATGGATGACCCATCGACCACACTTGGAACGCAGATCACTTGAGGAAATTCTACCCTTGAGCAGGGAGTTTTCAAGCAGATTACCCTCATTTAGGTTTCATAAGAATCCCTAATAAAAATGTATTACATCTCGATCATCAATAAAGTAATTTTTTTTCTCATTATCTCCGACTATGTTCAACATTAGTATCTATATACTCGACTTGGAAATTCAACATAGACGCCTCAAGACCAGTGACTAGCCGGGGAATCCCCCTCGCTACCCCTGATGCCTTGGTCGGGCTACAACCCCCTAGAAGGGTCTGAGTGTAAGAGCATAGCTGCCATCCAGATCTCGAGACAAAGAAATAGCTAAATAGCCCTGCTGATGCCTTGGTCGGGCTACCACCCCCAACAAGGGTCTGAGTGTAAGAGCATAGCTGTCATCCAAATCTCGAGACCAGGAAATAGCCAAATAGCCCTCATGATACCTTAGTCGGGCTACCACCCCCAAGAAGGGTCTGAGTGTAAGAGCATAGTTGCCATCCGGATCTCGAGACCACGAAATAGGTAAATAGCCCTCCTGATGCCTTGGTTCGGCTACCACCCCCAAGAAGGGTCTGAGTGTAAGAGCATAGTTGCCATCCAGACCTCGAGACCAGGAAATAGCTAAACAACCCTCCTAATGCCTCGATCGGGCTACCTCTCCTAAAACAGATTTAAATATAAATATTTGTTTTCTTGTGCAGGATCAAGATCATCCTGATAAGAATTCCCTACAAAAGTCAGAATGAAGTATGAACAAATTATCATCAAGGATGCAGTTCTGGTTTCTAGTCAGGACCAGGAATAAAACAAGAGTTTCTCAAGCGAATAGGTTTCTTATTAAATAAAAATCTCATTAAAGACAAAATGAGCCTATCCCCCGGTAAGGCTACATCTATCAAACGGGGAGCCCAACCTCCGAGTACGGGCTACAAAAAAAAACGAGGTGTCCACCCCCTTTCCCAAGCAATCAAGGCCAATCATGAATAGGCAGTGTTAAGCTTTGGATCTCTCTTGATATTTCTCTGCTGATCCTCCTCCCTCTTGTTGATCTCTTTTAGGTGGTTGCCCATCTTGGTTATCCTCTCCAACAGTCCCTCCATTCAGAGGCTCCTCCTGGAACTCCTGTTGATCAATAGGATCTTCCTCCAGGACTTCGTTAATCATTGCCATAACCTCATATGGGATAGCCACATCGAGAAGGGCAGCCATAGACCCCGTCTGGTTCCTGTCGACCTCCATCTCTATTATAGGGGGTTCCTCATACGGGCTCTTAGCTTCTTCCCCAGCTCATGGCTGATCTCCTTCGGATCGCAAGGACAGAACCTTATTTGAAGATTCCTCAGGACCCAAAGTAGTAAAGATAGGAGGAGGAAATGGAGGATCTACCTGGATGAGCTGCTTTCCAGCTCCTGCCTGGCTCGAAGGAACCGTCTCGTCATCATCAGGGTGAGACAACTCAATAGCCTTAATCATTATCTCCTTTCTATCCCAACCGGTGATGGATGATAGATCAAAGGGAAGAGAGAGAGCCTCTGCAACCTGAATGGAAGCGTAGAAATATCCATCACTAAAGGAGGTCTCCGCGTCAGCTTGCAGCTTGGTCACCTGAGCAGTCAAAGTCTGATTCTCGAGGTCCAACTTCTTAGCCTCAGCTTTCCAAGAATCCCTCTGCCTGGCCTGCCAGGTAGATTGGAGACGTTCTTGATCATAAGACTGCTTCATCCTCTCATGATCACAACGAAGCTCGGCCAGCTCGATCGCAATTTTTCCTTGGTTGGAGGTCATCTCCTCTACTAAGGTTTGAGCTTGCTTGAGCAACCCCATGGCTTTCTCGGCTTCGGCTTCAGCCTTAGCAGCCCAGTCACGAAGGAGGGTTACCTGATGGCCCATGGCTACATTTAACTTGAAGGCCTATAAAATACAAAGCCAGGGTTAGAAATTGAACAAGCTGGCAGAAGCAGTACGAAGAAAATACAATTACCTCAGCTAAGACAGCAGACCCCTTAGTGAGCAAGACATCCACGGGCATTGAGGCCATCCTGGAGATCCCACCACCCGGACAGGACGTGATGAATTGTTCTATGACTTCATCTTGCCCCGTCAAGCTCGACTGAGGGCGGGAACGGCTAGGAGGAATCCCTGCGACACCCGTTTCAAAGTCCTCCGAAACTCTGGGGGTTGGAAGCGTAGCGGAATCAGGAGGATGAATCGTGGGAGTAGCAACTTTAGCAACAACAACATAAGGGGCAGAAGCAGTTGGACCAACAGCTTGGGGAGCCTTACCCAAAGTCTGAAAAGCCCGTGATGCAAGGTTGGCCATCTTAGACCCAACTAGGGAGGTAGATTGAGCAAGATCCGGTGCGACCCTAGCAAAGGGAAGATGAGTTTGAGCCTGAGGAGAACATTGGACATCGTGGGAAGCTGGCTCAACAACAAAAACTATGAGTAAACAAAACAAAAAAGGAAACGTCAGAACTAAGCTAGTCAATAAGACAAAGCAAGACAATTCAGTGACACTTACGAGGAGTAGCATCTGAGATCCGTAGGTAGTGATTCACCCTACGAGGATCGAAGGCTTCAGCGGTTGAGAACTTCAGGTTCAAGTAGTTCCTGGCTAGAATAGCCTTCAAAATAGTTTCATATTCAGAAGGCAGGGAGTCCCGGTCCCACGATGGTTTGTCACTAAAAGCTGTGGGAACCTCGAACTCATGCCCCCCAATGAAAATTGAGCTTCCCCAATCATCCTCTGCAAGGATTCATTCTTCCTTCCAGGCGGGGTCCTTCTTCGAAGCGCCGAGAATAACAAAGTTTGCATTGTTCAGGCTAACTCCTCTGCTTTGGGCTTTCTCGTCACCTTGCTCAGCTGGCATTGTTCCCTCCACAGCATAAGGAAGCCAATCACATGCCTCCAGAAGTCGGGCGTCAACTGGAGGGGAGCAAGCTGGATGGCATTGAGAGCTCGCCGAAGAGTAGGATGAATGGGAAGCCTAACCTTATTCTTGAGAGCCGCCACAGGAATTGGAAGCACGCCTTTGGAGGGATTGAAGAACTCATAACCCTTGGGAGGTACTGAGATAGAAACGCTGTTGGGAATGCCGTACTTAGACCTCAAACGATCAATCACGTTCGAATCAACGGTGGAATCAGGGACAACCCTGAAGTCATATGGAGGAAGCCTCTCCAAAGAGGGGCCGGAAGCCAGGACTCGATGCTCCCCCGCGGTGTCAACGTCAACCTCTTTATCAGAATCTTCATCGGCTAGATCCAGAGGATGGTCGAGATGGTTAGAAAACCCGGTTCCAATGGACACATTCATGTTCGACCGCCGACGTTACGGATTGGGCGGAGAATCATCGCTATCTAAGATCCTCCTTACCCGTTTTCCAGTGGCAAGGCTGAAGACCTCTTCGCCCTCAACCATGGAATCAACGGAGTCACGAATGGTTTTCGACATGGTGGAATGAAGTCAGTGAGGATGAGGAATAAAGAAAAAGATATGCTTGAGAGAAAGTTTATAAGAGAAAGTTTATCTTGGGAAAATTTGAAATTTGAGAGATATGAGGAAGAAGTTGAGATAAAAAAGTATATATAGGCAAGAGGGCAGCAGCACGAGCCGTCAAGATCTTCGGTTAAGATCACCTAAAATCTCAGAGACGGCGGTAACGTAGCCAGATTAACTCAGAAATAAATCAGTCAGCTCACGCCACGTCACTTGCGCAGTTAATGAGAAGATTTCCCCAAGATTCTGGTAACGGTAAAGAAGGAAAAATTTCCTAAATAAAATAAAAAATCTGACTCCAACCCCAAGCTCGATAACCGGTGTTCGAGTCAGATGGACTTCTGTTAATAGCCAAATTTGGCTAGGGACAAAAGGGAAATTTTCCACCCTCTAAACTTGGCTCCATGCCCGAGGTCATCCACCAGGAGACCATGTTACCCGAAGCCGAGCTACCATACCGCCCCACAAAAATAAGGACAGGCTCCAGAAACATCCAGAGTAGAGCCTGGCTCGGTCAGATCTAGCCCGCATCACCGAACCTGAAACCAGGAAATCCTCCCGAAGTCGGGATTACCTCGCAATCTCTCCAGAAGCTCGCCTATACCTCGCTGACATAGTGGGGTGTCCGTAGGAGGCCGCACCTAGCTGCAAAAGATTAAGGGAGGTCAGACCTAGCTCTTGGCTAGACTAAACTTCCGAATATAGGGGCTAAGACACTCATCGACCTCACTATCTAATGTACCTCACCATACTATACACCATATTCAACGACCCCTATAGGGGATCATGCTAACAAAACCTGAAGATACACTGGATCATATCTTTAGACGTTACATACGTATAGAACAAGTAATAGAGTCCAAGCAGGAAACAAATTGATCTCCACCAAGATATTCTCAACTCAGCAATTAACTCAAAGTCAAAGACATTTAAATGTAAAATCCCGTTCGATAAGGAGGGAAGGGATATAGAAAATCAAGGGGAGAATCAATTAGTTTAACCTATGAAGACAATGTATAAAAGAAGGACCTTGGCCTTCAGAAAGAGGAGACTACTTTTCGATAGTTATACGACAAGTACCCGACTACAACCTAGAGAAAATTGAGAGCAATTTGAGAGAGATTTCTATATCATACACTATTAATAAAGAAAGTATTTTTGATTCTTTTTGGTGGTTAGTAGTACCAATTTTCCTTGTCATTTTACTAGGCACTGTCACACGTATGTTCAACCTTGGCCACCACCTACGTGGTAGTGGTCTTGAGGGTGTTAACTGAGATTTCTCGCCCTGAGCAAAATTTCTGTTAACAGTAACACACACAAGCAATTATGTCAATTCTTAATGGTCAATCAAGACTTGGATACGAAATCCTTAATAATTAAATGGATAAAAAATTCTTATTGATTGGTGTATTTCTCAACCATTAAAAAGAGAGACAAGGAGAAATTGGATGAGACATCCTTATTTATTGAATGGACACAAGGTCCTTATTGAGTTTAGCCTTGTCAATTGCTTCCACACACATTTACACACATATAATTCATGCATAATATTGAAGCATGTCAAAATCAAGTTCACATGTCATGGAGATAAATTATAGGTCATTCAAATGCACTTCCCAATCAATTCTCCTAGTCCAAAAATGCATGTTTGGACATAGAGGTTACATGGATTACAAACAAAGGAAAGCACACTTATTGAATAAAAAGCTATTTAATAATATATAAGCACAACCAAAATACTCAAGCAATTAATGAAGAAGCATAAAGTTGATCAAATTTTTTGCTTATTGCAACTATGCAAGGTTGCTCTCTTTGCATGAGCTCCCAATATAGGGTCAATCATCAAAACACATCAAGGTATATGACAAATCCCAATAGACCTACTAAGTGACTTGAACCTAGTTGAGTCTGAGAACTTTGTAAATAAATCCGCTAGTTGATCATTAGTGCCCACATGCTCAAGTGCAATGCATTTGTTTTCAACTAGTTCTCTAATGAAATGTTGCCTAAAATATATATGCTTTGTCCTAGAGTGTTGAACCGGATTCTTTGAAATATTAATTGCACTCAAGTTATCACAATAAAGGGTTAGAGTACCTTGATCAAAGCCATAGTCCACAAGCAATTGATTCATCCAAAGGAGTTGTGTGCACTCCCGGAGGCTATGTATTCCGCTTCAGCTGTGGATTGAGAGATGGAATTTTGCTTCTTGGAAAATCATGAGATCAAGTTGTTGCCTAGGAAGAAGCAACCGCCTGATGTACTCTTCCTATCATCACAATTTCCTGCCTAATCTGCGTCATTAAAGCCAACTAAGCTAGCATTAGTGTCAAAGGAGTACCATATCCCATAGTTGGATGTCCCATTCATATATCGAATTATTCTCTTCACGAAGGAGAGATGGGATGCCTTGGGATCCGCTTGGTACCTAGCACACACACCCACACTAAAGGCTATATCGGGCCTACTTGCGGTCAAGTAAAGCAAGCTACCAATCATACCACGATATAGAGTTTGGTCCACACTCTTGCCACTAGCATCCTTGCTTAGTTTCAAGGTGGTACTCATGGGTGTGTCACAATGTTTGGCATTCTCAAGGCCAAACTTCTTCACTAGGTTCTTAGTATACTTAGCTTGGGATATGAAAATCCCATCATGCAATTGCTTGATTTGCAAACCTAGGAAGTAATTGAGCTCACCAACCAAACTCATCTCAAATTCATGAGACATGACATCAACAAATTGTTAGACTTTGGACTTGTTGGTGGAGCCAAACACAATATCATCAAAATATATTTGAGCTATCAAAAGCTCATCTTTGTTGCCCTTGATGAATAAAGTCTTGTCAACACTACCTCTTGAGTAGCCATTGTCAACAAGATAGAGAGTGAGGCGCTCATACCCAGCCCTCAGTGCTTGTTTTAACCCATATAAAGCCTTCTTGAGGAGATAGACATGGTTGGGGTGGTGTGGATCCACAAACCCCTTGGGTTGCTCAACAAACACTTCTTCATGCAAGAAACCATTGAGGAAGGCACTCTTAACATCCATTTGATGCAATTTGAACTTGTGCCCACATGATATGGATAAGAGAAGCCTTATGGACTCAAAACGAGTAACTGGAGCAAAAGTCTCCTCAAAGTCAATACCCTAAATTGGAGAGTATCCTTATGCTACAAGTCTAGCCTTGTTGCACACAATATTGCCATCCTCATCCGACTTGTTCCTATACACCCATTTGGTGCCTATGACATTAGTGTCCTTGGGTATAGGAACTAGAGTCCAAACCTCATTTCTTTCAAATTGGTTTAGCTCTTCTTTCATGGCAAGAACCTAAAACTCATCATTCAAGGCTTCATCAACCTTTTTGGGTTCAATTTGAGAGGTGTAACAAGTATAGCTAATTTGATTAGCTATTTGACGCCTAGTCCTAACACCCTCATGCCCATCTCCAAGAATGTCATCCTTGTTATGGAGATGTCTAATCCATAGAACAGGTTCTTTAGAACCCAAAGATGGATCTCTATCAAGAGGTTGAATGACCTCTTCATCGAGACTTGACTTGACATCAATTGAAGTCTCACCATTCTTCTCGAAGGAAGAATCATCAATCATAATAACCTCATCATCATGATCTCTAATCTTATGCCAACAATCATCTATGAAAACATTAGATGATTCCATGACACTTCAAGTTTTTAAATTGAAAACTCTATAGGCCTTACTATTAAGGGCATAGCCAATGAAAATTCCCTCATCACTCTTGGCATCAAACTTGCCAAGTTGATCTCGGTCATTTAGAATATAGCATTTGCTCCCAAATGAGTGGAAGTAGCTAACATTTGGCTTCCTACCCTTCCATAATTCATAGGAGGTTTGCCTAGTACCGGGCCTTAGGAAGACTCTATTTCCTATGTAGCAAGCCGTATTGACAGCTTCGGCCCAAAGGTTTCTAGGGACATTGTTGTTAAGCAACATCACACGGGCAATCTCTTGAAGGACCCTATTCTTCCTCTTAACCACCCCATTTTGTTGAGGTGTTCTAGGTGCCAAAAACTAATAGGAAATGCCTAAGCTATTGCAATAGCTTTCAAAACAAGCATTCTCAAATTCCCTCTCATGGTCACTCATAATCCTTTTAATGCTTTTAATATGTGAATTCTTTTCATTTTGAATTTTAGTGCAAAGCATTTTAAATTTTTCAAAAGTTTTAGATTTTTCTCTAAGAAAATAAGTCCATGTGAACCTAGAGAAATCATCTACACAAACAAAAATGTATCTCTTGCCACCGAGACTCTCGATTTGCATTGGATCCATAAGGTCCATATGTAGAAGCTCTAATGGCTCCTTAGTGGTGAGAAACTTGCCTTTCTTGAGCATACTTTTGGTTCATTTCCCTTGTTGACAAGGTCCACAAACGCCATCGACTTTTTTCCTAAGCTTAGGGAGGCCACACACAACCTTGAACTTATCTAAGATCCTCAAATCTCGATAGTTCATGTGGCCAAGTCTTTGATGCCACAACTCAACTTCTTCACACTTGAACATATTGCAAGAGATAGCACTAGCTTCAAGACAATAGCAATTGTCACTAGATCTCTTTCCTTTTAGCAAGGTTTGTCCATTTGGCATTAAAATAGAGCAATCATTTTTGTTAAACAAGACGGAGAGTCCATCATGATTAAGATGAGAAATGCTTATAAGAATGGCGTGCAAGTCTTCAACAAGTAAAGCATTGGACAAGGAGGGTAAATCAGGAATGGAAATGGTCCATTTCCCTATGACTTTCTTTCTAGATCCATCACCGAAGGTGACAAATCCTCCATCCTCCATGATAAGAGATTTAAAGAAACTCTTGTTCCCCGTCATATGCCTAGAACACCCACTATCCAAATACCAAGTGTTGGAAGCATTTGCCTTCAATGAAATTTGAGCCACATAGCAAAAATAATCAACTCTTCTAATCCACCTAGGTGAAATATTCTCTTCCCTAGTGGTCATAGTCATATTGGCTCTAGATTTCCTTGGATCATGCAAACTGGCTCTAGATTTCCTAGAAACATGCATTTTGCCTCTGGCTCTATTTCTTTCAATCATGCTCTTGATTCTACACATTTCATTGTATTTGAAGCAATTTGGTCTAATGTGACCATTAATACCACAAAAATGACAAGTGGGAATGAAATAAGAAGACATACCATGACCTTGTGAATACAAAGGGGCTTTCCCATGCATTTGAGCTTGTCTTTGGTGTTGGATTGGTTCTCTCCTTCTTTGTGTTGAGTTTGAGTAAATTGCTTCCTTAGTTGAGCTTGCATGAATTGCTTCTTGACTTGGTGGTATTTGGGTTGAGGAAAACTTGCTTGATGAACCTTTGTTGGTTGAGCTTGAGCTTGTTTCCCTTATGCCACCTTGACTTGTGAATCCTTAGAGCACTCTCCTTGTAAGGACCTCTATTTTTAATTGGCTTATTTCATGACAAACCACATTGGGATTATTTGTAATGGGTAGCTTAGGTATTATTGTGGTTCTTCATCAACAAGCTTCCAAGATCCCACAGTGCTTCAAGAGAGGTAGTTTACTTGACTTGACTCTTTTGAAGAGATTTTAGTTGCACACACTCACTTGCATGCATTACATTCTTGATTACATGCTATTGAATGATGCTTTGTATGCCATTCATCACACTCCACACTTGCACATTTTTCCATATTAGATTAGTGTGTTGAGTCTGCCTGGAAAATAGGATTTTCCTTTTCACCGCGGTGCAGGTCGCTTGCTGGGCACCTACCTCCGTTGCGGTCCCAACAGCGGTTGGTTCCAGAAGGTGCATGCTTTGAAAACCGCGGTCTGTGCACTTGTATGCGCAACGGTCCATACCGCTGTATACATCAGTAAGCTCCTGCTGCCTAGACCGCGGCTTGTGCTTTGCATGCACAGTAGTCCTCGCCGTGATGTTGTCCAGACGCTGCTTCCCTGCATGTACCGCGGTCTAGGCACTTACCCGAGCCGTGATCTAGCGAGCGGTATTGACGGGATTTTGATTCCCAAGCCCAAAACGATGCAGTTTTGTCTAGGGTTTCTACATATATGTTCTCTTCTTCCCCAACTCATTTTTTTAGAGCTTTAAGAACCCATTCTTAGGAGAGAGATGCAATCCTTAGAGAGAGAAAGCTTCAAGCTTTGTTCCTTGACTCTTCAAACCCAAAAACCCATCATCTTCATGCATTTCTAAGCATCTTTAAGGCATGGGTCTTCATCATTAGTTGACTTGGTAAGTTGAACAAAAACCCCATATTTATCATTTGTTCATACTTTCCAAGATTGTGTTTTTATTGCATTTATTAGTTGTTTAAATGCTAGGACTCTATTTAATGCATCTATTTATGAGTTCCTTTGTATGATTGGGTTTGTATTGTGATAGCTAATATTTAGGACATATTTGCCCTCTAGCTAATTAGGACTCATTGATTGCATTTGTTAATAGCATTTATTGTCCTTGCCATTTTATGTGACAACATGTGTTGATATGGCTTTGTTTGATGACTAGAGTTTAGACTTGCATACCTATATCTAGTTAGGTCTCTAAGAGAATTCATATAGACATTGATATCTAGGATTTGTACTTAGTGTCATATTTAATCCCTAGATATTGCATTTTGAATATTCATATATTCACTTAGGTTGTTAATCTCTTCTTTGAGAGTTAAGTCTTGTGACTACAAGGTGTAGTGCACAAGCAAGTGAAGTCTTGCAACCAATGTGTGGTTGGCAAGCAAAGTGATCAAGGATTCACTATAAAGGCCCGTTGGGTAGTAGTGGTGGGTTAGTGACCGAGAATGGTGTGACTAGAGGTCAACCTAGGTTGTAAACATCATTGCAATAGTGGATTTGAGGATCGTGTGTGTCTAGAAGGATAGCCCGTGGTTTTTCCCTTGTCGAAGGTTTCCACGTAAAAATCAAGTGTTGTTTATTATTCCGCACTTTACACTTGATTTTGTATGTTTGAATTGGGTGAATTTTTAATATTGACTAATCAAGAAAAAATGGTAATTAACTTGATTAAAACCTATTTACCCCCCATCTAGGTTATTAGACACACACTTAGAGTAGTATTTTCACTCCTAGTTTAATCTTCTTCCTACGATGTTGTGGAGGTGGAGGCTCTTTGATGTCCAAGCTCATGACAAACACGGTCTTGCTTGTGGATGAGATTTCCTTGTCATCTTCATAGCCAAAACCTTTCTTATCACTTGGCCTCTCGCCAACTCCCAATATGTGGTCAAGTTTCTTCGTGCTTGAAGTCATCTTAGTAATGATCTCTATTGCTTCTTCAAGCTCCTTTTCCATCAATGCCTCATTCCTTTTTGCTATCTTCACTTCTCTATTTAGGTGAGTAACTTCAGTAGATAGCTTAAGATTCTCTCCCTTTAGTCTTAGAATCTCTTTCTTCATCTTCAATCTTGAACTTTGAAAATGCTCAATGAACCCTTCAAGATCCATTCCTCCTACATCCATATTTGTTGAATGGGATGAAGAGTCACCATCACTAGAGTCATCTTCACTTTGTTTCTCTTCCTCTTCATCATCTATTGCTTCCTTACTCTTGAGAGAAGATGCAAAGGCAATAAAGTTTGCCACATGGTCCTCATCATCCGAGGATTCTTCTTATTCTTCCAAGTCATCACAATCGCTCCACGTGGCCGCCATAGCCTTTCCTCTCTTCTTGTTCTTTAAATTGCCACAATCTGTGGAGATATGTCCGAAGCCTCCACATTCAGAGCATTGAATCCCTTTTCTTGTGGGATTTTCTTCACTTGACTCAAACTTCTTAAAAGGAGTCTTCTTCTTCATTTCCTTTCCTTTCCTTTGGATCCAAATCCCTTCTTCTCAAACTTGATGAACTTCTTGAATCTTTTCACCATGAGGGTCATCTCCTCATTGGATTCATCTTCCTCTTTCTCTACTTTGGAGGTCCTCAAGGCTATGCTCTTTTGCTTCTTAGGTGGTGAGGGTGTTGGGCCTTTTCTTGACTCATATGCTAGAAGCCTTCCAATTACTTCACTTGGCTTCATGTTCTTGAAGTCACTACTTTCTTCTAGTGCCATCACCTTAGATTCGAATCTTTCGGGAAGCGATCTCATGATTTTTTGCTTGATCCTCCTATCCAAATAAGGATCGCCTAGTTGATGACTTTGATTGACGATGTCCATCAACTTAACTTGAAAGTCGTTGAAGCACTCATGATCCTCTATTCTAATTTGCTCGAATTATGTTTGGAGGACTTGAAGTTTGTAGTCCTTGACCACTTCGGTTCCCTCATGGGCCGTCTCTAGAATCTCCCATGCCTCTTTTTCAATTATTGTTGTTTGGATCAATTTGTATTGATTGTCATCCATTGCACAAAGAATGGCATGCATGGCCTTGTTGTTCCACTTGGCTGCTTCGAACTCTTAAGTTGACCATTCTGACTTTGGCTTGGGAACTACACTTTCGTCTGCAAGAGTCTTTTTTGGAGGAGTGTAGCCATCTTCAATTGCCATCCATGCTCAGTCATTTATTTGGCAAATATAAGATTCCATCTTGCGTTTCCAAGAGGTATAGTTTACTCCGGTAAGTAGGGGGGGTCTTGTGCTAGATGCTCCCTCATTTCCACCTCCGTTCCCACTCATAGTGTTTGGGTATGAATGAGATGAATGCTACATACACAAAAAATGCAAGATGCAAGACACACAAAGAGCAAGGATCACCTAAGTATATCTAGGAACCCGTTCTGATACCAATTGAAAATACTATAAAGCGTGTGTCTATTAACCTATAGGGGGGTGAATAGGTTTTAGTTGATTTATTACCAACTTTTTGACTTAATCAATTTTAATAATGCTACCCCATATTAGCAATCAACCAATCCAAAATAAACATGCGGAAAAAAATAAAAACACAAGGATTGATTTACGTGAGAAACCCTCAAACTGGGCAAAACTCACGGGCTATCCACACGGTCCATGAATCCACTATTTGAATGAAAGTTTACAACCTAGGTTGACCTCAAGTCACACCATACTTGGTCACTAACCCTTTCACTCTACCCAACGGGCCTTTAATAGTGATCCTAGACCAACAAGCTTGTGCACTAATCCACTTAGTCACAAAGCTTAACAATCAATGAAAAGGTTAAACAAACTATGTGAATATGTAAAAATATTCTATCATGCAGTTAATGCTAGGCAACACTAAATGCTTATCTAGGGATTTAAAGATGTCAATGAGTGCAAATCCTAGATATCAATATCTAAATGCAAATGCATAATGATTTAGCTAAAGGGCAAAATGGTCCTAAAAGATAGCTATCAATGAACATGCAATCTCAACCAACAAGCAAAGTCACAAACATACTCAAATCATGCTAAACAAATTAAACATGCAATTAATCAACTAATAATTGCTAACCCTAGGTAAACTAAGAGCATAGAGATGAAACAAGAAGTTTTAGTTCATAGTTAATTACCTAGTCAAGAGAAGCATGAAGACCCATGAAGAATAGATGCAAGAATGGAGCTAGATGCACATGGGTATGAGTTTGGTTGAGTAAAAATTGGTTCTTGGAGCTCTTTCTCTCTTGGATTTACTTTCTCTCTCTTAAGGGTTTAATTTTAAGAGCTCTAGAGTTAAATGATGGAGAAGATGATGTATTTATAGAGACCGAAAAATGAACTGGTGTAAAATACCCAAATTGCCCATTTTGGGTGACAAAGGCGACATGCAAGGTGGCATGACCAAGTAGCCTTGTAAGTCGCCTAACACACTGGAGGAAAAACACGTTGTCTGAGGCGACATGTTATGGCGACATGCACAAGTTGCCTTGAAAGTCACCTAACACACTGTGAGAAAATTTCAAGACTAAGGCGACATCAGAGGCGACATGCACAAGTGGCCTTGCATGTCGCCTAACACACTGCGGGAAAAATTCAAGTCTAAGGCGACTTGTCTGACGACATGTACAAGTGGCATTGCATGTCACCTAACCCACTGTGCAACCCATCAACTCCTGATTTAATCAACTCAAATGCAAGAAGTGTGTGTGTGTGTGTGTGTGTGTGTGTGTGTGTGTGTGTGTGCAATAATACATGCATGTCAATGCAAATGCATAAGATGTAAGTGTGTGCAACTAAAACCTCTTCAAGGAGAATTAAGCAAGTTATATATTTTTGAAGTGCTCTTGAGAATGATGATGCCCTTGAAGCTTGATCACACACAATGAGGCCTAATCCACCCTTACAAAAGTAATCCCCAATATGGTTTGTCAACGAAATGAGCCAATCAAAAGTATGAGGAACTTACAGATATCGTTTGAGTCAATTGTCTAGTCTATCATTGTAAGGAAGTATATTGCTAAATTCCATTCATGGATACCCCTTGGGGGGTTATCACATAAAACATAAAGCTCAACTTATCTTGGAGGCCATAGGTGTTCAAAACACCTTATGTCACTCAATTGTTTAAGGCGTGTGATAGAATTCCATAGAATGATTTACCAAGTTATCTAGATGCCAATTAGATACCTAAACCATTCAATGCATGTTCATACGAAAAAGATATATGAGTGGCACTCCTATTCTAAATGACATGTTATCAAACAATGATAAATATTGTAATATTTACGAAAAATAAAAAGCCACAATTTTGGTCCATCCTAGAAAAGCAAGTGTTAACAGAAAAATAACTCAGGGAGCGAAATCTCGGTTAGCACCCTCACCCACTACCGGTAGCCAGTAGTGGGATAGGTACCTTCGGTACCACGATCCTTCCTCGTAATGTAAATAAGAAGAAGTATAGGAAAGATTGAGGAGATATGGAATAACACTGTTTTATTCAAGAATACTATAACGAAGTTACACGATATACACTCTTCTCTAGTTTCTCACTCTCATACACAGGGTAACGGTAGAGAAAATGTATATGTCGATAAGTGGATATTTTCTTCCAATGACCGTCAATGGATTCTCATTGGCTTCGGAGAATTTTATAAGGGAATTCTGCTAGAAGATAATCTCTCTCTGTCTTTGGCGATCTCTATAATTCAATAAAGCCTTCTTCTGTTTACCCTTCAACTCAGTATATATAATTCTCCAAAGAATCCCCATGAAATCCGGTTGTGTTAATGAGGATTATAGAGTGTCCTTTTTTAGGTGTTGAAAAGCATTGTGTGGGGCTGAAGGCGTGGGATTTGATTCCATGAAATCACTGTCGAATCCAAATTTTAATTAGATTTCATTAATGGCGCTTTATTTTGGCGATGGAGTCAACTTTCCTTCTTCGTGGAGCTTGGAGGGAAACTCTGATTCTGAATTTTATTGGTAGGGCGAGGTACTGGTATACCAGTCGGATCCTACCGGCATGGAGCTTGTTCTATCTCTTGATAGAGTGGTGCTTGTATCTTCGCGATCATCTTCATATTGCTTGGCAGGAAAGGTACCTGCCTTGGAAGGGCTTCGAATATATACATCGAGGTACTAGGTACCAGGTGGAAGTTGAGGTAGTACAAAGGCGAGCATCGGGGTACCGGGCGCCTTGACTGATGTCGAGGAACTTGAGGGGTGCTAGGTGTGCAATCTACCATTGTACTTGTCTTGAGTTGATATCGAGAGCTTCAGTCGGGCGAGGTACGTACCTTCGTTAGCTCGTGGAGCTGATGTCCTATCTAGATAGATAGGTAATCGAGGTCCTTGCCTTACCAAGTATCGGCTCCACCGAGGTAGAGGCATCGATCTCAATGGTCACCTGGAAGTTAGGACTGGCCCCTATCGGGTTGATACTGATTGGAAAATTCTCCTTTGGTCCCTTGCCAAAAAACCCTGTTAACAGCAAGTAAATTACATTTGTTTGAAATACAAGAAAACCAAAACTTGGCAATCAAGTCATGAAGCGGCGGTCCATCAATACTCTTGCGCCCCAACATCCATACGTGGCTGTGTTGGGGTTTTTACCCTAAAGCTTGTAATATGTAAATGTAATTTGAACATAAATAAAAGAAGTAGTATATTCATTCATTTTGTGTCATACTTTATATAACATGTGCACTTAACATCCAAAATTGCCGGATGTAATTTCGAACTGAGTATATGAGTGTCATATATATATGGATTCAGTTTGAAACGAGCAATCTAAAGAGTCCGTAAATAGAAAATAAAGCTGGGTACTTTATTTGTGGTTAATCTACAGCTGTGGTCCATTTCGTAGTGTACGGTGATCCTATCCTGGATCATTCATATATAGATATGAGAATGGAGGCACCTTGTATGATGTGATCATATAGGACTGGGCCATGACCTATATGAATCTCTCACTAAGATCCGTTTAACGATGAGATTCATATATATCAACTTATGATGGCTATATGTGGGTGATCTTAATCCTGAGTGTCTTATCGACTCCTTCAGGTTAGATCGTGGTCTTTGATATACCATGGGTGAGGTCGGAGTTGCATTCCCTATCAATATACTCCGTATGTTGGGATCGCGGTTTGGCTTGTGGCTGGGAAGGTTTGTACACAATAGTGGAATCCACTCCTTCTTGTGAGAAGTAGATGGTAGTTTCCTTAAGGGTTGATTCGGGGTTTGAACAACATGAGCGCTCTCCTAATTCCGTAAGGAATGTAGGATTTATTGTTCATTAGAGAATCAATGGTACTTAATGGAAAGATAAGATTAGAGGGGTATAACGGACATTATGACCCAGCTCTAATTATGAACTACTTGTGGAGGATTATACCATATGTAATAGCTATATCGATGGACACCGAGAGTTATTGGTTTGTGTAAAAATGTCTACAGTTGAGAGAGTGCAGCTTCGGGTTTTTAGTGGAATAACACCGAAGTTAATAATCATGAAATATTAATTAAAGAGTTTAATTAATAATTTCTAAGGATTATTGGAGCTCAAAATACTGTGGGTCCATTAGGTCGCCTTGCTAGCCCGATCGATTTAGGTAACAAGGGTCACGGTTAATTAATTGGATTTTCTAATTAATTGTGTTACGAAAGTGACACGTATTTATTCGGGAATTAATTGAATAATGAGATTATTTAATTAATGAATAATGGTGATTAAATAAATTAAATAATAAGATTATTTAATTATATTGTTAATCACTAAATGGAGGGTGTTAGTTGATATTTGATTTTGAATAAAATAAGATAATATGATTATTTTATTTTAAATTAAATATTTGAAATTGAATTTAAAATGTTTGAATTCAAAAATAAATATTTAATTAATTAAAAAAAAAGATATGAGATATCTTTATAAAATTTTTAAAAATGAAATAGATTTTGGTTTGTTGTTTTTTGAATATATATATATGAGATATATATTTAATTAGAAAAAGCAATAACCGAATGAGACAAAAAAATGAAAAAGTAATCAGATTACTTAAACATTTTTTGAAGAGAAATAGAAAACATACACAGCAAAAGAAGAAACAAAAAGTGATCGTGAAAGCAAACAAAAAGCAAACAAAAATATTAGTGTGTGGTGAGACCACAAATGATGCACTTCTAGAGTTTGTTTTTGTGTGTGCTCTTCTCTTCTTCCTCCATACAGGTCCTGAATATCGTGACGCGCCCACACGCTATTACCAGTTCCGGGAGATAACGAGGAAGATCACGTGGTTCAAATCAGGAGCAGTTCGTATCAAAGTGAAGGAGCCTCCTACGTAGGTATGAAAATGTTTCATCACTTTACTTTATTAATGCATTTGATTATTACTGTACGAATGGGTTAGTTTAATGATTGCATTAAAAATTTTAAAACCTTCCGCTGCGCAATCTGTAACCCTAGGTTCCAACAATTGGTATCAGAGCCAATTTTTATACAGTATAATCGAATTCGATTACTCCTGATATGTATGAATGTTTTTTTTTGATGAATGTATGATGTTTTTTAATTAAATTGTTTAATTTAAAAACATGGTTGATCGTAATTTTTTATGGTGTTGTCGATTTAGAGTATTTCTGGGTTGTATAATGTTGTTATATTTTTTTTTTTTTTATTCTGTTGTATTATTATAAAAAAAATACAAAAAAATGTAAACGCAAGGCGAAGACCTGGTAGTTCAACGTACTGTGCGCATCGTTGACCATTATGTGTTTAATTTTTTTTAATTTGATTAAAATGGGTTATTCACATAATTGGCTATTTTTAATGGGATTAGTTTTTAAGGAGTAAAAACTTGGTAAATCTCATTAATTACTAATCTTTTCATTAAAGAGTTTAATTACTTAGATTAGTAGGGTCCTTAATATATATATTAGGATTAATTTGATTAAGCTCCTAATAATAATTGGACCTAAATAATGTGTTTAGTTTTAATAGTTAAAACTTGGTAAATACACATTTAATAATAATTCTAGTCTTAGTAAACAGTTTACATTGATTTGAATTATCACTAATGAACTAAATTTTTTAAGTGTTAAAAATCAATTTAGTTTATTAGTTATTGGAATAGGATTCTAATAATTTGTGATTAATGAACTTGACACTTAGATTAATATTAGCCGTTTAATCTAGTTTTATCTAGGTGCATTAATATTAATAGAAAACCCTTAATATAAAATAGTGAGTGGGAGAGGGATATATGACATTATATCCCGCGGTCTCCATCATTAGTTCAACACCGTGAGATTCGAGTGGGGCCTCGTGACAGCTTTGTTTTCGTCCTCCCTAAGGAGGGTTTCCATAAGAATCAATATCAAGGTTGACTTCCTAACAGATAGGATTTCGGAGGGGATTTCGGGATTGACCGACCCTAAGGCGGCAATTCTCGAGTTAAGCTCTTGAGATCTGAAATGATGGGTTACACTCACAAGGTTTTAATTAAATTGGTTAATTAAAAACATGACCTAATAAACGATGGTTGAATGATATTGGCATAAGAGTTATTCTGGTATATCCTTTGACTGAGAAGGTCTCGATCCAACATGCAAGAATTTGACCGACCCTAAGGCGGCACTTGCTTGTGGTATGTTGGATTGTCGTGGCATAGAAACATTGTTTTTAGGGTTGTTCTTGTTCATTAAACCTTTTCATGCATCATGTTTAATTTTATGCCGAACATTAGCACATGTTTAGAATGTATGACTGAATGAATCTTTAATTTATGTTTTTTCAGCCATGTCATCTGCACTATTACAAATACTTGCAAAAGATAAATTAACTGGTGATAACTACACAAAATGGAAACTTAACATTAATGCAATACTGGTCACCAAAGACCTCAAGTTTGTGCCTATGGAGGAATGTCCTCCGGTGCCTACTGCCAATGTCACATGAATTGTTCGTGAGGCATACCAGCGATGGGTCTCATCTGATGAGAAGGCCCGAACATATCTGTTAGCTTCTATGATAGACGTGCTTGTCACAAAGCACGAAGCAATGACTACAGCATTCGAAATTATGGAGTCATTGCAAGCTATGTTCGGGCAGCCCTCCGAGCAAAAGCGACACGAAGCTGTTCGTTCCGCTATGCTTGCTCGTATGAAGGAAGGTACATCAGTTCGGGAACATGTCCTGAGCATGATGTCCTACTTCAACACGACAGAAGTCAATGGCGGGGCCATTAATGAACCTAGTCAAGTGAACATCATACTGACGACTCTTCCGAAGAGTTTCGATTAGTTTAAGAACAACTACGGGATGAATAAGTTAAGGTTTAGTCTCACACAGTTGCTCAATGAGCTCGCTACTTTTGAGTCCATGACCAAGGACAGCAAAATTAAGACCGGTGAGGCAAATGTTGCCGAACCATCTTCCTCCAATAATAAGAAGAGGAAGAGGTCTGCTGGAAAGGCGAAGGGTAAGCCCAAACCCAAGAAGGCCCAAAGCAAAAAGAAGGGCACCTCCACCGACCAAGACAAAGGAAAATGTTTCCATTGTAACAAGGTCGGGCACTGGAAAAGGAACTGTCCTCTGTACCTCCAGGAGGTAGCCAAGAAGAAGAAGAAAGGTAAATATGATTTACTTGTTCTTGAATCTTGTTTAGTAGAAGATGATTCTTCACCTTGGATTGTTGATTCGGGGGCCACTAACCATGTTTGTTCTTCTTTGCAGTGGACTGATTCTTGGACACAGCTAGAGGAGGGAGCCTTCTCCATGCGAGTGGGGTCGGGGGATGTCGTGTCGGCCAAAGAAGTGGGAGCAATAAGATTGCAATTTTGTAATAATAATAGTTTTTTATTATTGAACAATGTTTTTTATATTCCTGGATTTACACGGAATTTGATTTCCGTTTCTAAGTTGTTAGAACAATTGTATTCTGTTTCTTTTAATAATAAGTTTGTTATTATTGGAAAGAATGGTCTGAATATTTGTTCAAGAATTAATGAAAACAATTTGTATGTGTTAAGACCGTTAATACATACTACACTGCTTAACACCGAAATGTTTAAGGTTGAAAAACCTAAAACTAAACGACATAAGATTTCTCCAGATAATGACACGTATCTTTGGCATCTAAGGCTTGGTCATATCAACCTTGACCGGATAGACAGACTAGTAAAAAGTGGACCTTTAAATGAGTTAAAGGTTGACACCTTACCTGTCTGCAAATCCTGTTTAGAAGGTAAGATGACTAAGAGACCTTTTACTGGAAAAGGGCTTAGAGCTATAGAGCCACTAGAACTCATACATATAGACATCTGCAGACCGATGAATGTTAGAGCTAGGGGCGGCTATGAGTATTATGTCACCTTTATAGATGACTACTCAAGATATGGATATGTCTACCTAATGCAACGAAAGTCGGAAACATTTGAAAAGTTCAAAGAATTCCGAGCTGAAGTTGAGAATCAATTAGGTAGGACTATCAAGTCACTACGATCAGATCGTGGAGCTGAGTACCTTGACCAAGAGTTTGAAGACTTCATGGTCGAGTATGAGATAGTTTCCCAACTCACAGCTCCTGGTACACCTCAGCAAAATGGTGTAGCGGAGAGGAGAAATAGAACCCTGATGGAAATGGTGAGATCTATGATTAGTTTCTCATCATTACCAAATTCCTTCTGGGGATATGCATTACAAACAGCGGCTTACATTTTGAATGTAGTGCCATCCAAATCTGTTCCTAAAACTCCCCTAGAGTTGTGGAATGGTCGTAAAGCTAGTTTACGACATTTTCGCATATGGGGGTGTCCAGCACAAGTGCTGAAGAACAGAACTGGAAAGCTAGATCCCAAGTCTGTGGTCTGCTTGTTTGTAGGATACTCCAAGGAGACCAGAGGTGGATACTTCTATAGTCCTGAAGATAACAAAGTATTTGTATCGACAAATGCAACGTTTCTTGAGGATAACTATATAAGTGATCATAAACCTCATTCTAAAATTGTATTAAATGAGTTGGAGCCTGGTGAGACCAGTACTCAGTCAACTAGAGTTGTTAATCCATTAACATCTGAAAGTCAGATAATTCCTAGTCAGGATACACTACCACCTAGACGAAGTGAGAGGGTTGTGAGACAGCCTGAACGCTATTTGGGTGTAAGTAAGGGACAAGATCTTGTTTCTACTGATAGTGTGGATGATCCATTGACATTTAAGAGTGCAATGGAAGATCCTGATAAAGAGGAATGGCTTAAAGCAATGAATCTCGAGATGGAGTCTATGTACTCTAACTCAGTCTGGGAACTTGTAGACTTACCGAATGGGGTAAAACCCATAGGATGTAAGTGGATCTACAAGAGGAAGAGAGGAGTATACGGGAAGGTAGAGACCTTCAAGGCAAGGCTAGTGGCCAAGGGTTATACCCAGAAAGAGGGGGTCGATTATGAAGAGACCTTCTCGCCAGTAGCCATGTTTAAGTCTATTCGGATTCTCTTATCCATTGCTGCCTATTTAGATTATGAAATTTGGCAAATGGACGTCAAGACTGCATTCTTGAATGGCAATCTTGATGAAAGCATATACATGATGCAATCAGAGGGATTTGTGTCTCCAGATCAAGAGCAAAAGGTTTGCAAGTTGCAAAGGTCTGCAAGTTGCAAAGGTCCATTTATGGACTTAAGCAAGCATCTAGATCTTGGAACATAAGGTTTGATGATGTAATCAAAACCTATGGCTTCGAGCAAAACGTTGATGAGCCTTGTGTCTACAAGCGCATCATTGACAAGAAAGTAGTTTTCTTAGTCCTATACGTAGATGACATCCTACTCATTGGGAATGATGTAGGAGTGTTGTCTGATGTAAAGGGTTGGCTGGCTAGCCAATTCCAAATGAAAGATTTGGGAGAGGCGAGTTATGTTCTAGGGATCCAACTTATAAGGGATCGTAAGAACAAACTCATAGCATTGTCTCAGGCATCATATATCGACAAGATTCTTATGCGATTTTTGATGCAGAACTCCAAGAAAGGTAATTTACCTTCTAGACATGGGGTTCACTTGTCTAAGGAACAGTGTCCTAAGACACCTCAAGAAGTTGAGGATATGAGACGTGTGCCATATGCATCAGCAGTAGGTAGTCTCATGTATGCTATGTTATGCACGAGACCGGACATCTGCTATGCAGTGGGAGTAGTCAGCAGGTACCAGTCCAACCCAGGATTAGATCATTGGGTTGCTATGAAGACAATTCTCAAGTATCTTCGGAGAACGAGAAACTATATGCTAGTGTATTCTGGACAGGATTTGATCCCGTTAGGATACACATATTCTGATTTTCAGTCAGACAGGGATTCTAGAAAATCCACGTCTGGATCAGTATTCACCCTAGGTGGTGGAGCCATTGTGTGGAGAAGTATAAAGCAATCTTGCATTGCTGACTACACCATGGAAGCCGAATATGTAGCCGCTTGTGAAGCTGCTAAAGAGGCTATTTGGCTCCGTAAGTTCTTGAGTGATCTGGAAGTTGTTCCAGATCTGGATAAGCCCATCACACTTTATTGTGATAACAGTGGTGTTGTGGCTAATTCCAAGGAACCAAGAAGCCACAAGAGAGGGAAGGATATAGAGAGAAAGTATCATCTCATTAGAGAGATAGTGTAGAGAGGAGATGTGATCGTCACCAAGATAGCCTCACAAGACAATCCTGCTGATCTATTTACGAAGACCTTACCGGCTAAAGTGTTTGAAGGTCACCTAAAAGGTCTAGGGTTACGAGACATGACTCACATGCTTTAGTGCAAGTGGGAGATTGTTGGGGTTTTTTCCCTAAAGCTTGTAATATGTAAATGTAATTTGAACATAAATAAAAGAAGTAGTATATTCATTCATTTTGTGTCATACTTTATATAACATGTGCACTTAACATCCAAAATTGCCTGATGTAATTTCGAACTGAGTATATGAGTGTCATATATAGATGGATTCAGTTTGAAACGAGCAATTTAAAGAGTCCGTAGATAGCAAATAAAGCTAGGTACTTTATTTGTGGTTAATCTACAGTTGCGGTCCATTTCGTAGTGTACGGTGATCCTATCCTGAATCATTCATATGTAGATATGAGAATGGAGGCACCTTGTATGATGTGATCATATAGGACTGGGCCATGATCTATATGAATCTCTCACTAAGATCCGTTTAACGATGAGATTCATATATATCAACTTATGATGGCTATATGTGGGTGATCTTAATCCTGAGTGTCTTATCGACTCCTTCAGGTTAGATCGTGGTCTTTGATATACCATGGGTAAGGTCGGAGTTGCATTCCCGATCAATATACTCCGTATGTTGGGATCGCGGTTTGGCTTGTGGCTGGGAAGGTTTGTACACAATAATGGAATCCACTCCTTCTTGTAAGAAGTAGATGGTAGTTCCCTTAAGGGTTGATTCGGGGCTTGAACAATATGAGCGCTCTCCTAATTCCATAAGGAATGTAGGATTTATTGTTCATTAGAGAATCAATGGTACTTAATGGAAAGATATGATTAGAGGGGTTTAACGAACATTATGACCCAGCTCTAATTATGAACTACTTGTGGAGGATTATACCATATGTAATAGCTATATCGATGGACACTGAGAGTTATTGGTTTGTGTAAAAACGTCTACAGTTGAGAGAGTGCAGCTTCGGGTTTTTAGTGGAATAACACCGAAGTTAATAATCATGAAATATTAATTAAAGAGTTTAATTAATAATTTCTAATGATTATTGGAGCTCAAAATACTGTGAGTCTATTAGGTCCCCTTGCTAGCCCGATCGATTTAGGTAACAAGGGTCACGGTTAATTAATTGGATTGTCCAATTAATTGTGTTACGAAAGTGACACGTATTAATTCGGGAATTAATTGAATAATGAGATTATTTAATTAATGAATAATGGTGATTAAATAAATTAAATAATAAGATTATTTAATTATGTTTTTAATCACTAAATGGAGGGTGTTAGTTGATATTTGATTTTGAATAAAATAAGATAATATGATTATTTTATTTTAAATTAAATAATTGAAATTTAATTTAAAATGTTTGAATTCAAAAATAAATATTTAATTAATTAAAAAAAAAGATATGAGATATCTTTATAAAAGTTTTAAAAATCAAATAGATTTTGGTTTGTTGTTTTTTGAATATATATGAGATATATATTTAATTAGAAAAAGCAATAACCGAATGAGACAAAAAAATGAAAAAGTAATCAGATTACTTAAACATTTTTTGAAGAAAAATAGAAAACATACACAGCAAAAGAAGAAACAAAAAGTGATCGTGAAAGCAAACAAAAAGCAAACAAAAATATTAGTGTGTGGTGAGACCACAAATGATGCACTTCTAGAGTTTGTTTTTGTGTGTGTTCTTCTCTTCTTCCTCCATACAGGTCCTGAATATCGTGACGCGCCCACACGCTGTTACGAGTTCCGGGAGATAGCGAGGAAGATCACGTGGTTCAAATCAGGAGCAGTTCGTATCAAAGTGAAGGAGCCTCCTACGTAGGTATGAAAATGTTTCATCACTTTACTTTATTAATGCATTTGATTATTATTGTACAAATGGGTTAGTTTAATGATTGCATTAAAAATTTTAAAACCTTCCGCTGCGCAATCTGTAACCCTAGGTTCCAACAGGCTGCCCCATGCGTAGCACCACGCACGCTCCCGAAGGCTTGCACGGCTACCTTGGTGCGCACGGGCTGCCGCGGCCTTCCTCCGATACTTCTTTTTCTGCTTAATTCTTCAATTCTTCGAATCTTCAAAACTTGAATATATTACAACAGTTTTTTTTATTACAACAATAAAAAAAAAACTTAACAACTATCAAGAAGGAAGTTATGGCGATGATAGACAACCCTTCTTGTTATAACTCCAAACAAAAATTACATTGAAATTCTAGGACCAAAATCGAGCAATAACAAATCATATTATAAAAACATATATAGCCATACATTCTGATGTAATTATATGTGTGTTAACAGGGTTTTTTGGCAAGGGTCCAAAGGAGAATTTTCCACCAAAAGCATCTACCCGGTAGGGACCAATCCCAACTCCCAGGTACCTAGCGGGATCGATACCACGACCTAGAGAAAATCAATACTTGGTAAAAACCAGAACCTCGACTACAAACCTACCTAGATGAAGCACCAGAGATATTCAACCAGGGAGAACAGGTACCACGGCGGGCATCCATTTTGATACCCGACGAAGAGGGTACCACGATATCGCATACCTAGTGCCTTACAGGTACCAGGTCCCTCATGCTTGGAACCCCGGTACCACGACCCATACCTGGTGTCCTAGAACATTTTGACGTCAGCTAGGGACCAACCAAGACAGACCCCCCGCATGAGCAGTAGGATGAATATCACTACGAAGCCACCAGCATGATAGAATAAACGCCACGCCAGTAAGTTAGAACAATACACTAGTGTACCACGCCACTAAGGCATAAAACCAGTGTACCTCTCCAAGCAACGCAAGCTAGGAGAGTTGACTCCTTCATCAGTTAAAGCGCCATAAATTAAAGCAAATGGTCAAACGAATCATAGTTTAAACATGACAGTAATTAACAGGATCAAATCCCGCACCTTTAGCCTCACTCAACTCCTTTCAACGCCTAAAAAAAAGGACTCTAAATAATCCTCATGAATGTAACCAGATTCTGAGGGATATTGGGGACCTATATATAAGGCCTTGAAGGATAAAGAGAGGGGATCCCAAGTTGGTATTCAGACGAGAAAAAGAGAGAAACTTCTTGTAAGTCTTTTGAAGTTAGTGAGAGTTTAAGACAATTACTGGACAGATAATAGCCATTTATCGTCATAAACGAAATTCTCCATCTCCATTTTCTGTTTAGAGAGAGTGAAGAGAAAGTGTTGTAACCTTTACACAGTATTTATTTTAATAAAACAGTATCATTTATCTTCTTTCTGGTTCATTTAATCTTGTTTGTTTCATCTCTAATTGCCCGAAATAACCCTGGTACCAAAGGTACCTCCCCCGTTACCACCTACCGGTAATGGAACAGGGTGTTAATCGAAATTTTTCTCCCTGAGTGGATTTTTCGGTTCACACTTTTTGGCACCGTCAGAGGGAAACACCACACCCTCAAAAGAAAGCTTGTTAGACTCGTTTTCTTATATTCATTACTAGTATGAAACTCCGTTCTTCTGAAGATCATCCCGATCCATCGGGGCACCAATCGAATGCTTCAACCCGGAAGGGTCAGAATCGAAAGAAAGGGGGGAAGAGTCGTAACCCCACTCCAAAGCCATCAGCTAATGCGCGGGGCTACCCCTAGATACCTGCCAACCCGGCAGTTAACCCAGTTAGTCGAGACAAATAAGTCACTGCCTTTATAGAAAGTATCTACCTCTGAAATGTTACGGAAGGTGGAGCTAGTCAGCTTGCGGTACCAGATACTAGAGGAGAAGCAAGTCGCCAAGGTACCAAGATACCCCCCTTTGATAGATTGGGACCACCGCCTGTAATACCGGTCCATGACAGACTCGGACCAGTACCTCCGATACCATCAGTTTGCGATAAACTCTGGCCCATGCCTCTGACTCCTGGACAACCTGAAGGATACCAACCTCGACAGGTGAGATCCGCCATCAACCTCTCCCCTAGGGAGCACCACTACCCAGTTCTACCGGAAGCAGCTTCTAGACAACCTCAACTAGAAGCGGCCAGAAGGCAACCTCGGTCAGTGGCAGGAGGCACCATTAGAAGGACCCGAGAAAACCGTCCCTAGGGACAGAACCAGGTTGAAACTTCAGTAGCTTCAAAGAGGTATGATGACTGAGATTCTGAAGTAGAGTCCGGGAATGATGGCAACAAGCACCTCCGGGACCAGGTAGCCAAAATGGAGAAATAGATCCAGAAGTTAAAGAAGAGCAAGCTTCGGGAAAAAATGGAAACACCCATTGGGAGAGATGAATGCTCCCTTGTCCAGAAGGATCAGAGAGGCGAAACTACCTCCCAAGTTCAAGATGCCAACCGAAAATATTTGGGGACTGAAGATCCCTTGAGCCATCTAGAGAGATTTGTTCAACAGATGAAGGTCCAGAATGCTACCAGGGCCGCCAAGTGTAGAATGTTCCCTACCACACTAATGGACTATGCCAAGACATGGTTCAAGAAGTTGCCAGCAGGGAGTGTCGACTCATTCACCAAGTTGACTACCGACTTCTATGATCAGTTCTAGGGCATCAAACCTCACCCTAAGGATCCCATTCACCTTCAGTACGTGATCTAGGAGCGGGGTGAGACACTCAGAGCCTATGTGGAGATGTTCTAAAATGAGGTAATTCAAATGGGGGTCTTCGTTGAGAAGGAGACCCTGGCTAATTTTAGAAGGAATTTATAGGCAGGTAGGTTGTTCAGATCCTTCACCAAGCATCCACCGGAGACTTACCAGGAGGCCTATGATAGGGCTCTTGAACAAGTAGAGATAGATGAACAGCTCCGTGTTAAGATGAAGCACGATGACATGAGATCTGCCAAGTGCCAAAAGAAGGAGGCGTCTAAGCTTGCTCTAATTCAGAAGAACCAGAATAAGCCTCCCAACAAGTCTGCATACCAGATACCACCTTACCAACCAGCATATCTGGTATCCATCTAGGTGGTCTCCTCCTAGAGCTACACCTCCACCTAGGGAAGTGGCGTGGATAGCTAGAGAAGAAGAGGGGTACACCTATTATACCCCTCTGAATGCATGTCTCGAGATAATCTATCTTGTCATCAGTGACAAGGGGCTAATCAGGAAACCCGGTACAATAAAGGCAACGGTCGATCAATGAAACCGCTACAAGTACTACAACTTCCAAGAGGATGTGGCACACAACACCTCAGACTGCTACAGTTTAAATAACCAGATAGAGGCACTGGTAAGGAGAGGTTTCTTGACAGAATTCCTCCAACAAGTACGTGATAACATTCAAACTAGGAAGGAAGTACAAGCAGACATTAGAGAAACAGAAGAAAGAAGGAAAGCAAAATGAAAGGATCTGATGGAGCAGATCCACATAGTTTATGTTAGGATTATGCTCAATGGCAAGAGTGTAATATTGTAATTGACAATCTTCTCATATTAATAAAGTGAATTCTGATTCTTACATATTACTTATAGCATTTATTATTATAATTGTCAAGGTAAATAATCATAAGGTCAAAAGACTATGAGACATGAAGAATTTTTCATACATCCGGATATGTATGAGGTAGACACAATTCTTTAGTTAATCTTGAATAACGTTCACAACTTAAGTTAAAGGTTGGGCACCTCTATCTTGTTAAAGTTGTAGAATTCTTTTACTATCATTTGAGTGGGATCAAATGAATATGATGAGACTAAAATCATCGAAAGGTTTTCGAGTAAAAGAATCTAGTGCACTAGGTGCATTGAACTGGATCACAATGAAATACTTTATCTAGAACCGTCACTAGATATAAGTCTTTTCATTAAAGAGGACAAACGGAGAGTTTATCTTAATCCTGAGATAAACGATGGACTTATGGTTGCAAGTGTTATCATTAGAGCTATCAATGAGTACGATTATATAGCATAGTCTATCCTCGATAGTTTGGTGGTATACATTTGTTAATCGATAGATGACTTCATTTATAGATATGGACATCGTGGCTCCATTTATTAAATGAGAGTATAATATCATCATATGGATGTTTTGAGGTATTGGATATTAAATCTCAACGTTGAGTTTTCAATAATGATTATTGAAAACATGGCTTCTGGACAAGTCAAAGTATCCAAGTTCGAAATGTGGTCATATGAGGAAATATGGTAACTTGGAGAGCTATAGGCGGTCTATGAGCTCTTGGCGATTACTGATATTATTCACGAGGATACACCATCTCCTATAAGATTGTCTAGGGTATGAATGAGAAACATCTCCTTATTCTATCTTTATTTAAGAGTTCAATTTTAGCTCTTTAGTAGAATGAGTTAAAATTAATAGATTGGACCTAAGTGAATCATTTGTTGATTGTGATTAGGTTATGTCTATTGAAGCTTAAATTTAGATAGCCCGCCAAGATCCCCAATCCACACGTATTTGCATGGATCACTTGATATATTCTACCGGGCCGATTTAAGGGTCCATCTAGAATTGTTTTTAATATATCAAGAATATAATATGTCTATTATTTAATTAATGGGCTGCACTATTATATTAATATATTAAAAGGAGGCATGTGGGCTTGTTTCTTTTAGTAAGAATGGGTCTGGTTCACATGTGGGCTTTTATTTAAAGTCCAATGGATTACATGAAATAAGAAAATAATATATGGCCCATTTATATAAGTGGGGCGGCAAGGTGTATATATTAACCTAATATATTATTTTGTTTCATTGTTTTAATTAAATAAGAATTAGTTAATTTATTAATTAATTGTTTAATTAAGAAACAAATCTTTTTCTGATCAGGAAATATATTTCCTAAAGTTATACTATTGGTAGTAGTATATTAAAAGTAAAAGACTTGTTTGATAAGAAAATAAGTAATGAATTTTATTTATTTAATCAAATAAGAAGTCTTTTTATTTAGTCAATAAAAGAATAAAAATATCTATGAGTTGGATTAAGTTTTGAAGTCTAAAGGTTGATGGAAACTAGGGTGCAACACAAACTCTTTTTGGTATGTGATTTGCGGCAACCCTAGTCCATTTAGAGGAAGATTTCGGAAATCCTAAATAGAAGAGGAAGCAAAATTTCGGCCACCTATACAATACCACATATAGAATTCGGCCACCATAGTTGATTGGATGATTCAATTTTTCTTCTTCTTCTCAATTCATAGAAAAGGATAATTTTTATTCTACAAAACATAAAAGAGAGAAGAGATTATTCTTTGATAGTACACTGATTGCTTGTTCATCAATAAGCTTGTGTGTACAACATCGAATTAGGTTCACGCGAGTTTCGATCATTAGATTGAGAACTCAAAAGTGACCGGAATAATTTTTGTTTTCTTTTGATTGTTTTGTGACTAACAAAATTAAAAGAAAACTTTGTTCATCCATTCTCAGGTTTGCAATTCAAAGAAAAAGGGAGACCACGCTCCTAGGTGATTCACGTACGTGTTCGGATTGGAAGATCTTGCCGTACTGTTCACGATCACTGTTCACGGCGGGGGGTACTGTTCACGATCACTGTTCACGCGGGTACTGTTCACGGGCATCAGAAAAGATTTTGCGGATTACCAATCGACGTAAGTCAATCGGATCACGCGTCAAGAGGTATTTAACTCTAACCGTATATATTTGAGTTTAATTAATTAAAAGGTTAAGGTTCAACTTTGAGAAAAATTTTAAAACCATACGAAATCTATTTTTCGTTTCTTCCGCTGCGTTTTATATCGATTTTTCCCTACAATTGGTATCAGAGGCTTGGTTGTACCTTTTAATTAATTAACGTATATATATGTGAATCTATTTCTTTTTTATTGTGATTATTCATGTTTTAGAAAGAGATGGCACTCTAGGTATTCGCATACATAATTACATGTTGAATGTATGGATTTATATATGTTTTATAAAGTGAATTGTTATTGCTCGATTTTGGTCCTAGAATTTCAATGTAATTTTTGTTTCGGATTTGTAACAAGAAGGGTGGTCTATTATCGCCATAATTCCTTCTTGGTAGTTGCTAGGGTTTTATTTTTTTTTATGTAAAATAAGTGCAGTATTTTTTTTTTGTAATCAGGTGCAGTATTTTTTTTTGTAAATCTTACTGCAGTAAAATAAAAAAATAAAAAATGTGCTGCAGTAATTTATTCGTAATATAATATAATGTATTCGGGTATTGAAAATTCGAAGACACGAAGAAAAACGAATCAACCGGAACCGAGAACGAGCACCGTGCACACCCTAGGACTGGATTGGGCTGCGCATGGCAAGCCCAATCCTTGGTGGGCTGCGCACGGCAGCCTTGTGTGGCCTTATGGGCTGCGCAAGGCAGCCCCTTTGTGGGGTTGTGGGCTGTGCACATCCATGGGCGGAGGCCGAGGGATGAGCGTATGGTTGATGGCCACCTGAAGATCTTGTATTCCTAACAATTGTAATTTACTTGCTTTTCTAGGATGGGCCAAAATTGTTGCTATTTAATTTTTGCTTAAATATTACAATATTTGTTGTTGTATGATAACATGACATTTTAGAATAGGAGTGCCACTCATATATCTCTTTTGGTATGAACATGCATTGAATGATTTAGGTATCTAATTGGCATCTAGATAACTTGGTAAAAATCATTCTTTGGGATTTAATCACACGCCTTAAATAATTGAGTGGGAGAAGGTGTGCAAGAACGCCTATGGCCTCCAAGATTAGTTGAGTTTTATTATTTTTGGTAATCCCCCCAAAGGGCGTCCATAAATGGAATTTAACAATATACTTCCTTACAAGGATAGACTAGACAACTGACTTAAACGAAATCTACTCCCCAAGGAGGGATTTTCGTGAGAGAAAATTGAGGGTCGATATCTTGGTAACACACTCAATGTAATTTTATTAATATCCTCCCAAGAGTTCTTGTTAATAAAAATTACAAGGCTAAAATTAAAAACGATGGTTGTTATGTTAACAATTAGGTGGGACCTAGTCTAACTAGTAAATAGTGCGAACTCCCAAAGGAGGCGTAATATTTATGGGTGTTGGATCACCGTTGAATTTTTATGATTGAATTATTTATTTTAATTCAAGATAAATTTTTAAAAGTGCTATTATCATGATTATTTACTTATATATGTTTTTGTTTTAATCAGAAATCATGACCCCATCACTTATGAACATCCTGAAAGATAACACCTTAACTGGAGATAACTACGTAACATGGAAAAGGAAAATTGGGTTGTTGCTGCAAAGTGAAAAACATAAGTTTGTTCTAACCACTCCTAAACCACCCCTTCCTAATAATGAATCTAATGTGATGCAAAGAGATGAGTATGAGCAGTGGAAGACTTCTGATGATATGGCAAAATGTTACATTATGGCCAATATCTCCGACGTGTTGCAACAGCAACATGAAGGAATGGAGTCCGCTGCTGATATAATGATGTCTCTAGAGGAAATGTTTGCTATGAGGTCTAGGACGACTAAGAGAGAGGTAGTGACTGCTTTTATGAATCTTAGGATGAAACCTGGACAATCTGTGAAAGATCACATGATGAAAGTCATAGCACATCTCAATATTGCTGAACTAAATGGTGCTGAGATTGATGGTGAGACCAAAATTGATATGGTAGTTAACTCACTGTCAGATTCCTTTGATCAGTTCAAGTTGGACTACACCTTGAACAAAAAGGAATACACCTTGCAGGGCCTGATGCAAGATGTTCAAAGCGCTGAAAAGATCCTTGTGAAAAACAAAGGTCAAGAGATTCATTTGGTTGGTAAAGTTGCTACTGTTAAGACCCGTAAGAAGGTCAAGATCCAACAGAAGAAAAAGCAACTTGGGCCTACCAAGAAGGAAACCAAGAAAGTAACCAAGATCAAAGGGAAATGCTCCCTTTGTGGTGAAAAGGGACATTGGAAAAGAGATTGCCCAAAGTCCCAGAAAAAGAAGGAAGAAGGTAATGTTAATTATCTAGAAACATGTTTTCTGGCAGATTCTACTGATTCTTAGATCATAGACTCTGGAGCCACTAATCATGTTTGTTATTCCTTGCAGGGGTTTCAGGAAAAGAGAAGGTTGAATGAAGATGAAGTCAATTTGCGCTTGGGCAACGGAACGTTAGTGTCTGCAAGTGCAGTGGGAGATATTAGAGTTATTTTAGATTCTAGTAGGCATTTAGATTTAATAGACGTTTATTATGTACCTCAATTCAAGAGGAATTTAATTTCAGTTTCTTGTTTAAATAAGTTTGGATATTCGGTTACTTTTAATAAAACTTTTATTATTAGTAAGAATGACAAAGTTGTTTGCAAAGGTACATTGAAAAACGGTTTATTCTTTTTGCATAGAAATATCTCTCACTCGTTAGACACAGAAATAACGGAACCTAATCATAAAAGAGTAAAATTATCAAAAGATGAAACCTATCTTTGGCATTTACGCCTAGGTCACATTAACCTTAATAGGATTAAAAGATTGGTATGTGACGGACCTTTAAGTGACATAAAGGTTGATGATCTACCAACTTGTGAATCTTGTTTGGAAGGTAAAATGACCAAAAGGCCGTTCAATACCAAAGGTGCAAGAGCCACTGAATGTTTAGGACTAGTACACACTGATGTATGTGGTCCTATGAGCATTCAAGCTAGAGGTGGATATGAGTACTTCATCACCTTCACAGATGATTACTCAAGATTTGGTTACATGTATCTCATGAGACATAAGTCGGATGCATTTGATATGTTCAAAGCATTCAAAGCTGAAGTAGAAAATTAGCTTGAGAAACATATAAAAATCTTGAGATCTGATCGTGGTGGAGAATATCTATCTGGAGAGTTTCAGCAATATCTTATTGATAATGGGATAGCTTCTCAGCTTTCTGCACCTGGTACACCTCAACAAAATGGGGTAGCAGAAAGGAGAAATAGGACTCTTTTAGAGATGGTTAGATCAATGTTGAGTTATTCAACACTTCCTATTTCTTTTTGGGGATATGCTCTACAAACAGCAATATATATTCTAAACGATGTACCATCTAAATCTGTCCCTAAAACCCCACATGAATTGTGGACTGGGCAAAAGCCTAGTTTACAACACATGAGGATATTTTGTTGTCCTGCACATGTGTTTAAAGGAAAGACAGAAAATATGGAGTCCCGTTCGGAAACATGTATATTTGTGGGGTATCCAAAAGGAACTAAATGATATTATTTCTATAGTCCTTCTAATCTAAAAGTATTTGTTTCAACAAATGCTTCATTTCTAGAAAAGGACTATATGAATAATTTTGTGCCCAAAAGTAGAATTGTCCAGAATGAGATGTCAGGAGATACAATTCCACAAGAGGTTTCACAACCCAGCTCAATTGTAAGTTCCACTCCAACACAAGATCAACAACCTACCATTCCTCGTCGTAGTGGGAGGGTTAGAACACAACCCGAAAGATATATCGGTCTAGGAGAATCTGTTGAGAATCTCCCAGACGACGATGATCCCTACACGTACAAGGAAGCTATGAAGGATGTTGATTATCGTCATTGGCAAAAGGCAATGCAATTCGAGATTGAATCGATGTTCAATAACAAAGTCTGGTCCCTTGTAGACTTGCCTAAAGGGATAAAACCCATTGGGTGCAAGTGGGTATACAAGAGAAAAAGAGGTATGGATGGTAGGGTGGAAACCTTTAAAGTTAGACTAGTAATTAAAGGTTATACACAGAAAGAAGGTATCGATTACGAGGAAACCTTCTCACATGTGGCCATGCTTAAATCCATTAGGATACTCTTATCCATTGCAGCATCTCTAGACCTAGAGATTTGGCAAATGGACGTCAAGACAGCTTTCCTTAATGGAAGTCTTGGTGAGAGCATCTACATGATGCAACCAGAGGGATTCATTGAAAAAGGCCAAGAAGAAAGAGTATGCAAGTTGCAAAAGTCCGTATATGGACTAAAGCAAGCATCCAGAACCTGGAACATAAGGTTCGATCAAGCTGTAAAGGGTTTTGGATTTATTCAAAACCCTGACGAACCTTGTGTATACAAGAGGATCAAAGGCGACAAGTTGGTTTTCCTCACTCTTTATGTTGATGATATACTACTCATTGGAAATGATGTAGGTGTATTGACATCAGTGAAAGAATGGTTAGCAAAACAATTTGATACGAAGGACTTAGGAGAAGCAAGTTATATTCTCTGTATCCAAGTAATAAGGGATAGAAAGAATAGAACGATTGCATTATCCCAAGCTTCATACATTGATAAAATCTTGTCTAGATTCACCATGCAAGATTCCAAGAAAGGTATGTTACCTTTTAGACATGGAATCAAACTTTCTAAGGGTCAAGCACCTAAGAATGTGCATGAAAAGCAATTCATGAGTAGAGTTCCATATGCCTCGGCAGTTGGAAGTCTCATGTATGCAATGCTCTGTACTAAACCAGATATTTGTTTTGCTGTTGGCATAGTTAGCAGGTTTCAATCGAAACCTGGTCCTGATCATTGGACGGCAGTCAAGCATATTTTCAAGTATCTCAAGAGAACTAGAGATTATATGCTTGTATACTCTGGAGGGGATTTAATTCCCGTTGGGTATACAGATTTTAATTTCCAGTCGGATTCTGACTCCAGAAAATCCACATCAGGATCTGTGTTTACCATTGGAGGAGGAGTAGTCATATGGAGGAGTATCAAGCAATCTTGTATTGCTGATTCCACCATGGAAGATGAGTATGTTGCTGCATGCGAAGCTGCCAAAGAGGCTGTTTGGCTCCGCCAATTCTTGATTGACTTAGAAGTGGTTCCTAGTGCGAATAAGCATATCACTATACACTGTGACAACAGTGGTGCAGTGGCTAATTCGAAAGAACCAAGAAGTCATAAGAGAGGTAAACACATTGAAAGGAGGTATCACCTTTTGAGGGAAATTGTTCATAGGGGAGACGTGACGATCACCAAAATCGCGTCAGCAGAAAATCTAGCGGATCCTTTCACAAAGGCTCTACCTCAGAAGAGCTTTGATGGACATCTAGAGAACATGGGAATGAGAGATATGACACACTTGCTATAGAGCAAGTGGGAGATTGTTAGGATTATGCTCAATGGCAAGAGTGTAATATTGTAATTGACAATCTTCTCATATTAATAAAGTGAATTCTGATTCTTACAATTACTTATAGCATTTATTATTATAATTGTCAAGGTAAATAATCATAAGGTCAAAAGACTATGAGACATGAAGAATTGTTCATACATCCGGATATGTCTGAGGTAGACACAATTCTTTAGTTAGTCTTGAATAACGTTCACAACTTAAGTTAAAGGTTGGGCACCTCTATCTTGTTAAAGTTGTAGAATTCTTTTACTAGCATTTGAGTGGGATCAAATGAATATGATGAGTCTAAAATCATCGAAAGGTTTTCGAGTAAAAGAATCTAGTGCACTAGGTGCATTGAACTGGATCACAATGAAATACTTTATCTAGAACCGTCACTAGATATAAGTCTTTTCATTAAAAAGGACAATCGGAGAGTCTATCTTAATCCTGAGATAAATGATGGACTTATGGTTGCAAGTGTTATCATTAGAGATATCAATGAGTACGATTATTTAGCATGGTCTATCCTCGATAGTTTGGTGGTATACATTTGTTAATCGATAGAGGACTTCATTTATAGATATGGACATCGTGGCTCCATTTATTAAATGAGAGTATAATTTCATCATATGGATGTTTTGAGGTATTGGATATTAAATCTCAACGTTGAGTTTTCAATAATGATTATTGAAAACATGGCTTCTGGACAAGTCAAAGTATCCAAGTTCGAAATGTTGTCATATGAGGAAATATGGTAACTTGGAGAGCTATAGGCGGTCTATGAGCTCTTGGCGATTACTGATATTATTCATGAGGATACACCATCTGCTATAAGATTGTCTAGGGTATGAATGAGAAACATCTCCTTATTCTATCTTTATTTAAGAGTTCAATTTTAGCTCTTTAGTGGAATGAGTTAAAATTAATAGATTGGACTTAAGTGAATCATTTGTTGATTGTGATTAGGTTGTGTCTATTGAAGCTTAAATTTAGATAGCCCGTCAAGATCCCCAATCCACACGTATTTGCATGGATCACTTGATATATTCTACCGGGCCGATTTAAGGGTCCATCTAGAATTGTTTTTAATATATCAAGAATATAATATGTCTATTATTTAATTAATGGGCTGCACTATTATATTAATATATTTAAAGGAGACATGTGGGCTTGTTTCTTTTAGTAAGAATGGGTCTGGTTCACATGTGGGCTTTTATTTAAAGTCCAATGGATTAAATGAAATTTTAAAATAATATATGGCTCATTTATATAAGTGGGGCGGCAAGGTGTATATATTAACCTAATATATTATTTTGTTTCATTGTTTTAATTAAATAAGAATTAGTTAATTTATTAATTAATTGTTTAATTAAGAAACAAATCTTTTTCTGATCAGAAAATATATTTCCTAAATTTATACTATTAGTAGTAGTATATTAAAAGTAAAAGACTTGTTTGATAAAAAAATAAATAATTAATTTTATTTACTTAATCAAATAAGAAGTCTTTTTATTTAGTCAATAAAAGAATAAAAATATCTATGAGTTGGATTAGGTTTTGAAGTCTAAAGGTTGATGGAAATTAGGGTGCAACACAAACTCTTTTTGGTATGTGATTTGCGGCAACCCTAGTCCATTTAGAGGAAGAGTTCTGCAATCCTAAATAGAAGAGGAAGCAAAATTTCGGCCACCTATATAATACCACATATAGAATTCGGCCACCATAGTTGATTGGATGATTCAATTTTTCTTCTTCTTCTCAATTCATAGAAAAGAATAATTTTTATTCTACTAAACATAAAAGAGAGAATAGATTATTCTTTGATAGTACACTGATTGCTTGTTCATCAATAAGCTTGTGTGTATAATATCGAATTAGGTTCACGCGAGTTTCAATCATTAAATTGAGAACTCAAAAGTGACCGGAATAATTTTTATCTTCTTTTGATTGTTTTGTGACTAACAAAAGAAAAAGAAAACTTTGTTCATCCATTCTCAGGTTTGCAATTCAAAGAAAAAGGGAGACCACGCTCCTAGGTGATTCACGTACGTGTTCGGATTGGAAGATCTCGTGGTACTATTCACGATCACTGTTCACGGGGGGGGGGGGGGGGGGGGGGGGGGGGGGGTACTGTTCACGATCACTGTTCACTCGGTACTGTTCACGATCACTGTTCACTCGGGTACTGTTCACAATCACTGTTCATGTGGGTAATGTTCACGGGGGTACTGTTCACGGGCATTGGAAAAGATTTTGAGGATTACCAATCGACGTAAGTCAATCGGATCACGCGTCAAGAGGTATTTAACTCTAACCGTATATATTTGAGTTTAATTAATTAAAAGGTTAAGGTTCAACTTTGAGAAAAATTATAAAACCATTTGAAATCTATTTTTTGTTTCTTCCACTGTGTTTTATATCGATTTTTTCTTACAGTCCACACTATCAGTGGAGACCCCACCCTGGCAGGAACCTCCAACAATTCCATAAAGAACCACGCCAGGAAGGTGCCCAAGCTAGACTCGGGCCAAGACGTCTTCAAGGTCACCAGAAAATGGCCTAGATCTCATTCTTCAGCACAGATTATCTTCATTGAGGAGGATGTGTACAACACAATGCAGCCCCATGATGACCCCATGGTTGTCACTGTACAAAATGCAAATTGTCTGGTCCACCGTGTCTTGATCGATACTGGTAACAGCGTGGACATTTTCTTCAAGGGCGCTTTTGAGTAGTTCAATTTAAAGAATCCCTACTATAACAGTTGTACCACCCCTCTATATGGATTCACCGGGGACTCACTGATCCCCATCGGGTCCATGATCCTACTAGTGATAATAAAGACATCACCACTCCAGCAGAATCTCATGACAGATTTCATTGTGTTAGACACTCCATCTGCCTATAATGACATCCTTAGGAACCCTACTTATTTGCCCTCAAGGGTGTCTTGTCGATCTACCACAATGTCCTAAAATTCCTAGTAGGAGAAGAGGTAGGCGAGGTACAGAAATATCAGCAGGCAGCATGCAAGTGTTACGCAGTGTCGGTTAACCCCACTGCGCATGCCAAGCAATGTGCATAAATAACAACTGCACAGGATCACACCGTACCATAGGAGGACCATGAAGATGGGATAGGTACAACGGAACCTGAAGCGGAGGTTCCAGATGAAAAAAATAGAGATGAGGGAGACAAGGGGTGGGCCAGTGGTCGCTCTGTGGACGATTTAGAAGAAATCCCTATCAGAAGGGATGACACTTCCAAGGTAGTCAGGATAGATTCAGTGATAGATGCAGGAGTGAAGGAAGGATCGTATGTGCGTTGATTACATCGATCTCAACCGCGCCTGCCCAAAGGATAGCTTCCCCCTACAAAAAATTGACTAGTTGGTAGATTCAACTGTGGGCAACAAGCTCCTGAGCTTCATGGACGCATTCTCGGGATATAATCAAATCATGATGCACCCCGCCGACCAAGATAAGACCAATTTTATCACCGGGCAGGGTTTATACTACTACAGGGTAATGCCCTTCGGACTCAAGAATGCAGGTGCTACTTACCAATGCCTGGTCAACCGCCTGTTCAAGGGACAGATAGGAAGGTCAATGGAGGTATATATCAATGACATGATCACCAAGTCCCAAGTAGCCGAATAGCACCAGTACCACCTCCGACAGACTTTCCAGATAATCAGGGAGAATCAGATGCGATTGAACCCTGCTAAATGTGCCTTCGGGGTTACAGTCAGAAAATTCCTCGGATTCATGGTCCATGAAAAGGGAATAGAAGAAAATCCAGAAAAGATCAAAGCCATCCTAGATCTTGAATCTCCTACCTCACTCAAGAAAGTGCAAGGTTTGACTAGACAGATAGCAGCCCTAAACCACTTCATATCCTGATCCACTGACAAATGCATTCCCTTCTTCAAAGCTATTAAACAAGGGAAGATTATAAAGTGGGACCAAGATAGCGAGCTGGCTTTCCAGTAGTTGAAGAGGTACCTTGCTAGCCCACCCTTGCTATCTAGCCCAGTACCAGGAGAAGAACTACAATTTTACCTGGCTATATCTAAAACAGCTGTTAGTGGGGCCTTGGTAAAAGAATGTGGAGATGGAATTCAATGACCTATCTACTATATGAGCTGTGCCCTGACCAAGTGAGAGAAAAATTATACTCTCCTAGAGAAGCTCGCCTTCGCGTTGGTTACCGCTGCTAGGAAACTTCGCCCTTTATTTCCTAGCTCACACAATCGTAGTGGTCACTGACCAACCCCTGCGCCAATTTCTCCAAAGGCCAAACGTATCGGGGAGACTAGTCCTACGGGCCCTCGAGCTCACTCAATACGATATCAGGTACAAGGCTAGGATAACCATCAAGGCCCAAGCCTTGGCAGACTTTGTAGCCTGTTTCAGCGCAATACCTAATCGTGATCCTACCCCTAGCTCAGACCAAGCTCCCTAGAAAAAGCAAGAATCATCATAATGGTCTACCTAAGAAACTTGGATTCTATATACGGATGGAGCTTCCAGCAAAGCGGGAAGTGGAGGAGGAATCGTTTTAATTGATCCTGAGAAGGTGGAGTGCTGTCATTGCTTCAGATTCCAGTTCAATACCACCAATAACGAAGCCGAGTATGAGGCTTTGTTGGCAGGATTGAAGACAGCAGAGGACCTTGGAGCTAATTACCTCCTCGCCAAGTATGACTTGCAACTGGTAGTTAATCAGATAACTGGCTTGTACCAGGCTAAAGGAGATAACATGGCAGCCTACCTCGGAAGGGTCCAAGAACTCATAGCTCGATTCAAGGGATTTAAGATTGAGCAAATACCCAAGAAACAAAACCATTGGGTCGATGTCCTAGCCAAGATAGCTGCCAACGGAGGACAGGCACTGCCAAGAGGGGTACCTCTCCAAATAATAGCCCGATCAAGCATAGCACATGGAAAGGAAATTAGCCCTATGGATCGCCTTCCATGCAGGATGGATCTTATTGTAGATTACCTACAAGAAGAAAAGCTCCCTGAAGATCGAGATCAAGCTCGAAAGATCAAAAGAACCTCAGTTCTCTATTGCCTGGTGGAGGGACACCTTTATCGTAGAGGAAGATCTCTCCCCCTACTCATATGTCTACATGGTGATGATGCAAGCTGGGCTCTCAAAGAAGTACTTTCGGGGGAATGTGGGAATCATACCAGAGGAGAAGCGTTAGCTTACCAGGTGCTGCGCATGGGTTATTACTGGCCAACCCTGCACCAAGATGCGAGGCAATTCGTACAATCTTGTGAACCATGCCAAAAAATAGCCAACTTGCACAACTTACCTCTAGAACGACTGTCCTCAATCAGCTCGCCATACCCATTAAACTACTGGGAGTGGACTTAATTGGACCTCTCCCAACCGCGCGGGGTTAACAAAAACACGCGATTGTGGCCATTGAATATTTCACCAGATGGATGGAAGCGGAGCCTCTCACTAAGATCACTGAAGTAAACACGACTGAGTTCATTAAGAGGAACATGGTCTGTCGGTTTGGTACACCAATGGTCATCATCACAGATTTGGGCAAACAATTTGATAATGCTAGATTTCAGGATTTCTGTGAGAACCTAGTGTTAAAGAAAAAATCACTCAGGGAGCGAAATCTTGGTTAGCACCCTCACCCACTACCAGTAGCAAGTAGCGGGATATGTACCTTTGGTATTGCGATCCTTCTTCGTAATGTAGATGGATCAAGGAGCATGATAAGAAGGATCGATGAGATATGAAATAACACTATTTTATTCAAAAAGGGTATCAATATTATCGTTACAATTCAGACTCTCCTCACACTTAAATCTCTCTTAACTCTTACACAGGATGAAGGCAGAACCTTAATTTATGTCGATAAGTGGATATTTCTTTCCAATGATCGTCAATGGACTCTCACTAGCTTCAGAGAATTTCAAAAGGGAATTCTATAGGAAATAATCTCTCTGTTCTTTGGAATTCAGAAAAAATCCATCCTTTTCTCTTACGTTTCGAAGCTGTATATATAGTTCTCCCAAGATCCCCTCAAAATCTGGTCCTCTTTATGAGGATTATCAAGAGTCTTATTTTAAGCGTTGAAAAGCATTGAGTTGGGGTGAAGGCGCGGGATTTGATCCCGTTAATTACTGTCGAATTCAAATTCTGATTAAGTTGACCGTTTGGTCTCATTAATGGTGCTTTATTTTGGCGATGGAGTCAACTTTCCTTCTTCGTGGAGCTTTGGAGGGAAATTCTGGTCTCTGGTAGATTGAGGTGCTAGTATATCAGACTGATGGAGCTTGTTTTGCATCTTGCTGGAATGGTGCTTGTGTCTTTATGTTCATTCTCGTATTGCTTGACAGGTGTGGTACTTGTCTGGGAGGGGCTTCAAGTAGACGTACTAGGTACCATGAGTTGAGACAACACCCTTGCGGGTATCGAAGTACCAGGTACCTTGACTGATGTCGAGGTACTCATAGGGTACTAGGAATTCGAGCTACCATTGTACTGATCTGGGGTGATATCAGGAGCTTCAGTTGAACCGAGGTACATGCCTTCGTTAGCACGCGAAGCTGATATCTTATCTAGATAGATAGGTAGTCAAGGTTCCGACCTTGTCAAATATTAGCTCCTTCTAGGTAGTGGTACCGATCTTGTTGGTTTCCTGAAGTATCTGGATGAATCTTCTTAGGAAGGTCCATGTTAGAAAATTCTCATTTGGTCCCTTGCAAGAAAACCCTGTTAACAGAAGTCCCCCCTGACTTGAACACTAGTATCAGGTCGGGGTTGGAGTCAGGATAGATAGCACTTAGAGAATTTTTCACAATCGTCTCGTAAGAGGGAATCTTCTCTTTGCACGCTGATTTTAATAAGTCTTCCACGTGGCTAACCAGGGTAAGACAAATTCAAAAGAAGGAAATTTTCTGGGGGCGCACATTTCATGAAACCATTCCCTCCACGTCACCGATATTCCCGCGACATTGATTACCTTCTCTGCCTGTTACAAGTAGCTATCTTTATATAAACCCTACTTCTTCAAGGGCTACTCACTTAAGCAAATCTTCCCGAACAAGAATTTTTGAAAGAAAAACCTAACTTTCTCTTTTCTGAGAAATGAAACCTCGACTCTGTGAATATGTCTTCACCTAATGGCGACAGTATCGAGCAGTTATTTGGCGGTGACGTGGTGGCCAGCGGAAGCCTGTCCCCTAGAAAAAGGGCACGAGTCGACAGTGATAGTGGGGATGATGTTCCCTTTCAGCGCCGGCATTCCAACCTGAATGTGGCAATTGGGACGGGCTTTTCAAACAATCCTGATGCTCCAGTTGATGTCCATCGAGAGTCGAGTGGAGAAACAAGAGCCGATGTCGGGGTAGGTAGGGACCGTGTCAGCGAAGTCATGGAAAGCACGGGGAAGGTACTCACCCTTCCTTATGAGTATAGATGTGTCCCTCCTTCTACTAGTACTCCAGAAGCCATCAAGCGCTTGCGGAAAGATTTCAAGATTCCAAAAGAAATCACTATCACCGTTTCTCCATGGGAATACGATATGTACTCTCCTTTTGTTGGCGAGGTCTCGATTCATATGGCGGCTTTCGATTATGGAGTCAGACTACCTCTCCATCCTACCTTACGTAGGGCATTACATGCCTTACAGTTAGCTCCTCTCCAGCTAACACCAGGATTTTGGAGGCATCTGGTGGGGTTTCTCGTGCTATGGAGGGAGCAATGTCAGAAGGATAACATCGATCGAGAACCAGGCCCAGATGAGATCAGATACGTGTTCCAGATCGCTGCCAACGCTTCGGGTCCAAAGAGGCAATTCTATGTTCGTGCCAAGAATAACCTGTAATTTGTGGTACCGGGGTCCACGAAGAAAGATACTTCCTGGAAGGAAGAGTGGATCATCCTCAGAGGTGAATGGGGTAGTTTAGTCTATATTGGAGGGTCTGAGTATCGAGTTCCCAATAGTTTCAGTAGCAAGCCCGTGTTGGAGAAGAGCAAGTTGTCTGAAGAGTCGGAGAAGATCCCGTGGGCTATTATGGCCCGTAACTATATTAACATGAAGTTCCCTATCATGGAGGCCTTCGAGGCAAAGAGGGTAGATCACTACCTTCGCATTTTCGGTGCTTCTCCAAGTAGAAGGCTTTTTAACTTTGCTCCTACTGTATTACTTTATTGATCTGTAGATATTGACACTAGCTATATTTACAGTTCGGCAGTTGTAAGTTCCTCATATTCCGATTGGCTTATTTCGTTGACAAACCACATTGGGGATTATTCTTTATAAGGGTAATTTAGGCCTCTTGAGTGTGATCAAGCTTCAAGGACATCATCTCTCTCAAAGAGCACTTCAAAGGTATCTCACTAGTTTAACTTTCTTTGAAGAGATCTAGTTGCACACACTCACTTGCATGCATTATGTTCCTATCTTCATGTAATTGAATAATGTATTGTATGCCTCTTTTCACACTCCACACTTGCATATTTTGCACATATCTTAGTGTGTTGAGTTTGCCCAGAAAAGAGAATTTCTTCTCTTAGCGCGGCCTAGACCGCTTGGCAAGACATGCTTGCACCGCGGCATACAGAGCGGTATACCTCAGCAGAGTCATGCTTCATGTACCGCTTCCTGTACTCTTGCACGCAAAGCGACCCAAGTCGCGGTGTTGTCCAGTAAGCCTCTGTTGCCCATACCGCGGCCTGTGCACCTGCATGCATAGCACCCTGCACCGCGTTGCTGTCCAGATGGTGCACTACTGTGTGTACCGCGGTCTGGACACTTGCCTACGACGCGGTCCATCTAGCGGTATTGACGGGATTTTGTGCCCTAAGTTCAAAACGACGCTGTTTCAACTAGGGCTCCCATATATATGCTCTATCTTCTTCCTTGCTCATTTTTATGAGTTTAAGAAGCCATTATTGAGAGGCCAAGCTTCCCTTAGAGTGAGAAACTCCCAAGAACTCATCTTTACTCAACCAAACACAAATCCATGTGCATCTAACCTCTTCAAGCATTATCTGATCATGGATTCTTCTTGCTTTCATTGACTAGGTAACTTGAACATGCCCTAAATCTCTTTGTATTTATTTATGTTCTTGTTTGCCTAGGGTTAGCTCTTTTATGTGATTTTATTGCATATGTTTATGTTTATTGGCATTTATAACATGATTGAGTTGTTGTGTGTTGGTTGAGAGCCTTGTTCATTAATAGCTAGCATTTAGGATGATTTTACCCTTCTAGCTAAATCTTCATGCATTTGCATTTAGATATTGATATCTAGGATTTGCATTTATTGACATCTTTAAATCCTTAGATAAGCATCTATTGTTGCCTAGCATTAATTGCATGTTTGAATATCTTTTACATATTCACATAGGTTGTTTAACCTCTTCATTGATTGTTAGGCTTTGTGACTAAGTGAGTTAGTGCACAAGCTTGTGGTCAAGAATCACTATTAAAGGCCCGTTGGGTAGAGTGAAAGGGTTAGTGACCAAGTAGGTGTGACTTGAGGTCAACCTAGGTTGTAAACTTTCGTTCAAATAGTGGATTTGAGGACCGTATGTGGCTAGAAGGATAGCCCGTGAGTTTTGCCCAGTTGGAGGGTTTCTCACGTAAATCAATCCTTGTGTTTTTATTGTTTTCCGCATATTTATGTTGGATTGATTGATTGCTAATATGGAGTAGGATTATTAAAATTGATTAAGTCGAAAAGTTGGTAATAAATCAACTAAAACCTATTCACCCCCCCCCCCCTCTAGGTTGTATTAGACACACTTTGTGTATTTTCAATTGGTATCAGAGCGGGTTCCTAGATACACTTAGGTGATCCTTGCTCGTTGTGTGCCTTGCATTTTGTTTGTGTTTGTTGCATCATAAAAATTCATCTCATTCATACCCAAACACTATGAGTGGGAACGGAAGTGGGAATGAGGGAGCCTCTAGCACAAGACCCCCTTTGCTCACCGGAATAAACTATGCCTCTTGGAAAGGCAAGATGGAGTCTTATATTTGCCAAATAAATGACCGAGCATGGATGGCAATTGAAGATGGCTACACTCTTCTGGAAAAGACTCTTGAAGACGAAAGTGTAGTTCCCAAGCCAAAGTCGGAATGGTCAACTCAAGAGTTTGAAGCATCCAAGTGGAACAACAAGGCTATGCATGCTATTCTTTGTGCAATGGATGACAATAAATACAAATTGATCCAAACAACAAGAATTGCAAAAGTGGCATGGGAGATTCTAGAGACGGCCCATGAGGGAACCGAGGTGGTCAAGGACTCCAAGCTTCAAGTCCTCCAAACACAATTCGAGCAAATTAGGATGGAGGAGGATGAGTGCTTCAACGACTTTCAAGTGAAGATGATGGACATAGTCAATCAAAGCCATCAACTTGGTGATCCCTATTCGGATAGGAGGATCAAGCAAAAAATTATGAGGTCGCTTCCAGCAAGATTTGAGTCAAAAGTGACGGCTCTTGAGGAGAATAGTGACTACAAGAATATGAAGCCAAGTGAAGTTATTGGAAGGCTTCTAGCATATGAGTCTAGATGGACTCCCACTCCTACACCTCAAAAAAAGCAAAAGAGCATTGCTCTGAAGACTTCTAAGGTTGAGAAGGAGGAAGAAGACTCAGATGAAGAAATGGCCCTCATGGTGAAAAGATTCAAGAAGTTCATCAATTTTGAGAAGAGGGGATTTGGATCCAAAGGAAAGGAAATAAAGAAGAAGACTCCTTTCAAGAAGTTTGAGTCAAGTGAAGACAAGCCTACAAGAAAAGGGATTCAATGCTTCGAATGTGGAGGTTTCGGACACATCTCCACGGATTGTGGAAATTTGAAAAATAAGAAGAAAGGAAAGGCCATGGCTGCCACGTGGAGCGATGGTGATGACTTGGAAGAAGAAGGAGAATCCTCAGATGATGAGGATCATGTGGCAAAATTTATTGCCTTCGCATCTTCTCTCAAGAGTAAGGAAGCAATAGATGATGAAGAGGTAGAGAAACAAAGTGAAGATGACTCTAGCGATGGTGACTCTTCATCCCATTCAACAAATATGGATGTAGGAGGAATGGATCTTGAAGGCTTCATTGAGCATTTTCAAAGCTCAAGATTGAAGATGAAGAAAGAGATTCAAAGGCTAAAAGGAGAGAATCTCAAGCTATCCACCGAAGCTACTCACTTAAATAACGAAGTGAAGATAGCCAAAAGGAATGAGGAATTGATGGAAAAGAAGCTTGAAGAAGCTAGAGAGATCATTCCTAAGATGACTTCAAGCACTAATAAACTTGACCACATGTTGGGAGTTGGCAAGAGGCCAAGTGATAAGAAAGGTCTTGGCTATGAAGATGACAAAGAGACCTCATCCTCAAGTAAGATTGTGTTTGTCAAGAGTTTGGATAACAAAGAGCTTCAACCCCCACAATATCCTAGGAAGAAGATCGAACTAGGAGAGTGCTCTAAAGAACCTCAAGTCAAGGTAGCACAAGGGAAACAAGCTCAAGCTCAATCAACGAGGGTGCATCAAGCAAGTTTCCCTCAACCGAAATACCATCAAGCCAAAAAGCAATTCATGCAAGGTCAACCAAGGAAGCAATTCATTCCAACTCAACAACAAAGAAGAAGAGAACCAATTCAACACCAAAGACAAGCTCAAATGCGTGGGAAAGCCCTTTTGTACTCACAAGGGCATGGTATGTTTTCTTATTTTATTCCCACTTGTCACTTTTGTGGTGTTGATGGTCACATTAGACCTAATTGCTTCAAATACATTGAAATGTGTAGAATCAAGAGCATGATTGAAAGAAATAGAGCTAGAGCTAAAATGCATGTTCCTAGGAAATCTAGAGCCAATGTGACTAATACCACTAGGAATGAGAACATTACACCTAGGTGGATTAGAAGGGATAACTATTCTTGCTATGTGGCTCAAATTGCCTTGAAGGCAAATGCCTCTAACACTTGGTATTTGGATAGTGGGTGTTCTAGGCATATGATAGGGAACAAGAGCTTCTTTAAATCTCTTGTCTTGGAGGATGGAGGATTTGTCACCTTTGGTGATGGATCTAAAAAGAAAGTCATAGGGAAGGGAGCCATTTCCATTCCCGATTTACCCTCCTTGTCCAGTGTTTTACTTGTTGATGGCTTGCAAGCAAATCTTATAAGCATTTCTCATCTTAATGATGATGGACTCTCTGTATTGTTTAACAAAAATGATTGCTCTATTTTAATGCCAAATGGAAAAACCTTGCTAAAAGGAAAGAGATCTAGTGACAATTGCTATTGTCTTGAAGCTAGTGCTATCTCCTGCAATATGTCCAAATGTGAGGAAATTGAGTTATGGCATCAAAGACTTGGCCATATGAACTATCGAGATTTGAGGATCTTAGATAAGTTCAAGGTTGTGCGTGGCCTCCCTAAGCTTGGGAAGAAAGTCGATGGCGTTTGTGGACCTTGTCAACAAGGGAAACAAACCAAAAGTATGCACAAGAAAGGCAAGTATCTCGCCACCAAGGAGCCATTAGAGCTTCTACATATGGACCTTATGGGTCCCATGCAAGCCGAGAGTCTCGGCGGCAAGAGATACATTTTTGTTTGTGTTGATGATTTCTCTAGATTTACATGGACATATTTTCTTAGAGAAAAATCTGAAACTTTTGAAAAATTTAAAATGCTTTGCACTAAAATTCAAAATCAAAAGAACTCACACATTAAAAGCATTAAAAGAATTAGGAGTGACAATGGGAGGGAATTTGAAAATGCTTGTTTTGAAAGCTATTGCAATAGCTTAGGCATTTCCCATGAGTTTTCGGCTCCTAGAACTCCTCAACAAAATGGGGTTGTTGAGAGGAAGAATAGGGTCCTTCAAGAGATGGGCCATGTGATGTTGCTTAGCAATAATGTCCCTAGGAACCTTTGGGCCGAGGCCGTCAATACGGCTTGCTATATAGGAAATAGAGTCTTCCTAAGGCCCGGTACTAGGCAAACCTCCTATGAACTATGGAAGGGTAGGAAGCCAAATATTAGCTACTTCCACTCATTTGGGAGCAAATGCTACATTCTAAATGACCGAGATCAACTTGGCAAGTTTGATGCCAAGAGTGATGAGGGGATTTTTATTGGCTATGCCCTTAATAGTAAGGCCTATAGAGTTTTCAATTTAAAAACTCGGAGTGTCATGGAATCATCTAATGTCGTCATTGATGATTGTAGGCCTAAGACTAGAGACCATGATGAGGAGGTCATTGTGCTTGATGATCCTTTCTTGGAGAAGAATGGTGAGACTTCAATTGATGTGAAGTCAAGTCTTGATGAAGAGGTCATCCAACCTCTTGATAGAGATCCATCTTTGGACTCTAAAGAACCCGCTCCATGGGTTAGACATCTCCACAATAAGAATGACATTCTTGGAGATATGAATGAGGGTGTTAGGACTAGGCATCAAATCGCTAATCAAATAAGCTATACTTGTTACACCTCTCAAATTGAACCCAAAAAGGTTGATGAAGCCTTGAATGATGAGTTTTGGGTTCTTGCCATGCAAGAAGAGCTAAACCAATTTGAAAGAAATGAGGTTTGGTCTCTTGTTCCTAGACCCAAGGATACTAATGTCATAGGCACCAAATGGGTATATAGGAACAATTCGGATGAAAATGGCAACATTGTGCGCAATAAGGCTAGACTTGTTGCACAAGGATACTCTCAAATTGAGGGTATTGACTTTGAGGAGACTTTTGCTCCGGTTGCCCGTCTTGAGTCCATAAGGCTTCTTTTGTCCATATCATGTGTGCACAAGTTCAAATTGCATCAAATGGATGTTAAGAGTGCCTTTCTCAATGGTTTCTTGCATGAGGAAGTGTTTGTTGAGCAACCCAAGGGGTTTGTGGATCCACACCAACCCAATCATGTCTATAGCCTCAAGAAGGCTTTATATGGGTTGAAACAAGCACATAGGGCTTGGTATAAGCGCCTCACTCAATTTCTTGTTGACAATGACTACACTAGGGGTAGTGTTGACAAAACTTTATTCATCAAGAGGAACAAAGATGAGCTTTTCATAGCTCAAATTTATGTTGATGATATTGTTTTTGGCTCCACCAACAAATCCAAAGTCCATCAATTTGTTGATGTCATGTCTCATGAGTTTGAGATGAGTCTTGTTGGGGAGCTCAATTACTTTCTAGGTTTGCAAATCAAGCAATTGCATGATGGGATTTTCATATCCCAAGCTAAGTATGCTAAGAACCTAGTGAAGAAGTTTGGCCTTGAGAATGCCAAACATTGTGACACACCTATGAGTACCACCTTGAAACTAAGCAAGGATGCTAGTGGCAAGAGTGTGGAACAAAGTCTTTATCGTGGTATGATTGGTAGCTTGCTTTACTTAACCGCAAGTAGACCCGATATAGCCTTTAGTGTGGGTGTATGTGCTAGGTACCAAGCGGATCCCAAGGAATCCCATCTCTCCTCCGTGAAGAGAATCATTCGATATGTGAATGGGACATCCAACTATGGGATGTGGTACTCTTTTGACACTAATGCTAGCTTAGTTGGCTTTAGTGATGCAGATTGGGCAGGAAATTGTGATGATAGGAAGAGTACATCGGGCGGTTGCTTCTTCCTAGGCAACAACTTGGTCTCATGGTTTTGCAAGAAGCAAAACTCCATCTCTCTATCCACAGCTGAAGCGGAATACATAGCCGCCGGGAGTGCTTGCACACAACTCCTTTGGATGAAACAAATGCTTGTGGATTACGGCTTTGATCAAGGTATTCTTACCCTTTATTGTGATAACATGAGTGCAATTAACATTTCAAAGAATCCGGTTCAGCACTCTAGGACAAAGCATATAGACATTAGGCATCATTTCATTAGAGAACTAGTTGAAAACAAATGCATTGCACTTGAGCATGTGGGCACTAATGATCAACTAGCGGATTTATTTACAAAGCCCTTAGACTCAACTAGGTTCAAGTCACTTAGTAGGTCTATTGGGATTTGTCATATGCCTTGATGTGTTTTGGTGATTGACCCCTTATGGGGAACTCAAGCTAAGAGAGCAACCTTGCATGTTGGAATAAGCAAAAAACTTGATCAACTTTATGCTTCTTTATTAATTGCTTGAGTATTCTTGGTTGTGCTTATATATATTCTTATATGGCCTTTTATTCAATAAGTGTGCCTTACTTGATTTGTAATCCATGTCACCTCTATGTTCAAAAATGCATTTTTTGACTAGGAGATTTTGAGTGGGAAAGTACACTTGAATGACCCATAATTTAACTCCATGACATGAGAACTTTTAATGACATGCTTAAAATAATATGCATGAAATGTTTTTGATTGCTCTAGTGCAAATTATGTGTGAAAGCAAATGAGAAGACTAAACCCAATAAAGATCTAGTATCCATGCAAAAAACAAGGATGTCTCATCCAAATTTAGTCTTCTCTCTCTCTTTATTAGTTGAACAAGACTACTATCATACGGGTATCCCACCCGGAAAAATCAAAAAGGGTGCAAAAGTCACTCATGTCTTGTTTTGCTTATAAAGTTTGATATAGTTGCTCTTTAAATTGAAATTCTTTTTGAAAAACTATATCTTGTTTGCTTATAACAAAAGGGTGTAAATTGGTTTGAATTCTTTTGGAAACCCTTTTGATGTTTGCTTTGCCAAATACCATTTGCTTGACCTATGATGTTACATGTCTTATATCCAAAGCAACTAAGTCACACATTTTCCTCTAAACAATAAACCCTCAATGATTCTCTCTCAATTAATTGAGTTGCATAACGTTGTTGTATATGATTATGCACTTATCTTGCAAATAGCTCTCTTTGCTAAAGTGACCCGGTTGGGGAATACTCCTTTGCCTATCTCACGACAAAAAGGGGGAGTAATGTTGGTTTTATTTAAGGGGATTGCATATTTGGAGAGATTGTCCCGTTGAGGGGGAGTAACCTATATAGGGGGAGCATTTGCATGTTGCATGTTGAAGTTTTCTTTTTTTTATGCAAATTGCTCTTTTTTATCTATCTCTCTTGATCACCTCATATACACTTTTCTTGGAAAGTGTAGTCTCTTTGTTTTGTAGGGATGGCTATTCTACAAGAGCTTGAAGTTTTGAAGACCTAGTATCTAGGTATCTTTTTGTAATGTAGAATATCTCTTAGTTGACCTTTAGTTTTTACTTTTTTTGTGAGGATGATTTGTGAGTGGTCGTTTTGTCATGAAATAGCCAAAGGGGGAGATTGTAAGTTCCTCATATTCTGATTGGCTTATTTCGTTGACAAACCAAATTGGGGATTATTCTTTGTAAGGGTAATTTAGGCCTCTTGAGTGTGATCAAGCTTCAAGGACATCATCTCTCTCAAAGAGCACTTCAAAGGTATCTCACTAGTTTAACTTTCTTTGAAGAGATCTAGTTGCACACACTCACTTGCATGCATTATGTTCCTATCTTCATGTAATTGAATGATGTATTGTATGCCTCTTTTCACACTCCACACTTGCACATTTTGCACATCTCTTAGTGTGTTGAGTTTGCCCAGAAAAGAGAATTTCTTCTCTTAGCGCGGCCTAGACCGCTTGGCAAGACATGCTTGCACCGCGGCATACAGAGCGGTATACCTCAGCAGAGTCATGCTTCATGTACCGCTTCCTGTACTCTTGCACGCAAAGCGACACAAGTCATGGTGTTGTCCAGTAAGCCTCTGTTGCCCATACTGCGGCCTGTGCACCTGCATGCATAGCACCCTGCACCGCGTTGCTGTCCAGACGGTGCACTGCTGTGTGTACCGCGGTCTGGACACTTGCCTACGACGCGGTCCATCTAGCGGTATTGACGGGATTTTGTGCCCTAAGTTCAAAACGACGCTGTTTCAACTAGGGCTCCCATATATATGCTCTATCTTCTTCCTTGCTCATTTTTATGAGTTTAAGAAGCAATTATTGAGAGGCCAAGCTTCCCTTAGAGTGAGAAACTCCCAAGAACTCATCTTTACTCAACCAAACACAAATCCATATGCATCTAACCTCTTCAAGCATTATCTCATCATGGATTCTTCTTGCTTTCATTGACTAGGTAACTTGAACATGCCCTAAATCTCTTTGTATTTATTTATGTTCTTGTTTGCCTAGGGTTAGCTCTTTTATGTGATTTTATTGCATATGTTTATGTTTATTGGCATTTATAACATGATTGAGTTGTTGTGTGTTGGTTGAGAGCCTTGTTCATTAATAGCTAGCATTTAGGACGATTTTACCCTTCTAGCTAAATCTTCATGCATTTGCATTTAGATATTGATATCTAGGATTTGCATTTATTGACATCTTTAAATCCTTAGATAAGCATCTATTGTTGCCTAGCATTAATTGCATGTTTGAATATCTTTTACATATTCACATAGGTTTTTTAACCTCTTCATTTATTGTTAAGCTTTGTGACTAAGTGAGTTAGTGCACAAGCTTGTGGTCAAGAATCACTATTAAAGGCCCGTTGGGTAGAGTGAAAGGGTTAGTGACCAAGTAGGTGTGACTTGAGGTCAACCTAGGTTGTAAACTTTCATTCAAATAGTGGATTTGAGGACCGTATGTGGCTAGAAGGATAGCCCGTGAGTTTTGCCCAGTTGGAGGGTTTCTCACGTAAATCAATCCTTGTGTTTTTATTGTTTTCCGCATATTTATGTTGGATTGATTGATTGCTAATATGGAGTAGGATTATTAAAATTGATTAAGTCGAAAAGTTGGTAATAAATCAACTAAAACCTATTCACCCCCTCTCTAGGTTGTATTAGACACACTTTGTGTATTTTCAGCAGTATCTCCATCGGTTCCTGAGGTGGAGATCAACCAAGCTGAGGGTCCCGTTGATTCCCCTCCAACTTCCCTGGCAGGCTGTAAGCTAGTTCCGATGTTGATGCAGGGCTTGGCTCGTCTGCTAGATCTGGTAAGACCCTGGTCGGGGTATTTAGATCACTGGCTCACCCTCCCCCTGTTTCGGCTAGATCATTGGAGGCCTTTACAGCTAGAGTGGGGAGGTATCGAGGTACTTCTTGTCAGGTGCAGGATATGTCACCCATCGGACTAGTCAATGTTGCCAGTGGTACTGATGTTGGTACCTCAGCTTATACTGCTTCTCCTGTTATGGCAACTGGTCAATCTAAACCGGTTGAGAAAAATTTTGACCCTGCTATGGCGAGGCGGGTGGTACCTCGGGATAAGGCACGATCGAGGTCGAAGGACAGCAGCCAGGATGAAGTCTTGGCCCACTTTGTTGCCTCTTGCCCAGGTGGGAGCTTGGATGTCATGATAACCATGGCCACCGAGCTGCTAATTAGAAGGGAATCTGCTCTTCTGGCTGAGGTAAGTTGTCTCGTTTTAGTCTTCTATCCCGATTAAGCGTGGGAGATATCCTGACTAGTGCTTTAGTCTTGTCAGGCTTTTAAGTTCAATGTGGCCATAAGCCAGCAGGTCGGCTCCCTCTTAGAGCAAGTAAGAGGTGCTACTGCCGAGCTAAAAAAGTCTAAGGAGGAGCTCGCTAAGGCTGCTAGAGGCGTGGAAGCTTTGAACTAGTGTCTGGATAATGCTAAGAAGGAAGCTGACGAAGCAAATGTTGATAGGGAGAGGATGCAGCATACTTTGGATACTGAAAGGCTCAAGTCCCTTCGCCGCAAGAAGGAGAGGGATGTTGTTACGGGACGAGTAACGGAGCTGGAGAAAGATGTTCAATCCTTTCGTGGTATCGTGGTCGACCTGGATGCTCAAGTAGACACCGCCTTCGAGGATGGTTACTTTTTTACTGGCTACCAGGTGGCTCTGGCTCTCCCTTCTCCGTTTGATCTGAGTGTCATCGCTGGATGGAACAAGGAGGAGATTATGGCAAAGGCAGCTGAATTGGTGGGGGTAACGCCTTCTGATTTGGCTGGATCCTCCCAGGTTACTGGAGTCAGTGGAGTGGTAGGAGGTGCAGACCAGAGTTCTACCTCCCTTCTTCGACCAAGCAATGCTGGAGTAGCTCCCAGTTTGAAGGCTCCTGAGGCTGGTATTGTTCAGGCTGAGAGAGGGGTTCCTACCCCTTGTGCTTCTCCATTAGAGTCCGTCAAGGAGGTAGGGGATTAGCCTGCTACTGATGATGGAGAATCTGTCCTGCCTATCTCATCTTCTGAACCTGCCCAGGTAGAGGAAGGTCAGACTGCTTTGATCAAGGAAGTTGGAGGAGATTCTGACCAACCAGCAGCATGAGAACTTCGGGGCGATCTATCCCAAGTGGAGCTTCTGGTTACAGTGGATACCCAAGAAGCAGGCGGGGTTCTGTCTGGTGCTGAAGAGGGAGAAACTATAACTGGCAGAATTGGAGAGAAGACGGCCAATCAGGAGCAGGAGGATGCATGATCCAGCTTGATCCCCTACCCAGTAGTACCTAGTCAATTTTATCTTCTTGTAGCCCGTGATCTAGGGATGGGCTCCCCAGTTTTAGTAATGAGAACTTTTTATTTTTCCTTAACTTCATGCATGTGTAGTTTATTTCACTCTAGGTTGAAACTCACCTTAATCCGAAGTAGGGTCTTCGATGTAATTTCAATTCCATAAATGCTTGCTCTTAGAGGAATCTTGGTGCCTAGGTGGAGATTTGGTGATCCACCCTCAATTACACCCGATTTAGTGTAGTTCATATCATGATTGGTCCGAGAGGGGTACCAATACATCAACTGGATATAGATCGTGGTCCATATTTTTTTATGAATTCCCGGGTAGGGATTGTTAACGGAAATTTTACTCGGGGTGAGAAATCTCAATTAACACCCTCAAAACCACTACCACGGAGGTGATGGTCAAGGTAAAATGTATTCTAGTCAGTGCTAGTTAAAAATGACAAAAAAGATACTATTATCAATACCATCAAAAGAGAATGAACGAAAGAGAACGAAAATGTTTTCTTTATTCTTATTAGTGGTGTATCGTTTACAAATATTTCTCAATCGCTCTCAATCTCTCTAAGGTGTAGTAGGGTTGTTGTCGTATGCCTATCAAAAAGTAGTCCCTTTCTTTTATACGTAGTTTTTGTTTGTTAAATCAATTGATTCTCCCCTTGATTTTCTTAGTCTCTCCCTTCCTTACCGGGCAGAATTCCTCTTTTAAATGTCATTGACTTTGAGTTAATAGCTGAATGGAGAATATCTTGGGGGAGATCAGTTTGTTTCCTCTTTTGACTCTAATGCTTGTTCTGCACGTGCGTAATGTTTCCAGATATGATATAGTGTATCTTTGTATCCTCATAGCATGATCCTTCATAGAGGTCATTGAATATGGTATGTATGGCGAGTTAGATTAGTGTCTTGGTTCCAATATACAGGTGCTTAATCTAGCTAAGAGCTCGATCTGACCTCCCTTGATTTCTCGGAGCTTGATACGACCCCCTGCAGATACTCCTCTGTGACAGCAGGGTTTAGGCGAGCTTCTGGAGAGGTTGTGAGGTAATCTCGACCTCGGGGGAGCTTCCTGATTTCAGGTTTGGGTGACTCGGGCTCGATTTAATCTCGTCGGGCTCTCCTCCGGGTGTTTCAGAAGCTCGCCTTTATTTCTGTGGGGTGGTACTGTAGCTCAACTTTTGGAAGCGTGGTCTCCTGGTGGATGACCTTGGGCCTGGAGTCAGACTAGGAGGGTGAAAAATGTCCCTTTGGTCCTTAGCCAAATTTGGCTATTAACAGAAGTCCCCTCTAACTTGATCGCCGGTGATTGAGTTTGGGGTTGGAGTCAGATTTCCTATTTTATTTGGGGAATTTTTTCCTTCTTTACAGTTACAGGAATCTTGGGGGAAATCTTCCCATTAATTGCATAAGTGACGTGGCGAGAGCTGACCGGTTTATTCCCAAATTAATCCGGCTGCGTTACGGCAGTTCCTGCGATTCAAGGTGATCTTAACCGAAGATTTCGATGGCCCATGGTGCTGCTATATTGCCTATTTATACTTGGTTACTCCAACGCCTTCCTCATACCTTTCAAATTTCAAATTTTCTCAAGAAAAAAAAAAACCTTCTTTTGAGCATATCTCTTTTCTTGTTCTTCATCCTCCCAGACTTCATTCCATTATGTCTAAAGCCAGTCATGACTCCATTGACTCCATTGTTGACGGCGAGGAGGTCATCAACCTTGCCCACGGAAAGCGGGTACGAAGTAGACTAGATAGCGATGATTCTCCGCCAAATCCGCAACGTCGGCGTCCGAACAGAAACGTGTCCATTAGGACCGGGTTTTCTAATCATCCCGACCATCCTCTGGAGTTAGTCGATGAAGATTCTGATAGAGAAGTTGGGGGCGACGCCACAGAGGGACGTAGAGTCCCGGCTACTGGTCCTCATTTGGAGAGGCTTCCTCCCTATGACTTCATGGTTGTCCCTGACTCTACCGTTGATCCAAACTTGATTGATCGTTTGAGGTCTAAGTACGGCATTCCTGATAGTGTTTCTATCTCGGTTCTTCCCAAAGGCTATGAGTTTTTCAATCCCTCTAAAGGCGAGCTTCCTATTCATGTGGAGACTCTTGAGAATGGGGTCAGGCTTCCTCTTCATCCTACCCTTCGACGAGCTCTTAATGCCATCCAGCTCGCCCCTCTCCAGTTAATGCCTGGCTTCTAGAGGCATTTGATTGGCGTCCTCGTACTATAGAGGGAACAATGCTAGCTGAGCAATATGACGAGGGAGCCCGGAGCAGAGGAGCTGCCCTCCCTTTTTCAAACTGGGAGCCTCTCTAGGGCTCCCCGGGGTCAGTTCTATAAAAATCCCAAGAACAAGCTCAATTTTATCATTCTCAAGGCTTCGAAGAAAGATCCCGCCTGGAAAGAAGAGTGGATCTTGGTAGGGGGTGACTGAGGGAGCTCGATTTTTATTGGGGACCATGAGTTCGACTGGGGGAACTCGATTGATCGTTTCAGTGACAAACCATCGTGGGATCAGGATTCCCCACTATCTGAGTCTGAAGTTGTTTTGAAGGCTATTCTGGCCAGGAACTACTTGAACCTGAAGTACCCAACCGTAGAAGCCTTCGATCCTCACAGAGTGAATCAATACCTGCGGATCTCCGATGCTATTCCTCGTAAGTAACACTGAATCGTCTTGCTTTGTCTTGTTGACAAGCTCAATTCTGACATTCCCTTTTTGTTTCCTTTACTTATAGTTTTTTTTTGTTAAGCCAGCTTCTCGCGAAGCTCAGCATCTCCGTCAAGCTTGCATTCCTCCCCCATCAATCAAACGAAAGCGGGGGGCTTCCTCTACTACCTCGAAGAATGAGAGGTTGATTGTTTCGGTCGAGATTACGCCTGCTCCCACTTCATCGCCTTCCCAGGAGAAATCCAAGATGGCTACCTTTGCGTCATAGGCTTCTAAAGCGATAAATAGAGGGGCTCCCGTTTCCTGGGTAGCTGGCGTTACTGCTCATGCTTCTTCTGCTCCCTCTACTACTATTGTTACCCCATCTGCCCATATATCTGATGCCGCTGCGATTCCAATCCCTCAAGCTCCGAAAAACTTTGAAGCGGATGTCGTAGGGATTCATCCTAGCCGCTCTCGCCCTCAGTCAAGGTCGACGGGGCAGAACAAGATCTTGGAACAATTCATCGCATCCTGCCCGGGTGGTGGGCTCTCTAGGATGGCCTCGATGCCCGTTGATGTCTTGCTCACCAAGGGATTTGCTGTCTTAGCTGAGGTAATTGTTCTTTCTCTGTACTACTTTTGAGACTGCCAACTTAATCGGTTTCTAACCTTGGCTTTGTATCTCATAGGCCTTCAAGTTTAACAGGGTTGTGGGCCACTAGGTAGCCCTTCTTCGTGATCGGGTTGCCAAAGCTGAAACCGAAGCTAAGAGAGCCATAGGATTACTCAAGGGGGCTCAAACATTAGTGGAAGAGATGACCTCCAGCCAAGGAAAAATGGTAGAGCTTCGCTGTGATTATGAGAGGACGAAGCTGTCCTTTGATCTAGAAATTCTCCAGTCTACCCGGAGAGCCAAACAGAGAGACTCTTCGAAATCCGAAGCTAAGAGGTTGGACTTTGAGAATCAGGATTTGATTGCTTTGGTGGCCAAGTTGCAGGCTAATGCGGAGACCTCCTTTAGTGATGGATATTTCTATACTTCCTTTCAGGTTGTAGAGGCTCTCCCCCTTCCTTTTTATCAATCGTCCATCGCTGGTTGGGACAGAGAGGAGATAATGACTAAGGCTGCTGAGTTGTCTCGCCCTGAAGATGATTGAGCGGTTCCCTCTAACCAGGCCGGAGATGGAAAGCAGCCTGTCCAGGCAGATCCTCCCCTTCATTCTCCCATCTTTACTACTTTAGGTCCTGGAAAGTCTTCAAATAAGGTTCTGCCCGCGCAGTCCGAAGGAGATCACCCAAAAGCCGAGGAAGGAACAAGGAGCCTGCCTGAGGGATCCTCTAGAATAGAATTGAAGGTTGACAGGAGCCAGACAGGGTCCATGGCTGCTCTTCTTGATGCGGCTATCCATCTAGAGGTCATGGCAGTGATTAATGAACTCTTGGAGGAGGATCCAGCTGATCAGCGGGAGGAACCTCTGGAGGGAGTGACAGCTGGCGAGGGTAATCAAGACAGGCAACCACCTGAAGAAGAAGTCGATGGCGGGGATCAGTATGATGGAGTAGGAGTAGCAAGGGGAAATCAAGAGGGCTCCAAAGCTACCGGTTCATGATTTGCCTTGATTGCCCGGAAAGAGGAGTGGGCACCCCGCTTTACTCGTGATTAGTTTAGTCTATCTTTTTTCTTTTTCATGTAGCCCATAACTGGGGTTTGGGCTCCCTGTTTGATGACATGTTGCCTTTACCAGGGGATAGGCTCCTTTATGGTTAATAAAAGTTTAGTTATGATTTCCTTCACAATTATTTTGACAACTCCCGATAACAAGCTTCCGTCTTGATGTAGAACTCCATGCTTTATTTCTAATCCCGACAGTGAATCAACCCTATCTCTTTGTTCATACTTTAATCAGGCTTCGTAGAAATCTCTTATTATGGTGACCTTAATCATGCAAACGACACAAATATTTGTGTTTAAATCCATTTCATGAGAGGTAGCCCGATCGAGGCGTTAGGGGGGCTGTCCAGTTATTTCCTGGTTTCGAGGTCTGGATGGCAACTATGCTCTTATACTCAGACCCTTCTTGAGGGTGGTAGCCCGACCAAGGCATCAGGAGGCTGTCTAGCTATATCCTGGTCTCGAGGTTTGGATGGCAACTATGCTCTTATACTTAGACTCTTCTTGGGGGTGGTAGCCTGACCAAGGAATCAGGAGGGCTGTTTAGCTATTTCCTGGTCTTGAGGTCTGGATGACAACTATGCTCTTACACTCAGACCCTTTTTGGGGGTGATAGCCCCATCAAGGCATCAGGGGTAACGAGGGGGCTTTCCCGGCTAGTCCTTGGTCACAAGGTCTTGCTGGCAACTATGCTCTTATGCTTGGACCTTTCTTGGCGGGGGGTGGTGCCCGACCAAGGCATTTGAGGCAACGAGGGGGTTTCCCAGGCTCACCTCTGGTCTTGAGGTGATGATGTAGAATTTTCTAGTTGAATATGTAGATACTGTTAACAGAAATTTTGCTCTGGGCAATAAATCTCAGTTAGCACCCTCATGATTATTACCACGTAGGTGATGACCAAGGTAGAATGTATATCTGTATGACAGTGCCTAATGAAATGACAAGGAGACAATGATATTGTTAGCTACTCGAAAGAAATAAAAGTCTTCCTTTATTGATAACATATGGTATACATCTCTCTCTCTTTCAAATTGCTCTCACTTTTCTCTAGGGGATAGTTGGGTAATTGTTGTGTACCTGTCGAAAAGTAGGCTCCTCTTTTCAGAAGGAGGAAGTCCCTCATTAATACAATGTCTTCATAGGTTTAATCTCATTGATTTCCCCTTGATTTTCTCATCCCTCCTTATCGGACGGGATTTTTACCTTTAAATGTCATTGACTTTTAGTTAATTGCTCAGTTGAGGATATCTTGGTGGAAATCAATTTGTTTCCTACTTAGACTCTTTTACTTGTTCTGTACGTATGTAACGTCTTTAGATGTGATCCTGTGTATCTTCAGGTCTAGCATGATTCCATAGTGGTCGTTGAATGTATCACGGTGTGGTACATCAGTTAGTGAGGTCGATCAGTGTCCTAGCCCCGATATTGAGAAGTTTCGTCTAGCTAGGAGCTAGGTCTGGCCTTCCTTGACCTTTCGAAGCTAGGTGCGGCCTCATATGGACATCCCCCTGTATCAGCGAGGTATAGGCGATCTTCTGGAGAAATTATGAGGTAACCTCGACTTCGGGGGGATTTCCTGTTTTCAGGTTCGGTGACGTGGGCTTGATCTGACCATTCCGGGCTCTATTCTGGATGTTTCTGCAGCCTGCCCTTGTTCCTGCGGGGTGGTATCGTGGCTCGGCTTTGGGTAACATGGTCTCCTGGTGGGAAATCTCGGGCATGGAGCCAGATCTGGAGGGTGGAAAATTTCCCTTTGGTCCTTAGCCAATTTCGGCTATTAATAGAAGTCCCCTCTGACTTGAACACCAGACGTCGAGCTTGGGGTTGGGGTCAGATTTTTTATTTTATTTGGGAAATCTTTCCTTTTTTACCGCTAACAGAATATTATCGAAATCTTCTCATTAACTGCGTAAGTGACGTGGCGTGAACTGACTAATTTATTTCTGAATTAATCCGGTTGCGTTACGGAAGTCCCTGAGATTCTTTACCGTTACTAGAATCTTGGGGAGATCTCCTCATTAACTGCGCAAGTGACGTGGCATTAGCTGGCTAGCTTGTTTCTGAGTTAATCAGATTATGTTACGGCAGTCCCTGAGATTCTTTACTATCTCAACAGAAGATCTCGACAGCTCGTGCTGCTGCCCTCTTGCCTATATATATCTATTTATCTCAACGTCTTCCTCACATCTTTCAAACTCAAATTTTTCACAAGATATACTTTCTCTCATAACCTTTCTCTCAAGCTTATCTTTTTCTTCATTCTTCATCCTTACTGACTTCACCATGTCGAAAACAAGTCATGATTCAGTTGACTCCATAGTTGATGGCGATGAGGTCTTTAGCCTTGTAGGGAAAAATTGCTTAAAACCGCAGCGGAAGGCGAAAAAATAATTTTCGTATAGTTTAAATTTTTTCTAAAGATTTGAACCTTAACCCTTTAATTAATTAAACTCAAATATACAGTTAGAGTTAAATACTGTAGGAAAAAATCGATATAAAACGCAGCGGAAGAAACGAAAAATAGATTTCATATGGTTTTAAAATTTTTCTCAAAGTTGAACCTTAACCTTTTAATTAATTAAACTTAAATATATACGGTTAGAGTTAATTACCTCTTGACGCGTGATCCGATTGACTTACGTCGATTGGTAATCCGCAAAATCTTTTCTGATGCCCTTGAACAGTACCCGCGTGAACAGTGATTGTGAACAGTACCCTTGTGAACAGTGATCGTGAACAGTACCGCGTGAACAGTGATCGTGAACAGTACCGCGAGATCTTCCAATCCGAACACGTGCGTGAATCACCTAGGAGCGTGGTCTCCCTTTTTCTTTGAATTGCAAACCTGAGAATGGATGAACAAAGTTTTCTTTTTCTTTTGTTAGTCACAAAACAATCAAAAGAAGACGAAAATTATTCCGGTCACTTTTGAGTTCTCAATCTAATGATCGAAACTCGCGTGAACCTAATTCGATGTTGTACACACAAGCTTATTGATGAACAAGCAATCAGTGTACTATCAAAGAATAATCTCTTCTCTCTTTTATGTTTAGTAGAATAAAAATTATCATTTTCTATGAATTTAGAAGAAGAAGAAAAATTGAATCATTCAATCAACTATGGTGGCCGAATTCTATATGTGAAATTATATAGGTGGCCGAAATTTTGCTTCCTCTTCTATTTAGGATTGCCGAAATCTTCCTCTAAATAGACTAGGGTTGCCGCAAATCATATACCAAAAAGAGTTTGTGTTGCACCCTATTTTCCATCAACCTTTAGACTTCAAAACCTAATCCAACTCATAGATATTTTTATTCTTTTATTGACTAAATAAAAAGACTTCTTATTTGATTAAATAAATAAAATTAACTATTTATTTTCTTATCAAACAAGTCTTTTACTTTTAATATACTACTACCAATAGTATAACTTTAGGAAATATATTTCCTGATCAGAAAAAGATTTGTTTCTTAATTAAACAATTAATTAATAAATTAACTAATTCTTATTTAATTAAAACAATGAAACAAAATAATATATTAGGTTAATATATACACCTTGCCGCCCCACTAATATATAAATGGGCCATATATTATTTTCTTATTTCATTTAATCCATTGGACTTTAAATAAACTCCCACATGTGAACCAGACCCATTCTTATTAAAAGAAACAAGCCCACATGTCTCCTTTTAATATATTAATATAATAGTGCAGCCCATTAATTAAATAATAGACATATTATGTTCTTGATATATTAAAAACAATTCTAGATGGACCCTTAAATCGGCCCGGTAGAATATATCAAGTGATCCATGCAAATACGTGTGGATTGGGGATCTTGGCGGGCTATCTAAATTTAAGCTTCAATAGACACAACCTAATCACAATCAACAAATGATTCACTTAGGTCCAATCTATTAATTTTAACTCATTCCACTAAAGAGCTAAAATTGAACTCTTAAATAAAGATAGAATAAGGAGATGTTTCTTATTCATACCCTAGACAATCTTATAGGAGATGGTGTATCCTCGTGAATAATATCAGTAATCGCCAAGAGCTCATAGACCGCCTATAGCTCTCCAAGTTACCATATTTCCTCATATGACCACATTTCGAACTTGGATACTTTGACTTGTCCAGAAGCCATGTTTTCAATAATCATTATTGAAAACTCAACGTTGAGATTTAATATCCAATACCTCAAAACATCCATATGATGATATTATACTCTCATTTAATAAATGGAGCCACGATGTCCATATCTATAAATGAAGTCCTCTATCGATTAACAAATGTATACCACCAAACTATCGAGGATAGACTATGCTATATAATCGTACTCATTGATAGCTCTAATGATAACACTTGCAACCATAAGTCCATCATTTATCTCAGGATTAAGATAGACTCTCTGATTGTCCTCTTTGATGAAAAGACTTATATCTAGTGACGGTTCTAGATAAAGTATTTCATTGCGATCCAGTTCAATGCACCCAGTGCACTAGATTCTTTTACTCGAAAACCTTTCGATGATTTTAGACTCATCATATTCATTTGATCCCACTCAAATGCTAGTAAAAGAATTCTACAACTTTAACAAGATAGAGGTGCCCAACCTTTAACTTAAGTTGTGAACGTTATTCAAGACTAACTAAAGAATTGTGTCTACCTCATACATATCCGGATGTATGAACAATTCTTCATGTCTCATAATCTTTTGACCTTATGATTACTTACCTTGACAATTAAAATAATAAATGCTATAAGTAATTGTAAGAATCTGAATTCACTTTATTAATATGAGAAGATTGTCAATTACAATATTACATTCTTGCCATTGAGCATAATCCTAACAAATACCTCTTGTCGCGTGATCCGATTGACTTACATCGATGGTAATCGGCAAGATCTTCAATCCTAGCACATACGTGAATCACCTAGGAGCGTGGTCTCCCTTTTTCTTTGAATTGCTTACCTTAGAATGGATGTATGGAATTCCTGATCTTGATCTTCAATAGTACAACACCAAGAGCCTAAAAAATAGTTCCGGTCACTTTTGAATTCACAATCAATATGATTGAAACTCGCGTAACCCTAAATCAAAAGTGTGCACAAAACCTTTTGATGTTAAAGGCTTATAAGTGCACTATCGAATGAGAACTTATTTTCTTTTTCTCTCTTGGCCGAAAATCTATGTGTATAGAGTAGGATTTTTTATTTTCAAAACAAACAAAAATCTCTCTCTATTTTGCTTCTTGGTGGCCGAAAATTCATAACCTTATATTTATAGGTTGGCCGAATTTTCTCCTTCACCAAGTAGGGTTGGCCGAATTCATTGAATAGGAAATCTAGGGTTGGTTAATTTCCTTCCTTGAAAAGGAATTGTCCTTTTCCCTAATTCCTATCAATTCCAGAATCCTAACCCTTGTAGAACTAGTGGTGGCCGAATTCTTTGTATAATAAGGAGTGTATGTGGACTTAATCCTTACCACATTAGGACTCCTATCACTTAAAAGAATTCTAACCCTAATCCAACACATAGTATTTAATTTACTGATCAGGAAAAGATTGTGATTTAAACTATTAATGAATTAAATAATTAATTAATTCCAATTTAATCAAAACAATAAAATAAAATAATATCTTGGGCTATTTTATTTAGCCTTGACCGCCCACACCATGTATATATGGGCCAAATATTATTTTTCTTATTTCATTTAATCCATTAGATTTTAAATAAAAGCCCACATGTAAACCAAACTTATTCTTACTAAAAGAAACAAGCCTACATGTCTCCTTTTAATATATTAATATAATAGTGCAGCCCATTAAATAAATAATAGACATATTATATTCTTAATATATTAAATGCAATTCTAGATGGACCCATAAATTGGTCCGGTAGAATATATCAAGTGATCCATGCAAGTACGTGTGGATTGTGGATCTTGGCGGGCTATCTAAATTTAAGCTTCAATAGACATAACCTAATCACAATCAACAAATGATTCACTTAGGTCCGATCTATTAATTTTAACTCATTCCACAAAAGAGCTAAAATTGAACTCTTAAATAAAGATAGAATAAGGAGATGTTTCTCATTCATACCCTAGACAATCTTATAGGAGATGGTGTATCCTCATGAATAATATCAGTAATCGCCAAGAGCTCATAGACCGCCTATAGCTCTCCAAGTTACCATATTTCCTCATATGACCACATTTTGAACTTGGATATTTTGACTTGTCCAGAAGCCATGTCTTCAATAATCATTATTGAAAACTCAACGTTGAGATTTAGTATCCAATACCTCAAAACATCCATATGATGATATTATACTCTCATTTAATAAATGGAGCCATGATGTCCATATCTATAAATGAAGTCCTCTATCGATTAACAAATGAATACCACCAAACTATCGAGGATAGACTATGCTATATAATCGTACTCATTGATAGCTCAAATGATAACACTTGCAACCATAAGTCCATCATTTATCTCAGGATTTAGATAGACTCTCCGATTCTCCTGATAATGAAAAGACTTATATCTAGTGACGGTTCTAGATAAAGTATTTCATTGTGATCCAGTTCAATGCACCCAGTGCACTAGATTCTTTTACTCGAAAACCTTTCGATGATTTTAGACTCATCATAACTCATTTGATCCCACTCAAATGCTAGTAAAAGAATTCTACAACTTTATCAAGATAGAGGTGCCCAACCTTTAACTTAAGTTGTGAACGTTATTCAAGACTAACTAAAGAATTGTGTCTACCTCATACATATTCGGATGTACAAACAATTCTTCATATCTCATAGTTTTTTGACCTTATGATTATTAACCTTCACAATTATAATTATAAATGCTATAAGATTTTGCAGAATCAGAAATCACTATATTTATATGAAAAGATTGTCAATTACAATATTACACTCTTGCTATAGAGCATAATCCTAACAATCTCCCACTTGCGCTATAGCAAATGTGTCATATCTCTCATTCCCATGTTCTCTAGGTGCCCATCAAAAATCTTCTGAGGTAGAGCCTTTGTGAAGCGATCTGCTAGATTTTCTACCGACGCGATTTTGGTAATCGTCAGGTCTCCCCTATGAACAATCTCCCTTAAAAGATGATACTTTCTTTCAATGTGTTTTCCTCTCTTATGACTTCTTGGTTCTTTCGAATTAGCCACTGCTCCACTATTGTCATAGTAGATAGTGATCTGCTTATTCGCACTAGGAACTACTTCTAAGTCAATCAAGAATTGGAGAAGCCAAACAGCCTCCTTGGCAGCTTCGCATGCAGCTACATACTCTGCTTCCATGGTGGAGTCAGCAATACAAGATTGCTTGATACTCCTTCTAATTACTGCTCCTCCTCTAAGAGTAAACACAGATCCTGAAGTGGATTTTCTAGAATGAGAATCCGATTGGAAATCAGAATCTGTATACCCAACGGGGATTAAATCCCCTCCAGAGTATACAAGCATATTATCTTTCGTTCTCCTAAGATACTTGAAAATATGCTTGACTGCCGTCCAGTGATCAGGACCAGGTTTCGATTGAAACCTGCTAACTATGCCAACAGCAAAACAAATATCTGGTCTAGTACAAAGCATTGCATACATGAGACTTCCAACTGCCAAGGCATATGGAATTCTACTCATGAATTGCTCTTCATGGTCATTCTTAGGAACTTGTTCCTTAGAAAGTTTGATTCCATGCCTAAAAGGTAACATACCTTTCTTGGAATCTTGCATGGAAAACCTAGACAAGATTTTGTCTATGTATGAAGCTTGGGATAGTGCAATCGTTTTATTCTTTCTATGCCTTATTACTTGGATACCTAGAATAAAACTTGCTTCTCCTAAGTCCTTCATATCAAATTGTTTTGCTAACCATTCTTTTACTGATGTCAATACTCCCACATCGTTTCCAATGAGTAATATATCATCTACGTAAAGAATAAGGAAAACCAACTTGTCACCTTTGATCCTTTTGTATACACAAGGTTCTGTAAAAATCCAAAACCTTTTACAGCTTGGTCGAACCTTATGTTCCAGGATCTGGATGCTTGCTTTAATCCATAAATTGATTTCTGCAACTTGCACACCTTTTCCATTTGGCCATTTTCAATGAATCCTTCTGGTTGCATCATATAGATGCTTTCGTCAAGACTTCCATTAAGGAAAGTTGTCTTAACATCCATTTGCCAAATCTCTAAATCTAAAGATGCTGCAATGGATAAGAGTATCCTAATGGATTTAAGCATGGCTACAGGAGAGAAGGTTTCCTTGTAATCAATACCTTCTTTCTGTGTGTAACCTTTAGCTACCAATCTAGCTTTAAAAGTTTCCACCTTTCCATCCATACCTCTTTTCCTCTCATATACCCACTTGCACCCAATGGGTTTTATCCCTTTAGGCAAGTCTACAAGGGACCAGACTTTGTTATCGAACATGGATTCAATCTCAGATTGCATTGCCTTTTGCCAATGGTGACAATCAACATCCTCCATTGCTTCCTTGTACGTGTAGGGATCATCGTCGTCAGGGAGATTCTCAACAGATTCTCCTAGACCGATGTATCTTTCAGATTGGGTTCTAACCCTCCCACTACGACTAGGAATGGTAGGTTGTTGATTTTATGTTGAAGTGGAAATTACAATTAGGTTAGGTTGTGAAACCTCTTGTGGAATTGTATCTTCTGACATATCATTCAGGACAATTCTACTTTTGGGAACAAAACCATTCATATAGTCCTTTTCCAGAAATGTAGCATTTGTTGAAACAAACACTTTTAGATCTGAAGGACTATAGAAATAATATCCTTTAGTTCCTTTTGGATACCCCACAAATATGCATGTTTCCGAACGGGACTCCATCTTTTCTGTCTTTCCTTTTAAAAAATGTGCAGGACAACCAAATATCCTTATGTGTTGTAAACTAGGCTTTCGCCCAGTCCATAACTCATATGGTGTTCCAGGAACCGACTTCGATGGTACCACGTTTAGAATATATATTGCAGTTTGTAGAGCATATCCCCAAAAAGAAATAGGAAGTGTTGAATAACTCAACATAGACCTAACCATGTTCAAAAGAGTTCTATTTCTCCTTTCTGCTACCCCATTTTGTTGAGGTGTACCTGGTGCAGAAAACTGAGAAACTATCCAATTATCAATAAGATATTGCTGAAACTCACCAGATAGATATTCTCCACCACGATCAGATCTCAAGATTTTTATGCGTTTCTCAAGCTGATTTTCTACTTCAGCTTTGAATGCTTTGAACATGTCAAAAGCATCCGACTTATGTCTCATGAGATACACATAACCAAATCTTGAGTAATCATCTGTGAAGGTGATGAAGTACTCATATCCACCTTTAGCTTGAATGCTCATAGGACCACATACATCAGTGTGTATTAGTCCTAAACATTTAGTGGCTCTTGGACCTTTGGTATTGAATGGCCTTTTGGTCATTTTACCTTCCAAACAAGATTCACAAGTTGGTAGATCATCAACCTTTAAGTAATTTAAAGGTCCGTCACATACCAATCTTTTAATCCTATTAAGGTTAATGTGACCTAGGCGTAAATGCCAAAGGTAGGTTTCATCTTTTGATAATTTTACTCTTTTATGATTAGGTTCCGTTATTTCTGTGTCTAATGAGTGAGAGATATTTCTATTCAAAAAGAATAGACCGTTTTCCAATGTACCTTTGCAAATAATTTTGTCATTCTTACTAATAATAAAAGCTTTATTAAAAGTAACCGAATATCCAAATTTATTTAAACAAGAAACTGAAATTAAATTCCTCTTGAATTGAGGTACATAATAAACGTCTATTAAATCTAAATGCCTACTAGAATCTATAATAACTCTAATATCTCCCACTGCACTTGCAGACACTAACGATCCGTTGCCCAAGCGCAAATTGATTTCGTTCTTATTCAGCCTTTTCCTTTCTTGGAACCCCTGTAAGGAATAACAAACATGATTAGTGGCTCCAGAGTCTATGATCCAAGAATCTGTAGAATCTGCCAGAAAACATGTTTCAAGATAATTAATATTACCTTTTTCCTTCTTGTTCTGGGACTTTGGGCAATTTCTTTTCCAATGTCCCTTTTCACCACAAAGGAAGCATTTCCCTTTGATCTTGGTTACTTTCTTGGTCTCCTTCTTGGTAGGCCCAAGTTGCTTTTTCTTCTGTTGTTTCTTGACCTTCTGACGGGTCTTAACAGTAGCAACCTTACCAACCATATGAATCTCTTGACCTTTGCTTTTCACAAGGATCTTTTCAACGCTTTGAACATCTTGCATCAGGCCCTGCAAGGTGTATTCCTTTTTGTTCAAGGTGTAGTCCAACTTGAACTGATCAAAGGAATCTGATAGTGAGTTGACAACCATGTCAATTTTGGTCTCACCATCTATCTCAGCGCCATTTAATTCTGTAATATTTAGATGTGCTATGACTTTCATCATGTGATCTTTCATAGCTTGTCCAGGTTTCATCCTAAGATTCATAAAAGCAGTCACTGCCTCTCTCTTAGTCGTCCTAGACCTCATAGCAAACATCTCTTCCAGAGACATCATAATATCACCAGCATACCCCATTCCTTCATGCTGCTGTTGCAACACGTCGGAGATGGTAGCCATAATGTAACATTTAGCCATATCATCTGAGGTCTTCCACTGCTCATACTTATCTCTTTGCAAAATACTTGATTCATTATTAGGAGCAGGTGGTTTAGGAGTAGTTAGAACAAACTTATGTTTTTCACTTTGCAGCAACAACCCAATTTTCCTTTTCCATGTGACATAATTATCTCCAGTTAAAGTGTTATCTTTCAGGATGTTCATAAGTGATGGGGTCATGATTTCTGAATAAAACAAAAAGCATATATAAGTAAATAATCATGATAAAGCACTTTCGAATATTTATCTTGAATTAATTAAATAACTCAATCGTGAAAAATTCAACGGTGATCCAACACCCATAAATGTTACGCCTCCTTCGGGAGTTCGCACCATTTACTAGTTGGACTAGGTCCCACCTAATTGTTAACATAACAACCAGTGTTTTCAATTTTAGCCTTGCAATTTTATTAACAAGAACTCTCGGGAGGATATTAATAAAATTACATTGAGTGTGTTACCAAGACATCGACCCTCAATTTTCTCTCGCGAAAATCCCTCCTCTGGGATAGATCTCGTTTGAGCCAATTGTCTAGTCTATCCTTGTAAGAAAGTATTTTGCTAAATTCCATTTATGGATGCCCCTCGGGGGGATTACCAATAAATAATAAAGCTCAACTAACCTTGGAGGCCATAGGTTTTCTAACACACCTTCTCCCACTCAATTATTTAAGGCGTGTGATTAAATTCCAAAGAATGATTTTACCAAGTTATCTAGATGCCAATTAGATACCTAAAGCATTCAATGCATGTTCATACCAAAAGAGATATATGAGTGGCACTCCTATTCTATATGACATGTTATCATACAATAACAAATATTGTAATATTTATACATAAAAATAAATAGCCACAATTTTGGTGCATCCTAGAAAAGCATGTAAATTACAGTTGTACGGAATACAAAAAACTACTTTCTTGGCGAACAAGACTTCAAGCGACCATCTTGCGCACGTAACTCGCGCGCCCGAAGATCACCAAGCAGCCCATGCGCACGCCTAGCCCATGCAAGGGCATGAGCTGCCGCATGGCCAGCCCATGCATAGGTTGCGCGCGCTTCTGCACCGCAACAAGCGCAGCTGCACACTTGGTTGCGTGCGCGCTTGTTGTCTCGGTGCGCACGGGTGCCAAGCTCGGTTCCGAATGCTTCAATTTCTTCAAATCTTCGAGTCTTCGAATCTTGAATATATTACAACTTATTTTATACAATAAAATACTGCAGAAATATTTTTTTTTATTTACAAATAAAAAACTGCACTAAAAAAAACTGCAGTATTTTTAATACATTAAAAAAAACTGCACTATTTTATATAACAAAAAAAAAGTAAGCAACTATCAAGAAGGAACTCGTGACGATAATATGCCACCCTTCTTGTTACAATTCCATAACAAAAAAAACATTGAAATTCTAGGACCAAAATCGAGCAATAACAATTCACTTTATAACAACATATATAAATCCATACATTCGACATGTAATTACATATGCGAATACCTAGAGTGCCATCTCTTTCTAAAACATGCATAATCACACTAAAAAGGAACAGATTCACGTATATATACGTTAATTAATTAAAGGGTACAACCAAGGCTCTGATACCAATTGTAGGGAAAAATTGCTTAAAACCGCAGCGGAAGGTGAAAAAATAATTTTCGTATAGTTTAAAATTTTTCTAAAGATTTGAACCTTAACCCTTTAATTAATTAAACTCAAATATACTGTTAGAGTTAAATACCTCTTGTCGCGTGATCCGATTGACTTACGTCGATGGTAATCCGCAAGATCTTCAATCCTAGCACGTACGTGAATCACCTAGGAGCGTGGTCTCCCTTTTTCTTTGAATTGCTTACCTTAGAATGGATGAATGGAATTTATGATCTTGATCTTCAATAGTAAAACACCAAGAGCCTAAAAAATAGTTCCGGTCACTTTTGAATTCACAATCAATATGATTGAAACTCGCGTAACCCTAAATCGAAAGTGTGCACAAAACCTTTTGATGTTAAAGGCTTGTAAGTGCACTATCAAATGAGAACTTATTTTCTTTTTCTCTATTGGCCGAAAATCTATGTGTATAGAGTAGGATTTTTTATTTTCAAAACAATCAAAAATCTCTCTCTATTTTGCTTCTTGGTGGCCGAAAATTCATAACCTTATATTTATAGGTTGGCCGAATTTTCTCCTTCACCAAGTAGGGTTGGCCGAATTCATTGAATAGGAAATCTAGGGTTGGTTAATTTCCTTCCTTGAAAAGGAATTGTCCTTTTCCCTAATTCCTATCAATTCAAGAATCCTAACCCTGGTAGAACTAGTGGTGGCCGAATTCTTTGTATAATAAGGAGTGTATGTGGACTTAATCCTTACCACATTAGGACTCCTATCACTTAAAAGAATTCTAACCCTAATCGACCACATAGTATTTAATTTACTGATCAGGAAAAGATTGTGATTTAAACTATAAATTAATTAAATAATTAATTAATTCCCATTTAATCAAAACAATAAAATAAAATAATATCTTGGGCTATTTTATTTAGCCTTGCCGCCCACACCATGTATATATGGGCCCAATATTATTTTTCTTATTTCATTTAATCCATTAGACTTTAAATAAAAGCCCACATGTGAACCAGACTTATTCTTACTAAAAGAAACAAGCCTACATGTCTCCTTTTAATATATTAATATAATAGTGCAGCCCATTAAATAAATAATAGACATATTATATTCTTAATATATTAAATGCAATTCTAGATGGACCCATAAATTGGTCCGGTAGAATATATCAAGTGATCCATGCAAGTACGTGTTGATTGTGGATCTTGGCGGGCTATCTAAATTTAAGCTTCAATAGACATAACCTAATCACAATCAACAAATGATTCACTTAGGTCCGATCTATTAATTTTAACTCATTCCACTAAAGAGCTAAAATTGAACTCTTAAATAAAGATAGAATAAGGAGATGTTTCTCATTCATACCCTAGACAATCTTATAGGAGATGGTGTATCCTCGTGAATAATATCAGTAATCGCCAAGAGCTCATAGACCGCCTATAGCTCTCCAAGTTATCATATTTCCTCATATGACCACATTTTGAACTTGGATATTTTGACTTGTCTAGAAGCCATGTCTTCAATAATCATTATTGAAAACTCAACGTTGAGATTTAGTATCCAATACCTCAAAACATCCATATGATGATATTATACTCTCATTTAATAAATGGAGCCACGATGTCCATATCTATAAATGAAGTCCTCTATCGGTTAACAAATGAATACCACCAAACTATCGAGGATAGACTATGCTATATAATCGTACTCATTGATAGCTCAAATGATAACACTTGCAACCATAAATCCATCATTTATCTCAGCATTTAGATAGACTCTCCGATTGTTCTCTTTAATGAAAAGACTTATATCTAGTGATGGTTCTAGATAAAGTATTTCATTGTGATCCAGTTCAATGCACCAAGTGCACTAGATTCTTTTACTTGAAAACCTTTCGATAATTTTAGACTCATCATAACTCATTTGATCCCACTCAAATGCTAGTAAAAGAATTCTACAACTTTATCAAGATAGAGGTGCCCAACCTTTAACTTAAGTTTTGAACGTTATTGAAGACTAACTAAAGAATTGTGTCTACCTCATACATATCCGGATGTACAAACAATTCTTCATATCTCATAGTCTTTTGACCTTATGATTATTTACCTTGACAATTATAATTATAAATGCTATAAGATTTTGCAGAATCAGAAATCACTTTATTTATATGAAAAGATTGTCAATTACAGTATTACACTTTTGCTATTGAGCATAATCCTAACAAGCCTTGCCCCGGGGAAACGGGCAAGGAAGAGCTTAGACAGCGACGATTCCCCGCCCAACCCGCAGCGTCGTCGGTCAAACATGAATGTGTCCATTGGGACTGGGTTTTCCAACCACCCTGACCATCCTTTGGATATTTTCGATGAAGACTCCGACAAAGAAGTGGGCGGCGACGCCGCGGGAGAAGATTGAGTCTCGGCTTCTGGCTCCCTTTTGGAGAGGCTCCCTCCTTATGACTTCAAGGTTGTCCCTGATTCCATAGTTGATCCAGTCGCGATTGGCCGTCTGAGGTCGAAGTATGGCATCCCCGTTAGCGTTTCCATCTCGGTGCCCCCCAAGGGTTACGAGTTCTTCAACCCCCCTAAAGGCGTGCTTCCAATTCATGTGACGGCTCTCAAGAATGGGGTTAGGCTTCCCCTTCATCCGACTCTTTGGCGGGCTCTTAACGCCATCCAGCTTGCTCCCCTCCAGTTGACGTCTGGCTTCTAGAGGGATCTGATTGGCTTCCTCGTGCTATGGAGGGAACAATTTTAGTTAATCAAGGTGACGAGAGAGCCGAGAGCAGAGGAGCTGGCCTATATTTTCCAGATTGGGAGCCTATCTGGCTCTCCCCGAGGCCAGTTTTAGGCTAAGGCCAAGAACAAGCTCAACTTTGTTATTCCTGGCGCTTCGAAGAAGGACCCCGCCTGGAAGGAAGAATGGATCCTTACGAGAGATGATTGGGGAAGCTCGATTTTCATTGGAGGGCATGAGTTCGAGGTTCCCACAGCTTTCAGTGACAAACCCTCGTGGGACCGGGACTCCCTGCCCTCTGAATCTGAAGCCATTTTGAAGGCTATTTTAGCCAGGAATTACTTGAACCTGAAGTTCCCCACTGCTGAAGCCTTTGATCCTTGTAGGGTGAACCAATACCTGCGGATCTCAGACTCTACTCCTCGTAAGTGTCATTGAATTGCCTTGCCTTGCCTTGTTGATCTGCTTGGTTCTGACATTTTCCTTTTTAATTTGTTTATTCACAGTTTTTGTCATTGAACCAGCTTCCCGCAACGTCTCACGCTCTCCTCCAGCTAGAATTTCTCTTCCTGTTGCTGGGGTCGAACTAGCTTTTGCTCCATCTACCTCCCCAGCTGGGTCCAAGATGGTCAACCTTACGTCGCGGGCTTTTCAGGCTTTGGGTAAAGCTCCCTAGGTTGTTGGTCTGACTGCTTCTGCCCCTTCTGCTGTAGTCGTTAAAGTTGCTACCCCCTCGATTCGCCCACCTGATTCCGCTGCGCTTCCAACCCCCCAAGCTTCGGAGGATTCTGGAAGAGGTGTCATAAGGATTCCTTCCAGCCGTTCCCGGCCTCAATCGAGCTCAACGGGGCAGGATAAAGTCCTGGAACAATTCATCGCATCTTGTCCAGGTGGTGGGATCTCTAGGATGGCTTCCATGCCCGTGGATGTCCTGATTACCAAGGGGTCTGCTATTTTAGCTGAGGTAATTGCATTTCCTTCATACTGCTTTTGTTAATTTGTTCAGTTTCTAACTCTGGCTTTGTATTTTTTAGGCCTTCAAATTTAATGTAGCGATGGGCCAGCAAGTAGCCCTCCTCCGTGATCGGGCTGCAAAAGCCGAAGCCGAAGCAGAGACAGCCATGGGATTGCTTAAGCAGGCTCAGTCCTTAGTGGAAGAGATGACCTCCAACCAGGGAAAGGTCGAGATCGAGATGGTTGAGCTTCGTTGTGACCATGAGAGGACGAAGCAATCTTATGATCAAGAGCGTCTTTAATCTACCCGGCGGGCCAGGCAGAGGGATTCTTGGAAAGCTGAGGCTAAAAAGTTGGACCTCGAGAATCAGTCTTTGATTGCTCAAGTGACCAAGCTGCAAGCTGACGCGGAGACCTCTTTTAGCGATGGATACTTCTATACTTCCTTTCAGGCAGCTGAAGCTCTCCCTCTTCCTTTTGATCTGTCATCAATTGCCGGCTGGGATAGACAGGAAATAATGATTAAGGCTGCCGAGTTATCTCACCCTGATGGCGACGAGGCGGTTCTTCCGAACCAAGCAGGAGATGAAAAACATCCTGCCTAGACAGATCCTCCATTTCCAGCTCCTCCCTTTACTACTTCAGGTCCCGGGGAGTCATCCAGTAAGGTTTTGTCTTCTCGATCTGAGGGGGACCAGTCAGGAGCTTAGGAAGGAGCTAGGAGCCCGTCTGAGGAACCCCCTATAATGGAAATGGAGGTCGATGGCAGCCAGACGGGGTCCATGGCTGCCCTTCTCGATGCGGTTATCCCGCCTGAGGTTATGGATGTGATTAATGAAGTGCTTGAGGAAGATCCTGCTGATCAACAGATGGAACCTCTAAATGGAGGGACGATTGGCGAGGATAACCAAGATGGACAACTACCCGAAGGGGGGGTCGATAGCGAGGATCAGCGTGAAGGAGGAGGACCAGCAGAGGAAAACCAAGAGAGTCCCAAAGCTTGAAGCAGTTCGTTCATGGCTTGTCTTGATTGCCCGGAAAAGGGGGTGGGCACCTCGTTTTGCCCTTATTTAGCTTAGCTTTCCTTTTTTTTATAGCTCGAGCTCGGGGGTTGGGCTCCCCATTAGATGGATGTAGCCTTACCAGGGGATAGGCTCTTTTTATCTTTAATGAGAAATCAAATCACTTTGAGAAATCTTGTTTCATTCCCGGTCTTGAATAGGAACCATAATTGCATCCGCAAAAACAATTTGTTCATACTTCATTAAAACTTTGGTAAGGAATTCTTATTATGATGATCTTGATTTTGCACACGAAAACAAACATTTGTTTTTAAATTCGTCTTGGGGGTGGTAGCCCGACCAAGGCATTAGGAGGGCTATTTAGCTATTTCCTGGTCTCGAGATCTGGATGGCAACTATGCTCTTACACTTAGACCCTTCTTAGGGTGGTAGCCCGACCAAGGCATCATGAGGGCTATTTAGCTATTTCCTGGTCTCGAGATCTGGATGGCAACTATGCTCTTACACTTAGACCCTTCTTAGGGGTGGTAGCCCGACCAAGGCATCAGGAGGGCTATTTAGCTATTTCCTGGTCTCGAGATCTTGATGGCAACTATGCTCTTACACTCAGACCCTTCTTGGGGGTGGTAGCCCAACCAAGGCATCGGGAGGGCTATTTAGCTATTTCCTGGTCTCGAGATCTGGATGGCAACTATGCTCTTAAACTCAGACCCTTCTTGGGGGTGGTAGCCGACCAAGGCATCAGGAGGGCTAATTAGCTATTTGCTGGTCTCGAGATCTGGATGGCAACTATACTCTTACACTCAGACCCCTCTTAGGGGTGGTAGCCCGACCAAGTAATCAGGAGGGCTATTTAGCTATTTCCTGGTCTTGAGATCTGGATGGCAACTATGCTCTTACACTCAGACCCTTTTTCGGGGTGGTAGCCCGACCAAGGCATCTGGAGGGCTATTTAGCTATTTCCTGGTCTTGAGATCTGGATGGCAACTATGCTCTTACACTCAGACCCTTCTTGGGGGTGGTAGCCCGACCAAGGCATCAGGAGGGCTATTTAGCTATTTCCTAGTCTCGAAGTGTTTATGTTGAATTTTCCACTCAAGGGTGCAGACACTACTGTTGAACATAATAGAGATAAAGATGAAAGAGAAAAATGACTCTATTAATGATTGAGATGTAGTACATCTTTATTAGGGACTCTAATTAAACCTAAATGGGGGTAGTCTGCTTGAGAACTCCCTACTCAAGGGTAGAATTTCCTCAAACGATCTGTATTCCAAATGTGGTCGATGGATCGTCCGTCCATGTCTTCGAGTTTGTAGGCTCCATTGCGAGCAACTAGCTTTATCAAATATGGCCCTTCCCAATTGGGACTTAAGACTCCATCCGACCTTTTCCGAGTATTCAAGGTCACTTTCCTAAGCACCAGATCCCCTTCCTTGAAATTCCGGGCTCTAACCTTTTGTTTGATATATCTAGCGATCTTGCTTTGGTAGATTGCCACTTTCTCCGCTACCCGGTCTTGTTTCTCTTCTAGGAGGTCCAGATTAGCCCGGAGCTTGACCTCGTTACTTTCGAGCTCAAAGTGTTGTACCCTGAATGAGGTTAATTTATGCTCGATGGAGAGGACCATTTTAACTCCGAAAGCCAGGGAGTACGGTGTCTCCCTGGTAGTTGTTCTCTTTGTAGTCCGGTATGCCCAGAGGACTTCTGGCAATTCTTCGGCCCATTTGCCTTTTTCAGCTGTAGTTTCTTCTTTAGAAGTTTCTTGATAGTCTTGTTGGTGGATTCCATCAGCCCGTTAGTCTGAGGATGGGCTACTGAAGCGAGCCTGAGGTCTATCCCCAATCCTTTGCAGAAATCTTTGAATCGGGCGTTGTCGAACTGCTTCCCTAGGTCAGCTATAATGATGAGATGGGTCCCAAATCTATATACCACGTTGGTTTTGATGAACTTGGTCGTATTCTTTTCTGATATCCGAGAAAGAGGCTATGCCTCGACCCATCTTGTGAAGTAGTCGATAGCCACGATAGCATGTTTCATTTGTCCGGGAGCGGTAGGGAGTGGTCCAATTAGGTCGATTCTCCACTTGGGAAAGGGGTAAGGTGAACTGAGGGACGATAGTCACTCAGATGGCTGGTGGTTCAAGTTTGATGTTCTTTGACATGGCTCGCAAGATTGAACTAAACTCCTTTCATCTTGGTGGATGGTCGGCCAATAGTACTCCATACGAAGCACCTGATATGCTAGAGCTTCCCCACCTATGTGGTTCCCACAGTCCCCAGAGTGGACCTCTCTTAGTGCCCATTTAGCATCATCAGGATGCAAGCACCTAAGTACGGGGAGGGATCTGCCCCTTCTGTAGAAATACCCGTCTACCAAACAATATCGGACCGAGAGTCTTTTAATTCTTCGGGCTTGGTCGGGCTCTTCGGAAAGCTCTCCCTCACGGAGGTAGGCGACGATCGGGTCCATCTAGCAAGGCTAGCGATCCAGGGAGCAGATTTCTTTATTTATGGCTATGCTTGGATGGGAGATGACTTGGAGGGGAATTCCCCGTGGTAAGGATTGGCCTCCGTTTGCCGCTATTTTAGCCAGAACATCCGCGCGATGGTTTTGGTGTCGAGGGACCTGATCGACCGAACCCTTTAAACTTATTTTTTAGCAACTGATCTAGCTTTAGATAGGCAGCCATATTATCTCCCTTTGCCTGGTACACTCCAGTCACCTGATTGACAACAAGCAATGAGTCGCTCTTGACTTATAGGTAATCGGCATCTAGTTCGATGGCTACCTTCATCCCAGTTAGGAGGGCTTCATACTCTGCTTCATTATTGGTAGCTTTAAACTCGAATCTGAAACAGTGACAGAAATCAGTCCCCTCCGGGTCTATTAAAACTATGACAGCTCCTCCCCCAGCTTGCCCAGATGCTCCATCTGTAAAGAGGGTCCATGGCTTGCAGCCTTCTGGCAAATTGTTGATCTCGGATGTCTTTTCAAGGATCTCATTTAGTGCTGAGGGATCCTCTTGATCTAGGAGTGCCAAAAATTCTGCCACGAAGTCAGCCAAAGCCTGTGCCTTAATTGTTGTTCGGGGCTTATACTCTAAATTGAACTAAGTGAGCTCTAGGGCCCATAGGACTAGCCTTCCAGAAACATCTGGTCTTTGCAAGAATTGGTTGAGAGGTGGGTTCGTCACAACTACTATTGTGTGAGCTTGAAAATAGGGACGGAACTTCCTCGCTGAGATCACCAGAGCATAAGCGAGCTTTTCCAGGAGAATGTAATTCCTCTCTGACTTGGTCAAAGCATGACTCACATAGTATATGGGTCTTTGAAAACCGTCGCCACACTCCTTGGCCAAAGCTCCGCTTACTACAGTTTCTGATACGGCCAGGTAGATTTGCAGCTTATCTCCAAGAACTGGCTTGACTAACAATGGTAGGCTTGTTAGGTATTCTTTCAAAGCTTGGAAAGCTTGCTCGCTCTCCTGGCTCCACTTCATGTTTTTCCCTTGTTTGATGGCTTTGAAGAAAGGGAGACATTTATTGGTGGAGTGAGAGATAAACCTGTTGAGCGCCTCTACACGTCCAGTCAGAATTTGTACCTGTTTGAGTGATGTTGGGGATTCCAGGTCCAAGATAGCTTTGATTTTTTCTGGGTTGGCCTCTATGCCTCTCTCATGAACCATGAAGCCTAGAAACTTCCCCGCTGTTACCCCGAAGGCATACTTGGAGGGGTTCAACCGCATCTGGTTTTCTCTCAGTATGAGAAAGGTTTTACGAAGGTATTCCCGATGTCCTTCTACGGTTGGTGATTTTGTGATCATGTCGTCGATATATACCTCCATCGTCCTTTCTATCTCGGGCTTGAACAGCTTGTTAACCAGTCGCTGGTATGTAGCCCCCGCATTCTTCAAACCAAACGGCATCAACTTGTAGCAGTACAAGGCCTGCCCAGTAATGAAACTGGGTTTATCCTGGTCAGCCGGGTGCATTTTAATTTGATTGTATCCTGAGAACGCATCCATAAAACTCAAAAGTTTATTTTCTGACACGGAGTCAACCAGCTGGTCGATCTTTGGTAAAGGAAAACTGTCTTTTGGACAAGCCCGGTTAAGGTCGGTGTAATCGACACACATACGCCACTTCCCATTCACCTTCGTAACCATGACCACGTTGGCGATCCATTCGGGATAGCATACTTCTCTGATAAACCCTACTTTGATCAATTTATCTACCTCTTCCTGCACCGCAGCGTTCCTATCAGCGTTGAAGTAACTCCTTTTCTGTTTGACGGGCCTGACTGTTGGATCTACCGCTAGTCGATGGGCCGCCAATGATGCCGGGATTCCAGGCATCTCATCATTTCTCCAACCGAAGATGTCGCTGCATTCCCTAAGAAGATTAATTAAACCTTCTTTCACTTCTGGTTCAAGGGTGGCCCCGACCTTGACAACCTTGGAGGGATCATCATTTCTGATTGGTATCTCTTCAAGTCTATCTACGGGCTGTCCGCTGGCCAACTCCTTGCTCCGTTCCTCCTTTTAAGGCATAATAAGTTCGCTTTCTGGATGCTCAAGATGCTCTGCGGGCTCCATCTCTTCCTGGATTATCCAGGATGTTTCCATGTCTTCCTGGACTAATGCCACATGTACATATTGTTTTGCTTAAGCTGTAGGATTGGCAGACACTGCGTAGCATTTCTTAGCTGCCTGCTGGTCTCCGCGTACCTCTCCCACCTAGGTTCCAACTGGGAATTTCAGGACATTATGGTATATGGACAAGACTCCCTTCAATGAGGACAGGAATGGTCTCCCTAGGATGGCGTTGTAGGCCGATGGGGTGTCAACCACAACAAAGTCGGTTATAACATTCTGTTGGAGAGGGGTGATTCCAATGATTACTGGGAGGATCATCGACCCCACTGGTATGATTGAATCTCCAGTGAACCCATAAAGTTGAGTGGTACAGCTATTGTAACAATGTTGCTTCAGGTTTAATTTTTCCAAAGTATCCTTGAAGAGGATATCTACACTGCTACCTATATCTACGATCACGCGATGGACCAGACAGTTGGCAATCTGTATTGTGATTACCATGGGATCATCATGAGGTTGCACGGTGTTGAAGACATCTGCTTCAGTGAAAATGATCTGTGATGACTGGGAGGGCTCCATCGGGCCATGGCTGACCTTGAAGATCCCCCGGCTTTCTTTGATAGGGGGAATCTTCCTCGCGTGGTTTTTTCAGGAATTATTGGAAATGCCAGCTAGTGTGGGACCTCCACCGATGGTGTGTATCACCTGGATCTGTTGCATTAAGTCAGTCTGTTCTCCCTTCCTCTTCTCTGCGTCCTCACGGATATTGGCTTGTACCTCCCTTCCAGTCTGAATGTCATCTCTGATCTGTTGTAAGAATTCAATCAAGCAACCCCCCTTATCTGGGCTTCAATCTGGTTACGCAAATTATAGCACTCTGAAGTGTTGTGGCTAATGTCTTCGTGGAAGTCGCAGTACTTGTACCGGTTCCTCCTGTCAGCTGGGGCTTTCATGGGAACGGGCTTTTGGAGCAGCCCTTTATCTCGTATAGCAAGGTAGACTGTTTCCTTGGAAGCGTTCAAAGGAGTGTAGTAGTCATACCCTTTCTCCCCTTGCATTATGGGGGCCTCGGTCCTAGGAGGTGGCGAAGCCTGGGGATGGGTTCGTCTTGCTAGATATTTTTCTTGCCTGTGCTGAGGAGCGGGGATGCGATAAGTCGACCTATTGGGAGGTTTATTTTGACTTTTCTGAACTGGCTCAAATTTGGGGGCTTCTTTTTTCAGACGCTTCACCGTTCTCATGTCGTCGTGTTCCATCTTGACTTTGAGTTGCTCGTCGATCTCGACCTGCTCAAGAGCCTGATCGTAGGCCTCCTAGTAAGTCTCCGGAGGTCTCTTGGCGAAGGAATGGAAAGACTTTCCTGCCCATAGGTTCCGCCTGAAGTTGGCGAGAGTTTCTTTCTCGGTGAAAACTCCCATTTGTATGACCTCTTTGTGAAAACAATCCACGTACGACCAAAGTGTCTCACTCTGTTCTTGAATCACATATTGGAGGTGTATGGGATCTTTCGGACGATGTTTGACCCCTTGGAATTGCGAGCAAAAATCTGTTGATAACTTCGTGAAAGAATCCACGCTACCAGCAGGCAGCTTCCTGAACAAAGTTTTCACGTGATCGGTCGTTGGAAATATCCTAGACGTAGCTGCTCGGGTAGTGTTCTGGACCTCCATCTGTTGAACTAAACTCTCCAAGTGGCTTAGAGGATCCTCCGTTCCAGAGAACTTATCTGCTGGTATTTTGAATTTTGGTGGGAGCTCCGCTTCCCGGATCCTCCTAGTATGGGAGCGTTCATCTCGCTCAGGGGATCCTTTTTATCCTCCTTATTCTTTCCTTTTCTTATCTGCAGGACCTCCTTCTGTAGCTTTGCCAGCTGATCCCTCAGTCGCTTGTTCCCAGGCTTCTTTGAATTGACCTTGGATTCTTCACTATCGAGTCTCTCTGATGAACAGGTAACCTCTATCCGATCCCCCTCATGGACAGGATCCATTTGGGAAGTTTGTCTACTCTCCTCCTCTTGGGCCCGGGCGTTCCTCCTTGTTGCAGTTGGATAGGATAGCTCTCGTTGCTTCCGGGTAAAAGCATCTATGGCAGATTTAACTTGCCTAGGTTGATATTATGAAGGTCTTTTTTGGAACTAGGGGCACGGGTCCCAGCCTATCCCGGATCGAAAGTTGGGGCCACGATCGGTCTCGAGCTGGCTCTGGAAGAGGAGGTCTCAGGCTATCGAAAGCAGGCTGCCTAGCTCCGAACCTGCTCGGCTCTCCCTGATCATTCAGGTTGGTTGGCTAGACCGTGATGCCTTCAGCCAGCAGACGGATGCGGACAGTTTCCACGAAGGCTGCGGTTTATTGGTCGAGCGCAGCTTGGCTCAATATAGGGTGGCCAGAAGCCCGCGCATTAGTTGTTTGGACCAGAGCTTGACTGCCATATCCTGACTTTCTCCCCTTTCTTGGGGCTTTTCGCGTAGGCCTCACCGGGGGTTGCTCCGAAACTCCATGTTGGCCTTGGGAAGAGCGGAGCCTCATAATTCCTGTAAAACAACAAAAATGTAAATGCAAATAGTTGATCTGATTAACTGGGTGTAGGCTTTGATTCCCACAGACAGCGCCAGAAAGTGTTAACAGAAATTTTGCTCTGGGCAATAAATCTCAGTTAGCACCCTCAAGATCATTACCACGTAGGTGATGACCAAGGTAGAATGTATATGTATATGACAGTGCCTAATGAAATGACAAGGAGACAATGATATTGTTAGCTACTCGAAAGAAATAAAAGTCTTCCCCTCTCTCTCTCTTTCAAATTGCTCTCACTTTTCTCTGGGGATAGTTGGGTACTTGTTGTGTGCCTGTTGAATACTAGTCTCCTCTTTTCAGAAGGAGGAAGTCCATCCTTTATACAATGTCTTCATAGGTTTAATCTCATTGATTCCCCCATGATTTTCTCATCCCTCCTTATCGGACGGGATTTTTACCTTTATATGTCATTGACTTTTAGTTAATTGCTCAATTGAGGATATCTTAGTGGAAATCAATTTGTTTCATACTTAGACTCATTTACTTGTTCTGTATGTATGTAACGTCTTTAGATGTGATCCTGTGTATCTTAGGATCTAGCATGATTCCATAGGGGTCGTTGAATGTATCACGGTGTGGTACATCAATTAGTGAGGTCAATCAGTGTCCTTGCCACGATATTGAGAAGTTTCGTCCAGCTAGGAGCTAGGTCTGGCCTTCCTTAACCTTTCGAAGCTAGGTGCGGCCTCCTATGGACATCCCTCTGTATCAGCGAGGTATATGCGAGCTTCTGGAGAAATTACGAGGTAGCCTCGACTTCGGGGGGATTTCCTATTTTCAGGTTCGGTGACACGGGCTTGATCTGACCATTCCGGGCTCTATTTCGGATATTTCTGAAGCCTGCCCTTGTTCCTGCGGGGCGGTACCGTAGCTCGGCTTTGGGTAACATGGTCTCCTGGTGGGAAATCTCAGGCATGGAGCCAGGTCTGGAGGGTGGAAAATTTCCCTTTGGTCCTTAGCCAATTTCGGCTATTAACAGATACTAAGGTTGAACATAATCGGAGATAAAGAAAAAATGCGGACTTTATTGATGATCCAGATGTAGTACATCGTTATTAGGGATTTTATTGAAACGTAAATGGGGGTAATCTGATTGACAGCTCTCTGCTCAGGGGTAGAATTTCCTCAAATGATCAACGTTCCAGGTGTGGTTGATGGGTTGTCCATTCATGATCTACTCAAGCTCCATTGCGAGTAACTACCTTTATCAAGTATGGCCCTTCCCATTTGGGGCCTAGGACTCCATCTGACCTTTTTAGAGTATTCGAGGTCACTTTTTGTAGCACCAGATCCCTTTCTTTTAAATTCCGGGCTCTGACCTTCTGGTTGAAATACCTAGCGATCTTGCTCTGGTAGATCACTATTTTCTCATCTACCCGGTCTTGTTTCTCTTCTAGGAGGTCTAGGTTAACTCAGAGCTTGACTTTGTTGCTTTCGGGTTCAAAATGATGCACCCTGAATGAGGTCAATTTATGCTCGATAGGGAGGACCGCTTCAACTCCGAAAGCTAGGGAGTAAGGTGTCTCCCCTGTAGCTGTCCTCTTTGTAGTTCGAACTGCCCAGAGGACCTCGGGCAGTTCTTCGGCCCATTAACCTTTTTTCTGTTCTAGATTCTTCTTCACAAGCTTCTTGATAGTCTTGTTGGTGGATTCCACCAGCCCGTTGGTCTGAGGATGGGCTACTGAAGTGAGCCTGAGGTTGATTCCCAATCCTTTGCAGAAGTCTTTGAATCGGGCATTTTCAAACTGCTTGCCTAGGTCGGCTACAATGATGAGAGGGGTCCTGAATCTACAGACTACGTTAGTTTTGATGAACTTGGTCGTATTCTTTTCTGATATTCGAGAAAAAGGCACTGCCTCGACCCATCTTGTGAAATAATCGCTAGCCACAATAACATATTTAACTTGTCCATGAGCGGTGGGAAGCGGTCCAATCAGGTCGATCCCCCACATGGCAAAGGGGTAGGGTGAACTGAGAGAGGACAGTCACTCTGGTGGCAAATGGTTCAAGTTCGAAGTTCTTTGACATGGCTCACAAGATCGTACAAAGCTTCTTGTGTCTTGGTGGATGGTCGGCCAGTGGTACCCCATACGGAGTACTTGATATGCTAAAGCTTCTCCACCGATGTGGTTTCTGCAATCCCTAGAATGAACTTCTCTTAGCGCCCATTTAGCGTCATCAGGATGTAAACATCGAAGTAAAGGGAGGGATCTACCCCTCCTATAGAGCTACCCATCTACAAGGCAATATCGCACAGAGAGCCTTTTAATTCTTCGGGCTTGATCGGGCTCCTCGGGAAGCTTTCCCTATTGGAGGTAAGCAACGATCAGGTCCATCCAGCAGGGCTGACGATCCAGGGAACATATTTCCTTACTTGCGGCTATGCTTGGTTAGGAGATCAGTTGGAGGGGAACTCGTCGTGGTAAGGATTAACCTCCATTTGCGGCTATCTTGGCTAAAACATATACGCGGTGGTTTTGGTGTCGAGGCACCTGATCCATCTTAAATCCCTTAAATTTATTTTTAATTAACTGAGCTAGCTTTAAGTAAGCGGTCATGTTATCTCCCTTTGCCTGGTACACCCCAGACACCTAATTGACTACAAGTAATGAGTCGCTCCTGATTTGCATGTAGTCGGCCTCCAGTTCGTTGGCTGCCTTCATCCCGGCTAGGAGGGCTTCGTATTCCGCTTCATTATTGGTGGCTTTGAATTCGAATCTGATGCAGTGACAAAATTCAATCCCCTCTGGGTCTATTAAGATCACACCAGCTCCTCCCCCCGTTTGCCCAGATGCTCTATCTTTATAGAGGGTCCAAGGCTTGCAATCTTCTGGCCAATTATCGATCTCGGAAATCTTCTCAGGGACCATATTCGATGCTCCGGGGTTCACTTGGCCGGGGAGGGCTGAAAATTCGGCAACGAAGTCTGCCAAAGCCTGCGCTTTAATCGTGGTCCTAGGCTTATACTTTAAGTCGTACTGAGTGAGCTCTAGGGTCCATAAGACTAGCCTTCCGGACACGTCCGGTCTTTGTAAAAATTGGCGGAGAGGTTGGTCCGTCACCACTGCTATTGAATGAGATTGAAAATAGGGACAGAGCTTTCTCGTTGAGGTCACCAGAGCATATGCGAGCTTTTCCAGGAGAATAAAATTTTTTCTGACTTGGTTAAAGAATGACTCACATAGTATACGGGCCTTTGAATCCCGTCACCACAATCCTTGGCCAAAGCTCTGCTTGCTGCAGTTGCTGAGACAGCCAGGTAGATTTGCAGTTCCTCTCCGGGATCCAGCTTGATTAACAGTGGTGGGCCTGTTAGTTATTTCTTTAAGGCTTGGAAAGCTTGCTCACTTTCTGGACTTCATTTCATGTTTCTCCCTTGCTTGATGGCTTTGAAGAATGGGAGGCACTTATCGGTGGAGCGAGAGATGAACCTGTTGAGCCCTTCTACAAGCCCAGTCAAAATTTGCACTTGTTTGAGTGAAGTGGGGGATTCCAAGTCCAAGATAGCTTTGATTTTTTCCGGGTTGGCCTCTATGCCTCTTTCATGAACCATGAAACCTAGAAACTTCCCCGCTGTTACCCCGAAAGCACTTGGAGGGGTTTAACTACATCTGGTTTTCTCGTAGGATTAGAAAGGTCATGCGAAGATCTTCCCGTTGTCCTTCTGCAGTTGGTGATTTTGTGACCATGTCGTCGATGTATACCTCTATCGTCCTTCCGATCTCGGGCTTGAATAGCTTGTTAACCAGCCGCTGTTATGTAGCCCCCGCATTCTTCAAGCCAAACGGCATTACCTTGTAGCAATACAAGCCCTGCCCAATAATGAAGCTGGTCTTATCTTGGTCAGCTGGGTGCAACTTAATCTGGATATACTTCGAGAACGCGTCCATGAAACTAAGAAGTTTATTTACGGACGTGGAGTCGACTAGCTGATCGATCTTTGGTAAAGGAAAGTTGTCTTTGGGACATGCCCGGTTGAGGTCGGTGTAATCGACACACATACGCCATTTCCCATTCGCCTTCGTAACCATGACTACGTTGGCGATCCATTCGGGGTAGCACACTTTTCTGATAAACCCTGCCTTGATCAATTTGTCTACTTCCTCCTGCACCGCAGCGTTCCTCTCAGCGTTAAAGAACCGCCTCTTCTGTTTGACGGGCTTGACTGTTGGACCTACACTAATCGATAGGAGGCCAATGATACTGGGATCCTGGGCATTTCATCGTGGCTCCAAGCAAAGATGTCACTGAATTCTCTGAGAAGCCCAATCAAGCCTTCTTTCACTCATGGTTTGAGGGTAGCTCCAACCTTGACGACCTTTGAGGGATCGTCACTTCTGATGGGTATCTCCTCTAGTCTATCTACGGGTTGCCCGCTGGCCTATTCCTTGCTCTGTTCTTCCTCATAAGGCATAATGGGCTCGCTCTCTGGATGCTCCGCGGGCTCCATGTCTTTCTGGACTATCCGAGATGCTTCCATGTCTTCCTCATAAGGCATAATGGGCTCACTTCTTGCTTCGGCTTCGGCTTCGGCTTTTGCAGCCCGGTCGTGGAGGAGGGCTACCTGCTGGCTCATCACAACATTAAACTTGAAGGCCTACAAAATACAGAGCCCGAGTTAGAAACTGAACGAATTAACAGGAGTAGCACGAAGGAAATACAATTACCTCAGCTAAAATAGCAGACCCCTTGGTAATAAGGACGTCCACAGGCATGGAAGCCATCTTGGAGATCCCACCGCCCGGACAAGACGCTATGAATTGCTCCAGGACTTCATCCCGCCCTACCGAGCTCGACTGAGGCTGGGAGCGGCTGGAAGGAACCCTCGCGACACCTTTCCCAGAAACCTCCGAAGCTTTGGTTGTTGGAAGCGCAGTGGAATCAGGAGTTTGAGTCGAGGGGGTAGCAACTTTCGCGACCACAGCCGAAGGGACAGAAGCAGCCAAACGACCACCTGGGGAGCTTTACCCAAAGCCCGGAAAGCCCGCGAAGCAAGAGTGGCCATCTTGGACCCAGCCGGAGAGATAGATGAAGCAAGAGCAGGTTCGACCCCAGTGGAGGGAAGAGAAACTCTACCTTGAGGAGATTAAAAACTGGCGGGTGGCTGGTTCCAAGACAAAAACTGTGAATAAGCAGATTAAAAAGGAAAATGTTAGAACCAAGGTGACCAATAAGGCAAAGCAACTCAATGACACTTACGAGGAATAGCGTCTGCGATCCATAAATATTTGTTCACCCTACGAGGATCAAAGGCTTCAGCAGTAGGGAACTTCAGGTTCAAATAATTTCGGGCTAAAATAGCCTTCAAGATGGCTTCGGACTCAGAAGGCAGGGAGTCCCGGTCCCATGAGGGCTTGTCACTGAAAGCCGTGGGAACCTCGAATTCATGCCCTCCAATGAAAATCGAGCTCCCCCAGTCATCCCCCGTAAGGATCCATTCTTCTTTCCAAGTGGGATCCTTTTTCGAAGCACCAGGAATGATGAAATTGAGCTTGTTCTTGGCCTTGGCATAGAACTGGCCTCGAGGAGCGCCAGACAGGCTCCCAACCTGGAACAGATAGGCCAACTCCTCTGCACCCGGCTCCCTCGTCACCTTACTCATCTAACATTGTTCCCTCCATAGTACAAGGAAACCAATCAGATGCCTCCAGAAGCCAGGCGTCAACTGGAGGGGAGTGAGCTGGATGGCGTTAAGAGCCCACCGAAGAGTCGGATGAAGGGGAAGCCTGACCCCGTTCTCTAGAGCGGCCACCTGAATTGGAAGCACGCATTTAGGGGGGGTTGAAGAACTCGTAATTTTTGTGAGGCACCGATATGGATACGCTGTCGAGGATACCAAACTTTGACCTCAAGCAGTCAATCGAGACCGGGTCGACAATGGAATTTTGGACAACCCGGAAATCATAAGAAGGGAGCAGCTCCAAAAGGGGACTAGGAGCCGAGACCCGATGCTCCCCCGCGGCGTCATCGTCCACTTCTTTGTCGAAATCTTCATCGATGATATCCAAAGGATGGTCAGGATGGTTGGAGAACCCAGTCCCAATGGATACATTCCTACTTGACCGCCGACATTGCGAGGTGGGCGGGGAATCGTCGCTGTCATAACTCCTCCTAGCCCGTTTCCTCAGAGTAAAACAGACTACCTCCTCGCCGTCAATTATGGAGTCAACAGAATTGCGACTAGTTTTCGACATAGTAAAAGCCAATAAGGATGAAAGAAAAAAGCAAGCTTGGAGGAAAGGCTATGAAAATATTTCTTAGCAAAAAAATTTAGTTCGAGAGATGTGAGGAAGACGAGGTGAAAAATAGATATATATATATATATATATATAGGCAGGAGGGCAACAGCACGAGCTACCGAGATACTCGTTTGGTAACGGTAAAAAATCTCGGGACTACCATAACGTAACTGGATTAACTCAGAAGCAGGCTAATCATCTCACACCACATCACTTACGCAGTTAAGATGAAGATCTCCCCAAGATTCTGGTAACGGTAAAAAATCTCGGGGACTGCTGTAAAGCAATCAGATTAATTCGAAGATAAATTAGTCGGTTCGCATCACGTCACTCTAATAAGGAGATTTCCCCAATATTTCGGTAACGGTAAAAAGAGGAAGATTTCCCAAATAAAGTAAAAATCTGACCCTAACCTCAAGCTCGATGTCTGGTGTTCAAGTTAGAGGGGACTTCTGTTAATAGCCAAAATTGGCTAAGGACCAAAGGAAAATTTTCCACCTCCCAGACCTGGCTCCATAACCGAGAGTTTCCATCAGGAGACCATTCTGTCTAGAGCCGAGCTACGATACCACCCCAGGAACAAGGACGGGCTCCCGAAACATCCGGGGTAGAGTCCGGAACAATCAGATCTAGCCCGCATCACCAAAACTAGAAGTTCCCCGAAGTCGAGGTCACTTCGCAAAATGCTCCAGAGACTCACCTATACCTCGCTGACATAGGAAAATGTCCCTAAGAGGCCGCACCTAGCTTCGAAAGGTCAGGGGAAGCCGTACCTAGCTTCGAAAGGTCAGGGGAAGCCGCACCTAGCTTTGAAAAGGTCAAGGGAAGCCAGATCTGGCTCCCAGCTGGATGAAACTTCTCAGATATCGAGGTCGGAACACTGATCGACCTCACTAGTTGATGCACCACACCATGCCATATTCAACGACCTCTATAAAGGATCATGTTGTGAAGATCTGAAGATACACTGGATCATATCTGGAAACATTACCTACATGCAGAACAAGTAATAAAGTCCAAAGAGGAAATAAACTAATCTCCACCAAGATATTTTCAATTCGGCTATTAACTCAAAGTCAATGACATTGAAGCGAGAAATCCTGCCCGATAAGGAGGGGAGAGACTGAGAAAATCAAGGGGAAAATCAGTTGATTTAACCTACCAGTTTATTTAACCTACAAAACGATGTATAAATAGAAAGGAAAGAAAATGAAAAGAGGAGACTACTAATCGACAGGTATACGACAAATACTCGATATACCCTAGAGAGAATTGATAGCAAAAATAGAGAAATTTGTATCTATATACCATGCACGTTCAATGAAGAAAATATTCATGCTTTCTTTTGGGTGATGAATTGTATCATTATTCCTTGTCATTTTATAAATCATTGCTACACATACGATCAATCTTGGCCACCACCTACGTGGTAGTGGTCTCGAGGGTGTTAGCTGAGATTTTTCGTCCCGAGCAAAATTTCTGTTAACACTTTCTTATTCTTTTTCTCCCTTGGCCGAATTCTATGAGTTGGAGAAGTTTTTTTTTTATATTCAAAATCAAGAGAATAAAAATTCTTTCTCTAAAAAAAAAGCTTTTTTTTTCTTGAACTCCTAGGCTTAATTCTGAATTTAATGATATATATATATATATATAGGTGATGGCAGAATCCTTACTCAAGTAGGATTTCTACCGTATAGTCAAATCCTCACACAAGTAGGATTTCTACCTTGTAGTTAAATCCTCACACAAGTAAGATTATTTTTCACCAAGTATCCTATTAACATAGACTTTTAACCCTATCCAACTAATTAGTATATTATCCAATAAATAAATTATTGAATATTAAAATTGTGACTATATCAAAAACTTCCTAATTTGACTAGATAAATAAAATACTTTTTGTTAAAAGCCAAATTTGGCTAGGGACCAAAGGGAAATTCTCCACCTTCCTAGCCCGAAATCCAGACCCAGGATTACCCACAATGGAACTGCAGGTCCCGGGGTCGAGCTGCGGAGCCACCACGCAGAAGCGAGGAAAGATCGTCGAGCTCTGGAAACACCCGAGATGATGCCAGACACGGTCAGATCGAGCCCGTAACACCAAAGCAAAAATTCATGGAGAGCCAGATGCATGACGATCCAAGCTCCCCGAAGCCAAGATTACCTCGCAGCTTCCCCAGAAGCCTGCCATTCTCTCCAAGCTCATGGAGGAACCTATTAGGTACCAAGCTCACACTACAATAATTCTCCATCTCACCGAGGGAAGGTTCAGGCCTATTTGGATAAGTATGAGGAAACTCGTTGATGCCCGTTGCCACCGAAGAACGCCCATATGGGGCATTTAAAGCTCCAAGGAATCTGGAAAAGTCAGACTAAGCTCCTAGTACCAAGACCAGAGCATGAATCTACCTTGCTCCACAAACGGTAAACGCCATACTCAACGACCTCTATAAGGAGTCGCACCATGAAGGTACACGGGATCATATCTTTAATATTGAAACGCTACGTGTAGAACAAGTGATTGAATCAAAAAAGAAAATAAACTCATCTCCACCTAAGATATTCTCGAATTCGTTATTAATCCAAAGTCAATGACTTTTAAATGAAAGATCCCGCCTGATAAGGAGGGAGAGGATTGAGAAAATCAGGGCGGGAGAATCATGAATTTAACCTGTCTAGACTGTGTATAAATAAATGATTCTGTTTTCATTACAAGGGGGATATACTTTTCGACAGGCACGAGATTGTCACCCGACTGTACCCAGAGAGATTGAGAGTATTTGAGATATTTTGGTACATTATATGCGATTGATAACGAAGCCATGATATTCTCTTTCATCTCATGTTAGCATTAGTTTTTAAGATCCATCGCTGTTCGAGTAAAGTAGGCACCAAAAGTACATACCCCCGGCTATCACCTCCGTGGTAGTGGTCTCGAAGGTATTAACTGAGATTTCTCATCGTAGGCACTAGAAGTACCTACCTCTGGCCATCTCCTCCATGGTAGTGGTCTTGAAGGTGTTAACTGAGATTTCTATCCCGAGCAAATTTTCTGTTAACACTTTACGGCCATTACCTCTGTGGTAGTGGTCTCGAAGGTGTTAACTGAGATTTCTCATCGTAGGCACCAAAAGTACCTACCCCCTGCCATCACCTCCGTGGTAGTGGTCTCGAATGTGTTAACTGAGATTTCTCATCCCGAGCAAATTTTCCGTTAACACTTTCTAGCGCCGTCTGTAGAAACCAACCCATACCCAGTCAATCAAATCAACAGTTTACATTTTAGCTATTTTATAGGATTCATAAGGCTCCGCTCCTCCCAAGGATAGCCTAAGGCTTCGGAACTACCCTAGGCTGCATCAACGAGAAAAGCCCTAAGATAGGGGAGAAATTCCGGACACTGCAGCCAAGTTTCGATCCAGACAGCCACCGCGCGTGCCGTTGGCCCTCCTATGATAAGCCAGGCCGCGCTCAACCAATAAGCGGCGGCCTTCATGGAAAATGTCCACCTCCGCCTAATCTTTGAGGGCATCGCTGTCCAGCTAGCAAATCTCAACACTCAGGGAGAGCCAAGCAGGCCCGGAGCCAGGCAACCCTTTTTTGATCGCCTGGTACCTCCTCCTCTAGAGCCAGCCCGTGATAGGATCGGGCCTAAACCTTTGATTCGGGATAGGCTAGGGCCCAAGCTCCCAGTTCTTGGAAGACCATCCCACTAGGTGAGTTAAATCTGTAGCGGACGCTTTGACCCGGGAGCAACGAAGGGCTCCTCGCCCGGCCCCTTCAAGGAAGGAAGCCCGGGCTCGAGAAGAGGGTAGCCAGCAAATCCCCTGGGCAGATCCCGCTCATAAAGAAGACAAGACAGAGGCAGCCAGTTCATCGGAGGGATCGAATAGTGAAGAGTCCGAGGTTGACTCAAAGAAACCTAGGAACAAGCGACTGAGATATCAGTTGACAAAGCTACAGAAAGAGATTCATCAGATAAAATGGGAGAAGAATAAGGAGGACAAGAAGGATCCTTTGAGTATGATAAACGCTCCCTTCACCAAAAGGATCTGGGAAGCGGAGCTCCTGCTGAAGTTTAAAATGCCGACAGATAAGTTCTCTGGAATAGAAGACCCCTTGAGTCACCTAGAGTGCTTCGTCCAGCAAATGGAAGTCCAGAATACCACCAGGGCTGCCATATGCAGGATGTTCCCTACAACCCTAACCGACTACGCAAAAACTTGGTTCATGAAGTTGCCCACTGGTAACGTGGATTCTTTCATAAAGTTGTCGATAGATTTATGCTCACAGTTCCAAAGGATCAAACTGTGTCCGAAGGACCCCATACATCTTCAGTATATGGTTCAGGAGTGAGGTGAGACACTCCGGTCATAGGTGGAACGCTTTCACAAGGAAGTCATCCAAATGAGAGTCTTCACCGAGAAAGAGACCCTCGCCAACTTCAGGCGGAACCTATGGGTGGGAAAGCCTTTCCGATCCTTTGCCAAGCGACCTCTAGAGACCTATCAGGAGGCTTATGACCGGGCTCTTGAGTAGGTCGAAATTGATGAACAACGCAAGGTAAAGATGGAATATGACGATATGAGAACAACAAAGTGCCAGAAAAAGGAAGCTCTCAGTTCTAAGATAACTCATTAAAATCAGAACAAACCTCCTAATAGATCGATATACCGCTTCCCCGTTTCTCAACTCAGGCAAGAAAGGTATGCAATAAGACGAACCCCTCCATGAGTTTCACCTCCTCCTAGGACTGTAGCCCCCATAATGCGAGATGAAAAGGGTATGATTACTATACTCCCTTAAATGCTTCCCGGGAAACAATCTACCTCACTATACGGGACAATGGTCTACTCCAGAAGCCCGCATCGATGAAAGCCCCAGTCGATAGAAGGAAATGTACAAGTATTGCGACTTCCATGAGGACGTGGGCCACAACACTTCAGAGTGTTATAACCTACGCAACCAAATCGTAGCCTTGATAATAGGAGGATGTTTGATTGAGTTCTTACAGCAGGTTAGGGAAAATATTCGGACTGGAAGGGGGGTACAAGCCGAGATCTGCGAGCATGCTGAGAAGAGAAAGAGGGAACAGACTGATTTAGTGTAGCAAATCTAGGTGAAACATACCATCAGCAGAGGGCCCACACTGGCTGGCACCTTCAATAATTCTAGAAAAAACCATGCAAGGAAGATTCCCCGTATAGATGAAGGTCAAGGTATCTTCAAGGTCAGCCAAAGCCCGACTGGACCTTTCCAGTCAGAACTGATTATTTTCATCGAAGCAGATGTCTTCAACACCGTGTAGCCTCATGATGATCCCATGGTGATCAAGGTATAGATTGCTAACTGCATGGTACATCGCGTGCTCGTTGACACAGGCAGTAGTGTAGATATCCTCTTCAAGGACGCCCTGGAAATGCTGAATTTAAAGCAATGGTGTTACTATAGCTGCATAACCCCGCTCTATGGATTCAATGTGGACTCAATCATACCTGTGGGATCAAAGATCCTCCCAATGATCGCTGGAACCGCACTTCTCCAATAAAACATTATGACGGACTTCATTGCGGTTGAAATCCCATCGGCCTACAACGCTATACTTGGGAGGCCCTTTCTATCCTCTTTGAAGGGAGTCCTGTCCATCTACCATAATGTCCTGAAATTCTCGGTATGGCCCAAGGTAGGAGAGGTACGTGGAGACTAGCAAATAACCAGAAAGTGTTACGCAGTGTCTGCCAATCCGATAGCTATAGCAAAACAAGCTATAGCTATAGAAAGTGTTACCTGGAAGCACCAGGGATGACCCAGAAAGATATGGAACCCACAGATCATCCAAAGAAAGAACCCATGGTGCCCGATAAGGAAGAATAGAGCAAGGAATGGGCCAGCGGATAACTCGTGGATAAACTGGAGGAGATACCCATCAGAAATGACGATCCCTCCAAGGTTGTCGAGGTCGGAGCTACCCTCAAACCGGAAGTGAAAGAAGGTTTGATCGAGCTTCTTAGAGAATTTAACGACATTTTTACCTAGAGTCGTGACGAGATGCCCGGGATCCCAATATCATTGGCTACTCACCGATTAGCAGTGGATCCAACTTTCAAGCTCGTCAAACAGAAAATGTGTCACTTTAATGCCGAAAGAAACGCTACGGGTCAGGAGGAAGTGGACAAATTCATCAATGCAGGTTTCATCAGAGAGGTGCGCTACCTCGAATGGATCATGGTCACGAAGGAAGAAGGAAAATGGAAAATGGCGTATGTGCGTCGACTACACCGACCTCAACCGGGCATGTCCAAAAGATAGTTTTCCTCTACCAAAGATCGATCAGTAAGTCGACTCCACATTCAGGAACCAGCTTTTGAGCTTCATGGATGCGTTCTAGGGGTACAACCAGATTAGGATGCATCCAGCTGACCAGGATAAGACCAGCTTTATTACTAACCAAGGTCTGTACTGCTACATGGTGATGCCGTTTTGCCTTAAGAATGTGGGGGCTACATACCAGTGGCTAGTTAACAGACTATTTATGCCCGAAATTGGAAGGTCGATGGAGGTATACATCGACTACATGATCACAAAATCACCGACCGTAAAGAGACTTCAGGATGACCTTCGCAGGACTTTTCTGATCATAAGGGAAAACCAGATGCGATTGAACCCCTCCAAATATGCTTTCGGGGTAACTTCGGGGAAGTTTCTGGGCTTCATGGTTCATGAGAGAGGCATAGAGGCCAACCCATAAAAAATCAAGGCTATCTTGGACCTAGAATCCCCCACATCACTTGAACAAGTACAAGTCTTGACAGGGTGTGCATCATCGCTCAACAGGTTCATTTCTCTCTCCACTGATAAGTTCCTCCCTTTTTTCAAAGCTATCAGGCAAGGGGAAAACATGAAATGGAACCAGGAGAGCGAGCAAGCTTTTCAAGCCTTGAAGAAGTACCTCACAAGCCCTTCATTGCTAGTCAAGCCAATTCCCGGAACGGAACTATAAATCTACTTGGCTGTTTCAGAAACTACAGTAAGGGGAGCTTTGATCAAGGAGTGTGGAGACAGGTTCGATGGCCCATATTTTACGTGAGTCATGCTCTAACCAAGCCAGAGAAAAATTATACTCTCTAGGAGAAGATTGCCTATGCTTTGGTGACCTCAGCAAGGAAACTTCATCCATACTTTGACTTGACTTGAAGGCTAGTTTTACGGGCCTTAGTGCTCACCAAGTTTGACTTGAAGTATAAACCCAAGACCATAATCAAGGCCTAGGTTTTGGCGGACTTTGTGGTAGAATTCTCATTACTCCCAGGCCAAGCTACCTCATCACCGGAGAATATAGCTCTTGAGAAGATTTCAGAGATCGACAGCTAGCCAAAAGGTTGTAAGTCCTGGATCCTCTACACAGGTGGAGTGTCTAGACAAGCTGGGGGAGAAGCTACCATAGTTCTAATAGACCCATAAGAGACCGAATTCTGTCACTACTTCAGATTCGAATTTAATGCCATAAATAATGAGGTGGAGTATAAAGCCCTCCTAGCCGTGATGAAGGCATCCATCGAGCTTAGGGCCGACTATCTTCAGATCAAGAGTCACTCATTGCTTGTAGTCAATCAGGTTTCCGGGATTTACCAGGCAAAAAGGGATAGCATGGTCGCCTACCTGAAGCTAGTTCAGCTGCTTAAGAATAATTTAAGGGATTCAAGATCGAGTAGGTGCCTCGACACCAGAATCACTGCGCAGATGCCCTGGCTAAGGTAGCTGTGAATGGTGGCCAATCTTTGCCACGGGGGGTTCCCCTCCAAGTGATCTCCCAACTGAGCATAACAACGGGAAAGGAAATTTGCCCCTTGGATCGTCAGCCTTATTGGATGGATCCAATAGTCGCTTATCTCTAAGAAGAAAAGCTTCCCGAGGAGCCCGATCAAGCTCAAAGAATTAAAATGATATCTGTCCAATATTGCCTGGTACATGGATACCTCTACATGAGGGGAATGTCTCTCCCTTTGCTTCGGTGTTTGCATCCTGATGATGCCCAACGGGCATTGAGAGAGGTTCACTCTAGGGACTGCGGGAATCATATCGGTGGTGAAGCTTTAGCATATCAAATGCTCCGTAAGGGGTATTACTTGCCAACTATCCACCGAGACGCAAAGAGCTTTGTACAATCTTATGAACCGTGCCAAAAGACCTCGAACTTAAGTCACCTCCTGCCAGAGCGGCTGTTGTCTCTCAGTTCACCCCACCCCTTTGCCATGTGGGGGGTTGACCTAATCGGACAGCTTCCCATCGTTCATGGGCAAGCTAACTATGCTATCGTGGCAATTGATTATTTTACAATGTGGGTCGAAGTAGGACCTATTTCCCAAATATGAGAAAAGAATATGATGAGGTTCATCAAAACCAACATGGTTTACAAATTCGAGACCCCTCTCATCATTGTAGCCGACCTAGGCAAGCAATTTGATAACGCCCGATTCAAAGACTTTTGTGAAGGTTTGGGAATTGACCTCAGGTTCGCTTCAGTAGCCCATCCTCAGACTAACGGGCTGGTGGAATCCACTAACAAGACTATCAAAAAGCTGTTGAAGAAATTACATAGGAAGAAAGGCAAATGGGCTGAGCAGCTTCCCAAGGTTCTCTGGGCATACCGGACTAGAAAGAGGATAGCTATTGAAGAGACACCCTACTCTCTAGCCTTCAGAGTTGAAGCGGTCCTTCCCATCGAGCATAAATTGACCTCCTTTAGGGTACATCACTTTGAACCTGAAAGCAACGAGGTCAAGCTCCGAGCTAATCTAGATCTCCTGGAAGAGAAACAAGACCGGGTAGCTGAGAAAGTGGCAATTTACCAGAGTAAAATTGCTAGGTATTTCAACAGGAAGGTCAGAGCCCGGAACTTCAAAGAGGGGGATTTGGTGCTCATAAAAGTGACCTCGAAAACTCGAAAAAAGTCAGATGGAGTCCTAGGACCCAACTGGGAATGGCCATACTTGGTAAAGGTACTGGTTCGCAATGGGGCATACAAGCTCGAAGACATGGATGGTAGACCCATTGATCACACCTGGAATGCAGATCAATTGAGGAAGTTTAACCCCTTAACAGGGGACTCTTAAGCAGATTACCCCCTATTTAGATTTCAATAAAATCCTCAACAACAATGTACTACATTTCAATCATTAATAAAGTCTGTTATTTCTCTATCTCCGACTATGTTCTACATTAATTTCTCCATATCCGACTAGGTTCTCCACGAATAAGTTCACCGTAATAGCTTCAAGACCAGGGATTAGCCGGGGAAGCCCTTCGCTGCCTCTAATGCCTTGGCCGGGCACCACCCCCTGCCAAGAAGGGTCTGAGCATAAGAGCATAGTCGCCAGCCAGATCTCGAGACTAGGGACTAGCCGGGAAAGCCCCCTCGCTACCCCTGATGCCTTGGTCGGGCTACCACCCCCAAGAATGGTCTGAGTGTAAGAGCGTAGTTGCCATCTAGATCTCGAGACCAAGAAATATCCAGATAGCCCTCATAATGCCTTGGTCGGCTACAACCTCCAAGAAGGGTCTGAGAATAAGTACATAGTTGCCATCCAGATCTTGAGACCAGGAAATAGCTAGACAGCCCTCATGATGCCTCGATCGGGCTACCTCCCCGAGAAGGATTCAAACATGAATAAAAGTTTCGTTTACGGGATTGAGGTCACAGTGATAAGATGCCTTCCCGAACGCCAGAAAAAAGGGTATTAAGATTGTTATGACACAGCTTTCGCCAAAATATTAAGCACCAGATTGCTATTACCTTTAGTTTTTCCTTTACATAGGGTCTCCTACATCGCCAGTTTAAAGTTTGAACAAGGGATCATCAAAGATGCATGATACACTAGGACCATTTCCTAAAGATAGGAATTCCTACCAAATGCTGAAATTTGGAAACTGGGTGACTACCCAGCTAGCGAGTTTACGTTTAATGAATTCAGAGTTTCTCCTTACAAAATTTCAATAAGTCAAAGTTATTCCTGAGGAAGCATCATGGTCTAGATCAGGAGTGAAGCTAGGAGTTCCCAGTCAAGTTGGAAGCTCATAATCATATTTAGCCAGGACAAGAGTGAATGAAATCATAGCAGATTTTCATTAATGATGATGGAGCCTATCCCCTAGTAAGGCTATATTCATCAAGCAAGGAGCCCAATCCTCGGTTTGGAAAAAAAATAGAAAAAAAAAATAAAAAATGAATAAAGATTAACTAAACTGGTCATGAGTAAAGCGGGGTGCCACACCCCTTTTCCGGGCAATCAAAGCAGGTAATGAACAGATCGCATCAAGCTTCGGTATCCTCTTGATTCCCCCTGTTACTCCTCCTCCATGATGATCCTCGCCCCTAACTCCTCTGTCAGGTGGGTGCCTGTCTTGGTCGCCCTCGCCAGCTGCCTCTTACTCCAGATGTTCCTCGATTGCCCACTGATGGTTGTAAAATCATGTTATAAAATACTCACTCGCAAGTGCACAAATCGTGAAGATTAGTACAGTGACAAGTAAGGATCGTTCCCACGAGGAAAAGTGATTTATTGATTGAAAACTAATTCTAATTCTAATTAAAATAAAAGTAAAAAGAAATTGTTGGTGAATTAATTAAATTAAACTAAATTAAATTAAACTAAAGAAAACAATTGAAAGAAAGTTTAGATGTGATCAATGGATGGAAAACTAGGTCATCAATGCTCCCCTACTATGTGTACTCAATGTTGAGAAATTGACTTGTGAAAAGATATTAATCAAGTTAAGGATTGGTTCTTATCATAAGTATGATTGTTACCGTATGATCATGAGATGAATCAAGTGTTCTCAATCATAATTTACCCATAAATCAATGGTGCAAACTACAACCAAGAACCCATTAAGTGCAAGAACTAATGAACCAAAACCTACTTGCATAAATCAATGCTAAGATCAGTTTTACTCATTCAATTGAATATTAATTAAGATTGCGTGTAAATCAACACTCCAAACTCAATTGTTAAATTATCATAACCCTAAATTCATGCGAGCGTATAATCATGCATTAATACAAATAAAGAATTAAGACATAGAATGAATTGAATAAATCAAAAATTGAATTAATTCAAATATAGTCAATTGTAACAAAGAGCATTCATAGAGGTTCACATTAAATCCCTAGTATGGATTTAGTTACACATGGTAAAAATAAGAAGAGAAGAGAAAGAAAAGATAAAACTCATTTTGGCCTTCAATGAGTTATTCAAGTCTTCAATGGTTGAATCTTCTTCGTCTTCGAATCTTCGATGTATAAAGATGGATGAAAGTTGTGAGGTGATGTATGGTGATGGAGTGGTGGGGGACGGCCCCCTTGGTGGCTTGGGACCTCCCTTGGCTTCTCTCTCCTGGCTTGTCTCTCCTCCTCAAATTGTAAAGAATAGGAAGTATTTATAGGTGAAAATTCCTTGTGAACTCCCAATTTGCTTTGGTTTAGGAAATCCATCAAGTGGGAAAAGTAGAATGAAACAAGGAATTGGAATCTGTTAACGGAAATTTTGCTCGGGATGAGAAATCTCTATTAACGCCCTCGAGACCATTACCACGTAGGTGGTGGCCAAAATTCTTTATATATGTGACAGTGGTTTATATAGCCAAAATTCTTTATATATGTGACGGTGGTTTATATAGTGACAAATAAACAAGAATGTTTTTATTTAGCATGCATGGTACACGAATACAAAGATTCTTCTCTCTTTTCTCTCAACTCTCTTTGGTGAATGGTCGATTGCTAGTTGTATGCCTGTCGAATAGTAGTCTCCTTTTTTCATTTCTTTTCTTTTCTATTTATACATGGTTTATAGGTCAACAGACTGATTCTCCCTTGATTGTCTCAGTGATTGTCTCAGTCTCTTCCTTATCGGGCGGGATTTCTTGCGTTAATATCATTTGACTTTTAGATTGACGCCCGAATTGAGAGTATCGTTGTGGAGATCAGTTTGTTTCCTTTTTGGATTTCATTACTTGTTATGCATGTAGATAACGCTTCCAGGTATGATTTAATGCATTCCTCGTATCCTTTCAGTATGATCCTTATAGAAGTCGCGGGACATGACGATATGGTATGATGCATCAACCAGGGAGGTTGTTTAGTATTTCGACCTTGATGTTTGAGAAGTTTCATCCAGCTTGGAGCCAGATCTGGCTTCTCTTGACTTTTCCGAAGCTAGATGTGGCCTCGACTGACCTTTTTGAAGCTAGGTGTGGCTTCGACTAACCTCGCCGCCTTCTAGGGACATTCTTCTGTTTTAATCGAGGTACAGACGGGTTTCTTGAGCATTTGCGAGATGACCTTGACTTTGGGGAGCTTCTAGTTTTGATGATGCGGGCTAAGTCCGATCATTCCGGGCTCTATCCCGGATATTTCCGGAGCCCACCCTTGTTCATGGGGTGGTATCGCAGTTCTGCCCTGGATAGAGAGGTCTCCTGGTGGAAGCTCTCGGGTCAGCGATTTATCCCAGATGTTTCTGGAGCCCGCCCTTGTGCCTGGGGTGGTACCGTAGCTTGGCTCTGGATATAGAGGTCTTTAGGTGAAACTTTCGGGTATGGAACCAGGTCTAGGAAGTGGAAAATTTCCCTTTGGTCCTTAGCCAATTTTGGCTATTAACAGAAGTCCCCTCTGACTTGAACACTAGACGTCGAGCTCGGGGTTGAGGTCAGATTCTCACTTTATTTGGGAAATCTTCTTCTTTTTACCGTTACCAAAATTTTTGGAAAATTTCTTCATTTGAGTGACGTGTTGTGAACCGACTATTTTATCTTCGAATTAATCTGATCACGTTACGGCAGTCCCCTAGATTTTTTACCGTTACCAGGATCTTGGGGAGATCTTCCTCTTAACTGCGTAAATGATGTGGCATGAGATGATTAGCTCGCTTTCGAGTTTAATCCGGTTACGTTACCGAGTCGATTTTTTACCGTTACCAAACGAGTATCCTGGTAACTTGAGCTGTTTCCCTCTTTCCTATATATATGCCCGTTTTCCTCCTCATCTTCCTCACATCTTCTCGAGCTAAAAGAACCTTTTGTTGAGAAATTCTTCCACAGTTTTTCCTCCAAGCTTGCTTCTTTCTTCATTCTTCGTCTTCTATTCTTTCTTCATTCTTCGTCTTCTATAATGTCGAAAAACAGTCGTGATTCAAATGATTCCATATTCGACGGCGAGGAGGTCGTCAGTCTTAGTCTAGGGAAGCGGGCTAGGAGGAGTTCTGACGGTGATGATTCCCCGCCCACATCACAACGTCGGTGATCCAGTAGGAATGTATCTATCTGGACTGGGTTCTCCAATCATCCCGACCACCCTTTAGATATCGTTGATGATGATTCCGACAAAGAAACGACCGGTGGCGCTGCGGGGGAGCGTCGGGTCTCGGCTCCTTGTCCCCTTGGGGAGAGGCTCCCTCCCTACAATTTTCGGGTTATCCCAGATTCCACCGTTGACCCGGTGTCGATCGACCGCTTGAGGTCAAAGTTTGGCATCCCCGACAGTGTATCCATCTCGGTGCCTCCCAAGAACTTCGAGTTTTTCAACCCCCCTAAAGGTGTGCTTCCGATCCATGTGGCCGCTCTTGAGAACTGGGTCAGGCTTCCCCTCCATCCGACCCTTCGGCGGGCTCTAAACGCCATCCAGCTTGCTCCCCTTCAGTTAACGCCGGGCTTCTGGAGGCATTTGATCAGTTTCCTTGTGTTATGGAGGGAACAATGCCAGATGAGTAAAGTGACGAGGGAGCCAGGTGCAGAGGAGCTGGCTTATCTTTTTCAGATTGGGAGCTTGTCTGGGGCTCCTCGGGGTCAGTTCTATGCCAAGGCCAAGAATAAGCACAATTTCATCGTTCTTGGTGCTTCGAAGAAGGATCCCGTGTGGAAAGAAGAATGGATCCTTGCGGGGGATGACTGGGGGAGCTCGATTTTCATCGGAGGGCATGAATTCAAGGTTCCTATGTCTTTCAGTGACAAGCCCTCTTGGGACCGGGATTCCCTGCCTGTCGAGTCCGAAGCCGTCTTAAAGGCCATTCTAGCCCAGAATTACCTGAATTCAAAGTTCCCTTCCGCTGAAGCTTTTGACCCTCGTAGGGTGAACAAATATCTGCGGATTTCAGATGCTATTCCTCGTAAGTATCCTTGTGTTGCTTCGTCTTATTACTTAGCTTGGTTCTAAAATTTTTTTCTTTAATCTGCTTATTCACTGTTTTTGTCGTGGAGCCAGCCACCCGACACATCTCACGCTCTCCTCAAGGTGGAGCTTCTCTTCCTTCCTCTAGGGTCGAACCTGCCCTGGCTTCTTCTGTCTCTCCGGCTGGGTACAAGATGGCCACTCTGGCCTCGCGGGCTTTCCAGGCTTTGGGCAAAGCTCCCCAGGTGGTCGACCCGGCTGTTTCTGCCCCCTCGACCGTGGCCGCTAAAGTCGCTACCCCTTTGACTCAAACACCTGATTCCGCGGCACTTCCAACAACCAAAGCCTCGGAGGTTTCTGGGAAAGATGTCGCGAGGGCTCCTTCTAGCCGTTCCCTGCCTCAGTTGAGCTCGACAGGGCGGGACGAGGTCTTGGAGCAGTTCATAGCGTCCTGTCCAGGTGGCGGGATCTCCAAGATGGCTTCTATGCCTGTGGATGTCCTTATAACCAAGGTGTCCGCTATCTTAGCTGAGGTAATTGTATTTCCTTCACGCTATTTTTGTTAACTCGTTCAGTTTCTAACTCGGGTTTTATATTTGTAGGCCTTTAAGGTCAATGTCGCGATGGGCCAGCAGGTAGCCCTTCTCCGTGATCGGGCTGCAAAAGCCGAAGCTGAAGCCGAGAAAGCTAGGGAACTGCTTAAGCAGGCTCGATCTTTAGTGGAAGAGGCGACTTCCAGCCAGGGAAAAATTCGAGCTCGAGATGGCTGAGCTTCGCTGCGATCATAAGAGGATGAAGCAATCTTTCAATCAGGAGCGTCTTCAATCTCTCTGGCGGGCTAGGCAGCGGGATTCCCAGAGATCTGAGGCTAAGAAGCTGGACCTCGAGAACCGGTCTCTGATCACTCAGGTGGCCAAGCTGCAAGCTGATGAGGAGACCTCCTTCAGCGATGGGTATTTTTATGCTTCTTTTCAGGCCGCGGAAGCTCTTCATCCTCCCTTTGATTTATCGTCTATTGCGGGCTGGGACAGACAGGAAATAATGCTCAAAGCTGCCGAGTTATCTCACCCTGAGGGTGATAAGGTGGTCCCCTCTAGCCCGGCAAGAACTGGGAAGCAGCCCACTCAGTCAGATCCCTCCTTCCATCTTCCGTCCTTTATCCCCTCAGGTCCTGGGGAATCGTCCAGCAAAGTGATGTCCTCTCGATCCGAGGAGGACCAATCGGGAGCTGGTAAAGAGGTTAGGAGCCCATCTGATGATCCAGCTTTAACAGAGATTGAGGTCGACAGGAGCAAGATGGGGCCCTTGGCTGCTCTTCTCGACGCGGCTATTCCTCCTGAAGTTATGGATGTAATTAATGAAGTTTTGGAGGAAGATCCAGCTGATCATCCGATAGAGCCTCTAAATGGAGGAGCGGTCGGCGAGGATAACCCAGATGGACAGCTACCTGTTGAGGGGGTTGATGCTGAGGATCAGCAGGAAGGAGGAGGGCCAGCGGAGGGGAACCATGATAGTCCCGAAGCTTGAAGCGGATGACTTGTTTCTGATTGCCCGGGAAAAGGGGTGGGCATCCTGCTTTTCCATTGTCAGTTTTTTATTTTTCCTTCTACTTTTTGTAGCCCGAGTTTGGGGGTTGGGGTCCCCATTTGGATGTAGCCTTATCGGGGGATAGGCTCCCCTTCCCCTTAATGATAAATTGACGCGCCTTTTTGAGAACTTTATTCTGTTTCTGGTTTTGAATGGTATCCAGAGTAGCATCTGTAGCATCAATTAAGATTCGTGTAGGCAATTATGATGATTTTGATCCTGCACACGAGAGCAAACATTATATATATGGGGCGATAACCCAACCAAGACATCAGCAGGGCTACTTAGCTATTTCCTAGTCTTCGAGATCTGGAGGGCAACTATGCCTTTACACTCAGATCCTTCTTGGGGGTGGTAGCCCGACCAAGGCATCAGGAGGGCTATCGAGCTATTTCCTGGTCTCAAGATTTGGAGGGCAACTAGTCTCTTACACTCTGACCCGTCTTGGGGGTGGTAGCCCGACCAAGGCATCAGGAGGGCTATCGAGCTATTTCCTGGTCTCGAGATCTGGAGGGAAACTATGCTCTTACACTCAGACCCTTCTTGGGGGTGGTAGCCCGACCAAGGCATCAGAAGGGCTATCAAGCTATTTCCTGGTCTCGAGATCTGGAGGGCAACTATGCTCTTATACTCAGACCCTTCTTGGCGGTGGTAGCCCGACCAAGGCATCAGGAGGGCTATCGAGTTATTTCCTAGTCTCGAGATCTGGAGGGCAACTATGCTCTTACACTCAGACCTTTCTTGGGGGTGGTAGCCCGACCAAGGCATCAGGAGGGCTATCAAGCTATTTCCTGGTCTCGAAAGGTTTTTGTCGAATTCCCATTCAAGTGTATAGTCACTAACATTGAACATAGTTGGAGACAAAGATGGAAGAGAAAAGGAAAATGACTTTATTGATGATTGAGATGTAGTACATCTTTATTAGGACCTGTAATGAAAACTAAGTGGGGGTAGTCTGCTTGAGAACTCCTTTCAAGTGTAGAATTTCTTCAAATGGTCTGCATTCCAAGTGTGGTTGATGGGTCATCCATCCATGTCTTCGAGTTTATAAGCTCCATTGCGAACAACTAGCTTCATCAAATATGGCCCTTCCCAATTTGGACTTAAGAATCCATCCGGCCTTTCCCGAGTATTCAGTGTTACTTTCCTAAGTACCAGATCCCCTTCCTTGAATTTTCAGGCTCTGACCTTTTGGTTGAAGTATCTAGCGATCCTGCTTTGGTAGATCACTACTTTCTCTGCTACCCGGTCTTGCTTTTCTTCTAAGAGGTCTAGACTACCCCGGAGCTTGACTTCGTTACTTTCGGGCTCAAAGTGCTGTACCCTGAACGAGGTCAATTTATGCTCGATGGGGAGGACTGCTTCAACCCCGAAGGCCAGGGAGTAAGGCGTTTCTCCAGTAGCTGTTCTTTTTGTAGTCCGGTATGCTCAAAGGACTTTTGGTAGCTCTTCGGCCCATTTACCTTTCCTCTGCTGAAGCTTCTTCTTCAGAAGTTTCTTGATTGTCTTGTTGGTGGATTCCACCAGCACGTTAGTCTGGGGATGAGCCACTGAAGCGAGCCTGAGGTCGATCCCCAATCCCTTGCAGAAGTCTTTGAATCGGGCGTTGTAGAATTGCTTTCCTAGGTCGGCTATAATGATGAGAGGGGTCCCGAACCTGCATACCACGTTAGTCTTGATGAACTTGGTTGTATTCTTTTCTGATATTTGAGCAAGAGGCCCTACCTCGACCCATCTTGTGAAGTAGTCAATAGCCACGATAGCATGTTTCATCTGTCCAGGAGCGGTAGGAAGTGGCCCAATTAGGTCGATTCCCCACATGGCAAAGGGGTAAGGTGAGCTGAGGGACGACAGTCGCTCGGGTGGCTGGTCGCTCAAGTTTGAGGTTCTTTGACAAGGTTCGCAGGATTGCACAAAACTCCTTGCATCTTGATGGATGGTCTGCCAGTAGTACCCCATACGAAGCACCTAATAGGCTAGAGCTTCCCCCCCCCCCTATGTGGTTCCCACAGTCCCCAGAATGGACCTCTCTCAATGCCCACTTAGCATCATCGAGATGCAAGCACCTAAGTAAGGGGAGGGATCTGCCCCTCATGTAGAGGTATCCGTCCATCATACAGTATCGAGCTGAGAGTCTCTTAACTCTTCGGGCTTGGTCGGACTCTTCAGGAAGCTCTCCTTCAAGGAGATAGTTGACAATTGGGTCCATCCAGCAAGGTAGGCGATCCAGGGAACAAATTTCTCCATTTGTGGCTATGCTTGGCTGGGTGATTACTTGGAGGGGAATTCCCCTTGGTAGGGATTGGCCTCCGTTCACCGCTATTTTAGCCAGAACATCTACGCGACGGTTTTGGTGTCGAGGCACCTGATCGATCTTGAGTCCCTTAAATTTGCTTTTCAGCAACCGAGCTAGATTTAAGTAGGCAACCATATTATCTCCCTTTGCCTGGCAGACCCCAGTCACCTGGTTTACAACAAGCAATGAATCGCTCCTGACCTGCAGGTAGTCGGCCTTTAGCTCGATGGCTACCTTCATCCCGGCTAGGAGGGCTTCATATTCCGCTTCGTTGTTGGTAGCTTTAAACTCGAATCTGAAACAGTGACAGAATTCAGTCCCCTCCGGATCTATCAAATCTATGCCAGCTCCTCCCCTAGCTCATCCGGATGCTCCGTCTGAAAAGAGGATCCATGGCTTGCAGCCCTCCGGCCAATTTTTGACCTCGGATATCTTCTCAGGGACATCGTTTGATACTGAGGGATCAACTGGCTGTGTCTCAGTGTGAGATAAATTATCCTACAGTGTGAGATCAGTGTGACTCAGGAAATGCTACGCAGTATCTGCCAATCCTACAGCCCTAGCAAAGCAGTGTGTATAGGTGATAGTAATCCAGGAAGACATGGATACATCCCGGATAATCCAGGAGGAGAAGGAGCCCGCAGAACATACTGGGCATCTGGAGGATGAACCTATCATGCCCTACGAGGAAGAAAGGGGTAAGGAATGGGCCAGTGGGCAGCCCGTGGATAATTGATCTCACACTGAGTCACAGCCAGTTGATCCCTCAGTATCAAACGAGGTCCCTGAGAAGATATCCGTGGTCGAAAATTGGCCGGAGGGCTGCAAGCCATGGATCCTCTTTTCAGACGGAGCATCCGGACGAGCTAGGGGAGAAGCTGGCATAGTTTTGATAGATCCGGAGGGGACTGAATTCTGTCACTGTTTCAGATTCGAGTTTAAAGCTACCAACAACGAAGCGGAATATGAAGCCCTCCTAGCCTGGATGAAGGTAGCCATCGAGCTAAAGGCCGACTACCTGCAGGTCAAGAGCGATTCGTTGCTTGTTGTAAACCAGATGACTGGGGTCTACCAGGCAAAGGGAGATAATATGGTTGCCTACTTAAATCTAGCTCGATTGCTGAAAAGCAAATTTAAGGGACTCAAGATCGATCAGGTGCCTCGACACCAAAACCATTGCGCAGATGTTCTGGCTAAAATAGCGGCGAACGGATGCCAATCCCTACCAAGGGGAATTCCCCTCCAAGTAATCACCCAGCCAAGCATAGCCACAAATGGAGAAATTTGTTCCCTGGATCGCCTACCTTGCTGGATGGACCTAATTGTCACCTATCTTCTTGAAGGAGAGCTTCCTAAAGAGTCCGACCAAGCCCGAACAGTTAAGAGGCTCTCAGTTCGATACTGTATGGTGGACGGATACCTCTATATGAGGGGCAGATCCCTCCCCTTACTTAGGTGCTTGCATCCCGATGATGCTAAGTGGGCATTGAAAGAGGTCCATTCTTGGGACTGTTGGAACCTCATAGGGGGGAAAGCTCTAGCCTATTAGGTGCTTCGTATGGGGTACTACTGGCCGACCATCCATCAAGATGCAAAGAGTTTTGTGCAATACTGCGAACCTTGTCAAAGAACCTCAAACTTGAGCCACCAGCCACCCGAGCGACTGTCGTCCCTCAGCTCACCTTACCCCTTTGCCATGTGGGGAATCGACCTAATTGGGCCACTTCCTACTGCTCCTGGACAGATGAAACATGCTATCGTGGCTATTGACTACTTCACAAGATGGGTCGAGGAAGGGCCTCTTGCTCGAATATCAGAAAGGAATACAACCAAGTTCATCAAGACTAACGTGGTATGCAGGTTCGGGACCCCTCTCATCATTATAGCCGACCTAGGAAAGTAATTCGACAACGCCCGATTCAAAGACTTCTACAAGGGATTGGGGATCGACCTCAGGCTCGCTTCAGTGGCTCATCCCCAGACTAACGGGCTGGTGGAATCCACCAACAAGACAATCAAGAAACTTCTGAAGAACAAAGCTTCAGCAGAGGAAAGGTAAATGAGCCGAAGAGCTACCAGAAGTCCTTTGGGCATACCGGACTACAAAAAGAACAGCTACTGGAGAAACGCCTTACTCCCTGGCCTTCGGGGTTGAAGCAGTCCTCCCCATCGAGCATAAATTGACCTCGTTCAGGGTACAGCACTTTGAGCCCGAAAGTAACGAAGTCAAGCTCCGGGCTAGTCTAGACCTCTTAGAAGAAAAGCAGGACCTGGTAGCAGAGAAAGTAGCGATCTACTAGAGCAGGATCGCTAGATACTTCAACCAAAAGGTCAGAGCCCGAAAATTCAAGGAAGGGGATCTGGTACTTAGGAAAGTAACACTGAATACTCGGGAAAGGCCGGATGGAGTCTTAAGTCCAAATTGGGAAGGGCCATATTTGATAAAGCTAGTTGTTCGCAATGAAGCTTATAAACTCAAAGACATGGACGGACGACCCATCAACCACACTTGGAATGCAGACCATTTGAAGAAATTCTACCCTTGAAAGGAGTTCTCAAGCAGACTACCCCCACTTAGTTTTCATTACAGGTCCTAATAAAGATGTACTACATCTCAATCATCAATAAAGTCATTTTCCTTTTCTCTTCCATCTTTATCTCCAACTATGTTCAACGTAAGTGACTATACACTTGAATGGGAATTCGACATAAACCTCTCGAGACCAGGAAATAGCTCGATAGCCCTCCTGATGCCTTAGTCGGGCTACCACCCCCAAGAAGGGTTTGAGTGTAAGAGCATAGTTGCCCTCCAGATCTCGAGACCAGGAAATAGTTCGATAGCCCTCCTGATGCCTTGGTCGGGCTACCACCCCCAAGAAGGGTCTGAGTATAAGAGCATAGTTGCCCTCCAGATCTCGAGACCAGGAAATAGCTCGATAGCCCTCATGATGCCTTAGTCGGGCTACCACCCCCAAGAAGGGTCTGAGTGTAAGAGCATAGTTGCCCTCCAGATCTGGAGACCAGGAAATAGCTCGATAGCACTCCTGATGCCTTGGTCGGGCTACCACCCCCAAGAGGGGTCTGAGTGTAAGAGCATAGTTGCCCTCCAGATCTCGGGACCAGGAAATAGCTCGATAGCCCTCCTGATGCCTTGGTCGGGCTACCACCCCCAAGAAGGATCTGAGTGTAAAGGCATAGTTGCCCGCCAGATCTCAAAGACTAGGAAATAGCTAAGTAGCCCTGCTGATGTCTTGGTTGGGTTATCGCCCCATATATATAATGTTTGCTCTCGTGTGCAGGATCAAAATCATCATAATTGCCTACACGAATCTTAATTGATGCTGCAGATGCTACTCTGGATACCATTCAAGACCAGAAACAGAATAAAGTTCTTAAAAAGGCGCGTCAATTTATCATTAAGGGCAAGAGGAGCCTATCCCCCGATAAGGCTACATCCAAATGGGGAGCCCAACCCCCGAACTCGGGCTACAAAAAGAAGAAGGAAAAATAAAAAAATGACAATGGCAAAGCAGGGTGCCCACCCCTTTTTCCGGGCAATCAGAAACAAGTCATCCGCTTCAAGCTTCAGGACTATCATGGTTCCCCTCCGCTGGCCATCCTCATTCCTGCTGATCCTTAGCATCAACCCCCTCAACAGGTAGCTGTCCATCTGGGTTATCCTCACTGACCTCTCCTCCATTTAGAGGCTCTATCGGATGATCAGCTGGATCTTCCTCCAAAACTTCATTAATTACATCCATAACTTCAGGAGGAATAGCCGCATCGAGAAGAGCTGCCAAGGGCCCCATCTGGCTCCTGTCGACCTCAATCTCTGTTAAAGCTGGATCATCAGATGGGCTCCTAACCTCTTCAGCAGCTCCCGATTGGTCCTCCTCGGATCAAGAGGACATCACTTTGCTGGACGATTCCCCAGGACCTGAGGGGATAAAGGAAGGAAGATGGAAGGAGGGATCTGACTGAGTGGGCTGCTTCCCAGTTCCTGCCGGGCTAGAGGGGACCACCTTGTCACCCTCAGTAGGGTAAGATAACTCGGCAGCTTTGAGCATTATTTCCTGTCTGTCCCAGCCCGCAATAGATGATAAATCAAAGGGAGGAGGAAGAGCTTCCGCGGCCTGAAAAGAAGCATAAAAATACCCATCGCTGAAGGAGGTCTCTGCATCAGCTTACAGCTTGGCCACCTGAGTGATCAGAGACCGGTTCTCGAGCTCCAGTTTCTTAGCCTCAGATCTCCAGGAATCCCGCTGCCTAGCCCGCCGGAGAGATTGAAGACACTCCTGATCGAAAGATTGCTTCATCCTCTCATGATCGCAATGAAGCTCAGCCATCTCGAGCTCGATTTTTCCCTGGTTGGAAGTCGCCTCTTCCACTAAAGACCGAGCCTGTTTGAGCAGTTCCCCGGCTTTCTCAGCTTCGGCTTCGGCTTTTGCAGCCCGATCACGGAGAAGGGCTACCTGCTGGCCCATCGCGACATTGACCTTAAAGGCCTACAAATATAAAACCCGAGTTAGAAACTGAACGAGTTAACAAAAATAGTGTGAAGGAAATACAATTACCTCAGCTAAGATAGCGGACCCCTTGGTTATAAGGACATCCACAGGCATAGAAGCCATCTTGTAGATCCCGCCACCTGGACAGGACGCTATGAACTGCTCCAAGACCTCGTCCCGCCCTGTCGAGCTCGACTGAGGCCAGGAGCGGCTAGAAGGAGCCCTCGCGACATCTTTCCCAGAAACCTCCGAGGCTTTGGTTGTTGGAAGCGTTGCGGAATCAGGTGTTTGAGTCAAAGGGGTAGCGACTTTAGCGGCCATGGCCGAGGGGGCAGAAACAGCCGGGCCAACCACATGGGGAGCTTTGCCTAAAACCTGGAAAGCCCGCGAGGCCAGAGTGGCCATCTTGGACCCAGCCGGAGAGACAGAAGAAGCCAGGGCAGGTTCGACCCAGAGGAGGGAAGAGAAGCTCCACCTTGAGGAGAGCGTGAGACGTGTCGGGTGGCTGGCTCCACGACAAAGACTGTGAATAAAAAGATAAAAAAAATGTTAGAACCAAGCTAAGTAATAAGAAGAAGCGACACAAGGATACTTACGAGGAATAGCGTCTGAAATCCGTAGATATTTGTTCACCCTACGAGGGTCAAAAGCTTCAGTGGTAGGGAACTTCGGATTCAGGTAATTCCGGGCTAGAATAGCCTTTAAGACAGCTTCGGACTCGGCAGGCAGGGAGTCCCGGTCCCAGGAGGGCTTGTCACTGAAAGCCGTAGGAACCTCGAATTCATGCCCTCCGATGAAAATCAAGCTCCCCCAGTCATCCCCCGCCAGGATCCATTCTTCTTTCCATACGGGATCGTTCTTCGAAGCACCAGGAATGATGAAATTGAGCTTATTCTTGGCCTTGGCGTAGAACTGACCCTGAGGAGCCCCAGACAAGCTCCCAATCTGAAAAAGATAAGCCAGCTCCTCTGCACCTGGCTCCCTCGTCACTTTACTCATTTGGCATTGTTCCCTCCATAACACAAGGAAACCGATCAAATGCCTCCAGAAGCCCGGCGTTAACTGAAGGGGAGCGAGCTGGATGGCGTTTAGAGCCCGCCGAAGGGTTGGATGGAGGGGAAGCCTAACCCCGTTCTCAAGAGCGGCCACATGGATCGGAAGCACGCCTTTAAGGGGGTTGAAAAACTCAAAGTTCTTGGGAGGCACCGAGATGGATACACTGTCGGGGATGCCAAACTTTGACCTCAAGCGGTCGATCGACACCTGGTCAACGGTGGAATCTGGGATAACCCGAAAATCGTAGAGAGGAAGCCTCTCCCCAAGGGGACTAGGAGCCGAGACCCGACGCTCCCTCGCGGCGCCACCGGTCATTTCTTTGTCGGAATCATCATCAACGATATCTAAAGGGTGGTCGGGATGATTGGAGAACCCAGTCTCGATAGATACATTCCTACTGGATCACCGACGTTGTGATGTGGGCGGGGAATCATCACCGTCAGAACTCCTCCTAGCCCGCTTTGCCAGACTAAGACTAATGACCTCCTCACCGTCGAATATGGAATCATTTGAATCACAACTGTTTTTCGACATTATAGAAGACGAAGAATGAAAAAAGAATAGAAGACGAAGAATGAAGAAAGAAGCAAGCTTTGAGAAAAAACTGTGGAAATATTTCTCAACAAAAGGTTCTTTTAGCTCGAGAAGATGTGAGGAAGATGAGGAGGAAAACAAACATATGTATAGGCAGGAGGGCAACAGCTCAAGTTACCAGGATACTCGTTTGGTAACAGTAAAAAATCGACTCGGTAACGTAACCGAATTAAACTCGAAAGCGGGCTAATCATCTCATGCCACATCATTTACGCAGTTAAGAGGAAGATCTCCCCAAGATCCTGGTAACGGTAAAAAATCTCGGAGACTGCCGTAACATGATCAGATTAATTCGAAGATAAAATAGTCAGTTCACAACACGTCACTCAAATGAAGAAATTTCCCAAAATTTCGGTAATAGTAAAAAGAGGAAGATTTCCCAAATAAAGTGAGAATCTGACCTTAACCCCGAGCTCAACGTCTGGTGTTCAAGTCAGAGGGGACTTCTGTTAATAGCTAAAATTGGCTAAGGAACAAAGGGAAATTTTCCACTTCCTAGACCTGGTTCCATACCCGAAAGTTTCACCTGAAGACCTCTATATCCAGAGCCAAGCTACGATACAACCCCAGGCACAAGGGCGGGCTCCAGAAACATCTGGGATAAAGCCCGGACCCGAGAGCTTCCACTAGGAGACCTCTCTATCCAGGGCCGAACTGCGATACTACCCCAGGAACAAGGGCGGGCTCCGAAAACATCCGGGATAGAGCCCGGAATGATCAGACTTAGCCCGCATCATCAAAACTAGAAGCTCCCCGGAGTCAAGGTCATCTCGTAAATGCTCAAGAAACTCGGCTGTACCTCGATTGACATAGAAGAATGTCCCTAGAAGGCCGCGAGGTCAGTCGAAGCCACACCTAGCTTCAAAAAGGTCAGTCGAGGCCACATCTAGCTTCGAAAAAGTCAAGAGAAGCCAGATCTGGCTCCAAGCTGGATGAAACTTCTCAGACATCAAGGTCGAAATACTAAACAACCTCCCTGGTTGATGCATCATACCATATCGTCATGTCCCGCGACTTCTATAAGGATCATACTGAAAGGATACGGGGAATGCATTAAATCATACCTGGAAGCATTATCTACATGCAGAACAAGTAATGAAATCCAAAAAGGAAACAAACTGATCTCCACCATGATACTCTCAATTCGGGTGTCAATCTAAAAGTCAAATGATATTTACGCAAGAAATCCCGCCCGATAAGGAAGAGACTGAGACAATCACTGAGACAATCAAGGGAGAATAAGTCTGTTGACCTACAAACCATGTATAAATAGAAAAGAAAAGAAATGAAAAAAGGAGACTACTATTCGACAGGCATACAACTAGCAATCGACCATTCACCAAAGAGAGTTGAGAGAAAAGATAGAAGAATCTTTGTATTCGTGTACCATGCATGCTAAATAAAAACGTTCTTGTTTATTTGTCACTATATAAACCACTATCACATATATAAAGAATTTTGGCTATATAAACCACTGTCACATATATAAAGAATTTTGGCCACCACCTACGTGGTAGTGGTCTCGAGGGCGTTAACAGAGATTTCTCATCCCGAGCAAAATTTCCGTTAACAGCCTCGACTCTAATTCTCACAAGATGTCACTCATTAATATCATACAACAACCTAGGCAAATACACTCATCAAGCATATGCGAATGAAGATATGCACAAGAAATTTCAAGTTATAATCGCATATGAATATATAATTGAAAGAACGCTTGATTTTTATGCAAAGGATCTCATGAATGGAATCAGATATTAAGAACAAGATAGAGCACATGTTTACCTTTACTCTCGAGCTAGCATTCCCAAAAGATCAATTAGGTCTTTTCTTTGGTTGTAACGGGGCCATGGGGTGTAGGTTAAGAAACAACGGGAAAAGGATAGCAAACAAACCTAGCATCATATCAAGATATTCTTCAGCAATCTTCAAACTTGGCTGAATTTCTTCGAATTCTTCATTCCAATTGCATCGAGGCTTGTTGAATAATTTTTGTTCATCCTCCTTCTTGAGTTGACTTTGATTTCACATCACTTCATTGTAAAGCTCTATTCTTTTTCACTTTCATTTGATTCATCATCTCATTCATTTATCTTTTTTTTTAAATTCTTTTTTTTTTACTCTTTTTTTTAGATGAGGATTTTTACATCAATTACATAATTCTTCCAACACTTTCTTTGCATTTAATCTTCTTGCTTTTCCTTGGTACATGCACTTCATGAGTCACCCAATTGAACTCTCTTCAATCATCTTCATCATCTCAATATGATCCCAAGCTATAAGGTATGGCTAAATTATGGCTCATTGGGGTTAAGTTAATGATGGTGATGAAAGAAAAAGGCTTATAGTGTTTGGCTTCAAAATTGGCTATGGAGCACACACATAAAGGTAGGAAATATTTAAGGCCTTTTAAGTAGTTCAAGCACACATTGCCTATATCACTTCTAATGGTTCAACCAAAACAAGAGCAAAGTCCACATGTGATATCTTTTTGTGATGAATGTTCTTTAATATCCAATGCATAACCTATTGAGATCACTTTCTAATGCTAAGAACCTAATAAGTGTTTAAGAGATGAAACAAAATAACCCTCATATAATGTTTATTTATGTACGCTTTTTGGCTTAGTGAACTCACAAGGGTAGTCTCCACTATTAATCATGGCAATTCAACTAAGCATCATATTCACCATCATATCAAGAGCATGTCATAATTTTTTGAAAAATGCAATGCAATACTCTAAGTGGCAAGACATTAGTCTAAACTCAGTGATTAAAGCATACATTATGGCTCTTAAAGCACACAAAAGAAGCATGTAAAAAATGGAGGACAAAAGTTAAAAAACTGGTGACTTTTGAAATTGACGTACGTCTGTTCTTTAATGCATATCTCTTAAAACACTCAACGAAAGTTACCCAAATTGTAAAAAAGGAAAATAGACATGCCAATAAACACTTTTCGTTTAGAAAATATTTCAAAATTGGAATTGGAAAAGTGATAAAACAGACGACGAAAAACATTCACGTGCAGAATTTTAAAAACAAGGCATCACCCATGACCTTTGGTCAAAGAAATAATCATAACTTTTAAACCACCGCCCAGAAATTTATGTTCTTTATACCATTGGATTCGTATCAAAAAAAAAAATAACACATCATGGACGGAAAAATTTATTTTCTCACCAATGATTATAGTTTTAACAAAACATTTGCCTCAAAAATTTAAAAACAGGTCACTTTTTCGCAGATTTCAACAAATGACTCAAAAAAAACAAAAAATAAACACGAATTCACACCCCCAAACCTAATCTAAACATTTTCCTCAATGTTTATATGACATTAAAAGCATTGACAAAGAATAAAGAAAAAGTATGGATGGCAGGAACTCGAAAAAAAAAACTAAAAACTAAAGATTAAAAAGAAATTACCTAGGTGGGTTGCCTCCCACCAATCGCTTTATTTAACGTCTTGGGAAGATGAGTGCAAGGACAACTCAACCAAATTCCAGTGTCTCAAATTTATGCTTGTACGCGATCAAGTCATGGAAAAAAAATTTGCGCGCCGGCATGTTCCAACACACAATAACCAAAAGTAAGTAAATGTTCATTATAAAGTGTGGTGAAATAAGTTCAGAAAACCACTTATTCCATTTGCTTTTGTGTAGGTGGCTCAAAAAGGTAATGAGAGGGACATAAGGCTTGAGTTCCTTGTATAGGAGCGGTGCCTCGAAAGGTACATCTTTAGCTTCCTTCTCTTCATCTTCCGTCTCCTCCTTTTCTACATCTTTACTTGCAACACTAGAAAAATCATCAGAAAATTCATGGCTCACTATGGTATTGACAATCTCACCATTAAAAGGGATGGTGATAGCATCTTCTTGCTCCTGTTGGCTAGGGAATTTTTTTGGCTCCTTTTGAAAAGTTTCAGCCAATTGTCCAATTTTCACATGTATCTTCCTCATTGAAGCCTCAATGGTTTGAAACCGTTCCATATTTTCTTGTTGAGAGTCTTTGAGCATTTGTTGAGTGTCTTGCAACACTTTGTCTCGCTGATTCATTCTCTGATCCATATTTTGTATGAATTCTTTCATTGCATCCTCCAATGATGGCGAGACTAGTTGCTCATAGGTATTGACTTCATTATAGCTCCATGAGAAGTCTTGATGATTCCTCCAACCCGGGTTGTAAGTATTGTCATATGGTTCATAACTCGACCACTGGCTGTGGGAATTTCCATATGGTTCATTGATAGGCCATGAATTGTAGGAATGTTCAAAAGGTTCATGCACATGCCACGGATTGTAAGAATTCATTGCTTGGGCTTGTGCTCTTGCTGGAACTATTGAAGATAATCTCTCCATCTGTGGCTCTAAAGCAGCCAGTTGCATAGCAAATCCATGAATTATTTCTCTTTCCTCATCATAAACGTGTTGCCCATAAAAAAATAAAAACAAACTATTGACTAATGACACGACTACTAAAAAAAATTAAACTAGAACTATTAACTATTAACTAAAACTAAAACTAGAATTAATCAATAAATTCAACTAGTCCCCTGCAGCGGCGCCAAACTTTATGGTTGTAAAATCGTGTAATAAAATACTCACTCGCAAGTGCACGAATCGTGAAGATTATCACAGTGACAAGTAAGGATCGTTCCCACAAGGAAAAATGATTTATTGATTGAAAACTAATTCTTATTCTAATTAAACTAAAAGTAACCAGAAATTGTTTGTGAATTAATTAAAATAAACTAAATTAAATTAAACTAAAGAAAACAATTGAAAGAAAGTTGAGATGTGATCAATGGATGGAAAACTAGGTCATCAATCCTCCCCTACTATGTGTACTCAATGTTTCAAATTGACTTGTGAAAAGATATTAATCAAGTTACGAATTTGTTCTTATCATAAGAATGATTGTTACCATAAGATCATGGGATGAATCAAGTGTTCTCAATCATAATTTACCCATAAATCAATGGTGCAAACTACAACCAAGAACCCATTAAGTGCAAGAACTAATGAACCAAAACCTACTTGCATAAATCAATGCTAAGATCAGTTTTACTCATTCAATTGAATATTAATTAAGATTGCGTGTAAATCAACACTCCAAACTCAATTGTTAAATTAAAATAACCCTAAATTCATGCCAGCGTATAATCATGCATTAACACAAATAAAGAATTAAGACATAGAATGAATTGAATGAATCAAAACTTGAATTAATCAAAATATAGTCAATTCTAACAAAGAGCATTCATAGAGGTTCAAATTAATTCCCTTGTATGGATTAAGTTACACATGGTAAAAATAAGAAGAGAAGAGAAAGAAAAGATAAAACCCATCTTGTCCTTCAATGAGTTCTTCAAGTCTTCAATGGTTGAATCTTCTTTGTCTTCGAATCTTCGATGTATAAAGATGGATGAAAGTTGTGAGGTGATGTATGGTGATGGAGTGGTGGGGGACGGCCCCCTTGGTGACTTGGGATCTCCCTTGGCTTCTCTCTCCTGGCTTGTCTCTCCTCCTCAAATTGTAAAGAATAGGAAATAGGTGATAATTCCTTGTGACTCCCAATTTGCTTTGGTTTAGGAAATCCATCAAGTGGGAAAAGTAGAATGAAACAAGGAATTGGAATCCTTTCCTAAATTGGATTTCCTCTCTTATTAATTAACTCCTAATTTGAGTTTAGGAAGTTTCCCAAACATGTTTTTGTCTTCTAAAGTCATTAGACCATGATTTGGGAAGTTTTGGAACAGTTCTGGACCAATTTAGAGTGGAATCGGCCAAAAGTACATCAAAACCGCAGCCTAGGTCGCTCCGCAGGTCGGCTGCGGTCAGCACTGCAGTGCTGAACTGATATGTACCGCTACGTAGACTACTACATAGGAAATTGCACAAACCGTGGTCTAGCCCACGGTAGACTTCTCCAGCTCGACCTTTGGTTACTAAATTGGGCATAACCTCTTCTAGAAATATCGGAATTGCAATCCGAAAAGTGCGCCGGAAACTAGACTTATGGGGCTTTCCATCCATAGGTGGTAGGACACATAATTAAAACTGAGGAAAGAGATATGGGGCCCGCAATATCAGTGATATGCATAGCCAAAATTCATCTTTTTGCTTCTTTTCTCCAAAATAACATCCAACACCTCTTATATGGAATGTGACCTACAAATGCTCAACAAACACATAAAATATCTAATTTCACTCAAGAACAAAGCACAAATAATAGGAAATGGGGACCTAAAATATGTATAGAAATAGACCAATCACCTGTTGCCTAGCTGGGCCATCCTCCAAGACCTCATTGACCACCGCCATAACCTCTAGAGGGATGGCCGCATCAAGAAGGGTAGCCATGGGCTCTGTCCTGTTTCGTTCAACCCCTAACTCTACTCTATAGGGTTCTTCTGGGCAGTCTCTGGCCCCCTCCAAGGCTTCTGTTTGACCTCCCTCGGGTTGTGCAGGCAAAATCCCACTTGAGGATTTCCCAGGAGCCGAAAGGGGGGAGATGGAAGAAGGAAGGGGAGGATCTGCCTCGACAGTTTGCTTCTCGGCTCCAGCCAAGCCAGAAGGAACTGCTTCATCACCCTCAGAGCGAGATATTTCTGTGACCTTGACCAATATCTCCTCTCTATCCCCACCAGCGAAGGTCGATAGGTCGAAGGGAAGAGGGAGAGATTCTGTAACCTGGAAGGAGGCATAGAAATACCCATCGCTGAAAGAAGTATCCACCTCAGGTTGCAGATTGGCCACCTGAGCATGTAGTTTCTGGTTCTAGATGTCCAACTTTTTGGCCTCAGCTTTCCAGGAATCCATCTGCCTAGCCCGTCGTTTAGATCGGAGGACTTTTTCATCAAAGGATCGTTTCGTCCTCTCGTAATCGCAGTGGAGCTCGGTTAGCTCATCCTCCATCCCTCTTTGACTGGAAATCATCTCCTGTACTAGTTTCTGAGCTTGCGCGAGTAATCCCATGGCCTTCTCAGCTTCGGCCTCAGCTTTCATGGCCCAATCACTGAGGAAGGCTACCTGGTGACCCATAGCTACATTGAATTTGAAGGCCTACAGGATGCAGAGCAAATGTTAGGAAACGATCAAGCTAGCAGTTGCAGAAAAATACAAAGGAAATAGTTACCTCAGCCAAGAGAGCAGACCCCTTAGTATGTAAAACATCGACGGGCATTGAAGTTATCCTAGAGAACCCATCACCCGGACAAGACGCAATAAATTACTCCAAGACCTCATCCTGCCCCGCCAAGCTTGACTGATGATGAGAGCAGGCAGGAGGAATCTCTGCAACGCCAGTCTCGAGGTACTCCAAAGCTCGAGGAGTTGGAAGCACAGAGACATCGGGTAGGTTAACCGTGAGAGCAGCAGTAGTAGTGGTTGTATCAGCAGACTGGGAAGCGTAGGCTCCCCTATTTAACACCCTGGAAGCCCACGATACAAGGATGGCCATCTTAGACCCAACCTGGGAAAGGGACGGAGCAAGAGTAGGAACGACCCCGGCAGAAACAGTCAGCCTTTCCTTCTCCAAAGCAACAAAAGAAACCCCCCGCATCAATCTGGCAGAAGGAGGAGGAGGGCGAGCTTGCTGGGATTATAAGGCTTCGCGAGAAGATGGTTAAACAACAGAAACTGTTAAAAAAAGAAAAAAAAAAGACGTCAGGACTAAGCTAGACAATAAGATAAAGCAAGTTAGTTCAATGTTACTTACGAGGAGTAGCATCGGAAATCCACAAGTATTGATTCAGCCTGCGAGAGTCGAAGAAATCAGCAGTTGGAAACTTCAGGTTCAAGTAGTTCCTCACTAGGATAGCCTTTAAAACAGTTTCAGATTTCGGTTGGTAGGGAATCCCGGTCCCATGATGGTTTATCATTGATAGCTGTAAGGACTGCAAACTTGTGCCCGCCAATGAATACCGAGCTTCCCCAATCATCCCCTACTAAGATCCACAACTATTTCCAGGCTAGGTCTTTCTTTGAGGCACAGGGAATGATAAAGTTGAGCTTGTTTTTAGCTTTCACATAGAATTGACCTCGAGGAGCACTTGTTAGGCTTCTGATCTGAAAGAGGTAAGCCAACTCCTCTACTCTAGGCTCCCTAGTCACCTTGCTCAGCTCGCATTGTTCCCTCCATAGCATGAGAAAGCCAATCAGATGCCTCAAGAAGCCAGACATTAGCTGGAGAGGAGCTAGTTGTAGGGCGCTGAGAGCTCGTCGGAGGGTAGGATAAAGGGGAAGCCTAACCCCATTCTCTAGAGCCACCACGTGAATTGGAAGCATGCCTTTGGAAGGATTGAAGACATCATAGTTTTTGGGAGGAACCGAGATAGAAATACTATCAGGGATGCCGTACTTAGACCTCAGGCGGTCAATCGAATTCGGGTCGGTGGCAGAATCTAGAATAACCCTGAAGTCATAGGGAGGAAGCCTCTCTAGAGAAGAGCCAGCAACCGTGACTTGACCCTTCCTAGCAACTTCGTCCTTAATCTCTCTATCAGAGTCTTTGTCGACCAAATCCATAGGGTATTCATGTCGGTTAGAGAACCCGGTCCCAATGGCCACGTTTCTGTTCGACCGCCAGTGTTACGGGTTTGGGGGAGAATCATCGCTGTCGAAGCTCTTTTGTGCCCATTTTCCATGGATGAGACTGGCGACCTCCTCGCCATCGACAATGGAATCGACGGAGTCGTGGCTAGTCTTCGACATGGTATAGTGAAGTTTGTGTGGCCGTCGAGAGAAAGGAGGATGAAGGTGTTTCTCGAGAGAAAATTTTTCCGTAGAGAGTTTGAAATTTGAAAAGTATGGGGACGGTGGTGAAACAGCCGGGTTTAAATAGGAGTGGATAGAGTAGTGATATCGGCGACAAAAAAGTGAAATCTTGGATGGGATTGCCTCGAATCACGGGAACGGCCGTAACACAGCTTGATTATTTTGGGAATACACCGGTCTGCACTCGCCACGTCACTTGTACAGTTAATGAGAAGATTTCCACCAAGATTAAGGTAATGGTAAGGGAGGAACAATTTCCCAATTAAAATAGGAAATCTGACTCCAACCCCAAACTCAATCACTGGTGTTCAAGTCAGAGGGGACTTCTGTTAATAGCCAAATTTAGCTAGGGACCAAAGGGAAATTCTCCACCTTCCTAGCCCGAAATCCTGGCCCAGGATTACCCACCATGGAACCGCGGGTCCCGGGGTTGAGCTGCAGAGCCACCCCACAGAAGCGAGGAAAGGTCGTCGAGCTCTGGAAACACCTGAGATGAAGCCCGACACGGCCAGATCGAGCATGTAACACCAAAGCAAGAATTCATGGAGAGCCAGATGCATGATGATCCAAGCTCCCTAAAGCCAAGATTACCTCACAGCTTCCCCAGAAGCCCGCCATTCTCTCCAAGCTCAGGGAGGAACCTATTAGGCACCAAGCTCACACTACAATATTTCTCCATCTCACAGAGGGAAGGTTCGTGCCTATTTGGATATGTAGTAGGAAACTCGTCGAAGCCCGTTGCCACCGAAGAACGCCTACATGGGGCATTTAAAGCTCCAAGGAACCTGGAAAAGTCAGACCAAACTCCTAGTACCAAGACCAGGGCATAAATCTACCTCGATCCATGAAACAGTAAACGCCATACTCGACGACCTCTATGAGGAGTCGCACTATGAAGGTACACGGGATCATATATGCAACATTGAAACGCTACGTGTAGAACAAGTGATTGAATCCAAAAAGCAAACAAACTCATCTCTACCTAAGATATTCTCGAATCCGTTATTAATCCAAAGTCAAAGACTTTTAAATGAAAGATCCCACCCGATAAGGAGGGAGAGGATTGAGAGAATCAAGGTGGGAGAATCATGAATTTAACCTATCTAGACTATGCATAAATAGAGGATTCTGTCTTCAGCACAAGGGGGATCTACTTTTCGACAGGCAAAAGATTGTCACCCCAGAGAGATTGAGAGTATTTGCGAGATTTTGGTACATTATACGCGATTGATAACGAAGCCATGATATTCTCTTTCATCTCAAGTTAGCATTAGTTTTTAAGATCCATCGCCGTTCGAACAAAGTAGGCACCAAAAGTACCACCCCAGCCATCACCTCCGTGGTAGTGGTCTCGAAGGTGTTAACTGAGATTTCTCATCCCGAGCAAATTTACCGTTAACACATTACGGCCATCACCTCCGTGTTAGTGGTCTCGAAGGTGTTCACTGAGATTTCTCATCGTAGGCCCCAAAAGTACCTACCCCCGGCCATCACCTCCGTGGTGGTGGTCTCGAAGGTGTTAACTGAGATTTCTCATCCCGAGCAAATTTTCCGTTAACAATTTTCATTATATACTTATCAAATATAGTCTTTGATATTTATCATACTACCAACAATAGTATGACACTAGGAATTCTTCTCCTAGTTAGAAAAAAGATTTTGACTTTTATTCAAACAATTAATTTCCATTTGATTATTAAAATAAAATAAAACAATATATTAGACTAATTAATTTAGCCTTGCCGCCCAAGTAAATACGTGTGCAATATATTATTTTTTCAGTTTATTAAATCCATTGGACTTTAATAAAAAGTCCATATGTGAACTAGATCTATTCTTACTATAAAAGAAACAAGTCCACATGCCTTAAATTAATACATTAATATAATTTAGTAGCCCATTTAATTAAAATGTGCAAATTATATTCTTAATGTATTAATAGAATGCTAAACACACCCCATTAGGGCCACCCTAGGATTCCTACATCCTTGGCCGCCCATTCCAGGCCTTTTTGAAAAGTTACTGCATGTCTTGATTACATATGACTGCACCTTTCCAAAACTTTTGTATTCCGAAATCCAAAAACAATTCTAGATGGACCCAGAAATTGGTCCGGTGGAATATATCAAGTGATCCATGCAAGTTCGTGCGGATTGGGGATCCTGGCGGGCTATCTAATTTAAGCTTCAATAGACATAACCTAATTACTATCAACAAATGATTCACTTAGGTCTGATCTATTAATTTTAGCTCATTCTACTAAAGATCTAAAATTGAACTCTTAGATAAAGATAGAATAAGATAATATTTCTCATTCGTACCTTAGACAATCTTATTGGAGATAGTGTATCCTCGTGAAGAATATCACTAATCGCCAAGAGCTCACAGACCGCCTATAGCTCTCCTAGTTACCATATTTACTCATACGACCACATTTTGAACTTGGATATTTTTGACGGTGATTTCTGGACTACGTGAAATCGATCACTCGTCACACAAAATATGAAAAGTTGATGATTATGTAATAAATTGAAAAGAGTGAAAGAGATTGAGAAAGCAAGATTTTACGTGGTAAAACCTCAAGGTGAGGTAACATCCATGGTTACCGGTGACTGCGAGAGAAAATTCATTATGTAAAATACGATTACACATTCGGCCTTACTTGCTCTCTTCAATATCTAAATGATTCATTAACCCTTGTTGGGTATTTTTAAGGTCTATTTATACTTGTATAGAATCCTAGTTCTTGGAATACAAGTAAGAGAAAGGTAGTAGTGATTTAATTGAATTCTGACTTGTTGGAGTCGTTGTAATCATATCAGGACTTTTACTTATTTTGGGTTCTGATAACTATAAGGAAATTTGTTTCCTTATCAAAGTATGCTTCTTGAGACCTTATTTGGGGAGGATTCTTCTCTACGTGTTTGAGTCGTTATAACGTTATCAATATGTCAATCGTCTGATCATATCTAAACTTTATCCACGTGTCGCTTAACCGATCATCTTTCAAACCCGATCAGATCTATTTCACTTCCGACCATGGATCTTAACCTGATCAAGTAGCTATACCCGATCATTCGGTTTTCCTCTGATTGTTATCTGTATAACCCGATCAACCTAATTACCTTGGTCAGATTTTCCTAACCTGACCATCTAAGTACCTCTAATCTGTACTGTAGGGATATTTTTTGATTATTTTAGGTTGGTTCGATTTAGCTGACATTTGCTGATACGTCCCTTGTTGTTTCCATGTTATACGGTGTTTATGCTAACATGCCACCTTTCCAAATTGTACCAATAATAATACCCCCTTAAACATTTAAACCGAGTATCTTACTTAGTGAAGATAACTCACTCGGTGAAAACATGTTTAACTCGGGAGTCTTTTGTCGTGTAGCTCATAAATGCTTCTAAAAGGCTGGCTTTTAATCTCACCCACAAACGTTTGATTTATCTAGATGATTTAACATTAATGACGCTACCGTTGACATCGGCTCAAATTTCAAATAGCCTGTGATCTTCGGGATTCGCACACCAACCACCACTCTCATGACGTCATCTTCGTATATATATTTTAAAAATCTCTTAACTTCCCCTCTCACACAATCTTCTTTCCTTTGCACTCCATAACTCTTCATCTTCTCAACCCTTTTTCTAAATCTACATTCTTCCAGATTTCTTCGTCTTCGTGGATCTTCGTCATTCTTAGAGTTCTTCTCTTTCTTCAATCATCAGGTATGGATTCTGCTACCCACCATCGTTACGTTGAGTTGTTGATTCATTATATTGAGATAAGTGATAGAGAAAATATTTCCAAGGTTGAATCTATACTTAGAGGATTTTTTCAAGATTTCTCTTTTCCACCTCAACCCATTCCTCTTAACGTTGACTATTCAAGGGTTATTCCTGAATTCCAACCTTCTCCTTTTGAATCGAATATTGCTAATCCTTCTGTTACTTCTCCAAATGCATACCCAGATATGTCGAAGACATCAAGATTTGGTCGGGAAAACAGACCCAGCTCGAAAGATTCATCCCTAATAAATCTAAACATTCCATCAGGACTGTTGAAGATGGAATATATTCATAGAGAACGGCGAGCATTTTTGATGAAATTTTCTGCCGAACATCCCAATGTTAGGATTATGCTCAATAGCAAGAGTGTAATATTGTAATTGACAATCTTTTCAGATTAATAAAGTGTTTTCTGATTCTTACAAATACTTATAGCATTTATTATTATAATTATCAAGGTAAATAATCATAAGGTCAAAAGACTATGAGATAGGAAGAATTGTTCATACATCCGGATATGTGTGAGGTAGACACAATTCTTTAGTTAGTCTTGAATAACGTTCACAACTTAAGTTAAAGGTTGGGCACCTCTATCTTGATAAAGTTATAGAATTCTTTTACTAGCATTTGAGTGGGATCAAATGAGTTATGATGAGTCTAAAATCATCGAAAGGTTTTCGAGTAAAAGAATCTAGTGCACTGGGTGCATTGAAAAGGATAACAATGAAATACTTTATCTAGAACCGTCACTAGATTTAAGTCTTTTCATTATCAGGACAATCGTAGAGTCGATCTTAATCCTGAGATAGATGATGGACTTATGGTTGCAAGTGTTATCATTTGAGCTATCAATGAGTACGATTATATAGCATAGTCTATCCTCGATAGTTTGGTGGTAATCATTTGTTAATCGATAGAGGACTTCATTTATAGATATGGACATCGTGGCTCCATTTATTAAATGAGAGTATAATATCATCATATGGATGTTTTGAGGTATTGGATATTAAATCTCAACGTTGAGTTTTCAATAATGATTATTGAAGACATGGCTTCTGGACAAGTCAAAATATCCAAGTTCAAAATGTGGTCAGATGAGGAAATATGGAAACTTGGAGAGCTATAGGCAGTCTATGAGCTCTTGGCGATTACTGATATTATTCACGAGGATACACCATCTCCTATAAGATTGTCTAGGGTATGAATGAGAAACATCTCCTTATTCTATCTTTATTTAAGAGTTCAATTTTAGCTCTTTAGTGGAATGAGTTAAAATTAATAGATCGGACCTAAGTGAATCATTTGTTGATTGTGATTAGGTTATGTCAATTGAAGCTTAAATTTAGATAGCCCGCCAAGATCCACAATCCACACGTATTTGCATGGATCACTTGATATATTCTACCGGACCAATTTATGGGTCAATCTAGAATTGCATTTAATGTATTAAGAATATAATATGTCTATTATTTATTTAATGGGCTGCTCTATTATATTAATATATTAAAAGGAGACATGTGGGCTTGTTTCTTTTAGTAAGAATAAGTCTGGTTCATATGTGGGTTTTTATTTAAAGTCTAATGGATTAAATAAAATAAGGAAAATAATATTAGGCCCATATATATATGGTGTGGGCGGCAAGGCTAATAAAATAGCCGAAGATATTATTTTATTTTATTGTTTTAATTAAATGGAAATTAATTAATTATTTAATTAATTAATAGTTTAAATCAAAATCTTTTACTGATCAGTAAATAAAATACTATGTGTTGGATTAGGGTTAGAATTCTTTTAAGTGATAGGAGTCCTAATGTGGTAAGGATTAAGTCCACTTACACTCCATACCACACAAAGAATTCGGCCACCCTAGTCCTATAAGGGTTAGGATTCTTAAATTGATAGGAATTAGGGAAAAGCACAATTCCTTTTTAAGTAAGGAAATTGGCCAACCTTAGATTTCCTACACAAAGAATTCGCCCAACCCTATTTTGAGAAGGAGAAATTTCGGTCACCTTATAAATATAAGGTGATAAATTTCATCCACAAAGAAGCTTGAGTGAGAGAGATTTTTATTTGCTTTGAAAAATAAAAATCTTACTCAATACACATAAAATTTCGGCCAAGAGAGAAAAGAAAAATAAGTTCTCATTCAATAGTGCACTTGCAAGCCTTTAACATCAAAAGGTTTTGTGCACACTTTCGATTTAGGGTTACGCGAGTTCCAATCATATCGATTGTGAATTCAAAAGTAACCGGAACTATTTTTCTAGGCTCTTAGTGGTTTAGGATTGAAGATCAGGATAATAAGTTCCATACATCCATTCTCAGGTAAGCAATTCAAAGAAAAAAGGGAGACCACGCTCCTAGGTGGTTCACGTACGTGCTAGGATTGAAGATCTTACAGATTACCATCGACGTAAGTCATGATCACTTGACAAGAGGTATTTAACTCTAACCGTATATTTGTGTTTAATTAATTAAAGGGTTAAGGTTCAAATCTTTAGAAAAATTTAAAACTATACGAAAATCTACTTTTCGCCTTCCGTTGCGGTTTTAGTTAATTTTTCCCTACAATTGGTATCAAAGCCTTGGTTGTACCCTTTAATTAATTAACGTATATATATATGTGAATCTATTTCTTTTTATTGTGATTATGCATGTTTTAAAATGAGATGACACTCTAGGTATTCGCATATATAATTACATGCCGAATGTATGAATTTATATATGTTGTTATAAAGTGAATTGTTATTGCTCAATTTTGGTCCTAGATTTTCCATGTAATTTTTGTTTCGGAATTGTAACAAGAAGGGTGGCCTATTATCGTCACAAGTTCCTTCTTGATAGTTGCTTAATTTTTTTTATTTTGTATAAAATAGTGCAATTTTTTTTATTGTATTAAAAATACTGCAGTTTTTTGTGTGCAGTTTTTTATTTGTAAAAACATAAAAATTAAAAAAAATTAAAAAAAATACTGCAGTGGTTAATAAAAAAAATTAAAAAAAAATTACTGCAGTATTTTATTGTATAAAATAAGCTGTAATATATTCAAGATTAGAAGACTCGAAGATTTGAAGAAATTGGAGCATCCGGAACCCGTCTTGGCACCCGCGCGCACCGAGAAAACAAGCGCGCACGCAACCAAGCATGCAGCTGCGCTTGTTGCGGTGCAGCAGCGCGCGACCCATGCATAGGCTGGCCGTGCGGCAGCTCATGCCCTTGCATGGGCTAGGCGTGCGCATGGGCTGCTGTGGTGATCTTTGGGCGCGCGAATTTCGTGCACAAGATGGTCGCTTGAAGTCTTGTCCGCCAAGAAAGGAGTTTTTATATTCCGTACAATTATAATTTACATGCTTTTCTAGGATGGACCAAAATTGTAGCTATTTATTTTTTATATATAAATATTACAATATTTGTTATTTCATGATAACATATCATATAGAATAGGAGTGCCACTCATATATCTCTTTTGGTATGAACATGCATTGAATGATTTAGGTATCTAATTGGCATCTAGATAAATTGGTAAAATTATTCTTTGGAATTTAATCACACGCCTTAAACAATTGAGTGGGAGAAGGTGTGTTAGAACGCCTATGGCCTCCAAGGTTAGTTGAGTTTTATTATTTTTGGTAATCCCCCCAAGGGGCGTCCATAAATGGAATTTAACAAAATACTTCCTTACAAGGATAGACTAGACAATTGACTTAAACGAAATCTACTCCCCAAGGAGGGATTCTCGTGAGAGAAAATTGAGGGTCGATATCTTGGTGACACACTCAATGTAATTTTATTAGTATCCTCCCAAGAGTTCTTGTTAATAAACTTGCAAGGCTAAAATTGAAAACGTTGGTTGTTATGTTAACAATTAGGTGGGACCTAGTCCAACTAGTAAATAGTACGAACTCCCAAAGGAGGCGTAAGATTTATGGGTGTTGGATCACTGTTGAATTTTTACGATTGAATTATTTATTTAATTCAAGATAAATATTTAAAAGTGCTTTATCATGATTATTTACTTATATATGTTTTTGTTTTAACCAGAAATCATGACCCCATCACTTATGAACATCCTGAAAGATAACACCTTAACTGGAGATAATTATGTCACATGGAAAAGGAAAATTGGGTTGTTGTTGCAAAGTGAAAAACATAAATTTGTTATGACTACTCCTAAACCACCCCTTCCTAATAATGAATCTAGTTTGATGCAAAGAGATGAGTATGAGCAGTGGAAGACTTCTGATGATATGGCAAAATGTTATATTATGGCCACTATCTCCGACGTGTTGCAATAGCAACATGAAGGAATGGAGTCCGCTGCTGATATAATGTTGTCTCTAGAGGAAATGTTTGCTATGAGGTCTAGGACGACTAAGAGAGAGGCAGTGACTGCTTTTATGAATCTTAGGATGAAACCTGGACAATCTGTGAAAGATCACATGATGAAAGTCATAGCACATCTCAATATTGCTGAACTAAATGGTGTTGAGATTGATGGTGAGACCAACATTGATATGGTAGTTAACTCACTGTCAGATTCCTTTGATCAGTTCAAGTTGGACTACACCTTAAACAAAAAGGAATACACTTTGCAGGGCCTGATGCAAGATGTTCAAAGTGCTGAAAAGATCCTTGTGAAAAACAAAGGTCAAGAGATTCATTTGGTTGGTAAAGCTGCTACTGTTAAGACCCGTAAGAAGGTCAAGAAACAACAGAAGAAAAAGCAACTTGGGCCTACCAAGAAGGAAACCAAGAAAGTAACCAAGATCAAAGGGAAATGCTTCCTTTGTGGTGAAAAGGGACATTGGAAAAGAGATTGCCCAAAGTCCCAAAATAAGAAGGAAGAATGTAATATTAATTATCTTGAAACATGTTTTCTGGCAGATTCTACTGATTCTTGGATCATAGACTCTGGAGCCACTAATCATGTTTGTTATTCCTTGCAGGGGTTCCAAGAAAGGAGAAGGTTGAATGAAGATGAAGTCAATTTGTGCTTGGGCAACGAAACGTTAGTGTTTGCAAGTGCAGTGGGAGATATTAGAGTTATTTTAGATTCTAGTAGGCATTTAGATTTAATAAACGTTTATTATGTACCTCAATTCAAGAAGAATTTAATTTCAGTTTCTTCTTTAAATAAATTTGGATATTCGGTTACTTTTAATAAAGCTTTTATTATTAGTAAGAATGACAAAATTGTTTGCAAAGGTACATTGGAAAACTGTCTATTCTTTTTGCATTGAAATATCTCTCACTCGTTAGACACAGAAATAACGGAACCTAATCATAAAAGAGTAAAATTATCAAAAGATGAAACCTACCTTTGGCATTTATGCCTAGGTCACATTAACCTTAATAGGATTAAAAGATTGGTATGTGACGGACCTTTAAGTGACTTAAAGGTTGATGATCTACCAACTTGTGAATCTTGTTTGGAAGGTAAAATGACCAAAAGGCCGTTCAATACCAAAGGTGCAAGAGCCACTGAATGTTTAGGACTAATACACACTGATGTATGTGGTCCTATGAGCATTCAAGCTAGAGGTGGATATGAGTACTTCATCACCTTCACAAATGATTACTCAAGATTTGGTTATGTGTATCTCATGAGACATAAGTTGGATGCTTTTGACATGTTCAAAGCATTCAAAGCTGAAGTAGAAAATCAGCTTGAGAAACATATAAAAATCTTGAGATCTGATCGTGGTGGAGAATATCTATCTGTGGAGTTTCAGCAATATCTTATTGATAATAGGATAGTTTCTCAGTTATCTGCACCAGGTACACCTCAACAAAATGGGGTAGCAGAAAGGAGAAATAGAACTCTTTTAGAGATGGTTAGGTCAATGTTGAGTTATTCAACACTTCCTATTTCTTTTTGGGGATATGCTCTACAAACAGCAATATACATTCTAAACGATGTACCATCTAAATCTGTCCCTGAAACCCCACATGAATTGTGGGCTAGGCGAAAACCTAGTTTACAACACATGAGGATATTTGGTTGTCCTGCACATGTGTTGAAAGGAAAGACAGAAAATATGGAGTCCCGTTCAGAAACATGTATATTTGTGGGGTATCCAAAAGGAACTAAAGGATATTATTTCTATAGTCCTAATGATCTAAAAGTATTTGTTTCAACAAATGCTTTATTTCTAGAAAAAGACTATATGAATAATTTTGTGCCCAAAAGTAGAATTGTCTTGAATGAAATGTCAGGAGATACAATTTCACAAGAGGTTTCACAACCTAGCCCAATTGTAAGTTCCACTCCAATACAAAATCAACAACCTACCATTCCTCGTCGTAGTGGGAGGGTTATAACATAACCCAAAAGATACATCGGTCTAGGAGAATCTGTGGAGAATCTCCCGGACGACGATGATCCCTACACGTACAAGGAAGCTATGGAGGATGTTGATTGTCGTCATTGGCAAAAGGCAATGCAATCTGAGATTGAATCGATGTTCAATAACAAAGTATGGTCCCTTGTAGACTTGCCTAAAGGGATAAAACCCATTGGGTGTAAGTGGGTATACAAGAGGAAAAGAGGTATGGATGGTAAGGTGGAAACCTTTAAAGCTAGACTGGTAGCTAAAGGTTATACACAGAAAGAAGGTATCGATTACGAGGAAACCTTCTCTCCTGTGGCCATGCTTAAATCCATTAGGATACTCTTATCCATTGCAGTATCTCTAGACCTAGAGATTTGGCAAATGGACATCAAGACAGCTTTCCTTAATGGAAGTCTTGAAGAGAGCATCTACATGATGCAACCAGAAGGATTCATTGAAAAGGGCCAAGAGGAAAGGGTATGCAAATTGCAAAAGTCCATATATGGACTGAAGCAAGCATCCAGATCCTGGAACATAAGGTTCGATCAAGTTGTGAAAGGTTTTGGATTTATTCAAAACCCTGATGAACCTTGTGTATACAAAAGGATTAAAGGCGACAAGTTGGTTTTCCTCATTCTTTATGTTGATGATATACTACTCATTGGAAACGATGTAGGTGTATTGACATCAGTAAAAGAATGGTTAGCAAAATAATTTTATATGAAGGACTTAGGAGAAGCAAGTTATATTCTTGGTATCCAAGTAATAAGGGATAGAAAGACTAGAATGATTGCATTATCCCAAGCTTCATACATTGATAAAATCTTGTCTAGATTTTCCATGCAAGATTCCAAGAAAGGTATGTTACCTTTTAGACATGGAATCAAACTTTCTAAGGAACAGGTTCCTAAGAATGAGCATGAAGAGCAATTCATGAGTAGAGTTCCATATGCCTCGGCAGTTGGAAGTCTCATGTATGCAATGCTCTGTACTAGACCAGATATTTGTTTTACTGTTGGCATAGTTAGCAGGTTCCAATCGAAACCTGGTCCTGATCATTGGACGGCAGTCAAGCATATTTTCAAGTATCTTAAAAGAACTAGAGATTATATGCTTGTATACTCTGGAGGGGATTTAATTCCCGTTGGGTATACAGATTCTGATTTCCAGTCGAATTCTGACTCTAGAAAATCCACATCAGGATCTGTGTTTACCATTGGAGGAGGAGCAGTCATATGGAGGAGTATCAAGTAATCTAGTATTGCTGATTCCACCATGGAAGCTGAGTATGTTACTGCATGCGAAGCTGCAAAAGAGGCTGTTTGGCTCCGCCAATTCTTGATTGACTTGGAAGTGGTTCCTAATGTGAATAAGCAGATCACTATACACTGTGACAACAGTGGAGCAGTGGCTAATTCAAGAGAACCAAGAAGTCATAAGAGAGGTAAACACATAGAAAGGAAATATCACCTTTTAAGGGAAATTGTTCATAGGGGAGACGTGACGATGACCAAAATCGCGTCAGCAGAAAATCTAGCGGATCCTTTCACAAAGGCTCTACCTCAGAAGTGTTTTGATGGGCACCTAGAGAATATGGGAATGAGAGATATGACACACTTGCTATAGCGCAAGTGGGAGATTGTTAGGATTATGCTCAATAGCAAGAGTGTAATATTGTCATTGACAATCTTTTCATATTAATAAAGTGTTTTCTGATTCTTACAAATACTTATAGCATTTATTATTATAATTGTCAAGGTAAATAATCATAAGGTCAAAAGACTATGAGATATAAAGAATTGTTCATACATCCGGATATGTGTGAGGTAGACACAATACTTTAGTTAGTCTTGAATAACGTTCACAACTTAAGTTAAAGGTTGGGCACCTCTATCTTGATAAAGTTGTAGAATTCTTTTACTAGAATTTGAGTGGGATCAAATGAGTTATGATGAGTCTAAAATCATCGAAAGGTTTTCGAGTAAAAGAATCTAGTGCACTGGGTGCATTGAACAGGATCACAATGAAATACTTTATCTAGAACCGTCACTAGATTTAAGTCTTTTCATTATTAGGACAATCGGAGAGTCAATCTTAATCCTGAGATAAATGATGGACTTATGGTTGCAAGTGTTATCATTTGAGCTATCAATGAGTACGATTATATAGAATAGTCTATCCTCGATAGTTTGGTGGTATTCATTTGTTAATCGATAGAGGACTTCATTTATAAATATGGACATCGTGGCTCCATTTATTAAATGAGAGTATAATATCATTATATAGATGTTTTGAGGTATTGGATATTAAATCTCAACGTTGAGTTTTCAATAATGATTATTGAAGACATGGCTTTTGGACAAGTCAAAATATCCAAGTTCAAAATGTGGTCAGATGAGGAAATATGGTAACTTGGAGAGCTATAGGCAGTCTATGAGCTCTTGGCGATTACTGATATTATTCACGAGGATACACCATCTCCTATAAGATTGTCTAGGGTATGAATGAGAAACATCTCCTTATTCTATCTTTATTTAATAGTTCCATTTTAGCTCTTTAGTGGAATGAGTTAAAATTAATAGATCGGACCTAAGTGAATCATTTGTTGATTGTGATTAGGTTATGTCTATTGAAGCTTAAATTTAGATAGCCCGCCAAGATCCACAATCCACACATACTTGCATGGATCACTTGATATATTCTACCGGACCAATTTATGGGTCCATCTAGAATTGCATTTAATATATTAAGAATATAATATGTCTATTATTTATTTAATGGGCTGCTCTATTATATTAATATATTAAAAGGATACATGTGGGCTTGTTTCTTTTAGTAAGATTAAGTCTGGTTCACATGTGGGCTTTTATTTAAAGTCTAATGGATTAAATAAAATAAGAAAAATAATATTAGGCCCATATATATATGGTGTGGGCGGCAAGGCTAATAAAATAGCCCAAGATATTATTTTATTTTATTGTTTTGATTGAATGGAAATTAATTAATTATTTAATTAATTAATAGTTTAAATCAAAATCTTTTCCTGATCAGTAAATAAAATACTATGTGTTGGATTAGGGTTAGAATTCTTTTAAGTGATAGGAGTCCTAATGTGGTAAGGATTAAGTCCACATACACTCCATACCACACAAAGAATTCGGCCACCCTAGTCCTATAAGGGTTAGGATTCTTAAATTGATAGGAATTAGGGAAAAGCACAATTCCTTTTCAAGTAAGGAAATTGGCCAACCCTAGATTTCCTACACAAAGAATTCGGCCAACCCTATTTTGAGAAGGAGAAATTTCTGTCACCTTATAAATATAAGGTGATAAATTTCAGCCACAAAGAAGCTTGAGTGAGAGAAATTTTTGTTTGCTTTGAAAAATAAAAATCTTACTCAATACACATAGAATTTCGGCCAAGAGAGAAAAAGAAAAATAAGTTATCATTCGATAGTGCACTTGCAAGCCTTTAACATCAAAAGGTTTTGTGCACACTTTCGATTTAGGGTTACGCGAGTTCCAATCATATCGATTGTGAATTCAAAAGTAACCGGAACTATTTTTCTAGGCTCTTGGTGTTTTGGGATTGAAGATCAAGATCAGAAGTTCCATACATCCATTCTCAGGTAAGCAATTCAAAGAAAAAAGGGAGACCACGCTCCTAGGTGGTTCACGTAAGTGCTAGGATTGAAGATCTTGCGGATTACCATCGACGTAAGTCATGATCACTTGACAAGAGGTATTTAACTCTAACCGTATATTTGTGTTTAATTAATTAAAGGGTTAAGGTTCAAATCTTTAGAAAAATTTAAACTTTACGAAAATCTACTTTTCGCCTTTCGCTGCGGTTTTAGTTAATTTTTCCCTACACCCAATGCTTTTGATTCAAAAATAAATGCTATTGACACACCAGAACTGGTTAGGTACAGTGAGAGATTCGATCTTCCTCGAACTGGTTATGGGGCAATGCTCACATCAGGGGTCACACTTCTCCTCCAGCCTTTTTTTGCACCATTTTTAGCCGATGCTGGAATTGCTCTTGCTCAGCTTTCACTTGTTAGGATTATGCTCAATGGCAAGAGTGTAATATTGTAATTGACAATCTTCTCATATTAATAAAGTGAATTCTGATTCTTACAATTACTTATAGCATTTATTATTATAATTGTCAAGGTAAATAATCATAAGGTCAAAAGACTATGAGACATGAAGAATTGTTCATATATCCGGATATGTATGAGGTAGACACAATTCTTTAGTTAGTCTTGAATAACGTTCACAACTTAAGTTAAAGGTTGGGCACCTCTATCTTGTTAAAGTTGTAGAATTCTTTTACTAGCATTTGAGTGGGATCAAATGAATGTGATGAGTCTAAAATCATCGAAAGATTTTCGAGTAAAAGAATCTAGTGCACTAGGTGCATTGAACTGGATCACAGTGAAATACTTTATCTAGAACCGTCACTAGATATAAGTCTTTTCATTAAAGATGACAATCGGAGAGTCTATCTTAATCCTGAGATAAATGATGGACTTATGGTTGCAAGTGTTATCATTAGAGCTATCAATGAGTACGATTATATAGCATAGTCTATCCTCGATAGTTTGGTGGTATACATTTGTTAATCGATAGAGGACTTCATTTATAGATATGGACATCGTGGCTCCATTTATTAAATGAGAGTATAATATCATCATATGGATGTTTTGAGGTATTGGATATTAAATCTCAACGTTGAGTTTTCAATAATGATTATTGAAAACATGGCTTCTGGACAAGTCAAAGTATCCAAGTTCAAAATGTGGTCATATGAGGAAATATGGTAACTTGTAGAGCTATAGGCGGTCTATGAGCTCTTGGCGATTACTGATATTATTCACGAGGATACACCATCTCCTATAAGATTGTCTAGGGTATGAATGAGAAACATCTCCTTATTATATCTTTATTTAAGAGTTCAATTTTAGCTCTTTAGTGGAATGAGTTAAAATTAATAGATTGGACCTAAGTGAATCATTTGTTGATTGTGATTAGGTTGTGTCTATTGAAGCTTAAATTTAGATAGCCCGCCAAGATCCCCAATCCACACGTATTTGCATGGATCACTTGATATATTCTACCGGGCCGATTTAAGGGTCCATCTAGAATTGTTTTTAATATATCAAGAATATAATATGTCTATTATTTAATTAATGGGCTGCACTATTATATTAATATATTAAAAAGGAGACATGTGGGCTTGTTTCTTTTAGTAAGAATGGGTCTGGTTCACATGTGGGCTTTTATTTAAAGTCAAATGGATTAAATGAAATAAGAAAATAATATATGGCCCATTTATATAAGTGGGGCGGCAAGGTGTATATATTAACCTAATATATTATTTTGTTTCATTGTTTTAATTAAATAAGAATTAGTTAATTATTAATTAATTGTTTAATTAAGAAACAAATCTTTTTCTGATCAGGAAATATATTTCCTAAAGTTATACTATTGGTAGTAGTATATCAAAAGTAAAAGACTTATTTGATAAGAAAATAAATAATTAATTTTATTTATTTAATCAAATAAGAAGTCTTTTTATTTAGTCAATAAAAGAATAAAAATATCTATGAGTTGAATTAGGTTTTGAAGTCTAAAGGTTGATAGAAATTAGGGTGCAACACAAACTTTTTTTGGTATGTGATTTGCGGCAACCCTAGTCCATTTAGAGGAAGATTTCGGCAATCCTAAATAGAAAAGGAAGCAAAATTTCGGCCACATATATAATACCACATATAGAATTCGGCCACTATAGTTGATTGAATGATTCAATTTTTCTTCTTCTTCTCAATTCATAGAAAAAGATAATTTTTATTCTACTAAACATAAAAGAGAGAAGAGATTATTCTTTGATAGTACACTGATTGCTTGTTCATCAGTAAGCTTGTGTGTACAACATCGAATTAGGTTCACGCGAGTTTCGATCATTAGATTGAGAACTCAAAAGTGATCGGAAAATTTTTTGTCTTCTTTTGATTGTTTTGTGACTAGCAAAAGAAAAAGAAAACTTTGTTCATCCATTCTCAGGTCTGCAATTCAAAGAAAAAGGGAGACCACGCTCCTAGGTGATTCACGTACGTGTTCGGATTGGAAGATCTCAAGGTACTGTTCACGGCGGGGGTACTGTTCACGATCACTGTTCACGCAGGTACTGTTCACGTGGGTACTATTCATGGGCATCGGAAAAGATTTTACGGATTACCAATCGATGTAAGTCAATCGGATCACGCGTCAAGAGGTATTTAACTCTAACCGTATATATTTGAGTTTAATTAATTAAAAGGTTAAGGTTCAACTTTGAGAAAAATTTTAAAACCATACGAAATCTATTTTTCGTTTCTTCCACTGCGTTTTATATCCATTTTTCCCTACATCACTGAACTCCTACCAAGTGCTGATGAGCCTATGGCACTTGTGGAAACAGATCGGTGCCAAGTACCCCCCGACTCCACATGAAATTCACAATTTCTACACCCTGGGACGATCAGATAACGTGGGTACATTTTACCTTCAATCTCTTTCTATAAGCCATTGGATTCCCGAGGGATATAACCAACGGCCTTCACCTCTATCTAACAAGGACCACAAAGGCTTTATCTAGGGATTTCCCACTTCCAACAAATACTAGAAGAATAGCTGGTTCTTCGTCCAAGGAGACTGGGGCAGAATAGTGGTAGCGGATGGTCGCCAAGAATTAGCTAGAAGCGCAGTTCCCCGGCATTTCTATATTCCAGAACTGTGGAATAAAACTTTTGCTATGCTGACTGAGTCCCAAGCTCAGAATGTTGTCAAGGCTGTTCAAACAACGTAGGAGGCTAGGGACCGACGCGCCTTGTTCGTCGAAAAGGCTCTTCAAGACTCAAGATTGTTCCCTCCAATTTCAAGCCGGCGAAAACGCTGTGAGTACTCCTTCTTTGAGTCTTGGTTTTATTTTAAGTTTAACTTTGTTTATTCTGATACTCTTTTGTTGGCTTCCTTATACGAGATGGACATCGTAGCTGGGAGTAGGCTGAGAAGATCAAAAATGTTGACAAAGTCAGTCCATCTGAAGCTACTTCTCAAATAGCTCAAGGGATCGCACCCTGAACAAGTTATGGTTGAACATGTTTATCAACCTGACCCCAATATACCCCCGAACACTCTTGATGAAGAAAGGGGAAAGAAGCCCTCTGACCAGGATAATGAACAGAAAATACCTCCTAGAGGTTCAAAAAGGATATATGCCAAAGAAACGGCTGGTAGTCATTTACCCAAACCTTTCGCGAGATCACCAGTCAGCAAAGTGACCAAGACTGCTGCTGGCTCTTCTGCTCCCGATACTGCTAGGGGAAAAGTGAAAGCTAAATCTACAATGAACCTAGGAGCTTATCGGACTCGAATCAAACCAGTTATTATCAAGGAAGATGAAGGGGATCAAGATACTCTGACCGATTTGGTCCGAAGGGAACATCAGTCAAAAAAAGGAAATGACCGTGCCTCTGCTCCATTAGCAGTTCCACATCCTGAGCTCTGAACTGATGATCAAGCCGTTGTTCCATCAGTAGCAATACCTCCCGATCAATAGGCTCACCCCCCAATCTTGGCTGAGTCGGTCCCTCATCAAACTACCCATTCAACTGATCGTGGAAAAGCTCCAATGCAACTCTCTGTTAAGAGTCAGATAGGCTTTTCTGACTCAGAATCTGATGATGAACAAGCCGGCCCTAACAAAGTATCAGCCTATTAGCTCGTTCCTGAAGACAATCTATCCGACCATGAGGTGGACCTTTCCCGTAAGTTTTCTATAAGACCATTGCCCGATGTAACCGGGACCTCCCTAGGAGGAAGTACTGAAGCTAGCCCATCGAGGGTTTCTGGTCAGAGACAACCTATCGCCACACCTTTGGTGGCCGCTACTGGGTCTATTCCCATCGTAAATCCAATCTCCGCCGACCAACAACCTCAATGCCCCAATGTGATGGAAGCCCACATTGCTCATGAGGATCTTGGCTCAAGCGAAACATCAGTCGACCTCCTTGATATGTTAAAGTCTATGTCTTCTGGAAGGGGCTACATTGGTGAAGGTTACTGGACTAATTTTTGGAACGCAAACGATTGGGAGCGAGTCTGTGCCATTTATAATAATGGTGTATATGTATGTGTTTTCCATTCTCTTACCAATTCTTTTCGTTTCAAGTTTTAGTATAACATATTTCTTTCCTTTTCTAAGGCTGTGGAGGAGATGGCTAGGGCTATGGCGATCCAAAGGAAGCAGGCTGCCAAAATTTCTCATCTAGAAAAGGAGCTTGAGGAGAGAAAGGAAACGATCAGTTCCGTTTCAGCCTCTAAGTCAAAATTGAAAGTATCCTTTGAAAAAAAGCTAAGGCAACGTGACCTGATCGAGGCTGCTCTTAGAGAAGCTGTATCCAAGGCTGAAACCTGAGCAGATAAAGCGTCAGCTAGCCTGAAGGAACTCTCAGTAAAGAACACCAAGCTTGAAGCAAAACTAGCAAAAGTTGAACAACCGTGTACGGATATGGAGCAGGAGATTTCCTTGGCTGAACAAGTAGCTGTTGACCAAGAGTTGGAGGCTCGAACTACAAAGCAAACCCTGACTGCCTCATAGCAATCTATGCTTTAGGCTCAGCATGCATCCGAAGAAGCCAAACTTCGTTATGAGAGATTAATCGAAGACTTAAAGCAACAGAAGGTCAGCGTGAAAGTTCTTTCTCAGAAAGCTAAGCTGGTCCTTGAAGTTCAAAGTGTTAATCATTATAAGAGATCTCCCGCTTTTGAGGCGGTCCTGCTGAGGGAGCTTGAGAGAAGGCTTGCCACTGTTCCGATGTTCTTCAGAGGTGAGGAGAGGGCCACTGATGAGGCTCGCTTGAAATGGGATTGGACGATTGAAAAGCATAAGGCTGAGTCTCTGAATGCCATAAGGAATCAGAGGATGATATTGAGGGCTTATTGAAGATCTATAGGGAAGGACCCCCATGCAATGCATCTAGAACTGCCTTCCAAATTCTCCTTAATTTCCTTTCACTCGGATGATTCAGCATCCAAAGGCGTCGACGTTGGCCCCTTGCCTGAAATAGATTATTCTCCTTTAATGGTTGAGAGCCCTGATGATGACATTTATTCACCTAATTTTAGTGATTTGACCAAGGGCTATGGAGAAGAAGACCAACCCCTGAGTAGTTCCGGTCGTGGGGTCCCTCGAACATCTCTAGAGCTTACCTTTCATCCTGTCACTTAATGTATCACATATTTTTGTAAAGTTTTGTCATACAAGGGTTTAAATCATTCTCAATGATATAAATTTTAGTTTACTTGTGTGATAACTATTGATATTTGTTATTCAATCAATTATTTCATTAACTGATCACGACCGATCAATTTTATATGATACATATTAACCCGTTCAGCTATTTCATTAACTGATCGAACTTAGTTAATTTAATTATCATCCTCCACTGGTTTGACTGCTATCTAGCTTCTTGCAATCCTGATAAGTTATCTATAAACCGACCAGCTTTATTTTAGCTTCTGGTTATGTTCGGATAGTGTTCTTTCGCTGGACCATATACATGGTATCCTTTTTTATAGACTCTTGTCTTTTATCTGGTAACTAAGTCACCGGGACGTCTCCTAGTAGTTTGTTACTCAAGATTCATTGCGATGAGGGTTTCGTTTATCCCATTAACTTATCTTAACCGAGCATCTAATTAGCAGGTGTTAAGGTAAAAGAGTTTATAGATTGCCTCATCCAACTTTCTGTGCATCCCATTAGGTATATCACCCGATGGCGCTCTAACAGTGCTTTTATCGCACCCGGTTAGTTTCAGTGAAGGTGCACTATCTTTGCGACATGTGCTTTCGGTCCCATCACTAGGCCCCTCGATAACCCGTTAATGGTTTAACGAGATTTGCTTTTATAATCGAAAGCAGAATCAAAACACTATTATTTGAACAATGCTTTCCCTCGAAGGGCTTTTATTAATATCTCCGACATACTATATGAAGAGACAAACAGTTAGTTATAACTAAAATTTGTAATTATTTTAAACTGTAATAAAATATCTAAGAATCCTAAAAGAAATCAAAACATGAGAAACCCCTCAAGGGTAAAATATCTTCAAATATTGAGCGTTGCATGGTCTGGGTAACTCTCCTCCTTTTGGTCGGACAAGGCGATATGCTCCATGCCCAGCTAGCCCGACCACCTGATAAGGCACTTCCCATTTTTCTACTAAAGATCCAGCTACCTTATCCTTTGTATTTGGTAATACTCTTCTGAGAACCAGATCCTCGAGTTGGAACTTTCTCTCCCGAACATGAGAATTGTAATATCTAGCAACTCTTTGCTGGTAGGCTGCGTTTCTTTCCACCTCTATATCCCTTTTTTCTTCCAACTCATCGAAGTTCTGTTCTAGCATTCCCACATTTGAGTCTTGTTGGTAAAACTGGACTCTGGGAGAGGTATAGGTTACTTCGATCGGGATAACAGCATCAGACCCGAAGGCTAAGGAATAGGGAGTTTCTCCTGTTGATGTTCTTTGTGTTGTGCGATATGCCTAGAGCACCTCATGCAACTTGTCTGCCCAATTCCCTTTCTTTCCATCGAGCTTTGCCTTCAAGGTGTGCTAGATGATCTTGTTGACTGCTTCAGTCTGACCATTGGTCTGAGGGTGAGCTAGTGTAGCATAATAGTTCTTGTTGTGGAATTTTTGACACATCTCCCTGAAATTGTCACTATCGAATTGGGTTCCACTGTCTGTGACGATTGTATCTAGGATCCCAAATCGATAAATGATGTTCTTTTTCACAAAGCTAGTGGTATTGGCTTCGGTTATGTGTACTAATGCTTCCACTTCATCCCACTTTGTGAAATAATCTACTGCCACAATGGCATGCTTCGCACAGCCCTTAGTTGCCGTTAGCATAGGACCGATCAGGTCCAACCCCCACATCGCAAATGGCCACGGGGAGGTTAGATTCTTTAAATGTTCGGGGGGTTGTTTGATGTCGTTTCCAATTCATTGATTGGTACTACACTTCTCTGCCATTAATTTGGCATCCTGAAATAGAGTTGGCCAGTAAAAACCTTGCCTAAGGGTTTTATGAGCTAAACTTTTTCCCCCAGTGTGGTTTCCATATATACCCCAATGCACGCTAGCAATAAAATTCCCTTTTTCCCGACTAACACATCTCTGCAGGACTTTAGAAAACCCCCTTCTGTAAAGTTCTCCCCCTATTATTGAGTATCAGGCTGCCCTGTATCTGACACGTTTTGCCTCAGCTGTGTCCTTGGGGAGTATACCATTTTCTAGGTATTGCTTGATCGGGGTCGCCCATGTGGTCGGCCCTTCTTCCACTGTTTCCACCCTCAGCTTTCTTTCTTCTTTAATGCTGGGTTCCTTGAGGTGAGCTACTGGAATCATTCTTGACCAGATACCAGTGGTCGCCGATGCTAATCTTGATAGTGTGTCGGCCTTCTCATTCTTTTCCCTCGGGATCTGAGTGATTCTGTAGTTTTTGAATCTTCTGAGGAGCATCTTGGCTATCTCCAGGTAAGCTATCATGTTGGAATCTTTTGCCTGATACTCGTCAAGGACCTGGTTAACCACAATCTTGGAATCAATGAATATCTCCACTTCGTCTGCTCCCAATGATGTGCATACCCTAAGTCCAGCCAACAATGCCTCATACTCGGCCATATTGTTGGTAGCTTTGAAATCAAAATGCAGGGCATATTCCACATGATCCCCTTCCGGGGTCGGTATTACTATGCCTGCCCCGCTGCCATGCATGTTTGATGACCCGTCGTCATGCATCGTTCAGCTAAATGCCCTTCTTTCCTTTTCCTCTAGTACTCTGATTACCTCATGGTTTGGCTCAGTGAACTCGGCAATCATATCTGCTATTGCTTGACCTTTTATTGCTGCTCTTGGCAGATAAATGATATTGAACTCACTCAGTTTGACTGCCCACTTTGTTAATCTTTTAGATACTTTCGGTTTAGATAAAATCTGCTTCAAGGGGCAATCCGTATATACTTCAATTGTGTGAGCCTAGAAGTAGAGTCTTAGCTTTCTTGCAGCTGTTACCAATGCTAGTGCCATCTGTTTGGCTTCCGAGTATCTCATTTATGCTGGATCAGAACCGTTGATATCGCGCGGGGTGCCAGTGTCAGGTAGGAATCGACTTCCATCCCTGTTGTCTTTTATATTGTTGCTTCACAAGTTCTTCGATGTTAGTTTCTTCAACACAAAACGTAACACACACACCCTCATTCTAGCTCCATTTGTTGACGATGACTTCAAGACTACGTGAAATCGATCACTCGTCACACAAAATATGCAAAGTTGATGATTATGTAATAAATTGAAAAGAGTGAAAGAGATTGAGAAAGCAAGATTTTACGTGGTAAAACCTCAAGGTGAGGAAACATCCACGGTTTCTAGTGACGGTGAGAGAAAATTCACTATGTATAATACGATTACACACTCGGCCTTACTTGCTCTCTTCAATATCTAAATGATTTATTAACCCTTGTTGGTTATTTTTAAGGTCTATTTATACTTGTATAGAACCCTAGTTCTTGGAATACAAGTAAGAGAAAGGTAGTAGTGATTTAATTGAATTCTGACTTGTTGGAGTCGTTGTAATCATATCAGGACTTTTGCTTATTTTGGGTTCTGATAACTATAAGGAAATTTATTTCCTTATCAGAGTATGCTTCTTGAGACCTTATTTGAGGAGGATTCTTCTTTACGTGTTTGAGTCGTTATAACGTTATCAATATGTCAATCGTCCAATCGTATCTAAACTTTATCCACGTGTCGCTTAACCGATCGTCTTTCAAACCCGATTAGATCTATTTTACCCCCGACCAGAGATCTTTACCTGATCAAGTAGCTATACCGATCAATCGGTTTTCCCCCGATCGTTGTCTGTATAAATCGATCAACCTAATTACCTTGATCGGATTTTCCTAACCCGACCATCTATGTAACTCTAATCCGTACTGTAGGGATATTTTCTGATTATTTTAGGTTGGTTCGATTTAGCTAACATTTGCTGATACGTCCCTTGTTGTTTCCATGTTATACGGTGTTTATGCTGACATGCCACCTTTCCAAATTGTACCAATAACAAATATTTTGACTTGTCCAGAAGCCATGTTTCAATAGACACTATTGAAAACTTAACGTTAAGATTTAATATTCAATACCTCAAAATATCCATATGATGATATTCTATTCACATTTAATAAATAAAGCCACGATGTCCATATCTATAAATGAAGTCCTATATCGATTAATAAATGAATACCACCAAACTATCGAGGATAGACTATGCTATAAAATCGTACTCATTGATAGTTCAAATGATAACTCTTGTAACCATAAGTCTATCATGTATCTCAGGATTGAGATAGACTCTCCGATTGTCCTCAAGTGAAAACTTTTATCCATTGACGGTTCTGGATAAAGTATTTCACTATGATCATATTCAATGCACCTAGTGCACTAGATTCTTTTGCCCAAAGACGCTACACTTTGATGATTTTAGACTCATCATAACACATTTGATCCCACTCAAATGCTAGCAAAAGAATCTACAACTTTAAGAAGGTAAAGGCGCCCAACCTTTATCTTAAGTTATGAACATTGTTCAAGACTAACTAAAGAATTGTGTCTACCTCATACATATCCAGATGTTAATGGAAAATTCAATCGGGGTGAGAAATTTCAGTTAACACCCTCAAGACCACTACCACGTAGGTGGTGGCCGGGGGTAGGTACCTTTGGTACCTAGTTTATTCGAATGGTGATGGATGTTGAAAACTAATGCTAACATGAGGTGAAAGAGAATATAACAGCTTTTATTATCAATCGCGCATAATGTACAAACATCTCTCAAATACTCTCAATCTCTCTGGGGTACAGTAGGGTGGCAATCTTATGCCTGTCGAAAAGTAGATAATGACGAGGGCCGTGTTCTGAAGACAGAATTTAGGCCGAATTCCCTAAAAGAAAAAAAACAACCCTATTTTCCTTCTCATGCTTGGTCCCTTTATACACTGTCTAGATAGGTTAAACTTGTGATTCCCCATCGTGATTCTCTGAATCCCCTCCCTCTTTATCGGGCAGGATCTTTTATTTAAGAGTCATTGACTTTGGATTAATAAAGGATTCGATAATATTTTAGGTAGAGATAAGTTTGTTTCCTTTTTGGCTTCAATCATTTGCTCTACACGTATGCAGCCCTTCAGTGTTCGTTGGAGTGTAGATATGATCCCGTGTCCCTTCACGGTGTGATTCCTCATAGAGGTCGTCAAGTATGGCTTTTACTGTTTCGCAGAGCGAGGTAGATCCATGCCCTGGTCTTGGTACTAGGAGCCTGGTTTGACCTTTCCAGGTCCCTTGGAGCTTAAATGTGGTCCATGTGGGCGGTTTTCGGTGGTAGCGGGGTTTCAACGAGCTTCCTCTTATTTGTCCAGATAAGTCTGAATCTTCCCTCGGTGATGTGGAGAAATATTGTACTGCGAGCTAGGAGCCTAATAGGCTTCTCTCTGTGCTTGGAGAGAATGGCGGGCTTCTGGGGAAGTTGCGAGGTAATCTTGACCTTGGGAGGGCCTAGATATTCATGCGTCTTGCTGTCCCTGAATTCTTGCCTCGGTGTTAGGAGCTTGATCTGATCGTGTCGGGCTCCATCTCGGGTGTTTCCAGAGCTCGACGACCTTTCCTCGCTTCTGTCGGGTGGTTCCGTAGCTTGACCCCGGTTCCATGATGGGTAGCTTGACCCCGGTCCCTAGCCAAATTTGGCTATTAACACTAGATGTACGAACAATTCTTCATATCTTATAGTCTTTTGACCTTATGATTATTTACTTTTGACAATTATAATAATTAAACTATTAATGCTATAAGATTTGTTAAAGTAGAAATCACTTTATTAATACGAAAAGATTGTCAAATACATCTTTACACTCTTGCTATTGAGCATATTCCTAACATGAGGTACCTACCCTGCTACCACTTACCGGTAGTGGACGAGGGTGCTAACTGGAATTTCGCTCCCCGGTTGGATTTTCCCGTTAACATCAATCAAACAAGTCTAAAAATTGAATCAAAATCATTCTAAACATTTTTCTTTAATAAATTAAAAAGATTAATCAAGTTGATCATAAAAGAAAAATGGAAAGAAGATGATTCACTCACAAATGATGAACACAGGAATGAAGATTAGATCAGTACGAAATATCTAGACATCATTTGACTCTAAGAATGCTTGGGTTTGTTCCTCTCATCAAGACCAACACTTTATGCTTTTGAAAATCCAAAATCGAAGTTGATTTGAAAGAGTTATAGTGTTTGGAAGTTGAGAAAATTTTGAGAGGAAATTTCTGCACACACTTTTCTTCAATTCAACTTCTTTAAATGAAAAGAGAGGGGAAACAAGGTATTTAAAGGAAAAGGAAGAGAGGAAAACAACCAACAAATGGAAGGGTGCCACCTTTGCATCCCGTGGAGGTGCGTGGCCTCCACGGGGGCAGAAGGTAACCTTTCCCGTGAGGTCCACGCGCCTCCACGGGAAAGGGTGCATGGCCTCTTTTCCTTAATTTGAGTGCCCCGTGCATTCTTCGACCTTTCTTAGGCCTTCGAACTCTGATTTTGAATCCATTTTTTTATTACGACCGGGTTTCTCTCACACACAAGGATGTTAAAAAAACTTTCAGAAAAAAAAATATGGAATTCAACTTGAAAAACCACGATGAAAACCAAGTATGATTAACACACATAAAGTTTTGTAACTTCCTATTTTGAACTTGAAACTTATTGAATGAGTAACCAAAACGACCCGAACTCAATGAAGCATAATATAAGCTCAAATTCAAGTTCAATAACATAGAAATATAAACAAATAAATGCAAGACCACACACGTATTCAAGTTGCCAAATTAGGTCTATTGCATGTGTATACTTGAATAAGTGTGTGAATGTGTTATACAAATTGTTAACAGAAATCTTACTCGGGGCAATAAATCTCAGTTAGTACCCTCAAGATCAATACCATGTAGGTGATGACCAAAGTATAATATATATGTGTATAAAACAATGCCTAATGACACGGAGACAACGATTTTGTTAGCTACTCAAAAGAAATAAAAATCTTTGTTTATTGATAACATATGATATACATCTCTCTATCTCTCTTTCGAATTGCTCTCATTTTTTTCTGGGAGATAGTTGGGTGTTTGTTGTATGCCTGTCGAATAGTAGTCTCCTCTTCTGAAGGAGGAAGTCCCTCCTTTATACAATGTCTTCATAGGTTTAAACTCATTGATTTCCCCTTGATTTTCTCATCCCCCTCTTACCGGACGGGATTTTTACCTTTAAATGTCGTTGACTTTGAGTTAATTACTCAGTTGAGGATATCTTGGTGGAAATCAATTTGTTTCCCATTTAGACTCTATTACTTGTTCTGCACGTGTATAATGTATGTAGATGTCATACTGTGTATCTTCGGGTCTGGCAGGATTCCCATAGGGGTCGTTGAATGTATCATGGTGTGGTGCATCAATTAGTGAGGTCGATCAGTGTTCCAGCCTCGATATTTGAGAAGTTTCGTCCAGCTAGGAGCTAGGTCTGGCTTCCCTTGACCTTTTGAAGCTAGGCACGGCCTCCTATGGACACCCTCCTGTATTAGCGAGGTATAAGTGGGCTTCGGGAGAAATTATAGGTGACCTCGACTTCGGGGAATTTTCTGTTTTCAGGTTTGGTGATACGGGCTTGGATCTGATCATTCCGGGCTCTGTTCTGGATGTTTTTGGAGCCAGTCCTTGTTCCTGCGGGGCGGTATCGTGGATTGGCTTTGGGTAGAATGGTCTCCTGGTGGAAACTCTCGGGCATGGAGCCAGGTCTGGAAGGTGGAAAATTTCCCTTTGGTCCTTAGCCAATTTTGGCTATTAACAGAAGTCCCCTCTGACTTGAACACCAGACGTCGAGCTTGGGGTTGGGGTCAGATTTTCCTTTATTTGGGAAATCTTCCCTTTTTTATCGTTACTGGAATATTGGGGAAATCTTCTCATTAACTGCGTAAGTGACGTGGCGTGAGCTGACTAGCTTGTTTCCGAGTTAATCTGGTTACGTTACGGCAATCCCTGAGATTCTTTACGATCTCAAACTAAGATCTCATCAGCTCGTACTGGTGCCCTCTTGCCTATATATATATATATATATATCTATTTATCTCAACGACTTCCTCACATCTTTCAAACTCAAATTTTTCCCAAGATATACTTTCTCTCATAACCTTTCTCTCAAGCTTGTCTTTTTCTTCATTCTTATCTTTCTCTTCATTCTTCATCCTTACTGACTTCACCATGTTGAAAACCAGTCATGATTCAGTTGACTCCATAGTTGACGGTGAGGAGGCTGTTAGTCCTACCCTAGGGAAACGGGCTAGGAGGAATTTAGACAGTGACGATTCCCCGCCCAACCCGCAAAGTCGGCGGTCAAATAAGAATGTGTCCATTGGGACTGGGTTTTCCAACCATCCTGACCATCATTTGGATATCATCGATGAAGATTCTGACAAATAAGTGGGCGGTGACGCCGCGCTAGAACATCGGGTCCCGGCTTCTGGCCCCCTTTTGGAAAGGCTCCTTTCTTATGACTTCAGGGTTGTCCCTGACTCCATCGTCGATCCAGTCGGGATTGACCGTTTGAGGTCCAAATTTGACATTCCCGAAAGCGTTTCCATCTTAGTGCCTCTTAAGGGTAACGAGTTCTTTAACCCCCCTACAGGTGTGCTTCCAATTCATGTGGCGGCTCTCGAAAATGGGGTTAGGCTTCCCCTTCATCCGACTCTTCGGCGGGCTCTTAACGCCATCCAGCTCGCTCCCCTCCAGTTGACACCTGGCTTCTAGAGGCATCTGATTGGTTTCCTCGTACTATGGAGGGAACAATTTCATTTAAGTAAGGTTACGAGAGAGCCGGGAGCAGAGGAGCTGGCCTATCTTTTCCAGATTGGGAGCCTGTCTGGCGCTCCTCGAGGCCAGTTTTATGCTAAGCCCAAGAACAAGCTCAACTTTGTTATTCCTGGTGTTTTGAAGAAGGACCCCGCCTGGAAGGAAGAATGGATTCTTGTGGGGAATGACTGGGAAAGCACGATTTTCATTGGAGGGCAGGTGTTCGAGGTTCCCACAGCCTTCAGTGATAAACCTCGTGGGACCGGGATTCCCTGCCCTCTAAATCTGAAGCTATTTTGAAGGCTATTTTAGCCAGGAATTACTTGAACCTGAAGTTCCCAACTGTTGAAGCCTTTGATCCTTGTAGGGTAAACCAATACCTGCGGATCTCAGACGCTACTCCTCATAAGTGTCACTGGATTGCCTTGCCTTCCCTTGTTGATCAGCTTGGTTCTAACATTTTCCTTTTTAATTTGCTTATTCATAGTTTTTGTCATTGAACCAGCTACCCGCCATGTCTCACGCTCTCCTCAAGCTAAAATTTCTCTTCCCTTCGCTTGGGCTGAACCTGCTCTTGCTCCATCTACCTCCCCAGCTGGGTCACAGATGGCCAATCTTGCTTCAAGGGCTTTCCTGGCTGCTTGTGTCCCTTCTGCTGTGGTCGCTAAAGTTGCTACCCCCTCGATTCGACCTCCTGATTCCGCTGCGCTTCCAACCCCCCAAGCTTCGAAGGATTCTGGGAAGGGTGTCGCAAGGGTTCCTTCCAGCCGTTCCCGGCCTCAGTCGAGCTCGATAGGGTAGGACGAAGTCCTGGAACAATTCATCGCGTCTTGTCCGGGCGGTGGGATCTCTATGCTGGCTTCCATGCATATGGATGTCCTAATTACTAAGGGGTCTGCTATTTTAGCTGAGGTAATTGCATTTCCTTCGTACTACTCTTGCTAATTTGTTCAGTTTCTAACTCTGGTTCTGTATTTTATAGGACTTCAAATTTAATGTAGCGATGGGCCAGCAAGTAGCCCTTATTCACGACCGAGCTGCAAAAGCCGAAGCCAAAGCTGAGAAAGCTAGGGAATTGCTCAAGCAGGCTCAGTCTTTAGTGGAAGAGATGACCTTCAACCAGGGAAAGGTTGAGATCGAGATGACTGAGCTTCGCTGTGACCATGAGAGGACGAAGCAATCTTATGATCAGGAGCGTCTTCAATCTACCCGGCAGGCCAAGCAGAGGGTTTCCTGGAAAGCTAAGGCCAAGAAGTTGGACCTCGAGAATCAGGCTTTGATTGCTCAGGTGACCAAGCTGCAAACTGAAGCGGAGACCTCCTTCAGCGATGGATATTATTACGCTTCCTTTCAGGCCGCAGAAGCTCTCCGTCTTCCCTTTTGACTTGTTATCTATTACCGGCAGGGATAGATAGGAAATAATGATTAAGGCTGCTGAGCTATCTCACCCTGATGGCGATGAGGTGGTTCCTTCGAGCCAAGCAGGAGCTGGAAAATAGCCCGTCCAGACAGATCCTCCATTTCCCCCTCCTACCTTTACTACCTCAGGTCCCGGGGAGTCTTCCAGTAAAGTTTTGTCTTCTCGATCCGAGGAGGTCCAGTTAGGAGCTGGGGAAGAGGTAAGGAGCCCGTCTGAGGAACCCCCCATAATGGAGATGGAGGTCGACAGGAGCAAAACGGGGTCCATGGCTGCCCTTCTTGATGCGACTATCCCGCCTAAGGTTGTAGTAGTGATTAATGAGGTCTTGGAGGAAGATCCTGCTGACCAACAGGTGGAGCCTCTAAATGGAGGGGTGATTGGTGAGGATAACCGAGGTGGAAAACTACCTGAAGGGCGGGTCGATGGCGAAGATCAGCACGAAGGAGGAGGACCGGCGGAGGAAAATCAAAAGAGTCCCAAAGCTTGAAGCAGTTCGTTCATGGCTTGTTTTGATTGCCCGGAAAGGGGGTGGGCACCTCGTTTTACTCTTATTTAGCTTAGCTTTCCTTTTGTTTTTTATAGCCCGACCTCGGGGGTTGGGATCCCCGTTGGATGGATGTAGCCTTACCGGGGATAGGCTCCTCTTATCTTTAATGAGAAATCGAATCGCTTTTGAGAAATCTTGTTTCATTTCTGGTCTTGAGTAGGAACCAGAGTTGCATCCGCAACAACAATTTGTTCATACTTCGTTAAAACTTTGGTAGGGAATTATGATGATCTTGATCCTGCACACGAAAACAAACATTTTTTTTTTTAATTTTTATTTTTTGTCTTAAGGGTGGTAGCCCCGACCAAGGCATCAGGAGGGTTGTTTAGCTATTTCCTGATCTCAAGATCTGGATGGCAATTATGCTCTCACACTCAAATCCTTCTTGGGGGTGGAAACCCGACCAAGGCATCAGGAAGGCTATTTAGCTATTTCCTGGTTTCGAGATTTGGATGGCAACTATGCTCTTACACTCAAACCCTTCTCGGGGGTGGTAGCCCGACCAAGGCATCCGGAGGGCTATTTAGCTATTTCCTGGTCTCGTGATCTGGATGGCAACTATGCTCTTACACTCAGACCCTTCTTGGGGGTGGTAGCCCGACCAAGGCATCAGGAGGGCTATTTAGCTATTTCCTGGTCTCGTGATCTGGATGGCAACTATGCTCATACACTCAGACCCTTATTGGGGGTGGTAGCCCGACCAAGGCATCAGGAGGGCTGTTTAGCTATTTCCTGGTCTGGTGATCTGGATGGCAACTATGCTCATACACTCAGACCCTTATTGGGGGTGATAGCCCGACCAAGGCATCAAGAGGGCTGTTTAGCTATTTACTGGTCTCGTGATCTGGATGGCAACTATGCTCTTACACTCAGACCCTTCTTGGGGGTGGTAGCCCGACCAAGGCATCAAGAGGGCTGTTTAGCTATTTCCTGGTCTCGTGATCTGGATGGCAACTATGCACTTACACTTAGACCCTTCTTGGGGGTGGTAGCCTGACCAAGGTATTAGGAGGGCTGTTTAGCTATTTCCTGGTCTCGTGATCTGGATGGCAACTATGCACTTACACTCAGACCCTTCTTGGGGGTGGTAGCCTGACCAAGGTATCAGGAGGGCTATTTAGCTATTTCCTGGTCTCGTGAGCTGGATGGCAACTATGCTCTTACACTCAGACCCTTCTTGGGAGTGGTAGCCAGACCAACGCATCAAAAGGGCTATTTAGCTATTTCCTGGTCTCGAAATGTTCATGTTGAGTTTCCCACTCAAGGGTGTAGTCACTAATGTTGAACATAGCTGGAGATAAAGATGGAAGAGAAAAATGACTTTCTTGATGATTGAGATGTAATACATCTTTATTAGGGACTTTAATGAAAACTAAATGGGGGTATTCTGCTTGAGAACTCCCTACTCAAGGGTAGAATTTCCTCAAATGATCTGCATTCCAAGTGTGGTCGATGGATCATCTGTCCATGTCTTCGAGTTTGTAAGCTCCATTGCGAACAACTAGCTTTATCAAATATGGCCCCTCCTAATTGGGACTTAAGACTCCATCTGACCTTTTCCGAGTATTTAGGGTCACTTTCCTAAGTACCAGATCCCCTTCTTTGAAATTCCAGTCTCTGACCTTTAGGTTGATGTTTCTAGCGATCTTGCTCTGGTAGATCACTACTTTCTCCGCTACCCGGTCTTGTTTTTCTTCTAAGAGGTCTAGATTAGCCCAGAGCTTGACTTCGTTACTTTCGGGCTCAAAGTGCTGTACCCTGAATGAGGTCAATTTATGCTCGATGGGGAGGACCGCTTCAACCCCGAAAGCCAGATAGTAAGGTGTCTCCCCGGTAGCTGGTCTCTTTGTAGTCCGGTATGCCCAAAGGACTTTTGGTAGCTCTTCGGCCCATTTTCCTTTTTTCTGCTGTAGCTTCTTCTTTAGAAGTTTTTTGATAGTCTTGTTGGTGGATCCCACCAGCCCGTTAGTCTGGGGATAAGTGAGCCTGAGGTCGATCCCTAATCCCTTGTAGAAGTCTTTGAATCGGGCGTTGTCGAAGTGCTTCCCTAGGTCAGCTGTAATGATGAGAGGGGTCCCAAATCTGCATACCACGTTGGTTTTGATGAACTTGGTCGTATTCTTTTCTGATATCCAAGAAAGAGGCCCTGCCTCGACCCATCTTGTGAAGTAGTTGATAGCTACGATAGCATGTTTCATCTGTCCGGGAGCGGTAGGAAATGGTCCAATTAGGTCGATTCCCCACATGGCAAAGGGGTAAGGCAAACTAAGAGAAGACAGTCGCTCGGGTGGCTGGTGGGTCAAGTTTGAAGTTCTTTGACATGGCTCGCAAGATTGGACAAAACTCCTTGCGTCTTGGTGGATGGTCGGCCAATAGTACCCCATACGAAGCACCTGATATGCTAGAGCTTCCCCACCTATGTGGTTCCCACAGTCCTCAGAGTGGACCTCTCTCAATGCCCATTTAGCATCATCAGGATGCAAGCACCTAAGTAAGGGGAGGGATCTGCCCCTTCTGTAGAGGTACCCGTCTACCATACAGTATCAGACTGAGAGTCTTTTAATTCTTCAGGCTTGGTCGGGCTCTTTAAAAAGCTCTCCCTCAAAGAGGTAGGCAACATTTGGGTCCATCCAGCAAGGCAGGCGATCTAGGGAGCAGATTTCTCTATTTGTGGTTATGCCTGATTGGGAGATCACTTAGAGGGGAATTCCCCATGGTAGGGATTGGCCTCCGTTCGCCGCTATTTTAGCTAGAACATTTGCGCGATGGTTTTGGTGTCGAGGTACCTGATCGATCTTGAACCCCTTAAACTTATTTTTTAGCAACTGGGCTAGCTTTAGATAAGCAACCATATTATCTCCATTTGCCTGGTACATCCCAGTCACCTGATTGATAACAAGCAATGAGTCGCTCTTGATTTTTAGGTAATCGGCCTTTAGTTCGATGGCTACCTTCATCCCGGCTTGGAGGGCTTCATACTCTGCTTCATTATTGGTGGCTTCATACTCTGCCTCATTATTGGTGGCTTTAAACTCGAATATGAAACAGTGACAGAATTCAGTCCCCTCCAGATCTATTAAAACTATGCCAGCTCCTCCCCCAGCTTGCCCAGATGCTCTATCTGTAAAGAGGGTCCATGGCTTACAGCCTTCCGACCAATTGTCGACCTCAGATGTCTTTTCAGGGATCTCATTTGGTACTGAGGGATCCTCTTGATCTGGGATCGCTGAAAATTCTGCCACAAAGTCGGCCAAAGCATGTGCCTTAATCGTGGTCCGGGGCTTATACTTTGAATCGAACTGAGTGAGCTCTAGGGCCCATAAGACTAGCCTTCCAGACACGTCTGGTCTTTGCAAGAATTGGCGGAGAGGTTGGTCCGTCACCACTGCTATTGTGTGAGCTTGAAAATAGGGACTGAGCTTCCTCGCTGAGATCACCAGAGCATAAGCGAGCTTTTCCAGGAGAATGTAATTCCTTTCTGATTTGGTCAAAGCATGACTCACATTGTATATGGGTCTTTCAAAACCATTGCCACACTCATTGGCCAAAGCCCCGCTTACTGCAGTTTCTGATACAGCCAGGTAGATCTGTAACTCATCTACGAGAACTGGCTTGACTAACAACGGTGGGCTTGTTAGGTATTCTTTCAAAGCTTGGAAAGCCCGTTAGCTCTCCTGGCTCCACTTCATGTTTCTCCCTTGTTTGATGGCTTTGAAGAAAGGGAGACATTTATCGGTGGAGCGAGAGATAAACCTGTTGAGGGCCGCTACACGTCCAGTAAGAATCTGTACCTGTTTGAGTGAGGTTGGGGATTCCAGGTCCAAGATAGCTTTGATTTTTTCTGGGTTGGCTTCTATGCCTCTCTCATGAACCATGAAGCCTAGAAACTTCTCCGCTGTTACCCCGAAGGCACATTTGGAGGGGTTCAACCGCATCTGGTTTTCCCTCAGTACAAGGAAGGTTTTACGAAGGTCTTCCCGATGTCCTTTTACGGTTGGGGATTTCGTGATCATGTCGTCGATATATACCTCCATCGTCCTTCCTATCTCAGGCTTGAACAGTTTGTTAACCAGCCACTGGTATGTAGCCCCCGTATTCTTCAAACCAAATGGCATCACCTTGTAATAGTACAAGCCTTGCCCAGTAATGAAACTGGTTTTATCTTGGTCAGCCGGGTACATTTTAATTTGGTTGTATCCTGAGAATGCGTCCATAAAACTTAAAAGTTTATTTCAGGACGTGGAGTCAACCAGCTGGTCGATCTTTGGTAAAGGAAAACTGTCTTTTTGATATGCCCGAATGAGGTCGGTGTAATCGACACACATACGTCACTTCCCATTTGCCTTCGTAACCATGACCACGTTGGCGATCCATTCAGGATAGCATACTTCTCTGATAAACCCTACCTTGATCAATTTATCTACCTCTTCCTACACTACAGCGTTCCTATCAGCGTTGAAGTGACACCTTTTCTGTTTGACGGGCTTGACTGTTGGATCCACCGCTAGTCGATGGGCGGCCAATGACACCGGGATTCCAGGCATTTCATCATGGTTCCAAGCGAAGATGTCGTTGAACTCCCTAAGAAGATCAATTAGTCCTTTTTTCACTTCTGGTTCAAGGGTGGCCCCAACCTTGACAACCTTGGAGGGATCGTCATTTCTGATGGGTATCTCTTCTAATTTATCTACGGGCTACCCGCTGTCCCACTCCTTACTCCGTTCCTCCTCATAAGGCATAATAGGTTCGCTTTCTGAATGCTCAGGATGTTCCGCGGGCTCCATCTCCTCTTGGATTATCCGGGATGTTTCCATGTCTTCCTGGACTAATGCCATATGTACACACTGTTTCGCTAGGGCTGTAGGATTGGTAGACACTGCGTAGCATTTCCTGGCTGCCTGCTGGTCTCCGCGTACCTCTCCCACCTTGGTTCCAATCGGGAATTTCAAGACGTTGTGGTATATGGACAAGACTCCCTTCAAGGAGGACAGGAATGGTCTCCCTAGGATGGCGTTGTATGCCGGTAGGGTGTCGACCACAACAAAGTCGGTCATAACATTCTGTTGGAGATGGGTGATTCCGATGATTACTGGGAGGATCATCGACCCTACCAGTATGATCGAATCTCCAGTGAACCCATAAAGTGGAGTGGTACAGCTGTTGTAACAATGTTGCTTCAGGTTTAATTTTTCCAAGGTATCCTTGAAGAGGATATCTACACTGCTACCTGTATCCACGAGCATGCGATGGACCAGACAGTTGGCAATCTGTATTGTGATTACCATGGGATCATCATGAGGTTGCACGGTGTTGAAGACATCTGCTTCAGTAAAAAGAATCTGCGCTGACTGAGAGGGCTCTATCGGGCTCTGGCTGACTTTGAAGATCCCCCGGCTTTCTTCGATGCGGGGAATCTTCCTCGTGTGGCTGTTTCGGGAGTTATTGGAAATGCCAGCCAGTGTAGGACCTCTGCTGATGGTGTGTATCACCTGGATCTGTTGCATTAAGTCAGCCTGTTCCCCCTTCCTCTTTTCTGCTTCCTCACGGATTTCAGCTTATACCTCCCTTCCAGTCCTAATGTTATCTCTGATTTGTTGTAAGAATTCAATCAAGCATCCCCCCCTTATCAGGGCTTTAATCTGGTTGCGTAAATTATAGCACTTTGAAGTGTTGTGGCCCACGTCTTCCTGGAAGTTGCAGTACTTGTACCAGTTCCTCCTGTCAGCTAGGGCCTTCATGGGAGCGGGCTTTTGGAGCAGCCCTTTATCTCGTATAGCAAGGTAGACCGTTTCCCTGGAAGCGTTCAAAGGGGTGTAGTAGTCATACCCTTTCTCCCCTTGCACTACGGGGGCCACGGTCCTGGGAGGTGGCGAAGCCCGGGGAGGGGTTCGTCTTGCTGAATATTTTTCTTGCATGTGCTGAGGAGCAGGGATGCGATAGGTCGACTTGTTGGGAGGTTTATTATGAGTTTTCAAAACTGGCTCAAATTTGGGGGCTTCTTTTTTCAGACGTTTTTCCGTTCTCATGTCGTCATAGGCCTCCTGGTAAGTCTCGGGAGGTCTCTTGGCGAAGGAACGGAAAAGCTTTCCCGCCCATAGGTTCCGCCTGAAGTTGGGGAGAGTTTCTTTCTTGGTGAAATCTCCCATTTGTATGACCTCTTTGTGAAAACGTTCCACGTAAGACCAAAGTGTCTCACTTTGTTCCTGAATCACATATTGGAGGTGTATGGGATCTTTCGGACGAGGTTTGACCCCTTGGAACTGCGAGCAAAAATTTGTTGATAATTTTGTGAAAGAATCCATGCTGCCAACAGGCAACTTCCTGAACCAAGTTTTTATGTAGTCGGTTAGGGTCGTTGGAAACATCCCGCACATAGCTGCTCTGGTAGTGTTCTGGACCTCCATCTTTTGAATGAAGCTCTCTAGGTGGCTTAGAGGATCTTCTGTTCTGGAGAACTTATCTGCTGGCATTTTGAATTTTGGTGGGAGCTCCGCTTCCCGGATCCTCCTAGTGAAGGGAGCGTTCATGTCGCTCAGGGGATCCTTTTTATCCTCCTTATTCTTTCCTTTTCTTATCTGTTGGACCTCCTTTTGTAGCTGTTAACAGAAATTTTGCTCGGGATGAGAAATCTCAGTTAACGCCCTCGAGACCACTACCACGTAGGTGGTGGCCAAAATTCTTTGTATATGTAACAGTGATTAATAAAGGACAAGTAAGCAAGAATGTTTTTATTGAACATGCATGGTATACAAATACAGAGGTTCTTCTCTCTTTTTTCTCAACCCTCTCTAGGGAATGGTCGATTGTTAGTCGTATGCCTGTCGAATAGTAGTCTCTTCTTTTTCATTTCTTTTCTTTTCTATTTATACATAGTTTGTAGGTCAACAGATTGATTCTCCATTGATTTTCTCAGTCTCCTCCTTATCGGGCGGGATTTCTTACTTTAATGTCATTGACTTTTGGATTGACGTTTGAATTGAGAGTATCGTGGTGGAGATCTGTTTGTTTCCTTTTTGGATTTTATTACTTGTTCTGCATATAGTTAACGTTTCCAGATATGGTTCAATGCATTCCTCGTATCCTTTCAGTATGATCCTTTATGGAGGTCATTGGATATGACGATATGGTGTGGTGCATCAACCAGGGAGGTTGATTAGTATTTCGACCTTGATATCTGAGAAGTTTCATCCAGCTTGGAGCCAAATCTGGCTTCCCTTGACCTTTTCAAAGCTAGGTGTGGCCTCGACTGACCTTTTGAAGCTAGGTGTGGCTTCGACTGACCTCGCGGCCTTTTAGGGACATTCTTCTGTGTCAATCGAGGTACAGACGAGTGTCTGGAGCACTTGCGAGATGACCTCGACTTCGGGGAGCTTCTAGTCTTGATGATGCGGGCTAGATATGATCGTTCCGGGGCTTTATCCCAGATGTTTTCGGAGCCCGTCCTTGTTCCTGGGGTGGTATCGCAGTTTGGCTCTGGAAAGAGAGGTCTCCTGGTGGAAGCTCTCGGGTCCGGGCTCTATCCCAGATGTTTCCGAAGCCCGCCCTTGTTTCTGGGATGGTATAGTAGCTTGGCTCTGGATTGAGAGGTCTCTTGGTGAAACTCTCGGGTATGGAACCAGGTCTGGGAGGTTGAAAATTTCCCTTTAGTCCTTAGCCAATTTTGGCTATTAACAGTAGCTTTGCCAGCTGATCCCTCAGTCACTTGTTCCCAGGTTTCTTTGAATTGACCTCAGATTCTTCACTGTCGAGTCTCTCTGATGAACTGGCAACTTCTATCCGATCCCCCTCAGGGACAGGATCCATTTGGGAAGTTTGTCTACTTTCCTCCTCTTGGGCCCGGGCGGTCCTCCTTGATACAGTTGGATGAGATAGCTCTCATTGCTTCCTAGTAAAAGCATCCGCGGAAGACTTAACTCGCCTGGGTTGATATTGTGAAGGTCTTTTCGGAACTAGGGGCATGGGTCCCAGCCTATACCGGATCGAACGTTGGGGCCCTGACCTATCTCGAGCTGGCTCTGGAAGAGGAGGTCCCAGGCGATCGAAAGCAGGCTGCCTTGCTCTGAACTTGCTCGGCTCTCCCTAATCATTCAGGTTGGTTGGCTGAACTGTGATGCCTTCAACGAGCAGGCGGATGCAGACGGTTTCTACGAAGGCTGCTATTTGCTGGTCGTGCGTGGCCTGGCTCACTAGAGGGTGGCAAGAAGCCAGCGCATTAGTTGTTTGGACCGGAGCTTGACTGCCATATCCAGATTTTCTCCCCTTTCTTAGGGCCTTTCGCGTAGGCCTCGCCGGGGGTTGCTCTGAAACTCTATGTTGGCCTTGGCAAGAGCGGAGCCTCATAGTTCTTGTAAAACAACGAAAATGTAAATGCAAATAGTTGATTAATTGGGTGTAGGGCTGTTCCCACAGACGGCGCCAGAAAGTGTTAACAGAAATCTTGCTCGGGGCAATAAATCTCAGTTAGCACCCTCAAGATCATTACCACGTAAGTGATGACCAAGGTAGAATGTATATGTGTATAAAACAATGCCTAATGACATGGAGACAATGATTTCGTTAGCTACTCAAAAGAAATAAAAATCTTTGTTTATTGATAACATATGATATACATCTCTCTATCTCTCTTTCGAATTGCTCTCACTTTTTTTCTGGGAGATAGTTGGGTGTTTGTTGTATGCCTGTCGAATAGTAGTCTCCTCTTCTGAAGGAGGAAGTCCCTCCTTTATACAATGTCTTCATAGGTTTAAACTCATTGATTTCCCTTTGATTTTCTCATCCCCCTCTTACCGGACGGGATTTTTACCTTTAAATGTCGTTGACTTTGAGTTAATTGCTCAGTTGAGGATATCTTGGTGGAAATCAATTTGTTTCCCATTTAGACTCTATTACTTGTTCTGCACTTGTATAATGTCTATAGATGTGATATTGTGTATCTTCAGGTCTGGCATGATTCCCATAGGGGTCGTTGAATGTATCATGGTGTGGTGCATCAATTAGTGAGGTCGATCAGTGTTCCGGCCTCGATATTTGAGAAGTTTCATCCAGTTAGGAGCTAGGTCTGGCTTCCCTTGACCTTTCGAAGCTAGGCGGGCCTCCTATGGACACCCCATTGTATCAGCGAGGTATAGGTGAGCTTCTGAAGAAATTAAGAGGCGACCTCGACTTTGGGGAATTTCCTGTTTTCAGGTTTGGTGATGCGGGCTTGGATCTGATCATTCTGGGCTCTATTCTGGATGTTTCTGGAGCCCGTCCTTGTTCCTGCGGGGCGGTATCGTAGCTCGGCTTTGGGTAGAATGGTCTCTTGGTGGAAACTCTCGGGCATGGAGCCAAGTCTGGAAGGTAGAAAATTTCCCTTTGGTCATTAGCCAATTTTGGCTATTAACACAAATTTAGCGCAACGATGAAGGGACACAAATGTATGCAATTTGTGTGTGTGTGTGTGTGTGTGTGTGTGCGCTTATGCCTTGCAAGGGGAAAAGAATCACAATACCTTAGTATCCAAGTAATCATTTTTCCTTTTAAAGAAGAGCTTTGCATGAGAGGTTGATTTTCTTCTTTGAAGCTTGTATAAACCACTAATCACCTACGCAACTAGACATTACAAAGAAAGAGAGTTGTTAACGGAAAAATCATTCGAGGAGCGAAATCTCAATTAACACCCTCGACCCGCTACCCCGGAGGTCGCAGCAGGTGGGTAGGTACTTCGTACCGTGATTCTGGTAAGAGTGAAGGAGAGATAGATACCATGGTAGGAGAACAATCATCCCTCCCATCTGGTTTATTAGGGTGGTACCCGGTTTTGGTATCTGATCATGGTACCTAGTCATCTCTCTAGGTGCCTTCAATATTCCCCCGACCTAGATAATGAGCCGGAAGAGGTACATGAGAGCTAGGACCAGCATGGTTGGTGCCTAGCACGCATACATGCATTCATAACAAGGAGATAGATGGGAGAATGACAACTCTTTTAGTATTGGTGGACTGACCTAGGGGGAAAAAGCATCACGATTGATCACATGCTAAAAAACCCCCAGGCAGTATCCATTGGAAGGGAGAAAGACCCTTCTTTATATTTATATATCTCGAGAGGTGCTCCGGAGAGCTTACATTAACACAAACTGAGTCCTAGTAGGTCACAGTTAAAGGGGTACCACTTGGTATCGGTACATTCATGGCAAAAACTGACATACATAGCAGTCAATACAATGGTGGTGTAGAGGGAATTCAGGTCGGGTCTCTGTTACACTCCAAGCGATGGCAAACTCATATTCCTAGTGGAGAAGTGGACAAAATCTGGGATTGGAGACATCTTGGAGATATGGAGATACTGGAGGGCTGTTGGACTGGGTCTATTGTTCGAACCTCCTGTTGGAGAAATGTCCGACTGGAGAAATATTGAGGAATCGACCATTTTCTTGGAGAGTGACTTGTTATATTTATATCTGTTCATCATTGTTGCCTACTCCATTGGTTTATCGACATTAATGAGTTGAATATCTTCTATTTAATGGAGTTGAATATCTTCTCATTAATGGAGTTGAATATCTTCTCATTTATGGACTTGAATATCTTCTCATTAATGGAGTCTGATTATCTTTATTAATGAAGTTGACTCCCTTATTAATGGCGTTGTGAATGGCCATTACTGGAGTTGACTGATTCCCTCATTAATGGTGTTATTATCTCCATTAATTTACTAGAGAGGTCAACTTTCTCTTTTTCGTTGGTTGAAGGAGAATTCTGACTCTGTATCCCGGTGGTATGGTACACTGGTGTACCAGAGTGCTCGCTGGCGTGGCGCTTGTTCTAGCATGCTGGTACCTCTTCCTGGTTCCATTTTTCTTACTTGGCGGGTAGGATACACATTCTGGTTAGATCCTGGACTGATGTCGCGGTACCTAGGTACCAGGTAGGAGGTATCGTGGTACCTAGGAACCAGGTAGAAGGTATCATGGTATAGCCTTGCTTGGTACCCGGTAGACTGTGAGATGTGGTACTGACTTCTTTCCGGTTCATGGTGTACAGCATCCCAGGTATCTAGGTATAGGTCCTGATCTAGGTTCTACTAGGTACCTGCCGAATGGAAAATTCTTCTTTAGACCCTGCCAAAAATGACTGTTAACAGAAGTCCCCCCTGACTTGAACACTGCTATTAAGTTGGGGTTGGAGTCAGGATCTTATACTGCTTGAAGAATTTTTCTCGTCGTTTCTTACTTGTAGCTATTACTTGAAAAGAGAAAGCGCTCACAACATTCTTGGCTTTGGCGAATCTGGGTATCTGGCATTCCTGTTCAAGTGATCCTGGTATTTTGTCTATAATAATGGTGAATCAAGGTACCTAGCCTTCCATTTTTCAGGAATCTGGGTACATAGGCAAAAACGATCCTGGTAGGCAACTATGCCATCCAGATCCTTCCTGCCAGGGAGGGGGGGGTGCCCGACCAAGGCAGCAAGAGGGACATTTGGTTGTCCTAGTCTTGAGGTGAAAACACGTAGGCGAACATATTGGCGAAAATGGGTACCTTAAATTCCTGTTCCAGAAATCCTGGTATTCTGGCGAGCACATGGTGAACATATTGAAGAATCTGGGTACCTCGCACTCCTGTTCTAGGAATCCTGGTACCTTGGTGAACATATGGCGAACATTCTGGAGAAACTGGGTACCTCTCATTCCTGTTCTAGGAATCTTGGTACCTTGGCAAACACATGGCTAACATTCTGGAGAAACTGGGTACCTCACATTCCCGTTCTAGGAATCTTGGTACCTTGGCGAACACATGGCAAACATTCTGGAGAAACTGGGTACCTCGCATTCCTGTTTTAGGAATCTTGGTACCTTGGCGAACACATGGCGAACATTCTGGCAACAAGATCCTGGTAGGCAACTAAGGCCACTTTAGCACCAGGTCTTTCTTAGCGGGGGGTGGTGCCCGGCCAAGGCCTTGATCTGGCTAGCAACTATGCTCTTACTGTCCAGACCCTTCTCAGCGGTAGGGGTGGTGCCTGGCCGAGGTTTGATCCGTCAGGCAACTATGCTCTTACCTACCGGATCCTTCCTAGAGGGGGGTGGTGCCCGGCCAGGGCAGCAGGAATGCCATGTGGCTTTTCCTGGTCTGGAGGAGATCTTTCTGGATAGATTAATCCGGTCCAGGGTATCAGGAGTGTTGTATAGCTCTCATGGTTTTATGGCGATCCTCCTGGAGTGATTAATCCGGTCCAGGGCATCAGGAGTGCTTTGTAGCTCTCATGGATTAACGGCGATCCTCCTGGAGGGATTAATCCGGTCCAGGGCATCAGGAGTGTTGTGTCGCTCTCCTGGATTTATGGCTATCCTCCTAGAGGGATTACTGCAGTCTAGGGCATCAGGAGTGCTGTGTAGCTCTCCTTGTTTTATGGCGATCCTCCTAGAGGGATTGATCTGGTCTAGGGCATCAGGAGTGTCTTGTAGCTCTCCTGGTTTTATGGCGATCCTCCTGGAGGGATCAATCCGGTCTAGGGCATCAGGCATTCATGTGCAAGGATTCCCGATCTTCAAGCGATGGTCCTGGTAGGCAACTAAGGCCACTTTAGCACCAGCTTTTTATTGGCGTGGGGTAGTACCCAGCTTAAGCATCATGAGTGCCATGTAGCTATCCTGGTCTCGATCATAGGCGAAAGGTGATCATATGAGAACTACCAAGGTGATCCTAGAAGAACTACTAAGGCGATCATAGGAGAACTACCAAGGCGATAATAGGAGAACTACCAAGGCGATAATACTCAAGGCGATACTGGTCAATGCTCACCCCGCAGGTTTCATTGGTGAGACCTTCTGGGATAATCTGCGTTCCCGGTATAGGTAAGTAGAGCGACTCATTGCAATGGTGCTTCTTATTATGGACTGGTCACTAGGAGAACTTTTCTCATGTTGAGGTCACTACCCATTCCATAGGAGGACTATGGAGAATGATGAGCTTCTAGTCCCCAAGTGATGTAACCAGTTTAGGAGCCTGCTTGGAGTGAATAGGAGTCTTCACAAATTGTAAAGGGACTCGAGACTCTGCTCGAACAAACCTGGACCTCGGCAGCACGTTGGGGTGTTAAGTACCTTGGTATAAAAGATCAGAAACTGACAAGCTTGCAGCTGTGATCTAGGTAGCTCACATGGGCGCTGTGAGGGGCCCAATACAATAAGTGACGAACCAGTGATCTTGCAGTAGTGTTGCTGCTCCAGAGGCATACTTAGGCATATAGAAGGCCTCAGCAAGTGTAGGAAGCCTCTGGGCTCTCCCCCAACGGATCAGGATATCGGTGGCTCACTAGGGCGTTGAGGGGCCCAGTACAAGAGGTAGGGAGCTACCGGTGTGATGCTGGTCCAGAGGCATGCTTGGGATCATAGAAGTCCCCAGCAAATGAAATGTTGCTCTGGATCGTCCTCGAATGAATCGGGACACAGTGGATCACTTGGGCGCTGAACGACCCGGTATATTAAGTTAGGAGCCACTGGGCCATGCATCGGGGCTACTGCTCTAGTGGCTTGCTTAGGCATGTAGGAGGCCATAGCAATGTGGGAAGCCTCGGAGCTCTACCCAAACAGATCGGGACATAAGTGGCTCACTAGGGCATTGAAGGGCCCGGTACAAGAAGTAGGGAGCTACCGGTGTGATGCTTGTCCAGAGACATGCTTGGGATCATAGAAGTCCCCACCAACTGAAATGTGGCTCTGGACCGTCCTCAAATGAATCGGAACACGGTGGCTCACTTGGGCACTGAACGACCCGGTATAATAAGTGAGGAGCCATTGGACCGTGCAGCGGGGCTGCTGCTCTAAAGGCTTGCTTAGACATATAGGAGGCCATAGCAATGTGGGAAGCCTCGGAGCTCTACCCAAACAGATCAGGACATATGTGGCTCACTAGGGCGTTTAAGGGCACAGTACAAGAAGTAGGGAGCCACCTACATGATACTAGTCTAGTGGCATGCGTGGGATCTTAGAAGTCGTCAATAACTAACATTTGGCTCTGGACAATCCTGGAATGAATCAGGACACAGTGGCTCACTTATGCATTTGACAAGTCCGATAAAAGAAGTGAGGAGCCACTGGGCCATGCAGCTAGGCTGCTGCTTCAGAGGCATGCTTAGGCATGTAGAAGGCCTCAGCAATGTGGGAAGCCTCTGAGCTCTACCCAAACGGATCGGGACATAGGTGGCTCACTAGGGCGTTGAAGGGCCCGGTACAAGAAGTAGGGAGCCACCTACATGATACTGGTCCAGAGGCATGTTTGGGATCCTAGAAGTCCTCAGAAACTAAAATGTGGCTCTGGACCATCCTGGAATGAATCAGGACACAGTGGCTCACTTGGGCGTTTGACTGGACCGACAGAAGAAGTGAGGAGCTACTAGGCCATGTAGCTAGGCTGCTGCTTCAGAGGCATGCTTAGGCATGTAGAAGGCCTCAACAAAGTAGGAAGCCTCTGAGCTCTACCCGAATGGATCAGGACATAGGTGGCTCACTAGGGCATTGAAGGGCCTGGTACAAGAAGTAGGGAGCCACATGCTTGATACTGGTCCATAGGCATGCTTGGGATCCTAGAAGTCCTCAGCAACTGAAATGTGGCTCTAGACCATCCTAGAATGAATCGGGACATAGTGGCTCACTTGGGCGTTGACTAGCCCGGTACGAGGAGTGAGGAGCCACTGGGCCATGCAGCGGGGCTGCTGCTCAAGAGGATTGCTTTGGCATGTAGGAGGCCGCAGCAATCTGGGAAGCCTTTAAGCTCTACCCGAACGGATCGTGACATAGGTGGCTTACTTGGGCGATGAAGGGCCCGGTACAAGAAGTATGGAGCTACCGATGTGATGCTTGTCCAGAGGCATGCTTGGGATCATAGAAGTCCCCAGCAACTAAAATGTGGCTTTGGACCGTCCTCAAATGAATCGGGACACAATGGCTCACTTGGGCTCTGAACGACCCGGTATAATAAGTGAGGAGCCACTGGGCTATGCAGCGGGGCTGCTGCTCTAGAGGCTTGCTTAGGCTTGTAGGAGGCCATAGCAATGTGGGAATCCTCGGAGCTGTACCCAAATAGATCGAGACATAGGTGGCCCACTAGGGCGTTTAAGGGCCCAGTACAAGAAGTAGGGAGTCACCAGTATGAAACTGGTCCAGAGGCATGAGTGGGATCCTAGAAGTCCTCAACAACTGAAATGTTGCTCTGGACAATCCTGGAATGAATCCAGACACAGTGGCTCACTTGGGCGTTGACTAGCCCGGTACCAGAAGTGAGGAGCCACTGGGCCATGCAGCGGGGGTGCTGCTCCAGAGCCTTGCTTTCGCATATAGGAGGCCGTAGCAATCAGGGAAGCCTCTGAGCTCTACCCGAACGGATCGGGACATAGGTGGCTCACTAGGGCGTTGAAGGGACCGGTACAAGAAATAGGGAGCCACATGCATGACACTAGTCCAGGGGCATGCTTGGGATCCTTGAAGTCCCCTGCAACTGAAGTGTGGCTCTGGACCATCCTGGAATGAATTTGGAAACAGTGGCTCACTTGGGCGTTTGAGTAGCCCGATTGAAGAAGTGAGGAGCCACTAGGCCATGCAGCTAGGCTGGTGCTTCAGAGGCAAGCTTAGGCATGTAGAAGGCCTCAGCAAAGTGGGAAGCCTCTGAGCTCTACCCGAATGGATCGGGACAGAGGTGGCTCACTAGGGCGTTGAAGCGCCCGGTACAAGAGGTTGGGAGCCACCTGCATGATACTAGTCCAGAGGCATGCTTGGGATACTAGAAGTCCTCAGCAACTAAAATGTGGCTCTAAACCATCCTAGAATGAATCGGGAAACAGTGGCTCACTTGGGCTTTGACTAGCCCGGTACCAGAAGTGAGGAGCCACTGGGCCATGCAGCGGGGCTGCTGCTTTAAAGGCTTGTTTTCGCATATAGGAGGCCCCAGCAATCTGGGAAGCCTCTGAGCTCTACCCAAACGGATCGGGACATAGGTGGCTCACTAGGGCGTTGAAGGGCCCAGTACAAGAAATAGGGAGCCACATGCATGACACTAGTCCAGGGGCATGCTTGGGATCCTAGAAGTCCCCTGCAACTGAAGTGTGGCTCTGGACCATCCTAGAATGAATCTGGACACAGTGGCTCACTTGGGTGTTGACTATCCCGTTACCAGGAGTAAGGAGCCACTAGGCCATGCAGCCGGGCTGTTGCTCCAGAGGCTTGCTTTAGCATGTAGGAGGCCTCAGCAATCTGGGAAGCCTCTGAGCTCTACCCAAACGGATCGGGACATAGGTGGCTCACTAGGGCATTTAAAGGCCCGGTACAAGAGGTAGGGAGCAACCTGCATGACACTAGTCCACAAGCATGCTTGAGATCCTTGAAGTCCCCAGCAACTGAAGTGTGGCTCTGGACCATCCTGGAATGAATCTGGACACAGTGGCTCACTTGAGCATTGACTAGCTCAGTACCAAGAGTGAGGAGCCACTGGGCCATGCAGCGGGGCAGCTGTTCCAAAGGCTTGCTTTGGCATCTAGGAGGCCTCAGCAATCTAGGAAGCCTCTGAGCTCTACCCAAACTGATCGGGACATAGGTTGCTCACTAGGGCTTTGAAGGGCCCAGTACAAGATATAGGGAGCCACATGCATGACACTAGTCCAGGGGCATGCTTGGGATCCTAGAATTCCCCTGCAACTGAAGTGTGGCTCTGGACCATCCTGGAATGAATCTGGACACAGTGGCTCACTTGGGTGTTAACTATCCCGGTACCAGGAGTAAGGAGCCACTGGGCCATGCAGCCGGGCTGTTGCTCCAGAGGCTTGCTTTGGCATGTAGGAGGCCTCAGCAATCTGGGAAGCCTCTGAGCTCTACCCAAACGGATCGGGACATAGGTGGCTCACTAGGGTGTTGAAGGGCCCAGTACAAGAAATAGGGAGCCACATGCATGACACTAGTCCAGGGGCATACTTGGGATCCAAGAAGTCCCATGCAACTGAAGTGTGGCTCTGGACCATCATGGAATGAATCTGGACACAGTGGCTCACTTGGGCGTTGGCTAGCCCGGTCCAGAAGTGAGGCGCCACTGGGCCATGCAGCGGGGCTGCTGCTTTAGAGGCTTGCTTTCGCATATAGGAGGCCCCAGCAATCTGGGAAGCCTCTGAGCTCTACCCAAACGGATCGGGACATAGGTGGCTCACTAGGGTGTTGGAGGGCCCAGTACAAGAAATAGGGAGCCACATGCATGACACTAGTCCAGGGGCATACTTGGGATCCAAGAAGTCCCCTGCAACTGAAGTGTGGCTCTGGACCATGATGGAATGAATATGGACACAGTGGCTCACTTGGGCGTTGGCTAGCCCTGTCCAGAAGTGAGGAGCCACTGGGCCATGCAGCGGGGCTGCTGCTTTAGAGGCTTGCTTTCGCATATAGGAGGCCCCAGCAATCTGGGAAGCCTCTGAGCTCTACCCAAACGGATCGGGACATAGGTGGCTCACTAGGGCTTTGAAGGGCCCAGTACAAGAAATAGGGAGCCACATGCATGACACTAGTCCAGGGGCATGCTTAGGATCCTAGAAGTCCCCTGCAACTGAAGTGTGGCTCTGGACCATCCTGGAATGAATCTGGACACAGTGGCTCACTTGGGTGTTGACTATCCCGGTACCAGGAGTAAGGAGCCACTGGGCCATGCAGCCGGGCTGTTGCTCCAGAGGCTTGCTTTGGCATGTAGGAGGCCTCAGCAATCTGGGAAGCCTCTGAGCTCTACCCAAACGGATCGGGACATAGGTGGCTCACTAGGGCGTTGAAGGACCCAGTACAAGAACTAGGGAGCCACATGCATGACACTAGTCCAGGGGCATACTTGGGATCCAAGCAGTCCCCTGCAACTGAAGTGTGGCTCTGGACCATCATGGAATGAATCTGGACACAGTGGCTCACTTGGGCGTTGGCTAGCCCGGTCCAGAAGTGAGGAGCCACTGGGCCATGCAGCGGGGCTGCTGCTTTAGAGGCTTGCTTTCGCATATAGGAGGCCCCAGCAATCTGGGAAGCCTCTGAGCTCTACCCAAACGGATCGGGACATAGGTGGCTCACTAGGGCGTTGAAGGGCCCAGTACAAGAAATAGGGAGCCACATGCATGACTCTAGTCCAGGGGCATGCTTGGGATCCTAGAAGTCCCTTGCAACTGAAGTGTGGCTCTAGACCATCCTGGAATGAATCTGGTCACAGTGGCTCACTTGGGTGTTGACTATCCAGGTACCAGGAGTAAGGACCCACTGGGCCATGCAGCCGGGATGTTGCTCCAGAGGCTTGCTTTGGCATGTAGGAGGCCTCAGCAATCTGGGAAGCCTCTGAGCTCTACCCAAACGGATCGAGATATAGGTGGCTCACTAGGGCGTTGAAGGGCCCAGTACAAGAAATAGGGAGCCACATGTCCGACTGGAGGGCTATTGGACTGTGTCTATTGTTCGAACTTCCTGTTGGAGAAATGTCCGACTGGAGAAATATTGAGGAATCGACCATTTTCTTGGAGAGTTACTTGTTATATTTATATCTGTTCATCCTTGTTGCCTACTCCATTGATTTATCGACATTAATGAGTTGAATATCTTCTCATTAATGGAGTTGAATATCTTCTCATTGATGGAGTTGAATATCTTCTCATTAATGGAGTCTGATTATCTTCATTAATGAAGTTGACTCCCTCATTAATGGTGCTGTGAATGGCCATTAATGGAGTTGTAAATAGCCATTAATGGAGTTGACTGATTCCCTCATTAATGGTGTTTATTATCTCCATTAATTTATCAGAGAGGTCAACTTTCTCTTTTACGTTGCTTGAAGGAGAATTCTGACTCTATATCCCAGTGGTATGGTACACTGGTGTACCGGAGTGCTCGCTGGCGTGGCGCTTGTTCTAGCATGTTGGTACCTCTTCTTGGTTCCATTCTTCTTACTTGGCGGGTAGGATACACATTCTGGTTAGATCCTGGACTGATGTCGCGGTACCTAGGTATCAGGTAGGAGGTATCATGGTACCTAGGAACCAGGTAGGAGGTATCATGGTATAGCCTTGCTTGGTACCTGGTAGACTATGAGACGTGGTACTGACTTTTTCCGGTTCGTGGTGTACAGCATCCCCGGTATCTAGGTATCTGTCCCGATTTAGGTCCTACCAGATACCTGCCGGATGGAAAATTCTTCTTTGGACCCCTGCCAAAAATGACTGTTAACAAGAGTTTTGTGAAGGAATCAAGCCAACACAAATCTAAAACCTAACAATATCCGCCTTTGGCTATTCCATGACAAAACCTCAACCTCACCATACAATGATCACTAAATAATCATTGTTGATTGCATTCTCACATCCTCACATTACAAAGATATCCCTAGGCTAAAATGTCTTCGTGCGTCTTCAATAATCTCTTCTTTAAGCATTAAAATACCTGTGAGACAAGCACAACTAAACAAACGAGAAATCTTCTACAAAGAAGATTGGTGGGATATATTCACAAAAATAAGCAATATAAGCAAGCAATAAACAAGACTCCCTCTATCTCATATTGTTAACAGGGTTTTTTGGCAAGGGACCAAAGAAGAATTTTCCAGCAAGTATCTACCTAGGAGGGACCAATCCCAGCTCCCGGATACCTAGAGGGATCAATGCCACGACCTAGAGGAACTCAATATCTGGTAAGGTCGGGACCAGGAAGAGCAGGTACCACGCTGAGCATCCACCCTGACACCTGGTACTATGATATCACATACCTCGCAGGTACCCGGTACTTCATAACTGGTACCCCGGTACCATGACATGTAGCCGGTGTCCCAGAACACCTCGACATCCCAGAACCCAACCATTATAGGTGTCCTACCTGCCCAGCATGATGAATGTCACAACAAAGTCACCAGCATGAAAGAACAACCACCATGCCAGTAAGTCAAATCAATACACCAGTATACCGTGCCGCCAGGGTGTAGAACCAGTGTACCTCTCCAAACAACACAATCGGGGAAAGTTGAATCCATCGCCATTTAAAGGGCCATAAATGAGACCAAACGGTCAACCGAATCAGAGTTTAAACACGATAGTGATTAATGAGATCAAATCATGCACCTTTAGCCTCACTCAACTCCTTTCAATACCTGAAATAGGACTCAAAATAATCCTTATTAATACAGACGAATTCTGAGGGATATGGGAGGTTTATATATACGGCCATGGAGAACAAAGTGAGGGTCGGATTTTTGATCACCAAAAAAGAGAGACTTAACCCTATGGAATCTCCTTCTGAATTCTTGGAAGCCAGTGAGAGTTTGAGGCAATCACTGGGAGGAAAATAGCCACTTATCGACATAAATGTATTCTACATCACCCTCTTGTATAAAAAAGAGTTAAAGGAGAGAAAATAGTGTATTGTAACATCGATACAGCAAAAACCATCAATAAAACAATATCTTTCATATCCTTCCAGTTCCTTTGTATTTGTCCGTCTTAATCTCCAGTATAAGAAAGGAACCTAGATACCGTAGGTACCTATCCCGCTACTGTTGGAACCTAGGGTTACAGATTGCGCAGCGGAAGGTTTTAAAATTTTTTTTAATGCAATCATTAAACTAACCCATTTGTACAGTAATAATCAAATGCAATAATAAAATGAAGGAACTTTTCATACCTACGTAGGAGGCTCCTTCACTTTGATACGAACTGCTCCTGATTTGAACCACGTGATCTTCCTCGCTATCTCTTGGAACTGGTAACAGCGTGTGGGTGCGTCACCATATTCAGGACCTGTATGGAGGAAGAAGATAAGAACACAAAAAAAAAAAAAAAACTCTAGAGGTGCAGCCCTTGTGGTCTCACCACACCCTAACTTTTTCTCTCTTTTGTTTGCTTTTTCTTTCTGCTGTTCACGACCACTATTTCTCTTCATTTATCAAAGTAATCTCATTACTTTAATCTCTTTTGCTGTGTCAGTTTTTTTTTCTCATTTGGTTTCATTCTTTTTTTTATATAATTAAAATATATATCTCATGTCTCTTAAAAACAAAACCGACATTCGGTTTAAATTTAAAAAAATATATAGATCTCATATATATTAAAAACAAACCAAAAATCTTATATTTGATTTTTAAAATTTTATAAAGATATCTCATGTCATTTTTAAAAATAATTAAATATTTATTTTTTGAATTCAAACATTTCAAATTAAATTTCAAATATTTAATTTAATAAAATAAAATAATCATATTATCTTATTTTATTCAAAATCAAATATCAACTAACACCCTCCATTTAGTGATTAACAACATAATTAAATAATCTTATTATTTAATTTATTTAATCACCATTATTCATTAATTAAATAATCTCATTATTCAATTAATTCCCGAATTAATACGTGTCACTTTCGTAACACAATTAATTGGACAATCCAATTAATTAACCGTGACCCTTGTTACCTAAATCGATCGGGCTAGCAAGGGGACCTAATGGACCCACAGTATTTTGAGCTCCAATAATCCTTAGAAATTATTAATTAAACTCTTTAATTAATATTTCATGATTATTAACTTCGGTGTTATTCCACTAAAAACCCGAAGCTGCACTCTCTCAACTGTAGACGTTTTTACACAAACCAATAACTCTCGGTGTCCATCGATATAGCTATTACATATGGTATAATCCTCCACAAGTAGTTCATAATTAGAGCTGGGTCATAATGTCCGTTATACCCCTCTAATCATATCTTTCCATTAAGTACCATTGATTCTCTAATGAACAATAAATCCTACATTCCTTACGGAATTAGGATAGCGCTCATATTGTTCAAGCCCTGAATCAACCCTTAAGGGAACTACCATCTACTTCTCACAAGAAGGAGTGGATTCCACTATTGTGTACAAACCTTCCCAGCCACAAGCCAAACCGCGATCCCAACATACGGAGTATATTGATCGAGAATGCAACTCCGACCTCACCCATGGTATATCAAAGACCACGATCTAACCTGAAGGAGTCGATAAGACACTCAGGATTAAGATCACCCACATATAACCGTCATTAGTTGATATATATGAATCTCATCATTAAACGGATCTTAGTGAGAGATTCATATAAATCATGGCCCAGTCCTATATGATCACATCATACAAGGTACCTCCATTCTCATATCTACATATGAATGATACAGGATAGGATCACCGTACACTACGAAATGGACCGCAACTGTAGATTAACCATAAATAAATTACCCAGCTTTATTTGCTATCTACGGACTCTTTAAATTGCTCGTTTCAAACTGAATCCATCTATATATGAGACTCATATACTCAGTTCGAAATTACATCCGGCAATTTTGGATGTTAAGTGCACATGTTATATAAAGTATGACACAAAATGAATGAATATACTATTTCTTTTATTTATGTTCAAATTACATTTACATATTACAAGCTTTAGGGCAGAAACCCCAACAATCTCCCACTTGCACTAAAGCATGTGAGTCATGTCTCGTAACCCTAGACCTTCTAGGTGACCTTCAAACACTTTAGCCGGTAAGGTCTTCGTAAATGGATCAGCATGATTGTCTTGTGAGGCTATCTTGGTGACAATCACATCTCCTCTCTGCACTATCTCTCTAATGAGATGATACTTTCTCTCTATATGCTTCCCTCTCTTGTGGCTTCTTGGTTCTTTGGAATTAGCCACAGCACCACTGTTATCATATTAAAGTGTGATGGGCTTATCCAGATCTGGAACAATTTCCAGATCACTCAAGAACTTACGGAGCCAAACAGCCTCTTTAGCAGCTTCACAAGCGGCTACATATTCGGCTTCCATGGTGGAGTCAGCAATGCAAGATTGCTTTATACTTCTCCACACAATGGCTCCACCACCTAGGGTGAATACTGATCCAGACGTGGATTTTCTAGAATCCCTGTCTGACTGAAAATCAGAATCTGTGTATCCTAACGGGATCAAATCCTGTCCAAAATACACTAGCATATAGTTTCTCGTTCTCTGAAGATACTTGAGAATAGTTTTGACAGCAACCCAATGATCTAATCATGGGTTGGACTGGTACCTGCTGACTACTCCCACTGCATAGCAGATATCCGGTCTCGTGCATAACATAGCATACATGAGACTACCTACTGCTGATGCATATGGCACACGTCTCATATCCTCAACTTCTTGAGGTGTCTTAGGACACTGTTCCTTAGACAAGTGAACCCCATATCTAGAAGGTAAATTACCTTTCTTGGAGTTCTGCATCGAAAATTGCATAAGAATTTTATCGATATATGATGACTGAGACAATGCTATGAGTTTGTTCTTACGATCCCTTATAAGTTGGATCTCTAGAACATAACTCGCCTCTCCCAAATCTTTCATTTGGAATTGGCTAGCTAGCCAGCCCTTTACATTAGACAACACTCCTACATCATTCCCAATGAGTAGGATGTCATCTCTGTATAGGACCAAGAAAACTACTTTCTTGTCAATGATGCGCTTGTAGACACAAGACTCATCAACGTTTTGCTCGAAGCCATAGGTTTTGAACACATCATCAAACCTTATGTTCCATGATCGAGATGCTTGCTTAAGTCCATAAATAGACCTTTGCAACTTGCAAACCTTTTGCTCTTGATCTGGAGACACAAATCCCTCTGGTTGCATCATGTTTATGCTTTCATCAAGATTGCCATTCAAGAATGTAGTCTTGACGTCCATTTGCCAAATTTCATAATCTAAATAGGCAGCAATGGAAACGAGAATCTGAATAGACTTAAACATGGCTACTGGAGAGAAGGTCTCTTCATAATCGACCCCCTCTTTCTGGGTATAACCCTTGGCCACTAGCCTTGCCTTGAAGATCTCTACCTTCCCGTCTACTCCTCTCTTCCTCTTGTAGATCCACTTACATCCTATGGGTTTTACCCCATTCGGTAAGTCTACAAGTTCCCAGACTGAGTTAGAGTACATAGACTCCATCTCGAGATTCATGGCTTTAAGCCATTCCTCTTTATCAGGATCTTCCATTGCATTCTTAAATGTCAATGGATCATCCACACTATCAGCAGAGACAAGATCTTGTCCCTCACTTACACCCAAATAGCGTTCAGGTTGTCTTACAACCTTCTCACTACATCTAGGTGGTAGTGTATCCTGACTAGGAATTATCTGACTTTCAGATGTTAATGGATTAACAACTCTAGTTGACTGAGTACTGGTCTCACCAGGCTCCAACTCATTTAATACAATTTTAGAACGAGGTTTATGATCACTTATATAGTTATCCTCAAGAAACGTTGCATTTGTCGATACAAATACTTTGTTATCTTCAGAACTATAGAAGTATCCACCTCTGGTCTCCTTGGAGTATCCTACAAACAAGCAGACCACAGACTTGGGATCTAGCTTTCCAGTTCTGTTCTTCAGCACGTGTGCTGGACACCCCCATATGCGAAAATGTCGTAAACTAGCTTTACGACCATTCCACAACTCTAGGGGAGTTTCAGGAACAGATTTGGATGGCACTACATTCAAAATGTATGCCGCTGTTTGTAACGCATATCCCCAAAAGGAATTTGGTAATTATGAGAAACTAATCATAGATCTTACCATTTCTATTAGGGTTCTATTTCTCCTCTCCGCGACACCATTCTGCTGAGGTGTACCAGGAGCTGTGAGTTGGGACACTATCCCATACTCGACCATAAAGTCTTCAAACTCTTGGTCAAGGTACTCACCTCCACGATCTGATCGTAGAGACTTGATAGTCTTTCCTAACTGGTTCTCAACTTCAGCTCGGAATTCTTTGAACTTTTCAAATGTTTCCGACTTTCGTTGCATTAGGTAGACATATCCGTATATCGAGTAGTCATCTATAAAGGTGACATAATACTCATAACCACCCCTTGCTTTAACATTCATTGGTCTACAGACGTCTGAATGTATAAGCTCTAGTGGTTGTTTAGCTCTAAGCCCTTTACCAGTAAAAGGTCTTTTAGTCATCTTACCTTCCAGATAAGATTCACAGACAGGTAAGGTGCCAACCTTTAACTCATTTAAAGATCCACTTTTTACTAGTTTGTTTATCCGGTCAAGGTTAATATGTCCAAGCCTTAGATGCCAGAGATACGTTTCGTTTTCTGGAGAAATCTTATGCCGTTTAGTTTTTGGTTTTTTAACTTTAAACATTTCGGTGTTGAGCAGTGTTGTATGCATTAACGGTCTTAACACATACAAATTGTTTTCATTAATTCCTGAACAAATATTCAGACCATTCTTTGCAATAATAACTGATTTATTATCAAAAGAAACAGAATATAATTGTTCTAACAACTTAGAAACGGAAATTAAATTCCGTGTAAATCCAGGAATAAAAAATACATTGTCCAACAAAATAAAATTATTATTACAAAAACGCAATCTAATTACACCCACTGCTCGTGCCGACACGACATCCCCTGACCCCACTCGCATCGAGAAGGCTCCCTCCTCAAGCTGTGTCCAAGAATCAGTCCACTGCAAAGAAGAACAAACATGGTTAGTGGCCCCTGAATCAACTATCGAGGGTGAAGAATCATCTTTAACTAAACATGACTCAAGAACAAGTAAATCATATTTACCTTTTGCTTTCTTCTTCTTGGCTACCTCCTCCAGATACTGAGGACAATTCCTCTTCCAGTGTCTGACCTTGTCGCAATGGAAACATTTTCCTTTGCTCTTTTCGATGGAGGCGCCTTTCTTTTTGCTTTGGGCTTTCTTGGGTTTGGGCTTACCCTTCGCCTTCCCAGCAGACCTCTTCCTCTTATTATTATTGGAGGAAGATGGTTCGGCAACATTTGCCTCACCGTCTTACTTTTACTGTCCTTGGTCATGGACTCAAAAGTAGCGAGCTCATTGAGCAACTGTGTGAGACTAAACCTTAACTTGTTCATCCCGTAGTTGTTCTTAAACTGATCGAAAATCTTCGGAAGAGTCGTCAGTATGATGCTCACTTGACTGGGTTAGTCAATGGCCCCGCCATTGACTTCTGCCGTGTTGAAGTAGGACATCATGCTCAGGACATGTTCCCGAACTGATGTACCTTCCTTCATACGAGCAAGCATAGCGGAACGAACAGCTTCATGTCGCTTTTGCTCGGAGGGCTACCCGAACATAGCTTGCAATGACTCCATAATTTTGAATGCTGTAGTCATTGCTTCATGCTTTGTGACAAGCACGTCTGTCATAGAAGCTAACAGATATGTTCGGGCCTTCTCATCAGATGAGACCCATCGCTGGTATGCCTCACGAACAGTTCGTGTGGCATTGGCAGTAGGCACCGGAGGACATTCCTCCGTAAGCACAAACTTGAGGTCTTTGGTGACCAGTATTGCATTAATGTTAAGTTTCCATTTTGTGTAGTTATCACCAGTTAATTTATCGTTTGCAAGTATTTGTAATAGTGCATATGACATGGCTGAAAAAACATAAATTAAAGATTCATGCAGTCATACATTTTAAACATGTGCTAATGTTCGGCATAAAATTAAACATGATGCATTAAAATGTTTAATGAACAAGAACAACCCTAAAAACAATGTTTCTATGCCACGACAATCCAACATACCACAAGCAAGTGCCGCCTTAGGGTCGGTCAAATTCTTGCATGTTGGATCGAGACCTTCTCAGTCAAAGAATATACCAGAATAACTCTTATGCCAATATCATTCAACCATTCTTTATTAGGTCAGGTTTTTAATTAACCAATTTAATTAAAACCTTATGAGTGTAACCCATCATTTCAGATCTCAAGAGCTTAACTCAAGAATTGCCGCCTTAGGGTCTGTCAATCCTGAAATCCCCTCCGAAATCCTATCTATTAGGAAGTCAACCTTGGTATTGATTCTTATGGAAACCCTCCTTAGGGAGGACGAAAACAAAGCTGTCACGAGGCCCCACTCGAATCTCACGGTGTTGAACTAATGATGGAGACCGCGTGATATAATGTCATATATCCCTCTCCCACTCACTATTTTATATTAAGGGTTTTCTATTAATATTAATGCACCTAGATTAAACTAGATTAAATGGCTAATTTTAATCAAAGCGTCAAGTGCATTAATCACAAATTATTAGAATCCTATTCCAATAACTAATAAACTAAATTGATTTTTAACACTTAAAAAATTTAGTTCATTAGTGATAATTCAAATCTATGTAAACTGTTTACTCAGACTAGAATTATTATTAAATGTGTATTTACCAAGTTTTAACTATTAAAACTAAACACATTATTTAGGTCCAATTATTATTAGGAGCTTAATCAAATTAATCCTAATATATATATTAAGGACCCTACTAATCTAAGTATTTAAACTCTTTAATAAAAAGATTAGTAATTAATGAGATTTACCAAGTTTTTACTCCTAAAAACTAATCCCATTAAAAATAGCCAATTATGTGAATAACCCATTTTAATCAAATTAAAAAAAATTAAACACATAATATAGATGGCTATAATGCATGTATGATATATCAACATATATATATATATATATATATATATATATATGTAGGCACAACTAATTTAAATGACATGAATATGCATGGCAATGCTTAATCATCAAATAATTAAAACATACATGAGTTGACCGAGTGTTGTGGATTATTTAACCTAAAAATAGGAATCTAATTACAAAAAATATTCCCAAGGCATCCCTTGGTCTTCTTGTAATTTCTAAGACTTCCAATCTCTTCAGGTCATGTGCGCTGGTAGCATCGTTGGTAGTGTGCGCGCTGAGGCATCGCTGGACGAAGCGCTGGTAGCATGCTCGTGCGCTGAGGCATCGCTGGACTAAGCGCTGGTAGCATGCTCGCGCGCTGATGGGCGCTGGTGGTATGCGCTTGTCTGCGATGCGCGCACCTGGAAGGGCGCTGATGGCATGCGCTTGTCTGCGATGCGCGCAGGTGGAACGAAGCTGATGGCATGTGTGCTGGTGCGCGCTGGTACATTGCATGTGCTGGTCTGCCTGAGCACAGTCACACGCCATGCATGCTCGCTAGTCTTTTTGAGATTACACATTTTTTTTTTAATAATACAACAGTAAAATAAAAAATATATAACAACATTGTACAACCCAGAAACACTCTAAATCCACAACACCATAAAAAATTACAATCAACCATGTTTTTTTTTAAATTAAACAATTTAATTAATAAAAAAAAACATCATACACTCATCAAAAAAATATTTGCCTACACATTCATACATATCAGGAGTAATCGAATTCGATTATACTGTACAAAAATTGGCTTTGATACCAATTGTTGGAACCTAGGGTTACAAATTGCGCAGCGGAAGGTTTAAAAAAAAATTTAATGCAATCATTAAACTAACCAATTTGTACAGTAATAATCAAATGCAATAATAAAATGAAGGAACTTTTCATACCTACATAGGAGGCTCCTTCACTTTGATACGAACTGCTCCTGATTTGAACCACGTGATCTTCCTCGCTATCTCCCGGAACTGGCAACAGCGTGTGGGCGCGTCACGATATTCAGGACCTGTATGGAGGAAGAAGAGAAGAACACACACACAAAAAACAAACAAACTCTAGAGGTGCAGCCCTTGTGGTCTCACCACACCCTAACTTTTTCTCTCTTTTGTTTGCTTTTTCTTTCTGCTGTTCACGACCACTATTTCTCTTCATTTATCAAAGTAATCTCATTACTTTAATCTCTTTTGCTGTGTCAGTTTTTTTTTTTCTCATTTGGTTTCAATCTTTTTTTTTAATTAAAATATATATCTCATATCTCTTAAAAACAAAACCGACATTCGGTTTAAATTTAAAAAAAATATATATCTCATATATATTAAAAACAAACCAAAAATCTTATATTTGATTTTTAAAATTTTATAAAGATATCTCATATCTTTTTTAAAAATAATTAAATATTTATTTTTTGAATTCAAACATTTCAAATTCAATTTCAAATATTTAATTTAATAAAATAAAATAATCATATTATCTTATTTTATTCAAAATCAAATATCAACTAACACCCTCCATTTAGTGATTAACAACATAATTAAATAATCTTATTATTTAATTTATTTAATCACCATTATTCATTAATTAAATAATCCCATTATTCAATTAATTCCCGAATTAATACGTGTCACTTTCGTAACACAATTAATTGGACAATCCAATTAATTAACCGTGACCCTTGTTACCTAAATCGATCGGGCTAGCAAGGGGACCTAATAGACTCACAGTATTTTGAGCTCCAATAATCATTAGAAATTATTAATTAAACTCTTTAATTAATATTTCATGATTATTAACTTCGGTGTTATTCCACTAAAAACCCAAAGCTGCACTCTCTCAACTGTAGACGTTTTTACACAAACCAATAACTCTCGGTGTCCATCGATATAACTATTACGTATGGTATAATCCTCCACAAGTAGTTCATAATTAGAGCTGGGTCATAATGTCCGTTATACCCCTCTAATCATATCTTTCCATTAAGTACCATTGATTCTCTAACGAACAATAAATCCTACATTCCTTACGGAATTAGGAGAGCGCTCATATTGTTCAAGCCCCGAATCAACCCTTAAGGGAACTACCTCACCCATGGTATATCAAAGACCACGATCTAACCTGAAGGAGTCGATAAGACACTCAGGATTAAGATCACCCATACATAGCCATCATTAGTTGATATATATGAATCTCATCGTTAAACGGATCTTAGTGAGAGATTCATAAAGATCATGGCCCAGTCCTATATGATCACATCATACAAGGTACCTCCATTCTCATATCTACATATGAATGATCCAGGATAGGATCACCGTACACTACGAAATGGACCGCAGCTGTAGATTAACTACAAATAAAGTACCCAGCTTTATTTGCTATCTACGGACTCTTTAGATTGCTCGTTTCAAACTGAATCCATCTATATATGACACTTATATACTCAGTTTGAAATTACATCCGGCAATTTTGGATGTTAAGTGCACATGTTATATAAAGTATGATACAAAATGAATGAATATACTACTTCTTTTATTTATGTTCAAATTACATTTACATATTACAAGCTTTAGGGCAAAAACCCCAACAGCTACCACCTACCGGTAGTGGTTGAGGGTGTTAACAGGAATTTCCCTTCCTGAGTGGATTTTTCGGTTAACACTTTTTGGCGCAATATATGGGAAACATCATACCCTTAAAAGAAAGCATGTTAACCTCGTTTTCTTGTATCATTACCAGTATGAAACTCCGATCTTCTCAAGATCGTCCTGATCCTTCGGGGTACCAATCAAATGCTTCAAGCCGGAAGGGTCAGAAGCGAAAGAAAGGGGGTAAGAGTCGTAACCCAGCTCCAAAGCCACCAGCTACCGCGTGGGCTAACCCCTAGATACCTGCCACCCCGAGAGTTTATTCTGTCAGTCTGGACTAACAAGTCACGGTTTTCATAGAAAGTATCTGCCTCTGAATGGTTGTGAAAGGTGTAGCCAATCAGCCTGCGATACCAGATACCATGGGAGATGAAAGTCGGTAAGGTACCAGGATACCCCCTTTGACAGGTTAGGCCCACCACCTCCAATACACGTCTACGATAGGCTTGGGCCCGTGCCCCCGATACCATCGGTCCACGATAGACTTGGGCCCATGCCCCTGAATCTGGGACAACCTCAACGATACCAACCTCGACATGTGAGATTCGCCATCGACCTCCCCCATAGGGAGCGCCACTACCTGGTTCAACCGAAAGCCACTTCTAGACGACCTCAACTAGAAGTGGCCATGAGGCAACCTCGGTCAGTGGCAGGAGGTACCACTAGAAGTGCCAAAGAAAACCCTCCCTAGGGAGAGAACCAAGATGAAACTTCAGTAGCATCAGAGGGGTATGATGACAGAGACTGTAAAGTAGAGTCCAGAAATGATGGCAACAAGCACCTCCGGGACACGGTAGCCAAAATGGTGAAGGAGATCCAGGAGTTAACAAGCACCAGGAAAATCGAAAGGATCCCTTGGGAGTGATGAATGCTCCCTTCTCCAGAAGGATCAGAGAGGCAGAACTACCTCCCAAATTCAATATGCCAACTGATAAATATTCTGGAACTGAAGATCCATTGAGCCACGTGGAGAGCTTCGTTCAACAGATAGAGGTCCAGAACGCTACCAGGGCCGCATTGTACAGGATATTCCCTACTACGCTAACTGACTATGCCAAGACATGGTTCAGGAAGCTACCAGCATATAGCGTTGACTCATTCATCAAGTTAACTACAGACTTCTGCGCCCAGTTCTAGGGCATCAAACCTCGCCACAAGGATCCCATTCACCTTCAGTATGTGATCCAAGAGCGAGGTGAATCACTTAGAACCTATGTGGAGAGATTCCATAAGGAAATAATTCAGATGCGGGTCTTCGCGGAGAAGGAGACTTTGGCCAATTTTAGAAGAAATTTATAGGCATGCAGACTGTTCAGATCCTTTTCCAAGCATCCGCCAGAGACATACCAGGAGGCCTACGATAGGGCTCTAGAACAGGTGGAAATAGATGAACAGCCCCGTGTCAAGATAGAGCATGACGACATAAGATATGCCAAGCGCTAAAAGAAAGAGGTGCACAAGCCCGCTCAAATTCAGAAGAACCAGAATAAACCTCCCAACAAGTCTATATACCGGATACCACCTTACCAACCTCAACGTAACCAGTACCCAGCCAGGCAGTCTTCTCCTAGAGCTATACCTCCACCCAGGGAAGTAGCGTGGAAAGCTAGAGAAGAAGGGGGGTACACCGATTATACCCCTATGAACGCGTCTCACGAGAATATCTACCTCGCCATCCGTGAGAAGGGGCTACTCAGAAAGCTTGGTCTAATAAAGGCACCAGCCGATCAACAGAACCACTACAAGTACTGCGACTTCCACGAGGATGTGGGACACAACACCTCGGAATGCTACACCTTACGCAACCAGATTGAGGTACTGGTAAGAGGAGGTTCTTGACAAAATTTATCTAACAGATAAGTGATAGCATTCAAACTGGGAAGGAGGTACAAGTAGACATTAGAGCAACAGAAGAGAGAGGGAAAGCAAATGGAAAGGATCTGATGGAAGAGATCCACATAGTCCACACCATCAGTGGAGGTCCCACCCTGGCAGGAACCTCTAACAATTCAAGAAAGAACCACGCCAGGAAGGTGCCCAGGCTAGATGTAGGCCAAGATGTCTTCAAGGTCTCTAGAGAATTGTCTAAACCTCCTCATTCAGCACAAATTATCTTCACTGAGGAGGATATGTATAATACTGTGCAGCCACATGATGAACCCATGGTTATCACTGTGCACATTGCAAATTGTTTGGTCCACCGTGTCCTGGTCGATACCGGTAGTAGTGTAGACATTCTTTTCAAGGGCGCTTTAGAGCAGTTCAACTTAAAGAACCCCTGCTACAACAGATGCACCACCCCGCTGTATGGGTTCACCGAGGACTCACTGATCCCCACCAAGTCCATGATCCTACCGGTGATAGTAGGTATAGCACCGATCGAGTAAAATCTCTTGACAGATTTCATCTTGGTACACACCTCATCCACCTACAACAACATCTTTGGGAGACCTTACTTATCTGTCTTCAAGGGTGTCCTATCGATCTACCATAATGTCCTGAAATTCCCGTAGGGGACAAGGTAGGCAAGGTATGGGGAGACCAGCAAGTAGCACACAAGTGTTACGCAGTGTTTACCAACCCAGCTGCGCTTGCCAAACAGTGTGCATAGATAACTATTGTGTAAGATCAGACCTTACTAGAAGAGGACCTTGAGGATGAGATAGGTGCAGTATAACCCAAGGTAGAAGTTCTAGATAAAGAAGACATAGATGAGGAAGATAGGTGGTGGGCTAGTGGTCGCTCTATAGACGATTTGGAAGAAATACTAATCTTGAAGGATGATCCTTCGAAGATGATCAAGATAGGGGCAACGTTTTAAGCTGGAGTGAAGGAAGGATTGATAGGACTCCTTCTAAAATACAGCAACATCTTTGGCTGGAGCCACAAGGAAATGCCAAGAATTCCAATCACCTGGCGGCTTACAAATTGGAAGTTGATCCCACTTGTAAGTTGGTCAAACAGAAATAGATGTGTTTCAACCTAGAATGAAATATAGCAATTCAGGAGGAAGTTGATAAGCTTCTAAGGGCAAAATTCATCAGGGAATCCCAGTACCCAGAATGGATCGCCAACGTAGTGATGGTGACCAAGGCAAATGGGGAAGTGGCGTATGTGCATTGATTACACTGATCTCAACCGCCCCTGCCCGAAGGATAGCTTCCCTCTACCAAAGATTGATCAGCTGGTAGATTCAACTGCAGGTAACAAGCTTCTAAGGTTCATGGATGCATTCTCGGGGTATATTCAAATAATGATGCACCCCACCGATCAGGATAAGACTAGTTTTATAACCGGGCAAGGTCTATATTGTTACAGGGTAATGCTCTTCGGACTCAAGAATGCAGGTGCTACCTACCAACGCTTGGTCAACCGTCTGTTCAAGGACCTGATAGGGAAGTCAATGAAGGTGTACATCGATGATATGATAACGAAGTCCCAGGTAGCCGAGCAGCACCAGGACGACCTCCGCCAGACTTTCCAAATAATCAGAGAAAACCACATGCGGTTAAACCCCGCTAAATGCGCATTCGGAGTAACAGCCATGAAATTTCTCAGATTTATGGTCCATGAGAGAGGAATAGAAGCGAACCCGAAAAAGATCAAAGCCATCCTAGATCTTGAGTCTCCTACCTCGCTCAAGCAAGCAAAAGGCTTGACTGAACGGATAGCAGCCCTGAACCGTTTCATATCACGATCCAATGATAAGTGTGTCCCCTTTTTCAAAGCTATCAAACAAGGGAGGAATATGCAGTGGGACTAAGATAGAGAGCTAGCTTTCCAATCATTAAAGGGATACCTCGCTAGCCCACCACTTCTAGTTAACCCGCTACCAGGAGAAGAGTTGCAACAGTTCATAGCTGTATCCGAAACAGCTGTTAGTGGGGCCTTAGTAAAAAAATGTGGAGATGGAATTCAACGACTTATCTACTATGTGAGCCGTGCCCTGACCAAGTCAGAGATGAATTACACTCTCCTAGAAAAGCTCGCATTCGCATTGGTAACCGCTGCCAAGAAGCTCCGCTCTTATTTCCTAGCTCACACAATCGCGATGGTCATTGATCAACCCCTACGCCAATTTCTCCAAAGGCTGGATGTATCAGGGAGACTGGTACTATGGGCCGTCAAGCTCACCCAGTACGATATCCGATACAAGGCTAGGACCACCATCAAGGCCCAAGCTCTGGCAGACTTTGTAGCTAAGTTCAGCACAATACCTGATCGTGGTGCTACCTCGAGCTCAGACCAAGCTCCCTGAAAAATCACGAGTCAACAGGTTGGTCCACCAACCAAGAAACCTGGATTCTATATACGGATGGACCATCCGGCCAAGCAGGAAGTGGGGGGGAATCGTTTTAATTGATCCTGTGAGGACCTCGATTTTATGATTGGCTTATTTCATGACAAACCACCACATTGGGGATGATTGTGTAATGGGTAGCTTAGGTCCGTATTGGCAGATTCCAAGCATCTCCATGACTTCAAGAGCAAAAGGTATATTCACTTGACTTTGTCTCTTGAAGAGTTTAGGCGCACACACACACACACTTCATGCATGTTTTGTTTATCTTGCATTTGTGTTCTTTATTGTTTGCATAAGTGTGCATCCTTTTCTAAAACACTCACTAGCTTACATTAGATATCATATCTTGCATTGTATCTTAGTTGATAACAAGTTTGACATGTTAATTGTGCTTCATTGTGTGCATCTCACTCACTTCAGACTTGCACAACATTCATGTCAGATAGACTTTTTTCTTGAGTGTTAAAAAGGGATTTTTTCCCTTTAGCGCGGCCTAGACTGCTCGGCAGGCTTTGCTTGCACCGCGGCGCACGGAGCGGTGTTCTCCAGTGCGTCATGCGTGACGTGGACCGCGACCTGTGCACTTGCACGCACTGCGGTCCCAATCGCGGTGTTGTCCAGACGATGCACTGTTGTATGTACCGCGGTCTGGACACTTACCTGTGCCGCGGTCTAGCAAGCGGTTTTGACGGGATTCTGTTTCCCAAGTTCAAAACGACGTAGTTTTAATTAGGGCTTCATATATATTCTTCCTCTTCTCTTCTTGGCCGACCAAGAGCTCAAAAATTCATTTTTAGAGAGAGGTTAGAGCTCCTAGAGAGAGAAAGCTTCAAGAAAGCATCTTTGACTCTCCAAACCCAAAACCCATCTCCATCTTGCATCATTCAACATCATTTGAGCATGGGTCTTCATTGTTTCATGACTAGGTAAGCAAGAACTTCTTTGAATATCATTTATTGTTCTTCTTACTCTAGATTAGGTATTTATTGCATGATTAAATACCTAGACTCTATTATTGCATATTTATGAGTCTTGATAACATGATTGGGTTTGTATTTTGATAGCTTAATTGATTAGGTCATTTTTGCCTAAAAGCTAGGTCATAAACATTTATTTGTGATTCATTGATAACTAGGTTGAAATATTGATTCTTAATCAACTAGTTAATCTTATTGAATGTTTATGCATATTTTGTGTAACAATTAGTTTGTTGGAAATTCTCTACAAATCTAATTGAGTTTGTTTGTTGATAGACTTTTGTCTAAGACTTGCATTTAGTGAATGATTAAATGTCTTGTCTTAATCACATGAATATATGCTAAGTTTATGTTGAATACATTGTGAGCATATTTGTTGATTCATTGTGATTGTTTGTGATAGCTAGGACTGGTTGTTATTGATAACATCTAGCTAAGTCTTTATGCCTTGCATTTAGACATTTGACAACTTGGATTTGTTTCTACAAACTCCTAGTTGAGCAATTTGTGTTGTCTACCATAATTTGCATTGAGCATCATTTACATGATCACATAGACACATAATTCTCTTCATTGAGTCAAAGTCTTGTGGCTTCGGGGTGAAGTTGCACAAGCATTGAAGTCTTGCAACCAAGGTGTGGTTGGCAAGCATTGGTCAAGAATCCATTATAAAAGGCCTGCGGGTAGAGTAGGAGGTGCTCACACCAATAGTAGTGTATCAGTGGATATCACTAGGGATATAACCAAGAGTGGCGAGTGGTAGTGTCCATAGCCTGAGGTTATCTAGAGTGAGAGTCCGAGTATCACTTGAGGGTGTAACGTTTTACTCATATAGTGGATTTGAGGATCGTGTGTGGCTAGAAGAATAGCCCGTGGTTTTTCCCTTTGTTTAAGGGTTTCCACGTAAAAATCAAGTGTTATTTATTATTCCGCACTTTACACTTGATTTTATTTGGTTGATTTAATTGGGTTATATGTTTAATATTGACTAATCTAAAAAGTTGGTAATAATCGATTAACAACCCATTCACCCCCCCCCCCCCCCCCCCCCCCCCCCACCTGTGTAGACACACATTAAGAGTGTATTTTCAGATCCCGAGAAGGTGGAGTGCTATCATTGCTTTAGATTCCAGTTCAGTACCACCAACAACCAAGACGAGTATGAGGCTTTGTTAGCATGAATAAAGACAGTAGTAGAGCTTGGAGTTAATTATCTCCCTGCTAGGTGTGACTTACAACTGGTAGTTAATCAGATAACAGGTCTGTACCAGGCCAAAGGAGATAACATGGCAGCCTACCTCTGAAAGACCCAAGAACTTATGGCCCGATTCAAGAGGTTTAAGATCGAGCAGGTACCTAGGCAGCAAAATCATCGGGCCGATGTCCTAGCAAAGATAGCTGCCAACGGAGGACAATAGCCCAATCAAGCATAGCGCAAGGAAAGGAAGTCAGTCATGTAGATCACCTTCCATGCTGGATGGATCCCATTGAAGATTACCTCAGAGAATAAAAACTCCCTGAAGGCCTCGATCAAGCTCGCAAGATCAAAAGAACTTCAATTTGATACTGCTTGGTGGAGAGACACCTTTACCGTAGAGGAAGATCTCTCCCAATACTTAGATGTCTACACCATGATGACGAAGGCTGGGCCCTCAGAGAGATACATTCAGGGAATGTGGAAACCATACTGGAGGAGAAGCGTTAGCTTACCAGGTGCTGCGCATGGGATATTATTGGCCAACCTTGCACCATGATACGAGGCGGTTCGTACAATCTTGCGAACCATGCCTGAAAACGTCCAGCTTGCACCACTTACCTCTAGAGCGACTGTCCTCCATTAGCTCACCATATCCTTTTGCATACTTGGGAGTAGACCTAATTGGACCTCTCCTAACAGCGCCTGGTTAGTAGAAACATGCAATAGTGGCCATTGATAATTATACCAGGTGGGTGGAAGCGGAGCCCCTCTCCAAGATCACTGAGGCAAACACGAATAAGTTCATTAAGAAGAACATGGTCTGCTGGTTCGGTACCCCAATGGTCATTATCACGGATTTGGACAAACAATTTGACAATGCTAGATTTTATGATTTCTGCGAGAACCTAGGAATCGAGCTATGTTTTGCATCTGTAGCACATCCCCAAGGTAATGACTTGGTAGAGGCCATAGACAAGACTATCAAGAAGCTCCTAAAGAGGAAGCTCAAACAAAAGAAGGGCAAATGGGCAGATGAACTCCCAGATGTGTTATGGGCCTACTGCACCACCAAAAGGACTACTATTAGAGAAACCCCCTATTCACTAGCTTTCGGGGTAGAAGTTATCCTTCCTATAGAGCATAAACTCATCTCCTTCCGGGGTCAACACTTTGACCCAGAAGTGAACAAAGACAAGTTGAGGGCCAACCTAGACCTCGTGGAGGAGAAATAGGAAAGGATTGCAGAAAAGGTAGCAATCTACCAAAGTCGGATTGCTCGATACTTCAATAAGAAATTCATAAACCGAAGCCTCAAAGAAGGGGATTTGGTTCTTAGGAAAGTAACCCAGAATACCCAGAAGAGGTCTGATGGGTTACTATCGCCCAATTGGGAAGGTCCCTACCTGGTTAAAATGGTAATCCGAAGTGGGGCATACATGCTGGAGGATATGGAGGGAAGTCGTATTGACCACACCTAGAATGCAGGTCACCTGAAGAGATTCTACCCGTAAGCCTTGCAGTAAAAGACCGGTCGATATCACCCCGAGATTGATACAAGAAGCTGTTGGTACCCATGAGTACTTGTATTCCCTCTTGATTCATCAATAAAGAAGATTTTTTCTCCATCTACATTTATCTACATTTGTCTACGATATATCGCCATAATTCACCACTTAAACTCGTCACATTTGCCTTAAGGCAAGAGAGCTACATAGCTCTCACGATGCCCTTGACCGGATCAATCCCTCTAGGAGGATCGCTTTAAAACCAGGAAAGCTACACAGCACTCCTGATGCCCTGGACTAGATTAATCCCTCCAGGAGGATCTCCTCAAGACCAAGACAAGCCACATTGCAGCCCTGATTCCTTGGCCAGGCACCACCCCCCACTAGGAAGGATCCGATACGTAAGAGTATAGTTGCCTGACGGATCAAACCTCGGTCGGGCACCATCCCCTACTGAGAAGGGCTTGGTTAGTTAGAGCATAGTTGCCCGCCAGATCAAGGCCTTGGCCGGGTACCACCCCTTGCCAAGAAAGGTCTGGTACTAAAGTCGCCTTAGTCGCCCACCAAGATCTTGTTGCCAATATGTTCGTCTTGTTTTCGCCAATGTACCTAGGTTCCTTGAAACATAAAGGCTGGGTACCACTATTTTTGCCAAGGTACTAAGATTCCTAGAACAGGAATGCGAGGTACCTTGATTCGGAAATATATTAGCCTTGTTATCGCCAATGTACCTAGGTTCCTTGAAACAAGAAAGCTAGGTACCACTATTTTTGCCAAGGTACCAAGATTCTTAGAACAGGAATGCGAGGTACCTAAATTCGACAATGTACTAACCTTGTTTTCGCCAGGATACTAAGATTCCTAGAACAGAAAGGCAAGGTACCCAGACTCGACGAAGGGGCTCGCATGGTTTCCACCGATGTACCTAAATTCTTCGAAATAGTAAGGCTAGGTACCCTAGTACCAGCCATCTAGCTACCAAGGCCTGTTTCCTTTTGTTACCGGATATTGAGTTACAAGCATGCAACAGGGTATATATGTGACAGATGAAAAAGATAGGGAAAGCTTCATTGATCAAATCAGGGAGCCCAATCCTTCTTTCAGGCTATACAAAAAAATTGATGAAAGCCCGGGTGCTCTAGCTTCCATCTAGTGTTCCTATCCACCTTCCTAACTTGATCCCCTAGGGACACATATCTCCATCAAGTCGGGTGTTGACGAGGTCATCATGGTCACTGGAGGTAGGATCAGGGACCATGCTGAAACCATCGGCAATTAGGAAAGGCAAAAGGATGGTATTTAGACCATCCACGTTCAAGATACAACTGGGTGTGAAAATACTATTAAGCGTGTGTCTATCAACCTAGAGGGGGGGTGAATAGGTTTTAGTTGATTATTACCAACTTTTCGACTTAATCAATTTTAATAATGCTACCCCATATTAGCAATCATTCAATCCAAAATAAATATGCGGAAAACAATAAAAACACAAGGATTGATTTACGTGAGAAACCCTCCAACTGGGCAAAACTCACGGGCTATCCTTCTAGCCACACACGGTTCTCAAATCCACTATTTGAGTGAAAGTATACAACCTAGGTTGACCTCAAGTCACACAATACTTGGTCACTAACCCTTTCACTCTACCCAACGGGCCTTTAATAGTGATCCTAGACCAACAAGCTTGTGCACTAATCCACTTAGTCACAAAGCTTAACAATCAATGAAGAGATTAAGCAACCTATGTGAATATATATATATATATATATATATATGAATATTCTAATGTGCAATTAATGCTAGGCTACACTAAATGCTTATCTAGGAATTAAAGATGACAATAAGTGCAAATCGTAGATATCATTATCTAAATGCAAGGCAAGAAGATTTAGCTAGAAGGGTAAAATCGTCCTAAATGCTAGTTATCAATGAACATGCAATCTCAACCAACAAACAAGGTCACAAACATACTCACATCATGCTAAACAAAATAAACATGCAATTAATCAACTAATAATTGCTAACCCTAGGTAAACTAAGAACATAGAGACAAGACAAGAAGTTTTTAGTTGATTGTTAATTACCTAGTCAAGAAAAGCATGAAGACCCATGAAGAATAGATGCAAGAATGGAGCTAGATGCACATGGGTATGAGTTTGGTTGAGTAAAAATTGGTTCTCGGAGCTCTCTCTCTCTCTCTTGGATTTACTTTCTCTCTCTTAGAGGAATAATTTTCAGAGCTCTAGGGCTAAATGGTAGAAAAGAAGATGTATTTATAGGAACCAAAAACGTGCTGGTGTGAAATACCGAATTGCCTAGAAAATGGGCTATTCAGCAGTTGGCAGCCACCGAATCCTCAACCGCCGAACCTACTGGAGGCGTTCGGCGGTTCCAATCCACGGTTCCCAGCCGCCGAATCCTCAACCGCCAAATCTACTGGAGACATTCGACGGTTCAAAATGGCAGTTCCCAACCGCCGAACCTACTGGGAGAGACAGTTTCCTAAGCGGCCAGTCATCGCGCTTGAACAAGCACACTATCGTGCATGCGCGGACGTTTCCGATCAAACATCGGGAAACGACTTATACCACAAAACAACTAACAACAAGGTGCATGTGAGAGCGATGCAAAGAAGAGCACATACATGAAAGATTGAAACACAAAGCAAGATGTAAGGCATGCATGATAGTGTGTGTGTGTGTGCAACAATACATGCATGTCAATACAATTGCATAAGATGTGAGTGTGTGCAACTAAAACCTCTTCAAAGAAAATTAAGCATGCAATATACCTTTGAAGTGCTCTTTGAGAATGATGATGCCTTTGAAGCTTGATCACATACAATGAGGCCTAATCTACCCTTACAAAATAAATTCCCTATGTGGTTTTTCAATGAAATGAGCCAATCAAAAATATAAGGAACTTACAATCTCCCCCTTTGGGTATTTCGTGACAAAACCACCACCCACAAGTCATCCTCACAAATAATAAAGATAAAAACAAGAGGTCAACAAAAAGATATTCTACATTACAAATAGATACCTAGATACTAGGTCTTCCAATCTTCAAGCCCTTGTAGAATAGCCATCCCTTCAAAACAAAGAGACTAAACTTTCCAAGACAAGTGTATGTGAGGTGATCAAGTGAAAACATAAACACAAACCTAAAAAAGATGCAATAAAGTGCAATGCTAACGCTCCCCTTAAATGGGTTACTCCCCCTTATCAAGATAATCTCCCCTACTATGCAACTCCTCCAATCTTCACACCACTCCCCTTTTTTTTGTCATGAGATAGGCAAAGGAGTAGTCCCCAAATGGGTCACGATAGCAAATAGAGTTATTTGCAACATAAGTGCATAATCATATACAACAACTTTATACAACTTAATTAATTGAGACATAATTATGGAGGTTTGATTAAAAAGAAATGTGTGAAATTTGTTGCTTTGGATGCAAGACATGCAACATCAAAGTTCAAGCAAATGGTATTTGGCAAAGTGAACATCAAAGGTTTCCAAAGGAATTCAAACAAATATGCACCCTTTTGCCATAATTAAACAAGATATAGCTTTAAAAACTTGTAGCACACATAAGCAACCATGTCAATCCTTAATGGTCAATCACGACATGGATATAAAATCCTTATTGATAGAATGGATGTAGAATTCTTATTGATTGTTGTCTTGTCCAACAATTAAGAAAGGAGACAAAGCTAAATTTGGATGAGGCATCCTTATTTGTTGCATGGACACAAGGTCCTTATTGAGTTTTGCCTTATCAAATTGCTTCCACACACATTTGCACACACAATTCATGCATAATATTTTAGCATGTCAAAATCAAGTTCACATGTCATAGAGATAAATTATAGGTTATTCAATAATACTTCCCAGTCAATTCTCCTAGTCCAAAAATGCATGTTTGAACATAAATTTGACATGGATTACAAACAAAGAAAATGGCACACTTATTGAATAAAAAAGCCATATAGATATATATAAGCACAACCAAAATGCTCAAGCAATGAATAAAGAAGCATAAAGTTGATCAAATTTTTGCTTATTTCGACATGCAAGGTTGCTCTCTTTGCTTGAGCTCCCCACATGGGGTCAATCACCAAAACTCATCAAGGCATATGAAAAATCCCAATAGACCTACTAAGTGACTTGAACCTAGTTGAGTCTAAGGGCTTTGTAAGTAAATCCGCTAGCTGATCATTTGTGCCAACATGTTCAAGTGCAATGCATTTGTTTTCAACTAGCTCTCTAATGAAATGATGCCTAATGTCTATATGCTTTGTCCTAGAGTGCTGAACCGGATTCTTTGAAATGTTAATTGCACTCATATTATCACAATAAAGGGTTAGAGTACCTTGATCAAAGCCATAGTCCACAAGCATTTGCTTCATCCAAAGGAGTTGTGTCCAAGCACTCCCGGCAGCTATGTATTCCGCTTCAGCTGTGGATAGAGAGATGGAATTTTGCTTTTTACAAAACCATGAGATCAAGTTGTTGCCTAGGAAGAAGCAACCGCCCGATGTACTCTTCCTATCATCATAATTTCCTGCCCAATCTGCATCACTAAAGCCAACTAAGCAAGCATTAGTGTCAAAGGAGTACCATATCCCATAGTTGGATGTCCCATTCACATATAGAATGATTCTCTTCACGGAGGAGAGATGGGATTCCTTGGGATCCGCTTGGTATCTAGCACACACACCTATACTAAAGGCTATATCGGGCCTACTTGCGGTCAAGTAAAGCAAGCAACCAATCATGCAACGATATAGACTTTGGTCCACACTCTTGCCACTAGCATCCTTGCTTAGTTTCAAGGTGGTACTCATGGGTGTGTCACAATGTTTGGCATTCTCAATGCCAAACTTCTTCACTAGGTTCTTAGCATACTTAGCTTGGGATATGAAAATCCAATCATGCAATTGCTTGATTTGGAAACCTAGGAAGTAATTGAGCTCACCAACCAAACTCATCTCAAATTCATGAGACATGAAATCAACAAATTGTTGGACTTTGGACTTGTTGGTGGAGCCAAAAACTATAACATCAACATATATTTGAGCTATAGAAAGCTCATCTTTGTTGCCCTTGATGAACAAAGTCTTATCAACACTACCCATTGAGTAGCCATTGTCAACAAGATAGAGAGTGAGGCGCTCATAACAAGCCCTCAGTGCTTGTTTCAACCCATATAGAGCCTTCTTGAGGTGATAGACATGGTTGGGGTGGTGTGGATCCACAAACCCCTTGGGTTACTCAACAAACACTTCCTCATATAAGAAGCCATTGAGGAAGGCACTCTTAACATCTATATGATACAATTTGAACTTGTGCACACATGATATGGATAATAGAAGCCTTATGGACTCAAAGCGGGTCTCCTCAAAGTCAATACCCTCAATTTGAGAGTATCCTTGTGCCACAAGTCTAGCCTTCTTGCGCACAATGTTGCCATCCTCATCCAACTTGTTCCTATACACCAATTTGGTGCCAATGACATTAGTGTCCTTCGGTCTAGGAACTAGAGTCCAAACCTCATTTCTTTCAAATTGATTTAGCTCTTCTTGCACGGTAAGAACCCAAAACACATCATTCAAGGCTTTATCAACCTTTTTTGGTTCAATTTGAGAGGTGTAGCAAGTATAGCTAATTTGATTAGCTATTTGACACCTAGTCCTAACACCCTCATTCACATCTCCAAGAATCTCATTCATGTTGTGGAGATGTCTAACCCATGGAGCGGGTTCTTTAGAGTCCAAAGATGGATCTCTATCAAGAGGTTGAATGACCTCTTCATCGAGACTTGACTTCACATCACTTGAAGTCTCACCATTCTTCTCTGAGGGAGAATCATCAATCACAATAACCTCCTCAACATGGTCTCTCATCTTAGGCCCACAATCATCTATGACAACATTAGATGATTCATTGACACTTCGAGTTTTTAGATTAAACACTCTATAGGCCTTACTATTTAGGGGCTAGCCAATGAAAATTCCCTCATCACTCTTGGCATCAAACTTGCCAAGTTGATCTCGGTCATTAAGTATGTAGCATTTGCTTCCAAATGAGTGAAAGTAGCTAACATTTGGCTTCCTACCCTTCCACAATTCATAGGAGCTTTGCCTAGTACCGGGCCTTAGAAAAACTTTATTTCCTATGCAGCAAGCTGTATTGACGGCCTCAGCCCAAAGGTTCCTAGGGAAATTGTTGCTAAGCAACATCACACGGGCCATCTCTTGAAGGGCCATATTCTTCCTCTCTACAACCCTATTTTGTTGAGGAGTTCAAGGAGCCGATAACTCATGGGAAATGCCAAAGCTATTGCAATAACTTTCAATACAAGCATTTTCAAATTCTTTCCCATGGTCACTCCTAATTCTTTTAATGCTTTTAATATGTGAGTTCTTTTCATTTTGAATTTTTGTGCAAAGCATTTTAAATTTTTCAAAAGTTTCATATTTTTCTCTAAGAAAATATGTCCATGTAAATCTAAAGAAATCATCAACACAAACAAAAATGTATCTCTTGCCACCGAGACTCTCGGTTTGCATGGGACCCATAAGGTCCATATGTAGGAGCTCTAATGGCTCATTTGTGGTGAGATAGTTGCCTTTCTTGTGCATGCTGTTAGTTTGTTTTCCTTGTTAACAAGGTCCACAAACACCCTCGACTTTCTTCCCAAGCTTAGGGAGGCCACGCACAACATTGAACTTATCTAACATCCTCAAATCTCTATAGTTCATGTGGCCAAGTCTTTGATGCCACAATTCAACTTCCTCAAACTTGGACATGTTGCAAGAGATTACACTAGCTTCAAGACAATAGCAATTGTCACTAGATCTCTTTCCTTTTAGCAAGGTTTGTGTTAGGATTATGCTCAATAGCAAGAGTGTAATAATGTATTTGACAATCATTTCATATTAATAAAGTGATTTCTAGTTTAACAAATCTTATAGCATTTATAGTTTAATTATTATAATTGTCAAAAGTAAATAATCATAAGGTCAAAAGACTATGAGAAAAGAAGAATTGTTCATACATCTGGATATGTATGAGGTAGACACAATTCTTTAGTTAGTCTTGAATAATATTCACAACTTAAGATAAAGGTTGGGCGCCTTTATCTTGTTAAAGTTGTAGATTCTTCTGCTAGCATTTGAGTGGGATCAAATGTGTGATGATGAGTCTAAAATCATTAAAGTGTGGTGTATTTGGGCAAAAGGATCTAGTGCACTGGATGCATTGAATAGGATCATAGTGAAATACTTTATCCAGAATCGTCAATGGATAAAAGTCTTCACTTGAAGACAATCGGAGAGTCTATCTCAATCCTGAGATAAATGATGGACTTATGGTTGCAAGTGTTATCATTTGAGATATCAATGAGTAGGATTATATAGCATAGTCTATCCTCGATAGTTTGGTGGTATTCATTTATTAATCGATAGAGGACTTCATTTATAGATATGGACATCGTGGCTCCATTTATTAAATGAGAGTAGAATATCATCATATGGATGTTTTGAGGTATTAGATATTAAATCTTAACGTTAAGTTTTCAATAGTGTCTATTGAAATATGGCTTCTAGACAAGTCAAAATATCCAAGTTCAAAATGTGGTCATATGAATAAATATGGTTGGAGAGCTATAGGCGGTCTATGAGCTCTTAGCGATTACTGATATTCTTCACGAGGATACACTCTCTCCATTAAGATAGTCTAGGGTAAGAATGACCAATAATAACTTATTCTATCTTTATTTAAGAGTTCAATTTTAGTTCTTTAGTGGAATGAACTAAAATTAATATATCGAACCTAAGTGAATCATTTGTTGATTGTGATTAGGTTATGTCTATTGGAGCTTAAATTTAGATAGCCCGCCAAGATCCCCAATTCACACGAACTTGCAATGATCACTTTATATATTCTACCGGACCAATTTATGGGTCCATCTAGAATTGTATTAATGCGTGTGGACTTGTTTCTTTTAGTAAGAATGGGTCTAGTTCACATGTGGGCTTTTTATTAAGGTCCAATGGATTTAATAAAATAGAAAAAAAAATATTGGCCCTTATATATTGGCTTGGGCGACAAGGGACTATTTATTAGTCTTATATATTGTTTTTATTTTATTATTTAATTAAATGGAAATTAATTAATTAATTTATTAATTTATTAATTTATTTATTAATTTATTAATTTATTAATTTATTAATTTATTAATTTATTAATTTATTAATTTATTAATTTATTAATTTATTAATTTATTAATTTATTAATTATTTAATTATTTAATTAAAAGTCAAAATCTTTTTCCTAGTAGGAGATGGTCTCCTATAGTCATATTATTGTTGGTAATATGATAAGTATCAAATGCTATATTTGATAAGTAGATAAATAATAGGAATTTATTTATCTAGTCAAATTATGAAGTATTTGATTTCTATTAGGAAGTTTTTGATTTAGTCACAATTTAATTATATTCAATAATTGGTTATTGAATAAAAACACTATTTGAGTTGGATTAGGAGTCTTGGTGTTGAAAAGAAATCTTTTTTTGAAAAAGGATTCTTTGTCACCAAGTAAATCCACCTAGAGATAGGATTCTTGACCACCAAGTAAATCCTCTTTAGGAAAGGATTTGTATACCTATAAATATTATTAAATTCGGAATTAATTTTATAGGAAGAAAAAAAAAAGTTTTTTTTTAGAGACAATTTTTTATTCTCTTGCTTTTGAATAAAAAAAACTACCAACTCAAGAAAGGGGTGTATTGAATTCGGCCAAAGAGAAGAGAAAAAGGGAACGTTTTTGTTTTCAATAGTACACTAGTATCCTTTACATCAAAAATGTTTTTGTGTACATCACACGAGTTTCAATCAAATAGATTGATAATTCACAAGTGACCGAATGTTCTTGGGTTTTCTCTTGGAGGATTATTGATCGTGCCTAAATTGTTATATATTTCGGCCCTCATTCCTATTCCTTTGTCTCATTCTTGTGTGTATTTTCTATATATTTTATGTCTAATAGGCTCGTTTGTGTTAATTGCAGGCAATGGATGTAATTCTGGGTTAGAAGCTAATTGCAGTGGTTCCGGCAGAATAGAGACAAAAGGAAAGACAAAGGATCATAAGCAGCTCTACAGTGCGGGTCAAGTGCGGGTCGCAGCCGCACTCCAACCGCACTCCTTCCCACAGCCGGGACCTGAATCATGAAGGAAAGATAAAGTGCGGGTAAAGTGTGGGTCATCCAACCGCACTCCACCCGCACTATTGCTCAAGACAGAGGAGCTGATTCGTACCTGACAGATAAAGTGCGGGTCAAGTGCGGGTCAAGACAGAGTTGGATTCATTAAAGTGCGGGTCATCCATCCGCACTCCACCCGCACTCACCCGCACTCACCCGCACTCTACCCGCTTTACACCTGCACTCCACCCGCACTGTTGCTCAAGACAGCTCCACCTGACACTAAAGTGCGGGTAATCCAACCGCACTCCACCCGCAATGTTGCTCAAGATAGAGGAGTGGATTTACACCTGACACCAGAGTGCGAGTAAAGTGCGGGTAAAGTATGGGTAATCCAACCGCACTCCACCCGCACTGTTTCCAAGATCAGAGAACTGAAGATGAAGAAAACCCATATAGTACGGGTACAGTGAGGATAATTCACTCGCACTCCACCCGCACTCTGCGCGCGACAGTTTCTGGTTTCAAGTTTAAGTGACCTATTTTTCCATCCTCTATAAATAGAAAAGGATGGGAACTAACCAAGACATCACCATATCTCCCAACACTTGTATTCTAAGCTAGTAACATATCTCCCTATCATCCAAACCATCTCTACTCAATCAAAGGCAACTAGGAGATTTGGATTCAAGCTTCAAGGAAGGAGATCAATCTTCAAGGGTTATCTCTCTACTCTCTCTTAGTTTATTGGTTTGTAATAGAACATGAGTAGCTAAAATACCCCACTATAGGGTTGTTGTTATTTGTATGAGGGATATTTGGGCTTTGTAAATAAACTCTATGTGTTATATTTATTCTATCTCTATATTTCATTCCATTGCTTGAATTGATTTCCATTATTGATTTGGTTGGATACACCCTCTTAGCATGATTGATTTGGATTACTTGAGTATGCAATTAGGTTGTCTAATGCTCAATTGAATGGAAGGATTTTTTGAAATCCGGCTCTACAACCATGCCCTTAATCTAATCTTGAATTAATGGCTTTCACTATACATCCTAGGTTAGCCACTTGTGAGAGAATTAGAAGCCTTCACTATACACCCTAGGTTGGCTACTTTAGTGATTCTACGAGAACTAACCTTCGAGTAGAATTCGGTTGATAACCTAAAGCCTCATCCAATCTCAAACGGGTGGCCTTCACTATACATCCTAGGTCGGCCACTTGTGAGGGAATTGGAAGCCATCACTATACATCCTAGGATGGCTACATTAGTAATAGGTTGAGCCATAGCTAGATAGATGAGCAATCATGGAAAAGGTCCTGATTAAGTAACTAGCCATTGTTGGTTGCTTAAGAGGGATTAATCGCTAGTAGGAGGGATTAATCGCTAGTAGGAGGTCTTCGCTATACACCCTAGGTTGACCTCCTGCTAGAGATATATACCAACACTATACACCCTAGGTTGGTTACATTTGTCAATACGTGCTTAATTGAGAGTTTGTTGCAATTGCCCCAATATTCACTTACGAGTACATCAACTCCGTAGTTCCATCATCATTCATTCATCACTCCATTGTCATCCCATTTTATTTGCTTTCATAGTTTAGTTTATATTGTATCTTCATTCACCATCACTTTACTTTTATGCATACTAGTTATATTAATCCTAATCTTATCACCGCTACCCCGATCTCAGTGGACGACACCCGTGCTTACCGTTTTACTTGTATTTCTACTTGTGAACGCATCGCATAGGTTTTATAAATTGTTTTGACGGATGGTTTTCTGACGGCAAAAACCTTCTCATCAAATGGCGCAGCTGCCGGGGATTGGTGTGCGTATAAGTGATTAAATTAGTTTTAATACTATTAGTTTATTAGTTGTTTTTAGTTTTGTTAGTTTTTTTTATTGCTTTTGTAGTTTTTGATTTTGCTTGTTTCAGGACTCTATGGATTCCTTTTGGCAAAATTCAAGGTCAAGCTACGAGCCTAACGAGAATGCCTACATCTCGTCATTCCAGTCAAATTCCGTTGAAGATCAACTAAGAAATTTCATGAAGAATCATGTGCGGGAGACTGAGCAGATGATAGCTTCTCAACAAGAGACTCAAGCCTTCATAGAAGAGAAAACCACCCAAATGCTCGAATCCGCCCAGCAGTCCACCCCGGTAAATCAGAGTTGTTTCCAAGTTAAAGCAACCAAACCGGTGGATTCCTCTAATTTCTCAAAATAAGACATGTATAAGCTCTGAATAGAATTTGAAGTGGAGCGAAGCAAGAGAATGGACAAGATGGACAGGATGATCAAGATGAACCAAGAGCTTATGAGCGTGAGCATAGAGCTAGTGTTGGAAAGAGGTGTGTTGAAGGAAGAGAATGAAGCACTTCAAGAGAGAGAAGCCTTGGGAATGGAAAAGGCGAGTAATCTCCAAAAGTTGAACAAGAAACTATTACTTAAAGTGAAGATGCTCAGGGTTGAGAATGGTACTCTCAAGAAGACAAATGGTGAAGTCTCCGACAAGAACAAAGAATTGGAAGAACGAATTGAGAGATTTGAAGCCGAAAAGAGTACCGCATCGAAGGATTTGGAGAACTTAGCGAGGCTATCAAAATATTTTGAAGATGAGATAGCTCACAAGTCAATGAAGATGCAAATGGAGGTTGACCAAAAAGCCAATGCCTTAGAGGAAGCAAAGGTAGCACTAAGCAAAAAAGAGGAAGAGGTCAAGGCGTTACAAGTGAAACAAATCAAACGTCCTCAAGACCACGCATCAAAGGGGAGTTCCTCTAACTCTAATATCTTTTGCTATGCATGTTCTAGGATAAAGCATTTTAAGGCTAAAAATTACAAGCCAAATCAACATAGGAAAAATAGAGGTCCTAGGAATAGATGGATTCCACCTAGGGTCAAGAAAATATGGGTAAGGAAAGACCAAGTGCACTTATATAGAAACATGAAAAAGGAAAAGATAATGAAGTCACCTAAATATTTTTGGGTAGTTAGAAATAGAGAATTTCCTAACTTGGTCAAACCACCCTTAGAGGACCCTAGCCTCTCCATGAATGCATCCCATTGAATAATTTTGATGCATGTAGTTACTTTTATGTTTTATGTTTTATGTTGTTTAAATTCAATAAACTGTGATGTTGGGATAGTTTTGTTCGAATGCTATATTTTGTGGATATTTGCACATTGAATTTATTGATTATATTTGTGGATGAAAGAGCCGGAGGCTCTTGTCCAAGTATGAATGCATGTGCTTTATATTGTTTAATTCGGTTTAGGGGTTGTTCATGCCCCATTCCATCAATTTTGATAAAATGCATGATGTTAAGCTTGACTTGTGCTTCAATGATATATTGCATGAATTGCCTTTATTTTGTGAGCCTTGTTTGAGTCTTTTTTTTTATTTTGTTGGGGCATTGATTGTGGTTGATTAGTGCCTAGGTTTGTTTGAGTCATGTTAGGTACATGCCGCTAGGCCTGATTCTCTTTTCTTCAACATTGAGGACAATGTTGGGTTTTGATTTGGGGGTGTAGACGCCTTTTTGAGTCGTCTTTTGTGTCTTGAGTCATTTTTTGTGTCTTATTTTCGAAAAAGTTGCTGCTTAGCCAGAATTTTGAGCTTATTTAGCTTGGTCAGATACCTGTAGCATAGTGTTTGTGGCGAATGTGTGTATGCTTTGTGTGCTTATTCAATAACTCTTAGTCACTTTAGGGGTCTCACTGGCACTTCATGGGCTAGTCTCATCTTCTAGTGTCAAAGTTTAGGAACTCGATGCTCAAGCGCCTTGTTCTAATAGTGAAGATTTCCCTTGTGAGATCACAAACACAAGCCAAAAGCTTGTATATTTGAGGGAAAATGTTTTTCAAATCTGCAAACACTATTCAAACACCATGCATAGTCTCACTACATCAAAAATCATCATTTGTCATTGAACATGCATCATATATGTGGACTGCTTGACGAAAACTTTTATTAGGCAATGTGTGTTTTAGCCACTCAAAAAGAAAGCCTAAATACTTCCCATTCCCGTAATATGTGTGCTCCCAAGCCAATTTTGAAGCCAAACACATATAGACTTTTCCATTCTACACCCACGTTATCCATAACCCAAGCAACCTAAACACTTAGCCAACGCTCTCTTAATTGATCTTGTTGAGGCTTAGGAATGTAAAGTTGTGCTTTAATTTGATAAATGGCGTGTACCTAGGCAAGAGTAATGAGTTGTGAAAATGTGCAAAGTAAAAAGGCATGAAAAGAAAAGAAAAGAAAAGAAGCAAAAAGTAACAAAAGAAAAATATGCTTCAAAAGCCTTGTGTAAATTGTAAATGCTACTCAAATGGGTAACATGAGTAGTTAAAGATTGTATGTAGAGTCTAATTGTATGCCTGGACGCCATATTGTATTTGGAAGTAGAGTTGCATGAGAAATTAAATGCTTAAGTGTAGAATGTATTGCCTTAACTTGGTTGATTAGTGCTTGTGCCTAAATTTCTCATTCTTCTAATCACCATTCACCGTGGCCACGTTACAACCAAATGGAAAAGACCTAGTTGATCTTAGGGGACGTCTAGATTGGGAATATTAGTTAATGAATGCACTTTCCACGTTCATGACACGTGATTCTTTCATGAGACTCACTCACTGAAAACAGCGTTTATTCTACACTAAATGTATGCAACTAAGTTGATTCAGTTACATAAATTCATTGGCATACATGTTGCATGAGTGTGAACCTAGGTTCTGAGAGGAAAGATAAGAGAAAATCCATGTGAGAACCTAGCGTCGAAGCGAATTATGCTCGAGGTGTGAGAGTGAGTAGTTTCTGAGGCAAGGGCATTTTAAGTGTGGGATTCGTGTTGTACCAGTTTCCTTTGGGGTGCCTTCGAGTTGTTTAGAACATTTTGCATATGCTCATTCCTTACTCCCATTTACTTTTGCATATCTCTCCGCTAGTTGGTTCTGCAGCAAGTTTTTCTTTGTGTCTAGGAAAGTTCTTAGTTCGAGTCATTTTTAGTTTGGTCTTATTTGTTTTAGATTATGTTTGTTCGAGGACGAGCAAAGGTTTGGTTTGGGGGTGTTTGATCGTGCCTAAATTGTTGTATATTTCGGCCCTCATTCCTATTCCTTTATCTCATTATTGTGTGTATTTTCTATATATTTTATGTCTAATAGGCTCGTTTGTGCTAATTGCAGGCAATAGATGTAATTTTGGGTTAGAAGCTAATTGCAGTGGTTCCGGCAGAAAAGGGGCAAAAGGAAAGACAAAGGATCATAAGCAACTCTACAGTACGGGTCAAGTGCGGGTCGTAACCGCACTCCAACCGCACTCCTTCCCACAGCCGGGACCTGAATCATAAAGGAAAGATAGAGTGCGGGTAAAGTGCGGGTCATCCAACCGCACTCCACCAGCACTATTGCTCAAGACAGAGGAGCTGATTCGTACCTGACAGATAAAGTGCGGGTCAAGTGCGGGTCAAGTGCGGGTCAAGACAGAGTTGGATTCATTAAAGTGTGGGTCATCCATCCGCTCTCCACCCGCACTCACCCGCACTCCACCCGCTTTACACCCGCATTCCACCCGCACTGTTGCTCAAGACAGCTCCACCTGACACTAAAGTGCAAGTAAAGTGCGGGTAATCCAACCGCACTCCAACCGCACTCATCCCGCACTGTTGCTTAAGACAGAGGAGTGGATTTACACCTGACACCAGAGTGTGAGTACAGTGCGAGTAAAGTGCGGGTAAAGTGCGGGTAATCCAACCGCATTTCACCCGCACTGTTGTCAAGATCAGAGAACTGAAGATGAAGAAAACCCATACAGTGCGGGTAATTCACCCGCACTCCACCCGCACTCTGCGCGCGACAGTTTCTGGTTTCAAGCTTAAGTGACCTATTTTTCCATCCTCTATAAATAGAAAAGGATGGGAACGAACCAAGACATCACCATATCTCCCAACACTTGTATTCTAAGCTAGTAACACATCTCCCTATCATCCAAACCATCTCTACTCAATCAAAGGCAACTAGGAGATTTGGATTCAAGCTTCAAGGAAGGAGATCAATCTTCAAGGGTTATGTCTCTACTCTCTCTTAGTTTATTGGTTTGTAATAGAACATGAGTAGCTAAAATACCCCACTATGGGGTTGATGTTATTTGTATGAGGGATATTTGGGCTTGTAAATAAACTCTATGTGTTATATTTATTCTATCTCTATATTTCATTCCATTGCTTGAATTGATTTCCATTATTGATTTGCTTGGATACACCCTCTTAGCATGATTGATTTGGATTACTTGAGTAGGCAATTAGGTTGTCTAATGCTCAATTGAATGGAAGGATTTCCGGAAATCCGGCTCTACAACCATGCCCTTAATCTAATCTTGAATTAGTGGCTTTCACTATACATACTAGGTTAGCCACTTGTGAGAGAATTAGAAGCCTTCACTATACACCCTAGGTTGGCTACTTTAGTGATTCTATGAGAACTAGCCTTAGAGTAGAATTCGGTTGATAACCTAAAGCCTCATCCAATCTCAAATGGGTGGCCTTCACTATACATCCTAGGTCGGCCACTTGTGAGGGAATTGGAAGCCATCACTATACATCCTAGGATGGCTACATTAGTAATAGGTTGAGCCATAGCTATATAGATGAGCATTCATGGAAAAGGTCCTGATTAAGTAACTAGCCATTGTTGGTTGCTTAGGAGGGATTAATCGCTAGTAGGAGGTCTTCGCTATACACCCTAGGTTGACCTCTTGCTAGAGATATATACCAACACTATACACCCTAGGTTGGTTACATTTGTCAATACGTGCTTAATTGAGAGTTTGTTGCAATTGCCCCAATATTCACTTGTTCCATCATCATTCATTCATCACTCCATTGTCATCCCATTTTATTTGATTTCATAGTTTAGTTTATATTGTATCTTCATTCACCATCACTTAACTTTTATGCATACTAGTTATATTAATCCTAATCTTATCACCGCTACCCCGATCTCAGTGGACGACACCCGTGCTTACCGCTTTACTTGTATTTCTACTTGTGAACACATCGCATAGGTTTTATAAATTGTTTTGACGGACGGTTTTCTGAAGGCAAAAACCTTCTCATCAATTATTGTGACTAACAAAGAAGAAGATTTTATTTGTTTCATCCTCAGGTATACAATTAAAGAAAGGGAGCCCACACTCCTAAGTGATTCATGTTCGTGATTGGATTGGAAGATCTTGCGGATTCAATTAGATGCTAGTTCAATCGTCACGAGAAAAAGGTACAATACTTTTAAGTACATGTCAATTAATCTAGGGTTAAGGTTCTTTCTTTTGAAGGAAAATTTTTTAAAATATAACAAACCAAGTTTTTTGCTTCCGCCGCGCATTTTTCCCTATAATTTGTATCAGAGCCTGGTTGTACCCTTGATTAATTGATGTATATATACATGGATCTATATTATTTTTATTGTAAATATGCATGTTTTAGAAAGAGATGGCACTCTAGGTATTCGCATTTATAATTACATGAGAATGTATGGATATATATATGTTTTATAATATTGTTTTTTATTGCTCGATTTTGGTCCTAGAATTTCAATGTAATTTTTGTTTGGAGTTGTAACAAGAAGGGTGGTCTATCATCGCCATAATTTCCTTCTTGATAATTGTCAAGTTTTTTTATATTTTATAGTTGTAATATAAAAAAAAACTGCTGTAATATATTCAAGTTTCAAAAATTCGAAGAATTGAAGAATTGGAAGCAGAAAAAGAAGCAACGGAGGAAGGCCGCAGTAGCCAGTGCCCGCAAGGCAGTCGTGCAAGCCTTTGGGTGCTAGTGTGGTGCTGCGCATGGGGCAGCTGCATATGGATTTTGGCGCGCAAGAGTTTTGATTGACCACAGCTTGATGACTTGATCACCAAGTTAGGGTTTCTTGTATTTCAAACAAATGTAATTTACTTGCTTTTCTAGGATGGACCAAAATTGTGGCTATTTATTTTTCATAAATATTACAATGTTTGTCATTGTTTGATAACATGTCATATAGAATAGGAGTGCCACTCATATATCTCTTTTGGTATGAACATGCATTGAATAATTTAGGTATCTAATTGGCATCTAGATAACTTGGTAAATCATTCTATGGAATTCTATCACACATCTTAAACAATTGAGTGGGAGAAGTTGTTTTGAACACCTATGGCCTCCAAGATAAGTTGAGCTTTATGTTTTGTGTGATAACCCCCTAAGGGGTATCCATGAATGGAATTTAGCAAGACACTTCCCTACAAGGATAGACTAGACAATTGACTCAAACGATATCTACTCTCAAAAAAGTTTTCACGAGGGAATATATTGAAGGTCGATAACTTGGTAATACACTCAATGTGGTTTTATTGATATCCTCCCAAGAGTTCTTGTCAATATAAATCACAAGGCCAAATTGAAAACGTAGGTTGTTATGTTAACAATTAGGTGGGACATAGTCCAACTAGTAAATGGTGCCAACTCCCAAAGGAGGCGTGACATTTATGGATGTTGGATCACCGTTGAATTTTATGATTGAATTACTTAATTTAATTCAAGATAAATATTCAAAAGTGCTTAATTATGATTGTTTACTTATATAATTTTTGTTTTATTAAGAAATCATGATCCCATCCCTAATCAACATCCTAAAAGATAATACTTTAACTAGTGATAATTATGTCACATGGAAAAAGGAAAATCGATCTTTTGTTTCAATCTGAAAAGCATAATTTCATTTTGACAACTCCTAAACACCTTACTCCTAAACACCTTGCTCCTACTAATGAATCTACTGAGCAGCAAAGAGACGAGTATAAGTAGTGGGAGACCTCATATGAGATGGTAAAATGTTACATTTGTTGGAACCTAGGGTTACAGATTGCGCAGCAGAAGGGTTTAAAATTTTTATGCAATCATTAAACTAACCCATTTGTACAGTAATAATCAAATGCAATAATAAAATGAAGGAATTTATCATACCTACGTAGGAGGCTCCTTCACTTTGATACGAACTGCTCCTGATTTGAACCACGTGATCTTCCTCGCTATCTCCCGGAACTGGTAACAGCGTGTGGGCGCGTCACGATATTCAGGACATGTATGGAGGAAGAAGAGAAGAACACACACACAAACAAACAAACTCTAGAAGTGCAGCATTTGTGGTCTCACCACACCCTAACTTTTTCTCTTTTGTTTTGCTTTTTTGTTTTTGCTGTGTACGACTTCTTTTTCTCTTTTGCTGTGTGTTTTCAAGTAATCAGATTACCTTTTTATGTTTTTTCATTCGGTTACCACATTTGTTTAATTAAAATATATCTCATACATATTCAAAAAACAACCAACCGAAAATCTATATTTGATTTTTAAAAATTTTTACAAAGATATCTCATATCTTTTTTAAAAATAATTAAATATTTAGTTTTGAATTCAAACATTTTAAATTCAATTTCAAATATTTAATTTAATAAAATAAAATAATCATATTATCTTATTTTATTCAAAATCAAATATCATCTAACACCCTCCATTTAGTGATTAACAACATAATTAAATAATCTTATTATTTAATTCATTTAATCACCATTATACATTAATTAAATAATCTCATTATTCAATTAATTCCCGAAAAAATACGTGTCACTTTCGTAACACAATTAATTGGACAATCCAATTAATTAACCGTGACCCTTGTTACCTAAATCGATCTGGCTTGCAAGGGGACCTAATGGACCCACAGTATTTTGAGCTCGAATAATCCTTAGAAATTATTAATTAAACACTTTAATTAATATTTCATGATTATTAACTTCGGTGTTATTCCACTACATTCAAAATGTATGCCGCTGTTTGTAACGCATATCCCCAAAGGAATTTGGTAATGATGAGAAACTAATCATAGATCTCATCATTTCCATTAGGGTTCTATTTCTCCTCTCCGCGACACCATTCTGCTGAGGTGTACCAGGAGCTGTGAGTTGGGACACTATCCCATACTCGACCATAAAGTCTTCAAACTCTTGGTCAACGTACTCACATCCACGATCTGATCGTAGAGACTTGATAGTCTTTCCTAACTGGTTCTCAATTTCAACTCGAAATTCTTTGAACTTTTCAAATGTTTCCGACTTCCGTTGCATTAGGTAGACATATCTGTATCTTAAGTAGTCATCTATAAAGGTGACATAATACTCATAACCACCCCTTGCTTTAACATTCATTGGTCCACAGACGTCTGAATGTATAAGCTCTAGTGGTTGTTTAGCTCTAAGCCCTTTACCAGTAAAAGGTCTCTTAGTCATCTTACCTTCCAGACAAGATTCACAGACAGGTAAGGTGCCAACCTTTAACTCATTTAAAGATCCGTTTTTTACTAGTCTGTTTATCCGGTTAAGGTTAATATGTCCAAGCCTTAGATGCCAGAGATACGTTTCGTTTTCTAGAGAAATCTTATGACGTTTAGTTTTTGGTTTTTCAACTTTAAACATTTCGGTGTTGAGCAGTGTTGTATGTATTAACGGTCTTAACACATACAAATTGTTTTCATTAATTCTTGAACAAATATTCAGACCATTCTTTGTAATAATAACTGATTTATTATCAAAACAAACAGAATATAATTGTTCTAACAACTTAGAAACGGAAATTAAATTCCGTGTAAATCCAGGAATAAAAAATACATTGTCCAAAAAAATAAAATTATTATTACAAAAACACAATCTAATTACGCCCACTGCTCGTGCCGACACGACATCCCCTAACCCCACTCGCATCGAGAAGGCTCCCTCCTCAAGCTGTGTCCAAGAATCAGTCCACTGCAAAGAAGAACAAACATGGTTAGTGGCCCCTAAATCAACTATCCAGGGTGAAGAATCATCTTCAACTAAACATGACTCAAGAACAAGTAAATCATATTTACCTTTCGCTTTCTTCTTCTTGGCTACCTCCTCCAGATACTGAGGACAATTCCTCTTCCAGTGTCCGACCTTATCGCAATGGAAACATTTTCCTTTGCTCTTGTCAATGGAGGCGCCTTTCTTTTTGCTTTGGGCTTTCTTGGGTTTGGGCTTACCCTTCGCCTTCCTAGCAGACCTCTTCCTCTTGTTATTATTAGAGGAAGATGGTTCGGCAACATTTGCCTTACCGGTCTTACTTTTGCTGTCCTTGCTCATGGACTCAAAAGTAGCGAGCTCATTGAGCAACTGTGTGAGACTAAACCTTAACTTGTTCATCCCGTAGTTGTTCTTAAACTGATCGAAACTCTTCGGAAGAGCCGTCAGTATGATGCTCACTTGACTGGGTTCATCAATGGCCCCGCCATAGACTTCTGCCGTGTTGAAGTAGGACATCATGCTCAGGACATGTTCCTGAACTGATGTACCTTCCTTCATGCGAGCGAGCATAGCGGAACAAATAGCTTCGAGTCGCTTTTCCTCAGAGGGCTGCCCGAACATAGCTTGCAATGACTCCATAATTTCGAATGCTGTAGTCATTGCTTCGTGCTTTATGACAAGCACGTCTGTCATAGAAGCTAACAGATATGTTCGGGCCTTCTCATCAGATAAGACCCATCGCTGGTATGCCTCACGAACAGTTCGTGTGGCATTGGCAGTAGGCACCGGAGGACATTCCTCCGTAAGCACAAACTTGAGGTCTTTGGTGACCAGTATTGCATTAATGTTAAGTTTCCATTTTGTGTAGTTATCACCAGTTAATTTATCGTTTGCAAGTATTTGTAATAGTGCAGATGACATGGCTGAAAAAACATAAATTAAAGATTCATTCAATCATACATTCTAAACATGTGCTAATGTTCGGCATAAAATTAAACATGATGCATGAAAATGTTTAATGAACAAGAACAACCCTAAAAACAATGTTACTATGCCACGACAATCCAACATACCACAAGCAAGTGCCGCCTTAGGGTCGGTCAAATTCTTGCATGTTGGATCGAGACCTTCTCAGTCAAAGGATATACCAGAATAACTCTTATGCCAATATCATTCAACCATCGTTTATTAGGTCAGGTTTTTAATTAACCAATTTAATTAAAACCTTGTGAGTGTAACCCATCATTTCAGATCTCAAGAGCTTAACTCGAGAATTGCCGCCTTAGGGTCGGTCAATCCCGAAATCCCCTCCGAAATCCTATCTGTTAGGAAGTCAACCTTGGTATTGATTCTTATGGAAACCCTCCTTAGGGAGGACGAAAACAAAGCCGTCACGAGGCCCCACTCGAATCTCACGGTGTTGAACTAATGATGGAGACCGTGGGATATAATGTCATATATCCCTCTCCCACTCACTATTTTATATTAAGGGTTTTCTATTAATATTAATGCACCTAGATTAAACGGCTAATTTTAATCTAAGCGTCAAGTGCATTAATCACAAATTATTAGAATCCTATTCCAATAACTAATAAACTAAATTGATTTTTAACACTTAAAAAATCTAGTTCATTAGTGATAATTCATTATTAAATGTGTATTTACCAAGTTTTAACTATTAAAACTAAACACATTATTTAGGTCCAATTATTATTAGGAGCTTAATCAAATTAATCCTAATATATATTAAGGACCCTACTAATCTAAGTATTTAAACTCTTTAATAAAAAGATTAGTAATTAATGAGATTTACCAAGTTTTTAATCCTAAAAACTAATCCCATTAAAAAATAGCCAATTATGTGAATAACCCATTTTAATCAAATTAAAAAAAATTAAACACATAATACAGATGGCTATAATGCATGTATGATATATCAGCATATATATATATATATATATATATATGTAGGCACAACTAATTTAAATGACATGTATATGCATGGCAATGCTTAATCATCAAATAATTAAAACACACATGAGTTGACTGAGTGTTGTGGATTATTTAACCTAAAAATTGGAATCTAATTACAAAAAATATTCCCAAGGCATCCCTTGGTCTTCTTGTAATTTCCAAGATTTCCAATCTCTTCAGGTCATGTGCGCTGGTAGCATGCACTGGACATTGAGCGCTGGTAGGCGTCACTGGACGTTGAGCGCTGGTAGGCGTCGCTTGACTGCATGCGCTTAGGTGGGTTGTGCGCTAGTGGTAGGCATGCGCTGGTCTGCATGCGTGGGGTAGGTTGCGCGCTGTTGCGCGCTGGTAGGCGCTGCGTGGGGTCACGTAGAGCGCTGGTCATGCATGCTAGGCATTTACTGGTCTACCATGCGCGCACCAGGTCTTGCAATTACATTTTTCTTTTTTTTTCTTTTTTTTAATAATACAACAGTAAAATAATAATAAAAAAAATATAACAACATTATACAACCCAGAAACACTCTAAATCTACAACACCATAAAAAATTACGATCAACCATGTTTTTTTTAAATTAAACAATTTAATTAAAAAAAATATCATACACATTAAAAAATATATCAAAAAAATATCAAAAAAATATGTGCCTACACATTCATACATATCAGGAGTAATCGAATTCGATTATACTGTACAAAAATTGGCTCTAATACCAATTGTTGGAACCTAGGGTTACAGATTACGCAGCGGAAGGGTTTAAATTTTTTATGCAATCATTAAACTAACCCATTTGTACAGTAATAATCAAATGCAATAATAAAATGAAGGAATTTATCATACCTACGTAGGAGGCTCCTTCACTTTGATACGAACTGCTCCTGATTTGAACCACGTGATCTTCCTTGCTATCTCCCGGAACTAGTAACAGCGTATGGGCGCGTCACGATATTCAGGACATGTATGGAGGAAGAAGAGAAGAACACACACACAAACAAACAAACTCTAGAAGTGCAGCATTTGTGGTCTCACCACACCCTAACTTTTTCTCTTTTGTTTTGCTTTTTTGTTTTTGCTGTGTACGACTTCTTTTTCTCTTTTGCTATGTGTTTTCTCCTTTTATTTTCAAGTAATCAGATTACCTTTTTATGTTTTTTCATTCGGTTATCACATTTTTTCAATTAAATATATATCTCATACATATTCAAAAAACAACCAACCGAAAATCTATATTTGATTTTTAAAAAATTTTACAAAGATATCTCATATCTTTTTTAAAAATAATTAAATATTTATTTTTGAATTCAAACATTTTAAATTCAATTTCAAATATTTAATTTAATAAAATAAAATAATCATATTATCTTATTTTATTTAAAATCAAATAACAACTAACACCCTCCATTTAGTGATTAACAACATAATTAAATAATCTTATTATTTAATTTATTTAATCACCATTATATATTAATTAAATAATCCCATTATTCAATTAATTCCCGAATAAATACGTGTCACTTTCGTAAAACAATTAATTGGACAATCCAATTAATTAACCGTGACCCTTGTTACCTAAATCGATCGTGCTAGCAAGGGGACCTAATGGACCCACAATATTTTGAGCTCCAATAATCCTTAGAAATTATTAATTAAACTCTTTAATTAATATTTCATGATTATTAACTTCGGTGTTATTCCACTAAAAACCCGAAGCTGCACTCTCTCAACTGTAGACGTTTTTACACAAACCAATAACTCTCGGTGTCCATCGATATAGCTATTACATATGGTATAATCCTCCACAAGTAGTTCATAATTAGAGCTGGGTCATAATGTCCGTTATACCTCTCTAATCATATCTTTCCATTAAGTACCATTGATTCTCTAATGAACAAAAAATCCTACATTCCTTACGGAATTAGGAGAGCGCTCATATTGTTCAAGTCCCGAATCAATCCTTAAGGGAACTACCATCTACTTCTCACAAGAAGGAGTGGATTCCACTATTGTGTACAAACCTTCCCAGCCACAAGCCAAAACCGCGATCCCAACATACGGAGTATATTGATCGGGAATGCAACTCCGACCACACCTATGGTATATCAAAGACCACGATCTAACCTGAAGGAGTCGATAAGACACTTAGGATTAAGATCATCCACATATAGCCATCATTAGTTGATATATATGAATCTCATCGTTAAACGGATCTTAGTGAGAGATTCATATAGATCATGGCCCAGTCCTATATGATCACATCATACAAGGTGCCTCCATTCTCATATCTACATATGAATGATCCAGGATAGGATCACCGTACACTACGAAATGGACCGTAGCTGTAGATTAACCACAAATAAAGTACCCAGCTTTATTTGCTATCTACGAACTCTTTAGATTGCTCGTTTCAAACTGAATCCATCTATATATGACACTCATATACTCAGTTCGAAATTACATCTGGCAATTTTGGATGTTAAGTGCACATGTTATATAAAGTATGACACAAAATGAATGAATATACTACTTCTTTTATTTATGTTCAAATTATATTTACATATTACAAGTTTTAAGGCAAAAACCCCAACAACATTATGGCCACCATCTCCGACGTGTTGCAACAGCAACATGAAGGGATGAGTTCTGCTGCTGATATAATGATGTCTCTAGAAAAGATGTTTGCTATGAGGTCCAGAACGACTAAGAGAGAGGTAGTGACTGCTTTCATGAATCTTAGGATGAAACATGGACAGGATGTGAAAGATCACATGATGAAGGTCATAGAACAACTCAACATTGGTGAACTTAATGGTGCTGAGATAAACGGTAAGATGAAAATTGACATGATTGTCAACTCACCGACAGATTCCTTTGATCAGTTCAAGTCAGACTACACCTTGAACAATAAGGAATACACATTATAGGGCCTGATGCAAGATGTTCAAAGCACCGAGAATATCCTTATAAAAGGCAAGGGACAAGAGATTCATACGGTAGGTAAAGTTGCTACTGTTAAGACCCGTCAGAAGGTCAAGAAACAACAGAAGAAAAAGCAACTAGGACCTACTAAGAAAGAGACAAAGAAAGTAACCAAGATCAAAGGGAAGTGTTTCCTTTGTGGTGAAAAAGGACATTGGAAAATAAATTGCCTAAAGTCTCAGGACAAGAAGGAACAAGGTAATATTAATTATCTTGAAACATGTTTTTTGGAAAATTCTATGGATTCTTGGATCATAGACTCCGGAGCCACTAATCATGTTTGTTTTTCTTTACAGGGGTTCAAGGTAAGGAGAAGGCTTAATGAGAACGAATTCAACTTGCATTTAGGCAACGAAGCGTTGGTGTCTGCTAGTGCAGTGGGAGATATTAGAATTAGTTTAGATTCTTATGAGCATTTAGATTTAATAGACGTTTATTATGAACCTCAATTCAAGAGGAATTTAATTTCAGTTCTTGTTTAAATAAATTTGGATATTCGGTTACTTTTAATAAAGATTTTATTATTAGTAGAAATAACAAATTTGTTTACAAAGGTACATTGGAAAACGGTTTATTCTATTTGCATAGCAATATCTCTCACTTGTTAGACATGGAATCAACGCAACCTAATCATAAAAGAGTAAAATTATCAAAAGATGAAACCTACCTCTGGCATTTGCGCCTAGGTCATATTAACCTTAATAGGATCAAAAGATTGGTTAGTGATGGACCTTTAAGTGACTTAAAGATTGATGATCTACCAACTTGTGAATCTTGTCTGGAAGGTAAGATGACCAAAAGGTCGTTCACGACCAAAGGTACAAGAGCCACTGAATGTTTAGGATTGATACACACTGCTGTGTGTGGACCTATGAGCATTCAAGCTAGAGGTGGATATGAGTACTTCATCACTTTCACGGATGATTACTCAAGATTTAGCTATGTGTATCTCATGAGACATAAGTCGGATGCTTTTGACATATTCAAAGCATTTAAAGCCGAAGTAGAAAATCAGCTTAAGAAACACATAAAAATCTTAAGGTCTGATCGTCGTGGAGAATATCTATCTGGTGAGTTTCAGCAATATCTTATTGATAATGGGATAATTTCTCAGTTTTCTGAGACAGGTACGCCTCAACAAAATGGGGTGGCAGAAATGAGAAATAGAAATCTTTTGGACATGGTTAGGTCTATGTTGAGTTATTCAATGCTCCCTAATTCTTTTTGGGGATATGCTTTACAAATCGCTGTGTACATTCTAAACGATGTACCATCTAAGTCAGTTCCTAAAATACTGCATGAGTTGTAGACTGGGGAAAAGCCTAGTTTACAACACTTAAGGATATTTGGATGTCCTGCGCAAGTGTTAAAAGGAAAGACAGAAAAGATGGAGTCTCGTTCAGAAACATGCATATTTGTAGGGTATCCAAAAGGAACCAAAGGATATTATTTCTATAGCCCTTCAGATCTTAAAGTATTTGTTTCAACAAATGCTAAATTTATGGAAGAGGACTATATGAATAATTTTGTGCCTAAAAGTAGAATTGTCCTGAATGAGCTTTCAGGAGATACAATTCCATAAGAGGTTACACAACCTAGCCCAATTGTAAGTTCCGTACCAACACAATATCAACAATCTACCATACCTCGTCGCAGTGGGAGGGTTAATAAATAACCTGAGAGATACATCGGTCTAGGAGAATCTGTGGAAAATCTCCGGGATGACGATGATCCCTACACGTACAAAGAAGCCATGGAAGATGTTGATTGTCGCCATTGGCAAAAGGCAATGCAATCCGAAATTGAATCTATGTTCAAAAATAAAGTTTGGTCTCTTGTGGACTTGCCTAAAGGGATAAAACCCATTGGGTGCACGTGGGTATACAAGAGGAAGAGAGGAATGGATGGAAATGTGGAAACCTTTAAAGCTAGATTGGTAGCTAAAGGTTACACACAGAAGAAAGGTATCGATTATGAGGAAACCTTCTCTCTTGTGACCATGCTTAAATCCATTAGGATACTCTTATCCATTGCGGCATCTCTAGACCTAGAGATTTGGCAAATGGACGTCAAGACAGCTTTCCTTAATAGAAGTCTTGATGAAAGCATTTATATGATACAACCAGAAGGATTCATTGAAAAGGGCCAAGAGGAAAGGGTATGCAAGTTGCAAAGATCCATATATGGATTGAAGCAAGCATCCAGATCCTGGAACATAAGGTTCGATCAAGCCGTGAAATGTTTTAGGTTTATTCAAAACCTTGACGAACCCTGTGTATACAAAAGGATTAAAGGCGACAAGTTGTTTTCCTAGTTCTTTATGTTGATGATATACTACTCATCAGAAACAATCTAGGTGTATTGATATCAATAAAAGAATGCTTAGCAAATCAATTTGATATGAAGGACTTAGGAGAAGCAGGTTATATTCTTGGTATCTAAGTCATAAGGGATAGAAAGAATAGAACGATTGCATTATCCCGAGCTTCATACATAGATAAAATCTTGTCTAGATTTTCCATGCAAGATTCCAAGAAAGGTATGTTACCTTTCAGACATGGAATCAAACTTTCTAAGGAACAAGTTCCTAAGAATGAGCATGAAGAGCAATTTATGAGTGGCGTTCCATATGCCTCAGTAGTTGGAAGTCTCATGTATGCAATGCTCTGCACTAGACCAGATATTTTTTTTGTTGTTGGCATAGTTAGCAGGTTTCAATCGAAACCCAGTCCTGATTTGACGGCATTCAAGCATATTTTCAAGTATCTAAGAAGAACGAGAGATCATATGCTTGTATACTCTTGAGGGGATTTAATTCCTATTGGGTATAATGATTCTGATTTCCAATCGAATTCTAACTCCCGGAGATCCATATCAGGATATGTGTTTACTCTTGGAGGAGTCACAGTCATATGGAGGAGTATCAAGTAATCAAGTATTGCTGATTCCACCATGGAAGCTGAGTATGTTGCCGCATGCGAAGCTGCTAAAGAGGCTGTCTGGCTCCGCCAATTCTTGATTGACTTGGAAGTGGTTCCTGATGCGAATAAGCAGATCACTATCTATTGTGACAATAGTGGAGCAGTGGCTAATTCGACAGAACCAAGAAGTCATAAGAGAGGCAAACACATTGAAAGAAAGTATCATCTTCTGAGGGAAATTGTGCATAGGGGTGACGTGACGATTACCAAGATTGTGTCAGCAGAAAATCTAGCGGATCCCTTCACAAAGGCACTTCCACAGAAGAGTTTTGATAGGCATCTAGAGAACATGAGGATGAGAGATATGAAACATTTGCTATAGAGCAAGTGGGAGATTGTTAGGATTATGCTCAATAGCAAGACTGTAATAATGTATTTGACAATCATTTCATATTAGTAAAGTGATTTCTAGTTTAACAAATCTTATAGCATTTATAGTTTAATTATTATAATTGTCAAAAGTAAATAATCATAATGTAAAAGACTATGAGAAAAGAAGAATTGTTCGTACATTTGGATATGTATGAGGTAGACACAACTCTTTAGTTAGTCTTGAATAATATTGACAACTTAAGATAAAGGTTGGGCGCCTTTATCTTGTTAAAGTTGTAGATTCTTTTTCTAGCATTTGAGTGGGATCAAATGTGTTATGATGAGTCTAAAATCATCAAAGTGTGGTGTCTTTGGGCAAAAGAATATAGTGCACTGGGTGTATTGAATAGGATCATAGTGAAATACTTTATCCAGAACCGTCAATGGATAAAAGTCTTCACCTGAAGACAATCAGAGAGTCTATCTCAATCCTGAGATAAATGATGGACTTATGGTTGCAAGTGTTATCATTTGAGATATCAATGAGTATGATTATATAGCAATGCACATATTGATATGACTAGTTATGAGGCTAGTGAAGATTCACATGGTGAGTCTAGTCAAAATGATGAAAATGATAGTGGTGTTGAAGTAGAAAGTCAAGGGTTGGGAAATGCTTTAAATGACAATCAACAAGATGATCAAGTTGTTGAAATTTCAAACACTAGGCTTAGAAACATGCACTATCAAGAAGACATCATAGGTAACTTGAATGAAGGGGTTAGAACTAGAAGGCAACTAGCTTACCAAAATTCATATGCTTGCTACACTTCTCAAATTGAACCCAAAAACATTAACGTGGCAATAGTTGATGAATATTGGGTTGGGGCTATGAAAGATGAACTAAATCAATTTGAGAAAAATGAAGTGTTGTCCTTAGTTCCTAGACCTAAATTCATTAATGTGATTGGCACTAAATGGGTGTTTAGGAATAAGACCGATGAGAGTGGCAAGATTGTGAGAAATAAAGCTAGACTAGTGGCTCAAGGTTATACTCGAGTTGAGGGTGTAGATTTTGATGAGAAATTTGCACCCGTTGCATGTCTTGAGTCCATTAGACTTTTGTTGTCCACTGCATGTCTTAAAAATTTCAAATTGTTTCAAATGGATGTAAAAAGTGCTTTTCTCAATGCATACCTTCAAGAAGAAGTGTATGTTGAACAACCTTAGGGTTTTGTAGACCCACACTCTCCTAGTCATGTGTACAAGTTGAAAAAGGCTCTTTGTGGTCTTAAGCAAGCTCTTAGAGCTTGGTATGGTAGGTTGACTCAATATCTTGTTGAGAACAACTATAAGAGAGGTAGCATTGATAGAACTTTATTTGTCAAGCATCATGATCAAATATATGTTGATGACATTATTTTTGGGTCTACATGTAAAACCAAGTGTTAACGGAAAAATTCACTCAGGGTGAAAATCTCAGTTAACACCCTCACCCACTACCGGTAGCAGCAGCGGGGTAGGTACCTTCGGTACCGGGGTCCCTCTTTTAGTATGATCGAGGTCGACTGACCAAAGAATGGATAAAGGACACAAAGGGACCGGGAGATGTAAAAACGAACACTGTTTTATTTAATCAACTACTAACATGGGTTTACAATGTGAATTCGTACATATCTCTCACTCTTTTTCACTCTTTTACACAGGATGGAGATGGAGAAAACGTCTGTGTCGATAAGTGGATTTTCTTCCTGTGATTGTCAATGGACTCTCACTGGATTCCGAGAACCTCTTGGGACCTCTCTTTCGTTCTGGTGATCAAGAAAGCTTCGAAAAGTCCCCTTTGTTTACCCTTCAATGCCGTATATATAGTACTCCCCTAATCTTCTCAAAATCCGGTCGTTTTTAATGAAGATTATAAAGAGTCCTATTTTAAGCATTGAAAGGCATTTGCGTGGAGCTGAAGGCGCGTGATTAGATTCTGTTAATCAATGGCAAATTCAAATTATGATTCGATCAACCATATGGTCATTAATGGCGCTTTATTTTGAAAATATAGTCAACTTTCCTTCTTCGTGGAGCTTGATGGCGATGGAGTCAACTTTCCTTCTTAGTGGAGCTTGGAGGGAGATTCCGATCGTAAGTTCTGATAGAGGGTACCGATGATACCTCATTTTGGTTAACCTATTATGCTTCCTGCTGGAATGGTGCTTGTGTCTTCATGTTCCCTATCGTATTGCATGGGAGGTAAGGTACTCGCCTTGGAGGAGCTCCGGATGATCATACTGAGTATCAAGCGGAAGTCGTACCAACACCAAGGTGGATATCGAGGTAGCACCGAGGTAGGTATGGAGGTACCTGGTACCTTGATCGACATCGAGATGCTTACAGGGTGCTGGGCGTGCGAGTTATCATCGTGCTAGTCTTGACCTGGTATCAGGAGCTTCAGTAGGGCGAGGTACATACTTGCGGGGATGATATCCCATCTAGATAGATAGGTAGTCAAGGTCCTGACCTTATCAAGTATCGGCTCCATCTAGGTAGTAGTATCAATCTCACTGGTTAACTTGAATATCAAGATGATCTTTCCTAGGTAGATTCTCGTTGGAAAATTCTCCTTTGGTCCCTTGCTAGAAAAAACTGTTAACACCAAGGTTAATGAGTTTGTGAATGTCATGTCAAGTGTATTTGAAATGAGTATGGTGGGTGAGCTCAATTACTTTCTTGGTATGCAAGTGAAACAATCTAGTGATGGTATGATGTTGTCACAATCCAAATATGCTAGACATCTTGTTAAGAAATTTGGGCTTGAAAATGGAAAAGATTTTGAAACACCCATGAGTACTACTCTAAAACTTGACAAAGATGAAAATGGGAAGAGTGTTGACCAAAGTCTCTATAGGAGCATGATAGGTAGTCTTCTCTACCTAAACTAGTAGACCAGATATTTGTTTTAGTGTTGGATTGTGTGCTAGGTTTCAAGCTAATCCTAAGGGGTCTCACTTGAAAGCCATTAAAAGAATCATTAGGTATATAAAAGGAACACATAATTTTTGCTTACTTTATTCCTTTGATACTAATGATATTCTTGTTGGCTATTGTGATGCGGATTGGGCGGGAAACATTGATGATCGTAAAAGTACATCGGGGTGGTTGCTTTTACTTGGAGAATAACTTGGTTTCTTGGCAAAGTAAGAAACAAAATTTTGTTTCTCTTTCTTCTTCTAAAGCCGAGTACATTGCTGCCGGAAGTGCATACACAAAACTTCTTTGGATGAAGCAAATCCTCAAGGATTATGAGATTGAACAAGGTAAAATGACTCTCTATTGTGATAATATGAGTGCCATTAATATCTCTAAGAATCTGGTTCAACACTCATGCACAAAGCACATAGATATTAGACATCATTTCATTAGAGAACTTGTTGAACATTCTATTGTTTCTCTTGAGCATATGCCTACTAAAAATAAACTTGCGGATTTGTTCACTATGCTTTTGGACAAAGAGAGATTTAAATCTCTTAGAAGATCCATTGGCAGGATTTGTGTTTATTGATATCTGTGTATGTTTGTGAGTGGCATGATAAGCAAAACTTATTTTGAATATCAATTTCTTTGAGAGCTACTCACTTGAGAAGTAATGATCTTGAGCAAATAACTTTTATTGTTTCTAGATCATGCACTTGAGCTTTAAAATCTTGTTTTTATAAAAATGCATTATTGCTTCTCTTATATGTTTATGTTTGAGTAGTTGAGTTTGAAAATGTGTAGATTATGGATGCATCTAAAAGTTTATTGCTTAGTACATGATAGATGACCTATGGTTAGTATCCATTTTACTTCGGCATCTACATAGAACTCAACGAGCACCCTCATGAAAAGAGCTACACACCTTGGTTGTGAAGCCGCCCAATGTAGGAAATGGCTACACCATTGTGATGAGTGAAAGCCATCATTAGGAGTATATGTTTTTTGTTAGAAAAATTAAAGAAGTGTTGACATGAATCAATAAAAAAAAATTCTTTGATTCAAAGCCTATAAAAAAAAAGGCTTAAAGGAGTATAGTTGAAAATTGTGAATTGCTCAGGTTGACAAATAGAAATGGGAAAACGAGCCACATGCACACACACGCTCATATGTTGAGATCTATTCTTTTTGAAGCAAAAATTCCAGATGATAATCGGTTTGACCTTGATTGGAAATGCTTTAGATGGATAGGTGTTGAAGTAGTTTGCATGTTTATATCGCAATTACTTCTTTTCATATATGCTAGAAGCATTCCACACACACACACACACATGTTTTTTAATTAATGTGCTTGATTCATTACATTGAGAGATTATTTTGGAGAGATTAATGAAAATCTATGATTCTCTCTTTGAACTTGGAAAGTTATAATATAATTTCTCTTATTATTTGATATGTGTGATTGTGTGATTCCCTTGTGAACAAGTTTACTTGATAATCAAAATGTGAAGCATATGTTAAGGGGGAGCTTAGTTTTGTTTAACTTAGTTCTCTATTAGACTTGTTTGCATACTATCTCATTCTTGTTTCATGCATCTCTTGTCTATTCCTTGTTAAAAAGGGGAAGAAAATATATTCCACTCTCACCATTGGGAGAAATGTATTTTGCATGATCCTGTGTTTAGGGGGAGAAAAGAATTCTTGTTTATATGAGATAGAGGGAGTTTGCTTATATTGCATACTTTTGATTTTTACGAATATATCTTACCAATCTTCTTTGTAGAAGACTTCTTGTTTGTTTGGTTGTGCTTATCTCACATGTGCTTTGATGTTTAATGAGGAGATTCATGAAGACATGAAGATTTTTTTTGTCTAGGGATCTCTTTGTAATGTGACGATGTGAGAATGCAATCAACTATGATTATTGAGTGATCATTGTATGGAGAGGTTGAGATTTTGTCATGGAATAGCCGAAAGGGGAGATTGTTAGGTCTTAGATTTTTGTTGGCTTGATTCCATAACAAAACTCTCTTTCTTTGTAATGTTTAGTTGCTTAGGTGGTTCGTGATTGATTCAAGCTTCAAAAAAGAAAAGCAACTTCACATGAAAAGCTTGTCTTCAAGAGGAAAAATGCTTTCTTGAATACTAAGGTATTGAGACTTTTCTTCCTCTTGCAAGGTGTTAGTGCATACATACACATTGCATAACATTTGTGTCCCTGCATCATTGCGCTAAATGTTTATAACACATTCACACACTTGTTGACGTATGCACATGCATTAGACTTAATTTGACAATTTTTGAAAAATTGCATGTTCTAGGACTATATCTAGGAAATGACATACTTTTGTGTTCTTGTGTTTTTATGTTATTTAACTTGACATTTAGCTTAAACTATATCTCATTGAGTTCCAGTTGTTTCGGTTACTCATTCATTAAGTTTCGAGTTCAAAATAAGAAGTTAAGAAACTTTTCGTATTTTTATCGTACATGGTTTTTGTCCTTTATTTTCAAGTTGAATTCCATATTTTTTTTGTGAAGTTGTCTTGAAGCATTTTGTACATGAGGGGTCTTGGTTCGTAATCCAAAAACGGATTCGAATTCGTAGTTCGGAGGCCGGAGAAAGGTCGAAGAACATTTTAGTGCGCGAGGAGAGATGAAAAGCAAAATAGGGGTGCCTTGCATCCCTCCCCGTGGAGGCACGTGGCCTCCACTGGAAGGGCTGTCTTCTACCCCCGTGGAGGCCACGCGCCTCCATGGGAACCAGAGGTGGCTGCCCCCTATTGGTTGGTTGAAATCCCTCTCTTTCCCTCTCATTTAAATATCATTTTCCCTCTCTTTTTCAAACAAGTTGTTTGTGTGGAAAAATTGTGCAGAATTTTCTCTCAAAGTTTTCTTATATTCCAAACACAATGACTCTCTCAAATCAACTCCGATTTTAGATTTTCAAAAGCTGAAATTGTTGACCTTGAAGAGAGGAACAAGTTCCAAGCATTTTTAGAGTCAAACAATGCTTAGATATTTCGTGATGATCTGATTTCAGTTCGTGAGTCATTATTTGTAAGTGAAGCAATTCTCTTTCATTTTTCTTTCATGATCTTCTTAATGATTCTTCTTATATGAGTTGAAAGAAATGATTAGAATGATTTTGATTCCAATATTAAGCCTTGTTTAATTAAGTTTCAAGATTAGTTTCATTCTCTTCATTGAAAATAATTTTTGCTAATCTTAAAGAACATGAGTTTGAATCTAGAATATCTTTGTGTATTTGATCTTGATTGTTGATTTCTAGATTTGATTACATGTTTCTAGAACTAGAGCTTCTTAATTGAGATTTTGATTTTCCATGACCTAGTTCTTATTTTTGATTTTGGTTGTTGAATATGTTGAATACTTCAAGTGTTAACATGTTCAATTGATTTCAAAGTTAGTTGTGTGATTTTCATTGAAAACTTGTTGTACTAGCTTTGATTGACATTTTTAGGTTTCTAACTATTTTTGTGAATGATCTTTGAATGATTAATCTAGATTTCCTATCACTTGTTCATAAGAATTAGTTATTTTTGCTTGTGAGCTTGATTTGTTCATAAACTAATTCTTCATAGAGTGTGTTTGATCAACTTACTCTATTTGCTTGTTTGCTTGTGTTTGCATCATTTGCATCCACTTAGATCATTTGCCTTCTGAAGAGGTTGGAAGTCTCATGTATTAGAGTGATTCTTTGACTTGAGCAATGGAAGTCTCATTCCTCAGATTGATTCTTAGGATTAAGCATTGGAAGTCACATTTGGAGAGTGATTCTTCAAGTTGTGCATTCGAAGTCACATTTCTTAGAGTGATTCTTTGATTTGTGCATTGGAAGTCTTGGATAGGATCGGAGTGATCCGGATAGCTAGGCAAGGAAGTCTTGTCTAGAGTCGGGGTGACTTGGATAGACAAGCAAAGTGAGCTTCTTAAAGACTTGATGTCTTGGATAGGAAGTTGGCATAGTAAGTTCACTAGGCCGGAGGGTAAAATAGGTGTTGATAGCATAGAGTGTGAATCTTGTGTTGATTGCCTCCTGAGTTTGTAACTCATATTTGTCATTGTGAATTGCTTTTGCCGATAGTTATGGTATCAACCTGTGGATGTTTCTTCTTTTGAGGTTTTACCACGTAAAAACATCTTGTGTTGATTTTTGTTTTTATTATCTTTTCTTGCTTTGAATTTGTATTGATTCATTCATTGCTGAATTCATATTGTCTTGTTGAATCAACATACTTGTTAAAGCTTGCTTGTAAAATTGTATATCTTGTGAAGAAAAATAAGTTGCAAATTTTGAGACTATAACTATTCACCCCCCCCCCCCCCCCCCCCCCCCATTCTAGGTATATTTTACACTATAATATTAAGGGTATTTCATGCAACTCGTGGCAGATATGAGAATATCCCCATGTTCTGATTCCAGTACATACTTTCGGATTACTTGATCTAAGCCGTGTTTAAATAGATATGGTTCATCCTAGAAAAACTGCCTAGCCCTTGCCATGAACCGTTTCCTCCCCTGTGAATCTAACTCTGATGGCAGAACTCTGTGGGTCAAGTAGTTAGCCAAATCGGCGTACCATGGCTCCTCACCATGAACTACCCACAACTGCTCATCTGGGAAATTCTCTCTCAATGGGACCTCCTCTTCTTCTGATGGACATTCACGAACCAGTCTGCTAAGATGGTTCGCCACCACGTTCTCACAACCCTTCTTATCTCTGATCTCTAAATCAAATTCCTGTAGCAACAGAACCCATCTGATCAATATGGGTTTAGAATCTTTCTTCTGTAACAAATACCTGAGAGCTGAGTGATCTGAATACACTATCACCTTGGCCCCTCCAAGTATTTTCAGAATTTTTCAAGTGCGAACACTACTGCAAGCAATTCCTTTTCCGTTGTAGAGTAACTTATTTAGGCATCATTCAAGGTCCGTGATAAGTAGTATATCACATGGGGAACCTTGTCAACCCTCTGTCCAAGAATAACACCTACTACATAATCTGGCGTATCGCACATCAGCTCAAACGGTAGTTCCCAATTTGGTGGTGCCATTACTGGTGCTGAGGTCAGGGCCAATTTCAATGATTCAAAAGCTGCCAAGCACTTATCAACAAATTCAAATTCCCTATCTTTCTGGAGGAGCTCACATAGTGGTCTGGTGATTTTTGAGAAATATCTGATGAATCATCTGTAGAAGCCCACATAACCCAAGAAGGACCTGATGTCCTTAACTGACCGAGGTGGAGGCAGACGCTTAATCACTTCAACCTTCACCCGATCTACCTCAATCCCTCTACTGGAGATGATATGCCCCAAAACAATCCCTTGTTGCACCATGAAATGGCATTTTTCCCAATTTAAAACCAAGTTATTCTCTCTGTACCTTTTGAGAACTGAGGACATGTTATCTAGGCATAGACTGAAAGAATCCCTAAAAATTAAGAAGTCATCCATAAATACCTCTATGATCTTCCCTATCATGTCTGAAAAAATAGAAGTCATACACCTCTGGAAAGTCCCTAGGGCATTACAAAACCCGAAAGGCATTCTCTAATAAGCAAAGGTGCCAAATGAACATGTAAATGTCATCTTCTCTTGATCCTCTAGAGCTATTGCTATCTGATTGTACCCGAGTACCTATCCAGAAAGCAATAAAAACGGTGCCCAGCCAACCGCTCTAACATTTGATCAATAAAGGGTAATGGGAAATGGTCTTTCTTGGTTGCTGTGTTCAATTTCCTATAATCTATGCACACATGCCACCCGGTCTGAAGCCTTTGAGCCACTAGCTCATTCTTCTTCTCATTCTCCACTACTGTAATCCCTGATTTCTTCGGTACAACATGGATTGGACTGACCCATCGACTATCTGATATCGGGTATATGATCCCAACATTCCATAGCTTCAAAGCCTCTTTCTTGACAACCTTCTACATGATGGGATTAAGTCTTCTTTGTGCTTCCCTAGTTGGTTTAGTGCCATCAGCCAATAGAATTCTATGGATACAGACAGTAGGGCCCTTGATATCTTCTATAGTCCATCATATTGCCTCCATATGCTCTCTCAACACCTCAAGTAACTTGCTCTCTTGAGATTCATCTAAACCTGCAGAAATGATCACCGGACTTCTCTTCTCTTAATCAAGATAAACATATTTCAGCTCGGGTGGAGTGGTTTCAGTTTTAACTCCTGGGACTGAAAAATACAAACACGGTAAATTTGCCTTAAGCTAACCTAGAGGGGGGGTGAACAGGTTACAACACCTTTTTCGCTCCCTTGAAATAAACACAAGTTTGTCCCTCTAAGTTGCTTGTATCACACTTCAAAACACAATCACAAGCAGTATCAATTCAAATAAAGATATGCTTGTTAAAACAAAATCAACTCCAACATATACAAAAATGATATACAATGTATATCAATTACAAAGATATCAACTAAGATATATATTAACACATATACAAATAAAGGAGATAGGGATAGAGAAAATCAACACATGATTTCTACGTGGTAAAACCTCCTAAGAGGAAACATCCACGGGTTGATACCACAACCATCGGCAAACAAATCCACTAGTAAGATAAAAAGATACAATCTCTCAAGTGACCACTTCACCTACGAATCTACCCTTTAATCCTACATAATAAAGAGATGCCTCATTGCTCAACTATCCGGATCACCCAAATCATAGTCGAGACTTCCACGCACAAGTTGAAGATCCCCTCTCTAAACATGTGACTTCCGCTGCTTGACTATCCGCATCACCCTGATCCTAGCCCAATCTTACATGCTCAACTATCCAAGTCTCTCTGACTCTAGTGGAGACTTGCACTTGCATAAGTTAAAGATCCCCTCTCCAAACATGTGACTTCCGCCGCTTAGCTATCTGGATCACCCTGATCCTAGCTAAGTCTTACAATGCACAATCTAAAGAATCTCTTCTAAGGAATGTGACTTCCGACCTTTTGCAAGGTAAATGATCTAAGTGAATGCAAATGATGCAAACACACATAACATATTATATATGATCAATATATCCTATGGAAACTAGAAATGAATAGTTAAGCACATGTCATATGTTTTCTAGTTTACAATCCTAAAAACAATGCAATCACACTCAATGATGCATGTACATATGAAATGTGTGGATAAGACACAAAACATGAAGAACTAAAGCACAAATCAAATATATCTAGATCTTGTAACATGATCTAACAACCTAGAGTATGTGAACACATACAAAAATCTAGATTATGTTCAATTCACATAAAAATGCTAAGATCAATTTGATAAAATCAAAAATGAAACTCTAGCAAAATAATAGAACTTAGATTCTAAAGATAATCAATTAAATCCAGTCAAGTTCTAAATAATCAATCAAATATGCTATTTCAATAAATCTTCAATTAAAATGATCTAGCATATGAAAAGACTATCAATCAACAGAATCAAGTCAATAAACACACAAGATAGTCCTAGATTGAAGCTAGCACAATACAACATCTCAAACATGTGAAAACATAGATTTAGAAAAACCTAAATCAACATGTTAATAATTGAAGCTCAAACCAGCTATATTAGATATCATTTCTCTAATCAATGATTACACATCAAAATACATATATATATATATATACATGAGAATAAAACCCAAGGCAATTGAAGACTTGAAGATCAAGAACAAATTAGAAATCAATACCTTGTAAGAAAAACGTGCAGCTTCGTTTTTGTGATTAGTCCTACCATAAAACTCAATATATTGACTCCAAACTCTTATAGAAATAATAGATAACTGGTATGAAAAGATTCTCAAATTTGAATCACTCAAAAGGGACTCCAAATGAGAAAGTTATGGTGTTTGGAAGTTGAGAAAATTTGGAGAGAAAATTCTGCACTTGTTTTTTTCAATTTTTCTTCTTGAACAGAAATGAGAGGGAAGTGAATATTTAAAGAGAGAAATAAAGGAAGGAAAGAACCAAAAAATGGGGGGCTTCCATGCTGGATCCCCTTGGAGGTGTGTGGGCCCCACTGGACCAGCAGCCCTCCATTCCCGTGAAGGCCACGGGCCTCTACAGGAAGGAGGTGCTTGACACCCCTCATCCCTCACATGTACTCTTTTTCATTCAGCCATATCTTTGGCGTCCAAATTCCGATTTTGAATCCATTTTTGGATTACGAACCAAGACTCCCTCATGTACAAAAGTCATCAAGAAACCTTTCCAAAAAATATGAAATTCAACTTGAAAAACAAGGATGAAAACCATGTACGATAAAATCAGGGAAAGTTTCTTAACTAACTAATTTGAACTTGAAATTTAATGAATGAGTAACCAGATTAATTGGAACTCAATGTGGAATTATATAAGCTCAAAATAAAGTTTATTAACATATAAACACAAACCAATAAACACAAGAACACACAAGTATGCCATTTCCTAGAACTAATCCTAGAACATGCAATTTATGCAAATTGTCAATTTTAATACTAATGCATCTGCATACATGTATAAGTGTGTGTATTGTGTTAAACCAAATTATGCACAACTATGCAGGGACATATATGAATGTAATGTATGTGTGTGCCTAAGCCTTGCAAGAGGAAAGAGGTCATGATTACCTTTTGCTAAGCAACTTAGCTTTATTCCTCTTGTAGCCACCACTTTGCTTGAATATTGTCCAATTTTCCTTGAAGCTTGATTATCCACAAATCCTAGACAACTAATCAATACAAAGCAAATGTCATTTTGATATAGAATTATGCCAACACAAAACTCAAGAACTAACATTTTTCTCCTTTTGCCTATGTGTCTTCTCTTCTCAAGTTGCCTAAATTATTACTCAGATCTCATATGTCTTGTTCTAAGCCTTCATCCTTGCTTCCTAGGCTTATGTCTTTATCGCACTCAGTTCTTCCAAACCCTTCTTCTACTGCCTCATCTAATCCATCTTCTAGCATGTTCACCTTATGGCAGTCTTCTGATCTAACTGGGTAGGTCATACAGTTAAAAGTGTTGAACTCGGCTGTTTCGTCCAGAACTTTCATGGTAAGCTTTCCTCCATGCGTATCTATCATAACCCGTGCTGTAGCCATGAATGGATGCCCTAATAAAAGTTTCACATCCTTTTCATCTATCCCTTCATCCATGTCGATAACTACAAAATCCGTTGGGATTATCAATTTCTTGACTTGAATCAAGAGATCTTCCACTATACCCTTTGGACTTCTTGAGGATGAATCTGCAAGGACAAGTGGCATGGTGGTAGGCTTGAGATCCCTAATGCCTAACTTCCGGTAGACAGAAAATGGCATGAGCTTAATACTTTCCCCAGAGTCTAGCATTGCTCTCCTCTGGTTATCCCCTTCTATGTTGATGTCAATGATAACACTTCCTGGATCCTTCATTTTCTAAGGCAAAGTCTTTTGAATCACTACACTAACGTTCATATTCACTCGTTCCTGCTGCTTTGGCCTAAACCTCTCATTATCTTTGCTTAGCTCTTTGAAGAACTTCCCATAAGCAGACATTCTTTGAATCGCCTCCAATAAAGGCAAGTTGACATTCACTTTGGATAGAGTGTCATAGATGTCTTGGAAATATTTCTCCATCTTGGAATTCTTCAACCTCCTGGGAATAGGCATAGGTGGAATGTAGGGGTTAGGTGATTTGTGGAGTTGTGGCCTCGATTCCAGTTGAGTCACTTCATTATTGTCTTCATTTTCTACCTTTTCTTCTCCTTTGTCATCTTCATGTGTTCTTTCCCTTTTTTCTGCAATGTTCTCTTTGTTTCCATCCCCTAGTATACGTCCACTTCTAAGAACTGCCTTCGCTTGTTCGGGTTTGCTAGGAAATTTGCCTTTCTCCTTTTCTCTCAAAATTTCTGCCAACTGCCTTATATGATTTTCAATGCTTCGAATAGAAACATCTATCCCATTCATTCTTCTTTCATTTTACCCAATGTATCTACTTAAATTCTCCATTGTTCTTTCCTCAAAGTCTTGAAATTCTTGTGTTGTTTGTTGTGTTAACTGCACGAAACTTCTCATTTGTTCTCAAAGAGAGTCAATGTCTATCTGATAATCATCACCACACTCTTGGTAATGAAAACACTCTTCATGCAATTTTTATGGGGCTTACCAAGAAGCCTCAAACTCTTCTCCTATCTGAATGTCACATTCCACTAAATTCCTCACATGTTCTTCAAACAAAAGGCCCCCGATCTTATTATAGTTCTCTTGAAATTCCGGGCTATTTCCCTATTATGGATCATATGGGTAGTCATACATCCCATATCTTGGCCTTGAATCTTACAAGAAATAGTCCATGAATCTTGTAACGAACAGTAACAAAAATATCAACAGAAGTACAAAGAACAAAAGGAACTAAAAACGACTGACTAAAGCTAAATCAAATCACAACTATATATGTTGATCCCTTGCACTGGTGCCATTTTTGACTCGTATCTATCTTATATGCAATATCAAAACAAAAATTTATAAGGTCACAACTATGCACTCAAATGTAGTAAACAAGTAGCATGGCAAGTTAAGGTATCATCCATAGAGATCGAGATATAGTTATGATCAAAACTTTACTCTAGTAATAAATGCAATAAAACAAAGGGCAATAAAAGTAAATTGAAATGGTTGTTGATTGAAAATTAACTAATATGCAAACTAAGTTTAACTAATTAAAATGCAACTAAGTTAGTAGATGAAAATGGATGATAAATGGACTAAGAAATTGATGGATCCATAAAGCAAACAATGGGTAAAGATGAACTCACAATAATGAACATTAGCCAAATGTAACCAATCTAGAGTGTATAGTATTGGTTGTATATCCCTTATGAGTTTCCAATCTATAGTGTATAGTATTGGCCACCCATATGTGATTATTCATGAATGTGCATCTATCAAAATAAGGGATTAATCTCTTAATAAAATCACCAATCCTAGAGTGTATAGAATTGATGTTTAATCACTCACAAGCAACCAACCTAAAGTGTATAGAATTGATTACCCATTTAAGATTATATAAAGATTGAGATTAATACATCCTGATTTAACTCAAGGAGTGTACTCTTGTTCAATCCTTCCATTCAAATGAGAATAAGAGAATCAAATAGAGTGTATACCCAATTCTCCACTCAAGTAATTTCTCAAACAATTTGAGAAGAGAGGAGTGTACAATATAAGACAAATCATATTTGAAATCAATTAAAGCAACGAATGAAACATATTTGATAGATTGATAGAAAAGATTAGAGTTCATTACAATACCCAAGGTTCACAAATGAATCACATCACCCTTGGTGGGGATTTAGCTACTCATACTAATTACAAAAGATAAGCTAAGAGATGAGAGTGAGGAAAAACCCATGAAGAGATTATCCTTCCTTCAAGCTTTAATTCCAATCTCCTAGAGCACTTGTTGAGTAGAAAATCAAAGAAATGAAGTTTGGGTTTTGGATGTGAAGGGAGAGAAAGATTCCTAGGTCTAGAGAAAGAAAATGTGATATAAGATGGTGTGTGGGCGTATGGCTGAAGTCAGAAATGAATCTTTATATAGCCTTCCCATAAATAGGTCTGATTGTTGATGTGGTCTTTAAAACGTACGTAGTGTGTGGGTATATATGGGCAGGTAGGGTACCAGCATAGTAATCCGTGCACATACTCTCTAGCAGCTTCCTTCTTCTGTTCGCTAGTAACTGCAATGGTAGGAAATCGCACAATACTAGCGAACTGGGCGCTCGGACAATTGTTGATGATTTCTAACCTCCGGTTTGTGGGTAGGTTCACTGGTGTGGACCAATAAAGGTCTGAAGGTAGGATTGCACAGGTGGTGCGCGGGTAAGGTTACCTGCGCACAGACACCAGCGCACTGCATTCTTCTTTTTGCTTCAATTGGCTTGCTTTGCGCCTGAATTCTCCACTTTCTTCTCCATGACCGAGATTACATCTAAAGCCTACAAATATGTTAAACTAGCCCATAAAACATGAAAACACGCTCGAAAACAAGACACCGGATAAGGAATGAGGGCCAAAATATATAACAATTTTGGTGCGATCAAGGTTCCCCAAAATAGGTCTGATTTTGCTGACATGGCTGCATCTAATGCACGCATTACACAGGTAGTGCATGGGTAAGGGACCCATACTATACCCATGCAGTATTCTTCTTGCTTTCTGGTCAGAGCAATATGCACGGGTAAGGTACCCGTGCACTGAGGTCTTCTCTTCCATCCTTCGGTGCACGGGTTGTGCACGGGTAGTAGTTACATGCTTTGTTTTACTTTAATAGTAGTTGACTAGTCTTAGCCATTTAGTTTCCCTTTCCCTATGGAAAATACCCTTACTTGTCATTGTACTTGTTTTGTAAATATTTCGAGGCATTTGAGGTTTTTATAAATAGTTTTGACGGATCTTTTCTAAGACAAAAGCATTCCCATCATTTACAACCAAATGAAAGACCTTTTTGATCTTTAGGAACATCCACTTTGGAAATTCTGGTTGATGCATGCACTTTTAGGATCATGGCTTTCAATTCCATTCATAAGACTTGATTTTCATAAAGTTGTATTTTGAACTTATCATGTGCTATTAAAATTGATGCCATAACATGAACTCTTATTGCATATGTTTGAGGATATAAGCCTAGGAATCTGTGGGAAAATGAGAGAAATCCGGTGAGGATTAGATGTCAAGGTGAATTACATTCTCTACTGGATGACACTTCTGCTTTTGAAGCGTTGGCATTTTGAATGTGTAGGAAAAAATCGATATAAAACGCAGCGGAAGAAACGAAAAATAGATTTCGTATGGTTTTAAAAATTTTCTCAAAGTTGAACCTTAACCTTTTAATTAATTAAACTCAAATATATACGGTTAGAGTTAAATACCTCTTGACGCGTGATCCGATTAACTTACGTCGATTGGTAATCCGCAAAATCTTTTCCGATGCCCGTGAACAGTACCCGCGTGAACAGTGATTGTGAACAGTCCGCGTGAACAGTGATCGTGAACAGTACCCGTGTGAAAAGTGATCGTGAACTGTACCCCGTGAACAGTGATCGTGAACAGTACCGTGAGATCTTCCAATCCGAACACGTACGTGAATCACCTAGGAGCGTGGTCTCCCTTTTTCTTTGAATTACAAACCTGAGAATGGATGAACAAAGTTTTCTTTTTCTTTTGTTAGTCACAAAACAATCAAAAGAAGACAAAAATTATTCCGGTCACTTTTGAGTTCTCAATCTAATGATCGAAACTCGCGTGAACCTAATTCGATGTTGTATACACAAGCTTATTGATGAACAAGCAATTAGTGTACTATCAAAGAATAATCTCTTCTCTCTTTTATGTTTAGTAGAATAAAAATTATCCTTTTCTATGAATTGAGAAGAAGAAGAAAAATTGAATCATTCAATCAACTCTTGTGGCCGAATTCTATATGTGGTATTATATAGGTGGCCAAAATTTTGCTTCCTCTTCTATTTAGGATTGCCGAAATCTTCCTCTAAATGGACTAGGGTTGCCGCAAATCACATACCAAAAAGAGTTTGTGTTGCACCCTAATTTCCATCAACCTTTAGACTTCAAAACTTAATCCAACTGATAGATATTTTTATTCTTTTATTGACTAAATAAAAAGACTTCTTATTTGATTAAATAAATAAAATTAATTATTTATTTTCTTATCAAACAAGTCTTTTACTTTTAATATACTACTACCAATAGTATAACTTTAGGAAATATATTTCCTGATCAGAAAAAGATTTGTTTCTTAATTAAACAATTAATTAATAAATTAACTAATTCTTATTTAATTAAAACAATGAAACAAAATAATATATTAGGTTAATATATACACCTTGCCGCCCCACTTATATAAATGGGCCATATATTATTTTCTTATTTCATTTAATCCATTGGACTTTAAATAAAAGCCCACATGTGAACCAGACCCATTCTTATTAAAAGAAACAAGCCCACATGTCTCCTTTTAATATATTAATATAATAGTGCAGCCCATTAATTAAATAATAGACATATTATATTCTTGATATATTAAAAACAATTCTAGATGGACCCTTAAATCTGCCCGGTAGAATATATCAAGTGATCCATACAAATACGTGTGGATTGGGGATCTTGGCGGGCTATCTAAATTTAACCTTCAATAGACACAACCTAATCACAATCAACAAATGATTCACTTAGGTCCAATCTATTAATTTTAACTCATTCCACTAAAGAGCTAAAATTGAACTCTTAAATAAAGATAGAATAAGGAGATGTTTCTCATTCATACCCTAGACAATCTTATAGGAGATGGTGTATCCTCGTTAATAATATTAGTAATCGCCAAGAGCTCATAAACCGCCTATAGCTCTCCAAGTTACCATATTTCCTCATAGGACCACATTTGGAACTTGGATACTTTGACCTGTCCAGAAGCCATGTTTTCAATAATCATTATTGAAAACTCAACGTTGAGATTTAATATCCAATACCTCAAAACATCCATATGATGATATTATACTCTCATTTAATAAATGGAGCCACGATGTCCATATCTATAAATGAAGTCCTCTATCGATTAACAAATGTATACCACCAAACTATCGAGGATAGACTATGTTATATAATCGTACTCATTGATAGCTCTAATGATAACCCTTGCAACCATAAGTCCATCATTTATCTCAGGATTAAGATAGACTCTCTGATTGTCCTCTTTAATGAAAAGACTTATATCTAGTGACAGTTCTAGATAAAGTATTACATTGTGATCCAGTTCAATGCACCTAGTGCACTAGATTCTTTTACTCGAAAACCTTTCGATGATTTTAGACTCATCATATTCTTTTGATCCCACTCAAATGCTAGTAAAAGAATTCTACAACTTTAACAAGATAAAGGTGCCCAACCTTTAACTTAAGTTGTGAACGTTATTCAAGACTAACTAAAGAATTGTGTCTACCTCATACATATCCGGATGTATGAACAATTCTTCATGTCTCATAGTCTTTTGACCTTATGATTATTTACCTTGACAATTATAATAATAAATGCTATAAGTAATTGTAAGAATCAGAATTCACTTTATTAATATGAGAAGATTGTCAATTACAATAATACACTCTTGCCATTGAGCATAATCCTAACAATCTCCCACTTGCTCTATAGCAAGTGTGTCATATCTCTCATTCCCATGTTCTCTAGATGTCCATCAAAGCTCTTCTGAGGTAGAGTCTTTGTGAAAGGAACCGCTAGATTTTCTCCTGACGCGATTTTGGTGATCGTCACGTCTCCCCTATGAACAATTTCCCTCAAAAGGTGATACTTCCTTTCAATGTGTTTACCTCTCTTATGACTTCTTGGTTCTTTCGAATTAGCCACTGCACCACTGTTGTCACAGTGTATAGTGATCTGCTTATTCGCACTAGGAACCACTTCTAAGTCAATCAAGAATTGGGGAGCCAAACAGCCTCTTTGGCAGCTTCGCATGCAGCAACATATTCAGCTTCCATGGTGGAATCAACAATACAAGATTGCTTGATACTCCTCCATATGACTGCTCCTCCTCCAATGGTAAACACAGATCCTGATGTGGATTTTCTGGAGTCAGAATCCGACTGGAAATCAGAATCTGTATACCCAACGGGAATTAAATCCCCTCCAGAGTATACAAGCATATAATCTCTAGTTCTCTTGAGATACTTGAAAATATGCTTGACTGTCGTCCAATGATCAGGACCAGGTTTCGATTGAAACCAGCTAACTATGCCAACAGCAAAACAAATATTTGGTCTAGTACAGATCATTGCATACATGAGACTTCCAACTGCCGAGGCATATGGAACTCTACTCATGAATTGCTCTTCATGCACATTCTTAGGTGCTTGACCCTTAGAAAGTTTGATTCCATGTCTAAAAGGTAACATACCTTTCTTGGAATCTTGCATGGTGAATCTAGACAAGATTTTATCAATGTATGAAGCTTGGGATAATGCAATCATTCTATTCTTTCTATCCCTTATTACTTGGATACCAAGAATATAACTTGCTTCTCCTAAGTCCTTCATATCAAATTGTTTTGCTAACCATTCTTTCACTGATGTCAATACACCTACATCGTTTCCAATGAGTAGTCTATCATCAACATAAAGAATGAGGAAAACCAACTTGTCGCCTTTGATCCTCTTGTATACACAAGGTTCGTCAGGGTTTTGAATAAATCCAAAACCCTTTACAGCTTGATCGAACCTTATGTTCCATGATCTGGATGCTTGCTTTAGTTCATATATGGACTTTTGCAACTTGCATACTCTTTCTTCTTGGCCTTTTTCAATGAATCCCTCTGGTTGCATCATGTAGATGCTCTCGTCAAGACTTCCATTAAGGAAAGCTGTCTTGACGTCCATTTGCCAAATCTCTAGGTCTAGAGATGCTGCAATGGATAAGAGTATCCTAATGGATTTAAGCATGGCCACAGGTGAGAAGGTTTCCTCGTAATTGATACCTTCTTTCTGTGTATAACCTTTAGCTACTAGTCTAGCTTTAAAGGTTTCCACCTTACCATCCATACCTCTTTTCCTCTTGTATACCCACTTGCACCCAATGGGTTTTATCCCTTTAGGCAAGTCTACAAGGGACCAGACTTTGTTATTGAACATCGATTCAATCTCGGATTGCATTGCCTTTTGCCGATGACGACAATCAACATCCTCCATAGCTTCCTTGTACGTGTAGGGATCATCGTCATCCGGGAGATTCTCAACAGATTCTCCTAGACCGATATATCTTTCGGGTTGTGTTCTAACCCTCCCACTACGATGAGGAATGGTAGGTTGTTGATCTTGTGTTGGAGTGGAACTTACAATTGGGCTGGGTTGTGAAACCTCTTGTGGAATTGTATCTCCTGACATCTCATTCAGGATAATTCTACTTTTGGGCACAAAATTATTCATATAGTCCTTTTCTAGAAATGAAGCATTTGTTGAAACAAATACTTTTAGATCAGAAGGACTATAGAAATAATATCCTTTAGTTCCTTTTGGATACCCCACAAATATACATGTTTCCGAACGGGACTCCATCTTTTCTGTCTTTCCTTTCAACACATGTGCAGGACAACCAAATATCCTCATGTGTTATAAACTAGGCTTTCGCCCAGTCCACAATTCATGTGGGGTTTTAGGGACAGATTTAGATGGTACATCGTTTAGAATATATATTGCTGTTTGTAGAGCATATCCCCAAAAAGAAATAGGAAGTGTTGAATAACTCAACATTGATCTAACCATCTCTAAAAGAGTCATATTTCTCCTTTCTGCTACCCCATTTTGTTGAGGTGTACCTGGTGCAGAAAGCTGAGAAACTATCCCATTATCAACAAGATATTGCTGAAACTCTCCAGATAGATATTCTCCACCACGATCAGATCTCAAGATTTTTATATGTTTCTCAAGCTGATTTTCTACTTCAGCTTTGAATGCTTTGAACATATCATATGCATCCGACTTATGTCTCATGAGATACACGTAACCAAATCTTGAGTAATCATCTGTGAAGGTGATGAAGTACTCATATCCACCTCTAGCTTGAATGCTCATAGGACCACATACATCAGTGTGTACTAGTCCTAAACATTCAGTGGCTCTTGCACCTTTGGTATTGAACGGCCTTTTGGTCATTTTACCTTCCAAACAAGATTCACAAGTTGGTAGATCATCGACCTTTAAGTATGGTCCGTCACATACCAATCTTTTAATCCTATTAAGGTTAATGTGACCTAGGCGTAAATGCTAAAGATAGGTTTCATCTTTTGATAATTTTACTCTTTTATGATTAGGTTCTGTTATTTCTGTGTCTAACGAGTGAGAGATATTTCTATGCAAAAAGAATAAACCATTTTCCAATGTACCTTTGCAAACAATTTTGTCATTCTTACTAATAATAAAAGTTTTATTAAAAGTAACCGAATATCCAAACTTATTTAAACAAGAAACTGAAATTAAATTCCTCTTGAATTGAGGTACATAATAAACGTCTATTAAATCTAAATGCCTACTAGAATCTAAAATAACTCTAATATCTCCCACTGTACTTGCAGACACTAACGTTCCGTTGTCCAAGCGCAAATTGACTTCATCTTCATTCAACCTTCTCTTTTCCTCAAACCCCTGCAAGGAATAACAAACATGATTAGTGGCTCCAGAGTCTATGATCCAAGAATCAGTAGAATCTGCCAGAAAACATGTTTCTAGATAATTAACATTACCTTCTTCCTTCTTTTTCTGGGACTTTGGGCAATCTCTTTTCCAATGTCCCTTTTCACCACAAAGGAAGCATTTCCCTTTGATCTTGGTTACTTTCTTGGTTTCCTTCTTAGTAGGCCCAAGTTGTTTTTTCTTCTGTTGTTTCTTAACCTTCTTACGGGTCTTAACAGTATCAACTTTACTAACCAAATGAATCTCTTGACCTTTGTTTTTCACAAGGATCTTTTCAACGGTTTGAACATCTTGCATCAGGCCCTGCAAGGTGTATTCCTTTTTGTTCAAGGTGTAGTCCAACTTGAACTGATCAAAGAAATCTGACAGTGAGTTAACTACCATATCAATTTTGGTCTCACCATCAATCTCAGCACCATTTAGTTCAGCAATATTGAGATGTGCTATGACTTTCATCATGTGATCTTTCAGAGATTGTCCAGGTTTCATCCTAAGATTCATAAAAGCAGTCACTGCCTCTCTCTTAGTCGTCCTAGACCTCATAGCAAACATTTCCTCTAGAGACATCATTATATCAACAGCGGACTCCATTCCTTCATGTTGCTGTTGCAACACGTCGGAGATAGTGGCCATAATGTAACATTTTGCCAAATCATCAGAAGTCTTCCAATGCTCATACTCATCTCTTTGCATCACATTAGATTCATTATTAGGAAGGGGTGGTTTAGGAGTGGTCAGAACAAACTTATGTTTTTCACTTTGCAGCAACAACCCAATTTTCCTTTTCCATGTTACGTAGTTATCTCTAGTTAAGGTGTTATCTTTCAGGATGTTCATAAGTGATGGGATCATGATTTCTGATTAAAACAAAAAACATATATAAGTAAATAATCATGATAATAGCACTTTTAAAAATTTATCTTGAATTAAAATAAATAATTCAATAATAAAAATTCAACGGTGATCCAACACCCATAAATATTACTCCTCCTTTAGGAGTTCGCACTATTCACTAGTTAGACTAGGTCCCATCTAATTGTTAACATAACAACCAGTGTTTTTAATTTTAGCCTTGTAATTTTTATTAACAAGAACTCTTGGGAGGATATTAATAAAATTACATTGAGTGTGTTACCAAGATATCGACCCTCAATTTTCTCTCACGAAAATCCCTCCTTGGGGAGTAGATTTCGTTTAAGTCAATTGTCTAGTCTATCCTTGTAAGGAAGTATATTGTTAAATTCCATTTATGGACGCCCCTTGGGGGGATTACCAAAAATAATAAAACTCAACTAATCTTGGAGGCCATAGGTGTTCTTGCACACCTTCTCCCACTCAATTATTTAAGGCGTGTGATTAAATCCCAAAGAATGATTTTTACCAAGTTATCTAGATGCCAATTAGATACTTAAATCATTCAATGCATGTTCATACCAAAAGAGATATATGAGTGGCACTCCTATTTTAAAATGTCATGTTATCATACAACAACAAATATTATAATATTTAAGCAAAAATTAAATAGCAACAATTTTGGCCCATCCTAGAAAAGCAAGTAAATTACAATTGTTAGGAATACAAGATCTTCAGGTGGCCATCAACCATACGCTCATCCCTCGGCCTCCTCCCATGGACGTGTACAGCCCACAACCCCACAAAGGGGCTTCCTTGCGCAGCCCATAAGGCCACACAAGGCTGCCGTGCGCAGCCCACCAAGGATTGGGCTTGCCATGTGCAGCCCAATCCAGTCCTAGGGTGCGCACGGTGCTCGTTCTCGGTTCCGGTTGCTTCGTTTTTCTTCGTGTCTTCGAATTTTCAATACCTGAATACATTACATCATATTACGAATAAATTACTGCAGCAAATTTTTATTTTTTATTTTTTTATTTTACTGCAGTAAGATTTACAAAAAAAATACTGCACCTGATTACAAAAAAAAATACTGCACTTATTTTACATACAAAAAAAAATAAAACCCTAGCAACTACCAAGAAGGAATTATGGCGATAATAGATCATTCTTCTTGTTACAAATCCGAAACAAAAATTACATTGAAATTCTAGGACCAAAATCGAGCAATAACAATTCACTTTATAAAACATATATAAATCCATACATTCAACATGTAATTATATATGCGAATACCTAGAGTGCCATCTCTTTCTAAAACATGTATAATCACAATAAAAAAGAAATAGATTCACGTATATATACGTTAATTAATTAAAAGGTACAACCAAGGCTCTGATACCAATTGTAGGAAAAAATTGATATAAAATGTAGCGGAAGAAACGAAAAATAGATTTCGTATGGTTTTAAATTTTTTCTCAAAGTTGAATCTTAACCTTTTAATTAATTAAACTCAAATATATACGGTTAGCGTTAAATACCTCTTGACGCGTGATCCGATTGACTTACGTCGATTGGTAATCAGCAAAATCTTTTCCGATGCCCGTGAACGGTACCCGCGTGAACAGTACCTGCGTGAACAGTGATCGTGAACAGTACCCCGTGTGAATAGTGATCGTGAACAGTACCTCTGTGAACAGTGATCGTGAACAGTACCGTGAGATCTTCCAATCCGAACACGTACGTGAATCACCTAGGAGCGTGGTCTCCCTTTTTCTTTGAATTGCAAACCTGAGAATGGATGAACAAAGTTTTCTTTTTCTTTTGTTAGTCACAAAACAATTAAAAGAAGACAAAAATTATTCCGGTCACTTTTGAGTTCTCAATCTAATGATCGAAACTCGCTTGAACCTAATTCGATGTTGTATACACAAGCTTATTGATGAACAAGCAATTAGTGTACTATCAAAGAATAATCTCTTCTCTTTTTTATGTTTAGTAGAATAAAAATTATCCTTTTCTATGAATTGAGAAGAAGAAGAAAAATTGAATCATTCAATCAACTCTTGTGGCCGAATTCTATATGTGGTATTATATAGGTGGCCGAAATTTTGCTTCCTCTTCTATTTAGGATTGCCGAAATCTTCCTCTAAATGGACTAGGGTTGCCGCAAATCACATACCAAAAAGAGTTTGTGTTGCACCCTAATTTCCATCAACCTTTAGACTTCAAAACTTAATCCAACTGATAGATATTTTTATTCTTTTATTGACTAAATAAAAAGACTTCTTATTTGATTAAATAAATAAAATTAATTATTTATTTTCTTATCAAACAAGTCTTTTACTTTTAATATACTACTACCAATAGTATAACTTTAGGAAATATATTTCCTGATCAGAAAGAGATTTGTTTCTTAATTAAACAATTAACTAATAAATTAACTAATTCTTATTTAATTAAAACAATGAAACAAAATAATATATTAGGTTAATATATACACCTTGCCGCCCCACTTATATAAATGAGCCATATATTATTTTCTTATTTCATTTAATCCATTGGACTTTAAATAAAAGCCCACATGTGAACCAGACCCATTCTTATTAAAAGAAACAAGCCCACATGTCTCCTTTTAATATATTAATATAATAGTGCAGCTCATTAATTAAATAATAGACATATTATATTCTTGATATATTAAAAACAATTCTAGATGGACCCTTAAATCGGCCCGGTAGGATATATCAAGTGATCCATGCAAATACATGTGGATTGGGGATCTTGGCGGGCTATCTAAATTTAAGCTTCAATAGACACAACCCAATCACAATCAACAAATGATTCACTTAAACCCAATCTATTAATTTTAACTCATTCCACTAAAGAGCTAAAATTGAACTCTTAAATAAAGATAGAATAAGGAGATGTTTCTCATTCATACCCTAGACAATCTTATAGGAGATGGTGTATCCTCGTGAATAATATTAGTAATCGCCAAGAGCTCATAGACTGCCTATAGCTCTTCAAGTTACCATATTTCCTCATATGACCACATTTCGAACTTGGATACTTTGACTTGTCCAGAAGCCATGTTATCAATAATCATTATTGAAAACTCAACGTTGAGATTTAATATCCAATACCTCAAAACATCCATATGATGATATTATACTCTCATTTAATAAATGGAGCCACGATGTCCATATCTATAAATGAAGTCCTCTATCGATTAACAAATGTATACCACAAAACTATCGAGGATAGACTATGCTATATAATCGTACTCATTGATAGCTCTAATGATAACCCTTGCAACCATAAGTCCATCATTTATCTCAGGATTAAGATAGACTCTCTGATTGTCCTCTTTAATGAAAAGACTTATATCTAGTGACAGTTCTAGATAAAGTATTACATTGTGATCCAGTTCAATGCACCTAGTGCACTAGATTCTTTTACTCGAAAACCTTTCGATGATTTTAGACTCATCATATTCATTTGATCCCACTCAAATGCTAGTAAAAGAATTCTACAACTTTAACAAGATAGAGGTGCCCAACCTTTAATTTAAGTTGTGAACATTATTCAAGACTAACTAAAGAATTGTGTCTACCTCATACATATCCGGATGTATGAACAATTCTTCATGTCTCATAGTCTTTTGACCTTATGATTATTTACCTTGACAATTATAATAATAAATGCTATAACTAGTTGTAAGAATCAGAATTCACTTTATTAATATGGGAAGATTGTCAATTACAATATTACACTCTTGCCATTGAGCATAATCCTAACACTTTCTCCTTGCAATCTACTCCTAAATGGGTGGATGATGGGTAGAAGGTGAAATGGGAGCATTCATGGAGGAAAAACCTCCATGGATGCTTTTGGAAGCTCCTCTCTCTCTTTTGAAATGAAGAAAATGAAGTATATAGAAATAAAAGCATCGTCAAACATTTATAATAAAATCAACCTTGCTATAAGGCACGAGTCAAAAGACATATATAGAAATAAAACTAGTACAACATGCAAGCAAGGGTATCGTTCCGCAGGGATGTGTTGTTAACCGTTTCAAGTTTTAGAGTTTAGGGAAAGCATGTAAATAGAATGTGGATAGGTGAGAATGGTGTGTGAAGGGTGTTGTGTATGTGTGCATGAAAATGAAAATGAAAATATGCAAAGGTAGAAATAAATAAGAGAATGTGGAGGGGTGAGAATGTTGATTAAGTGAGAAATAATAAAAGGGTGGATATGAGAGATGCATGAAAGTGGTCACACAGGGGTTTACAAGTCCACCAAACATAAGTGCACACAAGTGGGTTGTTAGACATTAAGCACATCCAATTTAAGTTAAGGGTTCGTTTTTGCCTCAATCTGATTTGTACCCATTCATAGAGCTAACGGTTGAAGAGTGTGTTGAGGGCCTCTCAAACACGAAATCGCAACCGACATTTGTGAACCAATTCTACAAACCAATGCTAGATTGAGCCCCAATACTAACATGGTAATTGTAAAATGGCAACTTTAGGTATAATGAATGTGGAAAGAGTAATTGTTCCTCCAACCATAACTTACCTAGAGCCCCTAGTGCAAGAAATAGTCGGATTCCCAATTATTGTAACTCCAACCACAACTCACCTAGAGCCCCTAGCGTGAGAAGTAGCCAAAGTCCAATATATAACAAAAACAATGAACCAAACCTCTTTAAATATGGCAATTAACAAGTTCATTCATTCTTCCTAGCTAATTAGTCAAGTCTTTGCCCGGAATGGCCTTTCCAATGGCATAATCCTAACTCTAATTCACTCTAATCCATCCATACACATGCAAATTTGACTTTCCATCAACATACATACACAAATGGGACATTTGATTACAACTACTCCTACAATTACATTAATCTACTCCTAATCCCATTCGTGAACATATATTAATTTCCAATCTCCATACATAAGCATTTCAAGATAGAGATATATTCAATAAAGGCAAGAATGAATCAAAACACAAATTAGATATAAAAAAAACCACACATTATATTGAGCACAAATTAGGTTTACAAATATTCCCAAGTGGGGGTTTACACAATTAAGAAAACAAGAAATACAAAGAGATGAGTTAATAGAAATACAACCCTTGAAGAAATCCCTCCAAGAGCTCCTTTCCCTTGCCTAGCTCGAAATTGGCCATAGACCACTCCTATCTCTATGTAATCTACTCTCAAATGTGGTGGGTGATGGGTAGAAATGGTGTGGGAGAGACATCCATGGAGGAAAACCTCCATGGATGCTCTTGGAAGCTTCTCTCTCTCTTTTGAAATGAAGAAAATGAAGAAGAAGAAGTTTGGGGAAGAAGAAGTCTGAATAATTATGAAGAGAGGAGAGGAAAAGGTGTTTATATAGTGTTGGGAAGTTAGGGTATGAAATGGTAGTGAAGGGTCGAAAATGCCCCTCAATTTCGGGTAAAAACACGACCTCCAGGTGCCGTTCGGTGGTCAAAACGGCGGCCATGGTGCCAGCCGTTTTGCCCGCCAAATTGGTGAAGAAACCTACTGTCCTAATTTGGCGGTCAGAACGGCGGTTTGGTTGCCCGTCGTTGTGACCGCCGAATGCCATTTCTGCTCTGCGCACCAGTTACTCAAATAGGTATAACTTCCTCCAGAAAAGTCGGAATCACAATCCGTAAAAGGTTCTGAAAACTAGACTTCCATACCGTTTCGAATATATAAAGATTTAAACATGAATCGATTAGAGGAGGGAGTTATGGCACCCACAAGTCGGACGTTTTGCACATGCCCATACAATTTCAACCCATAAGCTGTCGGAAAATCAGAGGGGTTCATGCACGCGGTCTCGGTGTTGCATTCTTACTTGACAATGGATCAAATGTGGAAACATCTAGATTTTCTTGGCCACGATTGGGTTTAGATCACGTTGCGGTCTGTATCATTGGTGAGGTGCGTCACTCTGAATACTTCCATTTATTCTCGTTTATGGATCTTTTTGCCTCCCAATCTAAACTTTAAGCTCAAAACCATGAAATAGGGAATATGTACCTACACATGGCTCAACAAACACATTATATACAAAATACGCTCGAAACGAGAACAAACCATAGGAAAACTAGGGACCTAAAATAGGTATAAAATAGTCCAATCAATCATATTCTTTGGAAGGCGGTTATTCATACGGTGGTTTGAAGTGTATGGTTCATTCATAATCAATGGATTTTTAAGGGCAAGTCTTTTGATTTTAGATTTGTTTTGTCCTTGGTTTGGCGTACAGTTTCTGACATTAACCGTTTGGAGATTGGGTGTATGCGTAACAACGTAGATGACCTTCTGATTTTTCGACGCTTTGGTATCCGTAGTCGACTTACCAGGGCTCCGGTTATCAAAAGTGTGGTTTGGCAGCCTTCTGCTCTATGTTGGATTAAATTCAACATAGATGGGGCAGCCTTAAGTTCTCCATGTGTTAGGGGGGTATGGGGCTGTTTTCTGTAATTGTCGGTCCTTTGTTAAGGGATATTTTGCTCTCCCCTTTGCTCAGGTGTTTACCTTTGAGGTTGAGCTTCTTACGGCTTCTATGGCAATAAACTTTGCTTGGAAATTTGGTTAGTGTCAGATATGGCTGGAGAGTAATTCTTCCTATGTTGTTCAGTCTATCTTCTCGTTCTGATATCGTTCATTGGCGTGTGCGACAGGGTTGGCATATATGCATTTTGCAGATCTCCAATATGAAGTTTCAGGTGTCACATGCCTATAGGGAGGGTAACCATGTGGCGGATGCTTTTTCCAAGCATGCTTTAGGGTTGGAGGTTGACTCTTGGTGGTTCTCCACCCTTCATTTATGTTCTTTGCTTGTGGGAAATGACTGCATGGGCCGGGAATCGTTTCATTTTTCTTGATGTTTTCTTTTGTATCCTGCGTGTCTCTTGTCTGGTGGGGTTGTTTTCCTTGGTTTTTTATAGCTGGTTTGGCCTTTGTTACTTTTTGTTATTTTCTTTTCTTATCTATATAGTTTCAGATACTGTCTAGGGGTTTTTAAGCATATGATCGCTTGTGATGTTTTTTCCCTTTAGGCCTGTCCATTTGAAATATGTAAAAAATCTAAATTGTTATGTACTTATGTACGATTTCTTGTCATAGAATAATAGGACTTGCGTTCTTGTAGTAAAAATAAATAAAAATTTAGAAAGAAAATTCAATTTTGTTACATACCAAAATACCAAAAGCATTTGATTCTTGATCCAAATTAAAACATTTACAAAAATAAAAAATAAACGGTCTTGGTTTTCTATTAGATTGTTTTTAGCAGTTATAAGAAACAAACCAAAAATCCATTAGAGAATCAATCTCAAAGCCTGTTATATAGCAAATCACTCTACAAAAATTTTTTAAAAAAATTTGAAATTTAAATTTTCGAAAATTTAAAATTTTTTTAAAAAAAATCACTATCATAAACAATATACTGATCTTAGAGCATCTCCAATGCAACAATGGATTGTGAAAAAATTAAATGCCAACTAGGAAAAATAGACATCGTGTTCAAATATATCTCTCCAATGTTGTTGTTTCTACTCAATATCAAACTGATGTGGTAAAAAAAATAATAGACACTGTCAAGTTGAATGTCAGTTTTCAGAGGCTTTGTTAGACAGCTATATTATAGGCTAACTTAGCATTTGGAGATAAATATAAAAAAATTGTTGAGAAAGTTGTTTGATTAAAAAATAATAATAACAATAAAACATGTCATTAATAAATTAATATTTAAACAGAAACATTGGAGATAGATTTTTTATTTGATTGTCTATCAAGTAGACTTCAGTGCCACATAGGAAACAATTCTCTTGATATCGTTGACATATCAACAATTATTGAAATGTAAGCTATTTTCTTACATTGGAGATGCTCTTATATGTATAATGGATAATCCATATATATATATATATATAGAGAGAGAGTAATTTTCCAATAAGGACTTTTTACAATGCACACTTTAAGTACATTTGATGAAATTGCTTGTAATCAAATGTTTTTCGATGAGATTTTTGTATGCATCCTAAGAAAATGAATATACACATTTGGTAAAATTTTAAAAATTTTTTGGATTTGAGAACTATTTTTTCTTATATTTCCCTATTTTTAAATGTTTTATCATCAAAAAAATTGGAAAAAAATTAGTTTTTGCACTCGAATTTTTTTTTAACTTTTTTTCCGTAAATGTATTTCAATGTTTTCACCATCCATAAAAAAAATCAAATCAAGATTCAATATATTTCATGCAATTTCATCAAATGTGCTTAAAGTGTACATCGTAAAAAGTACTTATTGGAAAATTATTATATATATATATATATATATATATATATATATTAATCATTACAAAATAATGTATTGCATGCCACTATCATGGATGACCATATGAATTTGATAGTATAAAAATTAATTATAATTATAATTTGATTAAAATGAAATCAATATCTATGCTAACGATTATATTAAAAAGTAATGCTATTTAAAGCCAATTCAAGCATCAAATTAAAAGACTACTGATTATTAGGCATAGAGATAGGATGATAGACCAAAATAAATAAGGGTCGCCAAAATTAGTCCAAACCCTCAAAAAATTAACTAACTTAACTACCTTTCCTTCCTTCTCTCTCTCTCTCTGTTGTGTGTGTCTCTCTCTCTTCTCTCATGCGGCCAAATTCTCCCCTTCCTGCTTCATCAACGACCATTGATGGGGGAGCCAAAACCTAAAGCCAGCAGCAACGCCGCTAAGGGACAAGACTCTCCTACTAAGTCCACACCAACCTCTTCGTCGTCGTCATCAACATCGCATCCACCTCTGGCGCCTCGCTATACCTTGTCCCTCGTCGAGCCTTCCCAAAAGAAGAGGAATAAAACAAAGGTTTTTCGCGTTTTCCGCTCGGTTTTCCGGTCATTCCCGATTGTCACTCCGATATGCAAGATGTCCGTCCTCCCGAGCGGGTTACCAGATGGTCACCGGAGCAATTTGGGCAATTCTCGAAAGGTAACGGGGACTTTGTTCGGGTACCGTAAGGGTAGGGTTAGCCTTTCCATTCAAGAAACCCCAAAATGTCTCCCTACCTTGGTTCTTGAGTTGGCCATGCAAACCAATGTTTTACAAAAGGAAATGGGCTCCGGGATGGTGAGAATTGCCTTAGAATGTGAAAAGAGGCTTGACAAGGACAAGACCAAACTATTAGAGGAACCATTGTGGACCATGTATTGTAATGGTAAAAAGACCGGTTATGGAGTGCAGAGGGAGGCCACCAACGAGGATTTGCATGTCATGGAGCTTCTGAGGCCCGTTTCCATGGGTGGCGGAGTGCTACCGGGGAATTCGGAGGTTGAGGGCCCGGACAGTGAGTTGGCCTACATGCGAGCCCATTTTGAACGGGTCGTTGGCTCCAAGGATTCGGAGACACTATACATGTTGAGCCCCGAAGGGAACAACGGGCCTGAGCTCAGTATATTCTTCGTGCGTATATGACTGGTACACGCAATGTGACGGTTAATCAACAACAGTGAGTAGACTGACACAAGGCAGTTGCGGGCATAGTGGGGTCCTCTTGATTGCAAGGTGATAGTGATTGTAGACATAGGTGATGCCATGGGAGGAGGGTTGGTGTAAAAAAAGAAAAATTGATGGATTAGGACACCCAATAATAGTCGTGTAACAAAAGGGACAGAGGGAGCATCGGCCAAAGTTCTTTGAAGATATTTTTCAATGTGCGTTTCATCAATTTGTCTTTGCTTTGTTGAAACTCTAACCTACTTCTTTTTCTGTACAAATATTGTAGCTAAGTAATGTTTGAAAGAAAAAGATTTTAATTTTTTGTATACACGTTCCTCCACAAGTTTTTTTTTCCCATAGTTTCTTGTTTGTCTTTGTTCAATTAGTATGATATTTTTAGATTCAATGTTTGAAAATGAGTAACATCTTATATTCAAATGAGTAACATCAATGATTCAATGTAAATAAACTATCTAAAAGAAAAAAAAACATTGGAGAAAACAACATACTACAGCATCCGTGCGTATATCTAATAAAATCTTGCCGTTATATATATATATATATATTATTATTATTATTATTTTAGTAACTTTCAAGTAAGAGATCTCTTTAATTTTGGTAAGGATTTTGATGAGATAACATTGAACTTTAGAATTTTGATCTGAATAGTTTTGTGGATAATAAGTTTATTGAAATCTACCGATGAATAAAATTTGAGAAGTTTTCAAATACTCAAGCTATTTTTTTTTAAAAATTTTCCTATACGTTTCTTTCAGGAGACAAGCTACCTTCGGCCCTTCTTTTGATGAACACAGAGTAGTCTGCATGGCACTGCCTGAACATCTCTCCCATTTTTCTGATGTCTTCGTATCTAAAAATCGGGGTAAATAGTTCTAGTGTTTGAAAAATTCTTAAATTTTATTCATAGGTAAATTTCATTAAACCTATTATCCATAAAAAAATTCATATCAAAATTCATAAAAATCGATGTGATTTCATTAAGGTTCTTACTTAAGTTAAATACGATAAATGTATATACAATGTGGTATGTCTGTATCAATCAAACCGGCAGGTTTTTAAAATTATTCTTCCAAATTATATGTTCATAATTAAATTCTAGCCCCATCCACAACTGTTGTAATGAGTATCAATTGAGTGTTAATTACTTCAATTCCTCCATCCAAAAATAATAATTATAACTACTAAACATCCCAATAAAACAATAGTTATAAACCTTTCAAATACGGTAAAATCGTACTTGAAAAAATCGATAAATTCTTTAATGCACGGGCATACAATTGACTTATTGAGTAATGTAAATGAGTATATTCCATCATTAAATATATGACATATATTATGAAAATACATTACATGTTCATCTAAAATTGTCGTATCAATTGCATCACTCAAGTAAACCAACGGTTCACCGAATATTATGTACTAAAAATACACAAAAAAGCACATGGCACTGCTGAGTAGCAGCCTTTTATTTTATTTTTAATTTTCTTTTTAACGTTTCGGTTGCTAAGAGTTTCAGATGCACTAATTAATTAAAAAAAAACACTTTTTTCCCGGTGTGAACAGCTGGGCATTTTTCAGTCTTCCAGGAATCACAGTTGCAGAAGCTCACTAGCTAGTGACTTCGTGGCTCTCTTAGCCTGGAAATTAGAGAAAACATATAATTAATTTCAATTGAAAAACCTTTATAATCTAACCACTGGACACAGATCATATCACACTATTCAATGGAGAAGTTTGTTGATGTGTAAAATCGTGTTATAAAATACTCACTCGCAAGTGCACATATCGTGAAGATAAGCACAGTGACAAGTAAGGATCGTTCCCACGAGGAAAAGTGATTTATTGATTGAAAACTAATTTTAATTAAAGTTAAATTAAAAGTAACCAAGAGATTGTTGATTGATTGATTAATCTAAACTAAATTAAATTAAACTAAAGAAAATAATTAAAAAGAATATAGTTGTGATCAAGAGATAGAAAGCACTAGGTCATCAATGATTCTCAATTATGAACACTCAATGTATATAATTAATTTGTAAACGAGATTCAATCAATTCTAGGGTTCATTCTTTGTCTTTAATGTGACTATTACCATATGATCATGGGATGAGTAACGTGTTCCCAACCACTATTCACCCTTGGTCTATGGTGTGAACAGTGATCGAAAACCCTTTAAGTGCAAGAATTAAGAACCAAATTTTATACTTTGCTTGGCCTATGCTAAAGATAAAATTCATTCATTCAAAAGAGCATTAATCAAGATTAGATTTGGTCTATACTCTAACCCTAATTCTCAGATAGTCTTAATCCTAAAATCATGCCAAATAATTATTTACCATTGGTCTATGGTGTGAATAAATATTAAAACTAATGAGGAGTTAAGCAATTAAGCACAATGAATAAATCAAGAATTAAATTGATGAAATAATAATTAATCCATATATAAGCATTCACAAAAGGTTCACATTGATTCACAAGTTATGTGATTAGTTACACATCATAGAAAAAAGAAAAGAAAAGAAAAGAAATTGAGTAGAGAAAACCCGAGCTGATCATCAAAGAGCTCCTCCAATTCTTCTTCGTCTTCTTCTACAATGGATGGATGGGTCTTGAGGTGATGTGTGGTGATGGAGTGATGGGGGATGGCCTCCTTAATGGCTTGGGACCTCCCTTGGCTTGTCTCTTTTCGAAATTAGGGATCAAAGGGATTTAAATAGGCTTTAGATGCTAAGATAAGTCCTTAAACAACAAGGAAATCAATTCCCTTTTAGAACTCTACCTTTTTGGGATTTTATTCCTTTTCTAAACCATCCAAATAGATAACTTAATGAAGAAAGATAAGGATTAGGTATCAACTTGCATCCCAGGACTCACACTCATGTCCAAAAAGGTAATATTTCCCGTTCTGACAATTTGCAAAACAAATCCTGTCATTATTCACGGATTTTATTACTGACTGATCTGCGCAACATGTACTCAAATGGGCATAACGTTTTCCAGAAAGTTTGGATCGATGGGCCGTAAATTGGGTTCGAAACTAAACTTCCGGGGCTTCAAATCCATAGGTGGCAGGACATATAGTTCGATTGGAGCTGAGAGATATGACATTCGCAACATAGATCATCTGCACTGATTCGGGAAACCGATGTGACTACCGCTGTGGAAATTCACAGCGGTGTGACAGCGTTTTGGAAGTGTTTCTTCTGCCTTTTTAAGCGCCGTTGGTACCGCTATCACAATTGACAGCGGTTCAAGGAAAATTGCATATTAGTCCCTCAATTCTTCAATAATTTCCCTTTTCGTATAAAATTCGCCAAACACATCACTTAGATCCTATAACCTGAAAATGCTCAAAACACAAATTAAAACCCCTAAATAACTCAAGAAACAAGCAATTGATTGGAGGAATGGGGATCAAAAACATATACAAATAATGACCGATCAAATACCCTCAAACCTATCTTTTGCTAGTCTTCGAGCCAAACTAAAATAAAAACAAAAACTAAAAACAAAACATACAAACCTAAAAACAAAAATTTTAAATTAAGCCACTTTCATAGGGAACACGATAGCATTGAGCGTATGCTACAAGCCTTTAAACCTCTAGTTGTCCCTAGTAGGAGGAGTTTTGTCTCCTGAGAGTTTACAGTTATGCTACCCACAAACATATTTCTACGAAAAACCAAATAATTAAGATGCAATCGAAGTGTGCCATTCAAAGCCAATGCATGCTAGAGCCACTGGATAAAGATTAAAATTATGCCACAAATTTTAATGCATGCTTAGTTTTAATGAAAAGCTCATACTCAAGACACTCTAGCTTCAAAAACACATTCGCCAAACGTCATAGATATAATTTGCCTCAACTCTAATTCTCACAAGATATCGCTCATTAATTTCACACAGAACCTAGGAAAGTACACTCATCAAGCATATGTGAATGAAGTTATGCACAAGAAATTTCAAAATATAATCGCATATGAATATAATAAAAAGAACGCTTGATTTTTATACAAAAGATCTCACGAACGGAATCAGATATTAAGATCAAGATAGAGCACATGTTTACCTTTACTCTCGAGCTAGCATTCCCAAAAGATCAATTAGGTCTTTCTTTGGTTGTAACGGGGCCATAGGTGTAGGCTTAAGAAAAACGGGAAAAAGGATAGCAAACAAACCTAGGATCACATCGAGAAATTCTTCGGCAATCTTCATACTCAGCCGAATTTCTTTGAATTTTTCCTTCTACTTGCATCTAGGCTTCTTGAACAATTTTTGTTCATCCTCCTTCTTGAGTTGACTTTGATTTCACATCACTTCATTGTAAAGCTCTATTCCTTTTCACTTTCATTTAATTCATCATCTCATTCATTTATCTTTTTTTAACCCCCTTTTTCAACTTTTTTTAACCCCTTTTTTTCAACTTTTTATTTTATTTTTTATTTTTTTATTTTTTATTTTTTTTATTTTTTTGAGATGAGAATTTTACATCAATTACATAATTCTTCAAAAACCTTCTTTGCATTTGATCTTCTTGCTTTTTTCTTAGTACATGCACTTCACGAGTCACCCATTTCGAACTCTCTTCAATCATCTTCATCACCTCAATATGATCCCAAGCTATAAGTGTTGGAACCTAGGGTTACAGATTGCGCAGCGGAAGGTTTTAAAAATTTTTAATGCAATCATTAAACTAACCCATTTGTACAGTAATAATCAAATATAATAATAAAGTGAAGGAATTTATTTTTCATACCTACGTAGGAGGCTCCTTCACTTTGATACGAACTGCTCCTGATTTGAACCACGTGATCTTCCTCGCTATCTCCCGAAACTAGTAACAGCGTGTGGGCGCGTCACGATATTCAGGACCTGTATGGAGGAAGAAGAGAAGAACACACACACACAAACAAAAGCTAGAGCTGCAGCCCTTGTAGCTGCCGCACCCTATATAATTTTTCTGTTTGCTGTTTGTATTTTGCTGTGTGTCACGAACACACTTTTTCTCTTCTTTTGCTTTTTAAGTAATCCAATTACTTATTTGCTGTGTCTGTTGTGTCATTCGGTTATTATCATTTTTTTTAATTAAATATATATCACATATATATTCAAAAACAACCAACCGAAAATCTAATTTGATTTTTAAATCTTTTCAAAAAAAAATATCTCATATCCTTTTAAAATTAATTAAATATTTATTTTTGAATTCAAACATTTTAAATTCAAATTCAAATATTTAATTTAATAAAATAAAATAATCATATTATCTTATTTTATTCAAAATCAAATATCAACTAACACCCTCCATTTAGTGATTAATAACATAATTAAATAATCTTATTATTTAATTTATTTAATCACCATTATTCATTAATTAAATAATCCCATTATTCAATTAACTCCCGAATAAATACGTGTCACTTTCGTAACACAATTAATTGGACAATCCAATTAATTAATCGTGACCCTTGTTACCTAAATCGATCGGGCTAGCAAGGGGACCTAATGGACCCACGGTATTTTGAGCTCCAATAATCCTTAGAAATTATTAATTAAACTCTTTAATTAATATTTCATGATTATTAACTTCGGTGTTATTCCACTAAAAACCCAAAGCTGCACTCTCTCAACTGTAGACGTTTTTACACAAACCAAATAACTCTCGGTGTCCATCGATATAGCTATTACATATGGTATAATCCTCCACAAGTAGTTCATAATTAGAGCTGGGTCATAATGTCCGTTATACCCCTCTAATCATATATTTCCATTAAGTACCATTGATTCTCTAATGAACAATAAATCCTACATTCCTTACGGAATTAGGAGAGCGCTCATATTGTTCATGCCCCGAATCAACCCTTAAGGGAACTACCATCTACTTCTCACAAGAAGGAGTGGATTCCACTATTGTGTACAAACCTTCCCAGCCACAAGCCAAACCGCGATCCCAACATACGGAGTATATTGATCGGGAATGCAACTCCGACCTCACCCATGGTATATCAAAGACCACGATCTAACCTGAAGGAGTCGATAAGACACTCAGGATTAAAATCACCCACATATAGCCATCATTAGTTGATATATATGAATCTCATCGTTAAACGGATCTTAGTGAGAGATTCATATAGATCATGGCCCAGTCCTATATGATCACATCATACAAGGTGCCTCCATTCACATATCTACATATGAATGATCAAGGATAGGATCACCATACACTACGAAATGGACCGCAGCTGTAGATTAACCACAAATAAAGTACCCAGCTTTATTTGCTATCTACGGACTCTTTAAATTGCTCGTTTCAAACTGAATCCATCTATATATGACACTCATATACTCAGTTTGAAATTACATCCGGCAATTTTGGATGTTAAGTGCACATGTTATATAAAGTATGACACAATATGAATGAATATACTACTTCTTTTATTTATGTTCAAATTACATTTACATATTACAAGTTTTAGGGCAAAAAACCCCAACAATAAGGTATGGCAAAAATATGGCTAATTGGGGTTAAGTTAATGTGGGTGATGAAAGAAAAATGCTTATAGTGTTTAGCTTCAAAATTGGCTATGGAGCACACACATAAAGGTAGGAAATATTTAAGGTCTTTTAAGTAGTTTAAGCACACATTGCCTATATCACTTCTAATGGTTCAACCAAAACAAGAGCAAAAGTCCACATGTGATATCTTTTTATGATGAATGTTCTTTAATATCCAATGCATAACCTATTGAGATAAATTTCTAATGCTAAGAACCTAATGAGTGTTTAGGAATAGAAACAAAAGAACCCTCTTATAATGTTATATATGTACGCTTTTTGGCTTAGTGAACTCATAAGGGTAGTCTTCACTATTAATTATGGCAATCCAACTAAGCATCCTATCCACTATCACATCAAGAGCATGTCATAATTTGTTTTTTAAAATGGAATGCAATACTCTAAGTGGCAAGATGTTAGTCTAAACTCAGTGATTAAAGCATATATTACGGCTTTTAAAGCACACAAAAGAAACATCTAACAAATGACAAAAATTCAAAAACTGGTGACTTTTGAAATTGACCTACGTCTGTTCACTAATGCATATCTCTCAAAATACTTAATGAAAGTTAACCAAATTTTAACATAAAAATATAGACATGCAAACTCACATTTTACATTCAGAAAACATCTCAAAATTCGAATCGGAAAAATGAGAAAGCAGACGTCGAATAACATTTACGAGCAGAATTGCAAAAACAGGGCATCGCCCATGACCTTTGGTCGAAGAAACAATCATAACTTTTAAACCACCGCCCAGAATTTTATGTTCTTTATACCGTTAGATTCATATCAAAAAAACAATGAACCTAAAGCAGACGGAAAAATTTATTTGCTCACCAATAAATACAGTTTTAACAAAACGTTTTCCTCAAAAACAAATTAAAAACAGGTCACTTTTTCGCAGATTTCATCAAATGGCTCAAAAAATTAAAATAAACATGAATTCACACCCCCAAACCTAATCTAAACATTGTCCTCAATGTTTATATGATATTAAAAATATGGACAAAGAATAAAGAAAAAGTATGGAAAGCAAGAACTCGAAAAAAAAAACTAAAAACTAAAGATTAAAAATAAATTACCTAGGTGGGTTGCCTCCTACCAAGCGTTTTATTTAACGTCTCGGCAAGACGGGTGCAAGGACGACTCAACCAAATTCCAATGTCTCAAATTTACGTTTGAGCGCTATCATGTCTTGGAAAAAAATTTCACGCGACGGCATGTTCCTACACACAATAACCAAAAGCAAGTAAATGTTCATTATAAAGTGTGATGAAATAAGTTCATAAAACCACTTATTCCACTTGCTTTCGTGTAGGTTGCTCGGAAAAGTAATTGGAGGGACATAAGGCTTGAGTTCCTTGTATAGGAGCGGTGCCTCAAAAGGAACATCTTCCACTTCCTTCACTTTTTCTTCTGTCTCCTCCTTTTCTACTACTTCATCTACAACACTAGAAAAATCATTAGAAAGTTCATGGCTCACTATGGTATCGACAATCTGACCATTCAAAGGGATGGTGATAGCATATTCTTGCTCCGGTTTGCTCGGGAATTGTTCGGGCTCCTTTTGAAAAGTTTCAGCCAATTGTCCAATTTTCACTTGTATCTTCCTCATTGAAGCCTCAATGGTTTGAAATTGTTCCATATTTTCTTGTTGAGAGTCTTTGAGCATTTTTTGAGTGTCTTGCAACATTTTGTCTCGCTGATTCATTCTCTGATCCATGCTTTGCATGAATTCCTTCATTGCATCCTCCAAAGATGGCGAGACCGGTTGCTCATAGGTATTGACTTCATTGTAGCTCCTTGAGAAGTTTTGATGATTCCTCCAATCTGGGTTGTAAGTATTATCATATGGTTTATAACTCGACCACTGACTGTAGGAATTTCCATATGTTCCATTGATAGGATACAGATTGTAAGAATGTTCAAAAGGTTCAAGCACAGGACACGGATTGTAAGAATTCATTGTTCGGGCTTGTGCTCTTGATAATACTATCAATCTCTCCATTTGTGGCTCTAAAGCAGCCAGTTGCATAGCAAATCTATGAAGTGTTTCTCTTTCCTCGTCATAAACATGTTGCCCATAAAAATCCATTATTCCTGAAAGAAAGAAAAGAAAATAAAAAGAAAATAAAAAGAAAACAAAATCTAAATAAAAATAAACTATTAACTAATGACACGACTACTAAAAAAAATTAAACTAAAACTATACACTAAAACTAAAACTAGAATTAAACAATAAATTCAACTATTCCACAGCAGCGGCGCCAAAAACGTGATGTGTAAAATCGTGTTATAAAATACTAACTCGCAAGTGCACATATCGTGAAGATAAGCACAGTGACAAGTCAGGATCGTTCCCACGAGGAAAAGTGATTTATTGATTGAAAACTAATTTTAATTAAAGTTAAATTAAAAGTAACCAAGAGATTGTTGATTGATTGATTAATCTAAACTAAATTAAATTAAACTAAAGAAAACAATTAAAAAGAATATGGTTGTGATCAAAAGATAGAAAGCACTAGGTCATCAATGATCCTCAATTATGAACACTCAATGTATAGAATTAATTTGTAAACAAGATTCAATCAATTCTAGGGTTCATTCTTTGTCTTTAATGTGACTATTACCGTATGATCATGGGATGAGTCACGTGTTCCCAACCACTATTCACCCTTGGTCTATGGTGTGAACAGTGATCAAAAACCCTTTAAGTGCAAAAATTAAGAACCAAATTTTATACTTTGCTTGGCCTATGCTAAAGATAAAATTCATTCATTCAAAAGAGCATTAATCAAGATTAGGTTTGGTCTATACTCTAACCCTAATTCTCAGATAGTCTTTACCCTAAAATCATGCCAAATAATTATCCACCCTTGGTCTATGGTATGAACAAATATTAAAACTAATGAGGAGTTAAGCAATTAAGCACAATGAATAAATCAAGAATTAAATTGATGAGATAATAATTAATCCATATATAAGCATTCACAAAAGGTTCACATTGATTCCTAAGTTATGGGATTAGTTACACATTATGGAAAAAAGAAAAGAAAATAAATTGAGTAGAGAAAACCCGAGATGATCATCAAAGAGCTCCTCCAATTCTTCTTCGTCTTCTTCTACAATGGATGGATGGGTCTTGAGATGATGTGTGGTGATGGAGTGATAAGGGACGGCCCCGTTGATGGCCTGGGATCTCCCTTGGCTTGTCTCTTTTCGAAATTAGGGATCAAAGGAGTTTAAATAGGCTTTAGATGCTAAGCTAAGTCCTTAAACAACAATGAAATCAATTCCCTTTTAGAACTTTACCGTTTTGGGATTTTATTACCTTCCTAAACCATCCACATTGATAACGTATTGAAGGAAGATAAGGATTAGATATCAAATTGCTTCCCAAGACTCACACTCATGTCCAAAAAGGTAATATTTCCCGTTCTGACAATTTGCAAAACAAATCCCGTCACTATTCACAGATTTTATGACTGATTGATCTGCGTAACATGTACTCAAATAGGCATAACGTTTTCCAAAAAGTTTGGATCGAAGAGCCGTAAATTGGGTTGGAAACTAGATTTCCGAGGCTTCATATCCATAGGTAGCAGGACACATAGTTCAATCGGAGTCGTGAGATATGGCCTTCACAACATTGCTCATCTGCACTGATTCGGGATACAGTTGTGACTACTGCTGTGGAAATTCACAGCTGTGTGACGGCATTTTAGAAGTGTTTCTTCTGCCTTTTTAAGCGCTGTTGGTACCGCTGTCATAATTGACAGCGATCTTGACAGCGGTTCAAGGAAATTTGCATATTAGTCCCTCAATTCTTCAATAATTGCCCTTTTCGTATAAAATTCTCCAAACACATCACTTAGATCTTATAACTTGAAAATGCTCAAAACACAAACTAAAACCCCTAAATAACTCAAGAAACAAGCAATTGATTGGAGGAATAAGGATCAAAAACATATACAAATAATGACCGATCACTTGTTCAAGATCTGAAGAAGGGATTTCTCCAGATGGTTGATACTGCCAAAGGTAAGCATCCTCTATTAATTTATCATATGTGCATGATTCTTCTGCTGATCTGAACTCTTCTTGCTTCCTTTCTTTCGAGAATACTGTTTAGATTTATTTTGAATTCTATTGATTTAATTATGACTAGCAAATCACCAACCTCATTTGTGCACCAAGTGAAAGTTGATCCTAGTGGAAAATGCAGATCCCATTTTACATTGTTTTTAGTTTACTGTAAGTTATTTTCTAGTGCACAAGTCCCATTTTACATTAATGCTTTTAGTGTAATTTTAAGTCACTTTCTACTGCTTAGTAACTTAATTTATGTGAAAAATGTCTATCACATCTACAAGATCAACATGATTCTCATTTAACATGGTTTACTTGACTTCTTAAAAATGTCATATCATATTTGTGCAGCAGTTCAAGTGTCATATACTTATATTTGTCTAGAAAACCTCTGCCATAAAAGTTGTTTTTTGAACCATCCTAGTGGTGATTGATTTCCCAGAGTCTTGTTAGACTCCTGACCAGCTGACCCAACCGATTTTTTAAGTTAGTAAAAAAAAGTCTGATAAAAATAAAAGGGTAAATTGCACTGAACCCCTTGAGGTTTGGATAAGTTACACTTAGATGGTTTCTTTATTATACACTAACACCCCCAAAACTTAAATTTGACTTTTAAAATAACTAAAATGCCCCTAGTTATATTCTTTTATACTTTATTTTTTATAACTTATAACCATATACTTTATAAAATTTAATAAAAATAAAAAACAAAATAAAAAATATGAATCATTAAATAAATAAATAGTTTTAAAAAAATAAATAGTTTTTAAAAATTAAATAAATAAATAGTTTTTTAAAATTAAATAAATAAATAGTTTTTAAAAATAAATAAATAATTTTAATAATAAATAAATAGTTTTAAAAAATAAAACAAATAAATAGTTTAAAAAAATAAATAAATAGTTTTAAAATGTAAATAAATAAATGAAAAAATTATAAACATTAAATTTTTTAAGGATATCCATTAATAGGGACAAGAAAAACTCCAAATATCCAAAATTTTACCATAAAGATGATGGTGAGAGAAGCTTCAAGGTTCCCAACACTTCTTGGATATTTAAAGCTTATCTTGTCTCTATTAATGGCTATTCTTAAAAAATTAATGTTTTTTAATTTTTTAATTTATTTTTTAAATTATTTATTTATTTAAAACTATTTATTTATTTGACTTTTTAATACTTTTATTTAATTTTTTAATTATTTATTTAATTAATTTTTTAAAAACTATTTATTTATTTAATTTTTTAAAACTATTTATTTATTTAATTTTTTAAAACTATTTATTTATTTAATGAATCATATTTTTATTTATTTTATTTTTATTAAAGTTTTAAAATTTTTGGTTAAAAGGTTAAAAAAATAAAGTATAAAATAATATAACTAGGGGTATTTTAGGTATTTTAAAAGTTAAATTTAAGTCTTGGGGTGTTAGTGTATAATAAAGAAACGTTTACATCTCAGTATAACTTGTCCAAACCTAAAAGGGTTCACTGCAATTTTCCCAAAATAAAAATTCATCGTTTAATAAAATTTCTTCTGATTAAAAAAATTAATAAGTTTCTTTCTTTTGCATAATTAGGAAAAGAAAATATGGATGGATCCATGTCGGAATCTAGAGAGGTGAGTTAAATTCTTCCAGATTATAAATTATAATTAAAGGGTGACCCGTGAACTAGAGTTCTTGATCTTTTGTAAAGATTGATTGATTTTGAACAGTTGAGATCTGTTTTTGATGATTTTACAGCAAGTAACAACAGTAGAAGATAGAGCCATCCGGTGCAAAGCTCCGAGGGGCCCGATCTGTTGGGAATTTGAATCGATGATTGCGGAAACGACTGTAGGGAAAAATTATCTAAAACCGCAGCGGAAGGCGAAAAGTAGATTTTCGTATAGTTTAAAATTTTTCTAAAGATTTGAACCTTAACCCTTTAATTAATTAAACACAAATATACGGTTAGAGTTAAATAACTCTTGTCGCGTGATCCGATTGACTTACGTCGATGGTAATCCGCAAGATCTTCAATCCTAGCACGTACGTGAATCACCTAGGAGCCTGGTCTCCCTTTTTTCTTTGAATTGCTTACCTGAGAATGGATGTATGGAACTTCTGAACCTGATCTTCAATCCCAAAACACCAAAAGCCTAGAAAAATAGTTCCGGTTACTTTTGAATTCACAATCGATATGATTGGAAATCGCGTAACCCTAAATCGAAAGTGTGCACAAAACCTTTTGATGTTAAAGGCTTGCAAGTGCACTATCGAATGAGAACTTATTTTTGTTTTTCTCTCTTGGCCGAAATTCTATGTGTATTGAGTAAGATTTTTATTTTTTCAAAGCAAACAAAAATCTCTCTCTCTCAAGCTTCTAGGTGGCCGAAATTTATCACCTTATATTTATAAGGTGATCGAAATTTCTCCTTCTCAAAATAGGGTTGGCCGAATTCTTTGTGTAGGAAATCTAGGGTTGGCCAATTTCCTTACTTGAAAAGGAATTGTGTTTTCCCTAATTCCTATCAATTTAAGAATCCTAACCCTTATAAGACTAGGGTGGCCGAATTCTTTGTGTGGTATGGAGTGTATGTGGACTTAATCCTTACCACATTAGGACTCCTATCACTTAAAAGAATTCTAACCCTAATCCAACACATAGTATTTTATTTACTGATCAGGAAAAGATTTTGATTTAAATTATTAATTAATTAAATAATTAATTAATTTCCATTTAATCGAAACAATAAAATAAAATAATATCTTGAGCTATTTTATTAGCCTTGCCGCCCACACCATATATACATGGGCCTAATATTATTTTTCTTATTTTATTTAATCCACTAGACTTTAAATAAAAGCCCACATGTGAACCAGACTTATTCTTACTAAAAGAAACAAGCCCACATGTCTCCTTTTAATATATTAATATAATAGAGCAGCCCATTAAATAAATAATAGACATAATATATTCTTAATATATTAAATGCAATTCTAGATGGACCCATAAATTGGTCCGGTAAAATATATCAAGTGATCCATGCAAGTACGTGTGGATTGTGGATCTTGGCGGGCTATCTAAATTTAAGCTTCAATAGACATAACCTAATCACAATCAATAAATGATTCACTTAGGTCCGATCTATTAATTTTAACTCATTGCACTAAAGAGCTAAAATTGAACTCTTAAATAAAGATAGAATAAGGAGATGTTTCTCATTCATACCCTAGACAATCTTATAGGAGATGGTGTATCCTCGTGAATAATATCAGTAATCGCCAAGAGCTCATAAACAACCTATAGCTCTCCAAGTTACCATATTTCCTCATATGACCACATTTTGAACTTGGATATTTTGACTTGTCCAGAAGCCATGTCTTCAATAATCATTATTGAAAACTCAACGTTGAGATTTAATATCCAATACCTCAAAACATCCATATGATGATATTATACTCTCATTTAATAAATGGAGTCACAATGTCCATATCTATAAATGAAGTCCTCTATCGATTAACAAATGAATACCACCAAACTATCGAGGATAGACTATGCTATATAATCGTACTCATTAATAGCTCAAATGATAACACTTGCAACCATAAGTCCATCATTTATCTCAGGATTAAGATCGACTCTCCGATTGTCCTAATAATGAAAAGACTTATATCTAGTGACGGTTCTAGATAAAGTATTTCATCGTGATCCTGTTCAATGCACCCAATGCACTAGATTCTTTTACTCGAAAACCTTTCGATGATTTTAGACTCATCATAACTCATTTGATCCCACTCAAATGCTAGTAAAAGAATTCTACAACTTTATCAAGATATAGGTGCCCAACCTTTAACTTAAGTTGTGAACGTTATTCAAGACTAACTAAAGAATTGTGTCTACCTCACACATATCCGGATGTATGAACAATTCTTCATATCTCATAGTCTTTTGACCTTATGATTATTTACCTTGACAATTATAATAATAAATGCTATAAGTATTTGTAAGAATCAGAAAACACTTTATTAATATGAAAAGATTGTCAATTACAATATTACACTCTTGCTATTGAGCATAATCCTAACGATCTCCCACTTGCGCTATAGCAAGTGTGTCATATCTCTCATTCCCATATTCTCTAGGTGCCCATCAAAACTCTTCTGAGGTAGAGCCTTTGTCAAAGGATCCGCTAGATTTTCTGCTGACGTGATTTTGGTGATCGTCACGTCTTCCCTATGAACAATTTCCCTTAAAAGGTGATATTTCCTTTCTATGTGTTTACCTCTCTTATGACTTCTTGGTTCTCTCGAATTAGCCACTGCTCCACTGTTGTCACAAGGTATAGTGATTTGCTTATTCGCATTAGGAACTACTTCCAAGTCAATCAAGAATTGACGGAGCCAAACAGCCTCTTTTGCAGCTTCGCATGCAGCAACATACTCACCTTCCATGGTGGAATCAGCAATACAAGATTGCTTGATACTCCTCCATATGACTGCTCCTCCTCCAATGGTAAACACAGATCCTGATGTGGATTTTCTGGAGTAAGAATCCGACTGTAAATCAGAATCTGTATACCCAACGGGAATTAAATCCCCTCCAGAGTATACAAGCATATAATCTCTAGTTCTTTTAAGATACTAGAAAATATGCTTGACTGCCGTCCAATGATCAGGACCAGGTTTCGATTGAAACCTGCTAACTTTGTCAACAGCAAAACAAATATCTGGTCTAGTACAGAGCACTGCATACATGAGACTTCTAACTGCCGAGGCATATGGAACTCTACTCATGAATTGCTCTTCATGCTCATTCTTACGAACCTGTTCCTTAGAAAGTTTGATTCCATGTCTAAAAGGTAACATACCTTTCTTGGAATCTTGCATGGAAAATCTAGACAAGATTTTATCAATGTATGAAGCTTGGGATAATGCAATCGTTCTATTCTTTCTATCCCTTATTACTTGGATACCAAGAATATAACTTGCTTCTCCTAAGTCCTTCATATCAAATTGTTTTGCTAACCATTCTTTTATTGATGTCAATACACCTACATCGTTTCCAATGAGTAGTATATCATCAACATAAAGAATGAGGAAAACCAACTTGTCGCCTTTAATCCTTTTGTATACACAAGGTTCGTCAGGGTTTTGAATAAATCCAAAACCTTTCATAGCTTGATCGAACCTTATGTTCCAGGATCTGGATGCTTGCTTCAGTCCATATATGGACTTTTGCAATTTGCATACTCTTTCCTCTTGGCCCTTTTCAATGAATCCTTCTGGTTGCATCATGTAGATGCTCTCGTCAAGACTTCCATTAAGGAAAGCTGTCTTGACGTCCATTTGCCAAATCTCTAGGTCTAGAGATGCTGCAATGGATAAGAGTATCCTAATGGATTTAAGCATGGCCATATGAGAGAAGGTTTCCTCATAATCGATACCTTCTTTCTGTGTATAACCTTTAGCTACCAGTCTAGCTTTAAAGGTTTCCACCTTACCATCCATACCTATTTTCTTCTTGTATACCCATTTACACCCAATGGGTTTTATTCCTTTAGGCAATTCTACAAGGGACCAGACTTTGTTATTGAACATCGATTCAATCTCAGATTGCATTGCCTTTTACCAATGACGACAATCAACATCCTTCATTGCTTCCTTGTACATGTAGGGATCATCATCGTCCGGGAGATTCTCCATAGATTCTCCTAGACCAATGTATCTTTCGGGTTATGTTATAACCCTCCCACTACGACGAGGAATGGTAGGTTGTTGATTTTGTGTTGGAGTGGAACTTACAATTGGGCTAGGTTGTGAAACCTCTTATGGAATTGTATCTCCTGACATTTCATTCAGGACAATTCTACTTTTGGGCACTAAATTATTCATATAGTCCTTTTCTAGAAATGAAGCATTTGTTGAAACAAATACTTTTAGATCATTAGGACTATAGAAATAATATCCTTTAATTCCTTTTGGATACCCCACAAATATAAATGTTTCTGAACGGGACTCCATCTTTTCTGTCTTTCCTTTCAACACATGTGCAGGATAACCAAATATCCTCATGTGTTGTAAACTAGGTTTTCGTCCAGTCCACAATTCATGTGGGGTTTTAGAGACAGATTTAGATGGTACATCGTTTAGAATGTATATTGCTGTTTGTAGAGCATATCCCCAAAAAGAAACAGGAAGTGTTGAATAACTCAACATTGACCTAACCATCTCTAAACGAGTTCTATTTCTCCTTTCTGCTACCCCATTTTGTTGAGGTGTACCTGGTGCAGAAAACTGAGAAACTATCCCATTATCAATAAGATATTGCTGAAACTCTGCAGATAGATATTCTCCACCACGATCAGATCTCAACATTTTTATATGTTTCTCAAGCTGATTTTCTACTTCAGCTTTGAATGCTTTGAACATGTCAAAAGCATCCGACTTATGTCTCATGAGATACACATAACCAAATCTTGAGTAATCATCTGTGAAGGTGATGAAGTACTCATATCCACCTCTAGCTTGAATGCTCATATGACCACATACATCAGTGTGTATTAGTCCTAAACATTCAGTGGCTCTTGCACCTTTGGTATTGAACGGCCTTTTGGTCATTTTATCTTCCAAAAAAGATTCACAAGTTGGTAGATCATCAACCTTTAAGTCACTTAAAGGTCCGTCACATACCAATCTTTTAATCCTATTAAGGTTAATGTGACCTAGGCGTAAATGCCAAAGGTAGGTTTCATCTTTTGATAATTTTACTCTTTTATGATTAGGTTCCGTTATTTCTGTGTCTAACGAGTGAGAGATATTTCTATGCAAAAAGAATAGACCGTTTTCCAATGTACCTTTGCAAACAATTTTTTCATTCTTACTAATAATAAAAAGCTTTATTAAAAGTAGCCGAATATCCAAATTTGTTTAAACAAGAAACTGAAATTAAATTCCTCTTGAATTGAGGTACATAATAAACGTCTATTAAATCTAAATGCCTACTAGAATCTAAAATAACTCTAATATCTCCCACTGCACTTGCAGACACTAACGTTCCGTTGCCCAAGCGCAAATTGACTTCATCTTCATTCGGCCTTCTCCTTTCTTGAAACCCCTGCAAGGAATAACAAACATGATTAGTGGCTCCAGAGTCTATGATCCAAGAATTAGTAGAATCTGCTAGAAAACATGTTTCAAGATAATTAATATTACCTTCTTCCTTCTTATTCTGGGACTTTGGGCAATCTCTTTTCCAATGTCTCTTTTTCACCACAAAGGAAGCATTTCCCTTTGATCTTGGTTACTTTCTTGGTTTCCTTCTTGGTAGGCCCAAGTTGCTTTTTCTTCTGTTGTTTCTTGACCTTCTTACGGGTCTTAACAGTAGCAACTTTACCAACCAAATGAATCTCTTGACCTTTGTTTTTCTCAAGGATCTTTTAACGCTTTGAACATTTTGCATCAGGCCCTGCCAGGTGTATTCCTTTTTGTTCAAGGTGTAGTCCAACTTGAACTGATCAAAGGAATCTGACAGTGAGTTAACTACCATATCAATTTTGGTCTCACCATCAATCTCAGCACCATTTAGTTCAGCAATATTGAGATGTGCTATGACTTTCATCATGTGATCTTTCACAGATTGTCCAGGTTTCATCCTAAGATTCATAAAAGCAGTCACTGCCTCTCTCTTAGTCGTCCTAGACCTCATAGCAAACATTTCCTCTGTAGACATCATTATATCAGCAGCGGACTCCATTCCTTCATGTTGCTGTTGCAACATGTCGGAGATAGTGGCCATAATATAACATTTTGCCATATCATTAGAAGTCTTCCACTACTCATACTCATCTCGTTGCATCACACTAGATTCATTATTAGGAAGGGGTGGTTTAGGAGTAGTCAGAACAAATTTATGTTTTTCACTTTGCACCAACAACCCAATTTTCTTTTTCCATGTGACATAATTATCTCCAGTTAAGGTGTTATCTTTCAGGATGTTCATAAGTGACGGGGTCATGATTTCTGATTAAAACAAAAACATATATAAGTAAATAATCATGATAAAGCACTTTTAAATATTTATCTTGAATTAAATAAATAATTCAATCGTAAAAATTCAACGGTGATCCAACACTCATAAATCTTACGCCTCCTTTGGGAGTTCGTACTATTTACTAGTTGGACTAGGTCCCACCTAATTGTTAACATAACAACCAGCGTTTTCAATTTTAGCCTTGCAATTTTATTAACAAGAACTCTTGGGAGGATATTAATAAAATTACATTGAGTGTGTTACCAAGATATCGACCCTCAATTTTCTCTCACGAGAATCCCTCCTTGGGGAGTAGATTTCGTTTAAGTCAATTGTCTAGTCTATCCTTGTAAGGAAGTATTTTGTTAAATTTCATTTATGGACGCCCCTTGGGGGGGTTACCAAAAATAATAAAACTCAACTAACCTTGGAGGCCATAGGCGTTCTAACACACCTTCTCCCACTCAATTATTTAAGGCGTGTGATTAAATTCCAAAGAATGATTTTACCAAGTTATCTAGATTCCAATTAGATACCTAAATCATTCAATGCATGTTCATACCAAAAGATATATATGAGTGGCACTCCTATTCTATATGACATGTTATCACACAATAACAAATATCGTAATATTTATACATAGAAAATAAATAGCCACAATTTTGGTCCATCCTAGAAAAGCATGTAAATTACAATTGTACTGAATACAAAAACTCCTTTCTTGGCAGACAAGACTTCAAGCGACCATCTCGCGCACGAAACTCGCGCGCCCAAAGATCACCATAGCAGCCCATGCGCACGCCTAACCCATGCAAGGGCATGAGCTGCCGCACGGCCAGCCTATGCATGGGTCGCGCGTTGCTGCACCGCAACAAGCGCAGCTGCACGCTTGGTTGCGTGCGCACTTGTTGTCTCGGTGCGAGCGGGTGCCAAGACGGGTTCTGGATGCTCCAATTTCTTCAAATCTTCGAGTCTTCGAATCTTGAATATATTACAGCTTATTTTATACAATAAAATACTGTAATTTATTTTTATTAACCACTGCAGTATTTTTTTATAAATAAAAAACTGCACTAAAAAAAACTGCAGTATTTTTAATACATTAAAAAAAACTGCACTATTTTATACAAAAAAAAAATTAAGCAACTATCAAGAAGGAACTTGTGACGATAATATGCCACCCTTCTTGTTACAATTCCGAAACAAAAATTACATGGAAAATCTAGAACCAAAATTGAGCAATAACAATTCACTTTATAACAACATATATAAATCCATACATTCGACATGTAATTATATATACGAATACCTAGAGTGCCATCTCTTTCTAAAACATGCATAATCACAATAAAAAGAAATAGATTCGCGTATATATACGTTAATTAATTAAAGGGTACAACCTGGCTTTGATACCAATTGTAGGGAAAAATTAACTAAAACCGCAGCGGAAGGCGAAAAGTAGATTTTCGTATAGTTTAAAATTTTTCTAAAGATTTGAACCTTAACCCTTTAATTAATTAAACACAAATATACGGTTAGAGTTAAATACCTCTTGTCGCGTGATCCGATTGACTTACGTCGATGGTATTCTGTAAGATCTTCAATCCTAGCACGTACGTGAATCACCTAGGAGCGTGGTCTCCCTTTTTTCTTTGAATTGCTTACCTGAGAATGGATGTATGGAACTTCTGAACCTGATCTTCAATCCCAAAAAACCAAGAGCCTAGAAAAATAGTTCCGGTTACTTTTGAATTCACAATCGATATGATTGGAACTCGCGTAACCCTAAATCGAAAGTGTGCACAAAACCTTTTGATGTTAAAGGCTTGCAAGTGCACTATCGAATGAGAACTTATTTTAGTTTTTCTCTCTTGGCTGAAATTATATGTGTATTGAGTAAGATTTTTATTTTTTCAAAGCAAACAAAAATCTCTCTCTCTCTCAAGCTTCTAGGTGGCCGAAATTTATCACCTTATATTTATAAGGTGACCGAAATTTCTCCTTCTCAAAATAGGGTTGGCCGAATTCTTTGTGTAGGAAATCTAGGGTTGGCCAATTTCCTTACTTGAAAAGGAATTGTGCTTTTCCCTAATTCCTATCAATTTAAGAATCCTAACCCTTATAGGACTAGGGTGTCCGAATTCTTTGTGCGGTATGGAGTGTATGTGGACTTAATCCTTACCACATTAGGGCTCCTATCACTTAAAAGAATTCTAACCCTAATCCAACACATAGTATTTTATTTACTGATCAGGAAAAGATTTTGATTTAAACAATTAATTAATTAATTTCCATTTAATCAAAACAATAAAATAAAATAATATCTTGGGCTATTTTATTAGCCTTGCCGCCCACACCATATATACATGGGCCTAATATTATTTTTCTTATTTTATTTAATCCATTAGACTTTAAATAAAAGCCCACATGTGAACCAGACTTATTCTTACTAAAAGAAACAAGCCCACATGTCTCCTTTTAATATATTAATATAATAGAGCAGCCCATTAAATAAATAATAGACATATTATATGCTTAATATATTAAATGCAATTCTAGATGGACCCATAAATTGGTCCGGTAGAATATATCAAGTGATCCATGCAAGTACGTGTGGATTGTGGATCTTGGCGGACTATCTAAATTTAAGCTTCAATAGATATAACCTAATCAGAATCATCAAATGATTCACTTAGGTCCGATCTATTAATTTTAACTCATTCCACTAAAGAGCTAAAATTGAACTCCTAAATAAAGATAGAATAAGGAGATGTTTCTCATTCATACCCTAGACAATCTTATAGGAGATGGTGTATCCTCGTGAATAATATCAGTAATCGCCAAGAGCTCATAATCCGCCTATATCTCTCCAAGTTACCATATTTCCTCATATGACCACATTTTGAACTTGGATATTTTGACTTGTCCAGAAGCCATGTCTTCAATAATCATTATTGAAAACTCAGCGTTAAGATTTAATATCCAATACCTCAAAACATCCATATGATGATATTATACTCTCATTTAATAAATGGAGCCACAATGTCCGTATCTATAAATGAAGTCCTCTATCGATTAACAAATGAATACCACCAAACTATCGAGGATAGACTATGCTATATAATCGTACTCATTGATAGCTCAAATGATAACACTTGCAACCATAAGTCCATCATTTATCTCAGGATTAAGATCGACTCTCCGATTGTCCTAATAATGAAAAGACTTATATCTAGTGACGGTTCTAGATAAAGTATTTCATTGTGATCCTGTTCAATGCACCCAGTGCACTAGATTCTTTTACTCGAAAACCTTTCGATGATTTTAGACTCATCATAACTCATTTGATCCCACTCAAATGCTAGTAAAAGAATTCTACAACTTTATCAAGATAGAGGTGCCCAACCTTTAACTTAAGTTGTGAATGTTATTCAAGACTAACTAAAGAATTGTGTCTACCTCACACATATCCGGATGTATGAACAATTCTTCATATCTCATAGTCTTTTGACCTTATGATTATTTACCTTGACAATTATAATAATAAATGCTATAAGTATTTGTTACAATCAGAAAACACTTTATTAATATGAAAAGATTGTCAATTACAATATTACACTCTTGCTATTGAGCATAATCCTAACAACGACATGCCTAACATTCGCCCATGACTCATAACAATTAACGTCAATAGCAGAAAAATAAGATAAGAGAAAATAAACCAATCACAACAAAAGATATACGTGGAAAACTAAAATCGGGTAAAAACCCACATGCCGTTAGGACGACAGAGAAAGTTCCACTATATGATAAATTGTTACAACCATATACTTCAGGATTCTCCCTCACACCTCAACCCCGAACCATTGAGTCTTACCAAGCCCCCAAGCTCACAAACCGAACTTTACATCATGACTCTCAGCTCACAACGCTCACAAGATCATCACCAAGAACCCTTAATATCCCCTAGGTCTCCCCTGAATATCACCCACGGATCTCATACTTGATCCACTAATATTCCCTTGGATCACTCCCTTGATATTCTCATGGGTCTCTCACCCGGATCTCACCACTCTTTAATGTTACATGGTGTTTCTTAACTCCACACAAAATAACCTAATTACAAGGTCTATTTATACTAGTTACAGAGAGTATAAGATAAAAGGAAATCCTACTTCTAAACATACAAGAATTACTTGTTCCACATAAATACTATTTCCTATTTATGACAAGTCTTCTTGTAAAGAGTATTCATTTTCCTTCAAGCACAAGAACTTCCCAAAAGAATTACTTTCCTTTTCCACTAAAGATTTCCCTTTCCATGCATGCTTATGATTGACTACGATCCGGGTCATGGTTACGCACCCGCTTCCTAAACCGTTACAAGTCACCTGAAATTACATCGCTCAGAAAAACGCGATCCATACGCTGAAACGAACAACCTCTTCAGTTCTTCATGGTTTTCAAACCTCCCTTAAACACCATCTCCAACTTCCAAACGTATCCCACATCTCCAGAAAGTTTCACATCAGTTGAGTCTCGTTTAGTTAACATTGGGTTTATTTAAGAATACGAGCCAAAACCTAACAATTCTCCTTTTTGGCTTGAATTCTCAAAACTTTGTCCATAGCCATGACTCTCCATACAGAGAATCAACATACCCCACCACAAGGTATAACCACTTAGGAATGAACCATCCTAAGAATTTTTTTTTTGTTCGTTGTTCCGGCACCATGTCGAAAAATAACTTGCTGAAATTGTGGTGCAACTCTTCATGTCAGATTTCCAGGGAGTTCGTCAGCCATCGACATCCTTGTCAACCATACACCTTGCATCACTTTCTGACTAATGCCTTGTGCACAATTATGGACCACTAGTAGCAACATATCCTCTTCCATGGCCAGTGGGGGGAACTACCAAAAGGATAAACATGTCCTTACATCACCCAACCATGTGAAAGACCTTTTGTACTTACATCACATACCTGATGAAAGACTGATGTGTAAAGTCGTGTTATAAAATACTCACTCGCAAGTGCACGAATCGTGAACATAAGTACATTAGCTAATAAGGATCGTTCCCACGAGGAAAAGTGATTTATTAATTAAAACTAATTCTAATTAAACTAAAAGTAACCGAGATATTGTTTGAGAATTAATTAAACTAAAACTAAATTAAATTAAACTAAGAAAACAATTAGAAAGAATATGGTTTGTGATCAAGAGAAGAAGAACTAGGTAACCGATGTTCCCCATATATAATACTCAATGTTCATCAATTAACTCCATTAACAAGATTCAATCCAATTTCAGGGTTCATTCTTATCTTAATTATGGTATTACCGTTATTCCTACTCGGGTTTAACCACGTGCTTTCAACCACTACTCACCCTTTTCCAAGGTGTAAGCAATAGCCAAGAACCCATTATGTGCAAGAATTAGTAAACCAAAATTGTCTCGCATATTCCTATGTCAAGAACAATTATACTCATTCAATTGAAAAGTAATTAAAACTACCTATATTCCTATAGCGCAATCTCAATTTATAAATTATCAAAACCCTAGACTAGCATCAATTAATTTCCATAGATTAACACAAGTCAAAAATAAGATATAAAATGAATTGAATAAATCTAAATTCGAATTGATGAATAAATATAGAATTAAATCAAAACAAGAGCATCACATAGGTTCACATTGATTCCCTAGTATGGAATTAATTACACATGAAAAGATTGAAAGAAGAGGAGAAAGAGTTGATAAAACCCATGAATGTCTTCTTCAAGCTTCCAAGTGCAACAATGGTGGTGGTGTGATGGGGGACGGCCCCCTTGGTGGCTTGGGACCTCCTTTGGCTTCTCTCTCTCTCTCTCTCTCTCTCTCTCTCTCTCTCTCTCTTGGAATTATGGTTCAAAGGGGTTTAAATAGGCTTTAGATGCTAAGTCAAGTCCTTAAACAACAAGGAAATCAATTCCCTTTTAGAACTCTACCCTTTTGGGATTTTATTTCTTTCCTAATCCATTAAAATTGATTACTTATTGAAGGAAGATAAGGATTAGATGCTAAGTCAAGTCCTTAAACAACAAGGAAATCAATTCCCTTTTAGAACTCTACCCTTTTGGGATTTTATTTCTTTCCTAATCCATTAAAATTGATTACTTATTGAAGGAAGATAAGGATTAGGTGTCTTCTTGCTTCCCAAGACTCACACTAATGTCCAAGAAGGTAATATTTTCCGTTCCGACAACTTGCAAAACAAATCCCGTCACTATTCATGGAATTATAACTGATCTGACCATTGGGTACTAAAATTGGCATAATTCTTCTAGGAATATCGGAATTACAATCCTAAAAAAGCGTCGGAAACTAGACTTTTGGAGCTTTCCATCCATAGGTAGTAGAACACACAATTCAATCGGAGCTAAGAGATATGGTCCCCGCAATATTGCTATTTTGCACTGGCCGACACTCAGCCTTTCCCGGAGTGTTGCACAGAGTAGACCGCGGTTGAGGTTGATGCCTGGGAAGCGGTATGGACAGTGGAAAAGAACAGAAATCCAATTGGAATATACTGCTGGACCTACCGCGGTTGAGGTCATGCATGGAGAGCGACCTACACAGCGGTTGTTGACAGCTTTGCCATTTTCCTTCACACTTAAGCTCTTTTCCTTGAAAATACCTTCAAACACTTTATCTAAGGCATGTGACATACACATGCTCGACAAACACATAAAATACCTAATTTCACCCAAGAACAAAGCACAAATAATAGGAAATGGGGACCTAAAACATGTATAGAAATAGACCAATCAAAGACTTGTTACTAGTACCGGGAGTGCTTTACCGGATAAGACCCACACCACACTAGAGACTCTGAGCGTTCCTCCTCCTTTTTCTTATATCGCCTCGTGTAACCCAGATCGGATCTCAATGACTTGTACTTGCCACCACAAGCTAAATCTTCTCCTTCATTAATATTCTTCTTTTCATCAAACCCTGCTGAGTTCGAAACCGCTTTCAAGACGTATCTCCTTTGCTAAACTCATACTGGTCATCCATGAATCGTTATCCCAATACCACCAAGTCCTTCATACGAGCTCCCATAAAGACTTGACACTGCCATCACTGAACCATGGGGCTCTGATACCAGTTGTTGGAAATTTGAATTGATGATCGCGGAAACGACATGCCTAATATTCACCCATAACTCATAGCAATTTACATCAATAGCAGAAAAATAAGATGAGAGAAAATAAACCAATCATAACAAAAAGATATACGTGGAAAACCCAAATCTGGTAAAAAACCACAGGCAGACAGGACGACAGAGAAAGTTTCACTATATGATAAATTGTTACAACCATATACTTCAGGATTCTCTCTCATACCTCAACCCCAAACCATTGAGCCTTACTAAGTCCCCAAGCTCACAAATCGAGCTTTACATCATGACTCTCAGTTACAACGCTCACAAGATCCTCACCAAGAACCCCCAATATCCCCTAGGTCTCCCCTGAGTATCACCCACAGATCTCATACTTGATCCACTAATATTCCCTTGAATCTCTCCCCGGATATTCCCATGGGTCTCTCACCCGGATCTCACTACTCTCTGATGTTACATGGTGTTTCTTAACTCCACACAAAATAACCTAATTACAAGGTCTATTTATACTAGTTACAGAGAGTTTAAGATAAAAGGAAATCCTACTTCTAAACGTACAAAAATTACTTGTTCCACATAAATTCTATTTTCTATTTATGACAAGTCTTCTTGTAAAGAGTATTCCTTTTCCTTCAAGTACAAGAACTTCCCAAAATAATTACTTTCCTTTTTCGCTGAAGATTTCCCTTTCCACACATGCTTATGATTGACTACGATTCAGGTCACGGTTATGCACCTGCTTCCTAAACCGTGACAAGTCACCTGAAATTACATCGCCTAGAAAACCGCGACCCATACGCTGAAACGAACAACTTCTTCAGTTCTTCACGGTTTTCAGACCTCCTTTAAACACCATCTCCAACTTCCAAACGTATCCCACATCTCCAGGAGGTTTCACATCAGTTGAGTCTCGTTTAGTTAACATTGTGTTTATTTGAGAATACGAGCCAAAACCTAACACGACCCGCTCAGGTGTGGCCAATGGCCCACCTCCTCAGACCCAATCCAATGATCAATAGAATTTTGCTTTTCATTATCAATGCATTTATTATTATTTTTTTCAGGCTTGTATTTTCGTTAATATAAGTGTTATTTTTATATTATTAAATTGTTTTTAACTCATTTCTGGATTGAGAAAGGAATATGACTCGAACCTACTCATAAATGGAGATGTGAGGATTTTACCGGCCAACCTCATTTTGTCTATTATTAATATTGTTTAGTTAATCGTTAGCAATGATTTGTGTAAAAGCACTTAATTTTATGTATTTGAAGAATTATAATAATAAAAAATGTTTTACATTTTGTTTGTCAAAAACACATCCCTTTTTGTTTAAAAAAACACACACACAAGCTTACCCTAGCCCCCTTAAAAGAAATTATAAAATAGTAACAAAAAATAACATATTAAAATATTTTTAAAAAATTCCTAACCAAAGCAGGAACCAAAAGGCATAATATGTTACTATTTTCATCATTTAATGACTCATGATGTGATATCTTTGATTTCTTTACAGTAGAATTATATGAATAAAATAATTAAATTTTAAAAATACTATATTATTTAGACACTAAATTTAATTAAAGTAGCGTTACTCTAATTTTGTTTTTATAATAACAATTCTTGTCTTTTAGCTATATTCTTTCTATAATATATTATTTTAATAACAATTCTCTTTCTTCGACGTTTTTTAAATTTGGTTTCATCTCTTTATCAATATCAATAATTGGTATTCGAACTAGGTATGTTTTTTATTGTATTTCATTTCATGTTTCTTTTATAACTTATTTTGTCTTTTTTTTATTAATTTTTGTTAACCTATTTATTTAGGAAATACATTTTAGCGGTAAGCTTTGCTAAGTCGCCTCTTGACTAGGTGCATGTAGCCATGTATATTTAATTTTAATTATATATACATAATGATAGTGTTGATGTTCAGTAAAAAAATTTATTCTAGTGCATCCCAGTGTTTAATATTGGTTATGTCCATGTCTTTTTAAGTATGTGCCAATGAGTTCTCTACGATATTGTTGAAAGTAAATATCTCGGAGTTGTGATAGTAAATATCCAAAAGTCGCACATGTAATACTTGATATCACCAAATCCTTGTAGACCCTAATCCGTTCTGTTTTTCTTTTTTTGGTTTTACCACCGGATTAACCTCATTAGTTCGTTGTTACTTTTAACTCCACAATCATTTTAATTTTCAAATCTTTATATGGGTTCTAGTTAATTCAGCTGGTACGGTATATTATCGGCATAAAAGACGTGTTAGATTTTAAATTTTGTTTAATATAAGTGTTAAGAGTCTTTTACAAGTGCATGAATGATCTTGAGTTTAAATTTCACTTGCATATTTAATATTTTAATGGTGTTTTAAAATTATTTCTATAAAGTTTTGAAAAAGAATAAATAAATCACTCGCTTTAGATCTCATAATACTTTTTCTCTTAAATTTAAAGTACAAAAATAATAATATAAACTTTATCTCAAAATTATATTACAAGATTTAAACAAGATCTCTAGTACTACTATAGACAAACTTAAATGAAACATATTACCTCCAATACAGCAAGACTTCATTAAAAAAATAATTTACCAGTTAATTACACAAATAATTATTAATAATGATTATTAATATGATTATATGTAATTGAACATGATATATATCAAATGAATTTATTGCATAATGCCACAATGTCTTATTAACATGTGTTATAAAGGAATTGAGATACTCTGCTGAGTTGATCTATATGATGACCTTAATATATAGATCTTATGATATTTATAATTGATGATTGAGATTTATTTATTTTCATTTTTCTCTTTCTATAATTTTATATTCCTATTGTGTTATCTTATTATCTTTCACTAATACTGATATGATCAACAGAACATTATAGAGTTTCAAAACTTAAATAAATAATTCAAAATTATTTTTTAATATATTAATAAATAACTTTCTTGTTTTTTGAAAGAACAAATATAACTTTATGTTCAATTTTTGAATCCTCAACATGTATTATTTATCAAAATATAAAATATAAAATATAAAAGTACAATTATTACTTATTACATAATTGGTTCTGGTGGCTTAGGGAGGGGAGACGACTAACGAGATGCAAGAGCCATGAGTAGACATGACTACGGTTAAGTTCCAACCGTGGAAATGAGCCGGAACCGCCACTATTAAAACCAGACCAGAATCAGAAATCAGTTTTGAAAGCGGAACCGGACCGAAAACCAAAACCCTTAAGGTTCCGGTTCATTTTTTGCGAAAACCAGAGTAAACTGCCGGTTCCAGGCCGGTTTTTGAACCGGCGGTTCCACTATTTAATTTTTTTTAATTTAAAAAAAAAAGTTAGAGTTGTTGGGCCAACGGTATCAACCCCTCCTCCAATTCATTTCTCATCAGTTCAAATCTCCAATTCTCTCTAATTCTCTATCAAGTCTCAATTCTTCAATTCTCTCTCAATTACTCAATTATTTAAAATTATTTAATTGCAATTACATTTATTTTTACTCAATTCAAATTCATTTCCAACAATTTTTTCAAATTTATTTCCATCAATTTTTTCAAATTTTTTCAAGAATTTTTACAATTCAATTTTTTCAATGGCAAGTGAAAGTGGAGACAGTTCAAGGCATTCTAGGAAATGTAAGCGTCCTATGGATATGACGGACAATGCCGGTTATGACGACACCATTTATCATAAGTTCCTGCAACATAGCAATTCTTGAATCCCTAAACTCTTCTAATCCCCCTCTAATAATTTCTAAACCCAATGCCACCGCTAGTTTCAGAAAAAAAAATCAGAAAATATGCTTAACCCCCTCTAGATTTTGTACCACCCACTGAAGAAAACTTAAAGAAGCATCCCAAATCTGATCTTTTCGAACTCCATTTGAAGAAAATTATGAAAGAAGATGAAAACACTATAGCAGCTTGCAATTACTACAAAAAGAATTTAAGTTGAGTAAATCTGAAGGATATGGCACATTTTCAGAAGCATATAACGAACCAGCATATAGCCGAACATGCCAGATCGAGTTCACAAGCCCAAATTTTCAGGTACGCTACCCCTAACCATCAATTATTTAAAAATAGTGATGAAAATAATCGAGATGAATTAACTAGAATGGTTGCAATAGAACATTTACCATTTAGTTTTGGTGAAAAAGTTGGTTTTGTTAATTATTGTCAAAAAGCATTAAATCCTACTGCATGTCGTGTTTCTAGAACCATTCACACATGTGCACTTAATGACATTTATAAAAGAGAAAACAAGAATTTGCAAAAAAACATGATAATTACAAAGGTCGTGTTTCCGTATGTGCTGACATATGGAGTGACCATTGGCAAATGCATTAATACTTGTGTGCCACTTGCCATTATATGGATATTGAATGCGAAATTTAAAAATGAATTCTTGCATTTAGAGTTTTTGATGATGCACATACTGCTTCTAATATTTTTAGACAGCTTAAAATTATTTTGAAGAGTATAAAATTGAAAGCAAAATTTTTGCAATTGGTTTTGATAATGCTTCCAACAATACCGCAACTATTCCTTCTGTAATTAATTTAAGCAAACCTTATTTTGGTGGTAAATGTTTTCAACAAAGATGTGCTTTCCATGTTTTATATGTATGTGTTCAAAATGGATTAGAAACTCTTCAAACTTTTATTAAACCTATTAGAGATTCCCTCTATTATTTGTAGAAACATTCTTCTGTAATGAAAGCATAGGTAAGATTTTGTAAATAAAAAAAACATAATATGCATGCCATTAGATTTCCTCGTGATGTTCTAACACGTTGGAATTCTACTTATAAATTGCTTGCCGGATGTTATTGAAATTACACTAAGTGAGTCTAAACTAACCTAGAGGGGGTGAATAGGTTTTAATTGATTAATTACCAACTTTTCGACTTAATCAATATTAGTAACTTTACCCCATATTAGCAAGCAATCAATCTATAGAAAATGTGTGAAAAACAATAAACAACACAATGATTAATTTACTTGAGAAAGCCTCCAACTAAGTAAAACTCACGGACTATCCTTCTAGCCATACACGGTCTTCAAATCCACTATATGTAATAATGTCTACAACCTAGGTTGACCTCAAGACACACAATTCTAGGAACGTAACACACTACTACCACCCGCGAGACTTTTATAATGATCTTTGGCTAATTGCTTGTGCATGATCGTGCCAAAATTGTGCTATATGTTGGCCCTCATTCCTTGTCCTTTGTCTTGCTTTCGAGCGTATTTTCGTGTCTCTGAAAATACCTACAAGGTTATACTAAACAACCTAGGGGGCTTAATAGGTTGACACTCTATTTTTAAAACTCTTTCGAGACTTTTGCCAAAACCTTGGTGAGCATCAAATTAACCTTTAACAAGATTGTTATGAGAAAACAATTAACACATGTATACTCAATTCATCACCCTTAGTCTACAAAACATATAACAGGAGACAATGTATCTTATAAAAAAATATATTTTATATATGTTGAGCCTTGTTTGAGTCTTTTGTTTTTGTTGGGCATTGATTGTGTATGATTAGTGCCTAGGTTTGTGTGTTTGTGTCTTGTTAGGTGTGTGCCTCTAGGCTGGTCTCTTTTGTCTTCAATATTGAGGACAATGTTGGGTTTTGGTTTTGGGGTATAGACGCCTTTGTTGAGTCATCTTTTTGTTTTTTTAAGTTTTGAGTCATTTTTTGGTGTTTTGAGTCATTTTTGTCCAAAATTTTTAAATTTGCTGCATGGCCAAATATTTCAAGCTTTTATCAGCTTGGGTGTGATGACTGGAGCGTGTGCTTTTGACAAGTTTACTTATGTGTAGTGAGCTTGTGTAGCAGCTAGTTGTCACTTTAGGGGTCCCACTTGCACGACATGGGCTAGTTCCATCCTTTCTGTGGTTGAGTTGAGAGGGCTCGGTGATCTTGCACCTCGTTCTAATAATGGAGACTCACACACAAGCCTATGAAAAAGCGCATTCAGTGTTATAATTTTTTCTATTCTTTAGACACTTTTCTGGTCATGCGTATCACATGCCATAGGACATACATCTCATTTATATTGTGAATTGCGTGATGGATGCATTCATTCCCTTGATAGACAAATTGCGGAAATGATTTTAGGCAATGTATGTGCAATTAGCTACTTAAAAAGCCTAAACACATTCCATTCCCTTTTGTGTGCTCCAAAGCCAATTTTGAGGTCAGATACTTATCCTTTCTTTTGGAACCACATCTAAACCACATAGCCATAGCCAAACACATGCCTACCCTTTTATTGCCAATCATGTTAGGGCGTATGTGTTGTGTGGTTAGTAGGTGTATGCTCTCATATGAAACAGCGTGTATTTAGGCAAATGATGTAAATGTGCAAGCATGAACTCAACATGTAAAAGTGCCAAAAAATGAACTTAGATCCAAATTGTCAATGTAAAGTGTGCAATATGCAAAAAGAAAAATAAAAGTAAAGAAAAATCAGTGCAAAAGAAAAGGCAAGAAAAAAAAAGAGCCTTGAAATGTAAATGTTAAGTACTCACAATGTAGAGTACAATTGTGTAGCACAAATGTGTATTAAAGTAAATTCCTTGGCGCTAGTGTGTAAATTGTTTTAAAGAAAGAGCTTAGTATGAGGGGTGATTATGGATGAGTCATAGCATGATTGGTGATTATTGAACTCAAATTTCCATATTTCTTTTGTTCAACACATTTAACCCCATGGCCTCGTTACAACTAAAGGGAAAGATCTTTTTGATCCATGTTGAGTTTTGATTAGGAATGTTTGTTGAAGCATGATCTTCCACGTTCATGGCATTGTAAATCCTTCCTAAGCTAGTTCACAAACATTAGCGGTTTTTTCAATAAACATGTATGCAATGCATTAGATTCCTATGCATAAACTCCATCTTTGCATACGTTGCATGAGTGTGAACTTAGGACTCTGAGCGGAAAGAAGAGAGAGACTCCACTGAAGGCTTAGAGTTGAAGCAAATTATGCTCAAGGTGTGGGAGTGAGTAGTTCCTAATACAAGAGCGCTCTTAGGTGTGGGATTCGTGATTGTACGAGTTTCCCTTCAGTGCCTTCGGGCTGCTTTAGAACATTTTGCATATGTCTACTTCTCTCTATCACACATCCTTGCAACTCACCTCCTGTTGGACATATGGCTATTTGAATTTTTTGTTTCGAGTCTAGCAAATTTTATACCGAGTCATTTTTGTAGTCGTAGCTTTGTTTTGTCTTGAGTTTGCTCTAGGTGAGCAAAGGTTTGGTTTGGGGGTATTTGATAGTGCCAAAATTGTGCTATATTTTGGCCCTCATTCCTTGTCATTTGTCTTGATTTTGAGTGTATTTTCGTGTCCCATAGGCTCTTTTGTTGTGATTGCAGGCAATTGGTGTAATTCTGGACTTGGAGATGGAAATCGGGACTTTCGGGCTCAAAACAAGTCAAAATTAAAGGAAGAGTGACAAGTTGACTAGTACTGTGCTAGTCCATACCTGCCAAGTTACTAGCCAAATTACCAGCCAAGTTGCAGTGCATGAGTAAGTGCGCGGGTCCCTACCAGTGCACCTACCAACACACCTACCAGTACACTTACCAGTGAACAGAGAGTCAGAAAATCTCAAGTTGCAGTTCACCAGTCCCTACCAGCACACTGCGTGTGTCAGAACTCGCCACATCAGCGTTTCAGACCTAATTTTGGAACCCTAGAAATATATCTTCTTCTGATTTCGAAAACTCTCTTCCCCCACACGCCCATACATACATTTTTCTTACTTTTTTTCTCTCTAGATCTAGGAATCATTTTCTCCCTTTACATCCTAAAACCCACACATCATCTCTTTGATTTTCTACACAACAAGAGCTCTAGGAGATTGGATTTGAAGCTTCAAGGAAGGAGAATCTCTTCATGGGTTCATTCTTACTCTATTCTCTTAGATTTTGCTTTGTAATGATTATGAGTAGCTAAATCCCCACTAAGGGGTTGATGTGATTTATCTGTGAACTTTGGGCATTGTATTGAACTCTATCTTTTCTATTAATCTATCAAGTATGTTTCATTCATTGTTTTAATTGATTTAAAAAATGAAATGACATTTGATTGAACACTACTCTCTTTGCTAATTTGTTGAGAAATTATTTGAGTAGAGAATTGGGTATACACTCTACTTGGTTTTCTTAAGCTCAATTGAATGGAATGATTGAACAAGAGTACACTCCTCAAGTGAAATTCAGACTTATTAATCTCAATTTCTATCTCATCTCAAATGGTAATCAATTATATACACTCTAGGTTGATAACTTGTGAGAGGTTAAGCACCAACACTATACACTCTAGATTTGTGACCTTATACAAAGATTAGTCCCTTATTTGATGGATGTGCATTCCCGTAAAATCACTTATGGGTGGTCAATACTATACCCTCATAAGAGATATATAACCAATTCTATACACTCTAGATTGGCTACAATAGATTGATGTACATTCATGGGAGTTCTTAATTTGCCTATTGTTTGCTTATTGGTCCATCTACTTTTTAGTCTCTTTATCATTCATTCACACTTTTATCCTCTAACCTAGTTGCACTTAATTAGTTTAATTGTAGTTTGCATGTTAATATAATTTCAAAACTGAAACCATCGCATTTACTTTTATCGCATTTGAGCTCTAAGGTTCAATTTACTCACTACTAGCATTCGATCCATGTGGACAAAACCTCACTTGCCATTATATTTGTTTTTATGCAATTTTGAGCACAACTTGGGATTTTATAAGTTTTGTTTGACAAGAACTTTTACATATACAAAATGGCACTTGGCAATGCACTAATCCACTTAGTCACAAGGCTTAATACACAATGAAGAGATTAACAACCTATGTGAATATGTAAAAACATTCCAACATGCAATTAATGCTAAGCTATGCTAATTGCTTATATAAGAATTCAAGATGGCAATGAACAACAATCCTAGATATGAATATCTAAATGCAAGCAAGAAGATTTAGCTAAAGGGCAAAATTATCCTAAATGCAAGCTATTAATGAATATTCAATCTCAACCTACACACAAGGACTCAAACATGTTATAGACAACACTAATCAAAGAGTTATGCATTTAATCAACAAACTAAATGCTAAACCTAGGTATGAATGAACAATAATGAAATCAAAGATTTCTAGAACATGGTCAAGTTACCTATTCAAATAAAACAAGTAGACCTACGATTGGATGATGCTTGAATGATGCTAGATGCTCATGGGAATGTGTTTGGTTGAGTAAATGTGGGTTCTTGGGAGTTTCTCTCTCTTAAAGGTAGCTTGGTTTCTCAAAAATGGCTTCTTGAACTCATAAAATGAAATGGGAGAGAAGAGAAGATATATATAAGAGGTTAAGGTGAAACGGCAGCGTTTTGGGCAAAACAAGGCAAACCGCTGTGAGTATCACTATGGGAGACACAACGGTCACGCATCGATAAGCTAGATCACAAAACTAAAATAGCCCAAACCGCTGTATGTACTGTTGTGGCTCTCACAGCGGTCTGGCAGCGGTAACCTACTAGAATGCAAACCGTTGTGATAATTCACAGCGTAACGACAACGGGCACACAGTAGTTTCTACTAGAGTGTTAACCACTATGAAAACTCACAACGGTAACAATACAAGGACCCCTTAACATCAACCATTCAACCAAAATGCAGTAATGATGAGCATACATGAAGGGAGATATAACATGAATGTGCACAAACACAAAATACGCAACAAATATATTAGATATGTCAATGCATGTGTGTGAATGTGTGCAACTAAATCTCTTCAAAGAGTTAAGCACAGGTGATATACCTTTGAAGTGCTCTTGAGCTTGAGGTCTTGAGAATGTCATTGGCGCTTGATCACAACAAGGAGGCCTAAACTTCTCTTACACGTAAATCCCCAATGTGGTTTGTTAATGAAATAAGCCATTCAAAATATGAGGAACTTACAATCTCCCCCTCTGGCTATTTCGTGAAAAAACCACCACTCACAATTCATCCTTATAAAACAAACAAAAACTAAAGGTCAACAAAGAATATTCTACATTACAAAAAGGTACCAAAAATCTATATTTTTAAGTCTCAAATCTATTGTAGAATAAACATCCCTACAAAACAAGGTAACAACACTTTCCAAGACAAGTGCATGTGAGGTGATCAAAAGAAAAATAAAAAAAAAGCAATTGCATAGTTGAAAAAAGTAACATGCAATGAAGTGGAATGCAATGCTAATTCTCCCATAATATCCTAAATAGGTTACTCCCCCTCAGAGCATAATTCTCCCCTAATATGCAACTCACATAACTACCAACACATTACTCCATCTTTTTGTCACGGGATAAACAAAGGAGTATCCCCAACCGGGCACTTTAGCAAAGAGAGATAATAGCACACGTGACATTTGCATAATCATATACAAGAGCTTTATGCAGCTTAATTAATTGAGAGAGAATCAAGCAGATTTATTTTAAGAAGAATGTGTGAAATAGTTGCTTTGGATGCAAGACAGATAACATCAAAGTTCAAGCAATGGTATTTGGAAAAGCAAACATCAAAAGGGTTTCCAAAAGAACTCAAACCAATTTGTACCCTTTTGTCATAAGCAAACAAGATATAGTGATTCAAAATTTTTAACACACGTAAACAACTATATCAATCCTTAAGGGCCAAACAAGACATAGATATAAAATCCTTATTGATTGAATGGATATGTAATCCTTATTGGTTGTTGTCTTGTTCAAACCATTAAGTAGAGAGACAAGACTCACTTTGGATGAAATATCCTTATTGATTGAATGGATACAAGATCCTTATTGAGTGCAGTCTTGTTAATTGCATTCACACACATTTGCATTCAAGATTGAGAAATTTAAAGATACAATTCATATTAATTCAAGCATGTCATAATCAAGTTCACATGCCATGGAAATAAATTATAGGTCATTCAAGTGTACTTCCCCAATCAATTTTCATAGTCCAATGAACATTAAGGTGACTGATCGGTCTATTTCTATACATATTTTAGGTCCCCATTTCCTGTTATTTGTGCTTTGTTTTTGGGTGAAATTAGGAATTTTATGTGTTTGTTGAGCATGTGTAGGTCACATTCCTTAGATGAAGTGTTTGAAGGTATTTTCAAGGAAAAGAGCTTAAATGTGAAGAAAAAGAGCAAAGCTGTCATCCACGGCTGTGTAGGTCGCTCTTCATGCACGACCTCCACCGAGGCATGTCCAGCGGTACATTTTAGTAGGCTTTCTGTTCTTATCCGCGGTCCATACCGCTTCCCAGGCATCAACCTCAACCGCGGTCTATGCCGCACATCATTCCGGGAAAGGCTGATTCGGCCAGTGCAGAACATCCAGATTGCGGAGGCCATATCTCTCAGCTCCAATTGAATTGTGTGTCCTACCACCTATGGATGGAAAACCCCAGACGTCTAGTTTCCGGCGCACTTTTCGGATCACAATTCTGATATTCCTAGAAGAGGTTATGCCCGTTTTAGTATCCGATAGTCAGATCAGTCATAATTCCGTAAAAAGTGACGGGATTTATTTTGCAAGTTGTCGGAACGAGAAATATTACCTTCTTGGACATGAGTGAGAGTCTTGGAAAGCAAGTTGACACCTAATCCTTATCATCCTTCAATAAGTAATCAATTTGAGTGGATTAGGAAAGGAATAAAATCCCAAAGAGGTAGAGTTCTAAACGGGAATTGATTTCCTTGTTGTTTAAGGACTTGGCTTGTCATCTAAAACCTATTTAAACCCCTGTGAACCCTAATTTCGGGAGATAGAATCCAAGGGAGGTCCCAAGCCACCAAGGGGGCCGTCCCCCATCACTCCATCACCACACATCACCTCTCTTTCAGGCTACAGACAGGAAGAACAACACAATTCTCTTAATCATCTTTACACATAGAAGATTTGAAGAAGAAGAAGAATTTATCATTGAAGACCGAGATGGGTTTTATCTTTTCTATCTCTTCTCTCTTTATTTTCAACATGTGTAACTAATCCCATAACTAGGGAATCAATGTGAACCTTTTGTGAATGCTCATATATGGATTAATTATTATTTCATCAAATCAAGTCTTCATTTATTCATTGTTCTTAACTGCTTAATCCTCATTAGTTTTAATATTTGTTCACACCTTGACCAAAGGGTGGATGATTATTTGGCATGATTTTAGGGTTAAGACTATCTGAGAATTAGGGTTAGTGTTGACCAAACATAATCTTAATTAATGATCTTTTGAATGAATGAATTTTATCTTTCGTCTGACCAAGACAAAGTAGTAGAATTTGGTTCTTATTTCTTGCACTTAATGGGTTTCTGATTATTACTCACACCTTGACCATAGGGTGAATAACGGTTGGAAGCACGTGACTTAGCCCGCGACCGAACCGTAATAGTCACATTAAAGACAAAGAATGAACCCTAGAATTGATTGAATCTTGTTTACAAATTAATTCCATATATTGAGTGTTCATAATTGGGGATCATTGATGACCTAGTACTTTCTATCTCTTGATCACAACCATATTTTCTTTAATTGTTTTCTTAGTTTAATTTAATTTAGTTTTAGTTTAATTCAATCATCAACAAATCTTTTGGTTGCTTTCATTTAACTTTAATTAGAATTAGTTTTAATTAATAAATCTCTTTTCCTCGTGGGAACGAACCTTACTTGCCGTTGTGCTTATCTTCACGATTCGTGCACTTGCGAGTGAGTATTTTATAACACGATTTTACACATCAAGTTTTTGGCGCCGCTGCCGGGGAATAGTTGAATTTATTGATTAATTCTAGTTTTAGTTTTAGTTAATAGTTTTAGTTTAATTTATTTAATTGTTTTTGTTAGTCGTGTCATTAGTTAATAGTTTATTTTTATTTAGATTTTGTTTTCTTTTTATTTTCTTTTTCTTTTATTTCTTTCAGGTATAATGGATTTCTACCGGCAAAACACTTATGATTAGGAAAGTGAAGCACTTCATGGATTTGCTATGCAATTGGCTGATCTAAATCGACAAATGGATAGAATGATTTCGTTGAATTCTTACAATCCGTGGCATGTGCATGAGCCTTTTGAACATTCTTACAATCCGTATCCTATCAATGAACCATATGGAAATTCCTACAGTCAGTGGTCGAGTTATGAACCATATGATAATACTTACAACCCGGATTGGAGGAATCATCAAAACTTCTTAAGGAGCTACAATGAAGTCAATACCTATGAGCAACCGATCTCACCATCACTTGAACAGACAATGAAGGAATTCCTACAATGCATGGATCAGAGAATGAATCAAGCAGAAGAAAGGTGGCAAGACACTGATGTAAGGTTTCAAAACATTGAAGCTTCGATAAGGAAGATACATGTGAAAATTAGGCAATTGGATGAATCTTTTCAAAAGGAGCCCGAAAAATTCCCGAGCCAACCAGAGCAAGAAGATGCTATCATCATCCCTTCTAATGGTGAGATTGTCGATACCATAGTGAGCCATTAACTTTCTAATGATTTTTCTAGTGTTGTAGATGAAGAAGTAGAAAAGGAGGAGACGGAAGAAAAAGTGAAGGAAGCGGAAGATGTACCTTTCGAGGCACCGCTCCTATACAAGGAACTCAAGCCTTATGTCCGTCCCATTACTTTCCCGAGCTGCCTACACAAAAGCAAATGGAATTAGTGGTTTTCTGAACTTATTTCATCACACTTTATATTGAACATTTACTTGCTTTTGGTTATTGTGTGTAGGAACATGCCGACGCGTGAAATTTTTTTCCATAACTTGATCACACGAAAACGGAAATTTGAGACATTGGAATTTGGTTGAGTCATCCTTTCATCCGTCTTGCCAAGACGTTAAATAAAGCGCTTGGTGGGAGGCAACCCACCTAGGTAATTTCTTTTTAATTTTTAGTTTTTAGTTTTTGTTTTTTTTAGTTTTTGTGTTTCGAGTTCATACATGCCATGCTTTTTTTTTCTTTATTCTTTGTCCATGATTTTAATGTCCTATAAACATTGAGGAAAATGTTTAGATTAGGTTTGGGGGTGTGAATTCGTTTTTATTTTATATTTTTTAGCCATTTGTTGAAATCTGCGAAAAAGTGACCTGTTTTGAAAATTTTTGAGGCAAAAGTTTTGTTAAAACTGTATTCATTGGTGAGGAAATAAATTTTTCTGTCCATGAAGGGTTCATCGTTTTTTCGATATGAATCTAACGGTATAAAGAACGTAAAATTCTGGGCAGTGGTTTAAAAGTTATGAATGTTTCATCAACCAAAGGTCATGGGCGATGCCCTGTTTTTGAAATTCTGCACGTGAATGTTTTTCGTCATCTGTTTTCTCACTTTTACGATTCGAATTTTGAGATGTTTTCTAAATGAAAAGTGTTTATTTGCATGTCTAATTTCTCTTGTTAAAATGTGGATAACTTGCGTTGAGTATTTTCAGAGATATGCATTAAAAAACAGACGTACGTCAATTTCAAAAGTCACCAGTTTTTGAATTTTTGTCCTCCATGTTGAGATGCTTCTTTTGTGTGCTTTAAAAGCCGTAATATATACTTTATTCACTGAGTTTAGACTAACGTCTTGCCACTTAGATTATTGCATTGCATTTTTCAAAATTTATGACATGCTCTTGATATAATAGTGAATAGGATGCTTAGTTGGATTGCCATGATTGATAATGGAGACTACCCTTGTGAGTTCACTAAGCCAAAAAGCGTTACATAAATATCATTATAGAGGGTTCTTTTGTTTCTACTCCTAAACACTTATTAGGTTCTTAGCATTAGAAATTGGTCTCAATAGGTTATGCATTAGATATTAAGGAACATTCATCTTAAAAAGATATCACATGTGGACTTTGCTCTTGTTTTGGTTGAACCATTAGAAGTGATATAGGCAATGTGTGCTTGAACTAACTTAAAAGGCCTTAAATATTTCCTACCTTTATGTGTGTGCTCCATAGCCAATTTCGAAGCCAAACACTATAAGCCTTTTTCTTTCATCACCCACATTAACTTAACCCCAATGAGCCATAATTTAGCCATACCTTATAGCTTGGGATCATATTGAGGTGATGAAGATGATTGAAGAGAGTTCGAAATGGGTGACTCGTGAAGTGCATGTACCAAGGAAAAGCAAGAAGATCAAATGCAAAGAAGGTTTTTGAAGAGTTATGTAATTGATGTAAAATTCTCATCTAAAAAAAAAAGTTGAAAAAAAAAGATAAATAAATGAGATGATGAATCAAATGAAAGTGAAAAGGAATAGAGCTTTACAATGAAGTGATGTGAAAATCAAAGTCAACTCAAGGAGGAAGATGAAAAAAATTGTTCAAGAAGCCTAGATGCAAGTGGAATGAAGAATTCGAAGAAATTCGGCCGAGTATGAAGATTGCCGAAGAATTTCTCGATATGATCCTAGGTTTGTTTGCTATCCTTTTCCCGTTCTTTCTTAACCTACACCCAATGGCCCCGTTACAACCAAAGAAAAGACCTAATTGATCTTTTGGGAATGCTAGCTCGAGAGTAAAGGTAAACATATGCACTATCTTGTTCTTAATATCTAATTCCGTTCATGAGATCCTTTGTATAAAAATCAAACATTCTTTCTATTATTTATTCATATGCGATAATATTTTGAAATTTCTTGTGCATAACTTCATTCGCATATGCTTGATGAGTGTATTTGCCTATGTTCTGTGTGAAATTAATGAGCGATATCTTGGGAGAATTAGAGTCGAGGCGAATTATATCTATGACGTTTGATGAATGTGTTTTTGAAACTATAATGTCTTGAGTGTGGGCTTTTCATTAAAACCAGGCATGCATTCAAATTTGTGGCAAAATTTTAGTCTTTATTCAATGGCTCTAGCATGCATTGGCTTTGAATTGTACATGTGAGTTTGCATCTTAATTATTTGATTTTTCACAGAAATTTATGTTTGTAGGTAGCATAGTTGTAAACCCTCAGGAGACAAAACTCCTCCTACTAGGGACACCTAGAGGTTTAAAAGCTTGTAGCATACGCTCAATGCTATCGTGTTCCCTACGAAAGTGGCTTAGTTTATTTTTATTCTATTTTTAGATTTTTGTTTGTTTTTAGTTTTTGTTTTTATTCTAGTTTTGCTCGAGGACTAGCAAAAGATAGGTTTGGGGGTATTTGATCGATCTATTTCTATACATATTTTAGGTTCCCATTTCCTATTATTTGTGCTTTGTTTTTGGGTGAAATTAGGTATTTTATGTGTTTGTTGAGCATGTGTAGGTCACATTCCTTAGATGAAGTGTTTGAAGGTATTTTCAAGGAAAAAAGCTTAAGTGTGAAGAAAAAGAGCAAAGCTGTCATCCACCGCTGTGTAGGTCGCTCTTCATGCACAACCTCTACCGAGGCACGTCCAGTGGTACATTTCAGTAGGCTTTCTGTTCTTATCCGTGGTCCATACCGCTTCCCAGGCATCAACCTCAACCGCGGTCTATGCCGCACATCATTCCGGGAAAGGCTGATTCGGCCAGTGCAGAACAGCCAGATTGCGGGGGCCATATCTCTCAGTTCCAATTGAATTGTGTGTCCTACCATCTATGGATGGAAAACCCCAGAAGTCTAGTTTCCGGTGCACTTTTCGGATCACAATTCTGATATTCCTAGAAGAGGTTATGCCTATTTTAGTATCCGATGGTCAGATCAGTCATAATTCCGCAAATAGTGACGGGATTTATTTTGCAAGTTGTCGGAACGAGAAATATTACCTTCTTGGACATGAGTGAGAGTCTTGGAAAGCAAGTTGACACCTAATCCTTATCATCCTTCAATAAGTAATCAATTTGAGTGGATTAGGAAAGGAATTAAATCCCAAAAAGGTAGAGTTCTAAACGGGAATTGATTTCCTTGTTGTTTAAGGACTTGGCTTGTCATCTAAAGCCTATTTAAACCCCTGTGAACCCTAATTTCGGGAGAGAGAAGCCAAGGGAGGTCCCAAGCCACCAAGGGGGCCGTCCCCCATCACTCCATCACCACATATCACCTCTCTTTCAGGCTACAAACAGGAAAAACAACACAATTCTCTTAATCATCTTTACACATAGAAGATTTGAAGATGAAGAAGAATTTATCATTGAAGACCGAGATGGGTTTTATCTTTTCTATCTCTTCTCTCTTTATTTTCAACATGTGTAACTAATCCCATAACTAGGGAATCAATGTAAACATTTTGTGAATGCTCATATATGGATTAATTATTATTTCATCAAATCAAGTCTTGATTTATTCATTGTTCTTAACTGCTTAATCCTCATTAGTTTTAATATTTGTTCACACCTTAACCAAAGGGTGGATGATTATTTGGCATGATTTTAGGGTTAAGACTATCTGAGAATTAGGGTTAGTGTTAACCAAACATAATCTTAATTAATGATCTTTTGAATGAATGAATTTTATCTTTAGTCTGACCAAGACAAAGTAGTAGAATTTGGTTCTTATTTCTTGCACTTAATGGGTTTCTGATTATTATTCACACCTTGACCATAGGGTGAATAACGGTTGGAAGCACATGACTCAGCCCGCGACCGAACGGTATTAGTCACATTAAAGACAAAGAATGAACCCTAGAATTGATTGAATCTTGTTTACAAATTAATTCCATATATTGAGTGTTCATAATTGGGGATCATTGATGACCTAGTACTTTCTATCTCTTGATCACAACCATATTTTCTTTAATTGTTTTCTTAGTTTAATTTAATTTAGTTTTAGTTTAATTCAATCATCAACAAATCTTTTGGTTGCTTTCATTTAACTTTAATTAGAATTAGTTTTAATTAATAAATCTCTTTTCCTCGTGGGAACGAACCTTACTTGCCGTTGTGCTTATCTTCACGATTCGTGCACTTGCGAGTGAATATTTTATAACACAATTTTACACATCAGTGACATGGATTACAAACAAAGCAATGGTGCACAATTATTGAATAAAAACAATATATAGTCATATATGAGCAACAAGGATTCTCAAGCATTTAACGAAGGAGCATAATGTTGATCAAATTTTTGCATAATTCAACATGCAAAGTCGCTCTCTTTGCTTGAGCTCCCCACATGGAATCAATTACCAAAACACATCAAGGCATATAGAAAATCCCAATAAACCTATTAAGTGCCATGAACCTAGTTGAGTCTAAAGGCTTTGTAAATAAATCCGCTAGTTGATCATTGATGTTCGCTTTTTGTGTCGTTAATGAATTGCGGATATCAAAAGATATTTATAAAATTGTTCCCACGCAATGTGCTCTAAAGTTTTGAAAACGTAGTAAAGCGGTAAGCGAGGGTATCGTCCACAGGGAGGTGTCATCCGTTAATTGTCTCTCGTTTTAGTGATTATTGAAAGCAAGGTAAATAAGAACATGGCAAGGGTGAGAGTGATGTGTGTGAAGTGTAGCATTTGAGTGTGTGTGTGTGTGTGTGTGTGTGTGTGTGTGAACAAGAACAGTGAAAGAAATAAATAAGAAAACATAAGAGAACATGGAGGGGTGAGAATGGTGATTAAATTTATAAATATAAAATGGCGGATAGGAGAGATGCAAGAAAATGGATACATATGGTACTCATGACCACCAAAACATTTGCGCCACCTAGAATAACTAACATGCAAGGACACTCCTATATTGGGTTCAACCTAGTCTTAAGTATGACCTCTATATATGGAAATGGGAGAGTCGTCTAGTCCTCTAAAGCTACTCACCAAGGATGTATCGCATGAGCAACTACTAAAGACAACAGTTAAGCACATATATAAAAGAGATAAACATAAGATCGACCACCGATCGCTACTCACATGTCACGTGTAAGCAACAACCAATGGATACATTAAGCATAAATGGACCCTCGACCACTGATAAGAAGGTTTTTGCGGTCAGAAAATCGTCCATTAAAACAATTTACAAAACCTATGCGATGCGTTCACAAGTAGAAATACAAGTAAAGCTGTAAGCACGGGTGTTGTCCACTGAGATCGGGGTAGCAGTGATAAGATTAGGATTAATATAACAAGTATGCATAAAAGTAAAGTGATGGTGAATGAAGATATTATATAAACTAAACTATGAAAGCAAATAAAATGGGATGACAACGGAGTGATGAATGAATGATGATGGAACTACGGAGTTGATGGACTCGTAAGTGAATATTGGGGCAATTGCAACAAACTCTCAATTAAGCACGTTTTGACAAATGTAACCAACCTAGGGTGTATAGTGTTGGTATATATCTATAGCAAGAGGTCAACCTGGGGTGTATAGCGAAGACCTCCTACTAGAGATTAATCCCTCCTAAGCAACCAACAGTGGCTAGTTACTCAATTGGGACTTGTTCCATGAATTCTCATCTATCTAGCTATGGCTCAACCTATTACTAATGTATCCATCCTAGGATGTATAGTGATGGCTTCCAATTCCCTCACAAGTGGCCGACCTAGGATGTATAGTGAAGGCCACCCGTTTGAGATTGGATGAGGCTTTAGGTTATCAACCGAATTCTACTCGAAGGTTAGTTCTCGTAGAATCACTAAAGTAGCCAACCTAGGGTGTATAGTGGAGGCTTCTAATTCTCTCACAAGTGGCTAACCTAGGGTGTATAGTGAAAGCCACTAATTCAAGATTAGATTAAGGGCATGGTTGTAGAGTCAGATTTTCGGAAATCCTTCCATTCAATGGAGAATTAGACAACCTAATTGCCTACTCAAGTAATCCAAATCAATCATGCAAAGAGGGTGTATCCAAGCAAATCAATAATGGAAATCAATTCAAGGAATGGAATAAAACATAGAGATAGAATAAATATAACACATAGAGTTTATTTACAAAGCCCAAATATCCATCAAACAAATAACATCAACCCCATAATGGGGTATTTTAGCTACTCATGTTCTATTACAAACAAATAAACTAAGAGAGAGTGTAGAGAGAACCCTTGAAGATTGATCTCCTTCCTTGAAGCTTGAATCCAAGTCTCCTAGTTGCCTTTGATTGAGTAGAGATGGTTTGGATGATAGGGAGATGTGTTTCTAGCTTAGACTACAAGTGTTGGGAGATATGGTGATTTTTTGGTTCGTTCCCATCCTTTTCTATTTATAGAGGATGGAAAAATAGGTCACTTAAGCTTGAAACCAGAAACTGTCACGTGCAGAGTGCGGGTGGAGTGCGGGTGAATTACCTGCACTGTACCCGCACTATATGGGTTTTCTTCATCTTCAGTTCTCTGATCTGGGCAACAGTGCGGGTAGAGTGCGGTTGGATTACCCGCACATTACCCGCAATGTACTCGCACTATACTCGCACTCTGGTGTCAGGTGTAAATCCACTCATCTGTCTTAAGCAACAGTGCGGGTGGAGTGCGGTTGGATTACCCGCACTTTACCCGCACTTTAGTGTCAGGTACAAATCAGCTCCTCTATCTTGAGCAATAGTACGGGTGGAGTGCGGTTGGATGACCCGCACTCTACCCGCACTTTATCTTTCCTTCATGATTCAGGTCCCGGTTGTGGGAAGGAGTGCGGTTGGGACTTGCATTGACCCGTACTGTAGAGCTGCTTATGATCCTTTGTCTTTCCTTTTGCCCATTTTCTGCCGGAACCACTGCAATTAGCTTCTAACCCAGAATTACATCTATTGCTAGCAATTAGCACAAACGAGCCTATTAGACATAAAATATATAGAAAATACACACAAGAATGAGACAAAGGAATATGAATGAGGGCCGAAATATACAACAATTTAGGCACGATCAACCACTACTCGCCGAGGGTGTATCACACGAGCAATGACCAAGAGTCGCGACCCGAGTGCTACTCGCCGAGGGTGTATCGTACGAGCAACACTCAAGGGTCACATAAGCATGTAGGTTTATAGAACCGAAACCCACAAAGGCATCATGTATACATTTCATGAATTCCACCCAAACAAACAAAAATACTCAATTCAATCCAAAACATGCATTTCGAATAATCCATCGACATATGAGCAATCATGGGATGCTTAATTAATCTACTCCTAAATTACTTTAATATACTCCTAATCCCAATCATGAACACATACCAATCTCTACTCTACATGCCATGAATGTAAAGACAAGAGCTATCCCTAACATTCATCAAGAGTTGGGTTGTCAATCCTACTTAATACAAGTCAAGTGTCAAATTAAGTGCAATTGAATGGGATAAAACAAGAAGAAATCAAATACAAGTCAATTAAATAAATGGAGCTAGTATTAGGGTTTACATATTTCCCAAAATGGGGATACACATCAAATAAAGAAAATACAAGAAAAGAGTAGATAGAAGAAACCCAAGGTTGTCAATCCCGGATCTCTAAGCTCGGAGAGTGGCCCAATTGTCCTCTCGGATCTCCAAGCTCCATTGAAGCTCTTCATCCTCATAGAAAAGGTAGGGTGCTCTTTCCTCATGAATCTCCTCCAAAGATGGGTGGCTACAAGTAGAGAGTGATGATGGGGAGGCAATTCATGGAGGAAAAATTCCATGGATGCCTTTGAAAGCTCCTCTCTCTCTTGATTTGGTGGAGAAGATGAAGTGTGGAATGGATGGATTAATTGAATGGATTGATCAATGAATCCCTTGGTCTTGTGGCAAGGTGATGTATTTATATGTTTTAGAGGCTAGGGCAGGAAATAGGCATGAAGGATGACTTTGCCCTCCTTAAAATGGCTGAAAATCTCGAAGTTAAGTCGGCTCAGCATTTGCTAGGTTATTCTACGGGTTGCATCTCGTAGATCTTCTTTAGTTGTTTCTCTGCAACTTTAATCTACGACGTTACTCTCCCAGTATATGCTAGCAGATCTTTTTGATGTTGTTCTGTGTGATGATTCTACGAGGTGGAACTCGTAATCTGTACTTGTAATCTTTTCTGAAACTGAACTGCTAGATAGAACTCGTAGTAGCTAGTCATAGAAAAATATCTGGTTTGGTTGCTACCTACTTCTGCTAGTTCGGACTCACAATTCTTATTCGTAGCAACCTCTGCTCTAGATTTGTCTCCTGTTTCTAAGAGTTGTAACTCGCAATTGTAATTCGCAGTGCAACCCGGCTAGGCTCATCTCGCAGCCATTCATCGCAGTGTCTTCTGGACATGCTCTGCGACTTGGTTCTACGAGGTTGAACTCGCAAAATGTTCCAAAAATCCACTTTTACCTTGTTTTCTCCTCTAATCTTCATCAAGTCCAAAAATTTCACCTGAATAACAACATTACCTACAAAGGACTCAAAAAGATAGTTAAAAACATACAAATGTCCGATAAACGGACACAAAAAAGATGAATTAAACGCTTAAAATATGTGCCATTTGTGAGCGATCATCTATCCATAGCACTTCACATGCTACTAGAGAGCAACTCCCTAACCATAGCACTTCACATGCCACTAGGAAGATTTCCTTGCTTGGTTATCTAGATCCACATGATCCTAACCAAGACTCCCTTGCTCAATTTGAAGCTTCACACTCCAAATGAGACTCCCTACCTTTTACAAGGCAAATGATCTAAGTGTAATGAAAATGATGCAAACACATGCAACATAGATTATGTGATCAAAATATCCTATGGAAACTAGAAATGAACAATGAGCACACAATGTATGATATTCTAGTTCACAATCCTAAAATCATGTCATCACACAAAATGAGGCATGTACATATGAAATATTTGGATCAAGTATATTGCATGAAGAACTAGCTATAGTCATTAAAATGCACAAAACAAGTTTATTTAGATCTTATAACATGAACAATAATCTAGAGTATGTGAAACACCTAACAAACACCAAAACCTAGATTTTGTTCAAACACAATAAACATGCTAGAATCAATTAATATATTCAATATAAATCTCTAGCTAGTATAAAAGCTATCAATCATCAAAATAAGATCAATCAATACACAAATAGCCCTAGATGATAAGCTAGCACAATACAACTCCCAAGCATGTGAAAACATAGGTTTTAAGAAAACCTAACTCAACATACAAGTTTCTAATAATGCTCAAACTAGCTTAAATAGAGTCTAACACTCTAATCAAAGTATACACATTAAACATACATGTATTGAAGAAGAAAACCCAAGATAATTGAACACTTTTAAGAACAAAACTCAAGAGAAGATTCAATACCTCAAGAAAACTGTGCAGTCACGGTTTTTAGTGTAGCGCCACCTAAAAACTTGATCAACTGACCTCAAACCTTCTTTGAGATGATAGAAAATTGATAGATGAACAATCTCCAATTTGAATCACTTGAATCGGAGTTCAAATGACAAAGTTATGGTGTTTGGAATATGAGAAAATTTGAGAGAAAATTCTGCACAAGTGTTTTTCAATTTTTCTTCTTGAAATGAAATGAGAGGAAGGAAACAAGAATATTTAAAGGAGGGAAAGAGACCAAAATGATGTGTCCAATAGGGAGCAGCCACCTCTGCATCCCGTTGAGGCATGTGGCCTCCATGGGGGCAGAGGGCAGCTCTTCCCGTGGAGGCCACGCGCCTCCATGGAAAGAGGTGCAAGGCTTCCCTTATTCCATTCAACTCCCCTCGCGCACTGAAATGTTCTTCGACTGTTCTCCGGCCTTCAAACTCTGAATTCAAATCCATTTTTTGAATACGAACCAGGACTCCCTCATGCACAAGAACGTCAAAAAATATTTCACAAAAATATGGAATTCAACTTGAGACACAAGGATGAAAACCATGTATGATATAGACACAGAAAGTTTCTTAACTTCCTAATCGGAACTTGAAACTTAATGAATGAGTAACCGAAATAACCAGAACTCAAAATGGAACAAAATCAGAATGTAATCAAGTACGATAACAAAAAAATACAAACAAATAAAAACAAGAACACACAAGTATATCATTCTCTAGATATAGTCCTAGAACATGCAATTTTACAAATGTTGTCAAATTAAATCTAATGCATGTGCATACAATAATATGTGTGTGTATGTGTTATACCATTTGAGAATAACTATGTAGGGACATAAATAGATGCAATGTGTGTGTGTGCACCTAAGGCCTTGCAAGAGAAAAGAGGTCTTAAAATACCTTGTTATGCATTAAAACTTTGTTCCTCTTGAAGCCATCACTTTGCTTGCATTGTTGTCCTTCCCTGAAGCTTGATAAACCATGAATCCTAGACAACTAATCAATACAAAGGAAAATGTCATTTTGATATAGAATTATGACAACACAAGTCTCAAAAACCTAAGAATCTAATGTCTATCTACTTAGTCCTAGAGTGCTGAACATGATTCTTAGAAATGTTCACGGCACTCACATTATCACAATAGATGGTTAGAGTACCTTGATCAAAGCCATAATCCACAAGAATTAGTTTCATCCGTAGGAGTTATGTGAAAGCACTCCCGGCTACTATGCATTTTGCTTCAGCTGTGGATAATGAAATGGAGTTTTACCTGTTGCAAAACCAAGAGACAAGGTTGTTCCTAAGGAATAAGCAACCGCCCGATGTACTCTTCCGGTTATCACAATTCCCTGCCTAGTCTGCATCACTAAAGCCAACTAGACTAGCATTAGTGTCAAAAGAGTACTATATCCCAAAGTTGGATGTCCCATTAACATATCAAATCATTCTCTTCATAGAGGAGAGATGAGACTCCTTGGGATTCGCTTGGTACCTATTACACACACACACACACACACACACACACTAAAAGCTATATCAAGCCTACTTGCGGTCAAGTAAAGCAAGCTACTAATCATGCCATGATAAAGGCTTTGGTCCACACTCTTGCCACTAGCATCCTTTCTTAGCCTAAATGTGGTACTCATGGGTGTGTCACAATGCTTGGCATTCTTAAGGCCAAACTTCTTCACTAGGTTATTTGTATACTTAGCTTGGGATATGAAAATCCCTTCATGCAATTGCTTGATTTGTAAACCCAGGAAGTAATTGAGCTCACCAACCAAAATCATCTCAAATTCATGAGACATGACATCAACAAATTGTTGGACCTTGGATTTGTTGGTGGAGCCAAACACAATATCATCAACGTAGATTTGAGCTATAAATAGCTTATCTTTGTCTCTTTTTATGAACAGAGTCTTATCAACACTACCCCTAGAGTAGTCATTGTCAACAAGAAATTGAGTGATGCGCTCATACCAAGCCCTCAGTGCTTGTTTCAACCAATATAGTGCATTCTTGAGGCGATAGACATGATTGTGGTGGTATGGATCCACAAATCCATTAGGCTCAACAAACACTTCCTCTTACAATAAACCATTGAGGAAGGCACTCTTAACGTCCATTTGGTGTAATTTGAACTTGTGCACATAGGATATGGACAAAAGAAGCCTTATGGACTCGAGACAGGCAACCAGAGCAAATCTTTCCTGAAAATTGATACCTTTAATTTGAGAGTATCATTGTGCCACACGTCTAGCCTTGTTGCGCACAATGATGCCATCCTCATCGGATTTGTTCCTAAACACCCATTTGGTACCTAAGACATTGGTGTTCTTAGGTCTAGGAACAAGAGTCCAAACCCCATTTCTTTCAAATTGGTTTAGCTCTTTTTGCATGCCAAGAACCCAAAACTTATCACACAAGGCCTTATCGATCTTTTTGGGCTCAATTTGACAGGTGTAACAAGCATAGCTAATTTGATTAGCTATTTGATGCCTAGTCCTAATACCCTCATTGACATCTCCAATAATATGATCCTTTTATAGAGATGTCTAACCCAATGAGCGGGTTCTTTAGAGTCCAAAGATGGATCTCTATCAAGATGTTGAATGACCTCTTCATTAAGGCTTGACTTCTCATCACTTGAAGTCTCACCAGTCTTCACCAAAGGAGAATCATGAACAACATCAACCTCCTTATCATGGCTACTAGTCTTAGGCCAACAATCATCTATGACAACATTAGATGATTCCATGACACTCTAAGTCTTCAAATTGAAAACTCTATAGGCCTTACTATTTAGGGCATAGCCAATAAAGATTCCCTCATCACTCTTAGCATCAAACTTGATAAGTTGATCTAGGTCATTAAGAATGTAGCATTTGCTTCCAAAAGAGTGCAAGTAGCTAACATTTGGCTTTCTACCCTTCCACAGTTCACAGGAGGTTTGCCTAGTCTCGGGCCTTTGGAAGATTCTATTTCCTATGTGCAAGCCGTATTGACGGCTTCGACCCAAAGGTTCCTAGGGACATTATTGCTAAGCAACATCACACATGTCATCTCTTGAAGGACTCTATTCTTCCTCTCAACAACCCCATTTGGTTAAGGTGTTCTAGGAGCCGAAAACTCACTGGAAATGCCTAAGCTATTGCAATAGCTTTGAAAGCGAGCATTTTCATCCCTTCCATGATCATTCTTAATCCTTTTAATGCTTTTAATGGTAGAGTCTTTTTCATATTAAATTTTAGTGCAAAGCATTTTAAATATTTTAAAAATTTTGAATTTTTCTCTAAGAAAGTTTGTCCAAGTAAACCTATATAAATCATCAACACAAACAAAAATGTATCTCTTGTCATCTAGACTTTCGGTTTGCATAGGACCCATAAAAGTCTATGTGAAGAAGCTCTAAGGGCTCCTCGGTGGTGAGATACTTGCCTTTTTTTGTGCATGATGTTGGTTTTTTTCCCTTGTTGACAAGGTCCACAAACACCATCAACTTTTTTCCCAAGCTCAGGAAGGTCATGCCCTACTTTAAATTTATTCAAGATTCTCAAATCTCGATAGTTCATGTGGCCAAGTATTTCATGCCACAACTCAACTTGATCACATTTGGACACATTACAAGAGATGACACTAGCTTCAAGACAATAGCAATTGTCACTAGATCTTTTTCCTTTCAACAAAGTGAGTCTATTTGACTTCAAAATAGAGCAATCATTCTTATTAAATAAAACAGAGAGCCCATCATCATTTAAATGAGAAATGCTAATAAGATTGGCTTGCAAACCATCAACATACAAAACATTTGACAATGAGGGTAAACTGGAAATGGAAATAATTCCTTTCCCTATAACTCTTGTTCCCTGACATGTGCCTAGAGCACCCACTATCCAAAGGCCAAGTGTTAGAGGTATTAGCCTTCAAGGAAATTTTAGCCACATAACAAAAGTATTCATCTCTTCTAATCCACCTAGGTGACACATTCTCTTTTCTAGTGGCATTAGACACATTGGCTCTAGATTTCCTAGGATCATGCAAATTGGCTTTAGATTTCTTTGGAACATGCAAATTGGCTCTAGCTCTATTTCTTTCAATCATGCTCTTAATTCTACGCATTTTAATATATTTGAAGCCATTTGGTCTAATGTGACCATCAACACCACAAAATGACATGTAGGAGTAAAGTAAGAATTCATACCATACCCTTGTGAGTACATTGGGGCTTTCCCATGTCGTTGAGATGGACTTGGGTGTTGGATCAATTCTCTCCTTTTTTGTTGTTGAACCGGTTGAGATTGATTCCTTGGTTGAGAATGCATGACTTATCCTTTTGCTTGGTGGGATTTGGGTTGTGGGAAGCTTGCTTGTAGAGCTCTCATTGGTTGAGCTTGTGCTTGACCTTTTGGTGCTATCTTCACTTGGGCACTTTTTGAACATTATCCTAGATCAACCTTTATCTTAGGATAATATAGATATGGAGATTCTTTACTATCCAAGCTCTTGACAAACACGGTCTTGCTTGAAGATGAGGTCTCCTTATCATCTATATATCCAAGGCCTCTCTTGTCACTTGGCCTCTTTCTAACTCCCAACATGTGGTCAAGTTTCTCTATACCTGTAGTCATTTTGGCTATCACTTCTCTAGCTTCTTCAAGCTCTTTTTCCATCATCTCCTCATTCCTCTTAGCTATCTTGACTTCTTCATTTAAGTGACTTACTTCATTTGATAGCTTGAGATTCTCTCCTTTTAGCCTTAGAATCTCTTTCTTTATCTTCAACCGTGAGCTTTGAAAATGCTTGATGAAGTATTCGAGGTCCATGCTTTTCTCATATCTATTTGTTAATCAGAAAATCCACTCAGAGAGTGAAATTTTGATTAACACCCTCGTCCACTATCGGTAGGAGGCAGCGGGGTAGGTACCTTCGGTACCGGGGTTCCTTTAAGCTGGAGATTAATAAAGACAAATGCAAAGGAACAGGAAAAATACTAAATATACTTTTTATTGATTATCTACTATATGAATGCTACAACGCACTCTTTTTTCTCTCTTTTCTACACAGGATGGAGATGGCGAATTCGTTTATGTCGATAAATGGCTATTATCCTTCCGGTGATTGTCTCAAACTCTCACTGGCTTCCGAGAATTCAAAGAAGATTCTCTAGGGCCAAACGTCTCTTTTTGGTGATCCAAAAAAATCCTCCCCTCCCTTTGTCCTTCATGGCCGTATATCTAGACCTCCCATATCCCCCTGAATACGGTTGTCTTTATGAGGATTATATGGAGTCCTATTTTAGGTGTTGAAAGAAGTTGAGAGAGGCTAAAGGCGCAGGATTTGATCCCGATAATCACTGTCGTATTTAAAATCTGATTCGGTTGACCGTTTGGTCTCATTTACGGTGCTTTAAATGGTGTAGGAGTCAACTTTCCCTGCTTGCGTTGCTTGGAGGGATATACTGGTTTACTAGCATGGTGCTTGTTCTATCATGATGGTGACTTCGTGGTGATATTCGTCCTGCTGAAAATAATACTAAACGTGTGTCTAATAACCTAGAGGGGGGTGAATAGGTTTTAACCAAATTAATTACCAACTTTTCGGTTAATCAATATTAAACAAAATAAATAACCCACAACAGGCAAACAATAAATTCAAGTAAAGCTGCGGAATGTAAATAATGTAGGGAAAGGGGTTCAAAACGCGGCGAAAGCGAAAAATTGGGTTGTATATTTGAAAAAAATTTCCTTTAAAAGAAAGAACCTCAACCCTAGATTAATTGACATATAATTAAAAGTATCGTACATTTTTCTCGCGACGATTGAACTAGCGTCGAATTGGATCCGCAAGATCTTCCAATCCAATCACGAACGTTAATCACCTAGGAGTGTTGGCTCCATTTCTTTAATTGTATACATGAGGATGAAAAAAACAAAATCTTCTTCTTTGTTAGTCACAATAATCCTCCAAGAGAAAACCCAAGAACGTCCGGTCACTTGTGAATTATCAATCTATTTGATTGAAACTCGCGTGAACCCGATTCGATTTGTACATAAAATCCTTTTCATGTAAAGGATACTAGTGTACTATCGAAAACAAAAAGGTTCCCCTTTTCTCTTCTCTTCGGCCGAATTTAATACACAATATCTATGAGTTGGCCGGATTTTTTCTAGAGCAAAAAAAAACTAATTTTTTTTTCTCTCTCAAAATTCTCTAGCTTGGCCGAAATTTCAACCAAAAATTATATGCTTGGCCGAAATTAAATGGTGTATATATAGGTATACAAATCCTTTCCTAAAGAGGATTTACTTGGTGGTCAAGAATTCTATCTCTAAGTGGATTTATTTGGTGACAAAGAATCCTTTTTCAAAATAGATTTCTTTTCCACACCAAGACTCCTAATCCAACTCAAATAGTGTATTTATTCAATAACCAATTATTGAATATAATTAAATTGTGACTAAATCAAAAACTTCCTAATAGAAATCAAATACTTCCTAATTTGACTAGATAAATAATTTCCTATTATTTATCTACTTATCAAATATAGTATTTGATACTTATCATATTACCAACAATAATATGACTCTAGGAGACCATCTCCCACTAGGAAAAAGATTTTGACTTTTTATTAAATAATTAATTAATTAATTAAATTAATTATTTCCATTTAATTAAATAATAAAATAAAAACAATATATAAGACTAATAAATAGTCCCATGCCGCCCAAGCCAATATATAAGGGGCAATATTGTTTTTATTTTTAATTTTATTAAATCCATTGGACCTTAATAAAAAAATCCACATATGAACTAGACCCATTCTTACTAAAAGAAACTAGTTCACATGCTTAATACAATTCTAGATGGACCCATAAATTGGTCCGGTAGAATATATCAAGTGATCCATGCAAGTTCATGTGAATTGGAGATCCTGGCAGGCTATCTATATTTAAGCTCCAATAGACATAACCTAATCACAATCAACAAATGATTCACTTAGGTTCGATGTATTAATTTTAGTTCATTCCACTAAAGAATTAAAAATGAACTCTTAAATAAAGATAGAATAAGTTAATATTGCTCATTCATACCCTAGAATATCTTAATGGAGATAGTGTATTCTTGTGAAGAATACCAGTAATCGCCAAGAGCTCATAGACTGTCTATAGCTCTCCAAGTTACCATATTTACTCATATGACCACATTTTGAACTTGGATACTTTGACTTGTCCAGAAGCCATATTTCAATAGACACTATTGAAAACTTAACGTTAAGATTTAATATCCAATACCACAAAACATCCATATGATGATATTCTACTCTCATTTAATAAATGGAGCCACAATGTCCATATCTATAAATGAAGTCCTCTATCGATTAACAAATGAATACCACAAAAATATCAAGGATAGACTATGCTATATAATCGTACTCATTGATAGCTCAAATGATAACACTTGCAACCATAAGTCCATCATTTATCTCAGGATTGAGATAGACTCTCCGATTGTCTTCAAGTGAAAACTTTTATCCATTGATGGTTCTGGATAAAGTATTTCACTATGATCTTATTCGATGCACCCAGTGCACTAGATTCTATTGCCCAAAGACACCACACTTTGATGATTTTAGACTCATCATAACACATTTGATCAAATGATAGCAAAAGAATCTACAACTTTAACAAGATAAAGGCGCCCAACCTTTATCTTAAGTTGTGAATATTATTCAAGACTAACTAAAGAATTGTGTCTACCTCAAACATATCTAGATGTACTAACAATTCTTCTTTTCTCATAGTCTTTTGACCTTATGATTATTTACTTTTGACAATTACAATAATTAAACTATAAATGCTATAAGTTTTTTTAAACTAGAAATCAATTTATTAATATGAAAAGATTGTCAAATACATTATTACACTCTTACTATTGAGCATAATCCTAACAATCTCCCACATGCTCTATAGCAAATGTGACATATCTCTCATCTCCATGTTCTCTGAATGCCTATCAAAACTCTTCTGTGGAAGAGCCTTTGTGAAGGGATCCACTAGATTTTCTGCTGACGCGATCTTCGTAATCGTCACGTCACCCCTATACACAATTACCTCAGAAGATGATATTTTCTTTCAATGTGTTTGCCTCTCTTATGACTTCTTGATTCTCTCGAATTAGCCACTGCTCCACTATTATCACAACAGATAATGATCTGCTTATTCGCATCAGAAACCACTTCCAAGTCAATCAAGAATTGGCGGAGCCAAACAGCCTCTTTAGAAGCTTCGCATGCGGCCACATACTCAGCTTCCGTGGTGGAATCAGCAATACAAGATTGCTTGATACTCCTCCATATGACTGCCCCTTCTCCAAGTGTAAACACAGATCCTGATGTTGATCTTCTGGAGTCAGAATCCGATTGGAAATTAGAATCTGTATACCCAACGGGAATTAAATCCCCTCCAGAGTATACAAGCATATAATCTCTCTTTCCCCTGAGATATTTGAAAATATGCTTGACTACCGTCATGTTATCAGAACCAGGTTTCGATTGAAATCTGCTAACTATGCCAACAGCAAAATAAATATCTGGTATAGTGCAAAATATTGCATACATGAGACTCCCAACTGCCGATGCATATGGAACTCGACTCATGAATTGCTTTTCATGCTCATTCTTAGGAACTTGTTCCTTAGAAAGTTTGATTCCATGTCTGAAAGGTAACATACCTTTCTTGGAATCTTGCATGGAAAATCTAGACAAGATTTTATCTATGTATGAAGCTTGGGATAATGCAATCGTTCTATTCTTTCTATCCATTATGACTTGGATACCAAGAATATAACTTGCTTCTCCTATGTCCTTCATATCAAATTGTTTTGCTAACCATTCTTTTATTGATGTCAATACATCTACATCGTTTCCGATGAGTAGTATATCATTAACGAAAAGAACTAGGAAAACCAACTTGTCTCCTTTAATCCTTTTGTATACACAGGGTTCCTCAAGGTTTTGAATAAATCCAAAACTTTTCACGGCTTGATCGAACCTTATGTTCATGGATCTGGATGTTTCTTCAATCCACATATAGATCTTTGCAACTTGCATACCCTTTCCTCTTGGCCCTTTTCAATGAATCCTTCTAGTTGCATCATATAGATGCTTTTATCAAGACTTCCATTAAGGAAAGCTGTCTTGACGTCAATTTGCCAAATCTCTAGGTCTAGAGATGCCGCAATGGATAAGAGTATCCTAATGGATTTAAGCATGACCACTGGAGAGAAAGTTCCCTCATAATCAATACCTTCCTTCTGTGTGTAACCTTTAGATACCAATCTAGCTTTAAAGGTTTCCACATTTCCATCCATTCCTCTCTTCCTCTTGTATACCCACTTGCACCCAATCGGTTTTATCCCTTTAGGTAGGTCCACAAGAGACCAGACTTTATTTTTGAACATAGATTCAATTTCAGATTCTATTACCTTTTGCCAATGGCGACATTCAACATCTTTCATGGATTCCTTGTACGTGTAGGGATCATCGTCATCTGGGAGATTCTTTATAGATTCTCCTAGACCGATGTATCTCTCAGGTTGTTTATTAACCCTCCCACTACGACGAGGTATGGTAGATTGTTGATATTGTGTTGGTGCGGAACTTACAATTGGGCTAGGTTGTGAAACCTCTAATGGAATTGTATCTCCTGAAAGCTCATTCAGGACAATTCTACTTTTAGGCACAAAATTATTCATATAGTCCTCTTCCAGAAATTTAGCATTTGTCGAAACAAATACTTTAAGATCTGAAGGGCTATAAAAATAATATCCTTTGGTTCCTTTTGGATACCCTATAAATATACATGTTTCTGAACGGGACTCCATCTTTTCTGTCTTTCCTTTTAGCACGTGCGCAGGACATCCAAATATCCTTAAGTGTTGTAAACTAGGCTTTCGCCCAGTCCACAACTCATATGGTGTTTTAGGAACTGACTTAGATGGTACATCGTTTAGAATGTACATAGCGGTTTGTAAAGCATATCCCTAAAAAGAATTAGGGAGCGTTGAATAACTAAACATAGACCTAACCATATCCAAAAGAGTTCTATTTCTCCTTTATGCCACCCCATTTTGTTGAGGCGTACCTGGAGCAGAAAACTGAGAAATTATCCCATTATCAATAAGATATTGCTGAAATTCACTAGATAGATATTCTCCACCACGATCAGACCTTAAGATATTTATGTGTTTCCCAAGATGATTTTCTACTTTAACTTTAAATGCTTTGAATATGTCAAAAGCATCCGACTTATGTCTCATGAGATACGCATAGCCAAATCTTGAGTAATCATCCGTGAAAGTGATGAAGTACTCATATCTACCTCTAGCTTGAATGCTCATAGGTCCACACACATCAGTGTGTATCAATCCTAAACATTTAGTGGCTCTTGTGCCTTTGGTTATGAACGACCTTTTGGTCATCTTACCTTCAAGACAAGATTCAGAAGTTGGTAGATCATCAACCTTTAAGTCACTTAAAGGTCCATCACTAACCAATCTTTTGATCCTATCAAGGTTAATATGACCGAGGTGCAAATGCCATATGTAGGTTTGATCTTTTGATAATTTTACTCTTTTATGATTAGGTTGCGTTGATTTTGTGTCTAACAAGTGAGAGATATTGCTATGCAAATAGAATAAACCGTTTTCCAATGTACCTTTTCAAACAAATTTGTTATTCCTACTAATAATAAAAGCTTTATTAAAAGTAACCGAATATCCAAATTTATTTGAAAAAGAAACTGAAATTAAATTCCTCTTGAATTGAGGTAGTAAACGTCTATTAAATCTAAATGAATATAAGAATCAAAACTAACTCTAATATCTCCCACTGCACTAGCAGACACCGACGCTCCGTTGCCTAAACGCAAGTTGAATTCATTCTCATTAAGCCTTCTCCTTTCCTTGAACCCCTATAAAGAAAAACAAACATGATTTGTGGCTCCAGAGTCTATGATCCAAGAATCCATAGAATCAGCCAACAAACATGTTTCAAGATAATTAATATTACCTTGTTCCTTCTTGTCCTGAGACTTTGGGCAATTTCTTTTCCAATGTCCATTTTCACCACAAAATAAATACTTCCCTTTGATCTTGGTTACTTTCTTTGTCTCCTTCTTAGTAGGTCCTAGTTGCGTTTTCTTCTGTTGTTACTTGACCGTCTTACGGGTCTTAACAGTAGCAACTTTACCTATAGTATGAATCTCTTGACCCTTGCCCTTGCTTTTCACAAGGATCTTTTCAGCACTTTGAACATCTTGCATCAGGCCCTGCAAGGTGTATTCCTTATTGTTCAAGGTGTAGTCCAACTTGAACTGATCAAAGGAATCTGACAGTGAGTTGACAATCATGTCAATTTTAGTCTCACCGTCTATCTCAGCACGATTGAGTTCAGCAATGTTGAGATGTGCTATGACCTTTATCATGTGATCTTTCACGGCCTGTCCAGGTTTCATCCTAAGATTCATGAAAGCAATCATTGCCTCTCTCTTAGTCGTCCTGGACCTCATAGCAAACATTTCCTCAAGAGATATCATTATATCGGCAGCAGAACTCATTCCTTCATGTTGTTGTTGCAACACGTCGGAGATGGTGGCCATAATGTAACATTTGGCCATCTCATCTGACGTCTCCCACTGCTGATACTCGTCTCTTTGCTACTTAGTAGATTCATTAGTAGGAGCAGGTGGTTTAAGAGTTGTCAAAACGAACTTATGCTTTTCAGATTGCAACAATAGCCTAATTTTCCTTTTCCATGTGACATAATTATCACCAGTTAATGTATTATCTTTCAGGATGTTGATTAGGGATGGGGTCATGATTTCTGAATAAAACAAAAATTATATAAGTAAACAATCATGATAAAGCACTTTCGAATATTTATCTTGAATTAAATTAAGTAATTCAATCATAAAATTCAAAGGTGATCCAACTTCCGTAAATGTCACGCCTCCTTTGGGAGTTCGCACCATTTACTAGTAAGACTAGGTCCCACTTAATTGTTAACATAAGAACCAACCTTTTCAATTTTAGCCTTGCAATTTTATTAACAAGTACTCTTAGGAGGATATTAATAAAATCACATTGAATGTGTTACCAAGTTTTCGACCTTCAATATATTCCCTCAGGAATATCCCTCCTTTGGGAGTAGATATCGTTTGGGTTTATTGTCTAGTCTATCCTTGTAAGGACGTATCTTGCTAAATTCCATTCATGAATACCTCTTGGGGGTTATTACACGAAACATAAAGCTCAACTAAACTTGGAGGCCGTAGGTGTTCCATAACACCTTCTCCCACTTAATTATTTAAGGCGTGTGATCAAATTCCATAGAATGATTTACCAAGTTATCTAGATGCCAATTAGATACCTAAACCATTCAATGCATGTTCATACCAAAAGAGATATATGAGTGACACTCCTATTCTATATGACATGTTATCAAACAATGACAAACATTGCAATATTTAGGAAAACATAAATAGCTACAATTTTCGTCCATCCTAGAAAAACAAGTAAATTACAATATTTGGAATCAATGCATGTTCATACCAAAAGAGATATATGAGTGACACTCCTATTCTACATGACATGTTATCAAACAATGACAAACATTGCAATATTTACGAAAATATAAATAGCTACAATATTGGTCCATCCTAGAAAAACAAGTAAATTACAATATTTGGAATACAAAAAAAAATTCTTTCTTGGCGAACAAGTCTTCAAGCGTCCATCGTTTGCGCACCCTTTGGCTACCTCCCATGGGCGTGCGCACCCCACAACCCCATAAAGGTCTGCCATGTGCAGCCCATGGCTTCCATAGGGCTGCCGTGGGCAGCCCATGCCACAACAATTGTGGCCACGTGCTCATTGGCATGCACGTTTGTTGCTATGGCTAGCACAGTCCCAAACTTGTTCCGGTTGTTTCCAATTATTCAAACCTTCGAGTCTTCGATATTTAAATGTATTACAGAAGAATTTTAAATAATAAAATACTGCAGTTTTTTTTAATACAATATTTTTATGCAGTATTTTTATTACAATAGCAAAATAAAATAAAAAACTTAGCAACTACCAAGAATGAAATTATGGCGATGATAGGCCACCTTTCTTGTTACAAACCCAAAACAAAAAATACATTGAAATTCTAGGACCAAAATTGAACAATAACAATCCACATGTAAAACATATATATCCATACATTCCAATGTAAATATATATGTGAATACCTAGAGTGCCATCTCTTTCTAAAACATGCATATATACAATAAAAAGAAAAAGATTCACGTATATATATATATATAGATATATATATATATCAATTAATCAAGGGTTCAACTTGGCTCTGATACCAATTGTAGGGAAAAACGGTTCAAAACTCGGCGGGAGCGAAAAATTGGGTGATATATTTTAAAACATTTTCCTTTAAAAGAAACAACCTTAACCCAAGATTAATTGACATATAATTAAAAGTATCGTACCTTTTTCACGTGACGATTGAACTAGCGTCGAATTGGATCCGCAATATATTCCAATCTAATCACGAACGTGAATTACCTAGGAGTGTGGACTCTCTTTCTTTAATTGTATAGCTAAGGATGAAACAAACAAAATCTTCTTTTTTGTTAGTCACAATAATCCTCCAAGAGAAAACCCAAGAACGTCCGGTCACTTGTGAATTATCAATCTATTTGATTGAAACTCGCGTGAACCCGATTCAATTTTGTACACAAAATCCTTTTGATGTAAAGGATACTAGTATACTATCAAAAACAAAAACGTTCCCATTTTCTCTTCTCTTTGGTAGAATTCAATACACAATATATATGAGTTGGACGAATTTTTTCTAGAGCAAAAAAAAACTAATTTTTTTTCTCGCTCGAAATTCTCTAGCTTGGCCGAAATTTTCAACCAAAAATTATATGCTTGGCCGAAATTAATTGGATTTACTTGGTGACAAAGAATCCTTTTTCAAAAAGGATTTCTTTTCCACACCAAGACTCCTAATCCAACTCAAATAGTGTATTTATTCAATAACCAATTATTGAATATAATTAAAATGTGACTAAATCAAAAACTTCCTAATAGAAATCAGATACTTCCTAACTTGACTAGATAAATAAATTCCTATTATTTATCTACTTATCAAATATAGTATTTGATACTTATCATATTACCAACAATAATATGACTCTAGGAGACCATCTCCTACTAGGAAAAAGATTTTGACTTTTAATTAAATAATTAATTAATTTCCATTTAATTAAATAATAAAATAAAAAATAATATATAAGACTAATAAATAGTCCCTTGCCGCCCAAGCCAATATAGAAGGGCCAATATTGTTTTTTTTTAATTAAATCCATTGGACCTTAATAAAAAGTCCACATGTGAACTAGACCCATTCTTACTTAAAGAAACAAGTCCACATGCCTTAATACAATTCTAGATGGACCCATAAATTGGTCCGGTAGAATATATCAAGTGATCCATGGAAGTTCGTGTGAATTGGAGATCCTGGCGGGCTATCAAAATTCAAGCTCCAATAGACATAACCTAATCACAATTAACAAATGAATCACTAAGGTTCGATGTATTAATTTTAGTTCATTCCACTAAAGAACTAAAATTGAACTCTTAAATAAAGATAGAATAAGTTAATATTGCTCATTCATACCCTAGAATATCTTAATGGAGATAGTGTATTCTCGTCAAGAATACCAGTAATCGCCAAGAGCTCATAGACTGCCTAAATTATTGTATATTTTTTGCCCTCATTTCCTATTCCTTTGTCTCGTTCTTGTGTGTATTTTCTGTATATTTCATGTCTAATAGGCTCATTGGTGCTAATTGCAGGCAATAGATGTAATTCTGGTGTTAGAAGCATTTTGTAGGAGTTTTGGCTGAAAAGGGAAAAAAGGTGGTTGAAGGAAAGACAAAGGGTCATTAGCAACTCTAATAGTGCGGGTCAAGTGCGGGTCATAACCGCACTCCAACCGCACTCCTTCCCACAGCCGGGACCTGATTCATGAAGGAAAGATAAAGTGCGGGTCAAGTGCGGGTCATCCAACCGCACTGCACCTGCACTGTTGCTCAAGACAGAGAGTTGGATTTGCACCTGACGTTAAAATACGGGTACAGTGCGGGTCATCCAACCGCACTCCACCCGTACTATTGCCAAAGCCAGAGAAGTTGATTCGTACCTGACAGATAAAGTGCGGGTCAAGTGCGGGTCAAGACAGAGTTGGATTCACACCTAATGATTGAAGTGAGGGTAAAGTGCGGGTCAGCCAACCGCAATCCACCCGCACTCTGCGTGCGGAAGCTTCTGTTTTCAAGCTTAAGCCACCTATTTTTCCATCCCCTATAAATAGAAAAGCATGGGAACGAACCAAAAGACTCCCATATCTCCCAACACTTGTATTTTCTATTTTCTTTACATAGTCTAAGCTAGAAACACATCTCCCTATCATCCAAACCATCTTTACTCAATCAAAGGCAACTAGGAGACTTGGATTCAAGCTTCAAGGAAGGAGATTAATCTTCAAGGTTTTTTCTCTACACTCTCTCTTAGTTTATTGGTTTGTAATAGAACATGAGTAGCTAAAATACCCCACGATGGGGCTGATGTTATTTGTTTTATGGATATTTGGGCTTTGTAAATAAACTCTATGTGTTATATTTATTCTATCTCTATATTTTATTCCATTGCTTGAATTGATTTCCATTATTGATTTGCTTGGATACACCCTCTTTGCATGTTGATTTGGATTACTTGAGTAGGCAATTAGGTTGTCTAATGCTCCATTGAATGGAAGGATTTTTGGAAATCCGGCTCTACAACCATGCCCTTAATCTAATCTTGAATTTGTGGCTTTCACTATACACCCTAGGTTAGCCACTTCTGAGAGAATTAGAAGCCACCGCTATACACCCTAGGTTGGCTACTTTAGTGATTTTACGAGAACTAACCTTAACCTTCGAGTAGAATTCGGTTGATAACCTCGAGCCTCATCCAATCTCAAACGGGTGGCCTTCACTATACACCCTAGGTCGGCCACTTGTGAGGGAATTGGAAGCCATCACTATACACCCTAGGATGGCTACATTAGTAATAGGTTGAGCCATAGCCAGATAGATGAGCATTCATGGAAAAAGTCCCGATTGAGTAACTAGCCATTGTTGGTTTCTTATGAAGGATTAATCGCTAGTAGGAGGTCTTCGCTATACACCTTAGGTTGACCGCTTGCTAGAGATATATACCAACACTATACACCCTAGGTTGGTTACATTTGTCAAAACGTGCTTAATTGAGAGTTTGTTGTAATTGCCCCAATATTCACGTACGAGTCCATCAACTCTGTAGTTCTATCATTATACATTCATCACTCCATTTTCATCCCATTTTATTTGCTTTCATAGTTTAGTTTATATTATATTTTCATTCACCATCACTTTTACTTTTATGCATACTAGTTATATTAATCCTAATCTTATCACCGCTACCCCGATCTTAATGGACAACACCCGTGCTTACCGCTTTACTCGTATTTATACTTGTGAATGCATCACATAGGTTTTATAAATTGTTTTGATGGATGGTTTTCTAACGGCGAAAATCTTATCATCAAGAGATATGGAAGCCACGTTTGTGAGCTGCCCACAGACGGCGCCAAAAGGTGTTAACTGAAAAATTCACTCGGGGTGAAAATCTCAATCAACACCCTCAACTCGCTACCCTGGAGGCCGCAGCGGGTGTAGGTACTTTGTTCCGTGATTTTGGTAAGAGTGAAGGAGAGAATCAGATCGATCAATGTGTTTAGACGGGGTAGATACCGCGAGAGAGGTAAGATAGGTGGGAGAATAATCATCCCGCCCATCTGGTGCAATAGGCTGGTACCTGGTCCTGGTGTCTGATCCTGGTACCTAGTCACCTCTCGAGGTGCCTTCAATATTCCCCCAACCTAGATAATGAGCCAGGAGAGGTACATGAGAGCTAGGACCAGCATGGTCGGTGCCTAGCACGCATACATGCATTCATAACAAGGAGATAGATGGGAGAATGACAACTCTTTTAGTAGTAGTGGACTGACCTACGGGGAAAAAGCATCACCATTGATCACATGCTGAAAAACCCCCAGGCAGTATCTATAGGAAGGGAGGAAGATCCATTCCTTCCTTATTTATATATCAAGAGAGGTGCTCCGGAGAGCTTACATTAGTACAAACTGAGACCTGGTAAGTCACAGTTGGAGGGGTACCATTTGGCACCGGTACATTCATGGCGAAAGTTGACATATATAGTATTCGATACAATAATAAGAATATGGCGAATATACTTTTCTGGTGGGAAGGTGGATAATTCCTCTATGGCGATGGTGAAAACTCCCTCTCGATAGTGGCGAAATCAGAATCCAACCATAGGCGATGATCATATTATCTTTTCTTGAAAAGTTCATTAGAATCAGAACCCCGCTATAGACTGTGGTTACTGTCTTTTGGAACTGAGCCCCGCTATATGTTGTGGTTACTGTCTTTCGGAACTGAACCCCGCTATCTGTTATGGTTACTGTCCTTCAAAACTGAACCCCGCTATCTGCTGTGGTTACTGTTATTCAGAACCGAACCCCTTCTTGGAGAGAACTCGGTTATATTTATATGTCTCAGTCTTATTGCCCACTCCATTGGTTTATCGACATTAATGAGTTGAATATCTTCTCATTGATAGAGTTGAATATCTTATCATTAATGGCGTTGTGAATGGCCATTAATGTAGTTGATTGATTTCCTCATTAATGGCATTGTGAATGGCCATTAAGGAGTTGAATATCTTCTCATTAATGGGGTTGATTATATCCATTAATAGAGTTGACTGATTCCCTCATTAATGGAGTTGTGAATGGCCATTAATGAAGTTGACTGATTTCCTCATTAATGGCATTGTGAATAGCCATTAATGGAGTTGACTGATTCCCTCATTAATGGCGTTGTGAATGGCCATTAATGGAGTTGACTTATTCCCTCATTAATGGTGTTGATTATCTCCATTAATTACTAGAGAGGTCAACTTTCTCCTTTACGTTGCATGAAGGAGAATTCTGACTCTGTATCCCGGTGGTATGGTACACTGGTGTATCGGAGTGCTCGTTGGCGTGGCGCTTGTTCTAGCATACTGGTACCTCTTCCTGGTTCCATTCTTCTTACTTGGCGGGTAGGATACACATCCTGGTTAGATCCTGGACTGATATCACGGTACTTGGGTACCGGGAAGATGTCGCGGTACCTAGGTACCAGGTAGGAGGTATCGTTGTACCTAGGAACAAGGTAGAAGGTATCATGGTACCTAGAAGCCAGGTAGGATGTATCGTGGTATAGCCTTGCTTGGTACCTGGTAGACTATGAGACGCAGTACTGACTTCTTTCTGGTTCATGGTGTAGAGCATCCCCGGTATCTAAGTACCGGTCCCGATCTAGGTCCTACCAGGTACCTGCCAGATGAAAAATTCTTCTTTGGACCCCTGCCAAAAATAACTGTTAACAGAACGTTTGGTCACTTGTGAATTCTCAATCTTTTAATCAAAAACTCACGTGAACCCTAATTCGATCTTGTACATTAAGCCTTTTGAATTAAAGTTTCTAATGTACTATCAAAAATAAAACGCTCCTTATTCTTCTTCTCTATGGCCGAATTCTACACCCCTTTCTTGAGTTAGAAGTTTTTTTTATTCAAAAGCAAGAGAATAAAAATTCTTTCTTTCAAAAAAAAAAAACTCTTTTTTAACTCACATTATTAATTCCGAATTTAACAATATATATATATATATATATATATATAGGGTGGCCAAAATTCTCACTCAAGTAGGATTTCTACCTTGTAGTCAAATCCTCACACAAGTAGGATTACTTCTTCTCTAAGTCTCCCATCAATTTTGAGTTTTAACCCTATTCCAACTCATGAGTGTATTATCCAATAATAAATTATTGAATATTAAAATTGTGACTATATCAAAAACTTCCTAATTTGACTAGATAAATAAAATACTTTTATTTATCTACTTATCAAATATAGTCTTTGATATTTACCATACTACCAACAGTAGTATGACACTAAGAGTCCTACTACTAGTTAGAAAAAGATTTTAACTTTTAATCAAACAATTAATTAATTAATTATTTAATTTCCATTTGATTAATTAATAAAATAAAACAATATATTAGACAAATTAATTAGCCTTGCCGCCCAAGTATATACTTGTGCAATATATTATTTTTTCCATTTTATTAAATCTATTGGTTTTTAATAAAAAGTCCACATGTGAAATAGGCTCATTCTTACTATAAAAGAAACAAGTCCACATGCCTTAAATTAATACATTAATATAATTTAGCAGCTCATTTATTTAAAATATGCAAATTATATTCTTAATGTATTAATGGAATGCTGAACACACCCCTTTGGGGCCGCCCTAGGATTCATACATACTTGGCCACCCATTCCAGGCATATTTGAAGAGTTACCACGTGTCTTGATCACACATGACCACACCTCTCTAAAACTTTGGATTCCGAAATCCAAAAACAATTCTAGATGGGCCTAGAAATTGGTCCGGTAGAATATATCAAGTGATCCATGCAAATTCGTGCAGATTAGGGATCTTGGCGGGCTACCTAATTTAAGCTTCAATAGACATAACCTAATCACAATCAACAAATGATTCACTTAGGTCCAATCTATTAATTTTAGCTGATTCCACTAAAGAGCTAAAATTGATCACTTAAATAAAGATAGAATAAGATAATATTTCTCATTCATACCCTAGATAATCACAATCAAAAAAGAAGCATGCTTGGGATCCCAGAAGTCCTTAGCAAATGCAATAAAGTTCTGGACCCTCCTGGAATGATTCGGAACCTCAGTGGCTCACTCGGGCGTTGTCCGACCCGGTACAACATGTGAGAAGCCATTGGGTCTTGCAACGGTGATGCTACTCTAGAGGCTTGCTTAGGCCTGTAAAAAGCCTTAGCAATGTGGTAAGCCTCTAGGCTCTCCTCTAACGGATCGGGTCTTCGGTGGCTCACGAGGGCGTTGAGTGGTCCGGTACATGAGGTAGGGAGCCACCAGTGTGATACTTGTTCAGAGGCTTGCTTGGGATTCTAGAAGTCCTCAGTAACTTAAATGTGGCTCTGGACCCTACTCAAATGGATCCGGACACAGTGGCTCATTTGAGCATTGACCGACCCGATACAAAATGTGAGGAGCCATTGGGTCTTACAGCGGTACTGCTGCTTCAGAGGCTTGCTTAGGCATGTATGAGACCTTAGCAATATGAGAAGCATCTGGGCTCTCCACGAATGAATCGAGACTTCGATGGCTTACTAGGGTGTTGAGTGGCCCAGTACAGTAGGTAGGGAGCCACCGGTGTGATACTGGTCTAGAGGCATGCTTGGGATTCTAGAAGTCCTCAGCAACTGAAATGTGGCTCTGGACCCTGCTCAAATGGATCGGGGCACAGTGGCTCACTTGGGAGTTGACCGGCCCGGTACAACATGTGAGGAGCCACTGGGTCTTGCAGCGGTGTTGCTGCTCCAGAAGCTTGCTTAGGCGTGTAGGAGGCATCAGCAATGTGGGAAGCCTATGGGCTCTCCCCGAATGGATCGGGTCTTCGGTGGCTCACTAGGGCGTCGAGTGGCCCGGTATAGGAGGTCAGGAGCCACCAGTGTGATATTAGTCCAGAGGCATGCTTGGGATCCTAGAAGTCCCCAACAACTGAAATGAGTCTCTATACCCTCCCAGAAAGAACCGGAACCGCAGTGGCTCACTTGGGCGTTGACTGGCCCGGTACACGAAGTGAGGAGCCACTAGGAATCTACCGGGCATGTTGCTCATACAATCATATAGTTGAGTTGGCTTCTCGGGTACATGCGTTGACCTGCTTCCTATGAGCTTTTAAAGAATGGATCCGGTGACATGAGAGGATCCACATGAACAAGTGCAAATCCAATGGATCTGCTGGTAGCGGAGCAAACCCTCTATAAGGAAGCAGGATAGGTGCAACTCTGCTGCATAAGAGCTCTAGATGTACCGGAGCGGAATTGCTGTAAAGGAGCTCCATAAGTATATGAGCAGGTTTGTTGCATAGGGGGAGCATAGTAGACCGGTTCTTCCAGGAGTCCCATGTACCATATTTTTAATAGAAAGTCAAGCTTGCATGGCAATAAATCGGATTGATCTTAAGGATGTTCATGTAGAGACATGGAAGCCATATTGGTCAAGTGAACTTCCCACAGACGGAGCCAAAAAGTGTTAACCGAAAAATCCACTCAGGGAGTGAAATTCCGATTAACACCCTCGTCCACTACCAGTAGGAGGCAGCAAGGTAGGTACCTTCGGTACCGGGGTTCCTTTAATCTGGAGATTAATAAAAACAAATGCAAAGGAAAATGAAAAATATGAAATATACTTTTTATTGATTATCTACTATATGAATGCTACAACACACTCTTTTTTCTCTATTTTCTACACAATATGGAGATGGCGAATTTGTTTATGTCGATAAGTGGCTATTATCCTTCCAGTGATTGTCTCAAACTCTCACTGGCGTTAGAGAATTCAAAGAAGATTCTCTGGGGCCAAAAGTCTCTTTCTATTGATCCAAAAAAATCCTCCTCTCTCTTTGTCCTACATGGCCGTATATCTAGACCTCTCATATCCCCCTGAATCTGGTTGTCTTTATGAGGATTATATAGAGTCCTATTTTAGGCGTTGAAAGGAGTTTAGTGAGGCTAAAGGTGCAGGATTTGATCCCGATAATCACTGTCATATTTAAACTCTGATTGGGTTGGCCGTTTGGTCTCATTTATGGCTCTTTAAATGGCGTAGGAGTCAATTGTCCCTGCTTACGTTGCTTAGAGGAATATACTGGCTTACTGGCGTGGTGCTTGTTCTATCATGCTAGTGACTTCATGGTGATATTTGTCCTGCTGGGTAGGTAGGATGCATGTATTTGTTGGGTTCGGGGATGATGTAGAGGTTCTTTAGGATACACATCGTGGTATCGAGGTACCAGGTATGAAGCATCGGGAACCTACAAGGTACTAGGTACGTGATATCGCGGTACCCTCTTCACCAGGTGTTAAAGTAGATGCACAGTGTGGTACCTGCTATTCCTAATTCGTATCACCGGTGCTTCATCTAGGTAGATAGGTAATCGAGGTTCTGTCCTTACCAGGTATTGGTTCCATCAAGGTCGTGGTACAGATCCCACCAAGTACCTGGGAGCTGGGACTGGTCCCTATCAGGTAGTTATTTGTTGGAAAATTCTCCTTTGGTCCCTTGTCAAAAAACTATGTTAACACTATTTATTAAGTGGGGTGAGTAATCCTCATCACTTGAGTCATCTTCAATTAGTTTTTCCTCCTCTTCATCACAACTAGCTTCTTTGTCCTTGAGTGAGGATGCAGAGGCAATGAAGTTTGCCATGTGGTCTTCATCATCTGAGAATACTTCTTCCTCTTTTAGATCATCATCATCACTCCACGTAGCGGCCATTGCCTTCCTTTTTTTTCTTGTTCTTCAAATTTCCACAATCCATGGAGATATGCCCGAATCCTCCACATTCGAAGCATTGAATCCATTTTCTTGAGGTCTTCTTTTGGCTTGAATCAACCTCTTGAAAGAAGATTTTTTCTTGACCTCTTTTCCCTTGGAACCAAACTTTTTATTTTAAAACTTGATTAACTTCTTGAATCTCTTCACCATAAGGGCCATCTCCTCATCTAAGACATCCTCCTCCTTCTCAATCTTAGAGGCCTTCAAAGTTATACTCTTTTGCTTCATTGAAGGTGTGGAGGTATGAGCCTTTCTAGACTCATAGCCTAGAAGCCTTCCAATCACTTCACTCGGCTTCATTGTCTTGAAGTCACTATTTTCTTCAAGTGTTGTCACTTTGAAAGAGACCTCATGATCTTTTGTTTGATCCTTCTATCAGAATAAGGGTCCCCTAATTGATGGCTTTGATTGACGATGTCCATCCACTTCACTTGAAAGTCATTGAGCATTCATGCTCCTCCATCCTAATTGTTTCAAATTACATTTGGAGGAATTGAAACTTGGAGTTATTAACCACCTCGGTTCCTTCAAGAGCCGTGTCTAGGATTTCTCATGCCTCTTTTGCATTCCTAGTTATTTGGCTCAACTTGTATTTATTGTCATCCATGGCATAGAGGATGGCATGCGTTGCCTTTTGGTTCCACTTAGATGCTTCAAAGTCCTGAGTGCTCTATTGAGATTAGGTTTTTAAATTGTGCTTCCATCCGTAGCAGTCATGGTTGTAAGAGTGTAACCATTTTCTGTTTCCATCCTTGCACGGTCATAAATTTGGAAAAGATAGGACTCCATCTTATCTTTCCGTGAAGCATAATTCACCACGGTAAGCAAGGGGGATCTTTTACTTAAAGCTCCATCGATTCCATCTCTGTTCCCACTCATGATGTTTGGGCATATGAATGAGATGAGTGTAAATGTATGCAAGAATCAAAAACACACAAATGCAAGACACACACAATGGCAAGGATCTCTTAAGTATGTCCAAAAAACTTCTTTGATACCAATTGAAATTAGACTAAGTGAGTCTAATCTAACCTAGAGGGGGGTGAATAGGTTTTAATTGATTAATTACCAACTTTTGGACTTAATCAATATTAGTAACTTTACCCCATATTTGCAAGCAATCAATCTATAGAAAATGTGTGGAAAACAATAAACAACACAATGATTGATTTACGTGAGAAACCCTCCAACTGGGTAAAACTCATGGGATATCTTTCTAGCAACACACGGTCCTCAAAAAAACTATATGTAATAATGATTATAACCTAGATTGACCTCAAGTCACAACATTCTAGGAACGTAACACACTACTACAATCCGCGGGCCTTTTAAAGTGATCTTTGACCAATTGCTTATGCATTAATCCACTTATTCACAAGGCTTAACACACAATGAAGAGATTAACAACCTATATGAATACGTAAAAACATTCCAACATGCAATTAATGCTAGGCTATACTAAATACTTATCTAGGAATTCAAGATGGAAATGAACAACAATCCTAGATATCATATCTAAATGCAAAGCAAAAAGATTTAGCTAAAGGGTAAAACCATCCTAAATGCAAGCTATCAATAAATAATCAATCTCAACCAACACATAAGGACTCAAACATGTTAGAGGCAACATTAAACAAAAAGTCATGCATTTAATCAACAAACTAAATGCTAAACCTAGGTATGAAGGAACAATAATGAAATCAAAGAGTTCTAAAACATGTTCAAGTTACCTAGTCAAGGAAAACAAGTAGACCCATGATTGGATGATGCTTAAAGGATGCTAGATGCTCATGGGAATGTGTTTGGTTGAGTAAAGGCGGGTTTTTAGGAGTTTATATCTCTTAAAGGAAGATCGGTTTCTCAAAAATGGCTTCTTGAACTCATAAAACAAAATGGGAGAGAAGAGAAGATATATATATATATATATAAACAATGTTTTGGGAAAAACAGGACAAACCATTATGAGTACCGTTGTGTGAGACACAGCGGTCACACAGTGGTAAGCTAGATCACAAAAGAAAAACAACCCAAACTGTTGTATGTACCGATGTGGCTCTCATAGCGGTCTGACAGTGATAACCTACTTGAATGCACACCACTGTGATAATTTACAGCATAACGATAACTGTCACACAACAGTTTCTACTGGAGTGTTAACCGATGTGTGACCGCTGTGAAAACTCACAGCGATTCTCACAACGGTAACAATACAAGGACCCCTAAACTTCAACCATTCAACCAAGATGCAGTAGTGATGAGCATACATGAAAGGAGATATAACATGAATGTGCACAAACACGAAATACACAACAAATATATGAGATATGTCAATGCATGAGTGTGAGAGTGTGCAACTAAATCTCGTCAAAGAGTTAAGCACAAGTGACATACCTTTGAAGTGCTCTTGAGCTTGAGGTCTTGAGAATGTCATTGACACTTGATCACAACAAGGAGGCGTAATCTACCCTTATAAATAAATCCCTAATGTGGTTTGTCAACAAAATAAGCCAATCAAAATATAAGGAACTTACAATTATGATTATAGGGATTTATTAGCTACTTTTGTGCAATATAATGTTAATAACATTAATCTTTATGCACACCATAGAGATGTTTGTACAACAATTTGTGGGTTGTTAAAAGTTTTTAATAATGCTACTAACAATTTTGTTGGTATTTAGTATCCTACTACTAATTTATTTATTATTAAGAGTGTTAATAGTGTTGGTGCCTTTTCTAAGTGTGCATCCGATATACAAAAAAGGACTACATTAATGCTATGAAAAAAAAAATGGTTAGACTATTATAAGGAGTTTCCAACTATTTATTTGCTTACACTTTATTTTGATCCACATTGTAAATTAGAAAATATATCTGAACATTTATCTCTTTATTATCAATGTTTAGAAATAGAAGTTGATATTACTAGTTATTATTCTAATATCAAGTCATTATTTTATGAGTTATATGATGAATATCATAGAGTTTATGGTCCATCATTGAACATTGATGTTCCACAAACTCAAACTGTATCTCATACTCCATCCTCCAGATTAATAGGGTTAGGGTATTAACTGTTATCCCAAAAAACCAAAAAATTACAAGGTTCTACTTCATCAAGCTCGACCTCGCATTCCGAGGTTGAAACTTATCTAATTACCTCTTTTGATTTTATGGGAGACAGTAATTTTGATAAATTTGATATCCTACATTGGTAGAAGGAGCATGAAAAGTACTTTCCAATCTTTGCTGTGGAACAAGAGTTTAGCAATGGTGGAAGTATTCTGGATGAAAGACGTTCATTTTTTAGTCCATAATCAATTCAAGTCCAAAATTGTGTTGATGATTGAACTAAGGCTCAAAATAGACAATAAGAAATCGATCAAGAAGCACTCTGCAATTTCTTCAACAATGCCCATACCCCTACCACTAGAACGGATGTCATCGATTAGTTACGGTCCTAACACACATCCCAAAACAAGCAATAAAAGGTAAGAGAACTACGTGGCCTTTGATTCCTCTAAACCCCAAGATGATACTGTTGGATAAGTTTCAAAACTAAAAGATGTTTAATTACATTTTACCTGATAAATTAATAAGTTTCATAATGATATATGTATGGATCACGAAACTTATTTGTTTACAAAACAATTTTATCAAATAAAGAACACGTTATATGTTTATCAATTTAATTAAAACAATTTTTTAAAATTATTAATAGTGTAAACGTATTCTTTATTGTGGTATGTTGAGAAGCCTATATAAAGGTTCATTCTCCTCATTGTAAATCATCCCTCAAGCTTTCAAAATATCCTCAACATGTTTTTGAATTATTTTCTTTTAACTTGGGCATTTTGAGAAGAGATTAGGTGCTGCACCCAATAGTGTATCATGCAAATACACTGTGGTTGGAATTGAGTCTAGGCTTGGTTGAATCCCGGAGATAGAGTAGCCATTATATCCCTTGCACTTTTGGGAGGCTTCGATTATCTTCAAGAAGCGATTACGCGCATATAAGCCTTGGATCAACATACTTTTCTTTAGCCATATTCAAGTGCAACTAAATTCCTTTACTTGTGTACTTATTTTCCAACAATATGAAGATATGTCTACCTCTAATATGGCTTTGGTACTCTCTTGGGCTCTTTTCAACCGAATCAAATCGTTTTGATGAGAAAAACTATTCTAGATGTGTGTACAACATGGAATTCTTCTTGAAACAATGCAAGCTGCATTATGTCATCAATACTGATCGGCCAGAAATCCCACCTACAACATCTTTTTATAAACAAGAAATAGCTACTGCAACTGCTTCTTAAAAAAGTGGGATGAAGATTATGGTCTATGTCGTAATCATATTTTGAATTCTCTTTCAAATTCATTGTTTGCAAAATTTTTGAAAAAGACCACGATAGCTCGCGAGGCTTGGGAAACAATCAAAACTATCTATCTAAGTGAAGAATTTGGAACTAAAAAGTTTTAGGTTAGCTACTATATTGAATACAAGATGGTAGACAACAAGTCAATCCTTGATCAAGTTAAAGAGCTGCAAAAATATGCTGACTCCATCACTACGGTCGGTATGACTATTAATGAAAATTTCCATGTTAGTGTAATTATCTCTAAATTGCCACATTCTTGAAAGGATTACAAGAATAAGTTGATGCATAAGAAAGAGGATTGGAGTCTTGATATACTTCTTCATCATCTTCGAGTGGAAGAAGAATCTCATGAACAAGAAAAGAAGGATGAAAACACTGGCAAGGCACATGTTGTGGAAGAAGTAAAATCTTCTAATCCAGCTAAGAAAATGCTTTCTTCAAAAGAAAAGAATTTCAAGAAATGGTCTAAATCATAAAAGAAGAAAGACTATACCAAAGGCAAAAGACCAATAACATGCTACACATGCGACAAGCATGGTCATATTTCAAGAAATTGCTGAAGCAAAGTAGACTTTAATCAAAACAAGTCCAATGAAAAACAAGAAATGTTTGCTGCAGTAGTTACTAAAGTCAACTTAGTTAATGATGGATCTGATTGGTGGATTGACACTAGAGCCATACAACATATATGTGGAGATAAAAAATTATTTTCCACTTATAAACTAGTGGAAGACAATCAACAAACTTATATGGGAAATGCTTCATCATCCTAGGTGGTCGGGAGCGGATCCATGGAACTCAAATTTACATCTGGCAAGACATTGCTTTTGAAAGAGGCTTTACATGTTCTTGACATTCGAAAAAATCTTGTCTCTGGAAGCCAGCTCAACTCCCATGGATTTAAAATGGTATTTGAATAAGATAAGTTCATTCTCACTAAAAATGGCATTTTTGTTGGACAAGGTTATTCTGTTTCTGGCATGTTTAAATTAAATATCATTAATAATAATAGCATTGTTACTGCTTATATTGTGGAGTCTTATGATCTTTGGCATGGTAGATTAGCTCATGCAAATTATGGATATTAAAATCATAGCTAATGAGGGACTTGTATCTAATTACAATATTGACCATCAAGATAAGTGCATTGCTTGTAGCAAATGCAAAATTACTAGATCATCATTTATGAGAGTTGAACAGTCAACTAAAGTCCTAGATTTGATCCATACCGACATTTGTGAGATGACAAGTGTTCAAACTAGAGAAGGCAAACAATATTTTATTACATTTATCGATGATGCTTCAATATATACTTATGTTTATCTTCTTAGAACTAAAGCAGAAGCATTTGATAAATTCAAAGTTTATAAGGCTGAAGTTGAAAACTTTCATGACAGTAAAATAAAAACTCTGAGATATGATCGTGGTGGAGAATATACCTGTACCGAGCTTGTTAAATTTTGTGAACAAACTGGTATACAACTTTAGATTTCAGCTCCTCAAACCTTACAACAAAATGGTGTGGATGAACAAAAAAATAGAACTATCACGGAAGCGATCAACTCCTTGCCATATAGCTCAGATGTCGCTTCAAACTTTTGGGGTGAAGCTCTCTTTACTGCATGCCATGTAAAAAATCGAGTCCCACACAAAGCAATAAATAAAACTCCTTATGGAGTTTGGAGATGAAGGAAGCCAAGTCTCAGTTATCTCAGAGTATGAGGATGCTTTGCACAAGTGAAGTTGTCATATCCATCAACTTCAAAGGTGGGGACTCGTGGTACTGATTGTTTATTCATCAGATACTCATTAACCAGCAAGGCGTATAGGTTTCTCAATCTCGAGACTCCTCCACCCCACTCCATTGTTGAATCATTTAATGCTAAATTTTTTGAACATATTTTTCGACTCAAGAAAACTTCAGAAATAGTGGGGGTTGAAACGACTCTCCTTAAAAGGAAGGCGTCTGAAACGTCAGAAGCTAGAGAGTTAAGGAGAAGTGTTTGAGCACGTAAAGTAAAGGATTTTGGCCCTGACTTTGTCCATCTGGTTGAGAAAGACCCCTTGACGCATGCTGAAGTAATGAGCAATCATGATGGTACATTCTGGAAAGAAGCTATTAATGATGAGATGAATTCTGTAATGTGGAACAATACATGGATTCTCGTTGATCTTCCTCCCTGTTGAAAACCAATTGGCTGCAAATGGATTTTCAAACGAAAATTGAAGCCAGATGGTACTATTGCAAAATACAAAGCTCGACTTGTTGCAAAAGTCTACAAGCAACAAGAAGGGATTGATTATTTTGACACATATGCACTGGTAGCAAGATTTACTACGATTCGATTATTGATGGCGATAACTGCTATCAAAAATCTCTTCATACATCAAATGGATATAAAAACAGCCTTCTTGAATGGAGATTTAGAGGAAGAACTTTATATGAATTAGACTGAAAGATTTCTTCTTCACGGGAATGAGAATAAGGTGTGCACGTTACAAAAGTCACTATATGGGCTTAAGCAAGCACCTAAACAGTGGCATGACAAATTTGAAAATACTATATAGCGTGTGTCTACTAACCTAGAGGGGGGGGGGGGTGAATAGGTTTTAGTTGATTTATTACCAACTTTTTTACTTAATCAATTTTAATAGTCCTACCCCATATTAGCAATCAACCAATCCAACATAAACATGCGGAAAACAATAAAAACACAATGATTGATTTACGTGAGAAACCCTCCAACTGAGCAAAACTCACGGGCTATCCTTCTAGCCACATACGGTCCTCAAATCCATTATTTGAATGAAAGTTTACAACCTAGGTTGACCTCAAGTCACACCTACTTGGTCACTAACCCTTTCACTCTACCCAACGGGCCTTTAATAGTGATTCTAGACCACAAGCTTGTGCACTAATCCACTTAGTCACAAAGCTTAACAATCAATGAAGAGGTTAAACAACCTATGTGAATATGTAAAAATATTCTAACATGCAATTAATGCTAGGCAACACTAAGTTCTTATCTAAGGATTTAAAGATGTCAATGAGTGCAAATCCTATATATCAATATCTAAATGCAAATGCATGAAGATTTAGCTAGAAGGGTAAAATCGTCCTAAATGCTAGCTATCAATAAACATACAATCTCAACCAACAAACATAATCACAAACTTACTCAAATCATGCTAAACCAAATAAACATGCAATTAATTAATAAATAATTGCTAACCCTAGGTAAACAAGAACATAGAGATGAAAAGGAAGTTCTAAGACTTGTTTAATTACCTAGTCAAGAAAAGCATGAATACCCATGAAGAATAGATGCAAGAAAGGAGCTTAGATGCACATGAGTATGAGTTTGGTTGAGTAAAAAGGACTTCTTGGAGCTTTCTCTCTCTTGGATTTACTTTCTCTCACTTAGGGATATATTTTCAGAGCTCTAGGTCTAAATGTTGGAGAAGAAGATGTATTTATAAGGACCAAAATATGAGCTGGTGTGAAATTCCCGAAATGCCCAGTTCTGGTGAAAAAGGCGACATGCAAGACGACATGAGCAAGTCACCTTGGAAGTCGCCTAACACACTGTGGAAAAATAAAGATGTCAGAGGTGACATGTAAGGCGACATCCCTAAGTCGCCTATTAAGTCGCCTTACACACTGGAGGAAAAATACACGTCTAAGGCGACATTGGAGGCAACATGCACAAGTGGCCTTGCATGTCGCCTAACACACTATGGGAAAAACTTAAGTCTAAGGCGACTTGTCAGGCGACATGTACAAGTGGCCTTGCATGTCGCCTAACCCACTGTACAGCCCATCAACTCCAAAATGCAAGGTGTATGTGTGTGTGTGTGTGTGTGTGTGTGTGTGTGTGTGTGTGTGTGTGTGTGTGTGTGTGTGTGTGTGTGTGTGTGCAACCATACATGCATGTCAATACAAATGCATAGAATATGAGTGTGTGCAACTAGAACCTCTTCAAAGAGAATTAAGCATGCGATATACCTTTGAAGTGCTCTTGAGAGAGATGATGTCCTTAAAGCTTGATCACACCTAATGAGGCCTAATTTACCCTTACAAAATTAATCCCCAATGTGGTTTGTCAACGAAATAAGCCAATCAAAATATGAGGAACTTACAATCTCCCCCTTTGGCTATTTCGTGACAAAACCACCACTCATAAAACATCCTCACAAAAAAAATAAAAACTAGAGGTCAACAAAAAGATATTCTACATTACAAATAGATACCTACATACTAGGTCTTCAAATCTTCAAGCTCTTGTAGAATAGCCACCATCCCTACAAAACAATAAGACTACACTTTCCAAGACAAGTGTATGTGAGGTGATCAAGAGAGATAATAAATAAAAGCAATTTGCATAATAGAAGAAAACTACAACATGCAACAAGCAACCAATGCAAATGCTCCCCCTTAAATAGGTTACTCCCCCTCAACGGGACAATCTCTCCAAATATGCAACCCCCTTAAATAAACCACACTACTCCCCCTTTTTGTCACGAGATAGGCAAGGGAGCTTTCCCCAAACGGGTCACTTTAGCAAAGAGAGTTATTTGCAAGATAAGTGCATAATCATATACAACAACTTTATGCAACTTAATTAATTGAGAGAGAATCATTGAGGGTTTATTTTTTAAGAAGAAAATGTGTGACTTAGTTGCTTTGGATGTAAGACATGTAACATCATAGTTCAAGCAAATGGTATTTGGCAAAGTGAACATCAAAAGGGTTCCAAAGGAATTCAAACCAATTTGCACCCTTTTGCCATAATTAAACAAGATATAGCTTTTAAAAGTTTGAGCACACACAAGCAACCATGTCAATCCTTAATGGTCAATCAAGACATGGATATAAAATCCTTAATAATTGAATGGATATAGAATCCTTATTGGTTGTTGTCTTGTTCAACCATTAAGAAAATAGACAAAGCTAAATTGGATGAGACATCCTTATTTATTGCATGGACACAAGGTCCTTATTGAGTTTAGCTTTGGCAAGGTGCTTCCACACACATTTGCACACACAATTCATGCATATTATTTTAGCATGTCAAAATCAAGTCACATGTCATGGAGATAAATTTTAGGTCATTCAAATTTACTTCCCAATCAATTCTCCTAATCCAAAAATACATGTTTGAACATAGAGGTGACATGGATTACAAACTGTTAACGGAAATTTTGCTCGGGATGAGAAATCTCAGCTAACGCCCTCGAAACCACTACCACGTAGGTGGTGGCCAAGATTTATTGTATGTGTAGCAATGATTTATAAAATGACAAGAAAGCAAGAATATTTTTATTGAACGTGCATGGTATACAAATAAAGAAATTCTTTTATCTTTGCTCTCAACTATCTCTAGAGAATGGTTGATTGTTTGTCGTATGCCTGTCGAATAGTAGTCTCTTTTTTCATTTCCTTTCTTTTCTATTTATATATAGTTTATAGGTCAAACAGACTGATTCTCCCCTTGATTTTCTTAGTCTCTCCCCTCCTTATCGGGCGGTATTTCTCGCTTTAATGTCATTGACTTTGAGTTAACGTCCGAATTGAGAATATCGTGGTGGAGATCAATTTGTTTTCCTTTTTGGATTCTATTACTTGTTCTGCATTTAGGTAAAGTTTCCAGATATGATTCAGTGTATCCCTCGTATCCTTTTAGTATGATCTTTTATAGAGGTCGTTGAATATGGCATGGTGCGGTGCATCAACCAGTGAGGTTGATTAGTGTTCTGACCTTGATATCTGAGAAGTTTCATCCAGCTTGGAGCAAGACCTGGCTTCCCTTGACCTTTTCGAAGCTAGGTGTGGCTTCGACTGACCTTTTCGAAACTAGGCGTGCCTTCCCCTGACCTTTCGAAGCTAGGTGCGGCCTTCTAGGGACACTCTTCTGTGCCAATCGAGGTATAGGCGAATCTCTGGTGCATTTGCGAGGTGACCTCGACTTCTGGGAGCTTCTAGTTTTGGTGATGCGAGCTAGATCTGATCGTTCCGGGCTCTATCCTGGATGTTTTCGGAGCCCGTCCTTGTTCCTGGGGTGGTATCGCAGTTCGGCTCTGGATTGAGAGGTCTCCTGGTGGAAACTCTTGGGTCCGGGCTCTATCCCGGATGTTTCCGGAGCCCGTCCTTGTTCCTGGGGTGGTATCGCAGTTCGACTTTGGATAGAGAGGTCTCCTGGTGGAAACTCTCGGGTATGGAACCATGTCTGGGAGGTGGAAAATTTTCCTTTGGTCCTTAGCCAATTTTGGCTATTAACAGAAGTCTCCTCTGACTTGAACACCAGAAATCGAGCTCGGGGTGAAGGTCAGATTTTCACTTTATTTGGGAAATCTTCCTCTTTTTACCGTTACCGAAATATTGGGGAAATTTCTTCATTTGAGTGACGTGATGCGAACTGACTAATTTATCTTTGAATTAATCTGATTGCGTTATGGCAATCCCCTAGATTTTTTACCGTTACCGGAATCTTGGGGAGATCTTCCTCTTAATTGCGTAAGTGATGTGGCGTGAGATGATTAGCCCGCTTTTGAGTTTAATCCGATTACGTTACTGCAGTCGATTTTTTACCGTTACCAACGAGTATCTGGGTAGCTCGTGCTGTTGCCCTCCTGCCTATATATATGTCTATTTTCCTCCTCATCTTCCTCACATCTCTTCGAGTTAAAAGAAAAATTTTGCTGACAAATATTTCCATAGCTTTTCCTCCAAGCTTGCTTCTTTCTTCATTCTTCGTCCTTTTTTGGCTTCTACAATGTCAAAAAACAGTCGTGACTCAGCTGATTCCATACTCGACGACGAGGAGGTCGTCAGTCTTACTCTAGGGAAGCAGGCTAGGAGGAGTTCTGACGGCGACGATTCCCCACCCACCTCGCAACGTCGGCGGTCAAGTAGGAATGTATCCATCGGGACTGGGTTCTCCAACCATCCCGACCACCCTTTGGATATCGTTGACGATGATTCTGACAAAGAAGCGGACGGTGGCGCCGTGGGGGAGCGTCGGGTCTCGGCTACCGTTCCCCTTGTGGAGAGGCTCCCTCCTTACGATTTCCGGGTTGTCCCAGATTCCATCGTTGACCCTGTGTCGATTGATCGCTTGAGGTTAAAGTTTGGCATCCCCGATAGCGTATCCATCTCGGTGCCTCCCAAAAATTACAAGTTCTTCAATCCCCCTAAAGGCATGCTTCCGATTCATGTGGCCGCTCTTGAGAACGGGGTCAGACTTCCCCTCCATCCGACCTTTCGGCGGGCTCTCAACGCCATCCAGCTCGCTCCCCTCCAATTGACGCCTGGCTTCTGGAGGCATCTGATTGGTTTCCTTGTATTATGGAGGGAACAATGCCTGATGAGTAAGGTGACAAGGGAGCCAGGTGCAGAGGAGCTGGCCTATCTCTTCCAGATTGGGAACCTGTCTAGGGCTCCTCGAGGCCAGTTCTATGCCAAGGCCAAGAACAAGCTCAACTTCATCGTTCCTGGTGCCTCGAAGAAGGACCCCGCGTGGAAAGAAGAATGGATCCTGGTGGGGGATGACTGGGGGAGCTCGATTTTCATCGGAAGGCATGAATTCGAGGTTCCCACGACTTTCAGTGACAAGCCCTCATGGGACCGGGACTCACTGTCTTCTGAGTCTGAAGCAGTTTTAAAGGCTATTCTAGCCCGGAATTTTTTGAATCTGAAGTTCTCTACTGCTGAAGCTTTTGATCCTCGTAGGGTGAACAAATATTTGCGAATTTCAGACGCTATCCCTCGTAAGTGTCATTGAGCTTCTTTGCCTTATTACTCAGCTTGGTTCTAACATTTTCTTTTTTAATCTGCTTACTCACAGTTTTTGTCATGGAACCGGCCACCCGTCACATCTCACGCTCTCCTCAAGGTGGAGCTTCTCTTCCCTCCTCTGGGGTCGAACCTGCTCTGGCTTTGTCTATCTCTCAGGCTGGGTCTAAGATGGCTACTCTTGCCTCGCGGGCTTTTCAGGCTTTCGGTAAAGCTCCCCAGATGGTTGGCACGGCTGCTTCTGTCCCTTTGGTCGTGGCCGCTAAAGTTGCTACCCCTTCGACTCAAACACCTGATTCTGCTGCGCTTCCGACAACCAAAGCTTCAGAGGTTTCTGGGAAAGGTGTCGCTTCTGGGAAAGGTGTCGCGAGGGTTCTTTCCAGCCGCTCCCAGCCTCAGTCGAGCTCGACAGGGCGGGATGAGGTACTGGAGCAATTCATAGCATCCTGTCCGGGTGGCGGGATCTCTAAGATGGCTTCCATGCCTGTGGACGTCCTTATAACCAAGGGGTCTGCTGTTTTAGCTGAGGTAATTGTATTTCCTTCATGCTACTCTTGTTAATTCGTTCAGTTTCTAACTCGGGTTCTGTATTTTGTAGGCCTTCAAGCTTAATGTCGCGATGGGCCAGCAGGTAGCCCTCCTCCGTGATCGGGTTGCAAAAGCCGAAGCTGAAGCCGAGAAAACCGGGGAATTGCTCAAGCAGGCTCGGTCTTTAATGGAAGAGGTGACTTCCAACCAGGGAAAGGTTGAGGTCGAGATGGCTGAGATTCGCTGCGATCATGAGAGGATGACGCAATCTTACGATTAGGAGCATCTTCAATCTCTCTGGTGGTCTAGGCAGCGGGATTCCTGGAGATCTGAGGCTAAGAAGTTGGACCTCAAGAACCAGTCTCTGATTTCTCAGGTGACCAATCTACAAGCTGATGCGGAGACCTCCTTCAGCGACAGGTATTTCTATGCTTCCTTTCAGGCCGCGGAAGCTCTTCCTCCTCCTTTTGATTTGTCATCTATTGCTGGCTGGGATAGATAGGAGATAATGCTGAAGGCTGCCGAGTTATCTCGCCCTGAAGGCGATAAGGTGGTCCCTTTGAGCCAAGCAAGAGCTGGGAAGCAACCTGCTCAGACAGTTCCTTCATTCCCTCTTCCTATCTTAACCACCTCAGGTCCTAGGGAGTCTTCCAGCAAAGTGATGTCCTCTCGATCTGAGGAGGACCAGTCGGGAGCTGGTGAAGAGGTTAGGAGCCCATCTGAGGATCCTCCTTTAATAGAGATGGAGGTCGAAATTAGCCAGACGGGGTCCATGGCTGCCCTTCTTGACGCGGCTATGGACATAATTAATGAGGTTTTGGATGAAGATCCAGCTGATCAACCGATGGAGCCTCTAGATGGAGGAACGGTCGGCGAGGATAACCAAGATGGACAGCTATATGTAGAGGGGGTTGATGGCGAGGATCAGCAAGAGGAAGGAGGGCCAGTGGAAGGGAGCCATGAGAATCCCAAAGTTTAAAGCGTTTCATCTTGACTTGTTTTTGATAGCCCGGAAAAGGGGGTGGGCACCCCGTTTTGCCCTTATCAGTTTTTCCTTTTTCTTCTTCTTTTTGTAGCCCGAGTTCGGGGGTTAGGCTCCTCATTTGGATGTAGCCTTATCGAGGGATAGGCTCCCCTTGTCCTTAATGATAAATCGAAGCGCTCTTTTGAGAACTTTTATTTTATTTCTGGTCTTGAATGGGATCCAGAGTAGCATATGTAGCAACAATTAAGATTCGTGTAGGGAATTATGATGATTTTGATCCTGCACACGAAAGGAAACATTATATATATATATATATTTTTTATGGGGTGATAACCCAACCAAGACATCAGGAGGGCTACTTAGCTATTTCCTAGTCTTTGAGATCTAGAGGGCAACTATGCTTTTACACTCAGATCCTTCTTGGGGGTGGTAGCCTGACCAAGGCATCAGGAGGGCTATCGAGATATTTCCTGGTCTCGAGATCTGGAGGGCAACTATGCTCTTACACTCAGATCCTTCTTGGGGGTGGTAGCCCAACGAAGGCATCAGGAGGCTATTCAGCTATTTCCTGGTCTCGAGATCTGGAGGGCAACTATGCTCTTACACTCAGATCCTTCTTAGGGGTGGTAGCCTGACCAAGGCATCAGGAGGGCTATTCAGCTATTTCCTGGTCTCGAGATCTTGAGGGCAACTATGCTCTTACACTCAGATCCTCTTGGGGGTGGTAGCCCGACCAAGGCATCAGGAGGGCTATTCAGCTATTTCCTGGTCTCGAGATCTGGAGGGCAACTATGCTCTTACACTGAGATCCTTCTTGGGGGTGGTAGCCCGACCAAGGCATCAGGAGGGCTATTCAGCTATTTCCTGGTCTCGAAATGTTTATGTTGAGTTTTTCATACAAGGGTGTAGTCACTAATGTTGAACATAGTTGGAGACAAAGATGGAGGAGAAAAGGAAAATGACTTTAGTGATGATTGAGATGTAGTACATCTTTATTAGGTTTGGTAATGAAAACTAAGTGGGGGTAGTCTACTGGAGAACTTCCTTCAAGGGTAGAATTTCCTCAAATGATCTGCATTCCAAGTGTGGTCGATGGATCGTCAGTCCATGTCTTCGAGTTTATAAGCTCCATTGCGAACAACTAGCTTTATCAAATATGGCCCTTCCCAATTTAGACTTAGGACTCCATCCGACCTTTTTCGAGTGTTCAGGGTCACTTTCCTAAGTACTAGATCCCCTTCCTTGAATTTTCGGGCTTTAACCTTTTGGTTGAAGTATCTAGTGATCTTGCTTTGGTAGATCGCTACTTTCTCTGCTACCCGGTCTTGTTTTTCTTCTAAGAGGTCTAAGTTAGCCCGGAGCTTGACTTCATTACTTTCGGGCTCAAAGTGCTGTACCCTGAAAGAGGTTAACTTATGCTCGATGGGGAGGACTGCTTCAACCCCGAAAGCCAGGGAGTAAGGTTTCTCCCCGGTAGCTGTTCTTTTTGTAGTCTGGTATGCCTAGAGGACTTCTGGTAGCTCTTTGGCCCATTTACCTTTCTTCTGCTGAAGCTTCTTTTTCAGAAGTTTCTTGATAGTCTTGTTGGTGGATTCTACTAGCCCATTAGTCTGGGGATGAGCCACTGAAGCGAGCCTGAGGTCGATCCCCAATCCCTTGCAGAAGTCTTTGAATTGGGCGTTGTCGAATTGCTTTCCTAGGTCGGCTATAATGATGAGAGGGGTCCCGAATCTGCATACCACGTTAGTCTTGATGAACTTGGTTGTATTCTTTTCTGATATTCAAGAAAGAGGTCCTGCCTCGACCCATCTTGTGAAGTAGTCGATAGCCACGATAACATGTTTCATCTGTCTAGGAGTGGTAGGAAATGGCCCAATTAGGTCGATTCCCCACATGGCAAAGGGGTAAGGTGAACTGAGGGACGACAGTCGCTCGGGTGGCTGGTGGTTCAAGTTTGAAGTTCTTTGACAAGGTTCGCAGGATTGCACAAAACTCTTTACGTCTTGGTGGATGGTCGGCCAATAGTACCCCATACGAAGCACCTAATAGGCTAGAGCTTCCCCACATATGTGGTTCCCGCAGTCCCCAGAGCGGACCTCTCTTAGTGCCCACTTAGCATCATTGGGATGCAAGCAACTAAGTAAGGGGAAGGATCTGCCCCTCCTGTAGAGGTAACCGTCCACCATACAGTATCGAACTGAGAGTCTCTTAATTCTTCGGGCTTGGTCGGGCCCTTCGGGAAGCTCCCTTTCAAGGAGGTAGGCGACAATTGGGTCCATCTAGCAAGGCAGGCGATCCAGGGAACCAATTTCTCCATTTGCGGCTATGCTTGGCTGGGTGATTACTTGGAGGGGAATCCCCCTTGGTAGGGACTGGCCTCCGTTCGCCGCTATTTTAGCTAGAACATCTGCGCGATGGTTTTGGTGTCGAGGCACCTGATCGATCTTGAGTCCCTTAAATTTGCTTTTTAGCAACCGAGCTAGATTTAGGTAGGCAGCCATATTATCACCCTTTGCCTGGTAGACCCCAGTCACCTGGTTTACAACAAGCAGTGAATTGCTCTTGATCTGCAGGTAGTCGGCCTTTAGTTCAATGGCTACCTTCATCCCGGCTAGGAAGGCTTCATATTCTGCTTCGTTGTTGGTAGCTTTAAACTCGAATCTGAAACAGTGACAGAATTCGGTCCCCTCCGGATCTATTAAAACTATGCCAGCTCCTCCCCCGGCTCGCCCGGATGCTCTATCTGAAAAGAGGATCCATGGCTTGCAGCCTTCCGGCCAATTTTCGACCTTGGATATCTTCTCAGGGACCTCGTTTGATACTGAGGGATCATCTGGATCTGGGAACGCTGAGAATTCTGCCACGAAGTCGGCCAAAGCCTGTGCCTTAATCGTAGTCCGGGGCTTATACTTTAGGTCAAACTGAGTGAGCTCTAGTGCCCATAAGACTAGCCTTCCTGACACTTCTGGTCTTTGCAAAAATTGGCGGAGGGGTTGGTCTGTCACCACTGCTATTGTGTGAGCTTGAAAATAGGGACGGAGTTTCCTCGTTGAGATCACCAGAGCATAAGCGAGCTTCTCTAGGAGAATGTAATTCCTTTCTGATTTGGTCAAAGCATGACTCACATAGTATATGGGTCTTTGAAAACCGTCGCTACAATCCTTGGCCAAAGCCCCGTTTACTGTAGTTTCTGATACGGCCAGGTAGATCTGTAACTCATCTTCGAGAACCGGCTTGACTAACAATGGGGGGCTTGTTAGGTACTCTTTTAAAGCTTGAAAAGCCTGTTCGCTCTTCTGGCTCCATTTCATGTTCTTCCCTTGTTTTATGACCTTGAAGAAAGGGAGACATTTATCGGTGGAGCGAGAGATAAACCTGTTGAGTGCCACCACCCGTCCAGTCATAATCTGTACTTGCTTGAGCGAGGTCGGGGATTCCATGTCCAAGATAGCTTTGATTTTTTCTGGGTTGGCTTCTGTTAACGAAAATTTTGCTCAAGGTGAGAAATCTCAGTTAACACCCTCAAGACCACTACCACGTAGGTGGTGGCCAAGGTTTATTGTATGTGTAGCAATGATCTATAAAATGACAAGAAAGCAAGAATATTTTATTGAACGTGCATGGTATACAAATACAGAAATTCGTTTATCTTTGCTCTCAATTCTCTCTAAGGAATGGTTGATTGTTTGTCGTATGCCTGTCGAATAGTAGTCTCCTTTTTCATTTCCTTTCTTTTCTATTTATACATAGTTTGTAGGTCAACAGACTGATTCTCCCTTGATTTTCTCAGTCTCCTCCTTATCGGGCGGGATTTCTTGTATTAATGTCATTGACTTTGAATTAACATCCGAATTGAGAGTATCATGGTGGAGATCAGTTTGTTTCCTTTTTGGATTTTGTTACTTGTTCTGCATATAGGTAACGTTTTCAGATATGATTTAGTGTATCCCTCGTATCTTTTCAGCATGATCCTTTATAGAGGCCGTTGGATATGACATGGTGTGGTGCACCTTAATATCTAAGAAGTTTCATCCAGCTTGGAGCCAGATTTGGCTTCCCTTGACCTTTTCGAAGCTTGGCGTGACCTCGACTGACCTTTTGAAGCTAGGTGTGGCTTCGACTGACCTCGTGGCCTTTTAGGGACATTCTTCTATGTCAATCTAGGTACATACGAGTCTCTGGAGCATTTGCGAGGTGACCTCGACTTCAGGGAGCTTTTAGTTTTGGTGATGCGGGCTAGATCTAATCGTTCCGGGCTCTATCTCGGATGTTTCCAGAGCCCGTCCTTGTTCCTGGAGTGGTATCACAGTTCGGCTCTGGATAGAGAGGTCTCCTGGTGGAAGCTCTCGGGTCCAGGCTCTATCCCGGATGTTTCTAGAGCCCGCCCTTGTTCCTGGGGTGGTATCGCAGTTCGGTTCTGGATTGAGAGGTCTCCTGGTGAAACTCTCGGGTATGGGAACAGGTCTGGGAGGTGGAAAATTTTCCTTTGGTCCTTAGCCAATTTTGGCTATTAACAGAAGTCCCATCTGACTTGAACACCAGACGTCGAGCTCGGGGTTGAGGTCAGATTTTCACTTTATTTGGGAAATCTACCTCTTTTAACCGTTACCGAAATATTGGGGAAATTTCTTCATTTGTGTGACGTGATACGAACCGACTAATTTATCTTCGAATTAATCTGATTGCGTTACGGCAGTCCCCGAGATTTTTTTTACAGTTACCAGAATCTTGGGGAGATCTTCCTCTTAACTGCGTAAGTGATGTGGCGTGAGATGATTAGCCCGCTTTTGAGTTTAATCCGGTTACGTTACTGTAGTCGATTTTTTACCGTTGCCAAACGAGTATCTCGGTAACTCGTGCTGTTGCCCTCCTGCCTATATATATGTCTGTTTTCCTCCTCATCTTCCTCACATCTCTTCGAGCTAAAACATTTTTTGCTGAGAAATATTTCCATAGCTTTTCCTCCAAGCTTGCTTTTTTCTTCCTTCTTCGTACTTTTTGGCTTCTACAATGTCAAAAAATAGTCGCGACTCAGCTGATTCCATACTCGATGACGAGGAGGTCGTCAGTCTTACTCTGGGGAAGCGGGCTAGGAGGAGTTCTGACGGCGATGATTCCCCGCCCACCTCGCAACGTCGGCGGTCGAGTAGGAATGTATCCATCGGGACTGGGTTCTCCAACCATCCCGACAACCCTTTGGATATCGTCGATGATGACTTCGACAAAGAAACAGACAGTGGTGCCGCGGGGGAGCGTCGGGTCTCGGCTTCTGGTTCCCCTGTGGAGAGGCTCCCTCCTTACGATTTCCAGGTTGTCCCTGATTCCACCGTTGACCCGGTGTCGATTGATCGCTTGAGGTCAAAGTTTGGCATCCCTGACAGTGTATCATCTCGGTGCCTCCCAAAAACTATGAGTTCTTCAATCCCCCTAAAGGCGTGTTTCCGATTCATGTGGCCGCTCTAGAGAACGGGGTCAGGCTTCCCCGCCATCCGACCCTTCGGCGGGCTCTCAACGCCATCCAGCTCGCTCCCCTCTAGTTAACGCCTGGCTTCTGGAGGCATCTGATTGGTTTCCTTGTATTATGGAGGGAGCAATGCCAGATGAGCAAGGTGACGAGGGAGCTAGGTGCAGAGGAGCTGGCTTATCTTTTCTAGATTGGGAGCTTGTCTGGGGCTCCTCGAGGCCAGTTCTATGCCAAAGCCAAGAACAAGCTCAATTTCATCGTTCCTGGTGCTTCGAAGAAGGACCACGCGTCGAAAGAAGAATGGATCCTAGCGGGGGATGACTGGGGGAGCTCGATTTTCATCGGAGGGCATGAATTCGAGGTTCCTACGGCTTTCAGTGACAAGCCCTCCTGGGACCGGGACTCTCTGCCTTCTGAGTCCGAAGCCGTTCTAAAGGCTATTCTAGCCCGAAATAATCTGAATCTGAAGTTCCCTACTGCTGAAGCTTTTGATCCTCGTAGGGTGAACAAGTATTTGCGGATTTCAGACGATATTCCTTGTAAGTGTCCTTGAGTTGCTTCGCCTTATTACTTAACTTGGTTCTAACATTTTTCTTTCTTTTTTATCTGCTTATTCACAGTTTTTGTAGTAAAGCCGGCCACCCGTCACGTCTCACGCTCCCCTCCAGGTGGAGTTTCTCTTCCCTCCTCTGGGGTCGAACCAGCTCTGGCTTCGTCTATCTCTCCGGCTGGGTCTAAGATGGCCACTCTTGCCTCGTGGGCTTTCCGGGCTTTGGGTAAAGCTCCCCAGGTGGTTGGCCCGGCTGCTTATACCCCCTCGGCCATGGCCGCTAAAGTTGCTACCCCTTCGACTCATACACCTGAGTCCGCTGCGCTTCCAACAACCAAAGCCTCGGAGGTTTCTGGGAAAGGTGTTGCTTCTGGGAAAGGTGTCGCGAAGGTTCCTTCCAGCCGCTCCCGGCCTCAGTCAAGCTCGACAGGGCGGGATGAGGTCCTGGAGCAATTCGTAGCGTCCTGTCCGGGTGGCGGGATCTCCAAGATGGCTTCTATGCCCGTGGACATCCTTATAACCAAGGGGTCTGCTATTTTAGCTGAGGTAATTGTATTTCCTTCATGCTACTCTTGTTAATTCGTTCAGTTTCTAACTCGGGTTATGTATTTTGTAGGCCTTCAAGCTTAATGTCGCGATGGGCCAGCAGGTAGCCCTCCTCCGTGATCGGGCTGCAAAAGCCGAAGCTGAAGCTGAGAAAGCCGGGGAACTACTCAAACAGGCTCGGTCTTTAGTGGAGGAGGTGACTTTCAGCTAGGGAAAAGTCGAGGCCGAGATGGCTGAGCTTCACTGCGATCATGAGAGGATGAAGCAATCTTATGATCAGGAGCGTCTTCAATCTCTCCGGTGGACTAGGCAACGGGATTCCTGGAGATCTGAGGCTAAGAAGTTGGACCTCGAGAACCAATCTCTGACTACTCAGGTGACCAAGCTGTAAGCTGATGCAGAGACCTCCTTCAGTGACGGGTATTTTTATGCTTCCTTTCAGGCCGCGGAAGCTCTTCCTCCTCCCTTTGATTTATCATCTATTGCTGGCTAGGACAGATAGGAAATGATGCTCAAGGCTGCCGATTTATCTCGCCTTGAAGGCGACAGGGTGGTCCCTTCGAGCCCAGCAGGAACTGGGAAGTAGCCCGCTCAGGCAGATCCTTCATTCCCTTTTCTTAGTTTTACCATCTCAGGTCCTGGGGAGTCTTCCAGTAAAGTGATGTCTTCTCGATCCGAGTAGGATCAGTAGTGAGCTGGTGAAGAGGTTAGGAGCCCATCTGAGGATCCTCCTTTAACAGAGATGGAGGTCGACAGGAGCCGGACGGGGTCCATGGCTGCCCTTCTTGACGCGGCTATCCCGCCTGAGGTTATGGACATAATTAATGAGGTTTTGGTGGAAGATCCAGCTGATCAACCGATGGAGCCTCTAGATGGAGGAGCGGTCGGCGAGGATAACCAAAATGGACAGCTATCTGTAGAGGGGGTTGATGGCGAGGATCAGCAAGAGGAAGGAGGGCCAGTGGAGGGGAGCCATGAGAGTCCCAAAGTTTAAAGCGTTTCATCATGACTTGTTTCTGATAGCCCGGAAAAGGGGGTGGGCACCCCGTTTTGCCCTTATCAGTTTTTCCTTTTTCTTCTTCTTTTTGTAGCCCGAGTTCGGGGGTTGGGCTTCTCATTTGGATGTAGCCTTATCGGGGGGTAGGCTCCCATTGTCCTTAATGATAAATCGAAGCGCTCTTTCGAGAACTTTTTCTTTTATTTCTGGTCTTGAATTTGATTCAGAGTAGCATCTGTAGCAACAATTAAGATTCGTGTAGGGAATTATGATGGTTTTGATCCTACACATGAAAGCAAACATTATATATATATATATATATTTTTTTTGTGGGGTAATAACCCAACCAAGACATCAGGAGGGCTACTTAGCTATTTCCTAGTCTTTGAGATCCGGAGGGCAACTATGCTTTTACACTCAGATCCTTCTTGGAGGTGGTAGCCTGACCAAGGCATCAGGAGGGCTATCGAGCTATTTTCTGGTCTCGAGATCTGGAGGGCAACTATGCTCTTACACTCAGATCTTTCTTGGGGGTGGTAACCCGACCAAGGCATTATGAGGGCTATCGAGCTATTTCCTGGTCTCGAGATCTGGAGGGTAACTATGCTCTTACACTCAGATCCTTCTTGGGGGTGGTAGCCCGACTAAGGCATCAGGAGGGCTATCGATCTATTTCCTGGTCTCGAGATCTGGAGGGCAACTATGCTCTTACACTCAGATCCTTCTTGGGGGTGGTAGCCCGACCAAGGCATCAGGAGGGCTATCGAGCTATTTCCTGGTCTCGAGATCTGGAGGGCAACTATGCTCTTACACTCAGATCCATCTTGGGGGTGGTAGCCCGACCAAGGCATCACGAGGGCTATCGAGCTATTTCCTGGTCTCGATATCTGGAGGACAACTATGCTCTTACATTTAGATCCTTCTTGGGGATTGTAGCCCGACCAAGGCATCAGGAGGGCTATCGAGCTATTTCCTGATCTCGATATCTGGAGGGCAACTATACTCTTACACTCAGATCCTTCTTGGGGGTGGTAGCCCGACCAAGGCATCAGGAGGGCTATCGAGCTATTTCCTGGTCTCGGGAGGTTTATGTCGAAATCCCGTACAAGGGTATAGTCACTAATGTTGAACATAGTTGGAGACAATGATGGAAGAGAAAAGGAAAATGACTTTATTGATGATCGAGATGTAGTACATCTTTATAAGGATCTGTAATGAAAACTAAGTGGGGGTAGTCTGCTTGAAAGCTCCTTTCAAGGGTAGAATTTCTTCAAATAATCTGCATTCCAAGTATGGTTGATGGATCGTCCGTCCATGTCTTCGAGTTTATAAGCTCCATTGCGAACAACTAGCTTTACCAAATATGGTCCTTCCCAATTTGGACTTAAGACTCCATTCGACCTTTTCCGAGTTTTCAAGGTCACCTTCCTAAGTACCAGATCCCCTTCTTTGAATTTCCGGGCTCTAACCTTTTGGTTGAAGTATCTAGCGATCTTGCTCTGGTAGATCGCTACTTTCTCTGCTACCCGGTCTTGTTTCTCTTCTAAGAGGTCTAGATTAGCACGGAGCTTGACTTCATTGCTTTCGGGCTCAAAGTGTTGTACCCTGAACGAGGTCAACTTATGCTCGATGGGGAGGACTGCTTCAACCCCGAAAGCCAAGGAGTAAGGTGTCTCCCCGATAGCTGTTCTTTTTGTAGTCCGGTATGCCCAGAGGACCTCTGGTAGCTCTTCGGCCCACTTGCCTTTCTTCTGCTGTAGCTTCTTTTTCAGAAGTTTCTTAATAGTCTTGTTGGTGGATTCTACCAGCCCGTTAGTCTGGGGATGAGCAACGGAAGCGAGTCTGAGGTCGATCCCCAATCCCTTGCAGAAGTCTTTGAACCGGGCGTTGTCAAATTGCTTTCCTAGGTCGGCTATAATGATGAGAGGGGTCCCGAATCTGCATACCACGTTAGTCTTGATGAACTTGGTTGTATTCTTTTCTTATATTCAAGAAAGAGGTCCTACCTCGACCCATCTTGTGAAGAAGTCGATATCTACGATAGCATGTTTCATCTGTCCAGGAGCGGTAGAAAGTGGCCCAATTAGGTCGATTCCCCACATGGCAAATGGGTAAGGTGAACTGAGGGACGACAGTCGCTCGGGTGGCTGGTGGTTCAAATTTGAAGTTCTTTGACAAGGTTCGCAGGATTGCACAAAACTCTTTGCGTCTTGGTGGATGGTCGGCCAATTGTACCCCATACGAAGCACATGATAGGCTAGAGCTTCCCTACCTATGTGGTTCCCACAGTCCCCAGAGTGGACCTCTCTTAGTGCCCACTTAGCATCATCGGGATGCAAGCTCCTAAGTAAGGGGAGGGATCTGCCCCTCCTGTAGAGGTATCCGTCCACCATACAGTATCGAACCGAGAGTCTCTTAATTCTTCGGGCTTGGTCTGGCTCTTCGGGAAGCTCTCCTTCAAGGAGGTAAGCGACAATTGGGTCCATCCAGCAAGGCAGGCAATCCAGGGAACAAATTTCTCCGTTTGTGGCTATGCTTGGCTGGTTGATTACTTGGAGGGGAATTCCCCTTGGTAGGGATTGGCCTTCGTTCGCCGCTATTTTAGCCAGAACATCTGCTCGATGGTTTTGGTGTCGAGGCACCTGATTGATCTTGAGTCCCTTAAATTTGCATTTTAGCAGCCGAGCTAGATTTAGGTAGGCAGCCATATTATCTCCCTTTTCCTGGTAGACCCCAGTCACCTGGTTTACAACAAGCAACGAATCGCTCTTGATCTGCAGGTAGTCGGCCTTTAGTTCAATGGCTACCTTCATCCCGGCTAGGAGGGCTTCATATTCCGCTTCGTTGTTGGTAGCTTTAAACTCGAATCTGAAACAGTGATAGAATTCAGTCCCCTCCGGATCTATTAAAACTATGCCAGCTCCTCTCCCGGCTCACCCGGATGCTCCATCTGAAAAGAGGATCCATGGTTTGCAGCCTTCCAGCCAATTTTTGACCTCGGATATCTTCTCCGGGACCTCGTTTGATACTAAGGGATGACCTGGATCTGGGATCGCTGAGAATTCTGCCACGAAGTCGGCCAAAGTCTGTGCCTTAATCGTAGTCCGGGGCTTATACTTTAGGTCGAACTGAGTGAGCTCTAGTGCCCATAAGACTAGCCTTCCTGACACGTCTGGTCTTTGCAAAAATTGGCGGAGGGGTTAGTCTGTCACTACTGCTATTGTGTGAGTTTGAAAATAGGGACGGAGTTTCCTCGCCGAGATCACCAGAGTATAAGCGAGCTTCTCCAGGAGAATGTAATTCCTTTCTGATTTGGTCAAAGCATGACTCACATAGTATATGGGTCTTTGAAAACCATCGCTACAATCCTTGGCCAAAGCCCCGCTTACTGCAGTTTCTGATACGGCCAGGTAGATCCGTAACTCATCTCCGAGAATCGGCTTGACTAACAATGGGGGGCTTGTTAGGTACTCTTTTAAAGCTTGAAACGCCCGTTCGCTCTCATGGCTCCATTTCATGTTCTTCCCTTGTTTGATGGCCATGAAGAAAGGGAGACATTTATCGGTGGAGCGAGAGATAAACCTGTTGAGTACCGCCACCCGTCCAGTCAGAATCTGTACTTGCTTGATCGAGGTCGGGGATTCCAAGTCCAAGATAGCTTTGATTTTTTCTGGGTTGGCTTCTATACCTCTCTCATGAACCATGAAGTCCAGAAACTTCCCTGCCGTTACCCCAAAGGCACATTTGGAGGGGTTCAAACGCATCTGGTTTTCTCTCAGTATGAGGAAGGTTTTACGTAGGTCTTCCTGATGTCCCTTTGTGGTTGGGGATTTCGTGATCATGTCTTCGATATATACTTCCATCGTCCTTCCTATCTCAGGCTTGAACAGTTTGTTAACCAGCCGCTGGTATGTGGCCCCTGCATTGTTCAAACCAAACGGCATCACCTTGTAACAGTATAAGCTCTGCCCAGTAATGAAACTGGTCTTATCTTGGTCAGCCGGGTGCATTTTAATTTGGTTGTATCCTGAGAATGCGTCCATAAAACTCAAAAGTTTATTTCCGGATGTGGAGTCAACCAGCTGGTCGATCTTTGGTAAAGGAAAACTGTCTTTCGGACAAGCCCGGTTGAGGTCCGTGTAATCGACACACATACGCCATTTCCCATTCGCCTTCATGACCATGACCACGTTGGCGATCCATTCGGGGTAACGCACCTCTCTGACGAACCCTGCTTTGATCAATTTATCAACCTCTTCCTGCACCGCCGCGTTCCTATCACCGTTGAAGTGACGCCTCTTCTGCTTGACGGGCTTGACTGTTGGATCTACCGCTAGTCGGTGGGTGGCCAGCGATGCCGGGATTCCAGGCATTTCATCATGGTTCCAGTCGAAGATGTCACTGAATTCCCTGAGAAGGTCAATCAGTCCTCTTTTTATTTCTAGATCAAGGGTGGCTCCGACCTTGACGACTTTGGAGGGGTAGTTATTCCTAATGGGTATCTCTTCTAGTTTATCTATGGGATTCCTGCTGGCCCATTCCTTACTCCGTTCTTCCCTGTAAGGCATGATAGGTTCGTCCTCCGGATGCCCAGGATGTTCCGCGGGCTCCTTCTCCTCCTGGATTATCCGGGAAGTATCCATGTCTTCCTGGATTAATGTCACATGTACACACTGCTTCGCTAGGGCTGTAGGATTGGTAGATATTGCGTAGCATTTCCTGGCTGCCTGCTGGTCTCCGCTGCCTGCTGGTCTCCGCGTACCTCTCCCACTTTGGTTCCAACCGGGAATTTCAAGACGTTATGGTATATGGACAAGACTCCCTTCAAGGAGGACAGGAAAGGTCTCCCTAGGATGGCATTGTAGGCCGATGGGGTGTCTACCACAAAAAAGTCGGTCATGACATTCTGTTGGAGCGGGGTGATCCCGATGAATACTGGGAGGATCATTGATCCCACTGGTATGATTGAGTCCCCAGTGAAACCGTAAAGCAGAGTGGTACAGCTGTTGTAACAACGTTGCTTCAGGTTCAATTTTTCCAGGGTATCCTTGAAGAGGATATCTACACTGCTACCTGTATCCACGAGCACGCGATGGACCAGACAGTTGGCGATCTGTATCGTGATTACCATAGGATCATCATGAGGTTGCACAATGTTGAAGACATCTGCTTTGGTGAATACGATCTGAGCTGATTGGGAGGGCTCTATCAGGCTTTGGCTGACTTCGAAGATCCCTCGGCTCTCTCCGATGCGGGGAACCTTTCTTGCGTGGTTTTTCCGGGAGTTATTGGAACTGCCAGCCAATGTAGGACCTCCGCTGATAGTGTGTATCACCTGGATCTGTTGCATCAAGTCAGCATGTTCCCCTTTCCTCTTTTCTGCGTCCTCGCGGATTTCAGCTTGTACCTCCCTTCCAGTCCTGATATTATCTCTGACCTGTTGTAAGAACTCAATCAAGCATCCTCCCCTTATCAGGGCCTCAATCTGGTTGCGCAAATTATAGCACTCTGAGGTGTTGTGGCCCACGTCTTCGTGGAAGTCACAGTACTTGTACCAGTTTCTCCTGTCAGCTGGGGCCTTCATGGGAGCGGGCTTTTGGAGCAACCCTTTATCTTGTTTGGCAAGGTATATTGTTTCCCTGGAAGCATTCAAAGGGGTGTAGTAGTCATACCCTTTTTCCCCTTGCATTACTAGAGCCACGGTCCTGGGAGGCGGCGAAGCCCGGGGAGGGGTTCATTTTGCTGGATATCTTTCTGGCCCATGCAGAGGAGCAGGGAGGCGGTAAGTCGACCTGTTGGGAGGTTTATTCTGAGTTTTCTGCACTGGCTTAAATTTGGGAGATTCTTTCTTCAGACGCTTTACCGTTCTCATGTCGTCGTGTTCCATCTTGACCTTGAGTTGTTCGTCGATCTCGACCTGCTCAAGAGCCCGGTCATAGGCCTCCTGGTAAGTCTCAGGAGGTCTCTTGGCGAAGGAACGGAAAAGCTTTCCTGCCCATAGATTTCGCCTGAAGTTGGCGAGGGTTTCTTTTTCAGTGAAGACCCCCAGTTGTATGACCTCCATGTAAAATCGCTCCACGTATGATCGAAGAGTTTCACTCCGCTCCTGGATCACATATTGGAGGTGTATGGGATCTTTCGGGCGAGGTTTGACTCCTTGGAATTGTGAGCAAAAATCTGTTGATAATTTCGTGAAAGAATCCACGTTACCAACGGTCAGTTTCCTAAACCAGGTTTTCGCGTAGTCGGTCAAGGTCGTTGGAAACATTCTGCACATAGCTGCTCTGGTAGTTTTTTGGACCTTCATCTGTTGAACGAAGCTCTCTAGGTGGCTTAGAGGATATTCCGCTCCAGAGAACTTATCTGCTGGCATTTTGAATTTTGGGGGGAGCTCTGCTTCCCGGATCCTCGTAGTGAAGGGAGCGTTCATCTCGCTTAGGGGATCCTTTTTATCCTCCTTATTCTTTCCCTTCCTTATCTGCTGGACCTCTTTTTGTAGCTTTGCCAGCTGATCCCTTAGTCGCTTGTTCCCAGGTCTCTTCGAGTTAACCTCAGATTCCTCACTGTCGAATCTTTCTGATGAACTGGCAATTTCTATCCGGTCCTCCTCCTGGACATGATCCACTCGGGGAGTTTGTCTACTTTCCTCCTCTAGAGCCCGTGTAGTTCTCCTGGATGTAGTTGGATGAGATAGCCCTCATGGCTTCCCGGTAAAAGCATCCGCGGTAGACTTAACTAGCCTGGGTTGATATTGTGAAAATCTTTTCGGAACTGGGGGCATGGGTCCCAGCCTATCCCGGATCGAACGTTGGTGCCCTGATCTATCTCGAGCCGGTAATGGAAGAGGAGGTCCTAGGCGATCGAAAGCAGGTGGCCTAGCTCCGAGCCTGCTCGGCTCTCCCTGATCATTCAGGTTGGTTGGCTGGATCGCGATTCCTTCAGCGAGGAGGTGGACGCGGATTGATTCTACGAAGGCCGCCGCTTGTTGGTCGAGTGATTCCTGGCTTACTATAGGGTGGCCAATAGCCCGCGTATTTGTTGTCTGGATCGGAGCTTGACTACTATATCCAGACTTTCTCCCCTTTCTTGGGGATTTTCGTGTTAGCCTCGCCGGAGGTTGCTCCGGGACTCTATGTTGGCCTTGGGAGGAGCGGAGCCTCATAGTTCCTGTAAAACAACTGAAATGTAAATGTAAATAACTGGTTAATTAGGTGTAGGGTAATTTCCCACAAACGGCGCCAGAAAGTGTTAACGAAAATTTTGCTCAAGGTGAGAAATCTCAGTTAACGCCCTCAAGACCACTACCACGTATGTGGTGGCCAAGGTTTATTGTATGTGTAGCAATGATCTATAAAATGACAAGAAAGCAAGAATATTTTATTGAACGTGCATGGTATACAAATACAGAAATTCTTTTATCTTTGCTCTCAATTCTCTCTAGGGAATGGTTGATTGTTTGTCGTATGCCTGTCGAATAGTAGTCTCCTTTATCATTTCCTTTCTTTTCTATTTATACATATTTTGTAGGTCAACAGACTGATTCTCCCTTGATTTTCTCAGTCTCCTCCTTATCGGGCGGGATTTCTTGTATTAATGTCATTGACTTTGAATTAACATCCGAATTGAGAGTATCATGGTGGAGATCAGTTTGTTTCCTTTTTGGATTTTGTTACTTGTTCTGCATATAGGTAAAGTTTTTAGATATGATTCAGTGTATCCCTCGTATCCTTTCAGCATGATCCTTTATAGAGGCTGTTGGATATGACATGGTGTGGTGCACCTTGATATCTGAGAAGTTTCATCCAGCTTGGAGCCAGATCTGGCTTCCCTTGACCTTTTCGAAGCTTGGCGTGGCCTCGACTGACCTTTTAAAGCTAGGTGTGGCTTCGACTGACCTCGCGGCCTTTTAGGGACATTCTTCTGTGTCAATCGAGGTACAGACGAGTCTCTGGAGCATTTGCGAGGTGTCCTCGACTTCGGGGAGCTTCTAGTTTTGGTGATACGGGCTAGATTTGATCATTTCGGGCTCTATCCCGGATGTTTTCGGAGCCCGTCCTTGTTCCTGGAGTGGTATCGCAATTCGGCTCTGGATAGAGAGGTCTTCTGGTGGAAGCTCTCGGGTTCGGGCTCTATCCCGGATATTTTCGGAGCACGCCCTTGTTCCTGGGGTGGTATCGCAGTTCGGTTCTGGATTGAGAGGTATCCTGGTGAAACTCTCGGGTATGGGAACTGGTCTGGGAGGTGGAAAATTTTCCTTTGGTCCTTAGCCAATTTTGGCTATTAACAGCTTTTATACCTCTCTCATGAACCATGAAGCCCAGAAACTTCCCTGCCGTTACCCCAAAGGCACATTTGGAGGGGTTCAAACGCATCTGGTTTTCCCTCAGTATAAGGAAGGTTTTGCGAAGGTCTTCCTGATGTCCTTTTGTGGTTGGGGATTTCGTGATCATGCCTTCGATATATACTTCCATCGTCCTTCCTATCTCGGGCTTGAACGGTTTGTTAACCAGCCGCTGGTATGTGGCCCCCGCATTCTTCAAACCAAATGGCATCACCTTGTAGCAGTATAAGCTTTGCCCAGTAATGAAACTAGTCTTATCTTAGTCAGTCGGGTGCATTTTAATCTGGTTGTATCCCAAGAATGTGTCCATAAAACTCAAAAGTTTATTTCCGGATGTGGAGTCAACCAGCTGGTCGATCTTTGGTAAAGGAAAACTGTCTTTCGGACAAGCCAGGTTGAGGTCGGTGTAATCGACACACATACTCCATTTCCCATTCGCCTTCGTGACCATGACCATGTTGGCGATCCATTCGGGGTAACATACTTCTCTGACGAAACCTGCTTTGATCAATTTATCAACCTCTTCCTGCATCGCCGCGTTCCTATCAACGTTGAAGTGACGCCTCTTCTGCTTAACGGGCTTGACTGTTGGATCTACTGCTAGTCGGTGGGTGGCCAACGATGCCAGGATCCCTGGCATTTCATTATAATTCCAGGCAAAGATGTCGCTGAATTCCCTGAGAAGGTTAATCAGTCCTCTTTTTATTTCTAGATCAAGGGTGGCTCCGACCTTGACGACCTTGGAGGGATCGTCATTCCTGATAGATATATCTTCTAGTTTGTCCACGGGCTGCCCGCTGGCCCATTCCTTACCCCGTTCTTCCTCGTAGGGCATGATGGGTTAGCTCTCCGGATGCCCAGGATGCTCCACGGGCTCCTTCTCCTCATGGATTATCCGGGACGTATCCATGTCTTCCTGAACTAATGTCACCTATACACATTGTTTTGCTAAGGCTGTAGGATAGGCAGATACTGCGTAGCATTTCCTGGCTACCTGCTAGTCTCCGCATACCTCTCCTACTTTGGTTCCAACCGGGAATTTCAGGACGTTGTGGTATATGAACAAGACTCCCTTCAAGGAGGACAGGAAAGGTCTCCCTAGTATGGCGTTGTAGGCCGATGGAGTGTCCACCACAACAAATTCGGTCATAACATTCTGTTGGAGCGGGGTGATCCCGATGATTACAGGGAGGATCATTGACCCTACTGGTATGATCGAGTCCCCAGTGAAACCGTAAAGCGGAGTGGTACAGCTATTATAACAACGTTGCTTCAGGTTCAATTTTTCCAGGGTATCCTTGAAGAGGATATCTACACTGCTACCTGTATCCACGAGCACGCGATGGACCAGACAGTTGGGGATCTGTATCGTGATTACCATAGGATCATCATGAGGTTGCACAGTGTTGAAGACGTCTGCTTCAGTGAATACGATCTGTGCTGATTGGGAGGGCTCTGTCGGGCTCTGGCTGACTTCGAAGATCCCCCGGCTTTCTTCGATGCGGGGAACCTTTCTTACGTGGTTTTTCCGGGAATTATTGGAAACTCCAGCCAGTGTAGGACCTCCGCTGATAGTGTGTATCACCTGGATCTGTTGCATTAAGTCAGCCTGCACCCCTTTCCTCTTTTCAGCGTCCTCACGGATTTCAGCTTGTACCTCCCTTCCAGTCCTGATATTATCTCTGACCTATTGTAAGAACTCAATCAAGCATCCTCCCTTTATCAGGGCCTCAATCTGGTTACGCAAATTATAGCACTCTGAGGTGTTGTGGCCCACGTCTTCGTGAAAGTCGCAGTACTTGTACCGGTTTCTCCTATCAGCTGGGGCCTTCATGGGAGCGGGCTTTTGGAGCAACCCTTTATCTCGTATGGCAAGGTAGACTGTTTCCCTTAAAGCATTCAAAGGGGTGTAATGGTCATACCTTTTTTCCCCTTGCATTACTGGAGCCACGGTCCTGGGAGGCGGGGAAGCTCGGGGAGGGGTTCGTTTTGCTGGATATCTTTCTGGCCTATGCAGAGGAGCAGGGAGGCGATAGGTCGACATGTTGGGAGGTTTATTCTGAGTTTTCTGCACTGGCTTAAATTTGGGGGCTTCTTTCTTCAGACGCTTTGCCATTCTCATGTCGTCATGTTCCATCTTGACCTTGAGTTGTTCGTCGATCTCGACCTGCTCAAGAGCCCGGTCGTAGGCCTCCTGGTAAGTCTCGGGAGGTCTCTTGGCGAAGGAACGGAAAAGCTTTCCTACCCAGAGGTTTCGCTTGAAGTTGGCGAGGGTCACTTTTTCAGTGAAAACTCCCATTTGTATGACCTCCTTGTGAAATCATTCCACGTACGATCGAAGAGTTTCACTCCGTTCATGGATCACATATTGGAGGTGTATGGGATCTTTCGGGCGAGGCTTGACTCCTTGGAATTGTGAGAAAAAATCTGTTGATAATTTCGTGAAAGAATCCATACTACCAACGGGCAGTATCCTGAACCAGGTTTTCGCGTAGTCAGTCAAGGTCGTTGGAAACATTCTGCATATAGCTGCTCTGGTAGTGTTCTGGACCTCCATCTGTTAAACGAAGCTCTTTAGGTGGCTTAGAGGATCTTCCGTTCCAGAGAACTTATCTGCTGGCATTTTGAATTTTGGGGGGAGCTCTGCTTCCCGGATCCTCCTAGTGAAGGGAGCGTTCATCTCGCTCAGGGGATTCTTCCTGTCCTCCTTATTCTTTCCCTTCCTTATCTGCTGGACCTCTTTTTGTAGCTTTGCCAGCTGATCCCTCAGTCGCTTTTTCCCAGGTCTCTTCGAGTTAACCTCAGATTCCTCACTGTCGAATCTTTCTGATGAACTGGCAATTTCTATCCGGTCCTCCTCCTGGACATGATCCACTCGGGGAGTTTGTCTACTTTCCTCCTCTAGGGCCCGTGTAGTTCTCCTAGATGTAGTTGGATGAGATAGCCCTTGCGGCTTCCAGGTAAAAGCATCCGCGACAGACTTAACTAGCCTGGGTTGATATTGTGAAAGTCTTTTCGGAACTGGGGGCATGGGTCCCAGCCTATCCCAGATCGAACGTTGGGGCCCTGATCTATCTCGTGCCGACTCTGGAAGAAGAGGTCCTAGGCGATCGAAAGCAGGTGGCCTAGCTCTGAGCCTGCTCGGCTCTCCCTGATCATTCAGGTTGGTTGGCTGGATCGTGATGCCTTCAGCGAGGAGGCGAACGTGGACGCGAATGGATTCTACGAAGGCCGCCGCTTGTTGGTCGAGCGCTGCTTGGCTCACAATAGGGTGGCCAGGATCCCGCATATTGGTTGTCTGGACCGGAGCTGGGCTACTATATCCAGACTTTCTCCCCTTTCTTGGGGATTTTCGTGTTAGCCTCGCCGGAGGTTGCTCCGGGACTTTATGTTGGCTTTGGGAGGAGCGGAGCCTCATAGTTCCTGTAAAACAACGAAAATGTAAGTGCAAATAACTGGGTGTAGGGATTCCCCACAGACGGCGCCAGAAAGTGTACAAAACTTTTGCTCGGGATGAGAAATCTCAGTTAACGCCCTTGAAACCACTACCACGTAGGTGGTGGCCAAGATTTATTGTATGTGTAGCAATGATTTATAAAATGACATGAAAGCAAGAATATTTTTATTGAACGTGCATGGTATACAAATACAGAAATTCTTTTATCTTTGCTCTCAACTATCTCTAGAGAATGGTTGATTGTTTGTCGTATGCCTGTCGAATAGTAGTCTCCTTTTTTCATTTCCTTTCTTTTCTATATATACATAGTTTGTAGGTCAAACAGACTGATTCTCCCCTTGATTTTCTCAGTCTCTCCCCTCCTTATCGGGCGGGATTTCTCGCTTTAATGTCATTGACTTTGAGTTAACGTCCGAATTGAGAATATCGTGGTGGAGATCAATTTGTTTTCCTTTTTGGATTCTATTACTTGTTCTGCATTTAGGTAACGTTTCCAGATATGATTCAGTGTATCCCTCGTATCCTTTCAGTATGATCCTTTATAGAGCTCATTGAATATGGCATGGTGCGGTGCATCAACCAGTGAGGTTGATTAGTGTTCTGACCTTGATATCTGAGAAGTTTCATCCAGCTTGGAGCAAGACCTGGCTTCCCTTGACCTTTTCGAAGCTAGGTGTGGCTTTGACTGACCTTTTCGAAACTAGGCGTGGCTTCCCCTGACCTTTCGAAGCTAGGTGCGGCCTTTTAGGGACACTCTTCTGTGTCAATCTAGGTATAGGCGAATCTCTGGTGCATTTGCGAGGTGACCTCGACTTCGGGGAGCTTCTAGTTTTGGTGATGCGGGCTAGATCTGATCGTTCCGGGCTCTATCCCGGATGTTTCCAGAGCCCATCTTTCTTCCTGGGGTGGTATCGCAGTTCGGCTCTGGATTGAGAGGTCTCCTGGTGGAAACTCTTGGGTCCGGGCTCTATCCCAGATGTTTCCGGAGCCCGTCCTTGTTCCTGGGGTGGTATCGCAGTTCAGCTCTGGATAGAGAGGTCTCCTGGTGGAAACTCTCGGGTATGGAACTAGGTCTGGGAGGTGGAAAATTTTCCTTTGGTCCTTAGCCAATTTTGGCTATTAACACAAACCAAGCAAGGCACACTTATTGAATAAAAAGCCATATAAGAATATATATATATATATAAGCACAACCAACAATACTCAAGCAATTAATAAAGAAGCATAAAGTTGATCAAGTTTTTGCTTATTTCAACATGCAAGGTTGCTCTCTTTGATTGAGCTCCCCATAAGGGGTCAATCACCAAAACTCATCAAGGCATATGACAAATTCCAATAGACCTACTAAGTGACTTGAACCTAGTTGAGTCTAAGGGCTTTGTAAATAAGTCCGCTAGTTGATCATTCGTGCCAACATGCTCAAGTTCAATGCATTTGTTTTCAACTAGCTCTCTAATGAAATGATGCCTAATGTCTATGTGCTTTGTCCTAGAGTGTTGAACCAGATTCTTTGAAATATTAATTGCACTCATGTTATCACAATAAAGGGTTAGAGTACCTTGATCAAAGCCATAATCCACAAGCATTTGCTTCATCCAAAGGAGTTGTGTGCAAGCACTCCCGGCGGCTATGTATTCCGCTTCAGCTGTGGATAGAGAGATGGAATTTTGCTTCTTGCAAAACCATGAGACCATGTTGTTACCTAGGAAGAAGCAACCGCCCGATGTACTCTTCCTATCATCACAATTTCCTGCCCAATCTGCATCACTAAAGCCAACTAAGCTAGCATTAGTGTCAAAAGAGTACCATATCCCATAGTTGGATGTCCCATTCACATATCGAATGATTCTCTTCACGGAGGACAGATGGGATTCCTTGGGATTTGCTTGGTACCTAGCACACACACCCACACTAAAGGCTATATCGGGCCTACTTGCGGTCAAGTAAAGCAAGCTACCAATCATGCCACGATAAAGACTTTGTTCCACACTCTTGCCACTAGCATCCTTGCTTAGTTTCAAGGTGGTACTCATGGGTGTGTCACAATGTTTAGCATTCTTAAGGCCAAACTTCTTCACTAGGTTCTTAGCATACTTAGCTTGGGATATGAAAATCTCATCATGCAATTGCTTGATTTGCAAATCTAGAAAGTTATTGAGCTCCCCAACAAGACTCATCTCAAACTCATGAGACATGACATCAACAAATTGTTGGACCTTGGATTTGTTGGTGGAGCCAAAAACAATATCATCAACATATATTTGAGCTATGAAAAGCTCATCTTTGTTGCCCTTGATGAACAAAATCTTGTCAACACTACCTCTTGAGTAGCCATTGTTAACAAGATAGAGAGTGAGGAGCTCATACCAAACCCTCGGTGCTTGTTTTAACCCATATAAAGCCTTCTTGAGGCGATAGACATGGTTGGGGTGATGTGGATCCACAAACCCCTTGGGTTTCTCAACAAACACTTCCTTATGCAAGACACCATTGAGGAAGGCACTCTTAACATCCATTTGATGCAATTTGAACTTGTGGTCACACATGATATGGATAAAAGAAGCCTTATGGACTCAAGACGGGCAATCGGAGCAAAAGTCTCCTCAAAGTCAATACCCTCAATTTGAGAGTATTCTTGTGCCACAAGTCCAGCCTTGTTGCCCACAATGTTACCATTTTCATCCGACTTGTTCCTATACACCCATTTGGTGCCTATGACATTTTTGTCCTTGGGTCTAGGAACTAGAGTCCAAACCTCATTTCTTTCAAATTGGTTTAGCTCTTCTTGCATGGCAAGAACCCAAAACTCATCATTCAAGGCTTCATCAACCTTTTTGGGTTCAATTTGAGAGGTGTAACAAGTATAGCTAATTTGATTAGGTATTTAACGTCTAGTCCTAACACCCTCATACACATCTCTAAGAATGTCATTCTTGTTGTGGAGATGTCTAACCCATGGAGTGGGTTCTTTAGCGTCCAAGGATGGATATCTATCAAGAGGTTGAATGACCTCTTCATCAAGACTTGACTTCACATCAATTGAAGTCTCACCATTCTTCTCCAAGGAAGAATCATCAAGCACAATGACATCCTCATCATGGTCTCTAATCTTAGGCCTACAATCATCTATGACAACATTAGATGATTCCATGACACTCCGAGTTTTTAAATTGAAAACTCTATAGGCCTTACTATTAAGGGCATAGCCAATGAAAATCCCCTTATCACTCTTGGCATCAAACTTGTCAAGTTGATCTCGGTCATTTAGAATGTAGCATTTGCTCCCAAATGAGTGGAAGTAGCTAATATTTGGCTTCCTACCGTTCCATAACTCATAGGAGGTTTACCTAGTACCGGGCCTTAGGAAGACTCTATTTCCTATGTAGCAAGCCGTATTGACGGCCTCTGCCCAAAGGTTCCTAGGGACATTGTTGCTAAGCAACATCACATGAGCCATCTCTTGAAGGACCCTATTCTTCCTCTCAATAACCCTATTTTGTTAAGCAACATCACATGGGCATACTTTTGGTTTGTTTCCCTTATTGACAAGGTCCACAAACGCCATTGACTTTCTTCCCAAGCTTAGGGAGGCCACGCACAACCTTGAACTTATCTAAGATCCTCAAATCTCGATAGTTCATGTGGCCAAGTCTTTGATGCCACAACTCAACATCCTCACACTTGGACATATTGCAAGAGATAGCACTATCTTCAAGACAATAGCAATTGTCACTAGATCTCTTTCCTTTTAGCAAGGTTTGTCCATCTGGCATTAAAATAGAGCAATCATTTTTGTTAAACAAGACGGAGAGTCCATCAACATTAAGATGAGAAATGCTTATAAGACTGGCTTGCAAGCCATAAACAAGTAAAGCATTGGACAATGAGGGTAAATCGGGAATGGAAATGGTTCATTTCCCTATGACTTTCTTTCTAGATCCATCACCAAAGGTGACAAATCCTCCATCCTCTAAGACAAGGGATTTAAAGAAACTCTCGTTCCCCGTCATATGCCTAGAACACCCACTATCCAAGTACCAAGTGTTAGAGGCATTTGCCTTCAAGGCAATTTGAGCCACAGAGCAAAAATAGTCATCTCTTCTAATCCACTTAGGTGAAATGTTCTCATTCCTAGTGGTATTAGTCACATTGGCTCTAGATTTCCTAGGATCATGGAAATTGGCTCTAGATTTCCTAGGAACATGCATTTTGGCTCTAGCTCTATTTCTTTCAATCATGCTCTTGATTCTACACATTTCAATGTATTTAAAGGAATTAGGTCTAATGTGACCATCAACACCATAAAAATGACAAGTAGGAATAAAATAAGAAGACATACCATGCCCTTGTGAATATAAAGGGGCTTTCCCACGCATTTGAGCTTGCCTTTGGTGTTGGATTGGTTCTCTCCTTCTTTGTTGTTAAGTTTGAATGGATTGCTTCCTTGGTTGACCTTGCATGAATTTCTTCTTGGCTTGATGGTATTTGGGTTGAGGGAAACTTGCTTGATGAACCCTTGTTGATTGAGCTTGAGCTTGTTTCCCTTATGCTACCTTGACTTGAGAATCCTTAGAGCACTCTCCTAGTTCAATCTTCTTCCTAGGATGTTGTGGGGGTAGAGGCTCTTTGATATCTAAGCTCTTGACAAACACAGTCTTGCTTGAGGATGAGGTTTTCTTGTCATCTTCATAGCCAAGACCCTTCTTATCACTTAGCCACTTGCCAACTCCCAACATGTGGTCGAGTTTCTTTGTACTTGAAGTCATCTTAGCAATGATCTCTCTTGCTTCTTCAAGCTCCTTTTCCATCAATTCCTCATTTCTTTTTTCTATCTTTACTTCTCTATTTAGGTAAGTGACTTCGGTAGATAGCTTGAGATTCTCACCCTTTAGCCTCTGAATCTCTTTCTTCATCTTCAATCTTGAGCTTTGAAAATGCTCAATGAACCCTTCGAGATCCATTGCTCCTACATCCATATTTGTTGAATGGGATAAAGAGTCACCATCACTAGAGTCATTTTCATTTTGTTTCTCTTCCTCTTCATCATCTATTGCTTCCTTACTCTTGAAAGAAGATACGAAGGCAATAAAGTTTGCCACATGATCCTCATCATCCGAGGATTCTCCTTCTTCTTCCAAGTCATCACCATCACTCCACGTGGCGGCCATAGCATTTCCTTTCTTCTAGTTCTTTAAATTGCCATAATCCGTGGAGATGTGTCCGAAACCTCCACTTTCGAAGCATTAAATCCCTCTTCTTATGGGCTTGTCTTCACTTAACTCAAACTTCTTGAAAGGAGTCTTCTTCTTCATTTCCTTTCCTTTGGATCCAAATCCCTTCTTCTCAAAATTGATGAACTTCTTGAATCTTTTCACCATGAGGGCCATCTCCTCATCTGAGTCATCTTTCTCTTTTTCTACTTTGGAAGTTTTCAGAGCAATACTCTTTTGCTTCTTTGGAGGTGTAGGTGTAGGAGTCCACCTAGACTCATATGCTAGAAGTCTTCCAATAACTTCACTTGGCTTCATGTTCTAGTAATCACTGTTCTCCTCAAGAGCCGTCACTTTTGACTCAAATCTTGCTGGAAGCGACCTCATAATTTTTTGCTTGATTCTCCTATCCAAATAGGGGTCACCAAGTTGATGGCTTTGATTGACTATGTCCATCTACTTCACTTTAAAGTCATTGAAGCACTCATCCTCCTCCATTCTAATTTACTCTAATTGTGTTTGGGGGACTTGAAGCTTGGAGTCCTTGACCACCTTGGTTCCCTCATGGGCCGTCTCTAGAATCTCCCATGCCTCTTTTCCAATTCTTGCTGTTTGGATCAATTTGTACCGATTGTCATCCATTGCACAAAGAATGGCAAGCATAGCCATGTTGTTCCACTTGGATGCTTCAAACTCTTGAGTTGACCATTTCGACTTTGGCTTGGGAACTACACTTTCGTCTGTAAGAGACTTTCCAGAGAAGTGTAGCCATCTTCAATTGCCATCCATGCTCGGTCATTTATTTGGCAAATGTAAGACTTCATCTTGCCTTTCCAAGAGGCATAGTTTACTCCGGTGAGCAAAGGGGGTCTTGTGCTAGAGGCTCCTTCATTACCACTTCTGTTCCCACTCATAGTGTTTGGGTATGAATGAGATGAATGTTAATGATGCAACAAACACAAACAAAATGCAAGACACACAAAGAGCAAGGATCACCTAAGTGTATCTAGGAACCCGCTCTGATACCAATTGAAAATACTATATAACGTGTGTCTATTAACCTAGAAGGGGGGTGAATAGGTTTTAGTTGATTTATTACCAACTTTTCGACTTAATCAATTTTAATAGTCCTACCCCATATTAGCAATCAACCAATCCATCATAGGGGGATTGAGGATAATCCCGAAAAGATAAGAGCCCTGGAAAAGATGAGGTCCCCAGTTACCCCGCAAGACATTCAAAGGTTAACCAGCTGCCTAGCATCACTAAATTGGTTCGTCAGTAAGTCTACTGATAGATGTTTGCCTTTCTTCAAAGCAATAAAGAAAGTAAAATGAGTAGAATGGAATGAAGAGTGTGAGCAAGCTTTCCAAAAGATAAAAGAATACTTAGGCAAGGCCCCAATATTGTCAAAACCTTTGGACGGAGAATTATTGTATCTGTACCTGTCAGTCACAGTTGTGGCCACAGGGTCGGTACTAGTCAGACTGGATTAAGGAGTGCAAAAACCAGTGTATTATACTAGCAAGGCTTTACTGCCAGTAGAAACGAGATACTCGACGGCCGAGCAGATGGCATTAGCACTGGTGACGGCGGCAAGAAAACTAAGGCCCTACTTTCAGGCTCACAGAATTGAGGTTTATACAGACTGTCCATTAAAACAGATTCTATCCAAACCAGAAGTGTCAAGAAGATTGACAAAGTGGGCGGTTGAGCTGAGTGAATTTGATATCACTTACCTGCCAAGGGCCGCAATAAAGGCACAGGCAGCGGCAGATTTGATTGATGAGTTCACTGAACCAAACAGTGAAGTGATCAGAATACTAAAAGAACATGAGAGGAAGGTTTCCAGCTGGAAGTTGCATATTGATGGATCATCAAACACGCACGACAGCGGGGCAGGCATAGTGGTATCAACCCCAAAAGGCGATCAGGTGGAATGTGCCTTGCGTTTTGAATTCAAAGCTACCAACAATATGACTGAGTATGAGGCATTGTTGGTAGGTCTCAGGGTATGCACAGCACTGGGAGCAGACGAAGTGGAGATATTCAGTGATTCGTATGTTATGGTTAACCAGGTCCTAGATGAATACCAGGCGAAAGATTTTAATATGGTGGCTTACCTAGAAATAGTCAAGGTGCTTCTCGGGAGGTTTAATACTTATATAATCACTCAGATCCCGAGAGAGAAAAAAGAGAAAGCTGATGCATTATCAAGATTGGCATCAGCAACCACTAGTATCTGGTCCGAGACGATCCCAGTGGCTCATCTCAGAAAGCTCAGTATTAAAGAAGAAGAAAAGTTAGCAGTCGAAACAATAGAAGAAGGGCAGGTTACCTGGATTATCCCTATCAATTAGTACTTAGAAGACGGCATGCTCCCTGAAGATAATGTTGAAGTGAAACTTATCAGATACAGGGCAGTCCAGTATTTAATTGTACGATGAGAGCTTTACAGAAAGGGGTTCTTAAAGTCCCTACAGAGATGTGTCAGTCAAGCTGAGAGAGGTAAGATTCTGGAAAGTATACACAGAGGTATATATGGAAACCATACTGGGGGAAAAAGTTTGGCTCATAAAACCCTTAGACAAGGTTTTTATTGGCCGACTCTATTCCATGACGCCAAGTTGGTAGCTGAGAAATACGGTACTTGTCAAAGAATTGCAAATGACATTAAGCAACCACATGAGAACTTGAAGAATCTGACCTCACCCTGGCCATTTGCAATATGGGGACTGGATCTGATCGACCCAATGCCAACAGCACCTAAAGGAGGTGCAAAGCATGTTATTGTGGCAGTAGACTATTTCACAAAATGGGCGGAGGCGGAAGCATTGGTACATATAACCGAAGCTAACACTACTAGTTTCGTAAAGAAGAATACCATCTATCGATTTGGTATCCCAGATACAATTGTAACTGAAAATAGGACTCAATTCGATAACGATAACTTTAGGAAAATATGCCAAAAGTACAGCATCAAAAACTACTATGCTACGCCGGCTCATCCTTAGACAAATGGTCAGACCGAAGCTGTCAACAAAATCATCAAGCACACCTTGACGGCCAAGCTCGATGGCAAGAAAGGAAATTTGGCAAACAAGTTGCATGAGTTGCTCTAGGCATAGCGAACAACTCAAGTAACATCGATAGGAGAAACACCGTATTCCCTAGCCTTCGGGATCGAGGCAGTTATCCCGGTCGAGGTAACCCATGCTTCCCCAAGAGTTCAGTTATACCAACCCAATGCAAATGTGGGAATGCTAGAGCAGAGTCTTGACGAGTTAGAAGAAAGAAGGGACATGGTGAGGATAAGAAACACAGCCTATCAACAAAGGGTTGCTAGATATTACAACTCACACATCCGGGTAAGAAAGTTTCAACTCGAAGATCTGGTTCTTAGAAGGGTATCCCCAAACACAAAGAATAAGGTGGCTGGATCCTTAGCAGATAAGTGGGAAGGACTTTATCAGGTGGTCGGATTAGCTGGGCATAAAGCATACCACCTTATCCGACCTGAAGGAGGAGAGTTACCCCGGCCATGCAATGCTCAATACTTGAAGATATTCTACCCTTAAGGGGTTTTCTTTTTTTATTTTCTCTCAGTCTTTTTAGATATTCTGTCAAGTTTAGAGTAGTTACAAATTTTATTCCTAATCATTTGTTGCTTCTTATAGTTTTTTAAGATATGAATAAAAGCCCTTTAAGGGAGGTATAGCTTAAGGAAAAGTGTTATGATATTGCTTCCGTTTACAAAAGCAACTCCCAATAAACCCCGAATGGGTACTCGAGAGGCCCAATGATGGGGCCAAAAGCACGTGTCATAAAGACAATGCAGTTTCACCAAAACTAACTGGTGTATATGAACACTGTTAGAGGGCCTTCATGTTATAAATACTTGATGGGATGCGCAGAAAGTTGAATAGGGTGACTTAGATCTCATACTTGAATACCGATTAGCCAGATACTCGGTTAAGATAAGTTAAAGATAATGAGACATGGGCAATCCCTATTACAACGAGTCTTGAACAACAGAATATTGGGAGACGTCCCAATAACTTAGATGACAGACAAAAGACAATCGTCTGTAAATTAGATACCATGTAAATGGTTCATTAAAAGAACACTACTTGACAAAATGAACGGTATAACCGCGAATAGCTACTACAAGCAAAGCCTAAAACCTTTTGCGCAACAAATCAAGTTTGGTTAGTAGATCAGATAATTGACTGGGTCAATAACGATCAGTTAAAAAGATACCTGATTGAATCAAAGGTGGTCGATTCGAAACAAAACAAGTGTAAGCCAAGTTCAATTAGTTAGTAATGTAACTGTCGGGTTAGCAATCAATCAAGTTTGATCAATTCAGAACATGATCGATAAATCAGCCATAATCGGTTAACGAGATAGCTGATTAGAAGTGGCGGTCAGCTAAGATGATCAGTCAAACTAAAGGAACTCACATGAAGTAAATAGAGATCTGTATCACTAAGAATGAAGTAATCATTTACACAGTGATAAAGAAAAGATTTACAAGATATGTGATAAAACAAAAAATATAATGATGACGAGGAATAGATCAGGCTCCAGAAGTGCTCGAAAGGCCACCAGCTCCAGAGTTGCCATAGGGTTTGTCTTTTTCTTTATAGCCCTTGGCCAGGTCTCCAAAATCTGGCCATCAGATGTTATATTCAGGATCTTCAGCCATAAAGGGAGAGTAATCGGTCTCAAGCAAAGTTCCATGAAAATACACAAAGTGTGTCTAATACAACCTAGAGGGGGGGTGAATAAGTTTTAGTTGATTTATTACCAACTTTTCGACTTAATCAATTTTAATAATCCTACTCCATATTAGCAATCAATCAATCCAATATAAATATGCGGAAAACAATAAAAACACAAGGATTGGTTTATGTGAGAAACCCTCCAACTGGGCAAAACTCACGGGCTATCCTTCTAGCCACATACGGTCCTCAAATCCACTATTTGAACGAAAGTTTACAACCTAGGTTGACCTCAAGTCACACCTACTTGGTCACTAACCCTTTCACTCTACCCAACGGGCCTTTAATAGTGATTCTTGACCACAAGCTTGTGCACTAACTCACTTAGTCACAAAGCTTAACAATCAATGAAGAGGTTAAACAACCTATGTGAATATGTAAAAGATATTCAAACATGCAATTAATGCTAGGCAACAATAAATGCTTATCTAAGGATTTAAAGATGTCAATAAATGCAAATCCTAGATATCAATATCTAAATGCAAATGCATGAAGATTTAGCTAGAAGGGTAAAATCGTCCTAAATGCTAGCTATTAATGAAAAAAGCTCTCAACCAACAAACAACAACTCAATCATGTTATAAATGCCAATAAACATAAAGATATGCAATAAAATCACATAAAAGAGCTAACCCTAGGCAAACAAGAACATAAATAAATACAATGAGATTTAGGGCATGTTCAAGTTACCTAGTCAATGAAAGCAAGAAGAATCCATGATGAGATGATACTTGAAGAGGTTAAATGCACATGGATTTGTGTTTGGTTAAGTAAAGATGAGTTCTTGGGAGTTTCTCTCTCTAAGGGAAGCTTGGCCTATTAAAAATGGCTTCTTGAACTCATGAAAACGAGCAAGGAAGAAGAGAGAGTATATATAAGGGAGCCCTAGTTAAAACAGCGTCGTTTTGGACTTAGGGCACCAAATCCCGTCAATACCGCTAGATGGACCGCGTCACAGGCAAGTGCCCAGACCGCGGTACACACAGCAGTGCACCGTCTAGACAACAACGCGGTGCAGGGCGCTGTTCATGCAGGTGCACAGGCCGCAGTATAGGCAACAGAGGCCTACTGGACAACACCGCGACTTGGGTCGCTTTGCGTGCAAGTGTACAGGAAGCGGTATAGGAAGCATAACTCTGCTGAGGTATACCGCTCTGTATGCCGCGGTGCAAGCATGTCTTGCCAAGCGGTCTAGGCCGTGCTAAGAGAAGAAATTCTCTTTTCTGGGCAAACTCAACACACTAAGTGATGTGCAAAATGTGCAAGTGTGGAGTGTGAAAAGAGGCATACAATACATCATTCAATTACATGAAGATAGGAACATAATGCATGCAAGTGAGTGTGTGTAACTAGATCTCTTCAAAGAAAGTTAAACTAGTGAGATACCTTTGAAGTGCTCTTTGAGAGAGATGATGTCCTTGAAGCTTGATCACACTCAAGAGGCCTAAATTACCCTTACAAAGAATAATCCCCAATGTGGTTTGTCAACGAAATAAGCCAATCAAAATATGAGGAACTTACAATCTCCCCCTTTGGCTATTTCGTTACAAAACCACCACTCACAAATCATCCTCACAAAAAAGTAAAAACTAAAGGTCAACAAAAAATATTCTACATTACAAAAAGATACCTAGATACTAGGTCTTCAAAACTTCAAGCTCTTGTAGAATAGCCACCTTCCCTACAAAACAATGAAACTACACTTTCCAAGACAAGTGCATGTGAGGTGATCAAGAGAGATAAATAAAAAAGAGCAATTTGCATAATAAAAGAAAACTTCAACATGCAACATGCAAATGCTCCCCCTATATAGGTTACTCCCCCTCAGCGGGACAATCTCTCCAAATAAACAATCCCCTTAAATAAAACCACATTACTCCCCCTTTTTGTCATGAGATAGGCAAAAGAGTATTCCCCAACCAGGTCACTTTAGCAAAGAGAGCTATTGGCAAGATAAGTGCATAATCATATACAACAACTTTATGCAACTCAATTAATTGAGAGAGAATCATTGAGGGTTTTATTGTTTAGAAGAAAATGTGTGACTTAGTTGCTCTGGATGTAAGACATGTAGCATCATGGTTCAAGCAAATGGTATTTGGCAAGGAGAACATCAAAAAGGGTTCCAAATGAATTCAAACCAATTTGCACCCTTTTGCCATAAAGAAACATGATATAGTATTTTGAAAAGAAATTTCAACGCACACAAAACTATATCAATTCTTAAAAGCATATCAAGACATTGGATCAAGAGATCCTTTTAGATTTTTCCGGATAATTGTCCGTATGATAGTAGTCTTGATTAACAATTAAGAAGAGAGAGAAGACTAATTTGGACATAAAATCCTTATTGATTACGTGGATACAAGATCCTTATTGATTAGTCTTCTCATTTGCATACACACATATTTGCATTCAAGCAGTCAAAACATATTTCATGCATATCATTTTGAGCATGTCAAAATCAAGTTCACATGTCATGGAGATAAATTTTAGGTCATTCAAATGTACTTCCCAATCAATTCTCCTAATCCAAAAATGCATGTTTGAACATAGAGGTGACATGGATTACAAACCAAGCAAGGCACACTTATTGAATAAAAAGCCATATAAGATTATATATAAGAACAACCAAGAATACTCAAGCAATTAATAAAGAAGCATAAAGTTGATCAAGTTTTTGCTTATTCCAACATGCAAGGTTGCTCTCTTTGCTTGAGTTCCCTATAAAGGGTCAATCACCAAAACACATCAAGCATATGACAAATCCCAATAGACCTACTAAGTGACTTGAACCTAGTTGAGTCTAAGGGCTTTGTAAATAAATCCGCTAGTTGATCATTTGTGCCCACATGCTCAAGTGCAATGCATTTGTTTTCAACTAGTTCTCTAATGAAATGATGCCAAATGTCTATATGCTTTGTCCTAGAGTGCTGAACAGGATTCTTTGAAATGTTAATTGCACTCATGTTATCACAATAAAGGGTAAGAATACCTTGATCAAAGCCGTAATCCACAAGCATTTGTTTCATCCAAAGGAGTTGTGTGCAAGCACTCCCGGCGGCTATGTATTCCGCTTCAGCTGTGGATAGAGAGATGGAATTTTGCTTCTTGCAAAACCATGAGACCAAGTTGTTGCCTAGGAAGAAGCAACCGCCCGATGTACTCTTCCTATCATCACAATTTCCTGCCCAATCTGCATCACTAAAGCCAACTAAGCTAGCATTAGTGTCAAAAGAGTACCATATCCCATAGTTGGATGTCCCATTTACATATCGAATGATTCTCTTCACGGAGGAGAGATGGGATTCCTTAGGATCCGCTTGGTACCTAGCACACACACCCACACTAAAGGCTATATCTGGCCTACTTGCGGTCAAGTAAAGCAAGCTACCAATCATGCCACGATAAAGACTTTGTTCCACACTCTTGCCACTAGCATCCTTGCTTAGTTTCAAGGTGGTACTCATGGGTGTGTCACAATGTTTGGAATTCTCAAGGCCAAATTTCTTCACTAGGTTCTTAGGATACTTAGCTTGGGATATGAAAATCCCATCATGCAATTGCTTGATTTGCAAACCTAGGAAGTAATTAAGCTCCCCAACAAGACTCATCTCAAACTCATGAGACATGACATCAATAAATTTTTGGACTTTGGATTTGTTGGTGGAGCCAAAAACAATATCAGCAACATAAATTTGAGCTATGAAAAGCTCATCTTTGTTCCTCTTGATGAATAAAGTTTTGTCAACACTACCCCTAGTGTAGTCATTGTCAACAAGAAATTGAGTGAGGCGCTCATACCAAGCCCTAGGTGCTTGTTTCAACCCATATAAAGCCTTCTTGAGGCTATAGACATGATTGGGGTGGTGTGGATCCACAAACCCCTTGGGTTGCTCAACAAACACTTCCTCATGCAAGAAACCATTGAGGAAGGCACTCTTAACATTCATTTGATGCAATTTGAACTTGTGCACATATGATATGGACAAAAGAAGCCTTATGGACTCAAGACGGGCAACCGGAGCAAAAGTCTCCTTAAAGTCAATACCCTCAATTTGAGAGTATCCTTGTGCTACAAGTCTAGCCTTGTTGCGTACAATGTTGCCATTTTCATCCGACTTGTTCCTATATACCCATTTGGTGCCTATGACATTAGTATCCTTAGGTCTAAGAACAAGAGTCCAAACCTCATTTCTTTCAAATTGGTTTAGCTCTTGTTGCATGGCAAGAACCCAAAACTCATCATTCAAGGCTTCATCAACCTTTTTGGGTTCAATTTGAGAGGTGTAGCAAGTATAGCTAATTTGATTAGCTATTTGACGCCTAGTCCTAACACCCTCATTCATATCTCCAAGAATGTCATTCTTATTGTGGAGATGTCTAACCCATGGAGCGGGTTCTTTAGAGTCCAAGGATGGATCTCTATCAAGAGGTTGAATGACCTCTTCATCAAGACTTGACTTCACATCAATTGAAGTCTCACCATTCTTCTCCAAGAAAGGATCATCAAGCACAATGACCTCCTCATCATGGTCTCTAGTCTTAGGCCTACAATCATCTATGACGACATTAGATGATTCCATGACACTCCGAGTTTTTAAATTGAAAACTCTATAGGCCTTACTATTAAGGGCATAGCTAATAAAAATCCCCTCATCACTCTTGGCATCAAACTTGCCAAGTTGATCTCGGTCATTTAGAATGTAATGTTTGCTCCCAAATGAGTGGAAGTAGCTAACATTTGGCTTCCTACCCTTCCACAATTCATAGGAGGTTTGCCTAGTACCGGGCCTTAGGAAGACTCTATTTCCTATGTAGCAAGCCGTATTGACGGCCTCGGCCCAAAGGTTCCTAAGGACATTGTTGCTAAGCAACATCACACGGCCCATCTCTTGAAGGACCCTATTCTTCCTCTAAACAACCCCATTTTGTTGAGGAGTTCTAGGAGCCGAAAACTCTTAAGAAATGCCTAAGCTATTGCAATAGCTTTCAAAACAAGCATTTTCAAATTCCCTCCCATGGTCACTCCTAATTCTTTTAATGCTTTTAATGTGTGAGTTCTTTTCATTTTGAATTTTAGTGCAAAGCATTTTAAAATTTTCAAATATTTCAGATTTTTCTCTAAGAAAATATGTCCATGTAAATCTAGAAAAATCATCAACACAAACAAAAATGTATCTCTTTCCACCGAGACTCTCGGTTTGCATGGGACCCATAAGGTCCATATGTAGAAGCTCTAATGGCTCCTTGGTGGCGAGATACTTGCCTTTCTTGTGCATACTTTTGGTTTGTTTCCCTTGTTGGCAAGGTCCACAAATGCCATCGACTTTCTTCCCAAGCTTAGGGAGACCACGCACAACCTTGAACTTATCTAAGATCCTCAAATCTCGATAGTTCATGTGGCCAAGTCTTTGATGCCATAACTGAACTTCCTCACATTTGGATATATTGCGAGAGATAGCACTAGCTTCAAGACAATAGCAATTGTCACTAGATCTCTTTCCTTTTAGCAAGGTTTGTCCATTTGGCATTAAAATAGAGCAATCATTTTTGTTAAACAAGACGGAGAGTCCATCATCATTAAGATGAGAAATGCTTATAAGATTGGCCTGCAAGCCATCAACAAGTAAAGCATTGGACAAAGAGGGTAAGTCGGGAATGGAAATGGTTCCTTTCCCTATGAATTTCTTTCTAGATCCATCACCAAAGGTGACAAATCCTCCATCCTCCAAGACAAGGGATTTAAAGAAACTCTTGTTCTCCGTCATATGCCTAGAACACCCACTATCCAAATACCAAGTGTTAGAGGCATTTGCCTTCAAGGCAATTTGAGCCACATAGCAAGAATAGTTATCCCTTCTAATCTACCTAGGTGAAATGTTCTCATTCCTAGTGGTATTAGTCACATTGGCTCTAGATTTCCTAGGATCATGCAAATTGGCTGTAGATTTCCTAGGAACATGCATTTTAGCTCTAGCTCTATTTCTTTCAATCATGCTCTTGATTCTACACATTTCAATGTATTTGAAGCAATTTGGTCTAAAGTGACCATCAACACCACAAAAGTGACAAGTGGGAATAAAATAGGAAGACATACCATGCCCTTATGAGTACAAAGGGGCTTTCCCACGCATTTGAGCTTGTCTTTGGTGTTGGATTGGTTCTCTCCTTCTTTGTTGTTGAGTTGGAATGAATTGCTTCCTTGATTGACCTTGCATGAATTGCTTCTTGGCTTGATGGTATTTGGGTTGAGGGAAACTTGCTTGATACACCCTTGTTGATTGAGCTTGAGCTTGTTTCCTGACAAGGACCTTTTTCCCTTATGTCGTTTTTAAAAGATCAGTCCGTCAATAATATTTTAAGAAACCTCACTAAGCCTAAATCAGTTTGAAAACGTAAATATAGTGGCAAGTGGGTGTCGTCCACAGGGAGCGGAGTTAGCCAAATTAGTTAATGCTAAAGCAATGGTATGTATATATATATAATAGCACAACATGAATTGGTGAAAATGTAGATTGTGAACCAACTCTAAATAATACTAAATTAAATATGTAAATAGAATGAAAGGGGAATATGGAGTGAAGGATATATAGATGATGGAAACTAAGGAGTTAATGGATTCGAAAGCAAATACTGGGCAATGCAACAAACTTGTCAATAGCACGGCTTTTCAAGGTAACCGACCTAGGATGTATAGAGTCGGTTATTTATCCCTAGAAGGTGGCCAGCCAAGGATGTATAGTGCGGACCACCTATTAGGGATTAATCCTTGTAAACTACCAACCTAGGATGTATAGAGTTGATTGTTTACCGGATTCTAGAAATGAAGCTCTTCTACCTAACATTGACTCAACCGATTAAAGATAGTCACCCTAGGATGTATAGTGATGACTTCTAACTCTCTCACGGTTCCGACCTATGATGTATAGTGCCGGAAACACAATCGAGGTTAGATTAAAACCGCGGTTTAAGAGTCGAAATTCATGACTTTCCGTCCATTCCTTAGAGCATTAAACAACTAAACATCATGTATATCTAGATGGAATACTCATACATAATACAAAGACATCTTGCAAAGATCATGTATCTACACAAGAAATCAATGATAAACATTCACAACAAGAATAGATCAATGGAAGATAGACATGAATATCAATATAATATCAAGTTTATGTACAAGCCCAATATTAAACTAACTACTCCATCAACCCCTTAGAGGGGATTTAGCTACTCATTACAACTAGGAAATTAGTAGAGAGGAGAAAGAAATAACCCTTGGAGAACATCTCTTTCCTTGAAGTGGCTCCAATCTCCTAACTTCCTTGAAGTTGAGTAGAGAATGTGTGGATGAGAGGTAGAGAGAGAAACTAGATCTAAGAATGTTTAATCTGTCTAAAACGGAGTCAAAAGCCGGTTAAAATGTTTCTATACTTTTCTATTTATACTAAATACAAAAAATAGGTCACTTAAGCTTTGAAAATCAGACTAGCGCGCTCGAAGTGCGGGTGGAGTGCGGGTGATTTACCCGCACTGTACCCGTACTGTATGGGTTGTCTGCAACTTCAGTTCTCGGAGCATGGCAGGAGTGCGGGTGGAGTGCGGTTGAATTACCCGCACTGTACCCGCACTTGGAGTCGCACTGTGATCGCACTTCCCTGTCAGGTGAAAGATCTACCTTCTGTCTTGAGCCAAAGTGCGGGTATAGTGCGGTTGGATGACCCGCACAGTACCTGCACTCTAGTGTCAGGTGCAATCTGCTCTTCTGTTCTTGATACAAGTGCGGGTCGAGTGCGGTTAGATGACCCGCACAGTACCCGCACTCTGATGTTAGGTGCAACTCTGCTATTCTGTTCTTGATACAAGTGCGGGTGGAGTGCGGTTGGATAACCTGCACAGTACCCACACTCTAATGTCAGATGGGTGATCAGCTTCTCTGGTTTGGCATTAGTGCGGGTGGAGTGCGGTTAGCTGACCCGCACTGTAACCGTACTTGATCTCTGTACTTGCACTCTTCCCCGGCTTTACACATGAGTGCGGCTGGAGTGCGGCTGGAGTGCGGTTACGACCTGCACTGGTCCCGCACTTGACCCGCACTGTAGAGGTGTTTGTGCTCCTTTTCTGCTGGAATCACCACCATATGCTTCCAAACCTGTCCTTACATCATTTCCTATAGATAAGCATAAAACAACCCATGAGAGATACAAAAACACCCGAGAACAGAACAAAAGGTAAGGATCTAAGGGCCTAAATATACAACATATTTGGCCCGATCAAACACCCCCAAACCAAACCTTTGCTCGTCCTCGAGCAAATCAATTCGAAAAGTAAGACGCCAACTGAAATCAAATTCTAGATACCTAAACAATCAATCAACCATGTTGCAAGTCCAATGTGTGATATGATACAAATAAGTGCGATAGAGAGGAGGAAAGCATATGCACAAGATCAAGAGCAATTTGTAGACACCCAAGGGAGGCTCGTACGAACACGAATCCCACACCTAAAGGCATTCATGAATTTAAGACCACTTACTCCCATACCCTGAGCATAATTCGCTTCAATTCTAAAGCTCACATGGATCCTCTCTTTTCTTTCCTCAAGAGTTCTAAGTTCCACACAACAAGTATGCAAAGAAGATTTTTGCATAAGATTTAAGCAATGAACTATCCTAGGAACGAGTCACCATGCCATGGATGCGAAAGATCGTGCTTCAACCTAAATTCTCAAACTAGACTTACATGGATCAAATAGGGCTTTTAACCGGTTATAGTGTGGCTGTGGGGTTGAATGAGTTTACACAAACAATATGGAAATTTAGGAGTTCAAACTCACCAATCATGCTAGAATATACCTGTACTCCCACACCATGTTCTTTTCTTACTTTAAATTCACCCCTCTAGTAACCATTTAACCCACATTTTTATGCCTTTAATGTTGCATTCTGTTTGGGTGTTTTTAACATAAAACACTCTCATTGTGGCACTTCAAATACAATCTTTCTTTAAATTTTTCTTTTGATAATTTCCCAATTGCAATGTTTGTACTCCATTTGAGTTGTTACCATATTCCCTTTCTTAGGCATTTAGAGTGCATAATTTACCCTTTTCTTTCATATTTTCAACATCTATCTCCTTTTACCCACTGTGGGACCATTTTAACCCTTTTCATCACTACCATTTCCCATCCTAACATGATTAGTACAAGGGTAGGCATGTGTTTAGGCTATTGGGTATATGGTTGAATGTGGTACCAAATGAAAGGGTAAGTGTTTGGCCTCAACTTGGCTTTGGAGCACACAATATGGTAAGTGGTGTTTAGGCTATAGAGGTACTTCAATAAACATGCATTCCCTACTATCACTTCCAAAACCATCTAAAAAGGGAATGAAAGCATCCATCATGCATTCACAAAATAATGCAAGTCCTATGGCACATGACATACATGACGAGAGGCGTATTTAAGAATAATCAATAATGCACTCAGAAAACGCACTTTCATGCTTGTGTTTGTGATCTTATGGGTATCTCCACTATTAGAACAAGACATGGGAACAATGAGTCCCCAATACTTCATACCAACGGGTGGGACTAACCCATGATGGTGCAAGCTAAACCTCAAGTGGCACCAAACTATATCACAAGGTCAGAGCACATATAAGGAACTCGTCAAAAGCACACTCTAGAGGCATCATATCCATACTGGATTACAGTTTGAAAAATGGACAAGCGACAAAATTGAAAAATTGGACTGAAAAATGTACACGGCGGAGGCGTGATGCACCCCCAAACCAAAACTCAACAATGTCCTCATTGTTGGAAAGAATAAGCATAATTGCGATAAATGGCGGAATGAGGGATCAACACCCCCAAACCGAATCTAGACATACATACAAACATGCGCATTCAAAATAACAAAAAACTAAATTGAAATCGAAAGTAGAAAACTCCCTTCAAAAGGAAGATTGTTCGATGTCTGTGTGTGTTGCTGTGTGCTTCCCAAAGATGTACAACCTAGCTTAAATCCACACAACAACTCTACCAACGAATATTAAATGCGAAAAGAGAAACAAAATAAGTCTACGCCGTTTAAAAGAAAATACAAATACAAATACAAATAATAAAAGTTCTGAATAACAATAAAGAACAAAAATGGATGGTCAATCATTGTCTGAAAACTCCCTCTCTGGTTCGCTAGCGATCCCTTTGCCCTTGGGGTTGATCTCTGATCAGATCCGCTCTTCATGCTCCCTCCTGGATCTCTCCATAGCATCTCTGAGCTCTGCCCCATATGGGTCAATGTCTGGACCCCCTGAAGGAGGTGAGAAAGCAGCTGGCCTCTTCTTTTTCTGTGGATAACTCGGAAGACTGAGTGCCTCCCTCATGTCCGTGAGGTTGCCCCAAATGTCCGTGAAGTACTCATTTGCTTCCGCCCTGCTCTCAGTGATCTGTCTCCTGTTGTCGGCGACCTCGGTCCTGAGGTTCTCCAATCCGGTCAGCAAAGTCTGCCAAGGGACCTCTCCATATGTCTCCTGTTGGGGTGAGGAAGCAGCGGGCCTATAATCACCATAATCGATGTAAACCGGCTCCACATCTGGTGGTTCCGGGATCTCTTCCGGCTGCCTGTTCGTGCTGCCCCCTCGAGCAGGTTTCCGCCTCCCTGTTCGGACCCTGACACCAGAGGGGTCCCGCTCTCGGACCTGGTCGTTCCATGTGAATCGCCCAACTGGCCCCAAACCGCATTCGAAAGGGTCAGATCCGAAATCCACTCCGGCAGTTCTGCAGAATGCGGTGATGAGGCTAGGGAAGATGAGTGGCTGCTTGTCCACCCTGACCCCTCCCATCTCAAGGATTTCTCGTTTGACCAGAAAGCCGATGTCTACCAACTGATTCTGCAGTATACAGTACAGGATCATGGCTGCATTGAAGTTCACTAAGGTCCTGTGCTTTCTGGGGATCAAGGAGTGGGAGATGAATACATGCCAGAAACCCAACTCATTCCTTAAGTTGGTGTGCTTCATACGGTGATCAGGGGCCACCCAAAAATCCATCGGACGGATCACTAACTGATTTGCAAAGTCCACATTTTGGGTCACAAAAAATTCGCTCCAAGTCACCCATTGCCTTAGACGTCCGACTGCTTCGGGATCAACTGGAAGCTCAGTCCGATAATATCCGTTTATGTCCGCTATAGTCATACGGACTTCTACCCCTCGGACCAGAACTGTACTAGAGCGCTGAAAAGTTTCCGCTACCATCCCAGCAAAGAACTCTTCGACTATACGTCGACAATACATCGGGGGGGCTAACAAAGGTTTCCCATCCCCTTGCTTCAATCATTTGAGGAATTGGGGTCCCCTCCAGCTCTTCAACCGCTATCCCCCTCTCCACCACTATGTCTCGCTCCATGAAATAGTCTAAACGTTCCACGAAATCCGGGTGCCTGATGCACGGTGGTGGAACTTGGGGGCCTCTCATCGGTCGACGTTCGGAACCCTGACTGCTTTGCTTAGGCGTTCTCCTGGGTCTACCTGACATCTGCACATTAAACACAGTTTTTAAGGCAATATTCGGATCAAAGAAACAGGAGGTTATGATGCAGGGATTTGAAAGGACAAAAATTCTGCCAAGAGGATAAAGTGCGGGTGGAGTGCGGGTGACTGACCGGCACTGTACCCGCACTCTAACTCGTTTCCAGACACCAGCAAATGCAGAGTTCAATTCATGCATACATCTCAAAATCTCAGTTCATCATCGAACGAATCAACAACAAAATGACTCTAACTCATATATAGGCTTCCATTCAACCATATATAAACCCTAATTCATAATTTGAATATCTAAATGCAAAAGAAAATCAATGTAACAATTAAACCATCACATGCATAATTAGATAACACCCATCATTTCATTCTCTTAGATATTAGTAAAGGCACAAACAAAAGTTCAAAACCCCTAACTAATGAAGTTCATGCATAGAGGAAAAGAATTTGTGATAGAGAGGGTTAGGGTTTGGATTGGAGAGAAATGTAATGAAATTAAAGTAAGAATCCATACCTTGGTTGCAGAAAAATCGAAAACGTGGCACACACGGAATACCTTTAGTTGAGAAGAGGGAAAAATTTTGAAGTTTGCAGTTGGTTTTGTTCTTTTATGGCAAGTGGAGCCCTAGAGAACGACAGGTATATATATACTGCGCAACAAAAGTGCGGGTGGAGTGCAGGTGATTTACCCGCACTTTACCCGCACTCTATTACCTGATGCCTTCAGAGTGCGGGACGAGTGCGGGTGACTGACCCGCACTCTAACCGCACTATTCCCTTGGACAGACTCCTGAATTCTGCCCTGCAACTGTATCTGCACCAAAACAATCTCAAACAGCCTCAAAAGTTAACAGCGACAAACTAACCATCCGAAAAGTAAAAACAAAAAATAAAAACAATATAATAAATTCAAAAGCGAGTGCAATGCACTCGAAGTGGGACCCGGTCGACCAAAGGAGGTTTGACCAGAATGGGGAGCGTATTCAACTTGGCCACCCAAACCGGTGCCACATGCCTATGCACTGCATCTCTCCCCACTGTCCTCATGTGTCCAACTCGGTCCTTTCTAACCCATATTTGTTTAACCTTTGATGGGTTCATCCTAGATCCTACTCTACTTGCTTTTAATCTTTGGAAACTAAAGCAATAAGCTTTAGTGTGCCCTCTTTTGGCACAAAAATAACAAGTAATAGGGCGGTTAGGGAAACTCCCTGATCGATTGTCGGCTCGGGCCACTTTCTATTGTCCGAATCGGAGGGACTTGACATTTTTTTCCATTTCAGCGAGTTGCTCTATCAAGTCACACTCCTTGACCTTGGCCCGCTTCAACTCTTCATCTTTCATGTTTAATTGGTCTTGCAATTCCCTTACCGCTTTTTCGGACTCCTCCATACCAAGTTGAAGTTTCCTTGTCCTTATCCCATAGTCTTCTTCAAACTCTTCTGAGAGCTTTGCCAATGCATCTAAGTTCTTGGAGACTAACTTCTTTTTGGTGGCAAGCTCCACTACTTGCTCATTCAACCCGTTGTTGACTGATGAGAGATCATGCAATTTCGCCTTCAACTGTACAGTCTCTGTCTTCAGCAAATAAACCTCTAGTTTGAGCTTCGTGTTGTCTCGCTCAAGCTCACCCAATTGTTCGAAAAGTTCGGTATTTGCTTCCTCCTCTTCGAATTCTGATTCTTGCCTCTCCTTGATGCAGTCTTGGTTTCCCAATTCCATCTCCTTGACACCCTCAAAGGCTTGCACAAGGGTGAGCACCCGGCTCCTTTTCTTTCTGGAAAGTGGTGCCTCAAAGACTAAACAATCTTTGACTTGGCTTGTTCTGGGGGGTATTACCTTGAAGTTCACACTCTTCCCTCCACAGCTGAAGGAAATATCCCTAGAACATATATCAACCACCATACTTGCTGTCGCCATGAATGGCCTCCCCAATAGTAGTTTACAGTCTCTACCACTGGATTCTCCTCTTTTGCAGTCCAACACAACAAATTCTGCTGGCACCATCAAACCGTGCAAATTCACATATATTTGGTCCACGATACCAACTGGGGTGACGGGAGAATTGTCTGCCATAATGAGAGTCTGGGAGGTGGGCTTGATTGACTGAATCTTCAGCTGTTCGTAGACCTCTAAAGGCATCATATTGATGCTAGCCCCCATATCAAGGACCGCTCCCATCATTGGTGAATTCTCAATCTGTACCTCTATGATAAAACTCCCCGGGTCTTCAAGTTTAATGGGGGAGCCTATGTTACTTCCCCTATCTTCTTTATCCGCGACCTCTACCATACTTGCTTCGGTTTCCTCACCTCCTAACTGAACAACCTCTAACATGTTAACATGTTCATCGGAGCTTGATGCCTTTTTCTTGTTCTTCATCAATGCATCAAAATCTGTGCCAACTGAGTTTCCATCTTCTTCAGTGACGCTCCATGACTGTTGGCTCTCTGATCATTGGACTGCATGTAAGCTGACATTCGTTGCTCAGAGGCATGTAAGGTGTTCTTGAGGGCTTCCGACCCGATACCAACAGTTTTGATAACTGTACTCACTATCTCCTCTAGAGACTTGTCCTTTGGTTGGCTAGCGGAAGCGTGGGAATTGAAGTTGGATGGTGGGTTACTACTTGAACCTCCTCATTGATTGTTGTTGTTTCCCCCTTGATTGTATCTATTGTACCCCCGGTTTTGGTACCCTTGGTTGTTGTTTCCACCTTGGTAATTGTTGTTGCCACCTTGGTGAGTGGTTGCTCCTAGGTGGTTGTTGTTGGACCAAGACAAGTTTGGGTGATTTCTCAACCCTGGATTGTATGTATTCGAATATGGGTCATTCCTAGGCTGCCTTGGGAATTCTCCAAGGGCTTGGGCTTGCTCTTCCTAACTGAAATGCCCTTCTCCCCCTTCAATCTCCCCCATGACTTGACTAACTCCTTGGGAAGGCCCTGGTTTTCCGGTTATCAGCTCCTTGATTGATTGAAGTTCCTTGTTTATTCTAGACATCTGGATTTGCACTTGGGTATCCTGACCCACTTCTATTCTTCCACCCCTCCTCACATGTGATGTCCTCTGTTGTGAGTTCTGGGCAATCTTCTCCAGAATGTCATAAGCTTCAACTGCCCTCTTGTCTGCAATGGTACCTCCGCATGCATTATCCACCATCATTTGGGTTATTGATGAAAGTCCATTATAGAAGGAGTTAACCTTCAGTTCTGGATGGTATGTATGCGGTGGCATTTGTGCTAACAATAAGTTGAACCTCTCCCATGCCTCATGGAATGGTTCACCGTCCTCTTCGACAAAAGAAGCTATCTTCAATCTTAGGTCTTTAGCCTTCTGTGACGGAAAATACTTGTTGAAGAAAACCTTGCAGACTTAGCTCCATGTCACCAGTGATCCCGGCCTCAAGTTCATGTACCAAGTCATGGCTACATCTTTCAGACAATATTGGAAACACCTCAGATGAAGCTGCTCCCTTGTCAATACTGCTTGGCGAGCCATTACAGGGAAGGTTTCTAGGGTGGCTCCATATTGTTTCATAAATTGGAGTCAATCTTCGGTACTTCGCCCACTAAACGACGGTAGGAGGCTGATGTGCATAGTTTTCTACTCGTACTGCCTTATTACATCATCCAGTACTATAGCAGTGGGCACATTCCCTACAAACGGGAGAGTGTACTCGCCCATGGTGAGGCCTAGCTCTTCATCCCCATGTACACTTCCCTCATTCTCTCGAGCCTGTTGCTCATTCTCTCTAGCATGCTGCTCATGCTGATTATGCTGGTCCATATTTCCCTCTAACTGCTCTATTCTTCTACCCAACAGATTGATGTTATCGCTAACTGGCAACACTGTTCCTTTCAACGATCTTCGTCCGTGCATATACCTAAAATCCTGAAATTTCACAACAAATAAAGTGTAAGGACCTCGATTTTATGATTGGCTTATTTCATGACAAACCACCACATTGGGGATGATTGTGTAATGGGTAGCTTAGGTCCGTATTGGCAAGCTTCCAAGCATCTCCATGACTTCAAGAGCAAAAGGTATATTCACTTGACTTTGTCTCTTGAAGAGTTTAGGTGCACACACACACTTCATGCATATTTTGTTTATCTTGCATCTGTGTTCTTTATTGTTTGTATAAGTGTGCATCCTTTTCTAAAACACTCCTAGCTTACATTGTGCTTAGTTGATAACATGGTTGACATGTTAAGTGTGCTTCATTGTGTGCATATCACTCACTTCACACTTGCACAACATTCATGTAAGATTGACTTTTGTCTTGAGTGTTAAAAAGGGATTTTTCCCTTTGGCGCGGCCTAGACCGCTCGGCAGGCTTTGCTTGCACCGCGGCGCACGGAGCGATATTCTCCAGTGCGTCATGCGTGACGTGGACCGCGACCTGTGCACTTGCACGCACAGCGGTCCCAACCGCGGTGTAGTCCAGACGGTGCACTGCTGTATGTACCGCGGTCTGGACACTTACCTGTGCCGCGGTCTAGCAAGCGGTATTGATGGGATTCTGTTTCCCAAGTTCAAAACGATGTAGTTTGATCTAGGGCTTCATATATATTCTTCCTCTTCTCTTCTTGGCCGACTAAGAGCTCACAAATTCATTTTTAGAGAGAGGTTAGAGCTCCTAGAGAGAGAAAGCTTCAAGAAAGCTTCTTTGACTCTCCAAACCCAAAACCCATCTCCATCTTGCATCATTCAACATCATTTGAGCATGGGTCTTCATTGTTTCATGACTAGGTAAGCAAGAACTTCCTTGAATATCATTTATTGTTCTTGTTACTCTAGATTAGGTAGTTATTGCATGATTAAATACCTAGACTCTATTATTTCATATTTATGAGTCTTGATAACATGATTGGGTTTGTATTTTGATAGCTTAATTGATTAGGTCATTTTTGCCTAAAAGCTAGGTCATAAACATTCATTTGTGATTCATTGATAACTAGGTTGAAATATTGATTCTTAATCAACTAGTTAAGCTTATTGAATGTTTATGCATATTTTGTGTAACAATTAGTTTGTTGGAAATTCTCTACAAATCTAATTGAGTTTGTTTGTTGATAGACTTTTGTCTAAGACTTGCATTTAGTGAATGATTAAATGTCTTGTCTTAATCACATGAATATATGCTAAGTTTATGTTGAATACATTGTGAGCATATTTGTTGATTCATTATGATTGTTTGTGATAGCTAGGATTGGTTGTTCTTGATAACATCTAGCTAAGTCTTTATGCCTTGCATTTAGATATTTGACAACTTGGATTTGTTTCTACAAACTCATAGTTGAGCAATTTGTGTTGTCTAGCATAATTTGCATTGAGCATCATTTACATGATCACATAGACACATAATTCTCTTCATTGAGTCAAAGTCTTGTGGCTTCGGGGTGAAGTTGCACAAGCATTGAAGTCTTGCAACCAAGTTGTGGTTGGCAAGCATTGGTCAAGAATCCATTGTAAAAGGCCTGCGGGTAGAGTAGGAGGTGCTCACGCCAATAGTAGTGTATCAGTGGATATCACTAGGGATTGAACCAAGAGTGGCGAGTGGTAGTGTCCATAGCCTGAGGTTATCTAGAGTGAGAGTCCGAGCATCACTTGAGGGTGTAACGTTTTACTCAGATAGTGGATTTGAGGATCGTGTGTGGCTAGAAGGATAGCCCGTGGTTTTTCCCTTTGTTTAAGGGTTTCCACGAAAAAATCAAGTGTTATTTATTATTCCGCACTTTACACTTGATTTTGTATGTTTGCTTTAATTGGGTTATTTGTTTAATATTGACTAATCGAAAAATTGGTAATAATCGATTAACAACCCATTCACCCCCCCCCCCCCCCCTCTAGGTTGTAGACACACGTTAAGAGTGTATTTTCAATTGGTATCAGAGCGGGTTCCTAGACATACTTAGGTGATCCTTGCTCTTGTTTGTGTGTCTTGCATTTATGTGCATTTTGATCATTGCATTCATTTGCATTCATCTCATTCATTAAACACTATGAGTGGCATTGAGACGTTAGAGGGTGCGTTGATCTCTGAACCACCATTGCTCGCCAAGGATAACTACTCCTCTTGGAAAGTTAGGATGGAAGTATTTTTGATGGACCTCGATGAGCATGTGTGGATGTGTGTGGAAGAGGGATATTCACCTCCCACCGAGAAGTTAGAGAATGGGGCTTCTAAGCCTAAGCCTAAGTCCAAGTGGACCAATGACGAACTCGAGGCTGCAGAGTGGAACTCAAAGGGCATCCGTGCCTTATCTTGTGCAGTGGATGAGAATCAAGCCAAACTCATCCAAACCTCTCAAGATGTTCGAGAAGCTTGGGAGATTCTAAGAATCACCCACGAAGGCACCGTGAAGGAAGAAGATAAGAATTTGGGTACCTTGAAGATAAAGCTTCAATATCATGATTGTGGTGGCTATGGGCACATCTCCACGGACTGTGGAAACTCGAAGACCAAGAGCCGAAGAGGCAAATCAAAGGCCTACTCTTGGGATGAAGGTGAAGAAAGATCTTCGGGTTTCGAGAGATGTGAAAGGAATCACATAGCCTTCCCCGCTTTACATGATGACAACTTAATGGCGGCCACAAGACACCCATCACTCAAAGTCAATAATGAAGAAGCTAATTCAGATGATGATTGCCACGATAGCACAAGTGGTAGAAGCTTCGATGAAGAAAGTTCAAGCTCCAAGAACTCAAGTGATGAAGGTGATTTGACCTCCAAAATTGAGAGGGAGGAAAGTGACTCCGATAAGGAGATGACTCTCATGGTTGAGAGATTTAAGAGATTTACAAAATCTCAAAAGAAGGGTTTGACCTCTAAAGTGAAGGAGGAGAAGTGTATGACCTTCAGCGTGAAGGAGGAAAAGAAAAAGTCAAGGAAAGATGACCCTTGCCTTGAGTGTGGTGGAGTTGGCCACCTTGCCTCCATGTGTGGTAACTTGAAATACAAGAAGGGAGGAGAAACTATGATCGCTACTTGGAGTGATAGCGAAGTTGAAGTAGTTGAAGAGTGCTCCACAAGCTCGGTTGCTAGTGAGATCAACTACTTCGCATTTCCGGGTTCCTACCATGAAGATTTCAAGATGGGTGGCCTTGAACTTGGAAACCGAAGAGGTTCATGCTTGAGTGAAGCAAGCCTTGATGATATGACTCTCACAAGTACAAGTGGGAGAAGCCTTGATAGTGATGGATCATGCTCCGGGAACTCTTGTGACAACAATGTGCACAACCAAGAGTTCATTGACTTTCTTCAAAAGTCCTTAAAGGAGAGAGAAAATGATATCCTTAGATTGGAAAAGGATAATCTTCGATTAAAGGCTAAGTTAAATGACTCCTTGAAGTCGGACATGATTGATATGTCCGAATATGAGAAGGAGATTAAAGATTGCCATCAACAGATGAAGGCCATGAAAGAAGAACTTGCCAAAAATGAAAACTCCTTGAAGATTGTCAAGGAAAGAGAGATGAGGTGCCTTGAAGAATTAAAGAAGGCCAAGGTCAAACAACCTCAAGCTCAAGGCAAGAGCAAAGCTTCATCCAAGCAACCTTCAACTCAAGGAAAGTCCACACAAGCCTTGGCATCCCAACCAAAGCCTAGGCAATCCAAGAAGAAAGGACAATTCCCTGAGAAGCCAACCACCTCCTTTAACAAGTCAACTATCAAGAAAGGAGGTGACCATAAGTGGCATGCTCAACCAAGGTGGCATGATCAACCGGCTAAACCACCTCTACAAGCAAAACCACAAAGGTGCCACCAATCGGCTCAAGCTCCTAGGAGAAGCAAACCGATGCACCATCAAAGACAACCTCATCAACATGGCGATGCCTCGATGAGATCACAATGCTATGGTATAAATCCTTACTTTGTACCTACTTGTCATTATTGTGGTATGATTGGTCACTTAAGACCAAATTGCTTAAATTACATTAAGAGGTGTAGATTAGAGAGCATGAAAGAAAAACGGTTAAAGAATAGGGCAAGTTTGCATAAACCTAGGGAACCTAGAAACATGTCTATGACCACTAAAAATGTTAAAGTGGAACCTAGGTGGGTTAGAAAGAATGAACCCGCTTGCCTTAGTGCACATGTGACTCCCGTAGATGCAATTAGGTCCATTGGACTTTATAGGTCTATAGGAGCTCATGTCTCCCATTAACTTGGTTGGAATTGACCCCATGAGGGGAGCTCAAGCAAAGAGAGCGATCTTGCATGATTTGCTATATGCAAAAAGTTGGCCTATTTTATGCTCTTTTATGATTGCTTGAGTGTGCTTGGTGAATAACATTGATTAATAATTGTATAATGTTTTTGATTACACCATTGCACGGTTGCTTTGTATGATAATGCATGACTTCTATTATTGCTTGAGCATGCTTATCTTTTCGAGAAATGTTCTACTTGTTAGTACATTTGATTGACCTCAAATTATTCTCCATGTTCATGATTCCTAGATATGTATTCTTAAGCTCTCTCTTGAAAATGGCTACTGGCAATATGACGTGGAGCCGCCCAATGTTGGAAAAGGCTACTCATTTGAAACCGAGTGAAAGCCATCAAGAGAGTTACATTAGCATGATAAACAGAAATACATGCTTGCTAGGAATATGGAGAAAAACGGAAAAAGGAGAAAAACAGAAAATATTGTTATATGACTGTTATGTGTGGTGTCGCATTGCTTATTTTTGACATCAAAATTGTTGATTGATGATGTATCTTGCAATGAAGAAAAGATGATATACTTTTGTTGTGATTAGTACACTTGCACACAAATGCTTGGATATATATCTTCTTATCATAACAACAGGGTCTTAATTGGTTTGACTTCATTTGGAAATCCTGTTGAGTGTTGCTTTGATTGATTTTTATGCATGAGAATAATAGTATTTTGTATTACATGCTAAGCAACCTTTCACACGCACACATGTTTTTTAAAATATAATCTCCTTGAATCTTTCTCAATTATTTAAGTTGCATAAAGTTTGTGTATATGATTATGCAATGTTGTTGTGCGAATAGCTCTCTTTGCTAAAGCAACCCGATAGGGGGAGCTCCTTTGCCTATCTCATGACAAAAAGGGGGAGAAGTCTTGAGAGAAATAGGGGGAGTGAGAGATATAAGGGGAGCATTGTTTATGCTATGCTTTGGGGGAGAAATCATGAGGGAGAGTAACCTTTTAGGGGGAGCATTGCACATGCATTCTTTGTATTGCTTTATTTGTTATTGAGTGCAATGCTTGTTTTTATTTGTTCACCTCACTTGCACTTGTTCTTGGAAAGTGCTACTTGCTATTGTGTGTAGGTACATTGATGATTCTACAAGAAGATATTGAATATTTAGATTCTAGGAATCTCTTTTGTATTGTAGAAGTGATCATGGACAATAGCTTTATTTTATTTTGTGAGGAATATTTGTGAGTGGTTGTTTTGTCATGAAATAGCCAAAGGGGGAGATTGTAAGGACCTCGATTTTATGATTGGCTTATTTCATGACAAACCACCACATTGGGGATGATTGTGTAATGGGTAGCTTAGGTCCGTATTGGCAAGCTTCCAAGCATCTCCATGACTTCAAGAGCAAAAGGTATATTCACTTGACTTTGTCTCTTGAAGAGTTTAGGTGCACACACACACTTCATACATGTTTTGTTTATCTTGCATCTGTGTTCTTTATTGTTTGTATAAGTGTGCATCCTTTTCTAAAACACTCCTAGCTTACATTGTGCTTAGTTGATAACATGGTTGACATGTTAAGTGTGCTTCATTGTGTGCATATCACTCACTTCACACTTGCACAACATTCATGTAAGATAGACTTTTGTCTTGAGTGTTAAAAAGGGATTTTTCCCTTTGGCGCGGCCTAGACCGCTCGGCAGGCTTTGCTTGCACCGCGGCGCACGGAGCGGTATTCTCCAGTGCGTCATGCGCGACGTGGACCGCGACCTGTGCACTTGCACGCACAGTGGTCCCAACCGCGGTGTAGTCCAGACGGTGCACTGCTGTATGTACCGCGGTCTGGACACTTACCTGTGCCGCGGTCTAGCAAGCGGTGTTGACGGGATTCTGTTTCCCAAGTTCAAAACGATGTAGTTTGATCTAGGGCTTCATATATATTCTTCCTCTTCTCTTCTTGGCCGACTAAGAGCTCACAAATTCATTTTTAGAGAGAGGTTAGAGCTCCTAGAGAGAGAAAGCTTCAAGAAAGCTTCTTTGACTCTCCAAACCCAAAACCCATCTCCATCTTGCATCATTCAACATCATTTGAGCATGGGTCTTCATTGTTTCATGACTAGGTAAGCAAGAACTTCCTTGAATATCATTTATTGTTCTTGTTACTCTAGATTAGGAATTTATTGCATGATTAAATACCTAGACTCTATTATTGCATATTTATGAGTCTTGATAACATGATTGGGTTTGTATTTTGATAGCTTAATTGATTAGGTCATTTTTGCCTAAAAGCTAGGTCATAAACATTCATTTGTGATTCATTGATAACTAGGTTGAAATATTGATTCTTAATCAACTAGTTAAGCTTATTGAATGTTTATGCATATTTTGTGTAACAATTAGTTTGTTGGAAATTCTCTACAAATCTAATTGAGTTTGTTTGTTGATAGACTTTTGTCTAAGACTTGCATTTAGTGAATGATTAAATGTCTTGTCTTAATCACATGAATATATGCTAAGTTTATGTTGAATACATTGTGAGCATATTTGTTGATTCATTGTGATTGTTTGTGATAGCTAGGATTGGTTGTTCTTGATAACATCTAGCTAAGTCTTTATGCCTTGCATTTAGATATTTGACAACTTGGATTTGTTTCTACAAACTCATAGTTGAGCAATTTGTGTTGTCTAGCATAATTTGCATTGAGCATCATTTACATGATCACATAGACACATAATTCTCTTCATTGAGTCAAAGTCTTGTGGCTTCGGGGTGAAGTTGCACAAGCATTGAAGTCTTGCAACCAAGTTGTGGTTGGCAAGCATTGGTCAAGAATCCATTGTAAAAGGCCTGCGGGTAGAGTAGGAGGTGCTCACGCCAATAGTAGTGTATCAGTGGATATCACTAGGGATTGAACCAAGAGTGGCGAGTGGTAGTGTCCATAGCCTGAGGTTATCTAGAGTGAGAGTCCGAGCATCACTTGAGGGTGTAACGTTTTACTCATATAGTGGATTTGAGGATCGTGTGTGGCTAGAAGGATAGCCCGTGGTTTTTCCCTTTGTTTAAGGGTTTCCACGTAAAAATCAAGTGTTATTTATTATTCCGCACTTTACACTTGATTTTGTATGTTTGCTTTAATTGGGTTATTTGTTTAATATTGACTAATCGAAAAATTGGTAATAATCGATTAACAACCCATTCACCACCCCCCCCCCCCCCCCCTCTAGGTTGTAGACACACGTTAAGAGTGTATTTTCATAAAGCACAACGTAAACGAGGAACAGATAGGGCAGAGCAGGAATATTACTAGACTAGCCTTACTCATGCATAACTAATTAAACTAACATGCCGCTCCCCAGCAGCGGCGCCATTTTGACAAGGACCTTTTTCCCTTATGTAGTTTTTAAAAGATCAGTCCGTCAATAATATTTTAAGAAACCTCACTAAGCCTAAATCTGTTTGAAAACGTAAATATAGTGGCAAGTGGGTGTCGTCCACAGGGAGCGGAGTTAGCCAAATTAGTTAATGCTAAAGCAATGGTATGTATATATATATAATAGCACAACATGAATTGGTGAAAATGTAGATTGTGAACCAACTCTAAATAATACTAAATTAAATATGTAAATAGAATGAAAGGGGAATATGGAGTGAAGGATATATAGATGATGGAAACTAAGGAGTTAATGGATTCGAAAGCAAATATTGGGCAATGCAACAAACTTGTCAATAGCACGGCTTTTCAAGGTAACCGACCTAAGATGTATAGAGTCGGTTATTTATCCCTAGAAGGTGGCCAGCCTAGGATGTATAGTGCGGACCACTCATTAGGGATTAATCCTTGTAAACTACCAACCTAGGATGTATAGAGTTGATTGTTTACCGGATTCTAGAAATGAAGCTCGTCTACCTAACATTGACTCAACCGATTAAAGATAGTCACCCTAGGTTGTATAGTGATGACTTCTAACTCTCTCACGGTTCCGACCTATGATGTATAGTGCCGGAAACACGATCGAGGTTAGATTAAAACCGCGGTTTAAGAGTCGGAATTCATGACTTTCCGTCCATTCCTTAGAGCATTAAACAACTAAACATCATGTATATCTAGATGGAATACTCATACATAATACAAAGACATCTTGCAAAGATCATGTATCTACACAAGAAATCAATGATAAACATTCACAACAAGAATAGATCAATGGAAGATAGACATGAATATCAATATAATATCAAGTTTATGTACAAGCCCAATATTAAACTAACTACTCCATCAACCCCTTAGAGGGGATTTAGCTACTCATTACAACTAGGAAATCAGTAGAGAGGAGAAAGAAATAACCCTTGGAGAACATCTTTTTCCTTGAAGTGGCTCCAATCTCCTAACTTCCTTGAAGTTGAGTAGATAATGTGTGGATGAGAGGTAGAGAGAGAAACTAGATCTAAGAATGTTTAATCTATCTAAAACGGAGTCAAAAGCTGGTTAAAACGTTTCTATACTTTTCTATTTATACTAAATACAAAAAATAGGTCACTTAAGCTTTGAAAATCAGACTGGCGCGCTCGAAGTGCGGGTGGAGTGCGGGTGATTTACCCGCACTGTACCCGTACTGTATGGGTTGTCTGCAACTTCAGTTCTCGGAGCATGGCAGGAGTGCGGGTTGAGTGCGGTTGAATTACCCGCACTGTACCCGCCCTTGGAGTCGCACTGTGGTCGCACTGTGATCGCACTTCCCTGTCAGGTGAAAGATCTACCTTCTGTCTTCAGCCAAAGTGCGGGTATAGTGCTGTTGGATGACCCGCACAGTACCCGCACTCTAGTGTCAGGTACAATCTGCTCTTCTGTTCTTGATACAAGTGCGGGTCGAGTGCGGTTAGATGACCCTCACAGTACCCGCACTCTGATGTCAGGTGCAACTCTGCTATTCTGTTCTTGATACAAGTGCCGGTGGAGTGCGGTTGGATAACCCGCACAGTACCCGCACTCTAATGTCAAGTGGGTGATCAGCTTTTCTGGTTTGGCATTAGTGCGGGTGGAGTGCGGTTAGCTGACCCGCACTGTACCCGCACTTGATCTCTTTACTTGCACTCTTCCCCGGCTTTGCACATGAGTGCAGCTGGAGTGCGGCTGGAGTGCGGTTGCGACCCGCACTGGACCCGCACTTGACCCGCAATGTAGAGGTGTTTGTGCTCCTTTTCTGCTGGAATCACCACCATATGCTTCCAAACCTGTCCTTACATCATTTCCTATAAATAAGCATAAAACAACCCATGAGAGATACAAAAACACCCGAGAACAGAACAAAAGGTAAGGATCTGAGGGCCTAAATATACAACATATTTGGCCCTATCATTTCCCTTGTGCTACCTTGACTTGAGAATCTTTAGAGCACTCTCATAGTTCGATCTTCTTCCTAGGATGTTGTGAGGGTGGAGGCTCTTTGTTATTCAAACTCTTGACAAACACAATCTTGCTTGAGGATGAGGTCTCCTTGTCATCTTCATAGCCAAGACCTTTCTTATCACTTGGCCTCTTGCCAACTCCCAACATGTGGTCAAGTTTATTCGTGCTTGAAGTCATCTTAGCAATGATCTCTCTAGCTTCTTCAAGCTCCTTTTCCATCAATTCCTCATTCCTTTTGGCTATCTTCACTTCTTTATTTAAGTGAGTAGCTTCGGTAGATAGCTTGAGATTCTCTCCTTTTAGCCTTTGAATCTCTTTCTTCATCTTCAATCTTGAGCTTTGAAAATGCTCAATGAAGCCTTCAAGATCCATTCCTCCTACATCCATATTTGTTGAATGGGATGAAGAGTCATCATCACTAGAGTCATCTTCACTTTGTTTCTCTACCTCTTCATCATCTATTGCTTCCTTACTCTTGAGAGAAGATGCGAAGGCAATAAAGTTTGCCACATGATCCTCATCATCCGAGGATTCTCCTTCTTCTTCCACGTCATCACTATCGCTCCACGTGGCGGCCATGGCCTTTTCTTTCTTCTTGTTTTTCAAATTTCCACAATCCGTGGAGATGTGTCCGAAACTCCACATTCGAAGCATTGAATCCCTTTTCTTGTGGGCTTGTCTTCACTTGACTCAAACTTCTTGAAAGGAGTCTTCTTCTTTATTTCCTTTCCTTTGGATCCAAATCCTCTCTTCTCAAAATTGATGAACTTATTGAATCTTTTCACCATGAGGGCCATTTCTTCATCTGAGTCTTCTTCCTCCTTCTCAACCTTAGAAGTCTTCAGAGCAATACTCTTTTGCTTCTTTTGAGGTGTAGGTGTGGGAGTCCATCTAGACTCATATGCTAGAAGCCTTCCAATAACTTCACTTGGCTTCATATTCTTGTAGTCACTATTCTCCTCAAGAGCCGTCACTTTTGACTCAAATCTTGCTGGAAGCGACCTCATAATTTTTTGCTTGATCCTCCTATCCGAATAGGGATCACCAAGTTGATGGCTCTGATTGACTATGTCTATCAACTTCACTTGAAAGTCGTTGAAGCACTCATCCTCCTCCATCCTAATTTGCTCGAATTGTGTTTGGAGGACTTGAAGCTTGGAGTCCTTGACCACCTCGGTTCCCTCATGGCCGTCTCTAGAATCTCCCATGCCTCTTTTGCAATTCTTGTTGTCTGGATCAATCTGTACTGATTGTCATCCATTGCACAAAGAATAGCATGCATAGCCTTGTTGTTCCACTTGGATGCTTCAAACTCTTGAGTTGACCATTCCGACTTTAGCTTGGGAACTACACTTTCATCTTCAAGAGTCTTTTCCGGAAGAGTGTAGCCATCTTCAATTGCCATCCATGCTCGGTCATTTATTTGGCAAATGTAAGACTCCATCTTGCCTTTCCAAGAGGCATAGTTTACTCTGGTGAGCAAAGGGGGTCTTGTGCTAGAGGCTCCCTCATTACCACTTCCGTTCCCACTCATAGTGTTTGGGTATGAATGAGATGAATGTTTATGATGCAACAAATACAAACAAAAAGCAAGACACACAACGAGCAAGGATCACCTAAGTGTATCTAGGAACCCGCTCTGATACCAATTGAAAATACACAAAGTGTGTCTAATACAACCTAGAGGGGGGGTGAATAGGTTTTAGTTGATTTATTAACAACTTTTCAACTTAATCAGTTTTAATAATCCTACTCCATATTAGCAATCAATCAATCCAATATAAATATGCGGAAAACAATAAAAACACAAGGATTGATTTACGTGAGAAACCCTCCAACTGGGCAAAACTCACGGGCTATCATTCTAGCCACATACGGTCCTCAAATCCACTATTTGAACGAAAGTTTACAACCTAGGTTGACCTCAAGTCACACCTACTTGGTCACTAACCCTTTCACTCTACCCAACGGGCCTTTAATAGTGATTCTTGACCACAAGCTTGTGCACTAACTCACTTAGTCACAAAGCTTAACAATCAATGAAGAGGTTAAACAACCTATGTGAATATGTAAAAGATATTCAAACATGCAATTAATGCTAGGCAACAATAAATGCTTATCTAAGGATTTAAAGATGTCAATAAATGCAAATCCTAGATATCAATATCTAAATGCAAATGCATGAAGATTTAGCTAGAAGGGTAAAATCGTCCTAAATGCTAGCTATTAATGAACAAAGCTCTCAACCAACAAACAACAACTCAGTCATGTTATAAATGCCAATAAACATAAAGATATGCAATAAAATCACATAAAAGAGCTTACCCTAGGCAAACAAGAACATAAATAAATAAAATGAGATTTAGGGCATGTTCAAGTTACCTAGTCAATGAAAGCAAGAAGAATCCATGATGAGATGATACTTGAAGAGGTTAAATGCACATGGATTTGTGTTTTGTTGAGTAAAGATGAGTTCTTGGGAGTTTCTCTCTCTAAGGGAAGCTTGGCCTATTAAAAATGGCTTCTTGAACTCATGAAAACGAGCAAGGAAGAAGAGAGAGTATATATAAGGGAGCCCTAGTTAAAACAGCGTCGTTTTGGACTTAGGGCACCAAATCCCGTCAATACCGCTAGATGGACCGCGTCACAGGCAAGTGTCCAGACCGCGGTACACACAGCAGTGCACCGTCTAGACAACAACGCGGTGCAGGGCACTGTGCATGCAGGTGCACAGGCCGCGGAATGGGCAACAGAGGCCTACTGGACAACACCGCGACTTGGGTCGCTTTGCGTGCAAGTGTATTGGAAGCGGTACAGGAAGCATGACTCTACTAAGGTATACCGCTCTGTATGCCACGGTGCAAGCATGTCTTGCCAAGAGGTCTAGGCCGCGCTAAGAGAAGAAATTCTCTTTTCTGGGCAAACTCAACACACTAAGTGATGTACAAAATGTGCAAGTGTGGAGTGTGAAAATAGGCATACAATACATCATTCAATTACATGAAGATAGGAACAAAATGCATGCAAGTGAGTGTGTGCAACTAGATCTCTTCAAAGAAAGTTAAACTAGTAAGATATGTTTGAAGTGCTCTTTGAGAGAGATGATGTCCTTGAAGCTTGATCACACTCAAGAGGCCTAAATTTCCCTTACAAAGAATAATCCCCAATGTGGTTTGTCAACGAAATAAGCTAATCAAAATATGAGGAACTTACAGTCCAGCATCAACACCTTTGGATGTTGCACCACTTTCCTCGCCCACATGAAAAGTCACCGGTGAAGATTTAGAGGGGAGCTCTAGATGCATTACCTGGGGGTCCTTCCCAATAGATTTGTAATAAGCCCTTCATCTCATCCTCTGGTTCTGTATCGCGTCCAGGGACTCAGCCTTATGCTTCTCGATCGTCCGATCCCATTTTCGGTGAGCTTCTCCAGTGGACATCTCCTTACCCCTGAAGAATATGCAATCGGTGGCAAGCCCACATTCCAGCTCTCTCAGCATGACAGCTTTGAAAGCAGGGGACCTCTTGTATCGATCAACGCTCTGGACTTCAAGGGCTAATCTGGCCTCTTGGGAAAGCACATCCACACTGACCATTTGCTGTTTCAGATCTTCGGCCAGCCTTTCGTAACGAAGCTTGGCCTCCTCAAATCCCTGTTGGCCTTCCAGCATAGATTGTTGGGAAGCTGCCGAAGTCTCCTTAGCAGCTTGAGCTTCTGCTTCTTGGTTGATAGTTGTCTACTCGGCTAGGACAAGCTTTTGCTCTAACTCAGCACACTGTTGCTCGGCTTTAGATAAGTTTACTTCAAGCTGAGTATTTTTCTTGGAAAGATTGGTAAGATTGTCCATGGCCGTGTTAGCTCCGGTCTCAGCAGTGGACACGGCTTTCCTCAATACCGCTTCGGTCACCTCATGCTGCCTCAGCCTCTCTTCAAAGGATTCTTTCAGTTTTGATTCACTAGCAAAGGCAGAACTAATCGCCTTCTTTCTCTTCTCGAGCTCTTTTTTTAGCTGAGAGATTTCAGTAGTGTTTCTTTTGAGCTATCACAGCCCTAGGCATCTCCTCCGCGGCCTTAAAAAGAAAATAAGCAAGTTATGATCGTAAAATCTGAAATCAAAAAAATCAATAGGAGAGTAAGAAGCACATACATATATGCCATTATTATAAATTTCATGAACTCGTTCCACGTCACTAGCTTTCCGAAAGTCAATCCAATAACCTTCCTCAACATAGCCCCTTCCAGCAGACATGGACTTCAGCATGTCAAGGGGGTCGACCGACATCTCCTCCGAGCCAAGAGTGCCGACCGCAGCAGGAAGTATTGTCACCTCTAGGCCATGAGGCTGTTGATCAGTTGGGATTGAACTTAGAACCGAAGAAGTGGCCTAAGGAGCAGTCATCGGGGGCATGGCAGCAGTTTTTTCTTGATCAGCAGCGCCCGATGGGCCCGCCTCTACACTGCTTACAAAAGGGGCCATGACAAGATTGGGCAAGGGCCCAGAAACACGGCCCAGCCGTATGGAAACTTTATCAATATAATCAGCCTCATGAGCAGACAGATTATCTTCAGGAGCAGGCGGGTCGGCTGATATCTCTTCAGGTCTGGCTTGCCCCTCGCCAGAATCTAAGTCAGTGAAGACTATTTGACGTTTGACAAGAAATTGCATCGAGGCTTTACCGGAACACTGCATTGGAGAATTACCGAAAACTTGACCAGCTGGACAGTCAGTTTGAAAGACAGCTAGCTCTGCCAGAAGAGAATATTGAGTTTGTTGAGAGCTAGCCTTTCTGCTGACCCTCGAAGTAGCTTGATTATCCACTTTGGGTTGATCATGTAATGGAATGGTAGATGCAGATAGAGTTGATGCGAGATAATTTCCTTTTATCGATCGTTGTTCCCTACGGATCAGATCGGTCAGTGTATCTTAATCCTCACCATCTTCTTCAAGGATAATTGGGTTGACTCCACTCTGATGAGATCCTAGGCCTTTTGTTGATTCAGTTTTCTTCCCCTATGAGCAACATCAGAGATAGAAGAACCTTCAACAGTTTTGGTCACTTTACTGACCAGGGATCTCCTAGAAGGTTTGGTCACGTGACGACCAGCCGTTGCCTTAGTAAGTTTCCTCTTTGAACCTCTAAGAGACCTTTTCTGTTCATTATCCCGATCGGAGGGCATGCTCTCTCTTTCCTGATCAGGAGCATTTAAAGATGTGTTGGGATTAGGCTTATAAGTGTGCTTGACCATGACCTGTTAGGGGGAGCAATCCCCTGAGCTAGCTTGGCAGCAGCTTCTGCTCGGCTAACTTTGTCGAGGTTCTTAATTTTCTCGGCCTACTCTCCCGCTACGATGTCCAGCTCATACACTGAGCCATTGAAAGAATATCCGAATGAGTAAAACTTAATTTAGAAAAATTAAGGTTTGGAAAAAGTAATACTTACAGCTTTTGCGTCTACTCGAGATAAGAGGAAACAATCCCAGATCTTGAAGTTCCTTTTCGACGAACAACACTAGTTGATCTCTGGCCTCCCAAGTTGTCTGAGCGGCTTTGACCATATGTTTGGCCTGATCCTCAGTGAGCGTAGCAAGAGTTCTGTTCCACAGCTCGAGACTGTAAAAATGCTTGGGAACATTGTTCCTATCTAATTCCTGGTGAGGATCGGTGACCACGGTCTCACCACATTCACCTCAAACGAAGAACCAGTTGTTGTTCCAGTATTTGTTGGAGGTAGGGAAGCCCTAGATAAAGCCCTTGTGATCCCTACTGGATGGGGGTGTGGGTCGAAGGTTATATCCCTCAGGAATCCAATGTTTGATTGAGCTGGACTGAAGATGAAAAGTACCCCCATTGTACGACAGACCCAAAGTATAGAAGTTACGAATCTCTTATGGAGTCGGGGGGTACTTGGCACCAATTTGCTTCCATAGGTGCCGAAAACTCGTAAAGACTCGATAAGAGTTTGGTGAAAGCTGAGCAGAAGCAATCCCAGCTCCAGGTAGGAACTGGGCAATGAAAGGTTGAAGGGGCAGCGTCACCCCATACATGAGCATCACCTCATAAATGGCCACAGCACCCCGAGGGAGATTCCAGATTGCGCGTTGGCCACTCAGGAAAAGTTCAGCCGGCCGAGGGAGATCAAATCTCTCGCTATACTTCACCAGCACCAGTACATCTACCACATTCACCTCCGAGTCGAAAGCGTTGGGTTATTTAGTAGAAAATTTCAATAAATAGGCTCAGTGTCTTTTTGGAACTTCTTCCATGTTCAACAGTTGAGACGAAATTTTGAGGTCTATTGAAGCAGAATCCTTAAAACTCGGTCTACTTCCCCGACCAGATCCTGATGTCTTCGACATATCTGGGCATGTGTTGGGAGAAAAAACATTGGGGTTAGCATTATTCAAATCAAAAGATGAAGGTTGAAATTCAGGGTGAGCAACCGAATAATCAATGTTGAGGGCTATAGGTTGAACTAGAGGAGAAAAGTTTCGAGAACACCTTCCTAAGATAAATTCAAGCCTAGCAGCATTTTCTTTGTCACCAGTTTCAATAGCACGCATCAATAACTCAACGAATCAAAAACAGGTGATAGGATCCATACCTGATGATTAAACTGAAGGAGATGAGTACATAATTTACGACTAGCGAAGTTGAAGGTCTGAATGAGACAGACGATTTCAAGATAAAACGAGATTGCAATTTCTGAAGAAAAAACTGTAAAGATTGCGTGAGAGGGAAAATGAAGGGTTTGAAAATATATATATATATGGGGGAACATGACATCATGCGAGAGTGGTGGTTGGTGTGCAAATCCCGGAGATCACGAGCCATTCGAAATTTGAAAAGCCGCCGTCAGTTACGTCATGCGCGACAAATCACCTAGGCAAATCAAACATTTGTGATTACAATTAAAAACCAGATGTCAAGCACTAACAAGCATTAATGAACTACATGACAAAATACTTCTAAGTTAAACATATCTCACCGAGCGAGTTATCTTTACTAAGCAGGATGCTCGGTCTGAATGTTTAAGGGGGTATTGTTATTGGTAAAATCTGGAAAGATAACACGTCAGCACAAACCCTTTGTTCCATGGAAATTGGAAGACGATGTGTCTGCACACATGGGTCAGATAAAGCTAAACTAAGATAACCATGAGATAACTCCATTCTACCTAGTCAAGGTTGCTTAGATGATCGAGCGGGGAACATTCGATCAAGGCAATTAGATTGATCAGGAAAATAAGATCCGATCGGGAAATCCCAAGATGGTCAGGGAAACCCAAATGATCGGGTGTAGCTACCCGATCTGGTGTAGATCGTGTTGGGGTTTTTGCCCTAAAGCTTGTAATATGTAAATGTAATTTGAACATAAATAAAAGAAGTAGTATATTCATTCATTTTGTGTCATACTTTATATAACATGTGCACTTAACATCCAAAATTGCCGGATGTAATTTCGAACTGAGTATATGAGTGTCATATATAGATGGATTCAGTTTGAAACGAGCAATTTAAAGAGTCCGTAGATAGCAAATAAAGCTGGGTACTTTATTTGTGGTTAATCTACAGCTGCGGTCCATTTCGTAGTGTACGGTGATCCTATCCTGGATCATTCATATGTAGATATGAGAATGGAGGCACCTTGTATGATGTGATCATATAGGACTGGGCCATGATCTATATGAATCTCTCACTAAGATCCGTTTAACGATGAGATTCATATATATCAACTTATGATGGCTATATGTGGGTGATCTTAATCCTGAGTGTCTTATCGACTCCTTCAGGTTAGATCGTGGTCTTTGATATACCATGGGTGAGGTCGGAGTTGCATTCCCGATCAATATACTCCGTATGTTGGGATCGCGTTTTGGCTTGTGGCTGGGAAGGTTTGTACACAATAGTGGAATCCACTCCTTCTTGTGAGAAGTAGATGGTAGTTCCCTTAAGGGTTGATTCGGGGCTTGAACAATATGAGCGCTCTCCTAATTCCGTAAGGAATGTAGGATTTATTGTTCATTAGAGAATCAATGGTACTTAATGGAAAGATATGATTAGAGGGGTATAACGGACATTATGACCCAGCTCTAATTATGAACTACTTGTGGAGGATTATACCATATGTAATAGCTATATCGATGGACACCGAGAGTTATTGGTTTGTGTAAAAACGTCTACAGTTGAAAGAGTGCAGCTTCGGGTTTTAGTGGAATAACACCGAAGTTAATAATCATGAAATATTAATTAAAGAGTTTAATTAATAATTTCTAAGGATTATTGGAGCTCAAAATACTGTGGGTCCATTAGGTCCCCTTGCTAGCCCGATCAATTTAGGTAACAAGGGTCACGGTTAATTAATTGGATTGTCCAATTAATTGTGTTACGAAAGTGGACACGTATTTATTCGGGAATTAATTGAATAATGAGATTATTTAATTAATGAATAATAGTGATTAAATAAATTGAATAATAAGATTATTTAATTATGTTGTTAATCACTAAATGGAGGGTGTTAGTTGATATTTGATTTAGAATAAAATAAGATAATATGATTATTTTATTTTAAATTAAATATTTGAAATTGAATTTAAAATGTTTGAATTCAAAAATAAATATTTAATTAATTTAAAAAAAAGATATGAGATATCTTTATAAAATTTTTAAAAATCAAATAGATTTTGGTTTGTTATTTTTTGAATATATATGAGATATATATTTAATTAGAAAAAGCAATAACCGAATGAGAGATATTTGAAAGGTAATCAGATTACTTGTTTTCAAATGAGAAAAACATACAAAGCATAACAAAAGTGTGATCGTCACACAGCGAAAAAGCAAAAGAAAAAGCAAACAAAAAACAAAAGGAAAATATTAGGGTGTGGCAAGAACACAAAATGCTGCACTTCTAGTTTGTTTTTTTGTGTGTATGTTCTTCTCTTCTTCCTCCATACAGGTCCTGAATATCGTGACGCGCCCACACGCTTTTACCAGTTCTGGGAGATAGCGAGGAAGATCACGTAGTTCAAATCAGGAGGAGTTCGTATCAAAGTGAAGGAGCCTCCTACGTAGGTATGAAAAATAAATTCATTCACTTTATTATTGTATTTGATTATTACTGTACAAATGGGTTAGTTTAATTATTGCATTAAAAAAATTTAAAACCTTCCGCTGCGCAATCTGTAACCCTAGGTTCCAACAGATCCCTGGTCGGGGGTGAAAGAGATCTGGTCGGGATTGGAAGACGGTCGGCTAAGCGACACGTGGGCCATTTCCATATACGCTCAGATGCTTGACATGTTGGATAACGTTGAATTCAATGCAATCAAGACTCAAATACGTAAAAGAAGAGTCTTCCTCAAATAAGGTATCACGAAGTACATTTGGATAAGGAAACATATTTCTCTAAAGATATCAGTAAACCAAAACGGGAAGGAAGATTAGCATGACTCCAATAAGTCAGAATTATTTGTACTTCATTAAATCACTGCCACCAATTCTTTTACTTGTACTCCAATATTTAAGGGTCCATGCATGTATAAATAGGCCCTAAAAATACCCGAAAAGGTTGAACGAATCATTAGATATAAAAAGGGGCAAGTAAGATTGAGCTTGTAACAACTTATTCATAGTGGATTTTTTTCTCGCCGTCTCCGGCAACTGTGCTTTTTTCCCTAGGGTTTTCCACGTAAAATCTTGCTTGTTTTATTCTTCTTTTGCTCTTTTCAATTTCTTACATAATAGTAAATTACATATAACTTGTGTGACGCGCGATTTATTTTACGTAATCCCAAAAATCGTCGTCAATAACTTTAATTAAAAATAAACCAAAAAAGTTACCTTTCAAAAAAAAGCCTTATGAGAAACCTTAATTCTTATGATAAACCCTAATTAAACTCTAATATTATTTCAAGTTTCAAACTTTCTCTAATTATCACATGATTATCATATTGTTTTTGTCTTTTTTTATGTATAGTTCTGAACTCTATCAATAAACAAATTATATATATTTTTAACGATAGCTATAGATATCAAAAAAGTTCTTTTTTTAAGACAGTTGTAGAGATCAATAAGTTTTTTTTAAGATAATTGTATGAATAAGAGAATTCCATACTGAAAATCTGTTGAACCTATATACGGTTTTACATATTCCCTTTTATAAGGCTCCTACATTCGTGATATTTCTAAAAGTAAATTGGATCATCATTAAAAGAGGATTTGATTCCAAAAATAATATGATATTTTTTATAAATTAGGTGTGATAATAATTTAAGAGTGTTTATAAATAATATATATTGAAATGAATATATTTATTTCAATGAGGGTACTATTGGTATTAGGATGGGTGCTTATAGTAATATTTATTTTTAAATTTTAGACATGGACGTACTTATAAGTTTTATGGGTGTCAAATCCGTACCCTATAAAAATTAAAATAAAATAAAAAGAACTGAACCGTCAAAACTGGGTGAACCGGAACCTTCCTCCTAAAAGTTTCGGTTCTGGTTCTGGTTCTGGTTCCCCTTGAACTAGAACCGACGGTTTAAAACCAAAAAGCCAAACCAAAACCGAACCAAACCGGGGTCATGACTAGCCGTGAGCCATGACCCCTCACAAATATTTTTCTTCTTTTTGAGGTGACAATATAGTGACAGGATAGGTTATTGTATGTATTTACATTAATCCACAAACATGATTCATTTTTTTGGGATCTCTAAATTAATTAAATAGAAAAACAAATATGATCCTCTCATTTTTCGCTCAACCCAAACAAAATTAGTTAAAACTCAAACACGACTTAATAAATTAACGAGTTATCTAATAAAACCTAATATTTATCCCGTTAATTATTAGGTCATGTCAATTATGTGATAAAACACAAGATTAATTCATTTACATATTTAAAAATTTTAAATTAGTTTAAACTTATTAATTTATTTAAGCACTTTCATCATTGAACTAGTTTAATAAATGAAAATGATCAAATGTGATATAATAACATCTCCAACGCAAGAGTGATTTGTGAAAAAAAAATGAATAAATAGACATTCTGTTAATAAATGTGTCTTCTATGCAGTTGTGTATATTCAATCTCAAACTGATGTGGTTAAAATATATATTAGATATTGTTATTATGAATGTCTATTTTAAGATGATATGTAGCACAACCTTTTTTTTTTATTGACTCGACAAGTATTTAAAATTGACATTAATTTTTCATCTATTTTTGGTAAATATATCAAATAAAAAAATAAACATGAAAAATAAAATTAAACACATCCTGAAAAAAAGTGTTTTAAACATAAGCATTGGAAATCAATTTTTGAATTTGGATTCTATACTGAGCTGCTATTTGTCCTCACCTATATAGATCTGCTGACATTTGTAATTAATGAGGTAATTTATTTATTTCAACTTCATTATTTTTAAATATAAGTCTTATTCTGGTGCTTTAGACCATCTCCAATGCATATGACAATGTCAATGCTAAATTTGACACAAAAAATAGTAAAATCTTATATTTGGCACGTCATTTTAGCATTGTACTCAAATACATAATTCTATTTGAAATGCTATTTTTTTATTTAAAATTATAAAAGCCAACAATTAATGAATTCAATACAATTACAAAATGGTGTTTTTGTAATTAAAAACAACATTTATTGATGTGTCAAATTTTTCATATGATATACTTTTGGCACAAAGAATAGAATATGTCAAATTTGGCACAACATTTAGTATTGCATTGGAGCATGTTTTTTTTTAATTTGTGCTAAATTATAGCATTGACACACTAAAATAGCATTGCATTGGAGATGCTTTTAGACCAGGAAAAAGATCAGCACAGAGGATCATGATCCGCATTGAAGATGCTTTAATGTTAATTCAAAATAACATTTTTGATATTTAATCATATTAAATGAGTTAACTGTTTAGAAGAAGTTCAACTCAAATACAACTCGTTTACTTAACAAATTTAACATGTTAACCACAAAATGAGGTTACCTTAGTGGTTTACCCCTCACACTTACACATTTGAGGTTATCGGTTAGAATCCTCTCCCCCTCCAAAAAATAAAAACCTAAATTAATTGTAATTGTTCCAAAAAAAAAAAAAGTTTAACACATCAACCCATTAAAGACCAGAAACTCATAAGATCTAACTCAAACATACTAATATTAACGTAGACATGATGCCGGTTCCGATTTCGGTTCTGGTTCCGATTCCGGTTCCGATTTCCCGGTTCCGGTCCGGTTCCAGCGGTTCCAGCGGTTCGGTTCTCTATTTAAAAAAAATCAACATGATCCATGATCCATGATCCATGATCCATGATCCATCCACCCAAAATCATCTTTCCATCTGTCAAAACCCACCCAAAATCATCCATTATCATCTATTCATCTGTCAAAACCCACCCAAAATCATCCATCATCTTCATTTTATTTGTCAAAACCCACCCAAAATCAAAAAAATCAAAAAATCAAATACGAAAGAAGAGAGATCAGAGATTGAAGATTCGAAGAGACCACCCAAAATAAGAAAACCAGAAACTCAAAATGCATCCAACAATTTATATTTGAACTTCCAAACCTTGAAGAGCATCAGAGGAAAGAGATCGAAGAGAGAGAAAGAAATAAGAGATCAGAGATTGAAGAACTGAAGAAAAGATCGGCGACGGGATGAAGAGTAGATCTGTCGTCGGTGAAGAGATTGGTCGTTGTCGAGACGTCGATGAGAAGAAGAAGAAGAAGAAAGAAAGAGACAGAAATGTAGGGAAAAAACACAGGGCGGAAGCGAAAAATTGGGTTTTTATATTTCAAAAATTTTCCTTTTAAAAGAAATAACCTTAACCCTTGATTAATTAACATATAATAAATGTATCATATCTTTTTCACGTGAAGATTGATATTGCGTCGAATTGAATCGGCTTGCTTCGAATTGAATCCGCAAGATCTTCCAATCCAATCATGAACATGAATCACCTAGGAGTGTAGGCTCCCTTTTCTTTGAATTGTAAACCTGAGATGGTAAAACAAACCTATTTCTTTTGTTAGTCACAATAATCATCCTAGAGATAATAAAGAATGTTTGGTCACTTGTGAATTCTTAATCTTTTTAATCAAGAACTCGTATGAACTATAATCCGATCTTGTGCATAAAGCCTTTTGATGTAAAAGCTTCTAGTGCACTATCAAAACTAAAACGCTCCTTATTCTTCTTCTCTTTGGCCGAATTCTACACCCCTTTCTTGAGTTGGAAGGTTTTTTTTTTATTATTCAAAAGCAAGAGAATAAAAATTTTCTCAACAAAAAACTTATTCTTGAACACTATATGTCAAAAATGAAATTCCTTGATATATTTATAGGTGATGGTAAAATCCTCACACAAGGAGGATTCATGTCATGTAGTCAAATCCTCACACAATGAGGATTTGATTTCACCTAAACCTTATCAACTTAGTAGTTCAAACCTATTCCAACTCATGAGTGTATTATCCAATAGTAAATTATTGAATATAAAATTGAAAATTGTAACTTTATCAATAACGTCCTAATTGATTATCAATTAGAGTTTTGATAGATATCAAATACTTCCTAATTTGAGTAGATAAAATAAAATATTTTTATTTATCTACTTATCAAATAAGGTATTTGATACTTATCATACTACTAAAAATAGTATGCAACTAAGACTCATTCTCCTAGTATACTACTACCAATAGTATGACACTAAGAATCTTTCTCCTAGTTAGAAAAAGATATTGACTTTTAATCAAACAATTAATTAATTAATTAATTAATTAATTTCCACTTGATTAATTAATAAAATAAAACAATATATTAAGCTAATATTATTAGCCTTGCCGCCCAAGTATATATATATATATGGGTAATATATTGTTTTTCCATTTTATTAAATCCTTTGGACTTTAATAAATAGTCCAAATGTGAACCAGACCTATTCTTACTATAAAAGAAACAAGTCCACATGCCTTAAATTAATACATTAATATAATTTAACAGCCCATTTAATTAAAATATGAAAATTATATTCTTAATTTATTAATGGAATGTTAAACGCACCCCATTAGGGCCGCCCTAGAATTTCTACATCCTTGGCTGCCCATTCCAAGCCCTTTTGAAGAGTTATTGTGTATCTTGATCATATATGACTGCACCTCTCCAAAACTTTTGGATTTAGAAATCCAAAAACAATTCTGGATGGACCTAGAAATTGGTCCGATAGAATATCTCAAGTGATCCATGTAAGTTCGTGTGGATTGGGGATCTTGGCAGGCTATCTAAATTTAAGCTTTAATAGACATAACCTAATCACAATCAACAAATGATTCACTTATGTTCGATCTATTAATTTTAGCTCATGTCATTAAAGAGCTAAAATTGAACTCTTAAATAAAGACAGAATAAGTTAATATTTCTCATTCGTACCCTAGACAACCTCATTGGAGATAGTGTATCCTCGTGAAAAATATCAGTAATCGCCAAGAGCTCATAGACCGCCTAAAACTCTCCTACTTACCATATTTACTCATATGACCATATTTTATACTTGGATATTTTGACTTGTCCAGAAGTCATGTTTCAATAGACACTATTGAAAACTTTACATTAGGAATTAATATCCAATACCTTAAAATATCCATATGATGATATTCTACTCATATTTAATAAATGGAGCCACGATGTCCATATCTATAAATGAAGTCCTCTATCGATTAACAAAGGAATACCACTAAACTATCGAGGATAGACTTTGCTATATAATCGTACTCATTGATAGCTCAAATGATAACTGTAAGAACCTCATTGTTTATGATTGGCTTATTTCATGACAAATCACATTGGGGATGTTTATGTAATGGGTAGCATAGGTTCTCCAAGTGTGGTTTTCTCGAAGACATGCTTCCGGTCATCCCAAAGAGCTTCAAGAGAGGTAGTTCACTTGTCCTTAACTCTTAAAGAGGTTTTAGTTGCACACACTCACTTGCATGCATTATATTCTTGTTTACATATAATTGGATGATGCATTGTATGCCATTTATCACACTCCACACTTGCACATATTGCACATTACTTAGTGTGTTGAGTCTGCCTAGAAAAGAGAGTTTCTTCTCTTACTGCGGCCTAGACCGCTTGGCAGGCGCTGCTTGCACCGCGGCATACAGAGCGGTATACATCAGCTGGCACATGCTTCCTTGACTACGTCTTGTACACAGGTATGCCCAAAGGTTCCTGACGCGGTAAACTTTAGTAGGCCCATGCTGCCTTGACCGCGTCCTGTGCACTGCACGCACAGCGGTCCCAACCACGATGTTATCCAGTAGGCATACTGCTGCGTGTACCGCGGTCTAGGCACTTACCCGAGCCGCGGTCCAGCGAGCGGTATTTACGGGATTTTGATTCCCAAGCCCAAAACGACGCAGTTTTTTCTAGGGTTTCTATATATTTTTGTGAGAAGGAACAACCTTTAGAAAGAGAAAGCTTCAAGCTTTGTTCCTTGACTCTCCAAACCCAAAACTTATCATCTTCATGCATTTCTAAGCATCTTTAAGGCATGGGTCTTCATCATTAGTTGACTTGGTAAGTTGAACAAAAACCTCATCTTTATCATTTGTTCATACTTTTCAAGATTGTGTTTTTATTGCATTTATTAGTTGATTAAATGCTAGGACTCTATTTAATGCATCTATCTATGAGTTCCTTTGTATGATTGGGTTTGTATTGTGATAGCTAATATTTAGGACATATTTGCCCTCTAGCTAATTAGGATTCATTGATTGCATTTGTTAATTGCATTTATTGTCCTTGCTATTTTATGTGACAACATGTGTTGATATGGCTTTGTTTGATGACTAGAGTGTAGACTTGCATATCTATTTCTAGTTAGGTCTTTATGAGCATTCATATAGACATTGATATCTAGGATTTGTACTTAGTGTCATATTTAATCCCTAGATAAGCATTTAGTGTTGCCTAGCAATATTTGCATTTTGAATATTCATTTATTCACTTAGGTTGTTAATCTCTTCTTTGAGAGCTAAGTCTTGTGACTACTAGGTGTAGTGCACAAGCAAGTGTAGTCTTGCAACCAAGGTGTGGTTGGCAAGCAAAGTGATCAAGGATTCACTATAAAGGCCCGTTGGATAGTAGTGGTGGGTTAGTGACCGAGAATAGTGTGACTAGAGGTCAACCTAGGTTGTAAACATCATTACAATAGTGGATTTGAGGATCGTGTGTGGCTAGAAGGATAGCCCGTGGTTTTACCCTTCTTGAAGGGTTTCCATGTAAAAATCAAGTGTTATTTATATTTCCGCACTTTACACTTGATTTTGTATGTTTGTTTATGAGGTGAATTTTTAATATTGACTAATCAAGAAAAGTTAGTAATTAACTTGATTAAAACCTATTCACCGCCCCCCCCCCCCCCCCCCCCCCCCCCCCCCCCCCTCTAGGTTATTAAACACACGCTTGTATAATATTTTCAATAACATTTGTAACCATAAGTCCATCATTTGTCTCAGGATTAAGATAGACTCTCCGATTGTCCTCAAGTGAAAACTTTTATCAAGATTTGTTAAACTAGAAATCACTTTATTAATATGAAAATATTGTCAAATACATTATTACACTCTTGCTATTGAGCATAATCCTAACAAGAAAGAGATAGAGAGATCTGATCATTTGAGAGAGAGAAAGAAAGAAAGTGAGTGAGAAGAAAGAAAGAAAGTGAGATAGAGAAAGTGAATATATATATATATATTGTGCGGAACCACCCGGTTCGAACCGAAACCAAAACCTATAAATGCTATAAGATTTGTTAAACTAGAAATCACTTTATTAATATAAAAAGATTGTCAAATACATTATTACACTCTTGTTATTAAGCATAATCCTAACAATCTCCCACTTGCGGTATAGTAAGTGTGTCATATCTCTCATTGCCATGTTCGCTAGGTACCCATCAAAACTCTTATGTGGTAGAGCCTTTGTGAAGGGATCCACTAGATTTTCTGCTGACGTGATCTTGGTAATCGTCACGTCTCCTCTATGCACAATTTTCCTCAGAAGGTGATACTTCCTTTCAATGTGTTTCCCTCTCTTATGACTTCTTGGTTCTCTCGAATTGGCCACTGCTCCACTGTTGTCATAGCAGATAGTGATCTGCTTATTTCCATTAGGAACCACTTCCAAGTCAATCAAGAATTGGCAGAGCCAGACAATCTCTTTAGCAGCTTCGCATGCGGCAACATACTCAGCTTCCATGATGGAATCAACAATACATGATTGCTTGATACTCCTCCATATGACTGCCTCTCCTTCAAGAGTAAACACAGATCCTGATGTGGATCTCCTAGAGTCATAATCCGATTGGAAATCAGAATCTGTATACCCAACGAGAATTAAATCCCCTCCAGAGTATACAAGCATATGATCTCTCGTTCTCTTGAGATACTTGAAAATATGCTTAACCTGCCGTCTAGTGATCAGGACCAGGTTTCGATTGAAACCTACTAACTATGCCAACAGCAAAACAAATATCCGGTCTAGTGCAGAGCATTGCATACATGAAACTTCCAACTGCCGAGGCATATGGAACCCTACTCATGAATTGCTTCTCATGCTCGTTCTTAGGAACTTGTTCCTCAGAAAGTTTGTTTCCATGTCTGAAAGGTAACATACCTTTCTTGAAATCTTGCATGGAGAACCTAGACAAGATTTTATCTATGTATGAATCTTGGGATAATGCAATCGTTTTATTCTTTATATCCCTTATTACTTGGATACCAAGAATAAAACTTGCTTCTCCTAAATCCTTCATATCAAATTGTTTTGCTAACCATTCTTTTACTGATGTCAATACACCTACATCGTTTCCGATGAGTAGTATATCATTAAAGTAATGAACTAGGAAAACCAGCGTGTCGCATTTAATCCTCTTGTATACACAGGGTTCGTCAAGGTTTTGAATAAATCCAAAATTTTCACATCTTGATCGAACCTTATGTTCCAGGATCTAGATGCTTGCTTAAGTCTATATATGGATCTTTGCAACTTGCATACCTTTTCCTCTTGGCCTTTTGCAATAAATCCTTCTGGTTGGATCATATAAATGCTTTCGTCAAGACTTCCGTTAAGGAAAGCTGTCTTGACGTCCATTTGCCAGATCTCTAGGTCTAGAGATGCCGCAATGGATAAGAGTATCATAATGGATTTAAGCATGGCCACCGGAGAGAATGTTTCCTCGTAATCGATACCTTCCTTTGGTATGTAACCTTTAGCTACCAATCTAGCTTTAAAGGTTTCCACATTTCCATCCATTCCTCTTTTCCTCTTGTATACCCACTTGCACCTAATGGGTTTTATCCCTTTAGGCAAGTCTACAAGGGACCAGACTTTGTTTGTGAACATAGACTCAGTTTCGGATTGCATTACCTTTTGCCAATGGCGACAATTAACATCCTCCATAGTTTCCTTGTACGTGTAGGGACCATCGTCATCCGAGAGATTCTCCACTGATTCTCCTAGACCGATGTATCTTTCGGGTTGTCTACTAACCCTCCCACTACGACAAGGAATGGTAGGTTGTTGATCTTGTAATGGTGCGGAACTTACAATTGGGTAAGGTTGTGAAACCTCTTGTGAAATTGTATCTCCTGAAAGCTCACTCAGGACAATTCTACTCTTAGGCACAAAATCATTCATATAGCCATTTTCCAGAAATTAAGCATTTGTTGAAACAAATACTTTAAGATCTGAAGAACTATAGAAATAATATCCTTTAGTTCCTTTTGGATACCCCACAAATATGCATGTTTCTGAACGGGACTCCATCTTTTATGTATTTCCTTTTAACACATGCGCATGACATCCAGATATCCTTAAGTGTTGTAAACTAGGCTTTCGCCCAGTCCATAACTCATGCGGTGTTTGAGGAACAGACTTAGATCGTACATCTTTTAGAATGTACATAGCAGTTTGTAAAGCATATCCCTAAAAAGAAATATGAAACGTTGAATAACTCAACGTAGACCTAACCATGTCCAAAAGAGTCATATTTCTCCTTTTTGCCACCCCATTTTGTTGAGGTGTTCCTGGCACAGAAAGCTAAGAAATAATCTCATTATCAATAAGATATTGTTGAAACTCACCAGATAGATATTCTCCACCACGATCAGATCTCAAGATTTTTTTTATGTTTCTCCAGCTGATTTTCTACTTCAGCTTTAAATGCTTTGAACATGTCAAAAGCATTCGACTTACATCTCATTAGATACACATAGCCAAATCTTGAGTAATCATCCGTGAAAGTAATGAAGTACTCATATCCACCTCTAGCTTGAATGTTTATAGGACCACACACATCAGTGTGTATTAATCCTAAACATTCAGTGGCTCTTGTGCCTTTGGTCGTGAACAACCTTTTAGTCATTTTACCTTCCAAACAAGATTCACAAATTGGTAGATCATCAACCTTTAAATAACTTAAAGGTCCATCACTAACCAATCTTTTAATCCTATCAAAGTTAATATGACCTATGCGCAAATGCCATAGGTAAGTTTCATCTTTTGATAATTTTATTCTTTTATGATTAGGTTCCATTGATTCCATGTCTAACAAGTGAGAGATGTTTCTATGCAAATAGAATAACCGTTTTCCAATGTACCTTTGCAAACAAATTTATCATTCTTACTAATAATAAAACTTTTATTAAAAGTAACCGAATATCCAAATTTATTTAAACAAGAAACTGAAATTAAATTCCTCTTGAATTGAGGTACATAATAAACGTCTATCAAATCTAAATGCCTACTAGAATCTAAATTGACTCTAATATCTCCCACTGCACAGGCAGACACCAACGCTCTGTTGCCTAAGCACAATTTGAATTCATTCTCATTCAGTGTTTTCCTTTCTTGGAACCTCTATAAGGAATAACAAACATGATTAGTCACTCCAGAGTTTATGATCCAAGAATCAATAGGATCTTCCAGAAAGCATGTTTCAAGATAATTAATATTACCTTCTTCCTTCTTTTTCTGAGACTTTAGGCAATTTCTTTTCCAATGTCCCTTTTCACCACAAAGGAAATATTTCCCTTTGATCTTGGTTACTTTCTTGGTCTCCTTCTTGGTAGGCCCAAGTTTCTTTTTCTTTTGTTGTTTATTAACCTTCTTACGGGTCTTAACAGTAGCAACTTCACCAAATGTATGAATCTCTTGACTTGCCTTTCAGAGGAATCTTCTCAGCGCTTTGAACATCTTGCATCAGACCCTGTAAGGTATATTCCTTATTGTTCAAGGTGTAGTCCAACTTGAACTGATCAAAGGAATCTGATAGTGAGTTGACAATCATGTCAATTTTTGTCTCACCATCTATCTCAGCACCATTGAGTTCAGCAATGTTGAGATGTGCTACGACTTTAATTATATGATCTTTCACAGCCTATCCAGGTTTTATCCTAAGATTCATAAAAGCAGTCACTGCCTCTCTCTTCGTCGTCCTAGACCTCATAGCAAACATCTCCTCTAGAAACATCATTATATCAGCAGCAGAACTCATTCATTCATGTTGCTGTTGCAACACGTCGGAGATGGTGGTCATAATGTAACATTTAGGCATCTCATCTGAGATCTCCCACTGCTTATACTCATCTCTTTAAGCCTCAGTAGTTTCATTAGTAAGAGTAGGTGGTTTATGGGTAGACAAAATGAACTTATGCTTTTTAGATTGCAACAACAGCCCAATTTTCCTTTTCCATGTGACATAATTATCTCCGGTTAAAGTATTACCTTTTAGGATGTTGATTAGGGATGGGGTCATGATTTCTGAGTAAAACAAAAATTATATAAGTAAACAATCATGATAAAGCACTTTCGAATATTTATCTTGAATTAAATAAAATAATTCAATGGTAAAATTCAACGGTGATGCAACATCCATAAATTTCACGCCTCCTTTGGGAGTTCGCACGATTTACTAGTTATATTAGGTCCCACCTAATTATTAACATAACAACCAGCGTTTTCAATTCAGCCTTGCGATTTATATTGACAAGAACTCTTGGAAGGATATCAATAAAACCACATCGAGTGTGTTACTAAGTTATCGACCTTCAATATATTCCTTCACGAAAATCCCTCCTTTGAGAGTAGATATCGCTTGAGTCAATTGTCTAGTCTATCCTTGTAAGGAAGTATCTTGCTAAATTCCATTCATGGATACCACTTTGGGGGTTATCACACAAAACATAAAGCTCAATTTATCTTGGAGGCCATAGGTGTTCAAAACACCTTCTCCCACTCAATTCTTTAAGAGGTGTGATTGAATTCCATAGAATGATTTACCAAGTTATCTAGATGCCAATTAGATACATAAACCATTCAATGCATGTTCATACCGAAAGAGATATATGTGTGGCACTCATATTCTATATGACATGTTATCAAACAATGATAAACATTGCAATATTTACAAAAAATTAATAGCCACAATTTTGGTTCATCCTAGAAAAGCAAGTAAATTACATTTTTTTGGAATACAACAAACCCTAATCCTAACTTGGCGAACAAGTCATCAAGCTGTCGTCGTCCAAAAGTTTTTCATGCCCAAAACCATTGCGCAGCTCCCCTCATGCATAGCACCACGCGCGCGCCCGAAGGCTTGCACGGCTGCCTCGCGTGTAATCTGTGCGCCGGTCCAAAGCTTGTGCAGCCTCCTCGCGTGCAGCTCTGCGCGTTTTTACACAGCAACAAGCATAGCAGCGCGCTTTGTCTTGTGCGCGCTTGTTGCTCGGTGCACACGCCAGCCTAGAGTTTCGTCTTGCTCCGTTGCTTCTTTTTCTGCTCCCAATTCTTCAATTCTTTGAATCTTCAAAACTTGAATATATTACAACAGTTTTTATTATTATTATTACAATAATAAAAAAAAACTTTAACAACAATCAAGAAGGAAATTATGGAGATGATAAACTACTCTTCTTGTTACAATTCCAAAAGAAAAATTACATTGAAATTCTAGGATCAAAATCAAGCAATAACAAATCACATTATAAAACATATATATCCATACATTCCAATGTAATTATATATGTGAATACCTAAAGTGTCATCTCTTTCTAAAACATGCATATTTACAATAAAAAGAAATAGATCCACGTATATATACATCAATTAATCAAGGGTACAACCTGGCTCTGGTACCAATTGTAGGGAAAAAACACGCGGCGGAAGCGAAATATTGGGTTTGTATATTTCAAAAAATTTCCTTTTAAAAGAAAGAACCTTAACCCTTTATTAATTAACATATAATAAAAGTATCATACCTTTTTCACGTGACGATTGATATTGCATCGAATTGAATCCTCTTGCTTCGAATTGAATCCGCAAGATCTTCCAATCCAATCACGAACATGAATCACCTAGGAGTGTGGACTCCCTTTTCTTTGAATTGTAAACCTGAGGATGGTAAAACAAACCTTTTTCTTTTATTAGTCACAATAATCCTCATAGAGATAATAAAGAACGTTTGGTCACTTGTGAATTCTTAATCTCTTTAATCAAGAACTCGCGTGAACTCTAATTCGATCTTGTGCATAAAGTCTTTTGATGTAAAAGCTTCTAATGCATTATCAAAACTAAAACGCTCATTATTCTTCTTCTCTTTGGCCAAATTCTACACCCATTTCTTGAGTTGGAAGGTTTTTTTTTTAATTCAAAAGCAAGAGAATAAAAATTTTCTCAAAACAAAAACTTATTCTTGAACACTATATGTCAAAAATGAAATTCCTTGATATATTTATAGGTGATGGCAAAATCCTCACACAAGGAGGATTCATGTCATGTAGTCAAATCGTCACACAAGGAGGATTTGATTTCACCTAAACCTTATCAACTTAGTAGTTCAAACCTATTCCAACTCATGAGTGTATTATCCAATAGTAAATTATTGAATATAAAATTGAAAATTGTAACTTTATCGATAACTTCCTAATTGATTATCAATTAGAGTTTTGATAGATATCAAATACTTCCTAATTTGACTAGATAAAATAAAATCTTTTTATTTATCTACATATCAAATAAGGTATTTGATACTTATCATACTACTAACAATAGTATGCCACTAATAGTCCTTCTCCTAGTATACTACTACCAATAGTATGACATTAAGAGTCATTCTCCTAGTAAACTACTTATAATAGTATGACACTAGGAAGTCATCTCCTAGTTAGAAAAAGATTTTGACTTTTCATCAAACAATTAATTAATTAATTTCCATTTGATTAATTAATAAAATAAAATAATATATTAAGCTAATATTATAAGCCTTGCCGCCCAAGTATATATATATATATATATATATATATATGGGTAATATATTGTTTTTCCATTTTATTAAATCCATTTGACTTTAATAAATAGTCCACTTGTGAACCAGACTCATTTTTACTATAAAAGAAACAAGTCCACATGCCTTAAATTAATATATTAATATAATTTAACAGTTTATTTAATTAAAATATCCAAATTATATTCTTAATGTATTAATGGAATGCTAAAGGCACCCATTATGGCCGCCCTAGGATTCCTACATCCTTGGCCGCCCATTCCAGGCCCTTTTGAAGAGTTACCCCGTGTCTTGATCAAATATGACCGCACCTCTCCAAAACTTTTGGATTTAGAAATCCAAAAACAATTCTAGATGGATCTAGAAATTGGTCCGGCAGAATATATCAAGTGATCCATGCAAATTCGTGTGGATTGGGGATTTTGACGGGCCATTTAAATTTAAGCTTCAATAGACATAACATAATCATACTTCGCTTCTCCTGTCGCAAGAAGGCAAGGTGGCGCCCGTTTGGGCCCTAAGTAACGATGTTGATCCTTGGGCGGATAGGAATTGAGACTTTCAATGGTCCGCTCTTCTCTCATCGTGATCGAAGCGGATCCATTCTTATTTATTTAATCTAAGGAGTTATATAGGCCTACTCTTTTCTTTGTCCAACCTGAACTTCTAGGAGCTCGGCCATCAACAAATGATTCACTTACGTTCGATCTATTAATTTTAGCTCATTCCACTAAATAGCTAAAATTGAACTTTTAAATAAAGATAGAATAAGTTAATATTTCTCATTCGTACCCTAAACAACCTCATTGGAGATAGTGTATCCTCTTGAAAAATATCAGTAATCGCCAAGAATTCATAGACCGCATATAGCTCTCCTAGTTACCATATTTACTCATATGACCATATTTTAAACTTGGATATTTTGACTTGTCCATAAGCCATGTTTCAATAGACACTATTGAAAACTTAATGTTAAGAATTAATATCCAATACCTTAAAATATCCATATGATGATATTCTACTCACATTTAATAAATGGAGCCACGATGTCCATATCTATAAATGAAGTCCTCTATCGATTAACAAATGAATACCACCAAACTATCGAGGATAGACTATGCTATATAATCGTACTCATTGATAGCTTAAATGATAACACTTGTAACTATAAGTCCATCATTTATTTCAGGATTAAGATAGACTCTCCGATTGTCCTCAAGTGAAAACTTTTATCAAGATTTGTTAAACTAGAAATCACTTTATTAATATGAAAAGATTGTCAAATACATTATTACACTCTTGCTATTGAGCATAATCCTAACAAGAAAGAGATAGAGAGATCTGATCATTTGAGAGAGAGAAAGAAAGAAAGTGAGTGAGAAGAAAGAAAGAAAGTGAGATAGAGAAAGTGAATATATATATATATATATATATATTGTGCGGAACCACCCGGTTCGAACCGAAACCAAAACCGTCGATTCCAGTCCGGTTCGAACCAGGCGGTTCGGCACAATTTGGAACCATGACCGGAATCGTCTCGATACCGGTTCTGGTTTTTTGGTGACGGTTCCGATTCGGTTCGCCGGTTCGAACCTAACCGGTGTCATATCTATATTAACATGTGCATCGTTTTGATGGAAATTAATATCACAAGAGAAAATAAAAGTTTTATTTATTTTTGATCTAATTTTTGTGATTATATAAAATTTTAGGCTAATTGGCACGGATGCTCCCTAAACTCTTCAGAAATTTATACTATGTATCATGTACTTTTTTTTTTTGACACTAAACCCCCCGAACTCTAGTTTTATTGGCAACCACTTGGGTTTATTGCCACCTGTGAAGGGGCATCTACAGCAAGCTTTTGCCAACAAAACGAGATTTCAGGGGGTTTAATGCCGAAAAAAAAAGTAAATAGGGCATAGTGCATAGTGCAAATTTCTGAAGAGTTTATGGGTCATCCGTGCCAATTAGTCAAAATTATAATGTAAATCCAGCTTATTCTGACAAAGTATCCATAGTTTGCCACGTAGTCCACCAACACACCTCTCCTCTCGACACCTCAACCATCAAAAAAATAAAATAAAAAATCCACCAACACTAATGATAAAACAACAGGAAGGTGAACTCATCATTCGTCACCCCCAAGTTCATTATTCTTTTCTCTTGAAAGCTACGTCACCGAACCCAAAACCCGCCACGTAACCACCGGGTCCCACACCCCCACCTCACAAAACAGTAACAGTCGTGGATTCATAAACCACCGCGGAGAATCCGAAAAAAAAATACCTCAAAATTAAAATTAAAAAAACCCGAGATTCTCGGAATCCAACAAAACAAGACTAGTTTTTTTTTTGTATTGCTTTCGATGGCCACGGTGGCGCGTGCGATCCACTGCGAGCTGAGGCAGCAGAAGCCGGTGGGGCGGAGGAGGGAACTGGTGGGTGGTGTAGGTCAGGCTCCGAGAATGAGAGTGGGTGAGGCATCGTCGTCGACGTCGCCGTCGACGGTGGAGAACGGGAAGATCGTGTTGCAGCCTCGGCTGTGCACGTTGAGATCTTACGGGTCAGACAAGGCCGCCGTGATCAAGACGAGGAGGGATGGCGGCGGGGATGATGTGTCCTTGCCGTTCTTTGAGACGCTGTCGGAGTACATAGAGAGCTCCAAGAAAAGCCATGACTTTGAGATCATCTCCGGCCGCCTCGCCATGGTTTGTTGTCTTATATTTCGTGTCATGTATCGACTCAAATCCGAACATATTGTTTGTTTGGATGATTGTTTTTTTTTTTTTTTAAATATTACTATACTTTGGGATTTTAGAGCAGATTCAAACCTACAATTTCATATTGTGTATCGTGGATGCGAATGGAAAACCATTTAACCGACCTCATCCTGTCGCGGATCATTTATCGTGTTAATAGTCATATCTCTTTTACGTGTCAAAATATTATCACTTTAGCTCAATTAGGTGACTATTGGTGTTATTAATGTATTGAATTTGTGTCAGTTCAAACAAGAACATCTAATTTTATGTCAACTTTTGATTGGTGGTAAAATTTGTCTTTTCCAATCATGCACCAATTAATATTATTTAGTAAGATGTTCGATTCCGTCTAGATCAAACTAGATCATTTTCCCACTAATTATTATTAGTCACTATGTTTGTTGATCGAATCTGTATAGATTGAACACTATTAGATCATTTATAGCACTGTGATTACAATTTACTTAATAATGATTCATGATTTTATCTCAGTGAAAAAAGAATAAAGAAATTTTTTTTGTTATGATCATAGTTGGATTGGTTTGACTTTTGATCAACCAAGTCAATGGTTGATATTTTCGATATTTTGCGGTGCAGATGGTGTTTGCAGCGACTGTGGGGATGGAGGTGGTGACGGGAAACTCGGTATTCCGAAAAATGGACATACAGGGGATAGAAGAAGCCGGAGTGGCCTGTTTGGGAGCAGTGACATTTGCTGCCACTTTCGCATGGTTTTCCAGCGCCAGAAACAGTGTAGGTCGAATCTTCACTCTCAGCTGTAACTCTTTCATTGATTCACTCATCGATCACATTGTCGATGGCTTGTTCTACGAAAGTGATATCAGTGATTGGTCTGATGAACTTTGAAGGTAGATGAATCTCTGGATTGTTCTTGATCCCCAATCTTTGAAGGTTCACTTGTATGTAGATATATGAAAATTATCAGGTACGCGCATGTGTAATACTGTACGGATGACTGCATCTAGAAAGAAGTGTATGATTGTATGTTGGAATTTTAAGTATAGCAAAAGATATGTCGAGGTGCTTTTAGTATTGTACTGTTCGTAATTTGGACGGTTTAGTTCCGAAAGTTAGAACAACTATGTTCCAAGATTTGAAGATTGTATGAAAATAAAGAATGGATGTCTGTCACAATTGGGAGGAATTGTATGATTATATGTTGCAATCTTAAATACAGCAGATAAGCACTTTTTAGGCAAAATTTCCGAATTACAGATCTTATACATCATATATAAATATCTGCTGGCCTTTTATACTCTATATACAGCATTATTTATACTCTTCCTGGTTTATCAAATTCTTTCTAGACGTGGACTTTTATTTTTTCCTTAAATGACTGAACAAAACCGTATTTATAAGGAAAGTAATAAGACCATAAAGGAATCAAATATATATTAGTACAAATTCGCAGTAATCAAGACATAACATCACGAATAAATATCAATTAAGAAGTAAGAACACACAGGGTTATTATCAGTTAGGTCCCTATCTTTTTTTGAATGATCAATTTTTTAAACAAGTTTACTTTTTTATCAAAAGTTTTCCTGACTTTTGAAAAGTATATCAAATAGGTCCATCTGTTACTCTACCGTTAGTCCAACTTAATAGTTCTAGAGGTATTTTTATCTTTAAACCAAGTTAATTCCACATGTCAATAAAACAAAAATAGAATATAAAAAATCAATATTTTATTTATAATTATATATTAATTTTAAATTAAAAAGAAACAAAAATGAAAAAAAAAGTAAGAAAAAACCGAAAAAAAACTGCAAATTTGAAAAATAAATAAATAAAGAACAAACGAAAAAAATTAAAAAAAAAACAAACGAAAACAATGAGGTATAGATCCAGCTTAAATCATCAACAAAACCATCATCTTCTTCACTGAAACTCTCCATATTCTCTCTTAAAAAAACCCTTATCTCTCATCTCTCTCTCTTCTTTGTCGCCCATCCTCTCTCGTCTCTTGGTCGCCGCGTCAATCGTCAATCTCTTCCAGCGATAGGAGTTCGAATCTTGGTCGCTGATCTCTCGGGCGATAGGAGTTCGAATCTTGATCGCTGATCTCTCGTCTCTTGGTCGCCGCGTCGATCATCGATCTCCTCCGGCAATAGGAGTTTTCTCTCATCTCTCTCTCTTCTTGATCACCGATCTCCTCCGCCGAATCGAATTTGATGGAGCGCCAGCGAGATTGTGGGATGGTGGTGGTGGTTTATGGATTTTTATGGTTTTGGTTGTTGAATATGTGGTGGTTGGGTTTGGTTGTGAAGTTGTTGGTGATTGGGTTGGGTTTGGTGGTGGTGAATTGGTGAATTTATTTATGGTTTTTGGAATTAATTTCTAGGTTTGTGGAACTGTTCATGTTTGGAGACCAGGGAAGTGTAAGAAAAAAAATATTTTCGGTTGAGAATAAATTTTTTGTTTGTGACTTAATGATTATGTTTGATAAAGATGAAAAATATTTTCGGATGAGAATTAATTTTGGTTGGATTTTGGAGGATGAATGATGAAGTGAGAGAAGGTGATGTTAAAAAAATATGGAAATTTTGACGTTAATGTCAAACATTAAAATACTAAAATTTTAAGGAATAAAAATAAAATTTGGCATACAGGGGCAAAAACGATATTATACATTTTATGTGACATTTGACCGTTAAAAAAGAAGTCAACATGACCTATTTGATATACTTTTCAAAAGTCAGGGAAACTTTTGATAAAAAAGTAAACTTGTTTAAAAAATTGATCATTCAAAAAAAGATAGGAACCCAACTGATAATAACCCGAACACACAAAAAAACACTCAATTCACTCCCAAAATTTTCTTCAATTTGTTCACTATCAAAACTCCAAGCCAGCCAACCAACCATGAAGAAGTCTTCATCGTCGTTGCTGCCGACTGAGCTAGAGAGTTCTGGGCCGGTGATCTTTACAGTGTCATCTCCTGAGGTGTTTGAGGAGAGTGTTGATCATATTAATGTTCATGGAAGACTTTCCTTGAGAATTGTCACTTTTGTAAGAAAGAAATCTCTCAAACTGATGTATTTATGTACGGGTATGGATTTTATTAATATAGTAATCTTATTTTATATTTATTTATATAGGGTACAGAGTTAATTATTCGAAATTATAATTAATTATGTTGATGAGATTTGTAAAAAGCGAAAGTATGTTGACTATCACATCTAACGGTTGATGTATGAGTCTACATTAAAATTCTTTCATACATTCCGTGTCTGAATGATTGATAATTTTATGAGTATATAATTTATGAGTATATAATAAGGTTAGCTCCGTGCTGAATAAGTACTACAAAAAGATAAATGTTTCTAAATCGAATGAGATATAATCATATAAATATCGAATTAGACTCTAGACTTATTTAATTAGTTAATTAATTTTCAAGGTTATTTTAACTATATTTTTCGACCATAATTTTCCTACTTGCACATGCAGGTGCATTCGTGGATTTTGTTCAATTGAGTGCCGTGACAAACAAATGACGATTGAAAAGTTTGGCAAGCCTTCCAAGATCTTTAAAGGCAATATGATCACCGGTGAGAGGAAGAGTAGTCAGTTGCAGACTTGCAGCCCTCCAATATCTTTAAAGGCGATATCAACACAGGCGAGAAGAAGAATAGTCAGTTGCGGGATAAGCCAGAACCAGATATCAACACCGGCAAGAGGAAGAGTAGTGATCAGTTGCAGGATAAGCCAGCTGGTTCTTGATCGGCCGGGGTACTGTTAGATGCATATTTTAATTCTTTTAAGATTTTGTTCTGTTAGATTAATTGACATGGTTGCTTGAAGCAGACTTGGTTTACTCTTATTTCAGTTTAATTAACGTTAGACTGACGAGTCAAATTGTTGCCAGCTAGATTTTGAATTTTTTTTTTCTTCCTGAAATTACTCTTATGGGTTGTTACTAATCAGGATTCAGGAGACATCTCAAATAATATCGTTTTCTTTCTTATATCCAAATTACCTTCTAATACATAGCACATTACCATATAAATAATGCATAATACATTACCGTATTCCATATTCCATATATATATATATATATATATATATATATATATATATATATATATATAGTAATGTCCAAATCTAGTGCCCAAATTATGTAGAAACACTACAATACATTCATTTAAATCATACAAATCTAATCTAATTTAAATGAATGAATTGTAGTATTACCACATCGTTTGGACATCAAATTTGGACAAAGTAGCATTATTGATATATAAATATATATATATATATATATATATATATATTCCAAATCCGTCATATTATAATATATTGTAGGGTTAATATCATTTGAGTCCATAAGTATTGTTAAAAGATCACATTTTTAAACGAGTTTGATTTTTTAGCAACTTTTTCCATGACTTTTAAAAAGTATATCAAATAAGTCCATCTGTTAGTCAGCTGTCAGTCAAACTTAACATTTGCAGAGGTATTTTTGTCTTTGAACCGAGAATATGCCATGTGTCACAAAAATAGAAATAAAAAAATCAATAATATATATATTTATATAATTTATCATAAAAAATCCAAATATTTATATAATAAAAAATAAAATGTTTTAAATCTCCACCATCCAAATCTTAGATGGACGGTGGAGATTTATTTATTTAAAAAATAAAAAATAATTATATACAAAAATAAAAGCTTCTCTCTCTCTCTCTATCTCTCTCTCTGGTTCTCTTGTTCATTTGAAGATCCAAAGGTTTGCATTTGAAGATCCAGAGGTTTTCAAACATCCCTCCATCTTCAGTCACCTACCTCATCTTTCAATCTTTCATCTTCCAGACCTGAACTTCACCTCCATTTTTCAATCACCTACCTCATCTTCCAAACCCTACATCATCAACCACCCATCTCTCCATCTTCAATAACCATGAACCAGCTTTACCCTCTCCTCATCTCGTCGGCGATTGGACCCAGACCCACCTTTCCATTTCGCCACCAGTAGAGCTCCACCCCTCACCTGTCGCACGAACCAGAACCGATGAGACCCATCCCCCATTGCACCGCCGCGAACCTGCTTGAACCCTCTCATCTCGCCGCCCGAATTTGACACCGATGGTGGATTTGGATACAAGACTGAATTTTTTCTTAGTGAATCTGGAAAGGAGATTGGATTTTCCAATTCTCGAATCTCCAATTAAAACCACTTTGAATATTCGTATTTGGGTTTGATTTTTACATAATTGTTTTTTAAACGTTTTTGGTGATAGTGATGTTTGGATTTTCTATGATATGGGATTGTGGAGAAACTTTGACTTCTGGTGTTTGGTGGATGGTGGGCAGCAGAAATGTTTATTTCTGATGTTTATGGTTTGTACAGATGATGAACCTCTTTGAATGATTTTTGATGTGTCTGGATCGAGTGGAAGCTTTGTGTTGTTGGTGGATTGAGAGAGATGAGATCGAGGGATATGACCTGGGTTTGATGGTGGTGGTGGATAATTGTGGTTTGGGGTTGATGGTGGTGTTTGAAGTTGATGATATGGGTTTTTCATTTTCTAATTTTATTTTTGTTTTTCGTTTTTTGAATTTTTTTCTTTTGGTTGAAGGTGAAGATGATGAAAGGATGATGATGATGATTTTATTTTATTTTTGAAAAAAAATGTTTTTTAATTATAATTTTTGTTAATAATTTTAATTGTATTTTTAAACTCTTTAATTAAAGTTAAGGGTAAGATGGTCAATTTATATATTCTGTCATGGTTGACCGTTAAAAAAAGTTAGAAGGACCTATTTGATACACTTTTCAAAAGTCAGAGAAAAAGTTGCTAAAAAATCAAACTCGTTTAAAAATGTGATCTTTCAGCAATACTTAAGGACCCAAATGATATTAACCATATATTGTATGTATGGATTTGGATCATCCCCTAACATAAGTTTTCTAGGATTTGAAAACATATGTCACTTAGGTTACGTTTGATTTTTTGTTTGAGAACTGAACAACGCTGAATTGTACTGAAGACTGAATGGTAATTGAAAACTGAATATAAGTGATAAGTTGTTTGTTTTTATTTTTTATTTTATGTTACAAGAGAATAAATATTTTTACATCCATGTCCTTTCAACTATTATTTGTTATATATTTACATTTTAATATATAAACATTGACTAATTTATTTATTTATTTATTTTTATTTAATCTTTAATCTATAATATTTTTGTTTTATTTTTTATTTGTTGTTATCTTGTTTCTTTTTTTAATTTTTTATTATTGAATTTTGAGAGACTATACTAATAAACTAATAATGTTGTTTGTGATGATTTGAATCTTGAACAGTGACTCGTTGTGACAAAAGTAAAAAAGATAACATGTCGAAGTTTAAATTTTAGGTATAGAAATAATTTTGTTATAGGTTATTTAAGTAATAATTTTTTAAAAGAAAAAATATGTGTGAGAGACATTTCATGGGTGACAATAGAATCACCCAAAAAAATTAATATTGTCAGGGTTGTAGAAGAAGACAAATTGGAAATATATTAGATTTGTGAGACGATAGATTTGGAATTATAAAATTAATATCGATCAATTGTTTTTTAATTAAGTGAAAAGTAAATATTTTTCACTTTTATAAATAAGTGAATTTATGAGTTTTTGAAGTGATTTTTAAAAAACACTTAAAATACATCTCTTTAGTCCTTGTTTTTTTTTTTCAAAATACATCTCTTTAATACATTTGATACATACTTGTTTTTTCAAAATATATCTCTTTAGTCCATTTGACAAAAATACAACAGTCAACTCTAACTATATGTATAAAAGTACAATTTTACCCTTATCAAAATGATTTATTAAGTTTCAAAAATAAATAATATTAAAATGCTTTATAAAATAAATTAACAACAAAAATTTATTTTCTAAGAAAACAAAAAATATTTTTTTTATTAAAAAACTAATGGATTTTGGAAAATATAAAGTTAAAATAAATAATAACTTGAAAGTATTTAAAAAAAAGGTATTTCAAAAAATAAAAAGAAAGTTTTTTTAAAGTAAATGGATCTCTACCATTGGATTTGGATCGATCCAATGGTGGAGATCCATTCATTTAAAAAAAAAAACTTTCTTTTTATTTTTTGAAATACTTTCTTTTTTAAAATTTTTGTGTGAAAGTATTTTCAATTTATTATTTATTTTAACTTTATATTTTCTATAACCCATTAGTTTTTTTTTTCTGTTTTTAAAATTATTATATTTTTTTTAGATAATAAAATTTTGTTGTTAATTTATTTTTATAAACCATTTTGATATTATTATTTTTTTGAAACTCAATAAATCATTTTAACAAGGGTAAAATTGTAATTACATATATATAGTTAGAGTTGACCATTAGTATTTTGATCAAATGGACTAAAGTGATATATTTTGGAAAAACAAGGGACTTAAGTTGCTAATATGACAAAGACATTTAAATATGTGACATTTCACTAAAAAGTAGGGATTTTAGTTAAATTACCCTATATAATTTATTTTTTTATTGTTTTACCCACTCAAAATGGCACTGTTCCAAGCACTTCATTTCAAAATCTCAAACTCCTGTGTGTTTCCTCATGTACGAGGGAAAATACTGCATATTTAAACATTACAAATTACATATTTAAACATCAATAAAAAATTTAGAAGAACCAGATATATGAGCAACATATCGCTTTCATCAATTGATTTCGAGAGAGGTAGAGTTCAAAGTTGATTTTTTAATTCATAACTAAGAAATCAATATTAGCTTAATTGCTTTTATTCATTTAAAAAATTAAAGCACGAAAGTGATAAAAATAAATAAATGAAATAATTGTAAAAATTCAAAGAATTCTCACCACCGTATTATTTGTGAGTCGTTTTGAGGTGAGCAGTATTTGTTTGCTATGCCATATAATTGGCAAACATATTGAAAAACATAGCGTTTTATGCTATGTTTGGTAGGAGAGAGAGTAGGAGGGATTGATGAATTAAGTGGGAGAGAGAATAGAAGGGATGGAGAGGATAATATAAATCATTCATGTTGTTTAGTATTGAAAAGATGGTTGAATGGATGGATTGGTATGTAATTTATAAATTTACTATATTGCCCTTATATAAATTAGAGGGTAATAAAAATTGGAGGGCATTATTGTCATTTCCCTCCAATTTTTCTTCCCTCCTCTTCTCCTCTCCCCTCTCTTTTCTCTCCAACCAAACAAGGGTTTGGAGCTCTCCTCCCATCCCTCTCCCTCCAACCCTCTCTCTCCCTCCATCTCTCCATCTTACCAAACAAAGTGTTAGTATTTTTAACAGAATCTCTTTTGATCGACTATCCATTCCAGCGACAGAGATAGAGTTTGAAACTTGAATAAAAAAATAATATTTGGGTTTGAAACTTCACATAGGAAAAAATGCAAAGGAGGTTGGGATTTTGAAAATAAACTTGTGCTTAAGAAAAAGGAAAAATAAGTAAATTGAAATCTGGTCCATTGTCTCTAAATCCTTAAAAGTTTAGGCAAAGCTTATGTTAGGCTCCGTTTGGAAGAGCTTCTTCAAATAGAGTTTTTAGGAGTAGATCTTTTAAAGTAGACCTTTTACAAGTAGAGCTTCTAATTGGAAGATGTTGGTCGTTTGGTTGTCAATTAGAAAAAGTTTTTTTAAATGGTAAGATTATCAAAATATTCAAAAACTATTTTAGATTATAGGGTTATATTAGATATTTTAGTGTTATTAAAAAAGCTCAAAAAGATCTATTGGGAAAAGCCTAAAATTTAAGCTTCTCCAAGTAGATGTAAAACAACTTTTTTAATCATCCAAAAGCTCTACTGAGTGACAACCAAACGACACAATTTTTTTTTAAAAGAGCTTTGTTAATTAAAAAAACTCTTTTAGCTAGTAGAGAAGTTCTTCCAAACGAACACTTAGGAGAGGATACAAATCCATACTGTTTGGTATAGAGCAAAAGCAATGGCACGAGCAGCCTTGGAGAGTTTGGCTTTGAGGACCACTTGGAGGAATGCTATTTAATTAACACACAAGTGCCACTACTAAACTACTTCCATCCACCACCTTCACATTTACCTTAGGATTCCTTTTATATACATCTCTCCATTTTTGTACGGTGTATACTTCCTCACCCTGCAAATATATTAACATTTATATATGTCTACTACACTTGGTAATAAGACCCGCCCCAACTCCTCTTTCGAGGGAATTCTGTGAAAATCTGATATTTCTATCTGAAATCTGAATCTTCTAGAAAACCTTACAGAAAGTCATATGCATCTCAAGGTGGCTTCTAATAAAATCTTTCCCAATCACTTTGGATTTTCAAAACTTTTCCACCTTGTAATTTAAAACCCAGCATAAAATATAATTCAGTTAAAACCAAAAATTTGTTTTCTTTATGTTCGATCCATCTGCTGAATTTTACATATTCAAAAACTAGTTATGAAAAATCTTGAAATCTTTATATATACACGTATGCTTAACATGCTTTAATTAAAATCATGAGCTACCAATTATGTTATCACATGTGGCTCATCTCACAATACTACATAATCTGCATGAACCTGATGATCACCTGGGAAAAAGTTTAAAATAAAAGAATGAAGGCTAATGCCCACTTAGTGGAAATAAACTTGAAAAAGAAAATCTTTTCCTTTCATAAACTTTTCTGAAAACCATCTTTTTACAGAACTGAATTAACCTATAACTTCTTTACGTTTCTGAAAGTAATAAAACTCTTTTTGAAAACATTAATACTTTCTAAACTTTATACTGGCTCAACATAATCTGAAAGCTATCTAACCATAGAAAACTTTTATGTATCTCATTCTATATCTCTTTCTAAATTATATATATCTTTTTCTATGTTTCCTTCTAAATTCTGCATCACTTCCTGAAACTAATCATGATTTAATCTGAAACTGTTCTATAATCTCAATATGAATTTATTCTGTAATACAGGCTATGAACTAATTAAATATTGTTAACGGTGATTTTTCGTCGGATGAGAAATTAATAATTCAACTAAGTTATTTGCGGGTCATTAATGATAAAAACGAAATGAAGAAGTGAAAGATGCGATTTTACGTGGAAAACCCTGAAAAAGGAATAAAAAAACCACGGTTGCCGGTGACAGTGAAAAATGAATCTCACTATGAAAAATGATTTACGAAGGGCTCTTCTCACTTGTCTCTCTATACGTCTATTTTTGAGTATCACGTGTGTATTTACAATTAAAAACGGGTTGTATTTATATATTGATTTTTTAACCCTAATAATTGATGTGCAAGTAGTTGACTTATCGAATCTCATTGTGATTCTTCTTGCTTGGGTCTTCGTGATTATCTTGATCTCTTTCTTGTTTGATACTTATCCCGTAGTAAATGAGGTTGACATTGTGCTTGATTTGAATTCTAATTCCTTTTGGAGATGATACGGTTATTTCCTTGCCGAAGTGTGATTCTCGACGTTTGTATCCTGGTGGGATTTCTTTACGAGTTGACGGGCATTATTGAAGTTAGGGGTGGGCATAGTTCGATTCTGTTCAGTTTTGGACAAAACTGAACTGACCGAAAATATTTCGGTTTTTAAAAATCGAAACCGGTTTAAACCGATTAAGATTTAGTAACCGAACTGATTTTTATCGGTTCGGTTCAATTCAGTTTTGGGCCTAATGGGCATAATGAGCTTAATGGGGGTTTTGACTTGTTTTGAAATGTAATGGGCTTTGGATCCTGATTTCAATCAATAATTACTGATTCACTAATTTTCATACAATATGAAGTCATGAAAGAATCTGAAAACCTGTATTTGATGAATAAATCCCAAAATAATTTAGCAATGCCTTCAAATTTCAAAGATAAATAAATCGAAGTCCAAAAATAACATAAAAAATAATATCCAAATAATTGTACAACTTCAATTTTCAATTCTTGTTCTTCAAAAACTGTAGCAAAACCAATGGTCAGAAGCTGCACCAAATCAGAGAATGAGTTATATATATATATATATATATATATATATATATATATATATATATATTCCAAATTACCAAATTAAACATAGAATTAGCGAAAGCTATAAAAATCAAAAGAAAGAGCTATGTTCAAGAGAATGCTATTATTATTATTGTAGATAATCTAACACTATCAGAGTAACAATCAGTCGATCATAGTTATTGGTGCTACCCTGAAGGCTTGAACAATTGAACTGGGTCTATGCACTTCTAGTTCTAGCAAAAGAAGAACTCAAAGAAATCCCATATGCCCTTTGAAATCCCAAGTCTAATAAGAAGAAAAGAAGAAAACATCTGAACATTTCTTTACAAAATCACTGGAAAGAGAAGAGTTAGAAGACAAACCTTAAGAGTTGAGAACTGAAGTGGTTGGAGAGAGATGTGTCGACAGAGATTAAGTCACCGGAGAGCGGCGTTCGATGATCGGATAAGAAACCATAGAGAGAGATTGAGCGAGAGACAGAGAACACAGAACAAAGAGTTTGAGAGATGTCAAATAAGCGGCTGAGGTGAAAGGTTTGATTAGGTTTTTTTTTAACTTATATAGTGTAGTTTATCGGCTCAAACCGGTTTTGGATATCCAAAACCGAACCGAACTGAAAACTATTTGGTTTTTCAAAATCCAAACCGGTTTGAACCGAATATAAGATGAGAACCGAACCAAACACCCTTTTTTTGGTTCGGTTTGAATCGGTTCGGTTCGGTTCCGAACTTTGTGCCCACCCCTAATTGAAGTATGTTGAGTCCCTGTTACGGCCAGCGATCTTTGTTGGGGAGGTATTTTGGCTGACCGGAATCTTGTATTGGCAGGGTTCTCTTCTAGCCGAGCCATTCTCCTAAAAACGCATCTATTCATTAACCCGACAAAGCTTCTACTCGGATTAGATAACTTTTGATGACGTGGTATCGTTATCCCTTCTACATATTAGCCCCTTGAGTCGACACGCTTATCCGATAAAATTCACCTATAACAATACCCCTTAAACATCTGAGCCAAGTATCTTTGTTTAACTTGTACTCAATGCATTTCTGAGTCGGTCATGTTCACTCTGTCGATCACCCTTACTAGATATCGTGTACTCGGCGAAAGCTGTTTAATGAGATTCCCTTTTTAAATTGTGTCGTTACCTTCATTAATGTAGTAATTATGATGCATTTATTAATCCAAAGTCAAAAAGACGTTTCTTAACTGCGTCCACAAACATTCAAATGGGTTGGCGTTTGGACTCTCTGATGGCGACGTTTGGAGGCTCGAAATCCTCTTGAGACGACATTGATCAAGCCAAAAATGTACATGATTTTAGTCCTAATTTTAGACTCTTTTTGCCTGTTTTTAGGCAATATCCAGTGATTTAATTATGTGAATCAAGTGTTTTCAGGTATGCTAATGTCACAGGGGCATTTGGGAAAAAAAGGAACAACTTAAGATGCAAAATGTACAAAAGGAGGAAGAAGGGATAAAGACAAGGCATTTTCGTGCTCATGTCGCTTAGAAGCAACATCGACCCAGTTTAAAAACTTGTCGTGGTCTATGTGTCATTACAAAGACACCGCGACACTTGAGCCCAGTTATAGCGAAGTCAAGTCCAAGCCATTGTTACGTAGTAAGTGTCGCTGCCAGGACACCACAACAGAGAAGAGTGAAGTCAGTGAAGACAATCAGGTGTGATGTCGATGTCTCTCTGTCGCTAGGTGGCCAACCGCGATAGAGAGGAAGAAAATAAATTAATTAATCAGGTCAGATGTGGCGGCCTTAAGTTCATAGTCTGCCAACCATGACAACACTTGGAAAATTTAAGATCTAAAATGTTGTTGCTTCAAGGTAATTAGCCTGGCACCACTAAAAAGATTGAAAGATTTAGATCCAATTGTCGCCCCCAAGATGTCACTGTCTAGACAACCGCGACAACTAGATCAAAGACCGTATAACCATCTGTCACGATCATGTTCGCTATCAACAAACCGCGACCATCAAACCACGACACATGAAACCTAAAAAAATCTAGTGGTTGCAAGACATCACCTTGGCATCATATAAATACTTTTCCCCTTTGTTTTGATAGATACACAAGAATAGAGCAAGAAACTAACCAGTAAGATTTTGAGAGCATTGTTCATCCATTTTCTCTCAACTTCAACTTCATCAATTTTCTCATCTTGTTCTTCTTTTTTCCATCCAAAAACCCAACAAAACACATCTAGATTACCTTCTCATAATCATTCCTCTCTACCCACTCTCTACACACTCATCCTTTGTCACTTCCTATCAGGCACCCATTTCATTACACAACCTCATCTACCACTCTTTGCATTCAAGATTCATCAAGGAACTCAAGGGATCAAGCTTAAAGAAGGTGTCTCATGGGTGATTTCCTTATCTTTTACCTTTGTTCTTTTTTTGTAATCATGTGTAATTAAACCCTTCTCTAGGGGATTGATATGAGAACCTTAGGATTTTGGGCATTTGTATTGGCTTTCAATAATATGTTCTCTTATTATGTTCTATTCACTTTTTAATTAGATTATATTTATTATGTAATTAATTGAGAATATCACTTGTAGATTACAATAATGGTAGGATTATTTGTGATAAAACCGATTGAGAATTGACTCACTTAATTGGTTAGAGCAAATAGTGAATAAGATAGGTTAATTGGTGGATATATCAACCCCAGTTGCCTAGACCATTGATTATAATTAACCGATCTCACCATTATCCCCTCTCTAAATATCATAGATAGGGATGGCAATTTGACCCGCACCCGCGGGCACCCGCCCGAACCGGACCCTGTAGGGTCGGGTTTGGGTGGTGAATTTACGACCCACAAACCCACGAACCTGTTTAAAGAAAAACCAGGTGAGTTCGGGTTCGGGTGCGGGTGTGGGTTGGAAAAATGAACCCGCGGGTGAACCCGTGAATCCGTATAAATAAAATTGATTTAATATTTATTATTTAAAATATTATAAATTTAAACTCCAATGGAAACATTTTAACTATATAAAGAGTAAAATATAAGAACTTTACTCATTCTAAATTTAAGAATTATAATTCTCAACTTTCATTTATATATAACTAATAGTAGAACCTTTCACTATTGTTTTTTTAATGTGGGACTTTTGAAAGTCCCATATTGACAAAACAAGAGTGCAAGTTTCTACCATTAGCTATATATATATAAAATGTGCCTTGCCTCATGTCTCAACTAAGAAACACACATGAAATGAGTTGAAATTTTTACTTTATTAAGTGTTTTTAATTTTTAAAATCATAATATTTCATATATTTAAATAATATAAAAATATTATTACAAAATTTTTTTACGGGTTTGCGGGTGCGGGTGTGGGTGACTCCAAAACTCGCAGGTGAAACCCGCCCATGAACCCGCAAAAATAAACGGGTTCGCGGGCGGGTGTGGGTGACAGAAATTTTCGCAGGTGCGGGTTTGGATTTTACAAAACCTGTCCAAACCCGACCCGTTGCCATCTATAATCATAGATGAGGAATTTCGGTGGGAAGTGTTTTAATTTTGTTACGATGGCCAATACACACTTACGAATACAATATGTCCATAATAAAGAGACCTGTTCTTTAATGAAGCCATGTATACATTATCTAATATCTATTGGTGACTCTATCAATTCCCTAGATTTTCTTAATTGATTAAATCCATATTTCTTATCTAGATAGTTGAGTCTTCTATTTTTCCTATCATCAATGTTATCTTGTTATTTTGCTATCTTGTGTATGTTTGTTGGTTTTCTAAACCAACCACTATCCTTCCACTCTATGATTTACATTACACTACAAAAAAAATGGTCTTTTCCGACGGCTAAATGTCGTTGGACAAGACACTTTCCCATCGGAAATGCGCTTTTCGGACGGAAAAAAGCCGTTAGAGGCCGTCACAAATACGCTTGTCGCAAATAACCATTTACCGATGAACTGTCAAAAATACTACTATTTCCGACGGCCAGGGTCGTCGGAAATAATAAAAATGCCGTCAGTAATATTAATTGAAGGTGGCCACAATTACTAGTATTTTCGACGGCTTACTTTTATTTCCGACGGGAAATGGCCATCGGAAAAGGTTCATTGAAAAAAAAATGGCATGCCTTCGACTCTGCATTTTATGTGGCTCGAACCCGTGACTTGAATTTGATAGTAAAGGTTACTCTTACCATTTTGCTATAATTTTGTATCTGATATCTTTTGCATACTAATTATATATAAGCTATTGATATGTTTGCATACTATCTAATTAAATATATTTTTTTGTATAATATTTAAATATAACTATTGATATTGTTTTTAAAAATAATATTTTATTAAAATATTTCCCTTATTTCATAGGAAATTACATTTTACTACTACTTTATCTTGAAATAGGATACATATATTATATCCTTGTTGATTTTATTTTTTATAATCAACATTTTACTAAGAAATTAATAATTTTTATTAATTAATAATTTAAACTTATTTTAGTAATTAGTAATAATTTTGCTATATTTTATATTTATTTAATTTAGTCAGATGTACACATAAAGTAAACTTCTTATTAGTACCATTTTTTTTGTCCCTAAAGTCTGGTCCCTATTGTCTAATTTTCTTGCAGTGATCGCCATAATTTTTTTTTTTTTTTACGTTGCCTATGACATATTATTTGAAAATTTCAAAATTAAATCAAAATATTTGGCGAAAAATTTAACAGAGTGATTTCGCTAAAAAAAAGTAGTGATAAATACCAAAATAACACATATAGTGATACATTTAAAATATTGACCAACAAATCACATTTTTTTTGTAGTGTATAAATTATCAAATACATTCCATTATAATTTATTAATTACTATTATAATAATAAAGTAATTATTTTTTCCATGACAAAGCCATAACAAATAATGTAGGAAATGGTACTGCATTTTCGATAGCGTAATTGCCTTAAAATTAATTCGAATTAAATTTTACCATTTTCGACGGCATAAAAAATGCTGTCGGAAATACAGACTATTTCCGACGGTATAAAAAAAGCCGTCGGAAATACATACTATTTTCGACGGCGTAAAATATGTCGTCGGAAATACAGACTATTTCCGACGGCCATTTAGGCCGTCAGAAATTTCTTCATTTTCGATGGCATAAGGACTATTTCCGATGGTTATTGGGCCGTCAGAAATATGGTATTATATTTTTGCTCAATTCCGACGGCACTAATATGGCCGTCGGAAAAGGTACCATTTCCGACGGCAATTAGTGCCGACTGCCGTCGGAAATAGTTCGTCACTAATAGGCATTTTTTTGTAGTGTTAATGCACTTAGTTTAGCTTAACTAATATTAATTAATCATATCAATTGTCATTCCTAATCCCTACGGAACGATCCCTTGCTCGCCACTTTACTAAATTTTGTACTTAAGTATGGATACAAGTGGTGAAACTTGTTAGTGGTTTCAAGTGTTTATAAATCTGTTTTGAAAATCAATTCAAGACATCATTTTTGACTTAATTGATTAAATCCATATTTCTTATCTAGATAGTTGAGTCTTCTATTTTTCCTATCATTAATATTTTTGTTCTCTTGTTATCTTGTGTACGTTTGTTGGTTTTCCAAACCAACCACTATCCTTCCACTCTATGATTTACATTAATACACTTAGTTTAGCTTAATTTAGATTAGTTAATCATATTAATTGTCATTCCTAATCCCCACAGAATGATCTCTTGCTCGCCACTTTACTAAATTTTGTACTTAAGTGTCACTACAAGAAAATTGGGCTATATGAATGAAATTTATTGGGACGAATTTTATTTTTCCCAATAGAATGTCTATTGGGACGCAATAACATATTTGTCCATAAAAATTTTAAACCTAAAGAAACCTTTAGGGATGAAAAAAATCCTCCCAATAGAATGTCTATTGGGACGAAACAAATTATTCGTACCTAAAAAGGACAAACCTGACGAGACTTTTAGGGACGAAAAAAATTATTCGTCCATAAAAAGTGTAAAAATAACGAGACTTTTAGGGACAAAAATAATTTGTCCCAATGTGATATGTATTGGGACGAAATAAATCATTCATCCCTATAGGATGTCTGTTGGGACGAAAATTATTCGTCTCTAAAAAGTTTGACATTTTTTTTTGGAAAAAAAAGAAAAAAAAGAAATCATAGAGGTTATTTTATTACGACAAAAATAACATTTATTGTTGATAATTATTTATCGGGATTATATTTTTCATTTTTTAACTTTATTTTTTAAAGTTTTTCCTAAGACAAAGATCATAATTAAAATGTCCACTTTTTTATATTAATTACTATAGATTAATTCAAAAAACTACGAAAATTTTTATATATATATATATATATATATATTTATAAATATAATAAATAAGAATCTAAATTGAAATATCACTTTTTAGAAAAGTTGTTGTACATTTATCTTTCCCTTTTATGATAAGAATTCAAATATTACATTTGTCTATTAAATTGAAAAATGTAAAGAAATTCTCTTTATTCCGTGTACAATTAACGACAGACCCTTTCATCTGACAATATATGATTTTCAAAAAATAATTTAATTAAATTCTACAATAAACGTTTTTTAACAAGAAAAGAAATTATTGGAATTAGTCTACAATAAAAATTTAATAACATACAGAGGTTATATATAAATAGTATGCTTTACTTAACAAATTCGAAGTAGTAGCAAGTTGGATAAGCCTTGCTTCAATTTCAGGTGGAGAACTAACGCTGGTGGAGAACGAAACATTAAATGAGGCTTGTGATGGAAGGGTTGTGGTGGGAGGGAGCTGGTGGTGGGTGGGTAGTTGGACGATAGGGTTCCAAACGAACCATGTTTTTTTTTTATATAAATTTCGTCCCTATTGATTAAATCTATATTTCTTATCTAGATAGTTGAGTCTTCTATTTTCCTATCATCCATATTTTTGATCTCTTGCTATCTTGTTATTTTGCTATCTTGTGTATTTTTGTCGGTTTTCTAAACCAACCACTATCCTTTCACTATATGATTTGCATTAATGCACGTAGTTTAGCTTAATTAAGATTAGTTAATCATATCAATTGTTATTCCTAATCCATGCGGAACGATCCCTTGCTCGCCACTTTACTAAATTTTGTACTTAAGTGTGGATACAAGTGATGAAACCTGTTAGTGGTTGCAAGTGTTTAAAAATCTGTTTTGAAAATCAATATAAAACATCATTTTTGACTTGTGTTTTAAAGACATAAACGCTCGGGTTAAGAATCGGCGCCGCTATCGAGGATTGGTGTTTTGATTAGTTGATTTGTGTTACTTATATTTATAGTTAGATTTTCTAGGTAATGTGTCATTTTTGTTATTTTTAGATTTTCTAGGATTTTTTTTCGTTTTTCGTTTTTCTGTTTATTCTTTTTTCAGGAACAATGGACCCTCTTGCCTTGCAATTGGCCAAATTCAATAGGGAAATGAAATTGTGTGCCACAAGGCCTTCAAGAGTATGAAAGGCTTAAGACTCGAATTTTTCCAATACGGGACCGAAGAATGTGAATTCCGAAGAAGAAATGCTAGAGGCCATCCGGGCATCATAAATGTCATACGAGCAGACTTTGAACGGATTTATGGAGGTAAGTGCACATAAGTTTTCCAGATTGGAAACTTTGGTGAGGAGAGCGGAAGTGCATATTGGAACTATATATCATGGAAGCTGTGCAAGGGTGAGAGAATGAAGAGTTCCCAAGTCCACCAAAGCTAGAAGAGGCTACCATCATCCCTTGGAGTGGTGAGAATGTCGAGCACAATTACGTTCATGATTTTGTGAACGATTCTTATAGTATTGTAGGTGAATAAGTAGGAAATGAGGAGACAAAAGATAAAGTGAAGGAAGCAGAAGATGTCCCCGTTGAGGAGCCATTTTTATATAAGGAACTCAAGCCTTGTGTCCCTCTTATTGCTCATCCCAGCTGCCTACACAAAAGCAAATGGAGTAAGTTGTTTTTTGAACTCATTAAACCACTTTTTCAAGTGAACGTTTACTTGCCATTGTTTTATGTGATTAGGAACACGCAGGCGGGTGACAAATTCTTCCAAGACCTAATCACAATTAGGCACAAATTTGAGGCATTGAAATTTAGTTGAGTTGCCCATGCATCTGTCTAGCCGAGATGTAAAATCAAATGCTTGGTGGGAGGCACCCCACCTAGGTATAATTTATTTCTTTGTTTATTTTAATTTGTTTTATTTTGATTTTTAGATTTCTTGTTTAGAATAAGGGTGTGGAGTTGTTTTGTGGTAGACTAGGATGTATATATATTTGATTTACCTTGTGATGAGCTTAATTTGTTATACTTTTTCTTAGTGCTGTAAATATGGGCCGGGCCTGGAGGGCCCGGTCCGGCCGGCCTGCCAAGGATGGCGGGCCGTGCCTGGCACGGCCCCCATTCTTGGCACGTGCCGGGTCAGGGTTCCAGGCACGGCATGCCAGCACGGCGTGCCAAGCCCAACGGTCGGCACGCCGGGCCGGCACGGGTGCCGACGGTTGGGCCCGCGGAATTTGTTTTTTTTTTTTTTTTTTTTTAAATTTAAGTATATAACGGTATTTTTTTTAAAAAAATAATAAAAATTACAATTTGCCCCCTCAACTCTTGTGTTTTATATTTTTACCCACTTTTCTAATTTTTCTATAAATACTCCCACACATTCCACTTTTCATTCACTTTCTCTAATTCTCTCAATCTCTCCATTCTCAAACTCTCTATACAATTTCAATTATTCTTAATTTCATTCTTACTCTCTCTCTACTATTCTACACTACTAATATACTATTATAATATTTTATTAGTAATTTACTATTATTCTCTAATCTCTCCACCAAGACACCAAAGTTCAAACTTCAAAGGTACATTTTTATTTAAGTGTTATATTTTAAATTTAATATGTTTGTTTAGTTAGTAAATTTATCATTTTATGTTTATATCAGTTATTAATTTTATTTATTTAGTAAATTTATCATTTTTATGTGTAGGGGTTAATTTTTATTTTTATTTTTAGTAAATTAATAATTTTATGTGTAGGAGTTAATTTTAATATATTGTTTTAGTAAAATAATCATTTTATGTGTAGGAGTTAATTTTAATATATTGTTTTAGTAAAAAAAATCATTTTTATGTGTAGGGGTTAATTTTAATATATTTTTTTAGTAAAAAAATCATTTTATTTGTAGTAGTTAATTTTAATATATTTTGTTTGTAAAATAATCATTTTATGTGTAGGAGTTCATTTTAATCTATTGTTTTAGTTAAAAAAAAATCATTTTATGTGTAGGAGTTAATTTTAATATATTTTTTTAGTAAATTAATAATTTTTATGTGTAGGAGTTAATTTTAATATATTGTTTTAGTAAAATAATCATTTTATGTGTAGGAGTTAATTTTAATATATTGTTTTAGTAAATTAATAATTTTTATGTGTAGGAGTTAATTTTAATATATTGTTTTAGTAAAATAATCATTTTATGTGTATGAGTTAATTTTAATATATTGTTTTAGTAAAAAAAAATCATTTTTATGTATAGGAGTTAATTTTAATATATTATTTTAGTAAATTAATCATTTTATGTGTAGGAGTTAATTTTAATATATTGTTTTAGTAAAATAATCATTTTATGTGTAGGAGTTAATTTTAATATATTGTTTTAGTAAAAAAAAATCATTTTTATGTGTAGGAGTTAATTTTAATATACTTTTTTAGTAAATTAATCATTTTTTGTGTAGGAGTTAATTTTAATATATTGTTTTAGTAAAATAATCATTTTATGTGTAGGAGTTAATTTTAATATATTGTTTTAGTAAAAAAAAATCATTTTTATGTGTAGGAGTTAATTTTAATATATTTTTTTAGTAAATTAATCATTTTATGTGTAGGAGTTAATTTTAATATATTGTTTTAGTAAAATAATCATTTTATGTGTAGGAGTTAATTTTAATATATTGTTTTAGTAAAAAAAATCATTTTTATGTGTAGGAGTTAATTTTAATATATTTTTTTAGTAAATTAATCATTTTATGTGTAGGAGTTAATTTTAATATATATTTTTAGTAAAATAATCATTGTATGTGTAGGAGTTAATTTTAATGACCTAAACTTTTTTTTTTTTAGGAAATGGATCCCACCCATCCTTATTTTCCAGACGGTCTAAACATGCTGAACGATGATTTTGATCTCTCCGGACCGGCAGAAACCGGAGCGGGACCTTCTGGTTCCGGCGCCACACCGACATCACGTACCAAATCTAAGAGGTTAACATCAGACGTATGGCAGTGTTTTGACGTAGTAGAAATGACACTTCCAGACGGTACGATCGGCCCCAGAGCCAAATGTAAGTTTTGTCCTAAGAACTATACCACTACTAAGGGTGGAACCGGTCATTTGAGAAGACATATGCAAAAATACATGCCCAAACACGTACATGTACCCAATACAACCCAGACACAACTGCAACGGCACCCAGACGGGTCGGTTACGACGTGGCATTACGACGCCGCACATGCTAGAGAATGTTTGGCACGGTACATTGCACAAACTGATCAACCTATTAATTTCGGTGACTGTGTTTTTTTTCAAGAATTTATCACATCTGCATTTTGCCCCCAAATGCAAATTGTTTCTAGAACCACCACTAGGAACGATTTGATAAAAATGTTTAAAACCCAACGAGATGACTTGACGGTTGAATTACAGCATCTAACTGTCTCAATTGCATTAACTTCCGATATTTGGAACGCATGTTCCAAACAGGACTATTTATGTGTCACAGGACACTATTTAGACTCTGAATGTAGGATACAAAAAAAAATTCTTGGTTTTCGTCCTATGGATTTTGCACATACCGCAGACAATATTTTTGCTGTCATTCTTTCTGTTTTAGAAACTTATGACATAACTCATCGCATCCTCTCTATCACATTAGATAATGCATCGGCAAATACTAAGTCTATTGCATTGTTTACTGAAAGAAACATCCCGCAAGCTGGGGGTTATTTCTTCCACCAGCGTTGTGCATGTCATATCATAAATTTAGTTGTACAGTCTGGTTTGAAGAAAGTAAGCAATCGTATAGAACGCATCAGAGATGCCATTTCTTGGATCGGTAGCTCTAATCCAAGATTTCAAGAATTTGGCAGACACTGTACATTAAACGGTCTACGACCCCGACGATTCCAAACTAATATGCCGGTAAGGTGGAACTCTACTTACTTAATGCTGAAAAATTGTTTGGAATATGATACAACTATTTCAGGTTTTTATAACATGAAATTGGCCGAAAGTGGCTGTCCACCTGCTCAATCACTGACACCAGACGATTGGTATGTGGCAAAGATTTTTGTTGAATTTTTACAGGTTTTTTACAATGCCACTGTAACCCTTTCTGGGGTCTACTACCCCACATCTTCCCAGGCAATCCATCAGATTGTGGAAATGTCTGACATGTTAAACACTTATAGGGAAGATGACTTGCTTGGCGATGCAGTTGTTGCCATGGAGACCAAGTTTAAAAAATACTGGTCTGAAATGCCTTTCCTTTATGCCTTAGGTGTTATAGTAGATCCTAGAATTAAATTAGCTGGTTTAGAATATTTGCTTGAGTTTACTGGTAATAAATTGTCAATAGATTATTTCGAACAGATTACTGGCATTCGAAACAAGTTGTTCGAAGTTTTTAGTATTTATGAGCGCAGGTTTGGCGGCATTCACACGGAACCATCACCAGAACCGGACAGACAACCGTTGCCGACAAGTTGGAGCATTCTCAAACGCCGGAAAAAAGACAAATCAGCAAGTTCTTCTTCTTCAACTACACTATCTGCTGCATCTTCTGGTGCCGAACTGAATAGGTTCCTTGAAGCACAGTTTGAAGCCGACGAAAACACGGAGAATTTTGATCTGTTGTTATGGTGGAAGACCTATAGCTACAGGTATCCGGTCTTGTCACACTTAGCACGTGACATACTGGTTATCCCCGTGTCCACTGTGTCTTCAGAACAGGCATTCAGCACGAGTGGACGAATTATTGAACCAAGAAGAAATTGTTTGACTCCAGAGATGGTGGAGGTATTAATATGCATTCGGGATTGGGAGCATGCTCGAAAGAGGATGCAAAATGAAACGGTAGATGAACAATTTATTCAAAATTTCTCCAATTTATATGTCGATGAGGGTTCCGGCAATAACCAGGTCCCGAACTAGGTTGTACATGTACATTTACTTGTAATACGATTGCACTCTTTTTCCCTTACCAAGTTTTTATCCCACTGGGTTTTCTTGGTAAGGTTTTTAATGAGGCAATCATGTAAATATGTAATACTGAAAGTCCGAAATAAATAAAGAATTCTTCATTTCATATTTTTATCTACTTTTTTTTTCTTTCATGTTTTATCTTTATTTATTTTTTGAATTAATTCATTAAATAAAATAAAAAATGTATCTATAATCTATTATAAACATTTTTTTTATTATACAAAAATAATAATATATAAAAAAATTTTAAAAAAAAAATATGGGCCGGCCCATTTGGCCCGCCAAATTGGCCCACGTGCCGGCACGACACGGCACGGAAGGGCCGTGCCGGGCCCCCATTTAGGAAAACGGGCCGGGGGGCCATGCCGATGTGGGCCGGGCCGGCCCCCTTTTACACCATTACTTTTTCTTTACAATTAAAGCTTTGGGATTAATTGTTGATTTAGGACATGAATGCTGTAGTTTGGACTTTGTATTTGTAATTGAGTGTTGCGCCGCATGAGCCGGTTTTTAATCCCCCAAAACATTAAGGAAAATGTCAAATTTAGGTTTGGGGGTGTGAGCGCAACACTTTTGTGTCCAATTGTCAATTTTTTCAAACTTTTTTGAAAATCTTGCGATGATTCCATGTTTGAGCATATTTAGATTGTTGAGATTGTACTATTGTGTGCAAGTAAGGAATTGTGCATCTTTTCGTTGCTTGGTCTAGATTAACTTCATGCCATATAGGGTTGCATTGTGAAAAGTGCTCTAGTTCTTTTCTCACGATGTTGGAGTGAATAATGAGTTGTGCTTGAAGGCTAGGAATTAATAGTGGAGACTTCCCATGAGGTTTACAAACACGGCCTAAAAAGCGTATTTTTGAGGGAAATACACTCACTCTTTAAACACTCATTCAAACACACATAAAACATGTATAGGTCTCATTTGCACCAAAACGTTGTTGGCCATAGAACAATATGGAATGCTTGTGGATGCTTTAATGGATTTAGTGGACAAACCTTTAGAGATGATTTTAGGCAATACATGTGATAAACCACTAAATTGGCCTAACAAATTCCATTCCCCCTAATGTGTCTGCTCCCATGCCCATTTGAAGCCAAACACATATAAGCTTTTTATTCATGACACACATTAACATAAACCATATAGCCTATGCACTAGACCTAACTTATACCAAATGGTTTGCTAAGGCTTAGGGGATGAATGTAAGCAAGTGGTTCTTGAAAGTGTAAGGTGTACCTAGGCATGTGTGTGCAAATGTATTGCAAGATTGAAAGAAAAGAAAAGATGAAATAAAAAATGATGATAAATGTTGAAATGAATGAAAAGAAAAGCAAAAATGAAAAGATAAAAAGAAATGCAAAAGCAAAAGATAGAGAAAGAAAAAGAATTGAATGAGGCACAAATGGCCTAAAAGAGAAATTTAAAGTTGAATGAGCTACTTAATGCAAAGTGAGAGTGGTAATTGCACAATGAGAATTGTAAGCCTGGACGCCAAAAATGTGAATGTGAATACTGTAGAAAGCAAACAGTACTCATATCAGAATGTATGCCTTAATGTAATCATTGGGTATTTTGCTATCCTCATTTTCCCATTCATTGATTCACCTTTCACCTTAGGCACCATTACAACCAAAGGAAAGACCTTTTTTGATCTTTTGGAATGTCAACTTAGGAAATTTTGATTGATGAATGTTCTTTCCGGTTCATGGCATTCAATTCCATTCATGAGACTAATTTTCAGAAATGGCTTTTTAAACTTAACATGTGCAATTAAAAATTGATGACATAACATGAACTCATATTACATATGAATGATGAGTGAAACCTAGGACTCTAAGCAAAAATGAGAGTTATCTAGTGAGAATTAGAGTCAAATCGAATTACATTCTTTACCGGATGACAATCTTGTATTTAAAGCTTTGGCATTTTGAATGTAGGATCGCACTGCGTACAATGTTTACCTAGAGTGGCATGTCTTCAATCTTCATTTAAGAATTTCCTACTTGGGCAAGTCCTAATGAGCATATCATTGATTTAGACTTTTCATTCTTTGGTTTTGCAACTTGAATTTTGAATTTTACGTTTGTTTGCAAAGAGTCAACTCTTAAATGTGATTGTTTGAATGTTTGACACATGTCCTTGAGTAGTTCTTGAGTGTTTTGCTCAAGCACTAACAAAAGATAGGTTTGGGGGTATTTGATCAAGCCAAAACTGTACATGATTTTGGCCCTCATTTCCGACTCTTTTTGAGTGTTCTCGGGCAATTCCAGTGATTTAATTGTGTGAATCAAGTGTTTTCAGGTATACTATTGTCACATGGGCATTTGGGAAAAAAAGGAAGAACTTAAGATGCAAAATGTACAAAACATGAAGAAGAGATAGAGACAAGGCATTTTTACAGTCATGTCGCTTGGAAGCAACAACGACCCAGTTTAAAGACTTGTCGAGGTCTATGTGTCGTTACAAAGACACCGCGACACTTGAGCCCAGTTCTAGCGAAGCCAAGTCCAAGCCATTGTCGCATCGTAAGTGTCACTGCTAGGACATCGCGACAGAGAAGAGTGAAGTCAGTAAAGACAATCAAGTGTGATGTCGCTGTCTCTCTGTCGTTGGGTGGCCAACCGCGATAGAGAGGAAGGAAATAATTAATCAATCAGGTCAGATGTCGCGACATCATGTTCGTTGTCTGCCAACTACGACAACACTTGGAAAATTTAAGATCTAAAATGTTGCTGCTTCAAGGTCGTTGGCTTGTCATCGCTAAAAAGATTGAAAGATTCGGATCCAATGGTCACCCCCAAGATGTCGCTGTCTGGACGACCATGACAACCAGATCGAAGACCGTATAACCGTTTGTCACAGTCATGTTCGCTGTCTGCAAACCGCGACCATCAGGCCACGACATATCCCACCTTAGCGAATCCGGTGGTTGCAAGACATCACCTTGGCATCATATAAATACTTTTCCCCTTCTTTTCGATAAATACACAAAAATAGAGCAAGAAACGAACCAACAAGATTTTAAGAGCATTTTTCATCAATTTTCTCCCAACTTCAACTTCATCCATTTTCTCATCTTGGACTACCTTTTTTCCATCCAAAAACTCAACAAAACACATCTAGATTACCTTCTCATAATCATTCCTCTCTACCCACTCTCTACACACTCATCCTTTGTCACTTCCTATCAGGCACCCATTTCATTACACAACCTCATCTTCCACTCTTTGCATTCAAGATTCATCAAGGAACTCAAAGGGATCAAGCTTAAAGAAGGTGTCTCATGGGTGATTTCCTTATCTTTTACCTTTGTTCTTTGTTTGTAATTGTTAATAGCCAAAATTGGCTAAGGACCAAAGGGAAATTTTCCACCTTCCAAACCTGGCTCCATGCCCGAGAGTTGCCACCAGGAGATCATTCTACCCAAAGCCGAGCTACGATACCTCCCCGCAGGAACAAGGACGAGCTCCAGAAACATCCGGAATAAAGCCCGGGACGATCAGATCTAGCCCGCATCACCAAACAAGAAAACTAGAAATTCCCCGAAGTCGAGGTCACCTCGTAATTTCTCCAGAAACTCACCTATATCTCGCTGATACAGGGGGGTGTCCATAGGAAGCCAGACCTGGCTACTAGCTGGACGATACCTCGCTGATACATGAGGATGTTCATAGGAAGCCGCACCTAGCTTTGAAAGATCAAGGGAAGCCAGACCTGGCTCCTAGCGGGACGAAACTTCTCAAATATCTAGGTCGGAACACTATTCGACCTCACTAGTCGATACACCACACCATGATACATTCAACGACCCCTATGAGAATCATTCCAGATCCGAAGATACACAGTATCATATCTACAGACGTTACACACGTGCAGAACAAGTAATAGAGTCTGAATGGGAAACAAATCGATTTCCAAGATATCCTCAACGGAGCAATTAACTCAAAGTCAACTACATTTAAAGGTAAAAATCCCGTCCGATAAGAGGGAAATGAGAAAATCAAGGGGAAATCAATGGGTTTAAACCTATGAAGACATTATATAAATGAGGGATTTTCCTCCTTCAGATGGAGAGGACGACTATTCGACAGGCATACAAAAACATCCAACTATTTTCCCAGAAAAAAGGGGAGAGCAATTCGAAAGAAAAATAGAGAGAGATGTATATCATATGTTATCTATAAAGAAAGATTTTTGTTTCTTTTGAATAACTGAAGAAATCGCTATCTCCATGTCATTTCAATAGGCACTGTTTTATACACATATGTATTCTACCTTGTACCTTGGTCATCACCTATGTGGTAATGATCTTGAGGGTGCTAACTGGGATTTATTGCCCCGATCAAGATTTCTGTTAACACTTTCTAGCGCCGTCTGTGGGGAAGGCCTTACACCCAATTGATCAATTACTTGCTTTTACATTTTTGTTGTTTTACAGGAACTATGAGGCTCCACTCTTCCCAAGGCCAACATAGAGTTTCGGAGCAACCCCTGGCGAGGCTTACGCGAAAGGCCCCAAGAAAGGGTAGAAAATCTGGATATGGCAGTCAAGCTCCGGTCCAAACAACCAATGTGCGGGCTTCTGGCCACCCTATAGTAAGCCAGGCCACGCTCGACCAACAAGCGGCAGCCTTCATAGAAACCATCCGCGTCCGCCTGCTCGCTGAAGGCATCACAATCCAGCCAACCAACCTGAATGATCATGGGGAACCAAGCAGGCTCGGAGCTAGGCAACCTGCTTTCGATCACCTCAGGCCTCCTCTTCCAGTGCCAGCTCGAGATAGGTCAGGGCCCCAACGTTCGATCTGGGATAGGCTGGGACCCATGCCCCCAGTTCTAAAAAAACCTTCACAATATCAACCCAGGCGAGTTAAGTCTGCCGCTGATGCTTTTACCCGGAAGCCACTAGATCTATCTCATCCAACTACGTCAAGGAGGACCGTCCGAGCCCTAGAAGAGGAAAGTAGACAAACTCCCCAAATGGATCCTATCCATGAGGGGGACCTGGTAGAGATTGCCAGTTCATCGGAGAGACTCGACAGTGAAGAATCCAAGGTCAACTCAAAGAAACCTAGGAACAAGCGACTGAGGGATCAGCTGGCAAAGCTACAAAAGGAGGTCCAGCAGATGAGGAAAGGAAAGAATAGAGAGGACAAAAAGGATCCCCTGAGCGAGATGAACGCTCCCTTCACTAGGAGGATCCGGGAAGCGGAGCTCCCACCAAAATTCAAAATGCTAGCAGATAAGTTCTCCGGAACGGAAGATCCTCTAAGCCACATAGAGAGCTTCGTTCAACAGATGGAGGTCCAGAACACTACCAGAGTAGCTATGTGCAGGATGTTTCCAACGACCCTAACCAACTACGCGAAAACTTGGTTCAGGAAGCTGTCTGTTGGCAGCGTGGATTCTTTCACGAAATTATCAACAGATTTTTGCTCACAATTCCAAGGGGTCAAACCTCGTCCGAAAGATCCCATACACCTCCAATATGTGATTCAGGAACGGAGTGAGACTCTTCGGTCGTACGTGGAACGTTTTCACAAGGAGGTCATACAAATGAGAGTTTTCACTGAGAAAGAAACCCTCGCCAACTTCAGGTGGAACCTATGGGTGAGAAAGCTTTTCTATTCCTCCGCTAAGAGACCTCCCGAGATTTACCAGGAAGCCTACGACCGGGCTCTTGAGCAGGTCAAGATCGATGAATAACTCAAAGTCAAGATGGAACACGACGACATGAGAACGGCAAAGCGTCTGAAAAAAGAAGCCCCCAAATTTGAGCCAGTTCAGAAAACTCAGAATAAACCTCCCAACAGGTCGACCTATCGCATCCCTGTTCCTCAACATAGGCAAGAAAGATATCCTACAAGACAAACCCCTCCCCGGGCTTCGCCACCTCTCAGGACCGTGGCCCTCGTAATGCAAGGGGAAACCACTGCCATCACCACCACCACAAAACACATCAGGAAAACCACTGCCACCACCACACCATCACCATTGCAGTCATCACTCATCACCACGGCCACACCATCGCCACCATGTCCAACCAAAACCCCTAATACAAAAACAAAATGCAGAAACCAAGCCTCTACCACCAATCCCCGCCCAAAACATATCCACCGTCGCTTTCCCCCAAAACCATACCTAGAAAATCAAACCAAAAATATCCCATCATTTTTTTTAATAAAACAAGATCTAAAATTTTTTTTTAACAAAACTAAATCTAAAAATTTTGTTTGAACAAAAGCACATCATCACCATCACATAAAAAACCAAATTTTCAATCTGGATCTCCAGATTTTTCAAACACCAACACCGACACCCACAACCACCACCAAGTTCTTTGTTCACCAACACCGTCACACCCACGAACACCACCAAACCAAGCCACCCTCGTCGTCGATCGATAATAACCTAACAACCAAACATCCACCAAACACAAATCCATCCACCAAAAACTCACCAAATGAAAGCCCATCTGCCGAACACAAACAAATTAAAGATGAAAAGAGAGAGAGGTTCGAATGAGTGATAGAGACAGAGAGAGAAGAAAGGGATCAAGAAAGAAGAGAAAGAATGGTGTGGGTGGTGTTTCGGCTGGCTAAAGTGTGGTGTTTGGGTGGTGCCGGCAGCGGCGGCTAAGGTTAGGGTTTAAAGAGTTGTTGTGGGTTCGAGAAGATGAACGAGATGAAGATGAAGAAGAAGAAGAAAGAGAGAGAGAGAGAGAGAGAGAGAAAGAATGGAGTTAGGGTTTTATTATTATTATTATTATTATTATTGTTAATGGAAAAATCACTCAGGGAGCGAAATCTCGATTAGCACCCTCACCCACTACCGGTAGCCAGTAGCGGGATAGGTACCTTCGGTACCGGAATCCTTTTTATAATCGAAAGCAAGGAGTAATATGATGGAGAAGAAACAAAAAAGGACCGAGAGATATAGAAGAACACTATTTTATTAAACAATACTATAACGAAGTTACACAATATACACTCTTCTCTTGTTTCTCAGTCTTTTACACAGGGTGACGGTGGAGAAAATGTTTATGTCGATAAGTGAATATTTTCTCCCAACGATCGTCAATGGACTCTCACTGGCTTCGGAGAATTTCACAAGGGAATTCAACCGGAAAAAATATCTCTCTGTCTTTGGTGATCCTAATATTCAAAAAAGCCTCTCTCCATTTACCTTTCAACGCCGTATATATAGTTTTCCTGAGAATCCCCATGAAATTTGGTTGTGTTAATGAGGATTATTAAGTATCCCACTTTAGGCGTTGAAAAACATTGTGTGTGGCTGAAGGCGTGGGATTTGATCCCATGAAATCACTGTCGAATTCGAATTCTAATTAGATTTCATTAATGGCGCTTTATTTTTGCAATGGAGTCAACTTTCCTTATTCATGGAGCTTGGAGGGAAACTCTGATTCTGAATTTTGTTGGTAGGGCGAGGTACTGGTATACCAGTCTGATCCTACCGGCATGGAGCTTGTTTTTATCTCTTGATGGAGTGGTGTTTGTGTCTTCGTGATCATCTTCGTATTGCTTGGCAGGTAAGGTACCTGCCTTGGAAGGGCTCCGAATATATACATCGAGGTACTAGGTACCAGGTGGAAGTCGAGGCAGTACCAAGGTGGGTATCGGGATATCGGGTTCCTTGACTGATGTCGAGGCATTTGAGGGGTGCTGGGTGTGCGATCTACCATTGTACTGGTCTTGAGTTGATATCATGAGCTTCAGTAGGGCGAGGTATGTACCTTCGTTAGCTCGCAGTACTAGTGTTCTATCTAGATAGATAGGTAATCGAGGTCCTGTTCTTACCAAGTATCGGCTCCATCTAGGTAGTGGCATCGACCTCGCTGGTCACCCGGAAGCTAGGACTGGAACCCATCGGGTTGATACTAGTTGGAAAATTCTTCTTTGGTCCCTTGCCAAAAAACCTTGTTAACAGAAGTCCCCCCTAACTTGAACACCAGTACCAGGTTGGGGTTGAAGTCAGGATAGCTAATACTTGGAGAATTTTTTGCAACCGTCTTGTAGGAGGGAATCTTCTCTTTGCATGCCAATTTAAATGAGTCTTCCACGTGGCTGACCAGGGGAGGCCAAATTCAAAAAGGGAAAATTTTTTGGAGGCGCACGTTTCCCGAAACCGTTCCCTCCAAGTTGTCGATATTCCCGTGGCATTGATTACCCTCTCTGCCTGTTACAAGTAACTATCTCTATATAAATCCTGCTTCTTCAAGGTGTACCCACTTAAGCAAATCTTCGCGAACAAGAGTCTTTGCAAGAAAACCTAACTTTCTCTCAATTGATCTTCGAATTTTCCCTTCTCTGAGAAACGAAATTTAGGCTTTATGAATATGTCTTCACCTGATGGCGATAGTATGGAGCAGTTGTTTGGCGGCGACGTGGCGGCCAGCGGAAGTCTTGCTCCTAGAAAAAGGGCACGCGTCGACAGCGATAGCAAGGACGATGTTCCCTTTCAGCGCCAACGTTCCAACCGGAATGTGGGAATCGAGACGGGCTTTTCGAACAGTCCTACTGCTCTGGTTGATGTCGATCGAGAGTCGAGTGGAGAAACTAGAGTCGTCGTCAAAGTAGTCGAAGACCGGGCTGGCGAGGTTACAGATACTTTGGGAAGGATACTCGCCCTCCTACTGCTTCGGTTGATGTCGATCGAGAGTCGAGTGGAGAAACTAGAGTCATCGTCAAAGTAGTCGAAGCCCGGGCTGGCGAGGTTACAGATACTTTGGGAAGGATACTCGCCCTTCCTTACGAGTATAGATGCATCCCCGATTCTACCAGCACTTTGGATACTGTGAAGCGCTTGAGGAGGGATTTTAATATCCCTAAGGATATTTTGATTACCATACCCCTGCCTGGGTGTGATATGTATTCTCTCATTCCTGGCGAGCTTCTGATTCATATTGCGGCCTTCGATAGTGGAGTCAGGTTACCTCTCCACCCCACCTTGTGTAGGGCGCTGTATGCCTTGCAGATTGCCCCTCTTCAGCTAACACCAGGGTTTTTGAGGCACCTGGTGGGGTTCCTGGTACTATGAAGGGAGCAGTGTGCGAGGGACAACATCGATCGGGAACTGGGACCTGATATGTGTGTTTCAAATTACTGCCAACGCCCCAGGTCCGAAGGGGCAGTTCTATGCTCGGGCAAAGAATAACCTGAAATTTGTTGTACCAAAAGCCACGAAGAAGGATACCTCCTGGAGGGAGGAATGGGTCGTCGTCAAGGGCGAATGGGGCAGCTCGGTTCACATCGGAGGAGCTGAATTCAAGGTTCCTACCTGCTTTAGCAAGAAACCCCCATTGGAGAAAGGTAAGCTCTCCACTGAGTCAGAGAAGATCTTGAAGGCCATCATGGCCAGGAATTATGTTAACCTGCAGTATCCCACCTCGGATGCCTTCGATGCAGGGAGGGTGGAATATTCCCTCCATATTTTCGACGTACTTCCTGGTAAACATCTTTCTGATTCTTCTTTCGTTGTACTGCTTTATTAATTTTGCTGATATTAACTTGTGCTATCTTGGTAGTTTAAGTAGTACCTCCATCGATCCCTGAAGTGGAGCTCAACTAGGCTGGGGGAGTCGTCGATTCTCCTCCATTCTCCCCTATCAGGCTTCCTGCTAGCTCTAATCTCAATACAGGAGTTGGCATATCTGCTGGACTAGGTAGGGTCCCGACCGAGGTATCTGGATCTCTAGCTCTCCCTTTTTCTGTTTCGGTTAGATTACTGGAGGCCTTTACAGCTATAGTGGGGAGGTATCGAGGTGCTTCTGGTCGGGTGCAGGATACGTCACCCATCAGACCAGTCAATGTTGCTAGTGCTGCTGATGCTGGTGCCTCAGCTCCTTATGCTTGTCCCGTCGTGGCAACTGGTCAATCTAAACCGGTCGAGAAGAGTTCTAACCCTGCTATGGCGAAGCGGGTGGTACCTCGGGATAAGGCGCGATCTAGGTCGAAGGACAGCAGCCAGGATGAAGTTTTGGCCCACTTTATTGCCTCCTGCCCAGGTGGGAGCTTGGGTGTCATGACGGCCATGCCCACCGAGCTGCTAATTAGAAGGGAGTCTGCTATTTTGGCTGAGGTAAGTTGTCTCATTTTAATCTTCTATCCCGATTAAGGGTGGGAGATATTCTGACTAGTGCTTTATTTTTGTCAGGCTTTTAAGTTCAACGTGGCCATGAGCCAACAGGTCGGCTCTCTCTTGGAGCAAGTTAGAGGTGCTACTGACGAGCTGGAGAAGTTTAAGGAGGAGCTCGCTAAGGCTGCTCATGGAATGGAAGCTCTAAACCAGTCGCTAGTAAATGCCCAAAAGGAAGCTGACGAGGCGAAGGTTGACAGGGAGAGGATGCAACATGCTTTGGATACTAAGTGGCTCAGGTCCCTTCGCCGCAAGGAGGAGAAGGATGTTGCTACTAGAAAGGTGGTGGAGATGGAGAAATATGTTTTATCCCTCCGTGGTAGCGTGGCCGACCCGAATGCCCAAGTAGACACTGCTTTCGGGGATGGTTACTTTTTTGTTGGCTACCAGGTGGCCCTTGCATTCCCTCCTCCATTTGATTTGAGTGCCATAGCTGGATGGAACCGGGAGGAGATTATGGCAAAGGCTTCTGAATTGGCGTGGGTAGCACCTTCTGGTGTGGTTGGACCCTCCTAGGTTGCTGGAGCCAGTGGAGTGGTTGGAGGGGCAGACCAGAGTTATATCTCCATTTTTCCACCAAGCAATATTGGAGCAACTCCCAGTTTGAAGGATCCTAAGACTGGTGTGGCTCAGGGTGAATGAGGGATTTCTGCCCCTTCTACTCCTCCGTTAGAGCCTGTAAAGGAGGTAAGGGATCAGCCTGCTACTGATGATGGAGAATCTGCCCCGCCTATCTCATCTTTTGACCATGTCTAGGTAGAAGAAGGTCAGACTGCTTTGATCAAGGAAGTTGGAGGAGATTCTGACCAAGCAGCGGGAGAACTTTAGGGCGATTTGTCCCAGGTGGAGCTTCTGGTTATGGTGGGCACCCAAGAAGCAGGCGGGGTTCTGTCTGGTGATGAAGAGGGAGAAACTCTAACTGGCAGAGTTGGCGAGGAGACTGCCAATCAGGAGCAGGAGGATGCATGACCCAGCTTGATCCCTTACCTAGTAGTATCCAGATAATTTTATCTCTCTGTAGCCCATGATCGGGGGATGGGCTCCCCAGTTTTAGAAATGAGAATTTTTTATTTTCCTTGACTTCATGCGTGTGTAGTTTATTACACCCTAGGTTGAAACTTGCTTAAATCTGAAATAGGATCTTCGATGTAATCTTGATTCTATAAATGCTTGCTCTTAGATGACTCTTAGTACCTAGGTGGAGATTCGGTGGTCCATCCACTATTGCGCTCGATGTAGTTGATATCATGAGTGGTCCGGGAGGGGTACCAAGACCTCAACCGTATATAGATCGGGGTACTCATTTTTTTTATGGATTCCCGCGTAGACATTATTGGTTTGAATTCTGTATTCAACTGCCCTTCCAGATGTCAGTCCAGGACAGGTTCGATTGTCCCAACATTAAGCCTCGGGGGGGGGGGGGGGGAGGCACACTTTACGAGGCTACCCTTTCCCATGTATCGAATGTTGTGTCCATAAATGACTTTATCCTCTCGCTCTCGATACTAGAGCTTTCCTTCTATAAATATCCCTTATCTGTAAGATGGATCTTCGGACAATCTCTTTTCCCTTTTAGGAGGTAACCCCTCATAGGTTGACCGATGATCGTCGTATCAACTAACACTGTGGGAGGAGGAGGAGATGTCAGCTCTGTGACTGGCAGGATGCTTGGTATTGTGGAAGGAGCTGTGTGCAATGGATTTAACTACCAGAGGAACAGGAATGGTAAAGATTCCCAGGATCAGGATGAATGGTGGGTTTTGGTGCTGCAGCCTTGCCAATGGTGTATACATTACCCGAGCGAGTTGCAGCTTCGTGCCCTGTTGCATCTTGGACGTGGGGGGAATCTCTACTCCCCCCTTATTTTTGCTGACCCCAACACGACCTCTGTTCCTACCTACTGGGTTCGTGGCAGCATCGTCAACATAGATTCTGATTAAGATCAATGTTGCTAGGTAGGCAGATCTAGAAAGTAGGTGAGAGGTTAAAGAGGAGCTGGCTTTTTTAGACCTCCAGTTTATTTTCTTGTCACTTTCTCTCTTGTATCTTGTATGTAGCTTAAAATAAGGGCTGGGTTCCCCGATTTGATCAATGAAAAGAAAACTCATTTCCATCTGTATCTGTCGATTGAATTCAGTCCCACATTTCTGAGTGTAGCATAAATTCGGGCAATAGTCCCCAGCATAAACTTGATTTAATCAATACTTGGTAACACGAGGACCCTGATGAGAGTAAAGTAGAGGAACAACAGGTAACTGGTACCATGGTATCTCGCACTCTAGTTCTAAGAATCTTGGTTTCCTAATAATGATGAATAATCTTGCAGTCTAGGTACCCAGCGTTCCTATTTTAGGAATCTTGGTACTATGGAGAATATTCTAGTGAATCTGGGTACCTAGCATTCCAGTTTGCAGGGATCTTGGTACTTCGACGAATAACCTGGTATCTAGCCTTCATGTTTCAAGGAAACTTGGTCTCTAGGCAGATATTCTGGCAAAACATGGCACCTCGCATTCCCGCTTGGTGCTTTGGTGAATAAGTTTGGCGAATCAGGGTACCTCACATTTCTGGTTTGGAAATATTGGTACTGTGGCGAACGTGATAGAGAATATGTTGGCAGCAAGATCCTGGTAGGCTATTAAGGCCATGTTAGAATCAGGTCTTTCTTAGCGGGGGTTAGTACCCAGCCAAGGCAGCAGGAATGCCATATGGTCCTTTCTGGTCTTGAGGCGATTATTGGCGAAAATAAGGCGATCATACTGGCAGCAAGATCCTAGTAGGCAACCAAGGCCATTTTAGTACAAAGTCTTTCTTAGCGGGGGGTGGTAACCTGCTAAGGCCTTGGTCTGGCAGGTAACTATGCACTTACTATCCAGACCCTTCTCAATGGGGGAGGTTGCCCGGCCGAGGTTTGATCTGTAGGGCAACTATGCTCTCACATATTGGTTCCTTCCTAGCAGGGAGTGGTGCCCGGCCAGGGCATCAGGAATACCATGCCGTTTATCCTGGTCTGGAAGAGATCCTCCTGGAGGGATTAATCCGGTCCAGGGAATTATGAGTGCTGTGTAGTCCTTAAGGCGATCCTTTTGGAGGGATTTATCCTGTCCAGGGGATCAGGAGGGCCATCTGGCTTTCGTTGTCTTTAAGGTGATCCTCCTGGAAGGATTTATCCTATCCAGGGCATCATGAGGGCCATCTGACTCTCCTGGTATTTTAAGATGACCATAACGAATTCAATTGGCGACACATAGTATATTGGTGTAGATAAACGTAGAAAAAGTAGATGGAGAAAGGAAACCTCTTTATTGATGATCAAAAAGAGAATACAAGTACTCACGATTAAATAACATCTTCTAGTGTTTGTTATGGGACGGTCTTGGCTTACTTTTTCTGCATGGCTTATGGGTAGAACCTCTTGAGATGATCAGCATTCCAAGTGTGGTCTACAGGATGCCCATTCATGTCGTTCAGCTTGTAGGCCCCACCCTAGATCACCATTCTGATCATGTAGGGACCTTCCCAATTAGGTGACAATACCCCGTCTCACATTTTTCGGGTATTCTGAGTGACCTTCCTGAGAACCAAGTCCCCTCTTTTAAAGCTTCGGGCTCTTACTCTCCTGTTGAAGTAACCAGCAATTTGGCACTGGTAAACTGTTACCCTTTCTATAACACTGTCCTATTTTTCTTCTAAGAGGTCCAGGTTGGCTCTTAGCTTGTCTTCATTTCCATCGAGGTCGAAATGTTGCACCCGGAAAGAAGTGAGCTTATGCTCTATCATTTAGGATTATGCTCAATAGCAAGAGTGTAATATTGTAATTGACAATCTTTTCATATAAATAAAGTGATTTCTGATTCTGCAAAATCTTATAGCATTTATAATTATAATTGTCAAGGTAAATAATCATAAGGTCAAAAGACTATGAGATATGAAGAATTGTTTGTACATCCGGATATGTATGAGGTAGACACAATTCTTTAGTTAGTCTTGAATAACGTTCACAACTTAAGTTAAAGGTTGGGCACCTCTATCTTGATAAAGTTGTAGAATTCTTTTACTAGCATTTGAGTGGGATCAAATGAGTTATGATGAGTCTAAAATCATCGAAAGGTTTTCGAGTAAAAGAATCAAGTGCACTGGGTGCATTGAACTGGATCACAATGAAATACTTTATCTAGAACCGTCACTAGATATAAGTTTTTTCATTATCAAGACAATCGGAGAGTCTATCTAAATCCTGAGATAAATGATGGACTTATGGTTGCAAGTGTTATCATTTGAGCTATCAATGAGTACGATTATATAGCATAGTCTATCCTCGATAGTTTGGTGGTATTCATTTGTTAATCGATAGAGGACTTCATTTATAGATATGGACATCGTGGCTCCATTTATTAAATGAGAGTATAGTATCATCATATGGATGTTTTGAGGTATTGGATATTAAATCTCAACGTTGAGTTTTCAATAATGATTATTGAAGACATGGCTTCTGGACAAGTCAAAATATCCAAGTTCAAAATGTGGTCATAAGAGGAAATATGGTAACTTGGAGAGCTATAGGCGGTTTATGAGCTCTTGGCGATTACTGATATTATTCATGAGGATACACCATCTCCTATAAGATTGTCTAGGGTATGAATGAGAAACATCTCCTTATTCTATCTTTATTTAAGAGTTCAATTTTAGCTCTTTAGTGGAATGAGTTAAAATTAATAGATCGGACCTAAGTGAATCATTTGTTGATTGTGATTAGGTTATGTCTATTGAAAATTTAGATAGCCCGCCAAGATCCACAATCCACACATACTTGCATGGATCACTTGATATATTCTACAGGACCAATTTATGGGTCCATCTAGAATTGCATTTAATATATTAAGAATATAATATGTCTATTATTTATTTAATGGGCTGCACTATTATATTAATATATTAAAAGGAGACATGTAGGCTTGTTTCTTTTAGTAAAAATAAGTCTGGTTCACATGTGGGCTTTTATTTAAAGTCTAATGGATTAAATAAAATAAGAAAAATAATATTGGGCCCATATATATATGGTGTGGGCGGCAAGGCTAAATAAAATAGCCCAAGATATTATTTTATTTTATTGTTTTGATTAAATGGGAATTAATTAATTATTTAATTATTTAATAGTTTAAATCAAAATCTTTTCCTGGTCAGTAAATTAAATACTATGTGTTGGATTAGGGTTGGAATTCTTTTAAGTGATAGGAGTCCTAATATGGTAAGGATTAAGTCCACATACACTCCTTATTATACAAATAATTCGGCCACCACTAGTCCTACAAGGGTTAGGATTCTTGAATTGATAGGAATTAGGGAAAAGGACAATTCCTTTTCAAGTAAGGAAATTAACCAACCCTAGATTTCCTATTCAATGAATTCGGCCAACCCTACTTGGTGAAGGAGAAAATTCGGCCAACCTATAAATATAAGGTTATGAATTTTCGGCCACCAAGAAGAAAAATAGAGAGAGATTTTTTGTTTGTTTTGAAAAAACAAATCCTACTCTATACACATAGATTTTCAGCAAAGAGAGAAAAAGAAAATAAGTTCTCATTCGATAGTGCACTTACAAGCCTTTAACATCAAAAGATTTTGTGCACACTTTCGATTTAGGGTTACACGAGTTTCAATCATATTGATTGTGAATTCAAAAGTGACCGGAACTAGGGGTGGGCACGGTTCGGTTCGGTTCGGTTTTGGGTAAAACCGAATTGAACCGAAAATATTTCGGTTCATCCAAAATTAAACCGGTTTAAACCGAATAAGAAATGGGAACCGAACTGAACTGAACTAATTTTAGTCGGTTCGGTTCGGTTCGGTTCAATATGGTTTTGGGCCTAATGGGCCGGATAGCATAATGAGTCTTTTTAATTTGTTTTAAAATTAATGAATAGCTTAATGGACCTAATTTTGGCCATTTGAATAACCCAAAGCCAAAACAACATATTACATAATATAAAAAACATATTAATACATTCCAAAACATACTAATACATAATAATAAGTTAATAACAAATCCGTTCCAAAATATAAAAACATACTAATACATTCCAAAATCCGAACTCGTAAATAAAAGTTCAAAATATGTTAATAATAGTACACTACAAAATAATACCTCCCCACAAATAAATAGAATTGAGATGTTGTGTAAGAGAAAGAACACTATAAATGTTAGAGTTTTTTTTAGGGGGTTTAATCGGTTCAAACCGGTTTTCAGAAAAGAAAACCGGTTTGAACCGAAAACTTTTTCGGTTTTCAATTTTTAAACCGGTTTAAACCGAATTAATTATACGAACCGAACTGAACACCCTTTTTTCGGTTCGGTTCGGTTCGGTTCTGAACTTAGTGCCCACCCCTAACCGGAACTATTTTTTTAGGCTCTTGGTGTTTTACTATTGAAGATCAAGATCAGAAATTCCATACATCCATTCTAAGGTAAGCAATTCAAAGAAAAAGGGAGACCACGCTCCTAGGTGATTCACGTACGTGCTAGGATTGAAGATCTTGCGGATTACTATCGACGTAAGTCAATTGGATCACGCGACAAGAGGTATTTAACTCTAACTGTATATTTGAGTTTAATTAATTAAAGGGTTAAGGTTCAAATCTTTAGAAAAATTTTAAACTATACGAAAATTATTTTTTCGCCTTCCGCTGCGGTTTTAAGCAATTTTTCCCTACAATTGGTATCAGAGCCCTGGTTGTACCCTTTAATTAATTAACGTATATATACGTGAATCTATTTCTTTTTATTGTGATTATGCATGTTTTAGAAAGAGATAGCACTCTAGGTATTCACATATATAATTACATGTGGAATGCATGGATTTATATATGTTGTTATAAAGTGAATTGTTATTGCTCAATTTTGGTCCTAGAATTTCAATGTATTTTTTGTTTCGGAATTGTAACAAGAAGGGTGGTCTATTATCGCCATAATTCCTTCTTGGTAGTTGCTAAGTTCTTATTAATTTTATTGTAAAAATACTGCAGTTTTTTATTGTATTATAATAAGTGCAGTTTCTTATTTTAAAAAAAATACTGCAGTAGTTTAAATAAAAAAATAATAATTTCTGCAGTATTTTATTGTATAAAATAAGTTGTAATATATTCAAGATTCGAAGACTCGAAGATTTGAAGAAATTGGAGCATCCGGAACCGAGCTTGGCACCCGCGCGCACCGAGACAACAAGCGCGCACGCAACCAAGCGTGCAGCTGCGCTTGTTGCGGTGCAGCAGCGCGCGCAACCCATGCATGGGCTGGCCATGCGGCAACTCATGCCCTTGCATGGGCTAGGCATGCGCATGGGCTGCTTGGTGATCTTCGGGCGCGCGAGTTACATGCACGAGATGGTCGGTTGAAGTCTTGTTCGCCAAGAAAGGAGTTTTTTTTTTTGTATTCCGTACAATTGTAATTTACATGCTTTTCTAGGATGGACCAAAATTGTGGCTATTTATTTTTATGTATAAATATTACAATATTTGTTATTGTATGATAACATGTCATATAGAATAGGAGTGCCACTCATATATCTCTTTTGGTATGAACATGCATTGAATGATTTAGGTATCTAATTGGCATCTAGATAACTTGGTAAAATCATTCATTGGAATTTAATCACACGCCTTAAATAATTGAGTGGGAGAAGGTGTGTTAAGAACACCTATGGCCTCCAAGGTTAGTTGAGCTTTATTATTTATTGGTAATCCCCCCGAGGGGTGTCCATAAATGGAATTTAGCAAAATACTTCCTTACAATGATAGACTAGACAATTGACTCAAACGAGATCTACTCCCAGAGGAGGGATTTTCGTGAGAGAAAATTTAGGGTCGATATCTTGGTAACACACTCAATGTAATTTTATTAATATCCTCCTGAGAGTTCTTGTTAATAAAATTGCAAGGCTAAAATTGAAAACGCTGGTTGTTATGTTAACAATTAGGTGGGACTTAGTCCAACTAGTAAATGGTGCGAACTCCCGAATGAGGCGTAACATTTATGGGTGTTGGATCACCGTTGAATTTTTCACGATTGAGTTATTTAATTAATTCAAGATAAATATTCGAAAGTGCTTTATCATGATTATTTACTTATATATGCTTTTTGTTTTATTCAGAAATCATGACCCCATCACTTATGAACATCCTGAAAGATAACACTTTAACTAGAGATAATTATGTCACATGGAAAAGGAAAATTGGGTTGTTGCTGCAAAGTGAAAAACATAAGTTTGTTCTAACTACTCCTAAACCACCTGCTCCTAATAATGAATCAAGTATTTTACAAAGAGATGAGTATGAGCAGTGGAAGACCTCAGATGATATGGCCAAATGTTACATTATGGCTACTATCTCCGACGTGTTGAAACAGCAGCATGAAGGAATGGGGTCTGCTGCTGATATTATGATGTCTCTGGAAGAAATGTTTGCTATGAGGTCTAGGACGACTAAGAGAGAGGCAGTGACTGCTTTTATGAATCTTAGGATGAAACCTGGACAGGCTGTGAAAGATCACATGATGAAAGTCATAGCACATCTAAATATTGCAGAATTAAATGGCGCTGAGAGCAATATTGACATGGTTGTCAACTCACTATCAGATTCCTTTGATCAGTTCAAGTTGGACTACACCTTGAACAAAAAGGAATACACCTTGCAGGGCCTGATGCAAGATGTTCAAAGCGTTGAAAAGGTCCTTGTGAAAAGCAAAGGTCAAGAGATTCATATGGTCGGTAAAGTTGCTACTGTTAAGACCCGTCAGAAGGTCAAGAAACAACAGAAGAAAAAGCAACTTGGGCCTACCAAGAAGGAGACCAGGAAAGTAACCAAGATCAAAGGGAAATGCTTCCTTTGTGGTGAAAAGGGACATTGGAATAGAAATTGCCCAAAGTCCCAAAACAAGAAGGAAGAAGGTAATATTAATTATCTTGAAACATGTTTTCTGGCAGATTCTACAAATTCTTGGATCATAGACTCTGGAGCCACTAATCATGTTTGTTATTCCTTACAGGGGTTCCAAGAAAGGAGAAGCCTGAATAAGAACGAAATCAATTTACGCTTGGGCAACGGATCGTTAGTGTCTGCAAGTGCAGTGGGAGATATTAGAGTTATTATAGATTCTAGTAGGCATTTAGATTTAATAGACGTTTATTATGTACCTCAATTCAAGAGGAATTTAATTTCAGTTTCTTGTTTAAATCAATTTGGATATTCGGTTACTTTTAATAAAGCTTTTATTATTAGTAAGAATGACAAAATTGTTTGCAAAGGTACATTGGAAAACGGTCTATTCTTTTTGCATAGAAATATCTCTCATTCGTTAGACACAGAAATAACGGAACCTAATCATAAAAGAGTAAAATTATCAAAAGATGAAACCTACCTTTGGCATTTACGCCTAGGTCACATTAACCTTAATAGGATTAAAAGATTGGTATGTGACGGACCTTTAAGTGACTTAAAGGTTGATGATCTACCAACTTGTGAATCTTGTTTGGAAGGTAAAATGACCAAAAGGCCATTCAATACCAAAGGTGCAAGAGCCACTGAATGTTTAGGACTAATACACACTGATGTATGTCGTCCTATGAGCATTCAAGCTAAAGGTGGATATGAGTACTTCATCACCTTCACAAATGATTACTCAAGATTTGGTTATGTGTATCTCATGAGACATAAGTCGGATGCTTTTGATATGTTCAAAGCATTCAAAGCTGAAGTAGAAAACCAGCTTGAGAAACGCATAAAAAAAATCTTGAGATCTGATCGTGGTGGAGAATATCTATCTGGTGAGTTTCAGCAATATCTTATTGATAATGGGATAGTTTCTCAGTTTTCTGCACCAGGTACACCTCAATAAAATGGGGTAGCAGAAAGGAGAAATAGAACTCTTTTGAACATGGTTAGGTCTATGTTGAGTTATTCAACACTTCCTATTTCTTTTTGGGGATATGCTCTACAAACTGCAATATATACTCTAAACGTGGTACCATCGAAGTCGGTTCCTGGAACACCATATGAGTTGTGGACTGGGCGAAAGCCTAGTTTACAACACATAAGGATATTTGGTTGTCCTGCACATGTGTTAAAAGGAAAGACAGAAAAGATGGAGTCTCGTTCGGAAACATGCATATTTGTGGGGTATCCAAAAGGAACTAAAGGATATTATTTCTATAGTCCTTCAGATCTAAAAGTGTTTGTTTCAACAAATGCTACATTTCTAGAAAATGACTATATGAATGATTTTGTTCCCAAAAGTAGAATTGTCCTGAATGATATGTCAGGAGATACAATTCTACAAGAGGTTTCACAACCTAACCCAATTGTAATTTCCACTCCAACACAAAATCAACAACCTACCATTCCTCGTCGTAGTGGGAGGGTTAGAACCCAACCTGAAAGATACATCGGTCTAGGAGAATCTGTTGAGAATCTCCCTGAAGACGATGATCCCTACACGTACAAGGAAGTAATGGAGGATGTTGATTGTCACCATTGGTAAAAGGCAATGCAATCTGAGATTGAATCTATGTTCGATAACAAAGTCTGGTCCCTTGTAGACTTGCCTAAAGGGATAAAACCCATTGGGTGCAAGTGGGTATACAAGAGGAAAAGATGTATGGATGGAAATGTGGAAACTCTTAAAGCTAGATTGGTAGCTAAAAGTTACACACAGAAAGAAGGTATCGATTACGAGGAAACCTTCTCTCCTGTGGCCATGCTTAAATCCATTAGGATACTCTTATCCATTACAGCATCTTTAGATTTAGAGATTTGGTAAATGGACGTCAAGACAGCTTTCCTTAATGGAAGTCTTGACGAAAGCATCTATATGATGCAACCAGAAGGATTCATTGAAAATGGCCAAATGGAAAAGGTATGCAAGTTGCAGAAATCAATTTATGGATTAAAGCAAGCATCCAGATCCTGGTACATAAGGTTCGACCAAGCTGTAAAAGGTTTTGGATTTTTACAGAACCTTGAAGAACCTTGTGTATACAAAAGGATCAAAGGTGACAAGTTGGTTTTCCTTATTCTTTACGTAGATGATATATTACTCATTGGAAACGATGTGGGAGTATTGACATCAGTAAAAGAATGGTTAGCAAAACAATTTGATATGAAGGACTTAGGAGAAACAAGTTTTATTTTAGGTATCCAAGTAATAAGGGATAGAAAGAATAAAACAATTGCACTATCTCAAGCTTCATACATAGACAAAATCTTGTCTAGGTTTTCCATGCAAGATTCCAAGAAAGGTATGTTACCTTTTAGGCATGGAATCAAACTTTCTAAGGAACAAGTTCCTAAGAATGAGCATAAAGAGCAATTCATGAGTAGAATTCCATATGCCTCGGCAGTTGGAAGTCTCATGTATGCAATGCTCTGTACTAGACCAGATATTTGTTTTGATGTTGGCATAGTTAGCAGGTTTCAATCGAAACCTGGTCCTGATCACTGGACGGCAGTCAAGCATATTTTCAAGTATCTTAGGAGAACGAAAGATAATATGCTTGTATACTCTGGAGGAGATTTAATCCCCGTTGGGTATACAGATTCTGATTTCCAATCGGATTCTGACTCTAGAAAATCCACATCATGATTTGTGTTTACTCTTGGAGGAGGAGCAGTCATTTGGAGGAGTATCAAGCAATCTTGTATTGCTGACTCCACCATGGAAGCAGAGTATGTAGCTGCATGCGAAGCTGCCAAGGAGGCTGTTTGGATTCGCCAATTCTTGATTGACTTAGATGTAGTTCCTAGTGCGAATAAGCAGATCACTATCTACTGTGACAACAGTGGAGCAGTGGCTAATTCGAAAGAACCAATAAGTCATAAGAGAGGAAAACACATTGAAAGAAAGTATCATCTTTTAAGGGAGATTGTTCATAGGGGAGACGTGACGATTACCAAAATCGCGTCGGCAGAAAATCTAGCAGATCCCTTCACAAAGGCTCTACCTCAGAAGAGTTTTGATGAGCACCTAAAGAACATGGGAATGAGAGATATGACACATTTGCTATAGCGCAAGTGGGAGATTGTTAGGATTATGCTCAATAGCAAGAGTGTAATATTGTAATTGACAATCTTTTCATATAAATAAAGTGATTTCTGATTATGCAAAATCTTATGGCATTTATAATTATAATTGTCAAGGTAAATAATCATAAGGTCAAAAGACTATGAGATATGAAGAATTGTTTGTACATCCGGATATGTATGAGGTAGACACAATTCTTTAGTTAGTCTTGAATAACGTTCACAACTTAAGTTAAAGGTTGGGCACCTCTATCTTGATAAAGTTGTAGAATTCTTTTACTAGCATTTGAGTGGGATCAAATGAGTTATGATGAGTCTAAAATCATCGAAAGGTTTTCGAGTAAAAGAATCAAGTGCACTGGGTGCATTGAACTGGATCACAATGAAATACTTTATCTAGAACCGTCACTAGATATAAGTCTTTTCATTATCAGGACAATCGGAGAGTCTATCTAAATCCTGAGATAAATGATGGACTTATGGTTGCAAGTGTTATCATTTGAGCTATCAATGAGTACGATTATATAGCATAGTCTATCCTCGATAGTTTGGTGGTATTCATTTGTTAATCGATAGAGGACTTCATTTATAGATATGGACATCGTGGCTCCATTTATTAAATGAGAGTATAGTATCATCATATGGATGTTTTGAGGTATTGGATATTAAATCTCAACGTTGAGTTTTCAATAATGATTATTGAAGACATGGCTTCTGGACAAGTCAAAATATCCAAGTTCAAAATGTGGTCATAAGAGGAAATATGGTAACTTGGAGAGCTATAGGCGGTTTATGAGCTCTTGGCGATTACTGATATTATTCATGAGGATACACCATCTCCTATAAGATTGTCTAGGGTATGAATGAGAAACATCTCCTTATTCTATCTTTATTTAAGAGTTCAATTTTAGCTCTTTAGTGGAATGAGTTAAAATTAATAGATCGGACCTAAGTGAATCATTTGTTGATTGTGATTAGGTTATGTCTATTGAAAATTTAGATAGCCCGCCAAGATCCACAATCCACACATACTTGCATGGATCACTTGATATATTCTACAGGACCAATTTATGGGTCCATCTAGAATTGCATTTAATATATTAAGAATATAATATGTCTATTATTTATTTAATGGGCTGCACTATTATATTAATATATTAAAAGGAGACATGTAGGCTTGTTTCTTTTAGTAAAAATAAGTCTGGTTCACATGTGGGCTTTTATTTAAAGTCTAATGGATTAAATAAAATAAGAAAAATAATATTGGGCCCATATATATATGGTGTGGGCGGCAAGGCTAAATAAAATAGTCCAAGATATTATTTTATTTTATTGTTTTGATTAAATGGGAATTAATTAATTATTTAATTAATTAATAGTTTAAATCAAAATCTTTTCCTGATCAGTAAATTAAATACTATGTGTTGGATTAGGGTTGGAATTCTTTTAAGTGATAGGAGTCCTACTGTGGTAAGGATTAAGTCCACATACACTCCTTATTATACAAAGAATTCGGCCACCACTAGTCCTACAAGGGTTAGGATTCTTGAATTGATAGGAATTAGGGAAAATGACAATTCCTTTTCAAGTAAGGAAATTAACCAACCCTAGATTTCCTATTCAATGAATTCGGCCAACCCTACTTGGTGAAGGAGAAAATTCGGCCAACCTATAAATATAAGGTTATGAATTTTCGGCCACCAAGAAGAAAAATAGAGAGAGATTTTTTGTTTGTTTTGAAAAAAAAAATCCTACTCTATACACATAGATTTTCGGCCAAGAGAGAAAAAGAAAATAAGTTCTCATTCGATAGTGCACTTACAAGCCTTTAACATTAAAAGGTTTTGTGCACACTTTCGATTTAGGGTTACGCGAGTTTCAATCATATTGATTGTGAATTCAAAAGTGACCGGAACTATTTTTTTAGGCTCTTGGTGTTTTACTATTGAAGATCAAGATCAGAAATTCCATACATCCATTCTAAGGTAAGCAATTCAAAGAAAAAGGGAGACCACACTCCTAGGTGATTCACGTACGTGCTAGGATTGAAGATCTTGCGGATTACCATCGACGTAAGTCAATCGGATCACGCGACAAGAGGTATTTAACTATAACCGTATATTTGAGTTTAATTAATTAAAGGGTTAAGGTTCAAATCGTTAGAAAAATTTTAAACTATACGAAAATTATTTTTTCGCCTTCCGCTCCGGTTTTAAGCAATTTTTCCCTACACTATCGAGAGGACAGCTTCTACCCTGAAAGATAGCAAGTAGGGAGTTTCTCCAGTAGCTGTCCTTTTGGTGGTGCGGTAAGCCCACAGTACGTCTGGGAGTTCATCAGCCCATTTCCCTTTCTTCTGTTGAAGTTTCTTCTTCAGGAGCCTCTTGATAGTCTTATTTGTGGCTTCTACCGGCCATTAGTCTGAGGGTGAGCTACAGATGTGAAACGAAGTTCAATCCCTAGGTTCTCGCAGAATTCCCGGAACCTGGCGTTATCAAACTGCTTACCCAGATCGGTGATGATGGCCGTCGGAGTACCGAACCGGCAGACCACATTCTTCTTGATGAATTCTGTTGTATTTGCTTTAGTAATTCTGGAGACGGGTTCTGCTTCCACCCATCCGGTGAAGTAATCAATAGCCACGATCGCATGCTTCTGCTGACCTGGCGCGGTTGGTAGAGGCCCAATTAGGTCTACTCCCCAGAAGGTAAACGGATACGGCGAGCTGATGGTAGATAGTCGTTCTGGAGGTAGGTGATGCAGGTTGGTCATTTTCTGACATGGTTCACATGACTGTACGAACTGCCTCACATCATGGTGCAAGGTTGGCAAAAAATATCCCATGCGTAGCACCTGATAAGCCAGCGCTTCTCCCTCGGCATAACTACCAGAGGAACAGGAATTGTAAAGATTCCCAGGATCAGGATGAATGGTGGGTTTTGGTGCTGCAGCCTTGCCAATGGTGTATACATTACCCGAGCGAGTTGCAGCTTCGTGCCCTGTTGCATCTTGGACGTGGGGGGAATCTCTACTCCCCCCTTATTTTTGCTGACCCCAACACGGCCTCTGTTCCTACCTCCTGGGTTCGTGGCAGCATCGTCAACATAGATTCTGATTAAGATCAATGTTGCTAGGTAGGCAGATCTAGAAAGTAGGTGAGAAGTTAAAGAGGAGCTGGCTTTTTTAGACCTCCAGTTTATTTTCTTGTCACTTTCTCTCTTGTATCTTGTATGTAGTTTAAAATAAGGGCTGGGTTCCCTGATTTGATCAATGAAAAGAAAACTCATTTCCATCTGTATCTGTCGATTGAATTCAGTCGCACGCTTCTGATTGTAGCATAAATTTGGGCAATAGTCCCCAGCATAAACTTGATTTAATCAATACTTGGTAACACGAGGACCCTGATGAGAGTAAAGTAGAGGAACAACAAGTAACTGGTACCATGGTACCTCGCACTCTAGTTCTAAGAATCTTGGTTTCTTAATAATGATGAATAATCTTGCAGTCTAGGTACCTAGCATTCCTATTTTAGGAATCTTGGTACTATAGAGAATATTCTGGTGAATCTGGGTACCTCGCATTCCAGTTTGTAGGGATCTTGGTACTTCGACGAATAACCTGGTATCTAGCCTTCATGTTTCAAGGAAACTTGGTCTCTAGGCAGATATTCTGGCAAAACATGGCACCTCGCATTCCCGCTTGGTGCTTTGGCGAATAAGTTTGGCGAATCGGGGTACCTCACATTTTTGGTCTTGAAATATTGGTACTGTGGCAAACGTGATAGAGAATATGTTGGCAGCAAGATCCTGGTAGGCTATTAAGGCCATGTTAGAATCAGGTCTTTCTTAGCGGGGGGTAGTACCCAGCCAAGGCAGCAGGAATGCCATATGGTCCTTTCTGGTCTTGAGGCGATTATTGGCGAAAATAAGGCGATCATACTGGCAGCAAGATCCTAGTAGGCAACCAAGGCCATTTTAGTACAAAGTCTTTCTTAGCGGGGGGTGGTAACCTGCTAAGGCCTTGGTCTGGCAGGCAACTATACACTTACTATCCAGACCCTTCTCAGTGGGGGATGGTGCCCGGCCGAGGTTTGATCCGTAGGGAAACTATGCTCTCACATATTGGTTCCTTCCTAGCAGGGGGTGGTGCCCCGCCAGGGCATTAGGAATACCATGCCGTTTATCCTGGTCTGGAAGAGATCCTCCTGGAGGGATTAATCCGGTCCAGGGAATTATGAGTGCTGTGTAGTCCTTAAGGCGATCCTCTTGGAGGGATTTATCCTGTCCAGGGGATCAGGAGGGCCATCTGGCTTTCCTGGTCTTTAAGGTGATCCTCCTGGAAGGATTTATCGTGTCCAGGGCATCATGAGGGCCATCTGGCTCTCCTGGTCTTTTAAGATGACCATAACGAATTCAATTGGCGACACATAGTAGATAGGTGTAGATAAACGTAGAAAAAGTAGATGGAGAAAGGAAACCTCTTTATTGATGATCAAAAAGAGAATACAAGTACTCACGATTAAATAACATCTTCTAGTGTTTGTTATGGGACGGTCTTGGCTTACTTTTTCTGCATGGCTTATGGGTAGAACCTCTTGAGATGATCAGCATTCCAAGTGTGGTCTACATGATGCCCATTCATGTCGTTCAGCTTGTAGGCCCCACCCTGGATCACCATTCTGATCAGGTAGGGACATTCCCAATTAGGTGACAGTACCCCGTCTCACCTCTTCCGGGTATTCTGAGTGACCTTCCTTAGAACCAAGTCCCCTTCTTTAAAACTTTGGGCTCTTACTCTCCTGTTGAAGTAACCAGCAATTTGGCACTGGTAAACTGCTACCCTTTCTGCAACCCTGTCCTATTTTTCTTCTAAGAGGTCCAGGTTGGCTCTTAGCTTGTCTTCATTTCCATCGAGGTCGAAATGTTGCACCCGAAAAGAAGTGAGCTTATGCTCTATCGGGAGGACAGCTTCTACCCCGAAAGATAGCGAGTAGGGAGTTTCTCCAGTAGCGGTCCTTTTGGTGGTACGGTAAACCCACAGTACGTCTGGGAGTTCATCAGCCCATTTCCCTTTCTTCTGTTGAAGTTTCTTCTTCAGGAGCCTCTTGATAGTCTTATTTATGGCTTCTACCAGGCCATTAATCTGAGGGTGAGCTACAGATGCGAAACGAAGTTCAATCCCTAGGTTCTCGCAGAATTCCCGGAACCTGGCGTTATCAAACTGCTTACCCAGATCGGTGATGATGGCCATCGGAGTACCGAACCGGCAGACCACATTCTTCTTGATGAATTCTATTGTATTTGCTTCAGTAATTCTGGAGAGGGGTTCTGCTTCCACCCATCCGGTGAAGTAATCAATAGACACGATCGCATGCTTCTGCTGACCTGGCGCGGTTGGTAGAGGCCCAATTAGGTCTACTCCCCATAAGGTAAATGGATACGGTGAGCTGATGGTAGATAGTCGTTCTGGAGGTAGGTGATGCAGGTTGGTTGTTTTCTGACATGGTTCACATGACTGTACGAACTGCCTCGCATCATGGTGCAAGGTTGGCCAAAAATATCCCATGCGTAGCACCTGATAAGCCAGCGCTTCTCCCCCAGCATGATTTCCACAGTTTCATGAATGCACTTCTCTCAATGCCTAGTCTGCATCATCGGGATGCAGGCATCTAAGCAAGGGGAGTGACCTACCTCTGCGAAAAAGGTGCCCCTCTACCAAGCAGTATCGTACCGAGGTTCGCTTGATCTTGCGAGCTTGATCAGGGGTTTCAAAGAGCTTTCCTGACTGAAGATAATCCGCGATGGGATCCATCCAGCATGGGAGTTATGCCACGGGGTTGACTTCCCTACCTTCAGCTATGCTCGATGTAGTGATTATCTGGAGTGGTACTCTTTTCGGCAAATCTTGTCCTCCACAGGCAGTTATCTTAGCTAGGACGTCAGCTCGATGATTCTGCTGCCTAGGTACCTGCTCGATCCTGAAACCTTTGAAACGGGGCAACAGTTCCTGAACTTTTTTGAGGTAGGTTTCCATGTTATCCTCTCTGGCCTGGTACAAACCGGTTATTTGATTAACTACCATTTGCGAGTCACATTTGGCAAGGAGGTAATCAGCCCCTAGCTCAGCCGCTGTTCTCATTCCTGCTAACAAGGTTTCATATTCAGCTTCGTTGTTTTTGGTATTGAACTCGAATTTGAAATAGTGACAGCACTCGACCTTTTTGGGGTCGGTTAGAATGATCCCATCTCCGCTTCCTGCTTGATTGGATGCCCTATCGGTATATAAGATCTAGACTTGATTGATAGGCCAATCTACAGGCTTTTGATCTTTCTAAAGAGCTTGACTCAGGGCCCGAATAGCATCTTGATAGGGAATTGCACTGAATTCTACCACGAAATCTACCAAAGCTTGGGCTTTGATGGTTGTCATGGCTTTATACTTGATGTCGAACTGGGTGAGCTCAAGGGCCCACAACACAAGTCTCCCCGATACGTCCGGCCTTTGGAGAAATTGACGCATAGGTTGATCAGTGACTACCACAATTGTGTAGGCAAGGAAATAAGAGCAAAGCTTCCTGAAAGCAACCACTAAGATAAAATTGAGCTTCTCCAGGAGAATGTAGTTCTTTTCTGATTTGGTTAGGGCGCGACTCACGTAGTAGACAGGGCGCTGGACCCCATCTCCGCATTCCTTTACCAATGCTCTGCTGACCGCAGTTTCAGAAATTGCCAGGTATAATTGCAGTTTTTCTCTTGGTACCGGGCTAGCTAGCAGGGGTGGGCTAGCGAGGTACTTCTTTAGCAATTGGAAAGCGAGCTCGCTATCCTGGTCCCACTTCATGTTCTTCCCTTGTCTGATTGCCTTGAAAAAGGGAATACACTTATCAGTAGATCGTGATATGAAACGGATCAGGGCTGCAATTTGCCCGGTCAGACCTTGCACTTGTCTGAGTGAAGTGTGGGACTCAAGATCTAGGATGGCTTTGTTCTACTCGGGATTAGCTTCGATCCCCCTCTCATGGACCATGAATCCGAGAAATTTCCCGGCTGCAACTCTGAAGGCGCACTTATCAGGATTCAATCGCATCTGATTCTCTCTGATTATTTGGAACGTCTGACGGAGATGGTCTTGGTAATGATCAGCTACCTGAGACTTCGTGATCATATCATCGATGTATACCTCCATTGACTTTCCTATCAGTCTTTTGAACAATCGGTTGACCAGGCGCTGGTAGGAAGCCCCAGCGTTTTTGAGTCCGAAGAGCATGACTCTGTAGCAGTACAGGCCCTAACCGGTTATGAAACTGGTTTTATCCTGGTCAGCTGGGTGCATCATTATCTGGTTGTATCCCGAGAAGGTGTCCATAAAACTCAAAAGCTTGTTACCCGGGTTGAATCTACCAGTTGGTCAATTTTCGGTATCGGGAAGCTGTCTTTTGGGCAGACGCGGTTGAGATCCATATAATCAACACACATGCGCCACTTCCCGTTTGCCTTGGTCACCATAACTACGTTGGCAATCCATTCGAGGTACCGAGACTCCCTAATGAATTCTGCCTTTAGTAGTTTGTTTACCTTTTCTTGCACTACAGCATTTCTTGCCTAGTTGAAATGCCTTCTCTTTTGTTTGACTGGCTTGAAGGTGGGATCTACCGCTAACCTGTGAGCTGCCAAAGCAACAGGTATCCCTGGCATCTCCTCATGGCTCCATGAAAAGATGTCATTATATTCTCGTAGGAGCTTTATCGGATCTTCCTTTACCTCCGCTTTCAATGTTGAACCTATCCTGACTACCTTGGAAGGATCGTCCTTCCTGATAGGTATCTCTTCTAACTCCTCTGCGGGATGGCCACTGGCCCATCCCTTCTCTTCCTCCTCCCTGATCTCTATATCGGGGAGCTCTGACATGGATCTCCCCTTGACCGAGCTAGTTTCATCTTCAAAGTCTTCATCTAAAGACTGGTGATCTTGATTACTAGTTATTTGCATACATTGATAGGCCAACGCTGCTGGGTTGGTTGATACTGTATAGCACTTGTGAGCAGCCTGTTGATCCCCCTGTATTTCGCCCATTTTGTCTCCCACTGGGAATTTCAGGACGTTATGGTATATTGACAGGACCCCTTTGAGGGCAGACAAGTAAGGCCTTCCCAGTATAGCGTTGTAGGCGGACGGGGTGTCTACCACATCGAAGTCTGTCAATAGGTTCTACTGGAGTGGCGCTGTTCCCACTATTACTGGTAGGATCATAGACCCTGTGGGAATCAATGAATCCCCCGTAAACCGGTACAATGGGGTGGTACAACTGTTATAACAAGGTCTCTTTAGGTTGAATTGCTCCAAAGCATTCTTGAAGAGAATATAAACGCTGCTACCTGTGCCAATCAAAACACGGTGGACCAAGTTGTTGGCTATTTGAACAGTGATGACCATGGGATCATCATGAGGCTGGACGGTGTTGAATACGTCCTCTTCTGTGAAGATGATCTGTGCAGCAGGAGGAGACCGAGGTGATCCTTTAGTAACCTTGAAAACATTCTGGCCCGCTTCTACTTTGGGAACTTTCCTGGCGTGGATCTTTCGAGCATTGTTGGAGGTTCCTGCCAAGGTGGGACATCCACTGATGGTATTAACTGAAAATACACTCTTAATGTGTGTCTAACAACCTAGAGGGGAGGTGAATGGGTTGTTAATCGATTATTACCAACTTTTCGATTAGTCAATATTAATAATATAACCCAACATAAACAAACATACAAAATCAAGTGTAAAGTGCGGAATAATAAATAACACTTGATTTTTACGTGGAAACCCTTCAACAAGGGAAAAACCACGGGCTATCCTTCTAGCCACACACGATCCTCAAATCCACTATATGAGTAAAATGTTACACCCTCAAGTGATACTCGGACTCTCACTCTAGATAACCTCAGGCTATGGACACTACCACTCACCACTCTTGGTTCAATCCCTAGTGATATCCACTGATACACTACTATTGGCGTGAGCACCTCCTACTCTACCCGCAGGCCTTTTACAATGGATTCTTGACCAATGCTTGCCAACCACAACTTGGTTGCAAGACTACAATGCTTGTGCAACTTCACCCCGAAGCCACAAGACTTTGACTCAATGAAGAGTATAGGGTCTAAGTGAACAATCAATGAATGCTCAACACAATATATGTTAGACCAAACATACAATGCTTAACTAGATGTAGATAATGCAATACAACATCCTAGTTATCAAATAATGCCTACATGTACACACATGAGGTCTCAATTAGTTGTAGAGAAATTCTAACAACCTAATTGTCAATTAAATTCACATAAACATTCATAAACTTGACTAGATGCACAAAGTCAACCTAATCATCAATTAAGCATACATGAATATTTATGGATTAGCTATTTAGGCATATATGACCTAATAATGCAAGCTATCACAAACAAACACAATCAAATATTCATGAACATTAACTAGTTGATTAAAACACAATTTCTCAACCTAGTTATCAATTAATCACACATGAATATTTATGACCTAGCTTTTAGGCAAAAATGACCTAATCAATTAAGCTATCACAAACAAACCCAATCATGTTATAAAGACTCATAAATATATGCAATAAGTAGAGTCTAGGTATTTAATCATGCAATAAATACCTAATCTAGAGTAAGAAGAACAATAAATGATATTCAAAGAAGTTCTTGCTTACCTAGTCATGAAACAATGAAGACCCATGCTCAAATGATGTTGAATGATGCAATATGGAGATGGGTTTTGGGTTTGGAGAGTCAAAGATGCTTTCTTGAAGCTTTCTCTCTCTAGGAGCTCTAACCTCTCTCTAAATATGAATTTTTGAGCTCTAAGTCTGCCAAGAAGAGGAAAGGAAGAATATATATGAAGCCCTAGATCAAACTACATCGTTTTGAACTTGGGAACCAGAATCCCGTCAAAACCGCTTGCTAGACCGTGGCACAGGTAAGTGTCCAGACCGCGGTACATACAGCAGTGCACCGTCTGGACTACACCGCGGTTGGGACCGCTGTGCGTGCAAGTGCACAGGTCGCGGTCCACGTCGCGCATGACGCACTGGAGAATACCGCTCCGTGTGCCGCGGTGCAAGCAAAGCCTGCAGAGCGGTCTAGGCCGCGCCAAAGGGAAAAATCCCTTTTTAACACTCAAGACAAAAGTCAATCTTACATGAATGTTGTGCAAGTGTGAAGTGAGTGATATGCACACAATGAAGCACACTTAACATGTCAACCATGTTATCAACTAAGCACAATGTAAGCTAGGAGTGTTTTAGAAAAAGATGCACACTTATACAAACAATAAAGAACACAGATGCAAGATAAACAAAACATGCATGAAGTGTGTGTGTGCACCTAAACTCTTCAAGAGACAAAGTCAAGTGAATATACCTTTTTGCTCTTGAAGTCATGGAGATGCTTGGAAGCTTGCCAATACGGACCTAAGCTACCCATTACACAATCATCCCCAATGTGGTGGTTTGTCATGAAATAAGCCAATCATAAAAACGAGGTCCTTACAATCTCCCCCTTTGGCTATTTCATGACAAAACAACCACTCACAAATATTCCTCACAAAATAAAATAAAGCTATTGTCCATGATCACTTCTACAATACAAAAGAGATTCCTAGAATCTAAATATTCAATATCTTCTTGTAGAATCATCAATGTACCTACACACAATAGCAAGTAGCACTTTCCAAGAACAAGTGCAAGTGAGGTGAACAAATAAAAACAAGCATTGCACTCAAAAACAAATAAAGCAATACAAAGAATGCATGTGCAATGCTCCCCCTAAAAGGTTACTCTCCCTCATGATTTCTCCCCCAAAGCATAGCATAAACAATGCTCCCCTTATATCTCTCACTCCCCCTATTTCTCTCAAGACTTCTCCTCCTTTTTGTCATGAGATAGGCAAAGGAGCTCCCCCTATCGGGTTGCTTTAGCAAAGAGAGCTATTCGCACAACAACATTGCATAATCATATACACAAACTTTATGCAACTTAAATAATTGAGAGAGATTCAAGGAGTTTTATAAAAAAAATGTGTGAATTTGTTGCTTTGCATGCAAGACATATAGCATTCAAGTTCAAGCAATGGTGTTTGGCAAAGCAAACATCAAAAGGGTTTCCGAAAGAATTCAAACCAATTTATACCCTTTTGTTATAAGCAAATAAGATATAGTTTTTCAAAATGAATTTCAATTTAAAGAGCAACTATATCAAACTTTATAAGCAAAACAAGACATGAGTGACTTTTGCACCCTCTTTGATTTTTCCGGGTGGGATACCCGTATGATAGTAGTCTTGTTCAACTAATAAAGAGAGAGAGAAGACTAAATTTGGATGAGACATCCTTATTTATTGCATGGATACTAGATCCTTATTGGATTTAGTCTTCTCATTTGCTTTCACACATATTTTACACTAAAGCAATCAAAAACATTTCATGCATATCATTTTAAGCATGTCATTAAAAGTTCTCATGTCATGGAGTTAAATTATGGGTCATTCAAATGTACTTTCCCAATCAAAATCTCCTAGTCCAAAAATGCATTGTTGAACTAAAATATGACATGGATTGCAAGTAAAGCAAGGTTGCACACTTATTATGAAAATAACATATAAGCATATGTACAACCAATCATCTCAAGCAATTATAAAAGAGCATAAAATTAATCAACTTTTTGCACATGGCAAATCATGCAAGTTTGCTCTCTTTGCTTGAGCTCCCCTCATGGGGTCAATTCCAACCAAGTCAATGGGAGATATGAGCTCCTATAGACCTACCAAGTCCGATGGACCTAGTTGCATCTACGGGAGTCACATGGGCACTAAGGCAAGCGGGTTCATTCTTTATAACCCACCTAGGTTCCACTTTAACATTTTTAGTGGTCATAGACATGTTTCTAGGTTCCCTAGGTTTATGCAAACTTGCCCTATTCTTCAACCGTTTTTCTTTCATGCTCTCTAATCTACACCTCTTAATGTAATTTAAGCAATTTGGTCTTAAGTGACCAATCATACCACAATAATGACAAGTAGGTACAAAGTAAGGATTTATACCATAGCATTGTGATCTCACCGAGGCATCGCCATGTTGATGAGGTTGTCTTTGATGGTGCATCGGTTTGCTTCTCCTAGGAGCTTGAGCCGATTGGTGGCACCTTTGTGGTTTTGCTTGTTGAGGTGGTTGAGCCGGTTGATCATGCCACCTTGGTTGAGCATGTTTCTTATGATCACCTCTTTTCTTCATAATAGGCTTTTTGGAGGAGGTGATAGACTTCTTAAGGACTTGTCCTTTCTTCTTGGATTGCCTAGGCTTTGGTTGGGATGCCAAGGCTTGTGTGGACTTTCCTTGAGTGGAAGATTGCTTGGATGAAGCTTTGCTCTTGCCTTGAGCTTGAGGTTGTTTAATCTTGGCCTTTTTTAGTTCTTCAAGACACTTCATCTCTCTTTCCTTGACAATCTTCAAGGAATTATCTTTGATGGCAAGTTCATCCTTCATTGCCTTTATCCTTTGGTGGCAATCTTCAATCTCCTTTTCGTACTTGGACACATCAATCATGTCCGTCTTCGAGGAGTCATCTAACTTAGCCTTTAATTGAAGATTATCCTTTTCCAATCTAAGGATATCATGTTCTCTCTCCTTCAAGGACTTTTGAAGAAAGTCAATGAACTCTTGGTTATGCACCATGTTGTCACAAGAGTTCTCAGAGCATGAGCCATCACAATCAAGGCTTCTCTCACTTGTGCTTGTGAGAGTCATATCATCAAGGCTTGTTTCACTCAAGCATGCTCCTCTTCGGTTTCCAAGTTCAAGGCCACCCATCTTGAAATCTTCAAGTGATAAACATTTGGTGATGGCTTGAGTTTCTTCATGGTAGGAACCCGAAAATGCGAAGTAGTTGATCTCACTAGCAACCGAGCTTGTGGAGCACTCTTCAACTACTTCAACTTCGCTATCACTCCGAGTAGCGATCATAGTTTCTCCTCCCTTATTGTACTTCAAGTTACCACACATGGAGGCAAGGTGGCCAACTCCACCACACTCAAGGCAAGGGTCATCTTTCCTTGACTTTTTCTTTTCCTCCTTCACCTTGGAGGTCATGCCCTTCTTTTGAGATTTTGTAAATCTCTTAAATCTCTCAACTATGAGAGTCATCTCCTCATCGGAGTCATATATCTCCCTCTCAACTTTGGAGGTCAAATCACCCTCTATCATCTCAATGCCACTCATAGTGTTTAGGGAATGAGATGAATGCAAATGAATGCAACCAACAAAATGCACACAAATGCAAGACACACAATCAAGAACAAGGATCACCTAAGTATGTCTAGGAACCCGCTCTGATACCAATTGAAAATACACTCTTAATGTGTGTCTAACAACCTAGAGGGGGGGTGAATGGGTTGTTAATCGATTATTACCAACTTTTCGATTAGTCAATATTAATAATATAACCTAACATAAACAAACATACAAAATCAAGTGTAAAGTGCGGAATAATAAATAACACTTGATTTTTACGTGGAAACCCTTCAACAAGGGAAAAACCACGGGCTATCCTTCTAGCCACACACGATCCTCAAATCCACTATATGAGTAAAATGTTACACCCTCAAGTGATACTCGGACTCTCACTCTAAATAACCTCAGGCTATGGACACTACCACTCACCACTCTTGGTTCAATCCCTAGTGATATCCACTGATACACTACTATTGGCGTGAGCACCTCCTACTCTACCCGCAGGCCTTTTACAATGGATTCTTGACCAATGCTTGCCAACCACAACTTGGTTGCAAGACTACAATGCTTGTGCAACTTCACCCCGAAGCCACAAGACTTTGACTCAATGAAGAGTATAGGGTCTAAGTGAACAATCAATGAATGCTCAACACAATATATGTTAGACCAAACATACAATGCTTAACTAGATGTAGATAATGCAATACAACATCCTAGTTATCAAATAATGCCTACATGTACACACATGAGGTCTCAATTAGTTGTAGAGAAATTCTAACAACCTAATTGTCAATTAAATTCACATAAACATTCATAAACTTGACTAGATGCACAAAGTCAACCTAATCATCAATTAAGCATACATGAATATTTATGGATTAGCTATTTAGGCATATATGACCTAATAATGCAAGCTATCACAAACAAACACAATCAAATATTCATGAACATTAACTAGTTGATTAAAACACAATTTCTCAACCTAGTTATCAATTAATCACACATGAATATTTATGACCTAGCTTTTAGGCAAAAATGACCTAATCAATTAAGCTATCACAAACAAACCCAATCATGTTATAAAGACTCATAAATATATGCAATAAGTAGAGTCTAGGTATTTAATCATGCAATAAATACCTAATCTAGAGTAAGAAGAACAATAAATGATATTCAAAGAAGTTCTTGCTTACCTAGTCATGAAACAATGAAGACCCATGCTCAAATGATGTTGAATGATGCAATATGGAGATGGGTTTTGGGTTTGGAGAGTCAAAGATGCTTTCTTGAAGCTTTCTCTCTCTAGGAGCTCTAACCTCTCTCTAAATATGAATTTTTGAGCTCTAAGTCTGCCAAGAAGAGGAAAGGAAGAATATATATGAAGCCCTAGATCAAACTACATCGTTTTGAACTTGGGAACCAGAATCCCGTCAAAACCGCTTGCTAGACCGCGGCACAGGTAAGTGTCCAGACCGCGGTACATACAGCAGTGTACCGTCTGGACTACACCGCGGTTGGGACCGCTGTGCGTGCAAGTGCACAGGTCGCGGTCCACGTCGCGCATGACGCACTGGAGAATACCGCTCCGTGTGCCGCGGTGCAAGCAAAGCCTGCAGAGCGGTCTAGGCCGCGCCAAAGGGAAAAATCCCTTTTTAACACTCAAGACAAAAGTCAATCTTACATGAATGTTGTGCAAGTGTGAAGTGAGTGATATGCACACAATGAAGCACACTTAACATGTCAACCATGTTATCAACTAAGCACAATGTAAGCTAGGAGTGTTTTAGAAAAGGATGCACACTTATACAAACAATAAAGAACACAGATGCAAGATAAACAAAACATGCATGAAGTGTGTGTGTGCACCTAAACTCTTCAAGAGACAAAGTCAAGTGAATATACCTTTTGCTCTTGAAGTCATGGAGATGCTTGGAAGCTTGCCAATACGGACCTAAGCTACCCATTACACAATCATCCCCAATGTGGTGGTTTGTCATGAAATAAGCCAATCATAAAAACGAGGTCCTTACATTAACAATGTGGATCTGCTCCATCAGATCCTTCCCTTTTGCTTTCCTTCATTCTTCATATGCTTAAATATCGGCCTACACCTCCTTTCCAGTGCGTATGTTGTCGCGTACTTGTTGGAGGAATTCCTCCAAGCAACCTCCCCTAACCAAGGCTTCAACCTGGTTCCGCAGACTATAGCATTCCGAGGTATTATGACCTACATCCTCGTGGAAGTCACAATACTTGTAGCGGTTCCGTTGATCGACTGGTGCCTTTATTGGACCTGGCTTTCTATAGTCCTTTGTCGCGGATGGCGAGGTAAATAGTCTCGCGAGATGCGTTCAAGGGGGTGTAATGGGAGTACCCATTTTCATCTCTATCTACCCGTGCCACCTCATTGGGTGGGGGTGTAGCTCTAGGCGGAGTCCGCCTAGCCGGGTACCGGTTCCGTGGAGGCTGATAGGGTGGTGACCGATATGTAGATTCGTTGGGAGGCCTATTCTGATTTTTCTGAACGGGTGCAGGCTTGTGCGCCTCTTTCTTTTGGCGCTTGGCAGTTCTCATATCATCGTGCTCCATCTTAACTCGGAGCTGTTCATCTATCTCAACCTGCTCTAGAGCTCTATCGTAGGCCTCCTGGTAGGTCTCCGGGGGATGCTTGGCGAAAGATCTGAATAGTCTGCCTGCCCAAAGATTCCTTTTGAAATTAGCCAAGGTTTCCTTTTCCGTGAAGATTCCCATCTGGATCACTTCTTTATGGAATCTCTCAACGTAGTCTCTGAGCGATTTCACCTCACTCCTGGATCACGTATTGAAGGTGAATAGGATCTTTGGGGGGAGGTTTGATGCCCTGAAACTGGGCACAGAAGTCAGTTGTCAATTTTGTGAATGAATCAACGCTTCCCGCTGGTAGCTTTCTGAACCATGTCTTGGCATAGTCCGTCAGCGTGGTTAGGAACATTCTACATATAGTGGCCCTAGTAGCATTCTGGACCTCCATCTGGTGAACAAAGCTTTCTAGGTGGCTCAGGGGGTTCTCAGTCCCAGAATATTTATCGGTTGGCATCTTGAATTTGGGAGGTAATTCTGCCTCTTTGATCCTCCTAGAGAAGGGAGCATTCATCTCTCCCAAAGGGTCTTTCCGGTTTTCTCGGTGCTTGCCCTTCTTCAATTCCTGAATTTCTTTCACCAATCTGGCGACCTGGTCCCGTAGACGTTTACTGCCATCACTCCCAGATTCCACCTCAGAATCTCTGTCTTCAGGCCCTTCCGATATCGCAGAAGCTTTATCATGATTCTCTCCTTGGGGAGGGTCTTCTCCAGCGCCCTTGTTGCTACCTCCCACCACTGAATGATGGCGTTCCCTGGTCGTTTCCTGGTGAGGCTGTCTAGAATAAGCCATTGGTTGGGCCAGATGGTGGTGCTCCCTAGGAGGGAGGTCGATGGCCGATCTTGCACGCCGGGTTTGATAACCTGTAGGATGTCCTGGAACCGGAGGCATGAGCCCGAGTCTGTCGTGGACCGATGGTGCTAAGGGCATGGTCCGAGTCTATCATGGACTGGTACAGGAGGTGGTGGTCCCAACCTGTCGAAGGGAGGTACCCTGGTACCTTGTCGATTGGCATCTCCCCTAAGATCTGGTACCTCGGGCTGACTGGTACTGCCTTCGGCGACCATTCCGAGGCGAATGCTCTCTATAAAGGTCGCGACCTGTTGGTCTAGATTGGCAGGTCCAGCTGCTGGGGTAATAGGTACCTGAGGGGTAATCCACGCGGTAGCTAACGGCTTCGAGGCGGGTTTGCGACCCTTTCCCCCCTTCTTTGGCTTATGACCCTTTCGGGTTAAAGAGTTTGATTGATGTCCCGACGGGTCAGGATGATCCTGAGAGGATCGAAGCTTCATTTTGATGGTAAAACAAGAAAACGAGGCACGCTGGCTTTCTTTTGAGGGTGTGGTGTTCCCCACAGACGGCGCCAAAAAGTGTTAACGGAAAAATCATTCAGGGAGCAAAATCTCGGTTAGCACCCTCACCCACTACCGGTAGCCAGTAGCGGGATAGGTACCTTTGGTACCGAGATCCTTTTTATAATCGAAAGCAAGGAGTAATATGATAGAGAAGAAACAAAAAAGGACCGGGAGATATAGAAGAACACTGTTTTATTAAACAATACTATAACGAAGTTACACAATATACACTCTTCTCTCGTTTCTCATTCTTTTACATAGGGTGACGGTGGAGAAAACGTTTATGTCAATAAGTGGATATTTTCTCCCAATGATCGTCAGTGGACTCTCATTGGCTTCAGAGAATTTCACAAGGGAATTCAAACGAAAAAAATCTCTCTCTGTCTTTGGCAATCCTAATATTTAAAAAAGCCTCTCTCTATTTACCTTTCAACGCCGTATATATAGTTCTCCAGAGAATCCCCATGAAATCCGGTTGTGTTAATGAGGATTATTGAGTATCCTATTTTAGGCGTTGAAAAGCATTGTGTGGGGCTGAAGGCGTGGGATTTGATCCCAAGAAATCACTGTCGAATTCGAATTCTAATTAGATTTCATTAATGGCGCTTTATTTTGGCGATGGAGTCAACTTTCCATATTCATGGAGCTTGGAGGGAAACTCTGATTCTGAATTTTGTTAGTATGGCGAGGTACTGGTATACCAGTTGGATCCTACCGGCATGGAGCTTGTTTTATCTCTTGATGGAATGGTGCTTGTGTCTTCGCGATCATCTTCGTATTGCTTGGCAGGTAAGGTACCTGCCTTGGAAGGGCTCCGAATATATACATCGAGGTACTAGGTATCAGGTGGAAGTCGAGGCAGTACCAAGGCGGGTATGGGGATATCGGGTTCTTTGACCGATGTCGAGGCACTTGAGGGGTGCTGGGTGTGCGATCTACCATTGTACTGGTCTTGAGTTGATATTAGAAGCTTTAGTAGGGTGAGGTATGTACCTTCATTAGCTCAATGTACTAGTGTTCTATCTAGATAGATAGGTAATCGAGGTCCTGTCCTTACCAAGTATCGGCTCCATCTAGGTAGTGGCATCGACCTCGCTGGTCACCCGGAAGCTAGGATTGGCGCCCATCGGGTTGATACTAGTTGGAAAATTCTCCTTTGGTCCCTTGCCAAAAAACCTTGTTAACAATTATTTTAATTTTTTCTTTTCTGAAATGACAATTATACCCTTCAGAAACTAACCTTCTGAAAAACTGGTTCATGAATTTACCTATTTACCCTCGTTGACTTAACAGAATTCAGTGAAACCCTAACGGAATTGGATGGCAGGGTCTACAATCCCTATTGTCAAAATAATGATGGACTAAAAATTATAATTCCAACAAACCATGGACTAAATACAGATTAAGGTAAACTAGAGGGACTAAAATATGATTTACCCTTTTTCTTTTAAAAACCTACGCCTACCGACATCTTTCTTTCTCTCTCTCTTTCTTTCTTCAAATGAATCACTCTCTCGATCTCTCTCTCTCTTTCTTACCGGTTCCATCTGATCTCTCTCTCTCTTCGATCTCTTCTTCATCCCGCCGCCGAGCTCTTCTTTCTTTATCTCTCTCTTCGATCTCATCCCTCTGATGCCCTTCAAGGTTTGCAAATTCAAATAAAAAACACTTACTACTTGACTTAGTTCACTAGTTCACTAGTTCACATGCGCAACTGAAACATCTCTTCTTCTTCATTATCAACAGTTCCCTCTCATCTTTTCATGTGAAAATTCTATGGCTGTCGTCAACTCTTTCTCGCTCCTCCTCCCTTCCTCCTCCTCCTCTCCCTTTCACAGACCCTCTCCGATTCTCTTCTCGTCCGCTCGCTTCAATGCCAGAACCACCGCTCCGTTTTTCTGCTCTCTCTCAACCAACGTCGCCGTTTCCTGCAGTGACTTTCCGGCAGACTACGGCGACTGGATCCCCGAGCGCAATCCCAAGGACCGCAGGAGAGCCGGCGTTTTGCTCCACCCGACGTCATTTCCTGGTCCGTACGGTATCGGAGATCTCGGCGACGAGGCGTTTCGATTCATCGACTGGCTTCGTGACTCCGGTTGCTCTCTTTGGCAGGTCGGTCGTATTTTCTACTGTGTTTTATGTAAATGCCATTGTTTTATTGTGTTTGGCGGAATACATATTTTGTCAATTTTTTTGACAAAGATGCTTGATTTTATTTTAAATTATAAAACAATTGAGTTGAATTTTGAAACTAATTTAGTGGGTGTGCAATTTTGCAGGTGCTGCCTCTTGTTCCTCCAGGAAGGAAGGCCAATGAAGAAGGATCACCCTACTCGGGCCAGGTGATTTTTCCTTTCGATTAAATTTTCGTTTCCAGCTCAAATGTATTTGATAGAGCGTAATTCGAAGTGGGTACGAACTAGTTCAGAGTTCAGGGATTCGATTTAATTTTCAAATTTTAGTTACTGATCTGTCATATATCACGAATGATCAAGAGTTTATTCTGCGTGTTATCCGATTTACTTCTCGTGTTGTAATGTTTTATCGAGAGTGATAAATGCGTTCAGGATGCCAATTGTGGCAACACGCTATTGATTTCTCTTGAAGAGCTTGTTAAGGATGGTTTGTTAGCTAAAGATGAGCTTCCCCAACCAATGTGAGCAATTCTGATAATTGAGTTTATGATGGTTGAGTCCATTTACGTGTTCCTTGTTCTATGCATTTGTCTTATTACTGCGGTTTCGTACTTGTAGTGATGCCGAGCGTGTGAACTTCTCTGTTGTTGCTGACTTAAAGGATCCGTTGATAATAAAGGTAAAGTGTAGGGAGAAGCTTTTTTTCTTTCTCTTTTTTTGTTTTTGTTTTAATTTCTGTGTTTATTAGGTTCGAACATGGTTTAAGAAGCTGGTGGTTTGCTGACGATGAGCTAATTATATTCTTTGTTAATGCTTAATTTTTGCAAGCATTAACTTTGATATTTTTATCATTAACACTGTTGATTGTTTAGTTATAATATCAAAAAATACAATTGAAAATAACTATGTGAGCAAAGAAAAAGTCGTAGTGCTTGAATCTTTCAAGTTATACTTGTGATTAAGGTAGTATTGGCATCAGTGGCCTTGTTGTTTCAATAACAAGATTTGCTAGACGACAAAATCAGAGTTAGGAAAAAAATTCGTATGAGCTGGAACTTTACAATTATTAAGAGTTGACACAGTTTAATGCTGGATGTAATTTAAAATGGATGACTAGATGTTAAATATTTTAATAAAATTTCTTCTATATGTAAACTTTATGTATCATGCAATGTTTAAAACATATTTTTAGTACCGAGGCATTTTTCTCTACTGAGGTGAGGCGTAAGCCTCAAAACGTAATGAGGCATAAGCCTCACTAAGGATAGCATAAAACACGTAAAAAATATATAAAAAACACATAAGTTTCATAAAATAACCAATAATCACAAAATCACGTTAACAATTATTAACAACCTATTTTATCCTATAAATATTGAGTTATAAAGCTAAATGTGAGGTTTAGAAATTTACAAACTAATAACACGACATAATTCATAAAATAATTACATGCAATAATCATACTAACAACACAGCTCTTCATGTTGGGTTGTGAAGATTGGATTAGTTTAATTGCATTACGCTGACACACTTAAGGGTCAAGCTCCCCGCTGAGCTCGTGGTGGTCGAGTTGTCCAGTCAGCTTGCAGGGGTCGAGGAGCGCTGCCCCCAGAGAAAATTTCAATTTCAAAACAATTTGGTCTACTTCAAAACAATTTAAAACCCAAATTTGGTCAAATTATAAGGGCCGGGTAACATTGGGTGAAAATGGGTCTTCAAAAAATTTTAAAACCCAACATTTTTCAGCCACTACTGAGGCGTCCGCCTCACAAATCGTATTGAGGCAACCACCTCATAAGAATGAGGCATCAGCCTCAATGGCTGTTAGTGAGGCTACTGCCTCAGTACGTTTTTTGCCCAAATCGTATTGAGGCGTGCCTCATTGCATTTTTTTAAACATGGGTACCATGTACTATTGGCATGCTACAATAGCAGTTATATACCATCTATTTTTCTGTTCTTACACCAACTTTTATCTTATACTAGTCCTCTCTTAGGCTGCAGAGAGGCTCATCCAGAGCAACGGGGAACTTAAAAGTCAGTTTGAAGATTTCTGCAGAGACCCCAATATATTGAGTGAGACATTTCATATTTAGAGTATTTTTGTACTTTTTTACTTATGTTGAATCCACTTTTCATTATTTCATGTACTTGCATTTCTATTGTTACTGATGCCAAATTAAAATCCCTTCATATACCCAAAAAGGGAAATATATTGTTTTGTTGGAATTGTCTTTTGAATATAGTTGCCTTCATCTCTTTTGCCTGAGTTGTTTATCATGGAACTGAATGAAGTTGTTTCCTCCATTTTGTAGGCTGGCTCGAGGATGCAGCTTATTTTGCTGCCATTGACGACACCTTAAACACATTCAGTTGGTATTTTTGGCCTGAAGCTTTAAAAAATCGCCATCTTGCAGCCCTGGAAGACATTTACCAAAGTAAAAAGGATTTTGTAAGAACTTGATCACTCTTTCTTCGCCTATTTGTCTCATAGTTTCTTCAAACATTTATTGGATGTTGTAAACTCTTAATAGCCTGTTCTTGTTTTCAATTGTACAGATTGTTCTATTTATGGCCCAACAATTTTTATTCCAAAGGCAGTGGCAAAAAGTTCGCAACTATGCACAAATGAAGGGAATTAGTATAATGGGAGACATGCCTATTTATGTAGGTTATCATAGTGCAGATGTTTGGGCAAATAAAAAGCATTTTTTGCTGGTGAGTAGCCCTCAATATATTGTGGGAGATTTTAATTATCTGATCATGATATAATAGCTTTCAGTCATCAGTGCCAGTTACTATTTTGATTTTGTTATGCAGAACAGGAATGGTTTCCCCCTGTTAGTTAGTGGTGTTCCCCCTGATGCCTTCAGTGAAACTGGTCAGCTATGGGACAGGTATGGACTTATTTCTTTTGCAAACTAACAAAAACACATCAGATGATTTAAATACTGTTTTATATATTACCTGTTTCCTTCCTATGAAGCGCTTTATGTTACTTTATGTATGTTTTTTTTCAAAATATCGTGCGCATGTGGATAAGAGTATAATGTACTGAAAAACAGTAATTTGTTCTTCCTTGGACTGAAGTTTAGCCTAATGTGCCCAATGATAATTTTGCATTTCTCTCTCTCTCTCTCTCTCTCTCTCTCTTCCCATGTGTTTGTATTTTAATTCCATTTTGTGGCCGTTCTAGATAATTATTTCACATTCTCCTCATTAAGCATTGAAGAGAGTGGTAAGGAAAAGTGATGACAACATTTACCCAGATAATATAGTCAATATAGTTAAAGTCAGTTGCCCAGTGCTGAATGTACTGCACATGTTAGGTGAGAATGATGTATGATTAAATTTTACCTTGATTAAGTTACATCCAAAAATTGTTATAATTTGCTCTGACAATATTCTGGCTTGCAGTATTTTTACCAGCTTACTGATTAACTTCATATTTGACTTAAAAGCCCTCTCTATGATTGGAAAGCCATGGAGAAAGAGGGGTTTTCTTGGTGGGTTCGCCGCATACGACGGGCACAGGATTTATTTGATGAATTCAGGATTGACCACTTTAGAGGATTTGCTGGCTTTTGGGCCATTCCATCTGGTGAGATGATTTTCAATTGGGCAGATGAATTAACACTTGTTGTATACATAATTACATGCATTGTACTGATGTGATGCATAAACTAATAAATTACATAATTGTACAGAAGCAAAAATTGCCACGATTGGACGGTGGAAGGTTAGGTTTCTGTAAATCAGATGAAGTTATTAATTTCCTGAATTATCACATTATCAATCTTAGATATTACTTTGATGACAGTAGGTAGGACCTGGAAAATCCTTGTTTGATGCCATCTCCGGATCTGTTGGAAATATCAATATAGTAGCAGAAGATTTGGTATGTTATATCAGCTAGTAATAATTAACTTGATTCTCCTCCTCAGTTGCCTTACAGTTAAATTTTTTAGTTGTGGTGGAATCATTTTTCTTGCTAATATAGACACATGATTGATGTTAATTTTGTGGTGTTTCAGATGATTAGTGTCTTGGTGAATTTCCATCTGCATATCATGAGTTTTCTTCCCATTTCTTTTTGGTGGGAGTAGAAGGGGATTTATAGATCTATTGGGGATATTATGAAAATTGAGCTGGCTTGCCAAGGAGCATAATATATTATTCAATATTCTTGCTTACCTTTATTTAATACCTTAATTAATGGACTTTTTTTTTTACAAAAAAGAAAAATGGGATTTGACATGTGGGCATTCACCACTACTGGTCTTGTGCGTCAATGCTAGGCTTACAAGGTGTACATTAATCAGGAAACAAGTTTAATGTAAATTATTATAATAGTTAATTTCATATGCTGCCTACCAATTGTGTTGCTTTTTTTCGAATTCTGGATTATTCGAGATGTGCTATTGATTTTTGGTAAATGTACTGGTTACTTGCATGGTTCTGCTGTTATAAAATCGAAACTTAGCTACAGAGCCAACCACCATCAGTTGGTAAACTAGTTAATTACAGAAACATATTTTCTTGTTCTGGTACCATATACTCATCCTGTCACACTATGGTTTTATCACTTTCTTGTTTTGCAGGATTCTTGAGAAGGATACTTTATTGTTTGTACAAATAACCTTCTGGTTTTAGATACTTTATTGTTTGTATGCATCAATAGATTTTATATGGAGTTCATTGGTGAGCTTATCTCAAGAATCTTGTTCACATATCCATTGATTTGCTTCTGCTGCTATGTTCTCTTCCTTCTATTGGCACGTGACAGGGAGTTATCACTGAGGATGTAGTTCAACTGAGGAAATCTATTGGGGCACCAGGAATGGCTGTTCTTCAGTTTGGTAAATAAGTGTTTTCAATTGCATTCAGTTCTGGTATTTCATTTGGTTTTATCTAGCCAATAATTTGAAGTTTGCATGGTGATTTTGTATTGGATTTTCTTGGTCTAGGTTTTGGAAGTGATGCCGAAAATCCTCATTTGCCTCACAACCATGAGTGCAATCAAGTTGTTTACACCGGCACTCACGATAATGACACGGTAAAGATCCTTTATTTCATGGGCATATATTCCATTTTCTGTTTCTTATCTGTAGTAAGAATAATAACAAAGTGCTCCAATGATTGAGACCTTTGTTCCAATATGATCCATAGCTTATTTTTGGTTAAGCTGAAAGGTTTGTAGTTTATGAGACGGGAAGCTCAGTTGTTCTTATTAGTTGATCTTGACCTAAAATAATCCCTTTTGAACTATTAAACATTGTCTTATAATAGTTAATCACTTGATACTGTAGATCAGAGGTTGGTGGGACTCCTTGAAGCACGAAGAGAAGTCCAACGTGAGTCTTTGCCTTTTCTTTGTGATTATTCAAATCTTGACTGAACAGGAGAAATCTCAGATACATTTAACAAGGTTGATGCTCTGCTTATAATTCATTACAATGTAATTGTTGTCTCAGGTACTGAAGTATCTTTCAATTACTGAAGAAAATGATATTCCCTGGGCAGTCATTCAGGCTGCTCTATCTTCGGTTGCCCGAACTGCAATCATACCGATGCAAGATATCCTTGGGCTCGGGAGTTCTGCCAGGATGAACATTCCCGCAACTCAGGTAAATCTTATTATACATAAATGCAATTGAATGGGCGACTGGTTCTTCCAAGGGCTTTGGAGGATTAAACCAATCGAAAACTTTTATGTAACTAAGATTTAATGCTGTGCTTCTTTTGTGATACTTTTATTAACACAGTTTGGAAACTGGGGTTGGAGGATACCAAGTTCCATGAGTTTTGATAGCTTGGAGACGCAGGTAATGAAACTAAGAGATATGCTTTCGATGTACGGTCGTCTGTAGATTTAAAGAACGATGAGATTTTCAGTCATCTTTGCGGTTTGTGGCTACAACTTGATTGTTGATAAGTCATGTGAATTGTTGTATGAGAATTCCATTTATGTACATTTATGTTAATTTTTAAGGAATAATAAGCTTTTCTTACATGAAGTGAGGTTTTGCAAGTTGTATCGATTGCAATGAAAATAAAGTATGTTTCCATTTAGGGTTGGTTGGCTCTATTGCCACCAAAATAGTTCCTCCACACCCGGCGCTTCCAAATTTGAAATTTAATCTTTTATTCACTACACTTTTTAAAAATACCCAAATAACATTAAATACTTAAAAAAACCTTAAATACTAATAATCACTTGGTTGACCAATAATCCAAAGGTAAAGCATAATAAAAGTTGGGAGCATTTGCATATTACATATAAAGTTGTCTTACTCTTTCAAGAGCAGTGATAGATTGTGATTCACAAATTTCTTGATTTTCTAAAAAATTGGTGCCTCTACTTCGCTAATAATGAGAAAAGTTTTATTTTTTGCAAATATCTTGCTTTGACAACATAAAGGGGTGTATATATTGGTTGATCTTCTATTGTCCATGACGAAATTGCAAACTCCGTACATAAATGAGTGTATGTATCGGTTGATCTTCAAACATAACAAACTCCAAACTGTACAAATGAAAAAAGAACGTGTTTTTACATTGGAAAAATATTTTAATAGTAAATGAACATAAATTTATGTATTCAAATCTTTAATAACGACCATTTGTTTCTCAAACTTTCTAAATATATGTCAAAAATATATTAAATCAGTAAAGAATTGGTTTAAATCCTGAATATAGTGTTAAAGTTTGTGATAAATCGAGTGTATACATTGATGTATAGAGATATTCTGGTTTTCATTTGATAATAATGTCCTTTTAAGTAATTTAATGTAATCGACTTTGTAAGAATAGAGTCACCTTATATTTATTATTGATTACGTTCATTTGTATCCTGTTTATTACAGATCCCTGGTATAGTAAAAAAAATAGTTGTAATGATAGAATGCAACAATTTGTGAATTGTATAGTAGCAGAAAATATCAACAATTCAAAAAAATAAAAAATGATTACAAGCAAAACAAGTGATAGAATGATTTGAACCTCTTTAAGGAGGTCCAAATTTGTGAAGATAATACAAACTATATGATCTATATACATCGTGCAAACTTGGGTGCAAACTTGGGCAAGATAATTACTGATCAACATACACAACAAGCACACAATAATATACAATTTGATTAACTCTTCCAGGTTTTCAATTTCTTAATGGTGTTGACAGTAACACACTAACACCTGACCTGAAACTGAAGGAGCAGGAGCTTTCTTTGTAAGATTGCAGCAGACTTTAGCTGATGGAGCTCAGTTTGTCTCTTCTGGCTAACAAAAGAAAACGCAGTCATATATAAGCTGAAAATACTGGAAATAAGAAAAGTTCACAACTGACTGATAATATTATAATTGCATATGTTTAATACCTCTATTCTTTAGTTTATTGCTTTGTTAGTTTGTTTTGAGTTAAACTCTTGCATTTTACGTCTCTTTTCTTAGCTCTCAGCTATTCAAGTCCTATGAGATTAATGGGAGCAAATTGGAAGATTTTCGATCAAGCCCGAGAAAACAACATATGCTGATGCGTCAACTTCAAGAATTAAACTGTATCATCTCAGAAGGAACTGGGTTTCGAGCCTTATATGGTTGGAAAGGTATGGAAATTAGCTTTCCATAGAATTTTACGGTTCGCAAGTTCAAGTTTTCTAGAGGGAGTTATGACCATTCCCAAAGGCCAGCCCAGATTTTCTACGCAGGATTTTGGAAATAAAGCATTACGGGCTACCTATTCAGGAATGAAGGTCTTAGACGAATTTGTTACGTTTTAGAAGATTAATGAAGGGCTAAAAATCACTTTGATTCAGTTCTAGTTGATCCTAAACTTTCCATGCTAGGATTAGTTGAGATTGGATGAAAATTCCTAAAGTTAGGAGGATTGTATTTCCTATTTTGAGTCACATTGAATTAGCCTTATTGGAGGTTGATTAGGGAACTAAAGGGAGGCCTAATTCATGCATATTTAAGAGGAAATACAGCAGAAAAGTCAGATATACAGCAGCAGAGGCAAGTTGAATTCTAAGGCGACATTCAATCGATTTTCTGGATCTATCATTATTTTCTTCTATGTTTTCTCTTAAGCTTGTACTCATGACAATGTGGAACTAATTATTTTTGCTAAGGTTACGATGTAGCCTAACCATGATTATTTGATTTATTTCGTTAATGTCAATTTCGAGTTTTCTTCTATAGTGAGTATCTTTTGTTGCGCTTTAATTATGTGTGCTTGAATTTGGATGTTTGATCACCATCTATTTTTAAGTAACTTGATGCAAGTACGGGTAGATGCCATACTGTACTTGAGTTTTGCTTCTGGCAATTGATACCGTGAATGTTTAATTGTAGATGCCATGCAATTAGGATTTATGTGATGTTTTTAACAATTTCCATCGAACGTAATGGGTTTTTACTAATTCAATTCATCTAGACGCCATACAGGATTAATTTGTAGGAATACTTTTAGCGTAACCAGTTGCCATGACCATTAAATATGTTTGGGAAAATTGATCATCAATAAGAGGAATTAATTATAATTAACATGCCAAAGGAATCAAGTATGATTGGTTACGGTGAAATCAGATGCTCTAGTGTTTCACCTACTTGATTGTCAACTTTGCTTTCCTGTGAACTTTTATTATTTTTCTTTAATTTTCTGTTCTTATTCAATAATTCACAAATCAATTATCATCCCTTAAAGTTTTCAATTTAAGGCTTGGTTTTAGTTTAATTGGTAAGAATTGTAGGATTAATTCAGTCTATGTGGGAGTGATATATGTGCTTTGCTAGTTATACTATCTTTTGATTCGTACACTTGAAGGCAATTAGAATTTGGAGATAAATTGTCAATCATATTTTTCGCCACACTGACAATTTGAAAGACAAAAGATAATATACAAGTAGAGCATGAACCTGCTTTTAACAAATGTGAAAAATTGGAGAGAATCTACCATGCATCATGATGTGCTCAAATTCCTTTCCAAATAATAGAGGTGGCACTAATATCGTCCTAATTTAATAGTTTACCATGCCCAACTGACCTAGCATTTGAAGCTTGAACCTTGTTGACGTAGGATGTTAATTTACACCTAAGTATGCCGTTGACCAAGAGATTTACTATTATTCAAGAGATTTCCACTTCTCTTAATTGAATTGGACAAATGAAGGCCTACCCTATTTAGATACATTTTATACAAATGCATATTGGAAATTTGTACGCATAACATTTGATCCTACCACTATCATTAAGAGGATATCAAGTTTTCGAATGCTCTAGAATATTCCGGAGACTTGGAGAACATTCATGAGTGAATCACCGTATGATATATTCCCTTAATATTCCAATAGCATTCTAGACCATCGGCTATTTATTAAGAGTCTCTCAAGTTCTTGAATATCCTGGAGACTCGTAGAACATACATGAGTTAACCACCATATGAAATATTCCCTTAATATTCCAACAAAATTCTAGACAATTTAATAACAGTCGTAAGATCAAATGTCACGTGTACATATCTCCACCATTCATTTGTATAAGATGTATCGATAAATAGAGAAGAGTGAATCTCTCGAGTAATAGCAAAGCTGTTTCTCTCCATATCAAGTATGATGTATTACATATAGAATTGGCAGACAGTTTAGACTATTGATGTCTGGGTTTCAAAGACTGAAGTGGCACCTTGAGCATCAAAAACAGGGTTTAACATTTTTGACTTTTATGTGTCTGGACTCTGGAACAAAATATAAGCAACTTAATCCAATATCTGTTAAGAGTGTTTAAATACTACAGGTCCTTAGTAAGACAGTGTATGAATGAGTTACTAGGTAATTCTTAAATCCTAAACTACAAGATTTAAGTGTATCCTACACTTGTCTTTGTTAGGAGAGATACATGAAAATAGACCCGGTATTCATTTTTTTTCCCATGAGCACTCCAACTATGAAAAATCATTACAACCAAAACATTCATAAAATTCCTTCAACAAAATATCCAACACAACATGCCTCCTAAAGTGTCAGGCACCACACCACTGCAAGTGCAAGACTCAACAAAAAAAGAGTACCTTTGAACAGCATTTGGTCATTAGTAAACTTAAACAAAGAAATCCAAACTCGTGAACAATAAAAACTCACATTTAAATCTTAAATCCTATTTTGAACTCAACATCACTTGCATTCTTCTATCATGCTTAACAGGAAACTGTTGAAACCATGCAGAACAATCTAATAATCTTTATCATACTCATTCAATATTCTGAATTCAGATAACAGGAAGGACCTCATCTCACTATTCAGTACACTAGTGCAAGTAAAATTTACTTCGAAAAGACAAATATAGTTGAAGAAGTTAGCTGCATTCATTCACACTCCCTAATTCCTGATCTTCAACAGCTACCTAATACAATACTCATCAACATTCTCGCTTAACTCAACTTCTAAAGGATTTTAACTTTCCAGCATTGAGTCTTTACTAAAGTTATGAATTGACTAATTCTAAAGTTTAAACTAGTTCAATCATCAAGAAGCTCATATTCAATGCGCAATAACGAATTAGTATAAGAATCAAAACAGTCTAATTAGCATCAATTCAATTGCAAAATGCAAGTAAAATAATCAAACAAACAAGAACCCAACAACATACCTAAACGGATAAACTCCACAAATTTTCAGACCTTGACCGCCATACAATGCACAATGGACGACCCCTTAGGGACCGAAAGAACCACATCCGACCATCCAATCTTCCCCCACAACTCTCCGTCTCCACCTCTCTCCACCACAATCTCCGCACACCGAATCCGCATTTCCTTCCCACTCCCTCCATTCTCCTCCCAAACCACCACCAACTTTCCTCCGAAATTCGTCATGGTTGCCCCACACAAAAACCGTGGCAAACCTTCCACACCTCTCAGCTCCCTCCACTCTCCTTTCTTCGTATCGAATCCCCGAATCTTCCCCAGATAATCATAGCAATACAATACTCCATCAACTACACAACCTCTGCCTCTCCACCCCAAATCAACCTCAGTCTCTACACTCTCCCAACTTTGGTTTTCCGGGTTGTACTTCACGCCACCTCTATCTGCCATTGCATACATTTTATCATCAATGACAGCACTTGCGTGCATCCACTTTTCGCGTATTTCAATCTGGCTCAAAACTGGGTTCCAAGAGCCAGTTTTCGGGTCGAAAACCTCGGCCCAGTTCCTGGACCGGGACCAAGTGTCCACCAGGCAACCTCCGATGACGTAGATTCTGCCGCCAATCACTCCGGCCGCCGGGAACTCGCGCCCGACGCGCATCTTCGGCGCGGGCTCCCACTCGTGGACCCTGCAGTCGAGGGCCCACACGTGCGGGGAGGGCACGTCGTTGACGGAGCCTCCGAGGACGTAGATCCTATGATCCACGACGGCGAAGGCGGAGCCAATGACTGACGGAGGAGTGGAGGGGATCGGCGGGACCGGGACGAGGATGTGTCGGCGTGTGGTGGTGGTTGGGTGTGGGGATTGGTGGAGAGTGAAGAAAAGCAGGGAAGGGTTGGTGGGGACGCGGAGGCAGAGGTAGAGGAAGTGGTGGTCGCAGCTGAGCAGAGAGCGCATGGTGTACAGGAGAGACGACGACAAGAGGGAACGGATCGGTTTCGAGACCAATGAGAGAATCGGATGTTGGGAGCGCGGGATTCGGGCCAGGCAGTTTATGGCGACGTCGTCCGGGAGTGTTGGGATCAACACTGGATGCGGAGATGGTGGTGGCGGTGGCTCGGCGGCGGTTGAGGTGGACATGGGTGTTGTCTTTCACTAGTCAGGCTTCTTTTTGCTATTTGGAACTCGCAAATTATAAAAAAAATCATTTGTGGGCTTTTTCGACCCGGCCAATTAACACCGAAGGCAATACAATAATTGTTAACGATAAAATTTGGCCATCTCTCTAAACAAGGATTTTCGCACCACCAAGAACCTCATGGACCTGCTCTGCCCGATAGGATCTGATCCAAAGCATGGGTTCAGTTCGCCTCCAGGCCCAAATCTGATAAGGACCATACCCCTACCAAGGAGCAAGCCCGAACCATGAAAAGTTGAGTCTCACCTAGCAGACGAACCCGATACAATCCTGATTCAGAGGTGCACCCAGTCAAAGGACCGGATCTTGACCAAGATGAGGCTAGTGCCTTGAAAAGTAGCAAAGTAGAACAACTCCATTACTCGAACAGACCGCCACATGTGCCCTAACAGTGCTTTCTAGAAGCAAGAGGCTCACCTTGAATGTATAGGAGCCTGCTCTAAGGTTGATACAAGCCCTAAGAAAAAGTCATCCCTAAGAAGAAAAGAAGAGAGCAAAGGATAGTGAGTAGTTGAACAATTAATGACCAAGTAGTAGACAATAGAAGAGAAGGAAGGGATCCGACGAATGAGGTCCAACTTGAGCTCCCTTCGCCAACGGCTAGATCCAACTCCACCTAAGCCCTAGCTAAGGTTAACTACTTCATACACCAAGGTGGCAATTTCATTTTTCTAGGCAAAATGCATGCAGTGAGCTACTAAGCTAAAAAGAGAAAACATTGGAAGCAGCGCCTAACTAGTGCAGCACCATAGGCGATGCAGTTGTCCCCTAAAGCACTGGATGATGGAAGCGACAAGTCATGCCAGCTGAGAGCAGAACCAGCCAATCAAAAGTGAAAGTTAGGCCACCAAAGCAACACGGGGACCTTCTCAAAGTGCCTAATTAGCAATAGCCCGCCAAGATCTCTAATCCACACAAACTTGAATGGATCACTTGATATATTCTACATGACTTATTTCTGAGTCTATCTAGAATTGTTTTTGGATTTCGGAATTCAAAAGTTTTGGAGAGGTGCGGTCATGTGTGATCAAGACACGCGATAACTCTTTAAAAGCTTGGATTGGGCGGCCAAGGGTGTGGGAATCCTTGGGCGGCCATAATGGGGTGTGTATAACATTCCATTAATACATTAAGAATAAAATTTGCACATTTTAAATAAATGAGCTGTTAAATTATATTAATATATTAATTTAAGGCATGTGGACTATTTTTTAGTAATTAAGAACGGGTCTAGTTCATATGTTGACTTTTTATTAAAGTCCAATTGATTTAACAAAATGGAAAAACAATATATTGCCCATGTATAGGATTGGGTGGCAAGGGCTAAAATCATTAGCCTAATATATTGTTTTATTTTATTATTTAATTAAATAGAAATTACTTGATTAATTAATTAATTAATTATTTGATTAAATGTCAAAAATCTTTTTTCTAACTAGGAGAAAGACTCTTAGTGTCATACTATTGTTAGCAGTATGATAAGTATCAAAAACTTTATTTGATAAGTAGATAAATAAAAGAATTTATTTATCTAGTCAAATTAAGAAGTTATTGATGTTAGGTTTTAGATTTGTGTTGGTTTGATTCCATAACAAAACTCTATTTCTTTGTAATGTTTAGTTGCTTAGGTGGTTCATGATTGGAACCAGCTTCAAAGAAGAAAAGAAACTTCTCATGCAAAACTCGTCTTCAAGAGGAAAGGTGCATTCTTGGATGCTAAGGTATCAAGATCTTTCTTCCTTTTGCAAGGCGTTAGTGCACACACACACATTTCATAACATTTGTGTCCCTGCATAGTTGTGCTAAATTTAAAGGCACACACATACATTTCATTCATATGTGTCCCTGTATCATTGTGTAAAATTTGGTATAACACAATATACACACTTATTAAAGTATGCACATGCATTAGACTTGATTTGACAATTTTTGTAGAATTGCATGTTCTATGACTATATCTAGGAAATTGCATACTTGTGTATTCATGTGTATATTTGTTTATATTTTTATGTTATTGAACTTGATTTTGAGCTTATATTATGACTCATTGAGTTCCGGTCATTTCGGTTACCCATTCATTAAGTTTCAAGTTCAAACTAGGAAGTTAAGAAACTTTCCGTGCTTTTATCATACATGGCTGTCGTTCTTATTCTTCAAGTTGAATTCCATATTTTTTGAGAAAGTTGTCTTGATGTCTTTTGAAAGTGAGGGAGTTTTGGTTCGTAATAAAAAAATGGATTCAAATTCGAAGTTCGGATGCCGGAGAACGGTCGAAGAACATTTCAGTATGCGGGGGAGTTGAAGGCCAAAAATGAAGGCCATTGCAACTCACCCCGTGGAGGAGCGTGGCCTCCATGGGAGGAGCTGCATTCTGCCCCCGTGGAGGCCACGTGCCTCCACGGGATGCAGACACAGCTCCCTCCTATTGGCCCTTCAAATCTTCTTTAGTTTCCCTCCTTTATATATCACTTTCCCTCTCATTTTCAAAGAGAACTTGGTGGTGGAAAATTCGAGCAGAAATTTTCTCTAAACTTTCTCAATTTCCAAACACCATAACTCTCTCAAATCAAGTTCGATTTAATTGATTCAAAAGCCGAAATTGTTGGTCTTGAAGAGAGGAAAAAATCACAAGCCTTTTCAAAGTCAAAAAATGCTCAGATGTTTTGTGATGACATGATTTCAGTTCGTGAGTCATTGTTCGTAAGTGAATCAATTCTTTTCATTTTTCTTTCAAGATGTTCTTAATGATTCTTCTTATATGAGTTGAAAGAAATGTTTAGAATTATTTTGATTCCAATTTTAGGATTTATTTGATTAAGTTTCATTATTATTTCATTCTTTGATTGAATATCATCTTTGCTAATCATGAAAAACATGAGTTTAAATCTAGAATCTATTTTGTGTATTTGATCTTAATTGTTGATTTCTAGATTTGATCACATGTTTTAAGAACTAGAATATTTTGATTGTGATTTTAATTTCTCATAACCTAGTTCTTGATTTTTGGTTTTTGTTTGTTGAATATGGTGAAAACTTCAAGTGTTAACTTATTCACTTGATTTCAAAGTTAGTTGTGTGATTTTCATTGAAAACTTATTATACTAACTTTGATTGGCATGAATAGGTTTCTAGATATCTTTGTGAATATTCTTTGAATGCTTAATCTAGTTTTCCTATCACATGTTCATAAGAATTAGTTACATTTGATTGTGAGCTTGTTTTTGCATAAACTAATTCTTCATAGAGTGTGCTTGATCAACTTGCTTTATTTGCTTGTGTTTGCATCATTTGCATACACTTAGATCATTTGCCTTGTTAAGAGGTTGGAAGTCTCTTGTTGAAGTGAGTGGAGTTTTAACTTGAGCATTGGAAGTCACATTTTGGAGAGGGGATCTTCAATTTGTGCAAGCGGAAGTCTCGACTAGAGTTAGAGTGACTTGGATAGTTGAGCATTGTAAGGCTTAGCTAGGATCGGGGTGATCCGGATAGCTAAGCAGCGGAAGTCACATGTCTGGAGAGGGGATCTTCAACTTGTGCATGGAAGTCTCGACTAGGATTGGGGTGATCCGAATAGTTGAGCAATTGGCATAGTAAGTTCACTAGCCCGAGGGTAAAGTAGGTGTTGATAGCTTAGAGAGTGAATCTTGTGTTGATTGCCTCTTGAGTGTGTAACGCCTATTTGTCGTAGTGAATTGCTTTTGCCGGTGGTTGTGGTATCAACCCGTGGATGTTTCCTCATTTTGAGGTTTTAACACGAAAAAACATCTTGTGTTGTTTTTTGTTTTATTGTCTTTACTTTATATTGATTCATTCATTGCTTTATTGAATACATATTGTTTTATTGAATCAATATTTTTTTTAAAGCTTCTTTGTGCCATTGTATATCTTGTGAAGAAAAAGAATTTGCAAGAATTTTGAGAATATACCTATTCACACACCCCCCCCATTAGGCATATTTGACACTATAACATTAAGGGAATTTCAATTGATAAAGTCATAATTTTAAATTGATATTCAATTATTGGATATTACACTCATGAGTTGGAATATGTTTGAACTACTAAGTTGATAAGAGTTTTGGTGAAACAAAAATCCTCCACATGATAGGAGAATTTTTGGCCACCATATAACCCTCAAGGGAGTTCGGCCAAGTAGCTTTTTCAAGAGAAGAATTTTATTCTTAAAAGAAAAAATTCATCCAACTCATAGAATTAGGGTGTGAGAATTCGGCCAAGAGAAAAAGAGAGAAAGAGCGTTTTTTGTTTTTGATAGTGCACTAGTAGCTTTATATCAAAAGGCTTTGTGCACAACATCAAATTTGGGTTCACGCGAGTTTTCGATTAAAAGATTGAGAATTCTCAAGTGACCAAACGTTCTTTGTTTTCTTTATGAGGGTTACTGTGACTAACAAAAGAAAAAGATTTGTTTTCTCTCATCAAGTATACAATTCAAAGAAAGGGAGCTCACACTCTTAGGTGATTCACGTTCGTGATTGGGATGGAAGATCTTGGGGATTCAATTCGATGCAATATGAACCGTCACGTGAAAAATGTATGATACTTTTAATTATATGTTAATTAATCAAGGGTTAAGGTTCTCTTTTTTAAAAGGATTTTTTTTGAAATATATCAATCTTATTTTTCGCTTTCGCTGCTTGTTTTTTCCTTCAGAAAGATGCCTCAGCTTGTACTTGAGAAGCAAGTATTCAAAGTTGGGAGGCAAGCTCCAGCTACCACAGCAGCAGCCAGATCATTTTTAAGGAAGACGACGTCCACAACACGGTCCAACTCCATGATGATCCGATAGTGATCACAGTCCAGGTAGCAAACTGTTGGGTAGCTAAGGTGATGGTTGACACTAGGACTTCCATGGATATACTCTTTAAAGATGTGTTGGACCGATTCAAGCTCAAGGATCCTTGCCACAACAGTTGTACCACCCTTATTTACGGGTTCACTAGGAATTCATTGATGCCCACCGGATCTATGCTCTTGCCAGTGATCGTGTCAGATTCCCCTCTGTAAGTGAACACCATGGTGGAGTTCGTAGTGCTAGACACACCCAGTGCATAAAAATTCATACGAGGAAGGCCATTCCTATCAAAAATCTAAGGTGTCCTACTTAACTACCACAATGTGTTGAAGTTCCCGGTTGATGACCATGTGGGAGATGTGAGAAGAGACCAGCAAATGGCAAGAAAATGTTATGTTGTCTCCTCAAACCCCATGGCGCTTGCCAAGCATTGTTCCCATGTCACTTCGGGGGAAGACAGTGGGGTCCAAGCGCCAATGAGGTAGACACTTGGATCTAAGCCCGATGGGATTCCATGAATATCGATTGTACCAGGATGGAGGACGTGGAAGAGATGGAAGAAGAGATGAAAAAAGTAGAGGAACATGCAGAAGAAGAAGATCATCATTCGACTAGAAGAGGTTGGGCCAGAGGGCAGCCAGCAGAAGAGCTGGAAATCATGCTTATCAAGGAAGGGGACCCTCTCTGGACCGTGAAGATCAAGTCCGCCCTAACACCATAACATAAGACAGCTATGCATCAAATCCTTAGGGAGTACCATGATGTGTTCATCTGGTTTTATGATGAGATGCCATGAATCCCAATAAACTTGACATCAGATCACCTCAACGTAGACTCAACTTTCAAGCCAGTCAAACAAAAGAGAAGACACTTCAATCAAAACCGGAATGCCACAGTCCAAGAGGTGGTCAAAAAGCTCCTCAAAGCCAGATTCATTAGGGAGGCTCGCTACCTAGAGTAGATCACTAATGTAATCATGGTTACCAAAGCAAATGGGAAATGGTAAATGTGCTTCGACTACACTGATCTGAATAACGCATGTCCCAATGACAGTTTTTCCTAGTCAAAGATTGACCAGCTCGTGGACTCCGCCGCGGGAAATAAGCTCATAACCTCATGATGCCTTATCTGGCTATAACTAGATTATGATGCACCCCTCCGACCAGGAAAATACCAATTTCATCAACAGGGGGCTCTACTACTACAAGGCCCTATGGGCTAAAAAATACCAGAGTAACCTACTGGAAAAAAGTCAACAAGCTCTTCAAGCAACTGATCGAAGGAACCATGGAAGTTTATATTGATGACATGATCACCAAGTCCTCACTGGTAGAGCAGTACCCCGAACACCTCCGGTAAACCTTCGACATTCTGGCCAAAACCAGATGCACCTCAACCCATAGAAGTGTGCTTTCGGGGTCACTGCATGTAAGTCCATAGGCTTTATGGTACACGAAAGGGGGATGGAGACAAACTTGGAGAAGATCAAGGCCATCATTGACCTAGAATCCCTCTCCATCTTGAAGAAGGTCTAGAGACTAATAGAAAGGATAGCTGCACTAAACCAGTTCATTTCTCGATCAACAAACAAGTGCCTTCCTTTTTTTTTTCAAGACATCAAGAAGGGTAGAGGAATGGCCTTGGATGAGGAGAGTGACCAAGCTTTCAAGGACCTCAAAAAATATCTAGCTAACAATCACCCATAGTCAAGCCCTTACCAAGAGACATGCTTCAGATCTATCTGGTGGTGTCCGCCACCGCGATCAGCAGAGCCCTAGTTAAGGAGTATGAAGACGGGGTCCAAAGGCCAGTTTACTATGTCAATCGCTCGCTAAGCAAGGCAGAGAAGAACTACACCCAAAATGGAGAAGGTCATTTTCACCTTGGTGACAACATCGTGAAAGCTCTGACCCTATTTTCAAGCCCCCATAGTGGTAGTGGTGATAGATCCACCGCCGAGACAATTCATCCAGCGCCCGTATGTATCGGGTAGATTGATCCCTTAGTCCTTAGAGCTAACCTAGTTTGATATCCAATTCAAGTCACACACAGCGATCAAAGGGAATGCTCTAACAAATTTTATCATAGAATTCAGTGGCACAATGGGAGGAGAGCCTGGACCGGCACCAGTCATTCCCAAAGAGAGGGAGGCCTAGGTTGGAGAAGGAACTTGGCCTACGGAAGCTAAGGTTTAGGTACTCCATGTCAATGAAGCCTTAAATCAGCAAGGATGTGGAGTTGATAATTTTAAGAAACCCAGATGGGGAAGAATGTAGCCATTGTTTGATATTTGAAATTCGAACCACTAACAATGAGGTGGAGTACGAAGCGCTGCTAGCTGGGATAAAGGCAACAGTAGAGCTAGGAGCGAAGTACCTTCTGATCAAGAGTGACTCCTCGCCAATGACCAATTAGGTCACATGCCAATACTAAGCTAAGAGAGATAATATGATCACATATTTGGAGAAATCAAGAAGAATGATGGAAATACGTGAAGATAGAATAGATACCAAGAGGGTCCAACCATCGGGCTAAAGTCCTAGCTAAGTTAGCAACTGGAGGGGGCCAAACCCTAGCAAATGAGCCCCCTACAGCTCCTGCCCCACTCAAGCATCATCAAGACAGTTCAGATACACCAAATAGAACGATTACCATGCTGGATGGACCTGATTGTGGGATACCTTCAAAATAGAGAACTACCTAGTGATCAGTGTAAGTTCCTCATATTTTGATTGGCTTATTTCGTTGACAAACCACATTGGGGATTAATTTTTGTAAGGGTATATTAGGCTTCATTAGGTGTGATCAAGCTTCAAGGACATCATCTCTCTCAAGAGCTCTTCAAAGGTATATCACTTGCTTAACTCTCTTTGAAGAGGTTTTAGTTGCACACACTCACATTCTATGCATTTGTATTGACATGCATGTATGGTAGCACACACACACTTCTTGCATTTTGGTGTTGATGGGCTACACAGTAGGTTAGGCGACATGCAAGGCCACTTGTGCATGTCGCCTGACAAGTCGCCTAAGACTTAGGTTTTTCCCACAGTGTGTTAGGCGACATGCAAGGCCACTTGTGCATGTCGCCTCCAAAGTCGCCTTAGCCTTGTTCTTTTTTCTCCAGTGTGTAAGGCGACTTCATAGGCGACTTGGGGATGTCGCTTTACATGTCGCCTCTGACATCTTATTTTTTCCACAGTGTGTAAGGCGACTTCATAGGCGACTTGGGGATGTCGCCTCACATGTCGCCTCACATGTCGCCTCAGGCAACGTGTTCTCTCACAGTGTGTTAGGCGACTTCCAAGGCGACTTGATCATGTCGCCTTGCATGTCGCCTTTTTACCCAAACTAGGCATTTCGGGTATTTCACACTAGCTCATTTTTTTGGTCTCTATAAATACATCTTGTTCTCCTTCATTTAGACCTAGAGCTCTGAAAATATATCTCTAAGTGAGAGAAAGTAAATCCAAGAGAGAGAGAGAGCTCCAAGAACTCATCTTTACTCAACCAAACACAAATCCATGTGCATCTAACATCTTCAAGCATCATCTCATCATGGATTCTTCTTGCTTTCATTGACTAGGTAACTTGAACATGCCCTAAATCTCATTGTATTTATTTATGTTCTTGTTTGCCTAGGGTTAGCTCTTTTATGTGATTTTATTGCATATCTTTATGTTTATTGGCATTTATAACATGATTGAGTTGTTGTTTGTTGGTTGAGAGCTTTGTTCATTAATAGCTAGCATTTAGGACGATTTTACCCTTCTAGCTAAATCTTCATGCATTTGCATTTAGATATTGATATCTAGGATTTGCATTTATTGACATCTGTAAATCCTTAGATAAGCATTTATTATTGCCTAGCATTAATTGCATGTTTGAATATCTTTTACATATTCACATAGATTGTTTAACCTCTTCATTGATTGTTAAGCTTTGTGACTAAGTGAGTTAGTGCACAAGCTTGTGGTCAAGAATCACTATTAAAGGCCCGTTGGGTAGAGTGAAAGGGTTAGTGACCAAGTAGGTGTGACTTGAGGTCAACCTAGGTTGTAAACTTTCATTCAAATAGTGGATTTGAGGACCGTAAGTGGCTAGAAGGATAGCCCGTGAGTTTTGCCCAGTTGGAGGGTTTCTCATGTAAATCAATCCTTGTGTTTTTATTGTTTTCCGCTTATTTATATTGGATTGATTGATTGCTAATATGGAGTAGGATTATTAAAGTTGATTAAGTCGAAAAGTTGGTAATAAATCAACTAAAACCTATTCACCCCCCCCTCTAGGTTGTATTAGACACACTTTGTGTATTTTCAATCAGGACGAAGCAAGAAAGATAAAACGCAAGGCAGTAAGGTTCTACCTGATTGGACAACATTTATATCGCAAAAGGAACTCCCTTCGGTTGCTAAGGTGTTTCCACCTGAATGACGCCCGGTGGATCCTGAACGAGGTGTGCACGTGGACTTGCGGAGATCATACTGGAAGTCTAGCCCTCGTGCACAAGATCTTAAGACAGGGGTACACCTGGCCCACACTGCGTAAAGATGGCCAATCCATAGTCTGCTCATGCATACAGTCTTAGAAGATGGCAAACCTAATGCACCGACCCCTGAAAGGATGTCATTGATCTGCTTTCCTTGCCCCTTCGTTTTGTAGGGAGAAGACCTCATTGTGCCTATACCAGCAGCAGCAGGGCAAGCGAAGCATGCAATTAAAGCCATTGACTACTTCACCTGATGGGTAGAGGCAAAACCCCTTGTCCACATCACTGAAGCCAACATAACTAATTTCATCGATGCAGGTTTAGAACCTCGAAAATCAACATCACCGATTTGGGAAAGTAGTTTGACAACCATAACTTCAGAAACTTCTGTGAGGTCCTAGGAATAAATTACCAGTTTACATCCATGGCCCATCCTCAAACCAATGGTCTGGTTGAGTCAACCAACAAGACCATCAAAAAGCTCATCAAGAAGAAGCTTTAAGAGAAAAAATGGGATAGACAGAGAAGCTTCCCAAACTATTATGGGCTTATCAGACCATAGAGAGAACCTCCATTGAGGAAACCTCATACTCTCCCACCTTCGGGGTATAAGCGGTCCTCCATGTCGAGCTAAAGTTGCCAACCTATCGGGCCCAACACTATGACCTTAGGCAAAATAAAGAAATGTTAAGAGTAAGTTTGGATTTCTTGGAGGAGAAACATGCCAATGCCGAGGTAAGGGTAGCAGCATATCAACGAAGGATTGCTAGGTGTTTCAATAAGAAGGTCAATACTCGAAGTTTTAAGGAAAAAGACCTAGTCCTTAGGAAAATGACACAAAATACCCGTCGTCGCTCAAATGATGTCCTAGACCCCAATTGAGAAGGACCCTACCTGGTTAAGGCGATAGTGCACCAAGAGGCTTACAAGCTGGAAGATACGGATAGGTATCCCATTGGCCACACATGGAATGTAGACCACCTTATGAAGTCATATCCTTTGAAAACAAAGACAAACGTGAACATTACAGCGGTACCTCGTATGAATCAAGTCGACCAAGCTCCTTTGTTTTTAGTTTTATTTTCTGCACCAATATGTCAAATATGTGAAGCTGTAATCGAGCCTAGCAGCTCATTTTAAGATGTGGTTTCCCCACATCCACTTTGTATTTTCTCTTAATCAATGAAGCGGTGTTGTCTCCAAAATATGAGTTGGTTTAAACTGTGTCTCGATGCCTTGGGTTGTGTACATGACCCCTAAAAATGGATCCTGGATTAAGTGGCTATGGTTGCCTACCAGATCCAGGATCCGGACTCGTGGCCTTGGTTGCCCGCCGCATCCTTAGGTGGAATTCCCTGATAAGGAAGACCCGATACTTTGGTCGGGGTACAAGACCCCGTAATAAGAGATCTGGTATTAAGTGGCCATGGTTGACTACCAGATCCAGGATACGAACTCGTGGCCTTGGTTGCCCACCGTATCTTTAGATGGGATTCCCCGATAGGGAAGACCCAATACCTTGGGCTAGGTACAAGACCTCCCAAGAAGGGATTTGGGATTAAGTAGCCCTGGTTGCCTACCAGATCTAGGATCCGGACTCATGGTCTTATTGCCCGCCGTATCCTTAGATGAGATTTTTCGATTGGGAAGACCCGATACTTTAGGATGGGTACAAGAGTCTCTGAGAAATAATCTAGGACTAAGTGGCCTTGGTTGCCTACGAGATCCAGGATTCAAACTCATGGCCTTAGTTGCCTATTGCATCCTTAGATAGAACTCCCCGATAGGGAAGATCCGATACCTTCGAGTCAGATGCCAGACCCTCAAAAGAAGCTGGGACTGAGTGATCCTGTTGGCTCACCAGATCGAAACTAAAGAAAAGCAAATAGCAAGGCAAGCAAAATAAAGTCTCAAATGAAACAAAGATGGTAAGAAAAGTTAAAGTTGATAAGAATTCAACAGATGGATAAGAGGTACGATGGCCTCGACAAAAGATAAACAAACATGAGAGAAGTTAAGGGTGCACAAGCACCAGTTCATGTTTAAAAACCAAAGGGACTGGAACTCTACGGGTCCAGCCCCCAACAGAATTAAATTTTGATTAAGACAAAGATGCTTGTCTTTCTTATCCGGGTCTTGGGTGCGCTCCATCGCCGCTTGGGCATCCTCCTACTCCTATATTTAGGCTGGCTCACTAGTAGGCTTGATGGAAGGGTTGTGGGAGATCCGGCTAGAGTGTCGCTACTACTAGCAATAATGGTCTCATCGTTTGGTGCGTTGGAAGGCACATGCACCCCATCTAAGTGAGCCTCACTCATACCTTTAGTCGGTTACAAGATGGCCATCCGAGCCTATCCACATAGTTGGCTCAAGTCAAAGTTCGGAAAGGCATCATGTGTAGCATGAAGCATGGCCAAGAAGTACCCATTATCAAGGGCCTTATCAACTTAGACATCCGTAGCAGCCACATTCGCCTCTAGGTCGCCTTTTCACGCTCTAGCTAAATCCTCTCCTATTTGCGGTGTAGGGAGTGCAACATTTTCTTCTCCCGATAATGCCTTACATGGGCAGCCTTCTTCTTAGCTCTAGCCACCGCCTTCAATGTAGCCTCATTTTTTCTTGGCCAACTAGTCCTGCAGTTCCTTAGCCTTCACTGCTCTACTCTCGGCAACCTTGCACCCCTCATCCGCTAGTCTCAACTCCCTTCGAAAAGCAACGAGTTACTGTCTTATAGCTTGGACGCACTTGAACCTCTGGAAAATGAATAAGTGAGAGTCAAACCACCCCAGGCCAGTAAAAGGAATGAGAAAACAATGGGTAAAAGGGGGATCATGTAGCTTACCTCAACAACCAATGCAGACCCCTTAAAGCTAGGCCGAGATCGGGACATATGGCCTCGAAGAACCCCACAAGCTCTTCCTAGCTAAGATCAGATACCTCATTCTTTAGGGGAATCAAGGACTCCTCAACAACCATGCCTCAATTACCTTTCTCAGATGAAGATCTCCTAAGGCGGGATGAGTCTGAAGCAGGGGTAGAGGTCGAAGAACCTGAAGTTGGTACTGAAGAAGTAGTGCTGGCTCTCCATCACCTTACGAATCTAGAAGAGACATGTTCCTACTCCTTTCTAAGCGCGCCTCCAGGTCAAATATTGATGAGATGCCAATGAGTTTGAAGGGAGAGGTATCATGAGGAGTATGGGGAAGGTCGAGCTCATCAAGGCTATCGCCTTCTTCTTCACTTCTTTCGACCTCCTTGCCTTTGAGCGAGTGTAAAAAGGAGACTCCACAGTTGTTGATGGACCTCTTCCCAATGTAGCCCCGGAGTCCCTAGAGAGAGCCTCATTGGATCGAATCCTTGTAGAGGAAACTACATAAAAGTTAAAGGAAACCCATACAAACTAACCACAAGAACATAAAGTCAAACAAGTAAGCTAGTTCCAACATAAAAGTGGGCTTACTAGGAGTCGCATAGATTATAGCAAGAGTGGCCGCCACACGCGCCAACTCCCAAGGGAAGCCCTCCAACTGAAGGTGGTTGTACCCAACATCCATGATGAGACCAAATAGGTTATTTCTGGTCTTACTCTCCTACCCCTTCACCAACTCAGGTTGGGGTTTAAAGCTTGTTGGAACCCGGTTCGCAACCCCGTCAATGAACACCTCTTTTCCCTAGTTTCCCTCGGCGATGACCCCCTGTTGTTTCCACTCATTGCCTTTCTCCTTGGTGTTAGGAACCACAAAGTCAGAGGGATTCACAAACCTCGGGTAGTATTAACCACGGGGCTATTGAGCTATAAGGGCTAGATGAAAAACATATCGCGGCTCTTTAAGACCAGGTCCATTCACCCACGACTTCCTTCAACAACACAACAAACCTGATCAGGTTTTGTCAGAACCAAAGTGACAATTACAGTGGGGCTAGGTGGAAGACTTGCAAGGCCTGCCTAACCATATGATGAAGTGGGAGCTGGATCTCGTATTTGAAAGCAGTAGTATGAATTGGGAGGTGGCCCGGAGGGGGAGAGTACAAGTCATAACTTGCCAGAGGGGGAAGTAACCGCACCAAGTTTGGGATCAAGTAGTCTCACTGGAGCTTAGCCAGCAGATCCTAGTTACATACTAAGGGAGGCACACTGCCATGTGATCGGGACCATGAGAACATCACCAACCGAAGCAACCCGGTTGATAGGGACCTGATCCAGTTTCATAAGTAGCTCCGTATCATCGGGTGGCTCCTCATCCCTGCCACTTTCATCTTTGCATCTGATGTAATGGCCATTAGAGACGAAGGAGAGTTAGAGAACCCCACTCCTACCACCAATGTCTGACGAGAACGGTGGGGCATGGCTTAAGTAGCATCATTTGAGTAACAAGTCTGCTTCATTTCTTTCTCCTAGCCAAAATGCCCTAGAATCCTCTTTCGAGTCCTTGGAATCAAGAGAAACGATCCCCTCATACTTAAAATTTTTCTCTACATTCAAATCAGAAGACATGAGTGAAAAATATTTGAAGATTTGGAAGAAACGTGGGGTCAGGAATAAGGATGAAGAAGAAAGAAGTTTGAGAAAAAACAGGAGAAATCAGCTTGAAGAGAGGGAAAAAGATTTTTGAAAAAGTGAGTATGTGAGGCAAACAGTGCCCCTATTTATAATGCTAAGTAACGCTGGGAAACAAATCAGAGTCATCCAAGCCATCCAACAGTCAGGAGAATGAGCATGCCATTCGAAACATGACAGGAGCCGCCTACAGCGCGTAAGCCTCAAAGAAAAAGAACGCCCCCATTAATGATGGGTGTGGGGTGGGGATACGGGTGTTTGGGGGGAGGTTCCCCTACCCCCACCCCGTCCCCCATTCCCCCCATTTTCAATCCTAGTATTTTTCAATCTGAAATACGAAATTTAGAATTCGAGATTCGAAATTTGATCATTCCAATAATTCGATTCACCCTATTTCATTATCCAATCAATAGAAAATCTAAAATATATAATTGATTTAATTTAATTAAAAATTAATACAAATAACTATAGTAATATAGTATTACACAATGAAAATACTATAAAGCGTGTGTCTACTAACCTAAAGGGGGGGTGAAAAGGTTTTAGTCGATTTATTACCAACTTTTTGACTTAATCAATTTTAATAATGCTACCCCATATCAGCAACTACCAATCTAAAATAAACATACGGAAAACAATAAAAACATAAGGATTGATTTACGTGAGAAACCCTCCAACTGGGCAAAACTCACGGGCTATCCTTGTAGCCACAGACGGTCCTCAAATCCACTATTTGAATGAAAGTTTACAACCTAGGTTGACCTCAAGTCACACCATACTTGGTCACTAACCCTTTCACTCTACCCAACGGGCCTTTAATAGTGATCCTAGACCAACAAGCTTGTGCACTAATCCACTTAGTCACAAAGCTTAACAATCAATGAAGACATTAAGCAACCTATGTGAATATGTAAAAATATTCTATCATACAATTAATGCTAGGCTACACTAAATGCTTATCTAGGGAATAAAGATGACAATAAGTGCAACTCCTAGATATCAATATCTAAATGCAAAGCAAGAAGATTTAGCTAGAAGGGTAAAATGGTCATAAATGCTAGCTATCAATAATCAATGTTCTCAACCAACAAACAACAACTCAATCATGTTATAAATGCCATTAAACATAAAGACATGCATTAAATTCACATAAAAGATCTAAGCCTAGGCAAACAAGAACATAAAAGATGCAATGGGGATTTAGGGCATGTTCATATTACCTAGTCAACAAAAGCAAGAAGAATCCATGATGAGATGATGCTTGGAAGATGTTAAACGCACATGGATTGGTGTTTGGTTGAGTAAAGGTGAGTTCTTGTCTCTCTCTTCAAGAATGGTTTTCTCTCACTTAGGTCAGTTTTTGAACTCACAAAAATTAGCAAGGAAGAAGAAAGAACATATATAATAGGGCTAATCAAAACTGCGTCGTTTTGGTAAAAACGCCCAGAAAAGTTGCACTATGCGCGGGTGCCATTGCGATGGTCGACATGCACACCACCCACGCACACCTACTGCACAAGATGCGCGGGTGTCATTGATCTGGTCGACAGGCGCACCACCAACGCACATTTACTGCCCAAGATGCACTGGTGTCTTTACGCTGGTGGACATGTGCATGGCCAGCGCTGTGGACTGCGCGGGTAAGGACCCGCGCATATTGACCCGCGCACATTCAAGAGAAAAACATGCAAAGGGAAAAAACATGCAATGACTTCTACCCTAAGACAAGCGAAACAAGATGCAATAAAAAATCATGCATGAAGAGAGTTATAGTATGAGTATGCACATACAAGAAACACATAAGGGATAATGAAATTTAGAATGTATGAGATGTGTGTGTGTGTGCAACTAGATCTCTTCAATGAGAGTTAAGCATGTAATATACCTTTGGAATGTTCTTGAGAATGATGATGCCCTTGAATCTTGATCACGAACAATGAGGCCTAACTACCCTTACAAGCAAATCCTCATGTGGTTTGTCAACGAAATAAGCCAATCAAAATGTGAGGAACTTACAATCTCTCCCTTTGGCTATTTCGTGACAAAACCACCACTCACAATACATCCTTACAAAACAAACATATAAAACAAGAGGTCAACAAGAGGATTCTACATTACAAAGAGATCTCTAGATACTAGGTCTTCAATTCTTCAAGCTATTGTAGAATAGCCATCCCTACAAAACAATGATACTACACTTTCCAAGAAAAGTGTATGTGAGGGATCAAGAGAAAAAGAAAGAATGAAAGCAATTTGCATAGAGAAAATAAGTAACATGCAACAAGCAATGCAAATGCAAATTCTCCCCCTAAATATGTTACTCCCCCTCAATAAGTCAATCTCCCCAAATATGCAACTCTCATAAACAATACACTACTCCCCCTTTTTGTCACGGGATAGGCAAATGAGCATTCCTCAATCGGGTCACTTTAGCAAAGAGAGCTATTTGCAAGATAAGTGCATAATCATATACAAAAACTTTATATAACTCAATTAATAGAGAAAGAATCAAGGAGGTTTTAGTTTTAAAAAAAATGTGTGAGATTTTTGCTTTGGATGCAAGACATGTAATATCAAGGCTCAAGCAAATGGTATTTGGCAAAGTGAACATCAAAAAGGGTTCCAAATGGAATTCAAACCAATTTGTACCTGTTTGCCATAATTAAACAAGATATAGCTTTAAAATTTGGTAGCACACACAAGCAACCATGTCAATCCTTAATGATCAATCAAGACATGGATATAAAATCCTTATTAATTGAATGGATATAGAATCCTTATTGGTTGTTGTCTTGTTCAACCATTAAGAAAAGAGACAAATCTAAATTGGATGAGACATTCTTATTTATTGCATTGACACAAGGTCCTTATTGAGTTTAGCCTTGTCAAGATGCTTCCACACACATATGCGCACACATAACTCATGCATAATATTTTAGCATGTCAAAATCAAGTTCACATGTCATGGAGATAAATTAAGGGTCATTCAATTTGTACTTCCCAATCAATTCTCCTAGTCCAAAAATGCATGTTTGAACATAAATGTGACATGGATTACAAATAAAGCAAATGACACACTTATGGAATAAAAAGCCATATAATTTTATATATATATATATAAGCACAACCAAAATGCTTAAGCAATTAATAAAGAAGCATAAAGTCGATCAAATTTTTGCTTATTTTAACTATGCAAGGTTGCTTTCTTTGCTTGAGCTCCCCATATGGGGTCAATCACCAACCAAGACAAAGGGGGGTATGAGCCCCTATAGACTTACCAAGTCCATAGGACTTAGTTGAGCCTATGGGCGAACCCTTAGTACAATAGCATGTGGGTTCATCCTTTCTAATCCACTTAGGTGATACAATTTCATTCCTAGTGGACATAGTCAACACATTTCTCCTAGGATTATTGACTCTAGACTTCCTACGCACATGCATATTGGCTCTAGCTCTATTCTTTTCAATCATGCTTTTAGTTCTAAACATATTAATAAACTTGAAGCAATTTGGTCTAATATGACCATCAACACCACAAAAATGACATGTAGGAATGAAGTAAAAGGTCATACCATTTCTTTGTGAGTACAAAGGGGCTTTCCCATGTCTTTGAGCTTGCCTTTGGTGCTAGATTGGCTCTCTCCTCCTTTGATGTTGAACCGGTTGAGCTTGCCTTCTAGGTTGAGTATGCATGACTTGTCCTTTTGCTTGGTAGGATTTGTGTTGTGCAAGGCTTGAGCGTGGAGCTCTCTTTGGTTGAGCTTGAGCTCTACCTCTTGGTGCCATCTTCACTTGGGCACTCTTTGAACACTCTCCTAGATCAATCTTTTTCCTAGGATGTTGTAGGGGTGAAGATTCTTTGGTGTCCATACTCTTGAAAAACATGATCTTGCTTGAGGGTGAGGTCTCTATGTCATCTTCATAACCAAGACCTCTTTTAACACTAGGCCTCTTGCCAACTCCCAACATGTGGTCAAGTTTCTTCGTGCTTGAAGTCATCTTTGCAAGAGTATTTCTTGCCTTTTCAAGTTCCTTCTCCAAAATTACTTCAATTACTTTGACAAGCATCATTTCCTCATCTAAATGAGTCACTCTAGTTCTTAGTTAGAGATTCCCTTTCATTAACCTTGAAACTTCATCATTTTTCTTCTTCAAACATGTTTGAAGATAGTCAATGAACTCTTGATAATTTACCACATTATCACTTGAGTAGCCGGAGCATGAACAATCTTGATCCAAACTTCTATCACTTGTGCTAGCATGGCTCATTTGTTCAAGAATGGCTTTGTAGGGAAAAATACAAAAAATGCAGCAGAAGCGAGACTAAAAACGAATTTAGTATAGTTTAAAAAACTTTCAATATTTGAACTGTAACCCTTTAATTAATTAAACATACATATATTCAAAAGATATCATACCTCTTGTCGCGTGATCCGATTGACTTAGCGTCGATGGTAATCCGTAAGATCTTCCAATCCGATCACGAACGTGAATCACCTAGGAGCGTGGTCTCCCTATTCTTTGAATTTCGTACCTGAGAATGGAAAAATGAAATCTTCTTTCCTGATCGTTAATCACAAAAACTCCAAGAGCCTAGAAAGATCGTTCCGGTCACTTTTGAATTCACAATCGTTATGATTGAAACTCTCGTGAACCTAAATTGAAAGTGTGCACAAAACCTTTTTATGTAAAGGCTTGCAAGTTCACTATCGAATTTAGAACTATCTTTCTCTCTTCCTCTTGGCCGAAATTTCACTATGTTCTAGAGTTGGATTTTTTTTTAATAAACAAAAGAAAAATCTCTATAGCAAGAAGCATTCACCTGGCCGAATTTTATCCCATCATACATATAAGGTGGCCGAATTCTATTGCTAATTTAATTAGGGTTGGCCGAATTCTCTTAATAGGAATTCTAGGGTTGGCCGAATTCCTCACTTCAAGAGGATTTGTGCTTTACCCAAATTCCTATCAACTCAAGAATCCTAACCCTAATCCAACTCATAAGTGTATTTGTGATTATATTAAAGACTTCCTTATATGATTAGATAAATAAATTCTTTATTTATCTACTTACCAAATTAAGTCTTTTATATTTATTATACTACTATAATAGTATACTACTAGGAAACATAATTCCTAGTCAAAAAAAGATTTTGATTTTTAATTAAATAATTAATTAATCAATTAATTAATTTTCATTTAATCAAACAATAAAATAAAATAATATTTTAGGCTATTATTATAGCCTTGCCGCCAACACACAAAAAATATGAGCCAAATATTATTATTATTATTTTATTTTATCCATTCAGGCTATAAATAAAAGCCCACATGTGAACCAGACTCATTCTTACTAAAAGAAACAAGCTCACATGCCTCTCATTAATATATTAATATAATTTGAGCAGCCCATTAAATAAATAATGTGCAAATTATATTCTTAATATATTAAATACAATTCTAGATAGACTCATAAGTTAGTCCGATAGAATATATCAAGTTATCCATGCAAGTCCGTGTGGATTGGGGATCTTGGCGGGCTATCTAAATTTAAGCTTCAATAGACATAACCTAATCACAATCAACAAATGATTCATTTAGGTCCGATCTATCAATTTTAGCGCATTCCACTAAAGAGCTAAAATTGAACTCTTAAATAAAGATAGAATAAGAAGATGTTTCTCATTCATACCCTAAACAATCTTATTGGAGATAGTGTATCCTTGTGTATAATATCAGTAATCGCCAAGAGCTCATAGACCGCCTATAGCTCTCCTAGTTACCATATTTACTCATATGACCACGTTTTGAACTTGGATATTTTGACTTGTCCATAAGCCATGTTTTCAATAGACATTATTGAAAACTCAACTTTGAGATTTAATATCCAATACCTCTAAATATCCATATGATAATATTATACTCTCATTCAATAAATTGAGCCACGATGTCCATATCTATAAATGAAGTCCTCTATTGATTAACAAATGAATACCACCAAACTATCGAGGATAGACTATGCTATATAATCGTACTCATTGATAGCTCAAATGATAACACTTGCAATCATAAGTCCATCATTTATCTCAGGATTAAGATAGAGTCTCCGATTGTCCTCATAATGAAAAGACTTGTATCTACTGACGGTTCTAGATAAAATATTTCATTGTGATCCTGTTCAATGCACCCAGTGCACTAGATTCTTTTACTCGAAGACCCTTTCGATGATTTTAGACTCATCATAACTCATTTGATCCCACTCAAATGCCATCAAAAGAATTCTACAACTTTATCAAGATAAAGGTGCCCAACCTTTAACTTAAGTTATGAACGTTTATTCAAGACTAACTAAAGAATTGTGTCTACCTCATACATATCCAGATGTACGAACAATTCTTCCTTTCTCATAGTCTTTTGACCTTATGATTATTTACTTTGACAATTATCATTATAAATGCTATAAGATTTTGTAAAACCATAAATCACTTTATTGATATGAAAAGATTGTCAATTACAATATTACACTCTTGCTATTGAGCATAATCCTAACAGGCTTCTCTCAACGTTGCTCCTCTTTGGTCTTCACTTTTCAAGTCACCATTCTTGCATCCTTCAAGTGACAAGCTCTCAGTGACCGCTTAAGCTTCTTCATAGTAGGAAACCGGAAAGGCAAAGTAGTTCTTCTCATAATCACTCAAGTTTGAGGAACGTTCTTCAACAACTTCCACTATGTTGTCCCTCTTGTGAGAAGTAGCAAGTGCTACAAAATTGGCCATTACATCTTCATCACTACAAAAATTAAGGGCCCACATGCCACATCTCTCCCTATTTCTCTCCCACCAACTCAGACACGGTTACTGTAACGATATGAGCAACAGTTACCAAGACTCGCAACACAATAAATAAAAAAGGGAGGAGGCTAAGAGAAATTTACTAAAACAAAAGAAAAGAAAAGAAAACATAAGGAGAGAATAAAGAGGTAGAACCATCCTCTAATGTTACGAAAGCATTCACTATGTTCAAGAATTGGGGGGGGGGGGGGGGGTGGTGGACTTTTATTAACGATAAAATTTGGCCATATCTCCAAAGAAATATTTTCGCAGCACCAAGAACCTCACGGACCAGCTCCACCTGATAGGACCTAATCCAAAGCACATGTCCGGTGTGCCTCCAAGATCAAATCTGATTAAGATAAACCCAACTAGGGAGCAAGCCCAAACTGTGAAGAGTTGATTCTCACCTAGCAGAGGAACTCGGTACAATCCCGCTTAAGAGATGCACCATGTCTAAGGACTGGATCCTGACCAGAAAGAAGCATAGTAGAACATTTTCATTACCCAAACAGACTGCCACATGTGCCATAACAAGGCATTCTAGATGGAAGAGGCTCACCTTGAAAGTATAGGAGCCCGTTATATGGCTGATGGAAGCTCTAATAAAAAGTCACCCCTAAGAAGAAAACAAGAGAGTAAAGGATAATGGGTAGTAGAACAACTAATGAGCAAGTAGTAGACACTAGAAAAGAAGGAAAAGATTTGACAGATGAGGTCCAACCTGACCTCCTATCGCTAAATGCTAGATCAAGCTCCATCTAAGCCCTGGCTAAGGTCAACTAATTCTTACACTAAGGTGGAAACTGTATTTTTCCAAGAAAAATGCATGCAGTGAGCTCCTAAGCTAAGAAGAGAAAGTATAGGAAGCGATGCATGACAAGTGCAACACCACGGGCACTGATGTTATCCCCTAGCGCGCTAGATGATAAAAATGATAGATCACACCAGCTGGGAGCAGAACCAGCGAATCAAAAGTGAAAGTTAGACCACCAAAGTGCCACAGAGACCTTCTCAAAGTGCCTAATTAGCAATAAGGCATAGGTGAGACAATCAATACCCTCCGAGGAGTGTGCCATCTGTAAGCCCACCAAAAGGGACAATGAGGATCCGATTGGGAATTCCCGCCTATTAGTGTAAGAACCTCTAATTTATGATTGGCTTATTTCATGACAAACCACATTGGGATTTTAATTCGTAAGGGTAGACTAGGCCTTCAATGTGCATGATCAAGCTTCAAAGGCATTCTCAAGACCTCAAGCTCAAGAGCACTTCAAAGGTATATCACTTGTGCTTAACTCTTTGAAGAGATTTAGTTGTACACACACACTCAATACGCATGCATGTTTTATTCATCTTGCATTTGTGTTCATTGCTAATATGTGTGCATCCTTTACATATCTCACACGAGCACTTCTTTATTTGTCTTAACATGTGGTTGTTGCATTTGACGTTACCCGTTGTGTGTTCGGAAACGTCCATGCTTGCATGTTGGTGTGCTTAAGTTTTTAGCACGGTGAGTGACCATTTGATAAGGTCTCATTCTTCTCTTAGTTTGGTCTTTGGTCGCATGGTTTTATTCCATGAGTTTGGGCATTCTTGTTATTGTCTGTTATTGTCCAAATTTGACCTTTGGTTACTCATTTGACCATAAATCTTTCTACAGACATCCAAATCTTATTTTGCTAATTAGAGTAGAAAGTAGACTTCTATATCTTTCCAACGGTATATTATACAAAATATTTCGACGTTGTGTGGTCACATTTTGGTGTGCTCGAATATTCAGCTGTGGGATATGGAGAAATTCGGGGGGCACCAACCTCAGTTTGTTGAACAACCGAATTTCGGTGGCCCCAAACCACCGATTTTGAGTAGTCGATTTTGTCCAGAACATTCTGGTGCAATTCTGCGGTTGGAATTTGGTGGGTCCCAACCGCCAAATTGCTCGATAGCTGGACATTTTAGTCATTTCACACTAGCTCATTTTGTGTCCCCATAAAAACCCATTTTTCGCTTCTTCTTCCCAGACTCTCTGAACACAAATAAACCCTAAAGAGAGAGAGAGAAAAAAAAATATTAAGAGAGAAAACTTTCTTTAAGCTTCACTAACTCTCCAAAACCCAAACCTATGAGCATCCAAGCATATACATGGATCATTTAATCACGAGTCTTCTTTATTAAGTGACTTGGTAAACAGAACAAACTTCAACTTTCATTAAATGTTCTATCCACTCAAGATTTAGTCTTTATTGCATATTTATTGCAAAACTCATCTTTAATTGCATATTCACATGAGTTATAACTTGATTGGGTTTTGTTTATTGATAGCTTGCATTTAGGACATTATTGCCCTCTAGCTAAGTCTCTATGCCTTGCATTTAGACCTTGTTGATTATGACTCACTAATTGCATTTCATGATTGTATTTATTGTCCTTGCCTTATTTTGGCAACTTGTGTTGATTGTGTTTTGTTTGATAATTAGATTTTATAATTGCATATCTTCATCTAGTTAAGACTTTATGCGTTCATATTGACATTGATATCTAGGATTGCTTCTATTGCCATCATTTAATCTCTAGATAAAAATTTATTGTTGCCTAGAATTAATTGCATTTAGGATATATTCATGTATTCACATAGGTTGTTAATATCTTTTTTGAGAGTTAAGCCTTGTGACTACAAGGTGTATTGCACAAGCAAGTGAAGTCTTGCAACTAAACAGTTGGTTAGCAAGCACTGGTCTAGAATCACTATAAAAGGCTCATTGGGTAGTAGTGGTGGGTTAGTGACCGAGAATTGTGTGACTAGAGGTCAACCTAGGTTGTAAACATCATTCAATATAATGGATTTGAGGACCGTATATGGCTAAAAGGATAGCCCATGAGTTTTTCCCAATTAGAGGGTTTCTCACGTAAATCTATCAATGTGTTATTTATTGTTTTCCACACTTTAGATTATCGATTGATTGCTTGTTTTATTTGGTTAATTTTTTAATATTGACTAATCAAGAAAAGTTGGTAATTAACTTGATTAAAACCTATTCATCCCCACCCCTTCCTCTAGGTTATTAGACACATTCTTAGTTGTAATTTCAATTGGTATCAGAGCGGGTTCCTATACAGACTTAGGAGATCCTTGCTCTTGTTTTGTGTGTCTTGCATTTTTACATTTCATTTGCATACATTGACCCAAACACTATGAGTTAATTTGGGGTGAGTAAAGAAGAAGCGTCGAGTGTGAGACCACGGTTGCTTAAGGGTGAGAATTACTCCTCATAGAAGGGGATGATGGAGTCCTTCCTATCGGTGATAAATGATAAAGTTTAGATGGTGATTAAAGATGGATACATACCACCAACCATGACCGCCGAAGATGGGAGTAGTGTGCCTAAGCCCAAGGCTCAATGGAGTACCCAAGAAGTTGAAGCCTCGAAGTGGAACAACAAGGCAATGCATGCCTTGTTTAATGCAATGGATACGAACTAATACAAACTCATCCAAATCACCAAAAATGCACATGAAGCTTGAAAGATTCTAGAAACGGCGCATGAGTGGTTAATGATTCCAAGCTCTAAGTACTCCAAGCATAATTTGAGACGATCAAGATGGAGGAGCATGAGTGTTTTAATGACTTCCAAGTGAAGTTGATGGACATTGTGAATCAAAGCCATCAACTAGGTGATCCATACTCGGATATGAGGATCAAGCAAGAGATCATGAGGTCACTTTCCATATAGATTCGAATCCAAAGTGACAGGTCTTGAAGAAAATAAGGACTACAAGCAGATGAAGCCGAGTGAAGTGATTGGAAGGCTACTAGTCTATGAATCTAGATGGGCTCCTATATCTACACCACCGAAGAAGCAAAAGAGCAAAACATTGAAGACCTTCAAGATTGAGAAGGAGGATGATGACTTGGATGAAGACATGGCTTTAATGGTGAAGAGATTCAAGAAGTTTATGAAGCTTCAAAATAATGACTTGAAGAAGAAGACCCACTTCAAGAAGATTGAGCCAAGTCAATAGAAGCATACAAGAAAAGGCATTCAATGCTTTGAATGTGGAGGATTTGGACATATCTGTTGAACGTGAAGTGTTTCGACCTCGATATCTGAGAAGTTTCGTCCAGCTAGGAGCCAGATCTGGCTTCCCTTGACCTTTCGAAGCTAGGTACGGCTTCCCTGACCTTTCGGAGCTAGGTGCGGCTTTCTAAGGACATCCCCCTGTATCAGCGAGGTATAGGTGAGTTTCTGGAGAAATTGCGAGGTGACCTCGACTTCGGGGAATTTCTTGTTTTCAGTTTTGGTGATGCAGGCTAGATCTGATCATTCCAGGCTCTATCCCGGATGTTTCCGGAGCCCATCCTTGTTCCTACGGGGTGGTATCGTAGCTCGGCTTTGGGTAGAATGGTCTCCCGGTGGAAACTTTTGGGCATGGAGCCAGGTCTGGAAGGTGGAAAATTTTCCTTTGGTCCTTAGCCAGTTTTGGCTATTAACAATTGTTAAGAATAAAGAAATGAGGTGCTTTGAAGATTTGAAGAATGCTAAGATCAAGCAACCTCAAGCTCAAGTTCAAAGCTTCAACTCCACAACATCCTAGGAGGAAGATTGAACTTGGAGAGTCATCCAAGAGTGGCCAAGTAAATATGCAAACAAAGAATGAAGCTCAACCTCAACAACCAAGAGCTCCACCTCCAAGCTTCCATCAATCAAGATTTCCTCAACCAAGAAGACAACCAAGCAAACTCAACCAAGGAAGCATGGCAATCCAGTTCAACAACAAAGAATGAGAGAATCGGCTCAACACAAAAGGTGACATCAAATGCATGATAAGTCTCCAATGACCTCACAAGGATTTGGTATGACTCCTCACTTTGTAACTACTTGTCATTTTTGTGGTGTTGATGGGCATATTAGGCCAAATTGCCATAAGTACATTAAGAAACGTAGAGTTTAGAGCATGATAGAGAGGATTAAACTTAGAAGGGCCAATACGCATGTGCATCGAAAATCTAGAGGAAATGATCCTATGAAGTATAGTAACATGATGACCATGACCACTAGGAATTAAAATGCATCATCTAAGTGGATTAGAAAAAAATGAACCCGTATGCTATTGTGTTAACTTGTCACCCATAGATTCAACTAGGTCTAATGGATTTGGTAGGTCTATAGGGGCTCATGCCTCCCATTGACTTTGTTGGAATTGACCCCATGAGAGGAGCTCAAACAAAGAGAGCGAACTTGCATTTTTGAAATGTGCAAAAAATTGATATACTTTATGCCTCTTTATTAATTGCTTGAGATACTTGGTTGCACATATATGATTATATGGTATTTTTGTTCTATAAGTGTGTAATCTTGCTTTGTTTGTAATCCATGTCACATTTATGTTCAAATATGCATTTTTGGACTAGGAGAATTAATTGGGAAGTACTTTTGAATGACCTATAATTTATCTCCTTGATATGTGAACTTGATTATGACATGTTTTAAATGATATGCATGAAATGTTTTTGATTGCTCTATGCAAATGTGTGTGAATGCAAATGAGAAGACTTATCAATAAGGATCTTGTATCTATGCAATCAATAAGGATTTTATATCCAAATTGCTCTTCTCTCTCTTCTTAATGGTTTGAACAAGAAAATAACCAATAAGGATTTCATATCCATTCAATCAATAAGGATTTTATATCCATGTCTTGTTTGGCCCTTAAGGATTGATATAGTTGTTTGTGTGTTAATTTTTTTTCTTCAAAAAACTATATCATGTTTGCTTATGACAAAAGGGTATAAAATGGTTTGAATTCTTATAGAAACCCTTTTGATGTTTGCTTTGCCAAATACCGTTGCTTGAACTTTGATGTTATATGTCTTGCATGCAAAGCAAAACCTTCACACATTCTCTTTAAAATAAAACTCCTTGAATCTCTCTCAATTATTCAGGTTGCATAAAGTTTATGTATATGATTATGCAATCATTTTTTATGAGAATATCTCTCTTTGCTAAAGCAACCCGATAGGGAGAGCTCCTTTACCTATCTCATGACAAAAAGGGGGAGAAATCTTGTGAGATATAAGGGGAGCATTTTTTTTATGCTTTGGAGAGAAGTCTTAGGAGAGAGTAACCGTTTAGGGGGAGCATAGCTTTGTACTACATTAAATTGATTGTATTGTCTTCTTAATGCAAATGCTTGTTTTTGTTTTGAACAACTCACATGCGCTTGTTCTTGGAAAGTGCCTGTTAGCTATTATGTGTAGGTATGAAGATCTACGAAGAGATTGAAGACCTTGAAGACCTTGAAGACTTAGTATCTTAGGCTTCTCTTAATGTAACATAGAATTACTTGTTGACCAATAGCTTTGTTTTCTTTTTGTGAGGATTTATTTGTGAGTGGGGATTTTGTCATGAAATAGCCAAAGGGGGAGGTTATAAGAACCTCTATTTTATGATTGGCTTATTTCATTACAAATCACATTGAGGTTTTAGTTTGTAAGGGTAGACTAGGCCTTCAGTATGCATGATCAAGCTTCAAAGGCATTCTCAAGACCTCAAGCTCAAGAGCACTTCAAAGGTATATCACTTGTGCTTAACTCTTTGAAGAGATTTAGTTGCACAAACACACACTCACTACGCATGCATGTTTTATTCATCTTCTATTTGTATTCATTGCTAATATGTGTGCATCTTTTACATACCTCACATGAGCACTTCTTTGTTTGTCTTATCGTGTGGTTGTTGCGTTTGACGTTTTCCGTTATGTGTTCGGAAACGCCCATGCTTGCACGTTGGCATGCTTGAGTTTTTAGCATATTGAGTGACCATTTGAGAAGGTCCCATTCTTCTCTTAGTTTAGTCTTTGGTCACATGGTTTTATTCCATGAGTTTGGGCATTCTTGTTATTGTCCAAATCTGACATTTGGTCACTCAGTTGGCCATAAATTTTTATATAGACATCAAAATCTTTTTTTTAATTGGAGTAGAAAGTACACTTCTATACCTTTCCAACGGTATATTATACGAAAGGTTTCGATGCTGTTTGGTCACGTTTTGATGAGCTCAAATATTGAGCTGTGCGCTATAGCGAAATTCAGCGGGCACCAACCGCCGTTTGTTGAACAACCGAATTTCGACGGCTCCCAACCACCAATTTTGAGCAGCCGATTTTGTCCAGAACATTATGGTGTAATTCAGCGGGTCCCAACCACCAAATTGCCTGATACCTGGGCATTTTAGTCATTTCACACCAACTCATTTTGGGTCCCTATAAAAACCCCATTTTCTCTTCTTCTTCCCCAACTCTCTGAACACAAAGAAACCCTGAAGAGAGAGAGAGAGAGAGAGAGAGAGAGAATCTTGAGAGAGAAAGCTTTCTTTAAGCTTCATTATCTCTCAAAAACCCAAACCCATGAGCATCCAAGCATAGACATGCATTATTTCATCATGGGTCTTCTTCATTAAATGACTTGGTAAGTAGAACAAACTTTAAGTTTCATTAATTGTTCTATCTACTCAAGATTTAGTCTTTACTGTATATTTATTGCAAAATTCATGCTTTAATTGCATATTCACATGAGTTATGACTTGATTGGGTTTTATTTGTTGATAGCTTGCATTTAGGACATTATTGTCCTCTAGCTAAGTCTCTATACCTTGCATTTAGATATTGTTGATTAGGACTCATTGATTGCATTTCATGATTGCATTTATTGTCCTTGCCTTATTTTGACAACTTGTGTTTATTGTATTTTGTTTGATAACTAGATTTTATATTTGCATATCTTCATCTAGTTAAGTCTTTATGCTTTCATATAGACATTGTTATCTAGGATTGCTTCTATTGCCATCATTTAATTTCTAGATAAGCATTTAGTGTTGCCTAGCGTTAATTGCATTTAGGATATATTCATATATTCACATAGGTTGTTAATCTCTTATTTGGGAGTTAAGCCTTGTGACTACAAGGTGTAGTGCACAAGCAAGTGAAGTCTTGCAACCAAAGAGTTGGTTGGCAAGCATTGGTCTAGAATCACTATAAAAGGCCCGTTGGGTAGTAGTGGTGGGTTAGTGACCGAGAATGGTGTGACTAGAGGTCAACCTAGGTTGTAAACATCATTACATCACTACAAGAAAATAGAGCTATAGGGACGAAATTTTGTTGGGACGAATTTTATTCATTCCAATAGAACGTCTATTGGGATGAAACAAATTATCCGTCCCTAAAAAGGACAAACCCGACGAGACCTTTAGGGACGAAAAATATTTGTCCCAAAAGATTGTCTATTGAGACGAAAATAATTATTCGTCCCTAAAAAGTGCAAAAATAACCAGACATTTAGGGACGAAAATAATTTGTCCCAATAGAATGTTTATTAGAACGAAATAAATCATTCATCCCAATAGAAATCCTATTGGGACGAAAATATTCGTCCCTTAAAAGTTTGACACTTTTTTTTTGAAAAAAAAAAAAGAAATTATAGACTTGGGGACTTATTAAGACAAACATAATATTTGTTGCTGATAATGATTTATCGGGATTTAATTTTTCTTTTTTCTTTATCATTATTTTTTTTAAGTTTTTTCTAAGAGACATATTAATAATTAAATTTGCTTCACTTTTATATTAATTCAAAAAATTAAGAAAAATTATATATATATATATATATATTATTTTCATGTACGATTAACGATAGACCCTTTGATCTAACAATAAATATTTTTTAAAAATAGTTTAATTGCACATCACTTCTTAATAGAGGTGGTAGTGCACCTCCCGTCCACATAAGTGGTGAGGGGTTCAAATCCCACTAAGCGCATTTTACAAGCATGTGTGGGGAGTTTTCTTCCCGGGTTGTGGGAAACAGTTATCTCCCATTATAGGAGTAGATAGTTCTTGTAATATTTCGAAAAAAAAAATAGTTTAATTAAATGCTACAATAAACGTTTTTAAATATCAATTTGTTTATTATATAAAAATAAATTTAAATTATTAGAATTAATTTACAATAAATAGTTAATAACATATAGAGTTTATATATAAATAGTATGCTATTATTGATAAATTTGAACCTTTAGCAAAGCGGATAAGCTTTGTTTCAAATGCTGGTGTTGGTCACGAGTTCAATTGTGGTTGAGAACCAAATCTTTAATGTTAGGTGGGTCGATGGATAGTAGGTTCTAAATTATTTTTTTTCGAAATTCGTCCCTATAGAGACGTAATACAATTTCGTCCCTACAAATTATCAAAAGGAACGAAATATTTTGTCCCTATATATTATCAAATAGGACGAATCAAAGTTGTCCCTATAGATAGTCTTTAGGGATGAATTTTAATTTTCGACCCAAAAAAGCTATTGCGACCCACCTGAAGCGACGGATTTTGGAACAAATTTTATTCGTCCAAATAGGTAAATAGAGACGAATTTTGGGCTATTGAGACGAAAAAAAATCGTTCCAATAACCTTTTTTTCTTGTAGTGGATTTGAGGACCGTATATGACTAGAAGGATAGCCAGTGAGTTTTGCCAAGTTGGAGGGTTTCTCATGTAAATCATTCGATGTGTTATTTATTATTTTCCACACTTTAGATTATTGATTGATTGCTTGTTTTATATGGTTAATTTTTTAATATTGACTAATCAAGAAAAGTTGGTAATTAACTTAATTAAAACCTCCCCCCAATGGCACCCTATAAATACCCCAACCTAATAAGAAGAAAGGGTTCACAACCTGAATTAATCAAAGGGAGAAAAAATAGAAACCAGTGCATTGATCCTACTTGGTTACTTCTCTACTAGATTCTCCACCAAATTCTCCTAAACCCCGATCCATAGATGGACCAACTCCTTTGTAAGCCAACTGGGCGTGACGTATTAATCCTACTTGGCTACTCGTTTTAAGCTCTCTGGAGCCATATTTTCTCTCAATGAACATGTCTCATCATTATGTTGATTTATGCATGTCCCCCCTTTGTTTAAATAATTAAACTCAACCCGTCTATTCCCCTCTACCAAAATTCAACCTGACCGGAATATGGAGGATCCTTGAATCTAAACTACTCGGTCCGACTGGTCCAACCAGGACAATCGGGCTTACCTCACTCCAAACCTCATCAAACACCCAGGAGCTCCGTCTACCCATCATACCAGGTTCGACCGCCACGATGCACCAGCATCTCGTGGCTGACCAATGTCCGAAAATTCTCGACCGATTTTCTTGATAACAATAATTATGCTAGGAGGACATGAATGCGAATTACTTTGGAAGGGTAAAAAAGTAAAATAAAAATAATAATTAATGATTTATTAAGAGAAGAAATTAATGGAATAAAAAAATAATTTTTTTTTAATAAACTTGGACTTATCTAAGGGGAAAAATGATCTATCATTTGTTAAAAAACCCCTATACAGTAAAGATAAGTCATATTTTGTGTTATTTTAGTTCTTTTTTGTGTTAATTGTTTTATTTATTTTCCTAAAAAATCAATTAAAAGGGGAAAAAAATAAAGATAAGTCATTATACGGAAGAGATCTGGAAAATAAAACATTGTTTTGAAAAAAATAATATATAAATAATAAGTTTGGTAAGAGATCTTATTTTACAAACTCAGTATCAACAATACTGCAAGTCTCCAACAACATCTCCATCACTTCTTCTCTTCCTCCACCACCACCACCAAATCCGGCTTGACCCTATCATTGTACAACCTCATCCCCCACAATCACAATTATCTCCATCCAGCTAATCGAATCCTACTTGACTTTGTCTCAAACTCACGGATCATGACCTCAAGTTCTTCCTCAACGTCTCTGACCGTGTACTCAAGAGTTAAGGAAGCACAGTCAAGGCTAGGTTTTTTCTTTTGGTGTGGAATCTGATTGAAGATGGTCCTGATCTGATGGTTATTTAAGAATTTTTTTTTTGTGGAATTTGATATTGATAGAGGAGGTGTGTTTGGATATGGATGGATTGTTGAAGGAATGGAGGAGGCGTGTATTTGGAATTTTTTGTGGAATTTGATTAAAGAAAAATATTTTATGAAGAGTGTTTCCAGAAGAAAACAATCTCCTCCATGAGGAAGACGATGATTTTTTTATTTTCATTTTTTAAAAAAAACCTATTTTTTTTAAAGTTTAAAACAATTATTTTCATTTGATGTTTATTTTTTTCTTTTTAAAAAAAAGAATAATGAAAAAACTGCAACCATGAGATCATCGATAGATCAAATATCCTCCGTCCATTTTTTTAAAATTAAGTAATATGTAAAAAGTTAGTGAATATTTTGGTGAAAGGACCATTAAAGGGTAAAAACGTATTTTCTCCATAACTCAAATGTTTAAGGGCAATAAGGCCTTTTAATTAATTTTTTGATAATCAAAATGTTAGTCTAACGGAAATCCTGACGGCAGGGGGTAAAATGCAATTCTCAATGCGCTAACCGCATAGACTCTAAGCAATTCTCTAGAATGAAAAGTGGGCGTTGGCAATGCGGTAGCCAATCGTAACGCGCTAACCGCATCGACTCCATGCAATTCTCTGGAGTGAAATGCGGGCGCTGGCAATACGGTTGCCAGCCGTAATGCGCTAACCGCATCGACTCTAAGTAATTCTCTTGAGTGAAATGCGGGCGCTGGAATGCGGTTGCTGGCTACACATTGTTGACCACAATTTGCAACAAATTAAGAGAAGTGAGGACCTTCTCATGCGGTAGAACCTATACGCTAGGACAAGCACACCAACATGCAAGGGCAGACATTTCCGATCAACAAATGGAAACAAATTACAACTTAAACACGCTAAAAAAACTTTTCATTAAGTGAAAGTGTGAAATTAGTGTGATGCACACTAAAAGGATAATTAAAACACAAATGAATGAATTGTGTGTGTGCATATAATCTCTTCAAAAGAACAAGTCAAAATATATACCTTTAAAGCTCTTGCTCTTGAAGTCTTGAGATACCGAGAAGATTACCGATCATAATCACAATGTTGAGCACATGAAACACCCAATCTACCCATTATAAAAGCATCTCTATGTGGTTTGTCACAGAGATAGCCAATCACAAAATGGAGAACTTTACAATTAATTTAATTACTTACTTATCCCACATTAATTTAACATTAAAACCTTTAGTTATTAGGACCATATTTCTTACATTGCATACTTTGGAATTTTTTTTTTAAATAGTTGGAACTTGAGTTGCGATAACCAGGGAACTGAAAATCGATAGACATACAGAAATATCCACCAGTATATCCATATTTTGGAGGGACCGATATCGAAACAGGCAAATATCCAATATCCTGCATAATATCCGGCCGATTTCGAAATATCCGTAAAAATCTCCCGATATTCCCGAAATTTCATGAATTTCACCCCGAAAGTCCATGGATATTTTGCATATTATTAAAATAATTTTTTTAATCCTAAACAATTAAATTATTGTTAAAATAATTTAGATTGAAAATTATTTTAGAAGAAGCGTTTACAAATTTATATAATCATAGATGGTTACTATCGCAAATGAAGAAGATTTGTAAATGGGAGATAGTGCAGCCTGGTGCAACTTGATTTGCGACCAATCATATTGCCCTTTGAAAAAAAAAAAAATTTGAAACAATTATTTACCAGTGATGCATGGACTGCAAATCGATTAAGTCGAACAACAAATGGAAAAAAATAGAACGGCGTATTTTAGATTTAGAGTTTTGGGATAATATGACTTCTGTAGTTAAAATTTATGAGCCACTGTGCTATGTTCTGAGATTGGTTGATACAGAAGTTGTACCCACTATGCCTATCGTGTATGAGTTATTACGTGTGACGAAAGATGCAGTAAAATAACAAAGAGGGAGTCAATGAGTTCTAAACATTATAGAAGACCGGTGGGATAAAATGCTCAATCACCCACTATATGCTGCAAATAAATTTTATTTTGAATTGTTTGTCATTCATAATTAAAATTTAGTATAGTATTTATACTGAAATTATTCTCTTTTTTTCTTCCAGCTTACTATTTGAACCCAAAGTACCAATATAGAGATAATATTAGGGATAATTCAGATCTTATGAAAGCCATACATAATGTCTATGCGCATTTAGACACTAAAGTTGCATGAATTGCTAATTTTGGAAATGAGGTAAAAAGTTACAATTTACAACTAATTTTATAATTCCAATATTATAAATTCTTTGCATGGGAGTATTGTGTCATATTAATATATATTATATACATATTGATCTCATGGATGTAGCTCATATACTTTCAGGATGGAAGGAAAAATTTTGGTGAACTAGCAGCCATTGCAGCTAGAAGCAAAATGCAATCAGGTATATAACTTTTATTACAAAAATTTACATATTAATAATAAACAATAATATCATTGAAATAATACCCATACTTATAATACTTAATGATTTTTATTACAGTTGATTGGTGAGTAATGTATGGAAACTGTGATCTATCATTGTGTGCAATAGCAGTTTGCATACTGTCACAAACATCATCATCTTCTGCATGTGAAAGAAATTGGTCCACATTTGCTTTAATCCACACAAAACGAAGGAACCGTCTTGTCTATTCTAAGCTTGAACAACTTGTTTACTGTTATTATAATATGAAGTTGAAACTTAGGGATTTGGCAACTGAAAAAGATAAAGTAAATGAAACTGATTTTATTGATCTACTTCAAATAGCTGCTGAAGCAAGAGACAATAATGAGAATCCTATTTTTGATTGGGTTAGACCTACCTCATTAGATGATGATGAGGGAAATCATGATCCACATATTTCTTCTCACGCTAGAGACATGGGAATAAATGTTGAACAAGTGATTAGAGAAGAAGTTGGTGTAGATCGTAGAGTTATTGTTTCCAGCTCTTCCGATGACCAATATACCTCTGATGGAAATAGTGGAGGAAAAAATGATGGATAATGGGGATGGTGGGGTTGCGGCAAGAGGTTGGGATTCTGGTACGGGAGGTTGGAATGTTGGTGCAACAAGTTGGGATGTTCGTGCCAGAGGTTGGGATGCTGGTGCAACATGTTGGAATGCTAGTGCGGCAGGTTGGGATGCTCATACAGGTAATTTTGATCAAAATCGTGGTAGACAACATGGAGCAACAAGTCAAATTGATGAAGAGTCTTTGACTATGACTCTCTCCTCAATGAGTATAGACACATAAAATAGTTCTTTGGGTGATTCGCAAACAAGGTCAAACTCTCATGTACCATATTATGGTAGTTATGGTAGTTCCAATATATTTGATTATCCTTCTCCACAAATGCCATATGCAATACCTATGCATGCAGATCAACAATATCCACCAAGTTGGGTAAATCCAAGTTACCCAATTCATGGATCAGTTGTAAGAGATCAAGCAACATACGTATGACATATTAATAACTACCTTGAAAACTATGCAAGCACGTTTTTCTGGAAAAATTATTGTTCGAATCAAGATAGAAATGTATCTTATGTATTTGAACCAGCAAGGAATTCTTTTTTGTTTTAAATTTCAGACATGCAATGTATTATTATGTATGAATTATGATTTATGATAGAATCTTGGAAGTATGGAACTATATATATTTTTTAATGATAATTTTGTTTATTAAATATTTAATCTCTTTATATGGTAAAAGTGAAACAAAATATTATTCTATTAAATACTCAATTATAAAAATTAAATACAGACAGACTCTATCTATGTTATACTTTATAATAAACTCATAACTATGCTAATTTATTGTTGAAATCTGATTCATTTGATGTATAATTACTTGTTTAAGTTTGTCCAAAAATTTCACAAAAAAATTCTATCTTTAGATGTAAATATCCATCATTTTTTTAATTTTTGACAGAATATCCACTGATATCGATAATATCATCGATATATCCATAAATTTAGAAGTCTGATACCGATATCCAGGGGCAGACCCACATAGAGACCAGGTGGGGCCCGTGCCTCATCTCAAATTTTCAAAAAAAAAAATCATTTTATATTTATATATATATATATATATATCACAAATAACATATTATGACATATGTTGTTATACAACACTGCTGGTTTATTGTTTTCATTTCATTGTTTTAGTCACTGGTTCAATTCTCACCATAAGCAAAACAAATACCTTTTAATATCTATTTTTATTTTACACTCGTTTCCAATTCCTTTATCAAATTTCCATTTTCTTCTACAACAAAATAATCTATTTTCTTCTATAACAAAATAATTCATTTTCTTTTTCCCCTCATTGTTAAATTCTTTAACTATCCTTAATTTGTGGTTTACTTAATTCAATTCTATTATATAGTAAATTATCTTATCTATTATTATTTTGAAATTTTCTTATTTCTAATATTTTTAGTTTGACATACCTAACATATCCAATCAATAAACCCTAAAATCTCAAATTTAAATTTATTATATTAAAATAGTCCATCTATTATTATGATTCATTTTATTTTATCCTTTATATTTTTCTTTATTTTATTATTCTAATTTATTTAGAATCAATAATTAGACAAATAAAAAATTCAAAAACATTTCTAGTAATATTTATTAATCAATTATTTTTGTATAAATTTAAAGTGAATTCATTATAAATACAAAACAAAATATTTTATTATAAAACTATATTTTATTATAAAACTATATTTTAATTTTTTTACGAATAAATTCTATAATTTTTCATTTTACATGTTGTTTTTCTTGTTATTGTTTATTTTTTTAATATTTTGTTTCTTGTTTTTAGTTCTTTTAAATGTAAAATTATTTAATTCATTTCGAATAAGTATTCTATTTTTTTATTAAAAATTCATTACACCATCATTTTTTATATAAAAAAACACATTTTATTATGATTTTAAATTTTCATTAAATTTTTTTAAATAATTGTTTTTTGTTCAAGTGCCCCACATCATTAAAATTTCTGGGTCCGCCACTGCCGATACAGATACCGATATTTTATTCTTTAGTGATAACTAATCATGAATAGGGAAATAGAACAAAGGGTACGTCTTGTAGGTGTTTTTTTATTTGCTGTTTTTTGAAAATAAAAACAAAAATGAAAACAGAATTTTTGTTTCAGTTTCAAAATCTGAAAATGTGTTTGATAGCATATATGTGACAGTTTTATGTTGTCCTCTTTCTTCTCAAAGACGCTGGCTTTCCTTTTGAAATGTCTCTAGAAATTTTGGTTTGTTAGCTTTGAAAGTCTGTATTTGCTTTATTTAATTTAATTTTAATCAAAATTCCCCTGCTGTTTCTCGCCAATCAAACATATTTACTGAACCCAAAAGAAAAAAACTCATTTTCCCATCTAACAATTCCAATTTTTCACCTCTTGACAGTCGTCGTTCAAAGAATTCTAAAAGATCAGATAATTTTGGTGTTTGTCTTTCCTTTAAAAAATCACACAAAAACAACTATCCCTCAAAATTCCCTATCCCATATTTTCCCGAGAAACAAACATCAAACGTTTTTGTTTTTTTTAACTCCACCCAATAATTTTTTTTACTCTCTCTACAAAAATAAAAATAACAACCAACTGTTTTGAATCTCAATCAATTTCATAGAGAAAACACAACTGTGTGTGGTAACCGACCCCAGATTTTCGATTTAGGGAACAAAGACACAATCGTACTAATTTAGTTTATCATATCCCTAGAATTTGATAAGATAAGATTGTATTAATTATAGTGTTTGGATTGGATAGGATATGATTGAATTAATTATAGTGTTTCACGTGTTTGGTGCAACATGAGATTGGACTAAAAATAGTGCTATACTGTGTTTGGTATAACATATGATTGGAGAAAAATAATGTAGTAATAAATTAAAAATATAAAAAGTTGTTTTGAAAAGAAAAAAAAAAACAATCGAGAATCAATGAATATCTTTCCCATTCTCTCTCCTTTATCTCTTTCTCTTCTTTTCCATGTTATCTCTTTCTCTCCTTTATCTCTTTCTCTTCGATCTCTTTCCTCCTCTCATCTCTTTCTCTCACCAAAATTAATCATCAGATTGATTCAAAAAATATATATATATATGTTGAATCAAAACTCATCTATCCATCTTTCATCCAAATTCAACACAATCACCAAATCAAACAATCATTTAATACCCAAACCAGTGAAAGAAGAATGAGAGAACACAACCAATGCCAATCTCCTCATATCGGCGCTCTATCTCGCTGCTGGATATTTTACCAGTGAAAAAGAGAGAAAATTTCCAGATCTTCTTTGTGGGCTTTGTTAATCTTGGTTTGCTCATCTCATAATTTTTTTCTTTATTTATTGTAATGATTTTTGTTTTCGTGAGAAACAAATGTAAATATGACCAATAAAAAAATCGATTGTTTTTTTTTAAATAAATTGAAGATCGATGAATGTGTGTCTGAATCTCGATTGTTTTTTCTGGGTTTTTTTAATTGATTGAAGAAGTTTTTTCTTAGTTTTTTTTTAATTAATTGAAAAATTGGATGGGACTAATTTATCCCACTTCAGTGGGATAAAAAAATTCAGTGGGACTAATTAATCCCATCCCGTCAGCACGCCAAACATAGGATTTGGGACTAAAAATAAACCAATTATATCCTATCCTGTCTAACAAACACAGCCTTAAAGGTTTAAAAGGTTGATTTTTAATTTATGTTTTTTTTTTCACATTTCATGGTTTTTTTTTTCACATTTCATTTATGGGCTTTGTGGGCACGATCCATTAGGCTTATAATGTCCATAGTATGTGAGAACTCCTAATTAAAGTTTTCAAGATTTCATGGAAGTTTTTACAATAATTTTTGGCCTAGTTTAATTACGAGCATCAGATAGATGGTTAATTATAAGGTTATTATTGGGAATAGCGATATCTGCACCTCTTTAAAAATTGTATGTGCACCCAAAACGTAGTATATATATTTTTAATTTCTAATATGGGTTAGGCTAAACCAACGTAAATTTGTGACTTAAAATTATGACTTTAACATCTCAAGCACACATATGCTCTTGATCCGAATTAGGAACACATGAGTGGTTAAGATGGTGAAGTCAAATTTTAAGTAACAAATTTAAGTTGATTTAGCTTGACCATATATATATATATATATATATATATATATATAGTCGTTTACTCTTCAATGCGTACTAATATAAAATACATTAGTGCATTGAACGTGAACCATAAATTATGGATAAATACTGACATGGTGCATACAGACGGAGTCAAAACAATTTAATCTAATGGTCTACATACAATGCACTGATATATATTTATCAGTGCACACTGAGAAGAAAAGTTTCATAAATAAATAAATATATATATATATATATGGGGCAGGATCCATGACTCCATTTTTTTTACACATGATTTGACACACTTTTGTGTCCATGAGATCCTAGGTGTTTGAATGGTTCCAGATTAAATGGTCATTAATTCACTTTCCTATTTTCAATTAATATTTGTATTTTTCTCTCACCTAAATTTTAATATTTCATTTCATTATCTCTCCTCATTTAAATTTCCTCTTTCCTCTCTTATATTTTATTTTTCTTTTATATCTCAAGTCTCAACAGACAACAGTTTTTTTTTTGGACAAAAACATGTTTATTATTTCAATTTTTTTTCTCTTTTCACTTTGATTTATTTTTATTTTTATTTTTATATATCTACAAGTGTTTCCATTTCTTACTTTATTTGTTTATCAATTGATAATGATATCTAAATTTCTAATAAAAATATTCCGTAATATTATATTAAAATTTAATTATAACGAAAATAAATCTACATTTTTAAATGATAAATTTAATTGATAAAAAAACTTAAATAAACTAAAATCAGTATTCCATTTAAATTTCACTTATAATATAACTATTATTAAAATGTCACCTTTTCTTCTTTTTTTTCATATTTTTTAATATTTAACCCTTATCAAAATGTCAAGAAAAAAAATGAATTGAAAGTGCCGTATGCTATGATCTTGCTAATTAGTTTTTTTCTGGATTTTTGGAATACTGAACAAGTTTTAGGACCAGTTTGGTATTGTTATAGCTTTTCAAATAATCACCATTAGTTGTTATAAAATTAATATTCTACTTAATTTTAAATTCTCAAAAGCAATACCAAACTGACCCTAAAATTTGTTAAGTTTTCAAAAAAAGCTTGAAATCATAATATACGGCACTTTCAATTCAATTTTTTTTTTGACATTTTGACAAGTGTGAAATATTAAAGAAATATGAAAAAAGAAGAGAGGGAAAAACGGATTTAAGATAGTGAGGAAAAAAGTCACGTTGAGTGAAATAAGGGAGGAAAAAAAAGGAAAGATAAAAAATAAATGAGGAAAGATAATGAAATATAAAATTAAAATTTAGGAGAGAGAATAGAAAAAAAATAAAAACATTAATGGAAGAAAGAGAAAGAAGATTACGGAGTATTAAATAAATTTAGACCATTCAAATATTTAGGATCTAATGAACAAAAAAAATGTGTCAAATCATATGTAAAAAAAATGGGGTCATAGATGCTGCATATATATATATATATATATATATATATATATATATATATATATATATATATATATATATATATATATATATATATAGACGAAATTAGGAGGGCCTATAAGTGCATGGCCACCCCAACCAATGAAATTGCTACATGTATTGTACATAAATTCTGATATTATAGTACGTAGGCAATAAATTATGATATTATTACTATACATTAATTAATAAATTCTTTCGTATTTTATTGTCCTGGAAATTAAGAGATAAAATCAATCTATTTTCCTTCTTTAATTTTAATTTCCAATGCAAAAAAAAAATCATTAAAATACTTATCTTATATTGACACAATTCTTTTACTTTAAATAGTTTGTTTATTAGTAATTATTCAATTTGACCTTTCACATTATATGTATCACTCTTCAAGATTTTAGGTTGAGAATTGTAAATAAATAAAAATTTTATGTTTTTCACTTAAGTAATTTTATTCCTATTATTGTAACTAAATTCTTCTTATTCTCTGTCAGAATAATTTCAGGTACTAGATTACAAAATAATAAATATTTTAGGTTATTAATATGATTTTACTACATTTATTATATAGTTTGTTTTTTAAACGTTTTCAATTGCAACTACTTAGATGTCGTTTCCAGCCATGCGTATTGTCAAGATTAGGTTTCGTAACATAATGGAAGATGAATTTCTTACAAACTCTTTGATCATATATATTGAAAGGGAAATCACATAGCAACTTAGTATATATTTGATTATAGACACTTTTATAAATTTAAAAAATCATCGGGTTCCATTTTGAGTCATAAAGTTGTGTCTATTTTATTTACTAATTTATTTGTTGTACTATTACAATTTACGTATGAGATTATACATTATTAAATTTGATTTTTTTTTGAATGTTAGTATATTCGTCTTCCGTCAACTTAAATATTTGTTTTTGTACTAGCCCCCACAAAGCCAAGATACTAGCTTTACATATATATATATATATATATAAAATTTTTCCTATCAGCACTTCCTTAATTTATTACAATGAATACCTTTGATGAAATTATATGTAATTGAGGGTAATTGAATGTTTTTAAATGAGATTTATTGTATGCATTCTAAGAAAATTAAAATACACATTTTGTAAATATTTGAATTTTTTTTTTTTGGATTTGAGAACTATTTTTTCTTATATTTCCCTACTTTTAAATGTTTTATCTTTAAAAAGTCAGAAAAAATTAGATCTTGTTCTTGAAAAATTTTCAATTTTTTTCAACAAATGTATTTTAATGTTTTAATCATTCATACAAAAATCACATCAAGATGTAATATATTCCATTAAATTTCATCCAATGTGTTTAAAGTGTGTATTGTAAAAGACTCTTATTAGAAAATTTCTATACATACACACACACACACACACACACACACACACACACACACACATATATATATATATATATATATATATACCGGCCTGGTAGAGTCCTAGTGGACCACTATCATTTCAGTTGCTGGGGACTTCGAGGATCTCAAGCATGCCTCTGGACTAGTATCACACTGGTGGCTCTCAACCTCCTGTACCGGGCCACTCAACGCTTGGTGAGCCACTGAAGTCCTCGAACCGTTCGGGGAGAGTCCAGAGGCTTCCCACTTTGTTGAGGCCTCCAACATACCTAAGCAAGCCTCTAGACTAGCATGACCGCTGTAAGACCTAGTGGCTCCTCACTTAGTGTACCGGGGCCAGTCAACGCCCAAGTGAGCCACTGCGGTTCTGGATTTTTCAAGAATGGTCCAGAGCCACATTTCAGTTACTGGGGACTTCTAGGATCCCAAGCATGTCTCTGGACCAGTATCACACTGGTGGCTCCCTACCTCCTATATCAGGCCACTCAATGCCCTAGTGAGCCACCGAAGTCCCGATCGGTTTGGGAGAGCCCAAAGGCTTCCCACATTGCTAAGGCCTCCAACATGCCTAAACAAGCCTCTAGGGTAGCAGCACCGCTGCAAAGCTAGTGGCTCCTCACTTATTTTACTAGGCCGGTCAACGCCCAAGTGAGCCACTACGGTTTCGATTCATTCCAGGAGGGTCCAGAACCTTATTACAGTTGTTGGGGACTTCTAAGATCCCAAGCATGCCTCTGGACCATCATGCTAGTGGCTCATCTCCATTTATATTGGGCCATTCAATGCCTTAGTGAGCCACCGAAGTATTGATCCGTTCGGGGAGAGCCCAGAGGCTTCCCACATTGTTTAAGCCTCCTACATGCCTACGCAAGCCTCTGGAGCAGCAGCACCGCTGCAAAACCTAGTGACTCCTCACTTATTGTACCGGGTCGGTCAACACCCAAGTAAGCCACTACAGTTCCAGATCTTTCCAGGATGATCTAATGCCACATTTCAGTTGCTGGGGACTTCTAGGATCCCAAGCATGCATCTGGATCATTATCACACCGGTCGCTCCCTACCTCTTTTACCGGGCCACTTAATGCCCTAGTAAGCCACTGAAGTCCTAAAACAGTTCGGGGAGAGCCTAGAGGCTTCCCACATTGATGAGGTATCCTACATGCCCAAGCAAGCCTCTGAAGCAGCAACACCGCTGCAAGACCCGGTGGCTCCTCACTTATTGTACTGGGTCGGTCAACGCCCAAGTGAGCCACTGTGGTTTCAGATCTTTCCGGGATGGTCCAGAGCTACATTTAAGTTGCTGGGGACTTTTAGGATCCCAAACATGCCTCTGGACTAGTATCACACTAGTGGCTCTCTACCTCTTGTATTAGGCTACTCAACGCCCTAGTGAGCCATCGAAGTCCCGATCCGTTAGAGGAGAGCCCAGAGGCTTCCCTCTTTTATTGAGTCTCCTATATGCCTAAGTAAGACTCTAGGGTAGTCGCACCGCTGCAAGGCCATTGGCTCCTCACTTATTGTACCGGGCCGTTCAGCGCCCAAATGAGCCACTGCGGTCCCGATTCATTCATTGGGGTCCATAACCTTATTGCAGTTGCTGGAGACTTCTAGGATCCCAAGTATGCCTCTGGACTGGTATCAAGCTGGTGGCCCCTCTCCATTTGTATCGAGCCATTCAAAGCCCTAGTGAGCCACCGAAGTACCGACCTATTCCGGGAGAGCCCAGAGGCTTCCCACATTGCTGAGGCCTCTTACAAGCCTAAGTAAGCCTTTGGAGAAGCATGACCGCAGCAAGACCCAATGGCTCCTCACTTAGGGTACCGGGCCGGTCAATGCCCAAGAGAGCCACTGCGGCTCCAGATCTTTCCAGGACGGTCCAGAGCTACATTTCAGTTACTGGGGACTTCTAGGATCCTAAGCATGCCTCTGGACAAGTATCACACCAGTGGCTCCCCACCTCCTATAACGGGTCACTCAATGCCCTAGTGAGCCACCGAAGTCTCGATCCTTTCGGGGAGAGCCTATAGGCTTCCTACATTTCTGAGGCCTCCTACATGCCTAAGCAAACCTCTGGGGTAGCAGCACCGCTACAAAGCCAATGGATCCTCACTTATTGTACCAGGCCGGTCAACGCCCAAGTGAGCCACTACGGTTCCGATTCATTCCAGGAGGGTCCAGAACCTTATTACAATTACTGGGGACTTATAGGATCCCAAGCATGCATTTGGACCAGTATCACAGCGGTCGCTCCCTACCTCCTATATCGGACCACTTAACGCCCTAGTGAGCCACCGAAGTCCTAAAACCATTCAGGGAGAGCCCAGAGGCTTCCCAAATTGATGAGGCCTCCTACATGCCTAAGAAAGCCTCTAGAGCAGCATCACTGCTGCAAGACCCAGTGGCTCCTCACTTATTGTATTGGGCCGGTCAACGCCCAAGTGAGCCACTGCTGTTCTGGATCTTTCCAGAACGGTCTAGAAACACATTTCAGTTGTTGGGGACTTCTAGGATCCCAAGCATTCCTCTAGACCAGTATCACACCAGTGGCTCTCTACCTCATGTATCGGGCTACTCAACTCTCTAGTGAGCCACCAAAATCCTGATTCATTCGAGGAGAGCCCATAGGCTTCCCACATTTACTGAGGCCTCCTACATGCCTAAGTAAGCCTTTGGAGCAGCAACACCGCTGTAAGACCTGTTATTTCTCACTTATTGTACCTGGCCGTTCAATGCCCCAGTGAGCTACCAAGGTCTCGGTTCGATTAAGTGGAGTCTCGAGCCCTACTATGATCGTTGAAGATTCTTATATACTCCAAGCAGGCCCTTGAACCAGCTACATAACTTGGGGGCTAGAAGCTCACCATTCCCCCTAGTACTCTTGTGGGATGGGTGGTGACCTCAACATGAGAAGAGTTCTCCTAATGACAGGTCCACGATAAAAGCTCATTTACGGAAGGTCGCTCTATTACTTATACTCGAAACGCGGACCACCTTAGAAGGTCTTACCAATGAAGCATGCGGGGTGAGCATTGACAAGTATCGCCTTGAGTATGATCGCCTTGGTAGTTCTCTTATGATCACCTTGGTAATTCTCATATGATCACCTTATCGAGACCATGAGCCACATGGCATTCCTGATGCCCTAGACCGGATTAATCCCTGCAGAAGGGTCACCTCAAGACTAGGAAAGGCCACATGGCATTCCTGTTACCTTAGCTGGGCACCACCCCCCCGCCAAGAAGGGTATAGTTCGTAAGAGCATAGTTGCCAGCCAGACCATGTATTCATATCGAGAAATTTGCCATGATAGCCTCAAGACCCGGAAAGGCCATATGGCATTCCTGCTGCCTTGGTCGGGCACCACCCCCTACTAGGAAGGATCTGGTACGTAAGAGCATAGTTGCCTGACGGATCAAACCTTGGCCGGGCATCACCCCCCGCCAAGAAAGGTCTGGTTTGTAAGAGCATAATTGCCAGCCAGATCAGGGTTGCGAAGTTGTGACCTTGGTTGCCCGTCGCTTCCTCAAGACCAGGACAAGCCAAATGGCCCTCTTGCTGCCTTGGCCGGGTACAACCCCCCGCTAGGAAGGATCTGGATGGCATAGTTGCCTACTAGGATCATTTTCGCCTAGGTACCGAGGTTCCTTGAAATAGGAAGGCTAGGTACCGTGATTCGCTATAACTTTCGCTTATGTACCAGGATTCCTGAAACTAGAATACTAGGTACCTAGATTCGCTTATGTGTTTGCGCCCAAGTACCAGGATATCTGGGAAAGGAATGCCAAGTACCCAGATTGGCCACCGGAGCCTTATCCCAAATAATAGAGCAGAATGCCGGGATTTCAAGAACAAGAATATCAGATGCCCCGGATTCGCCATTGTGTTCGCCTTGTGTTCGTCAAAGTACTAGGATCCCTTAAACATGAATACCAGGTTCCCTGATTCACTTATGCCAAGAATGCTGATAGCATTTTCTCGTTACAAATATAGGCTACCAGTAAGAAACGACGTGAAAAATTCTTCAAGCAGTACAAGATCCTGACTCTAACCCCAACCGGGTACTGGTGTTAAAGTTAGGGGAGACTTCTGTTAGCAGCCTTTTTTTGGCAGGGGTCCAAAGAAAAATTTTCCATTTGCCTAGAGCCTTGTAGAACCTAGATCGGGACTGGTACCCAGATACCACGGATACTTGACACCATGAACCGGAAAGTAATCAGTACTGAAAATACTACTCAAACTTGTGTCTAACAACCTAGAGAGGGGGGGGGGGGGGGGGGGGGGTGAATAGGTTGTTAATCGATTATTACCAACTTTTTCGATTAGTCAATATTAATAACAAATAACCCAATACATGCATACATACAAAATCAAGTAAAGTGCGGAAATATAAAGAACACTTGATTTTGACGTGGAAACCCTTCGACAAGGGAAAACCCACGGGCTATCCTTCTAGCCACAGACGATCACAGAAATCCACTATATGAATAAAAGATTACACCCTCAAGTGATACTCGGACTCTCACTCTCGATAACCTCAGGCTATGGAAACTACCACTCGCCACTCTTGGTTCCATCCCTGGTGATATCCCTTGATACACTACTCTTGGCGTGAGCACCTCCTACTCTACCCCACGGGCCTTTTACAGTGGCACTTGATCAATGCTTGCCAACCACATCTTGGTTGCAAGACTTTAATGCTTGTGCAATATCACCCCGAAGCCACAACACTTTGACTCAACGAAGAGTATGAAATGTCTATGTGATCATGTGAAATGATGCTCAATGCAATTTATGCTAGACTACACAAATTGCTCAACTAGGAGTTTGTAGAAACAAATCCAAGTTGTCAAATGTCTAAATGCAAAGCATAAAGACTTAGCTAGATGTTATCAATAACAACCATCCTAGCTATCACAACATAAACACACATAAATATTCAAGAACTTGACTAGATGCACAAAGTCAACCTAATCATTAATTAAGCATACATGAACATTTACAGATTAGCTATTTAGGCATAAATGACCTAATACTGCAAGTTATCACAAACAAACCCAATCATGCAATTTAGACTCATAAATATATGCAATAAAGTGAGTCAAGGTATTTAATCAAGCAATAAATACAAAATCTAGAGTAAGTAAAATAATAAATGATATTCAATGAAGTTCTAACTTACCTAGTCATGAAACCAAGAAGACCCATGCTCATATGATGTTGAATGATGCAAGATGGAGATGGGTTTTGGGTTCGGAGAGTCAAACAAACTCAAATGGAGCTTTCTCTCTCTAGACTCTCTCTAGGGTTTTGACAGGATAATTTTCTAGTGTCGTTTTAAAGATCAATCCGTCAATAATAATGTAATAGCCTCACTAGGCCTAACTTGGTTTTGAAAACACAAGTATGGTGGCAAGTGGGGTATCGTCCACAAGGAGCGGAGTTAGCTAAAATTAGTTATTGCTAAAGTAATGTTAATGTATATATATAATAAACAAAACATAAAATGATGAAGATGTACATGGTGAATTATCCTATTAATAACACTAAAATAAGAATGCAAACTAAATGAAGGGGAAATGGGATGAAGGATATATATAAATGATGGAAACTAAGGAGTTAATGGATACGAAAGTAAATACTGGGCTATGTAACAAACTTGTCAATAGGCATGTCTTATTCAAAGGTAACCGACCTAGGATGTATAGAGTCGGTTATTTATCCCTAGAAATTGGCCCACCTATGATGTATAGTGAGGACCACCTAATTGGGATTAATCCGTCGTAAACCACCAACCTACGATATATAGTGTTGGTTGTTTATCGGATTCTGGAAATGAAGCTCGTCTACCTATCAATGACTCAACCGATTAAACGTAGTCAACCTAGGATGTGTAATGATGACTTCTAATTCTCTCACGGGCTCTGACCTAGGATGTATAGTGCCGAAAACTCGATCGAGGTTAGATTAAGACCGCGGTTTAAGAGTCAAAATTCATGACGTTCCGTCCATTCATTAGAGCAATAAACAACTAAATAGGATGTATATCTAGATGCAGCACTCAAACATAATCCAAAGAGATCTTGCTAAGAGGATATATCTAAACAAGAAATCAATGATAACCATTCATAGCAAGAATAGAACAATGAAAGATAGACATGAATATCAATATAACATCAAGTTTATATACAAGCCCAATATCCAACTAACTACTCCATCAACCCCTTAGAGGGGATTTAGCTACTCATTACAACTAGGAAAATAAGAGAAAGGAAAGAGAAAGAACCCTTGGAGAACATCTCCTTCCTTGAAGTTGCTTCAATCTCCTACCTTCCTTGAAGTTGAGTAGAGAATGTAAGTATGAGAGAGAGAGAGAAAGATTCTAGATCTAAAAACCTCTATAAAAAAAATGAGTTCAAAGGCTAGTTAAAACATTTCCATCCTTTTATATTTATACAACCAACAAAAATAGGTCACTTAAACTTCAAAAATCAATCTGGCGCTCGTGGAGTGCGGGTGGAGTGCGGGTGAATTACCCGCACTATATGGGTTGTCTTCATCTTCAGTTCTTGGATCTGGGAAATAGTACGGGTGGAGTGCGGTTGGATTACCCGCACTTGACTCGCACTTGACCCGCACTGGAGTCGCACTTGAGTCCCACTTTACTGTCAGGTGCAAAATCCACTCCTCTGTTTTGAGCAATAGTACGGGTGAAGTGCGATTGGATGACCCACACTATATCAGCACTTTAATTCTTCTCTTGCATCAGGTCCCGGCTATGAGCATGAGTGCGGTTGGAGTACGGTTGGAGTGCGGTTGCGACCCGCACTTGACCTGCACTTCACCCGCACTGTAGAGCTGCTTATGATCCTTTTTCTTCCCGTTTGCCCCTTTTCTGCCGGAATCACCACAACATGCTTCCAAACCCATCTTTGCACCATTTCCTACAATTACGTACATAACCACCCATTAGAGATACCAAAACGCACAAAAACAGAACTCAAGATAAGGGTTTGAGGGCCTAAATGAACTACATATTTGGCACGATCAAACACCCCCAAACCAAACCTTTGCTCGTCCTCGAGCAAACATAATCAAAAACAATCAGACTCTAAAACAATAATTCAACAATGCCGCAAGTCCAATGTGTGATATGATACCTATAGGTGTGATAGAGAGGAGAAAAACATATGCATAAGATCAAGAGCAATTTGGAGACACCCAATGGAGGCTCGTACGAACACGAATCCCACACCTAAAGGCATTCATGAATTAGGGACAACTTACTCCCATACCTTGAGCATAATTCACTTTAATTTTAAAACTCGCATGGATTCTCTCTTTTCTTTCCTCACAGAGTCCTGAGTTCCACACAAACAAGTATGCAAAGATGATTATGCACAAAATTTAAGCAATGAATTATCCTAGGAACGAGTCACCATGCCATGGACGTGAAAGATCGTGCTTCGACCGACATTCCCAAACTAGACTTATATGGATCAAATAGGGCTTTTCCACCGGTTATAGTGTGGCTGTGGGGTTTAATTAGGTTACACAAAGAATATTGACATTTGGAGTTCAAACTCACCAATCATGCTAGAATATATCCCTACACCCACACCATGTTCTTTTATCACTTAAACGCAAACCTCTAGGAAATCATTTAACCCACATTCGTGCCTTCAATGTTGCATTCCGTTTGAGCGTATTTAGCATAACACAATCACAATTTTGTACTCTGTTTTGAGTTATTACAATTTCTTTTTCTTGGGCACTTAAGGCACACAAGGACAATTCTTAGCCCTTTCCTTGCATAATTTCCACAATTAATTCATTTTCCCCGCTCTTTGATCATTTAGAGCTTAACTCCTTTCATCACGACCATTTCACATCCTAACATGATTAGTACAAGGGTAGGCATGTGTTTAGGCTACTAGGTATATGGTTGAATGTGGTACCAAATAAAAGAGTAAGTGTTTGGCCTCAAACTTGGCTTTGGAGCACACAATATGGTACGTTGTGTTTAGGATATAAAGGTAATTCAATACACACACATTCTCTAATATCACTTCCACAACCATCTAAAAAGGGAATGAAAGCATCCATAACGCACTTCACAAAATAATATGCGAGTCCTATAGCACATGACATAAATGACGAGAGGCGTGTTTAAGAATAATCAATAATACACTCAAAATACGCACTTTAACGCTTGTGTTTGTGATCTCACCGGTATCTCCACTATTAGAACAAGACATGGGAACACTGAGTCCCCATTACTTAACACCAATGGGTGGGACGATCCCATGGCGGTGCAAGCGAACCCTCAAGTAGCACCAAACTATGTCACAAGGGCAAAGCACATACAAAGAACTCGCCAAAAGTACACGCTAGAGGCATCATACCCATACTACTTACAGTTTGAAAATTGGACAAGTGACAAAATTGAATAATTTGACACTATAATACTCCAAGGACGACTGTACAAGGCGTAACACACCCCCAAACCAAAACTCAACAATGTCCCCATTGTTGGAATCCACGAGGTGGTTCTAACGGAGGAGAAACACCATAGATGATTCGAAAATTCTGAACATACATAAAGCGCAACCAATAACAAGCATAATCACAATAATTTACAGAATGAGGGTTCAACACCCCCAAACCGGATCTAGACATACGCTCAACCATGCTCATTCATATTAACAAAATCTAAATCGTATTCATTGAAAACTTAATGCACTGAAGTACAAAATCAAAGGCAGAAAACTCCATTTAGAAGGAAGCTAGTTCGTTGTCCATGCGTGTTGTCGTGTGCTTTCCAAAAGATGCACAACCTAGCTTAAAACACACAACAACTCTACCAACGAAAATCAAATGCGAAAAGGAAAAACAAAATAAGTCCATGCCGCCAAAGGAAAATATAAATAAAAGAACAAAACTAAACAGTCCTATAGCAATAAACATAAAGGAAACAGATGGCTAATCCTCATCTGAAAACTCCTTCTCTGGTGCACTGGAAATTTCTTTCCCCTTGGGGTCAAGTTCTGATCTGATCCTATCTTTATGTTCTCTTCTGGATATCTCCATTGCAGCTCGGAGCTCGGCCTCATGTGGGTCAATGGCTGGGCCTCCTGAAGGTGGTGAGAAAGCAGTGTGCCTCTTCTTCTTCCTTGGATAAGATGAGAGACTGAGGGCCTCCCTCATGTCGGTGAGATTGCCCCAAATGTTAGCATAATACTCAATGGCTTCTGCTCTGCTCTCAACAATTTGCTTCCTATTTTCAACGACCTCAGTCCTAAGGTTCTCTAAACCTGTGAGCAAGATCTGCCAAGGGATCTCTCCAAAAGTCTCCTGCGGGGGTGAGGGCATCTGACTGTACTCACCGTATTCTAAATAAACCGGTTCCAACTATGGTTGTTCCGGAACGTCCTCAGCCTGTCTGCTTATATTTCCCCCTCGAGCAGATTTCTTTCTCCCCGTTCTGACTCTGACACCAGAGGGGTCTCGCTCTCTCACTTGGTCATTCCATGTGGACCGCCCAACAGGCCCTAAACCACATTCAAATGGGTCGAACCTAAAATCCACCCCTGCCTCTCTACAAAATGCGGTGATCAGACTAAGGAAGATGAGTGGCTGCTTATCTACTCTGACACCTCCCAGTTCAAGTATCTCTCATTTGACCAGAAAGCCAATGTCGACCAATTGATTCTGAAGTATACAATAAAGGATCATTGCTGCATTGAAATTGACTGAAGTCCTGTGCTTCATAGGAATCAGGGAATGAGAGATGAACACATGCCAAAAACCCAACTCACTCTTCAAGTTGGTGTGCTTCATGCGGTGATCCGGTGCCACCCAGAATTCCATTGGACGGATCACCAACTGGTTGGCAAACTCCATATTTTGTGTCACAAAGAAATCATTCCAAGTCACCCCCTGTCTTAGTCTCCCGACAGCCTCTGGATCAACTGGGAGCTCTGTCCGATAGTATTTGTTAATGTCTGTGATAGTCATTCGGACCTCCACCCCTCAGACCAAAACGGAGGATGTTCGCTGAAAAGTCTCTGGTACCATTCCTACGAAGAATTCCTATACCACACTTCTGTAATACATAGGAGGGGTGCTAACGAAAGTTTCCCATCCCCTCGCTCCGACTACATGAGGTATTAAGGTGCCCTCTAGCTCTTCTACTGCTATCCCTCTTTCCACCACGACGTCTTGTTCCCTAAAATATTCTAAGCGGTCCTCGAACTCTGGGTGCCTGACACATGGTGGTGGAACTTGAGGTCCCCTCATCGGTCTTCATTCGAAACCCTGACTGCCTTGCCTAGTTGATTGCCTGGTTCTTCCTAACATATGCACAAGAGACAATAGTTTTAAGGGAATACTCATATCAAGGAACCATGAGGTTATGATGAAACAATTGAAAGAACGAATATTCTGCCATGATGATAAAGTGCGGGTGAAGTGCAGGTGACTGACCCGCACTGTACCCACACTTTAACTCGTTCCCAGATACCAGCGCATGCAGAATCATAATTGACGCACAAAATTTACACCCCACAGCAAATCATAGACCCAACTCACAACAATATGACTCTAACCCAAGTATAGAAATTCCATTCAATCATATAAACCCTAAATTCGGAATGTAAACATCCAATTGCACTAGATAGTCAAAACAATAAACACTTCACATGTATGATTGGACAACAACCCATCATTCAATCATCCTAGATATTCAATAACAAGTTCAAAATCACAAGGAGAAAGGACACAAAATCGTGGCCCATCTTTGAACAATAAACTCCATGGAAAAGAGGGAAAAAAATTGATGGTAAAGGGTTGAGAATTTAGATTCGAGTGATAGGTAACGAAATTAGAGGAAGATATCATACCTTGGTTGCTGAAAATTGGAAATGTGGCACACACGGAATACCTTTCAGTTGAAACGAGAGAAAACAGAAGGTTTCTGTTTGTTTTTCTTCCCTTTTGAAAGTGGTGGAGCCCTAAAAACGACAGGTGATATATATACAGCGCGACCAAAGTGCGGGTGGAGTGTGGGTGACTGACCCGCACTTTACCCACACTTTATTACCTGATGCTTTCGGAGTGCGGGAGGGGTGCGGGAGGAGTGCGGGTGACTGACCTGCACTATAACCGCACTATTTCCCTGGATTGGTTCCTGGACTCTGCACTGCAACTGTTTCTGCACCCAAAAACCACACACAAAACCATAACAAGCACTATGTTCTAATTTTTTTTTCAAAAGACGAATGCTACCCATTCGAAACACAAAAATACTAAAACTAATTTTAAAATGGGTGCAATGCACTCAAAGTAGGACCTGGTCAACCAAAGGAGGTTTGATCGAAATGGGGAGCACATTCAACTTGGCCACCCAAACTGGTGCCAATGGCTTACTTACTGCATCTCTCCCCACTTTTCTCACTTGCCCAACCCTGTCTTTTCTAACCCAAATTTGCTTGACCTTTGTTGGATTCAATTTAGACCATACTCGACTTGTTTTGAACCTTTGAAAACTAAAGCAATAAGCCTTAGTGTGCCCTCTTTTGGCACAAAAGAAACAAGTAAAAGAACGGTTAGGGAAACTCCCTGCTCGGTTATTGATGTGGACCCCTCTTAGAGATTTGACCTCGTTTTCTGTCACATCAAGCTGCACAATCAAATCACACTCTTTGACTTTGGCTCGCTTCAACTCATCTTCCTTTTTGCTCAATTGCTCTTGCAATTCTCTTAGTGCTTTTGTGGACTCCTCGACACTTAGGAGCATTTTTCTTGACCTTCTCCCATTCTCCTCCTCGAATTCTTCCGAGAGCCTTGCCAATTCTTCTAGGTTCTTGGAGACTAACTCTTCTTTTGTAGCAAGTTCCACCACTTGCTCCCTTAAACCGTTGTTCAATGTTGAGAAGTCATGCAATTTCTTCTTCAACAGTCCATTCTCAGCCTTGAGCAAATATACCTCTAGTTTGAGCTTCGTGTTGTCTTGCTCAAGCTCACCTAGCGCCTCAAAAATTTTAGAACTTGATTCATCCTCTTCAAGTTCAGATTCTTGTCTTTCCTTAATGCAGTCTTGGTTTCCCATTTTCATCTCATTCACACCCTCAAAAGCTTGCATAAGGGTGAGCACTCGGCTTCTTTTCTTTCTTGAATTGGGTGCTTCTAAGACCAAACAATCCTTTACTTGGCTTGCTTCAAGGGAGTTTACCTTGAAGCTTACACTCTTGCCTCCACAGCTGAAAGAAACGTCCCTAGAATGAATATCTACAACCATACTCGCTGTGGCCATGAATGACCTCCCCAACAATAATTTCCAGTCCCTAACACTGGATTCTCCTCTCTTGCACTTCAACACAACAAATTCTACCGGCACCATCAACCCGTGTACATTCACATAGACTTCCTCCAATATACCAACCGGGGTGATGGAAGAATTGTCCGCCATGGTGAGAGTCTGAGAAGTAGGCTTGATTGACTGAATCTTTAACTGTTCGTATACCTCCAGTGGCATCATATTGATGCTACTACCTCTATCACAAAACTGCCGAGGTCTGAAAGCTTAATGAGGGAGTCCACGCTACTTCCCTTATCTTCACTATTTATGACCTCCATCACACTCTTCACGGTTTCTTCCTTATAATTGTCTAGCATCTGGTATTGGTTTGGGACAATTTCCTCTTCTAACTCCTCTTCAACTCCCAACTCAACTACCTCTAACACGTTAACGTGCTCATCAGTGCTTGATGATTTACCCTTGTTCTTGACCAATGCATCGAAGATTTGCGCCAACTGAGTTTCCATCTTTTTCAGTGACGCTCCATGACTATTCACCCTCTAATCATTAGACTGCATGTAAGCAGTCATTCGTTGTTCAGATGCATGCAAGGTGTTCCTGAGGGCTTCTGACCTAAAACCAACTGTTTTGATCACTGTTCTCACTATCTCCTCAAGGGATTTGTCCTTTTGTTGGCTAGCGGGTGCTTGGGAATTAAAGTTGGTTGGTGGGTTACTACTGGAACTTCCCCATTGGTTGTTGTTGCTAGGTCCTCCTTGGTTATACCGATTGTACCCACGATTTTGGTACCCCTGATTGTTGTTTCCACCTTGATAGTTATTGTCGCCTCCTTGGTAATTTGTCGCCCCTAGGTGGTTGTTGTTGGACCAAGACAAGTTTAGGTAATTTCTCAACCCTAGATTGTAAGTGTTTGAATAGGGGTCATTCATTGGCCTTTGGAATTCTCCAGGGGCCTAGGCTTGCTCTTCTTGACCAAACTGCCATTCTCCTCCTTCTATCTCCCCTATTACTTGACTCACTCCTTAGGAGGACCCTGGCTTTCCAGTTATAAGCTCCTTGATCGATTGGAGCTCTTTGTTCTTTCTTGACATCTGAATTTGAACTTGGGTATCCTGACCCACTTCTATCCTTCCGCCCCTTCTCACGTGTGATGTCCTCTGTTGTGAGTTCTGGGCAATCTTTTCCAAGATATCATATGCCTCAACTGCTCTCTTGTTGGCTATTGTACCCCCGCACGCATTGTCCACTAGCATTTGTGTGATCAGTGAAAGTCTACTATAGAAGGAATTCACCTTCAACTCTGGGTGGTACGTATGTGGCGGCATTTGTGCCAACAACAAGTTAAACCTCTCCTATGCCTTATGGAAGGACTCACCGTCCTCCTCAACAAAGGATGTTATTTTCAACCTTAGGTCCTTCGCCTTTTGTGACAAAAAATACTTGTTGAAAAAGACTTTGCACACCCGATTCCATGTTACCAGTGATCCTGGCCTCAAATTCATGTACCATGTCATGGCGGCATCCTTTAAACAGTACTGGAAACGCCTGAGGTGAAGCTGCTCTCTTGTCAGTACTGCTTGGTGAGCCATTACCGGAAAGGTTTCTAGGGTGGCTCCGTATTGTTTCATAAATTGAAGGCAATCCTCGGTAACTCTCCCATTAAAAGATGGTAGGAGGCTAATATGCATAGTCTTCAACTCATACTGTCTTGTCACATCATCAAGTACTATGGCAGTGGACGCATTACCTACAAACGGGAGTATGTACTCGCCCATGGTGAGGCCTAGCTATTCATCTCCATATACACTGCCCTCATGCTTTCGAGCCTACTGCTCATTCTGATTCTGATCATTTCTGTCTTCCCTATTCTGCTCAGGGTGATCCATAGGAACACCGGCTTCCATGTTTCCCTCTAACTGACCGACTCTTCTCCCCAACTGATTTATATTGTCGGTACCTGGCAACACTATTCCTCTTAATGATCTTCTTCCGTGCATATACCTAGAATCCTGAAATTTCAAAAATAAATAACGCACGACGTAAACGAGAAACAATCAAGGTATATCAGAAATGTTACTAGCACTAACTATTACTCATGCAAGACTAATCTAACTAAATTTGCCGCTCCCCGGCAGCGGTGCCATTTGACTGGATAATTTTCTAGTGTCGTTTTAAAGATCAATCCGTCAATAATAATGTAAAAGCCTCACTAAGCCTAAATTGGTTTTGAAAACACAAGTATGGTGGCAAGTGGGGTATCGTCCACAGGGAGCAGAGTTAGCTAAAATTAATTATGGCTAAAGTAATGTTAATGTATATATATAATAAACAAAACATAAAATGATGAAGATGTAGATGGTGAATTATCCTATTAATAACACTAAAATAAGTATGCAAACTAAATGAAGGGGAAATGGGATGAAGGATATATATAGATGATAGAAACTAAGAAGTTAATGGATACGAAAGTAAATATTGGGATATGCAACAAACTCGTCAATAGGCATGTCTTATTCAAAGGTAACCGACCTAGGGTGTATAGAGTCGGTTATTTATCCATAGAAAGTGGCACACCTAGGATGTATAGTGAGGACCACCTAATTGGGATTAATCCGTCGTAAACCACCAACCTACGATGTATAGTGTTGGTTGTTTAACATATTCTGGAAATGAAGCTCGTCTACCTATCAATGACTCAACCGATTAAATGTAGTCAACCTAGGATGTGTAGTGATGACTTCTAATTCTCTCATGGGCTTCGACTTAGGATGTATAGTGCCAGAAACTCGATCGAGGTTAGATTAAGACCGTGATTTAAGAGTCGAAATTCATGACGTTCCGTCCATTCATTAGAGCAATAAACAACTAAATAGGATGTATATCTAGATGCAATATTCAAACATAATCCAAAGAGATCTTGCTAAGAGGATATATCTAAACAAGAAATCAATGATAACCATTCATAGCAAGAATAGAACAATGAAAGATAGACATAAATTTCAATATAACATCAAGTTTATATACAAGCCCAATATCCAACTAACTACTCCATCAACCCCTTAGAGGGGATTTAGCTACTCATTACAACTAGGAAAATAAGAGAAAGGAAAGAGAAAGAACCCTTGGAGAACATCTCCTTCCTTGAAGTTGCTTCAATCTCCTACCTTCCTTGAAGTTGAGTAGAGAATGTAAGTATGAGAGAGAGAGAGAAAGATTCTAGATCTAAAAACCTCTATAAAAAAAAATGAGTTCAAAGGCTAGTTAAAACATTTCCATCCTTTTCTATTTATACAACCAATAAAAATAGGTCACTTAAACATCAAAAATCAATCTGGCGCGCGTGGAGTGTGCGTGGAGTGCGGGTGAATTACCCGCACTGTACCCGCACTGTACCCGCACTATACGGGTTGTCTTCATCTTCAGTTCTCGGATATGGGAAATAGTGCGGGTGGAGTGCGGTTGGATTACCCGCACTTGACCCGCACTAGAGTCGCACTTGAGTCGCACTTTACTGTCAGGTGCAAAATCCACTCCTCTGTCTTGAGCAATAGTGTGGGTGGAGTGCGGTTGGATGACCCGCACTATACTCGCACTTTAATTCTTCTCTTGCATCAGGTCCCGGCTATGAGCATGAGTACGGTTGGAGTGCAGTTGGAGTGCGGTTGCGACCTGCACTTGACCCGCACTGTAGAGCTGCTTATGATCCTTTTTCTTTCCTTTTACCCATTTTCTGCCCGAATCACCGCAACATGCTTCCAAACCCATCTTTGCACCATTTCCTACAATTACGTACATAACCACCCATTAGAGATACCAAAACGCATAAAAACAGAACACAAGATAAGGGTTTGAGGGCGTAAATGAACTACATATTTGGCACGATCAGGTTTCTGCAATTTCAGAGGTCTTAGTGAAGAAGACGAGATAATGATGTATTTATAGTGGAAAAAAATGAGCTGACGTGAAAAGACCAAAATGCCTTATTTTTTTGTCCCAGGCGACATGAGAGGCGACATGCCTAAGTCACCTAGCATGTCGCCTTCTGTTCTGGAAAGAAATAGATCAGCCCGAGGCGACATCAAAGGCGACATGCACAAGTCGCCTAACATGTCCCCTAATGTTCTGGAGAGAAACATAGCAGCCTGATGCGACATCCAAGGAGACATGTACAAGTCGCCTAGCATGTCACCTTTTGTTCTGGAGAAAAATCTCAAGTCTTAGGCGACTTATGGGGCGACATGCACAAGTAGCCTTGCATGTCGCCTAACACACTGGACAACACTCCAGCTCCAGAAAGAAACGACCCAAAGCACGACCAAACGACATCGAAACCTTTCGTATGATATACCGTTGGAAAGGTATGGAAGTCTACTTTCTACTCCAATTGATAAAACATGATTTGGATAAACGTAGAAAGAATTATGGTCAAAAGAGTGACCAAAGGTCATAATTGGTCAATAACAAAAATCTCACAATCATGGTATAAAACCATGTAACCAAATATTAATCCAAGAGAGGACAAATGGAACCTCGCTATGGTCACAAATCGCGCTAAGACTCAAGCACACCAACGTGCAAGCGTGGACACAATACAAGCACACCATCGTGCGAGTGAGGACATTTCTGAACACACATGGAAAACGTAAAACAAAAACAACCACACGTAAGGACAAACAAAGACGTGCTCGTGTGAGTTGTATAACGGATGCACACATATAAATAGTAAAGAACACAAATGCAAGATGAACAAAGCATGCATGAAGTGTGTGTGTGCACCTAAACTCTTCAAGAAACAAAGTCAAGTGAGTATACCTTTTGCTCTTGAAGTCATGGAGATGCTTGGAAGCTTGCCAACACAGACTTAAGCTACCCATTACACAATCATCCCCAATGTGGTGTGGTTTGTCATGAAATAAGCCAATCACAAAATCAAGGTCCTTACAATCTCCCCTTTTGGCTATTTCATGACAAAACAACCACTCACAAACAATCCTCACAAAATAAAATAAAGTTATTGTCCATGATCACTTCTACATTACAAAAGAGATACCTAGAATTTAAATCTTCAATTTCTTCAATCTTTTTGTAGAATTATCATTGTACCTACACACAATAGCAAGAAGTACTTTCCAAGAATAAGTGCAAGTGAGGTGAACAAATAATAACAAGCATTGCACTCAAATACAAATAAAGCAATACAAAGAATGCATGTGCAATGCTCCCCCTAAAAGGTTACTCTCTCTCATGATATCTCCCCTAAAGCATAAACAATGCTCCCCATATATCTCTTAAGACTTCTCCCCCTTTTTGTCATGAGATAGGCAAAGGAGCTCCCCTATCGGGTTGCTTTACCAAAAAGAGCTATTCGCACAATTACATTGCATAATCATATTCACAAACTTTATGCAACTTAAATAGTTAAGAGAGATTCAAGGAGTTTTATTTAACAAAAAAATGTGTGAAATTTGTTGCTTTGCATGCAAGACATATGGCATTCAAGTTCAAGCAATGGTATTTGGCAAAGCAAACATCAAAAGGGTTTCCAAAAGAATTCAAACCAATTTGTACCCTTTTGTCATAAGCAAACAAGATATAGTTCTTCAAGAGAATTTCAATTTAAGGAGCAACTATCTTTATAAGCAAAACAAGACATGAGCGACTATTGCGCCATTTTTGATTTTTCCGGGTAAGATACCCGTATGATAGTAGCCTTGTTCAACTAATAAAGAGAGAGAGAAGACTAAATTTGGATGAAACATCCTTATTGATTGAATGGACACAAAGTCCTTATTGAGTTTAGTCTTCTCATTTTCTTTCACACATATTTTGCATATTAAGCAATCAAAAACATTTCATGCATATCATTTTAAGCATGTCATAAAAATCAAGTTCATATGTCATGGAGATAAATTATAGGTCATTCAAATGTACTTTCCCAAATAATTCTCATAGTCCAAAAATGCATTGTTGAACTAAAATATGACATGGATTACAAACAAAGCAATGATGCACACTTATTAAAAAAATACCATATAAGCATATACGTGCAACCATGAGTCTCAAGCAATTACAAAATAGCATAAAGTAAATCAACTTTTTGCACATAGAAAATCATGCAAGTTCGCTCTCTTTGCTTGAGCTCCCCAAATAGGGTCAAATCCAACCAAGTCAATGGGAGACATGTGCTCCCATAGACCTACCAAATCCAATGGGCCTAGTTGCATCTGCGGGAGTCACATGGGCACTAAGGCAAGCGGGTTCATTCTTCTTGGATTGCCTAGGCTTTGGTTGAGTTGCCAAGGCTTGTGTGGACTTTCCTTGGGTGGAAGATTGCTCGGATGATGCTTTGCTCTTGCCTTGAGCTTGAGGTTGCTTGATCTTGGCCTTGTTTAATTCTTCAAGGCACCTTATCTCTCTATCCTTGAAAATCTTCAAGGTGAAATCTTTGTTGGCAAGTTCATCTTTCATTGCCTTCATCTGTTGGTGGCAATCTTCAATTTCCTTCTCATACTTGGACACATCAACCGTGTCCATCTTCAAGGAGTCATTCACTATTGTCCCTAGTTGATGGTTTTCCTTCTCCAATGTAAGGATATCATTTTCTTTCTCCTTCAAAGACTTTTGAAGAAAGTCAATGAACTCTTGGTTATCCACCATGTTGTCACAAGAGTTCCCGGAGCATGAGCCATCATTATCAAAGCTTCTCCCACTTGTACTTGTGAGAGTCATATCATCAAGGCTTGCAACACTCAAGCATGCTCCTCTTCGGTTTCCAAGTTCAAGGCCACCCATCTTGAAATCTTCAAGTGATAAGCATTTGGTGATGGCTTGAGTTTCTTCATGGTAGAAACCTGGAAATGCGAAGTAGTTGATCTCACTAGCAACCGAGCTTGTGGAGCACTCTTCAACTACTTCAACTTTGCAATCACTCCAAGTATCAATCATAGTTTCTCCTCTCTTCTTGTACTTCAAGTTACCACACATGGAGGCAAGGTGGCCAACTCCACCACACTCAAGGCAAGGGTCATCTTTCCTTGACTTTTTCTTTTCCTCATTCACTTTAGAGGTCATGCCCTTCTTTTGAGATTTTGTAAATCTCTTAAATCTCTCAACCATGAGAGTCATCTCCTCATCGGAGTCATATATCTCCCTCTCAACTTTAGAGGTCAAATCACCCTCTATCATCTTAATGCCACTCATAGTGTTTAGGGAATGAGATGAATGCAAATGAATGCAAGAATCACACACAAATGCATGACACACAAATAAGAGCAAGGATCTCCTAAGTATATCTAGGAACCCGCTTTGATACCAATTGAAAATACTACTCAAATGTGTGTCTAACAACCTAGAGGGGGGGGGGGGGGGGGGGGTGAATGGTTTGTTAATCGATTATTACCAACTTTTTCGATTAGTCAATATTAATAACAAATAACCCAATACATACATACATACAAAATCAAGTAAAGTGCAGAAATATAAAGAACACTTGATTTTGACGTGGAAACCCTTCGACAAGGGAAAAACCACGGGCTATCCTTCTAGCCACAGACGATTCCAGAAATCCACTATATGAATAAAAGATTACACCCTCAAGTGATACTCGGACTCTCACTCTCGATAACCACATGCTATGGACACTACCACTCGCCACTCTTGGTTCAATCCCTAGTGATATCCCCTGATACACTACTCTTGGAGTGAGCACCTTCTACGCTACCCCGCGGGCCTTTTACAATGGCACTTGACCAATGCTTGCCAACCATACCTTGATTGCAAGACTTCAATGCTTGTGCAACTTCACCCCGAAGCCACAAGACTTTAACTCAACGAAGAGTATGAAATGTCTATGTGATCATGTGAAATGATGCTCGATGCAATTTATGCTAGACTACACAAATTGCTCAACTAGGAGTTTGTAGAAACAAATCCAAGTTGTCAAATGTCTAAATGCAAAACATAAAGACTTAGCTAGATGTTATCAATAACAACCATCCTAGCTATCACAACACAAACACACATAAATATTCAAGAACTTGACTAGATGCACAAAGTCAACCTAATCATTAATTAAGCATACATGAACATTTATGGATTAGCTATTTAGGCATAAATGCCCTAATAATGCAAGCTATCACAAACAAACCCAATCATGCAATTTAGACTCATAAATATATGCAATAAAGTGAGTGAAGGTATTTAATCAAGCAATAAATACCTAATCTAGAGTAAGTAGAATAATAAATGATATTCAATGAAGTTCTAACTTACCTAATCATGAAACCAAGAAGACCCATGCTCATATGATGTTGAATGATGGAAGATGGAAATGGGTTTTGGGTTTGGAGAGTTAAACAAACTCAAATTGAGCTTTCTCTCTCTAGACTCTCTCTATCTCTCTCTAGGGTTTCTACAATTTCAGAGGTCTTAGTGAAGAAGAAGAGATAAGGATGTATTTATAGTGGGGAAAAACGAGATGACGCAAAAAGACCAAAATGCCCAGTTTTTTTGTCCCAGGCGACATGAGAGGTGTTAGGAGTATGCTCAATAGCAAGAGTGTAATATTGTAATTGAAAATATTTTCATATTAATAAAGTGTTTTCTGATTCTTACAAATACTTATAGCATTTATTATTATAATTGTCAAGGTAAATAATCATAAGGTCAAAAGACTATGAGATATGAAGAATTGTTCATACATCCGGATATGTGTGAGGTAGACACAATTCTTTAGTTAGTCTTGAATAACGTTCACAACTTAAGTTAAAGGTTGCGCACCTCTATCTTGATAAAGTTGTAGAATTCTTTTACTAGCATTTGAGTGGGATCAAATGAGTTATGATGAGTCTAAAATCATCGAAAGGTTTTCGAGTAAAATAATCTAGTGCACTGGGTGCATTGAACTGGATCACAATGAAATACTTTATCTAGAACTGTCACTAGATATAAGTCTTTTCATTATTAGGACAATCGGAGAGTCGATCTTAATCCTGAGATAAATGATGGACTTATGGTTGCAAGTGTTATCATTTGAGCTATCAATGAGTACGATTATATAGCATAGTCTATCCTCGATAGTTTGGTGGTATTCATTTGTTAATCGATAGAGGACTTCATTTATAGATATGGACATCGTGGCTCCATTTATTAAATGAGAGTATAATATCATCATATGGATGTTTTGAGGTATTGGATATTAAATCTCAACGTTGAGTTTTCAATAATGATTATTGAAGACATGGCTTCTGGACAAGTCAAAATATCCAAGTTCAAAATGTGGTCATATGAGGAAATATGGTAACTTGGAGAGCTATAGGCGGTCTATGAGCTCTTGGCGATTACTGATATTATTCACGAGGATACACCATCTCCTATAAGATTGTCTAGGGTATGAATGAGAAACATCTCCTTATTCTATCTTTATTTAAGAGTTTAATTTTAGCTCTTTAGTGGAATGAGTTAAAATTAATAGATCGGACCTAAGTGAATCATTTGTTGATTGTGATTAGGTTATGTCTATTGAAGCTTAAATTTAGATAGCCCGCCAAGATCCACAATCCACACGTACTTGCATGGATCACTTGATATATTCTACCGGACCAATTTATGGGTCCATCTAGAATTGCATTTAATATATTAAGAATATAATATGTCTATTATTTATTTAATGAGCTGCTCTATTATATTAATATATTAAAAGAAGACATGTGGGCTTGTTTCTTTTAGTAAGAATAAGTCTGGTTCACAAGTGGGCTTTTATTTAAAGTCTAATGGATTAAATAAAATAAGAAAAATAATATTATGCCCATATATATGGTGTGGGCGGCAAGGCTAATAAAATAGCCCAATTTATTATTTTATTTTATTGTTTTGATTAAATGGAAATTAATTAATTATTTAATTAATTAATAGTTTAAATCAAAATCTTTTCCTGATCAGTAAATAAAATACTATGTGTTGGATTAGGGTTAGAATTCTTTTAAGTGATAGGAGTCCTAATGTGGTAAGGATTAAGTCCACATACACTCCATACCACACAAAGAATTCGGCCACCCTAGTCCTATAAGGGTTAGGATTCTTAAATTGATAGGAATTAGGGAAAAGCACAATTCTTTTTCAAGTAAGGAAATTGGCCAACCCTAGATTTCCTACACAAAGAATTCGGCCAACCCTATTTTGAGAAGGAGAAATTTCGGTCACCTTATAAATATAAGGTGAGAAATTTCGGCCACAAATAAAGAATCTTGAGTGAGAGAAATTTTTGTTTGCTTTGAAAAATAAAAATCTTACTCAATACACATAGAATTTCGGCCAAGAGAGAAAAATAAAAATAAGTTCTCATTCGATAGTGCACTTGCAAGCCTTTAACATCAAATGGTTTTGTGCACACTTTCGATTTAGAGTTAAGCGAGTTCCAATCATATCGATTGTGAATTCAAAATTGACCGGAACTATTTTTCTAGGCTCTTGGTGTTTTGGGATTGAAGATCAGGATCATAAGTTCCACACATCCATTCTCAGGTAAGCAATTCAAAGAAAAAAAGGAGACCACGCTCCTAGGTGATTCACGTACGTGCAAGGATTGAAGATCTTGCGGATTAACATCGACGTAAGTCAATCGGATCACGCGACAAGAGGTATTTAACTCTAACTGTATATTTGTGTTTAATTAATTAAAGGGTTAAGGTTCAAATCTTTAGAAAAATTTTAAACTATACGAAAATCTACTTTTCGCCTTCCGCTGCGGTTTTAGTTAATTTTTCCCTACAATTGGTATCAGAGCCCTGGTTGTACCCTTTAATTAATTAACGTATATATACGTGAATCTATTTCTTTTTATTGTGATTATGCATGTTTTAGAAAGAGATGGCACTCTAGGTATTCGCATATATAATTACATGCCGAATGTATGGATTTATATATGTTGTTATAAAGTGAATTGTTATTGCTCAATTTTGGTCCTAGATTTTCCATGTAATTTTTGTTTCGGAATTGTAACAAGAAGGGTGGCCTATTATCGTCACAAGTTCCTTCTTGATAGTTGCTTAATTTTTTTTTTTTGTATAAAATAATGCACTTTTTTTTAATGTATTAAAAATACTGCAGTTTTTTTTGTACAGTTTTTTATTTGTAAAAAAATACTGCAGTGGTTAATAAAAAAAAATTACTGCAGTATTTTATTGTATAAAATAAGCTGTAATATATTCAAGATTCGAAGACTCGAAGATTTGAAGAAATTGGAGCATCCGGAACCCGTCTTGGCACCCGCGCGCACCGAGACAACAAGCGCGCACGCAACCAAGCATGCAGATGCGCTTGTTGCGGTGCAGCAGCGCGCGACCCATGCATAGGCTGGCCGTGCGGCAGCTCATGCCCTTGCATGGGCTAGGCGTGCGCATGGGCTGCTGTGGTGGTCTTTGGGCACGCGAGTTTCGTGCACGAGATGGTCGCTTGAAGTCTTGTCCGCCAAGAAAGGAGTTTTTGTATTCCGTACAATTGTAATTTACATGCTTTTCTAGGATGGACCAAAATTGTGGCTATTTATTTTTTATGTATAAATATTACAATATTTGTTATTGTATGATAACATGTCATATAGAATAGGAGTGCCACTCATATATCTCTTTTGGTATGAACATGCATTGAATGATTTAGGTATCTAATTGGCATCTAGATAACTTGGTAAAATCATTCTTTGGAATTTAATCACACGCCTTAAATAATTGAGTGGGATAAGGTGTGTTAGAACGACTATGGCCTCCAAGGTTAGTTGATTGTTATTATTTTTGGTAATCCCCCCAAGGGGCGACCATAAATGGAATTTAACAAAATACTTCCTTATAAGGATAGACTAGACAATTGACTTAAACGAAATCTATGTAGAAAAAATTCGATATAAAACGCAGCGGAAGAAACGAAAAATAGATTTCGTATGGTTTTAAAATTTTTCTCAAAGTTGAACCTTAACCTTTTAATTAATTAAACACAAATATATACGGTTAGAGTTAAATACATCTTGACGCGTGATCCGATTGACTTACGTCGATTGGTAATCCGCAAAATCTTTTCCGATGCCCGTGAACAGTACCCGCGTGAACAGTGATTGTGAACAGTACCCGTGTGAACAGTGATCGTGAACAGTACCCGCGTGAACAGTGATCGTGACCAGTACCCGCGTGAACAGTGATCGTGACCAGTACCCCCGCAGTGAACAGTGATCGTGAACGATATCGCGAGATCTTCCAATCCGAACACGTACGTGAATCACCTAGGAGCGTGGTCTCCCTTTTTCTTTGAATTGCAAACCTGAGAATGGATGAACAAAGTTTTCTTTTTCTTTTGTTAGTCACAAAACAATCAAAAGAAGACAAAAATTATTCCGGCCACTTTTGAGTTCTCAATCTAATGATCGAAACTCGCGTGAACCTAATTCGATGTTGTACACACAAGCTTATTGATGAACAAGCAATCAGTGTACTATCAAAGAATAATCTCTTCTCTCTTTTATGTTTAGTAGAATAAAAATTATCCTTTTCTATGAATTGAGAAGAAGAAGAAAAATTGAATCATTCAATCAACTATTGTTGACGAATTCTATATGTGGTATTATATAGGTGGCCAAAATTTTGCTTCCTCTTCTATTTAGGATTGCCGAAATCTTCCTCTAAATGGACTAGGGTTGCCGTAAATCACATACCAAAAAGAGTTTGTGTTGCACCCTAATTTCTATCTACCTTTAGACTTCAAAACCTAATCCAACTCATAGATATTTTTATTCTTTTATTAACTAAATAAAAAGACTTCTTATTTGATTAAATAAATAAAATTAATTATTTATTTTCTTATCAAACAAGTCTTTTACTTTTAATATACTACTACCAATAGTATAACTTTAGGAAATATATTTCCTGATCAGAAAAAGATTTGTTTCTTAATTAAACAATTAATTAATAAATTAACTAATTCTTATTTAATTAAAACAATGAAACAAAATAATATATTAGGTTAATATATACACCTTGCCGCCCCACTTATATAAATGGGTCATATATTATTTTCTTATTTCATTTAATCCATTGGACTTTAAATAAAAGCCCACATGTGAACCAGACTCATTCTTACTAAAAGAAACAAGCCCACATGTCTCCTTTTAATATATTAATATAATAGTGCAGCCCATTAATTAAATAATAGACATATTATATTCTTGATATATTAAAAACAATTCTAGATGGACCCTTAAATCGGCCCGGTATAATATATCAAATGATCCATGCAAATACGTGTGGAATGGGGATCTTGGCTGGCTATCTAAATTTAAGCTTCAATAGACGCAACCTAATCACAATCAACAAATGATTCACTTAGGTCCAATCTATTAATTTTAACTCATTCCACTAAAGAGCTAAAATTGAACTCTTAAATAAAGATAGAATAAGGAGATGTTTCTCATTCATACCCTAGACAATCTTATAGGAGATGGTGTGTCCTCGTGAATAATATCAGTAATCGCCAAGAGCTCATAGACCGCCTATAGCTCTCCAAGTTACAATATTTCCTCATATGACCACATTTCGAACTTGGATACTTTGACTTGTCCAGAAGCCATGTCTTCAATAATCATTATTGAAAACTCAACGTTGAGATTTAATATCCAATACCTCAAAACATCCATATGATGATATTATACTCTCATTTAATAAATGGAGCCACGATGTCCATATCTAAAAATGAAGTCCTCTATCGATTAACAAATGTATACCACCAAACTATCGAGGATAGACTATGCTATATAATCGTACTCATTGATAGCTCTAATGATAACACTTGCAACCATAAGTCCATCATTTATCTCAGGATTAAGATAGACTCTCCGATTGTCCTCTTTAATGAAAAGACTTATATCTAGTGACGGTTCTAGATAAAGTATTTCATTGTCATCCAGTTCAATGCACCTAGTGCACTAGATTCTTTTACTCGAAAACCTTTCGATGATTTTAGACTCATCATATTCATTTGATCCCACTCAAATGCTAGTAAAAGAATTCTATAACTTTAACAAGATAGAGGTGCCCAACCTTTAACTTAAGTTGTGAATGTTATTCAAGACTAACTAAAGAATTGTGTTTACCTCATACATATTCGGATGTATGAACAATTCTTCATGTCTCATAGTCTTTTGACCTTATGATTATTTACCTTGACAATTATAATAATAAATGCTATAAGTAATTGTAAGAATCAGAATTCACTTTATTAATATGAGAAGATTGTCAATTACAATATCACACTCTTGCCATTGAGCATAATCCTAACAATCTCCCACTTGCTCTATAGCAAGTGTGTCATATCTCTCATTCACATGTTCTCTAGATGTCCATCAAAGCTCTTCTGAGGTAGAGCCTTTGTGAAAGGATCCGCTAGATTTTCTGCTGACGCAATTTTGGTGATCGTCACGTCTCCCCTATGAACAATTTCCCTCAAAAGGTGATACTTCCTTTCAATGTGTTTACCTCTCTTATGACTTCTTGGTTCTTTCGAATTAGCCACTGCACCACTGTTGTCACAATGTATAGTGATCTACTTATTCGCACTAGGAACCACTTCTAAGTCAATCAAGAATTGGAGGAGCCAAACAGCCTCTTTGGCAGCTTCGTATGCAGCAACATACTCAGCTTCCATGGTGCAATCAGCAATACAAGATTGCTTGATACTCCTCCATATGACTGCTCCTCCTCCAATGGTAAACACAGATCATGATGTGGATTTTCTGGAGTCAGAATCTGACTGGAAATCAGAATCTGTATACCCAACGGGAATTAAATCCCCTATAGAGTATACAAGCATATAATCTCTAGTTCTCTTGAGATACTTGAAAATATGCTTGACTGTCGTCCAATGATCAGGACCAGGTTTTGATTGAAACCTGCTAACTATGCCAACAGCAAAACAAATATCTGGTCTAGTACAGAGCATTGCATACATGAGACTTCCAACTGCTGAGGCATATGGAACTCTACTCATGAATTGCTTTTCATGCACATTCTTAGGTGCTTGACCCTTAGAAAGTTTGATTCCATGTCTAAAAGGTAACATACCTTTCTTGGAATCTTGCATGGTGAATCTAGACAAGATTTTATCAATGTATGAAGCTTGGGATAATGCAATCGTTCTATTCTTTCTATCCCTTATTACTTGGATACCAAGAATATAACTTGCTTCTCCTAAGTCCTTCATATCAAATTGTTTTGCTAACCATTCTTTTACTGATGTCAATACACCTACATCGTTTTCAATGAGTAGTATATCATCAACATAAAGAATGAGGAAAACCAACTTGTCGCCTTTGATCCTCTTGTATACACAAGGTTCGTCAGGGTTTTGAATAAATCCAAAACCCTTTACAGCTTGATCGAACCTTACGTTCTAGGTTCTGGATACTTGCTTTAGTCCATATATGGACTTTTGCAACTTGCATACTCTTTGTTCTTGGCCTTTTTCAATGAATCCCTCTGGTTGTATCATGTAGATGCTCTCGTCAAAACTTCCATTAAGGAAAGCTGTCTTGACGTCCATTTGCCAAATCTCTAGGTCTAGAGATGCTGCAATGGATAAGAGTATCCTAATGGATTTAAGCATGGCCACAGATGAGAAGGTTTCCTCGTAATCGATACCTTCTTTCTGTGTATAACCTTTAGCTACTAGTCTAGCTTTAAATGTTTCCACCTTACCATCCATACCTCTTTTCCTCTTGTATACCCACTTGCACCCAATGGGTTTTATCCCTTTAGGCAAGTCTACAAGGGACCAGACTTTGTTATTGAACATCAATTCAATCTCGGATTGCATTGCCTTTTGCCAATGACGACAATCAACATCCTACATAGCTTCCTTGTACGTGTAGGGATCATCATCGTCCGGGAGATTCTCAACAGATTCTCCTAGACCGATATATCTTTCGGGTTGTGTTCTAACCCTCCCACTATGACGAGGAATGGTAGGTTGTTGATCTTGTGTTGGAGTGGAACTTACAATTGGGCTGGGTTGTGAAACCTCTTGTGGAATTGTATCTCCTGACATCTCATTCAGGATAATTCTACTTTTGGGCACAAAATTATTCATATAGTCCTTTTCTAGAAATGAAGCATTTGTTGAAACAAATACTTTTAGATCAGAAAGACTATAGAAACAATATTCTTTAGTTCTTTTTGGATACCCCACAAATATACATGTTTCCGAACGGGACTCCATCTTTTCTGTCTTTCCTTTCAACACATGTACAGGACAACCAAATATCCTCATGTGTTGTAAACTAGGCTTTCTTCCAGTCCACAATACATGTGGGATTTTAGGGACAGATTTAGATGGTACATCGTTTAGAATATATATTGCTGTTTGTAGAGCATATCCCCAAAAAGAAATAGGAAGTGTTGAATAACTCAACATTGATCTAACCATCTCTAAAAGAGTCCTATTTCTCCTTTCTGCTACCCCATTTTGTTGAGGTGTACCTGGTGCAGAAAGCTGAGAAACTGTCCCATTAACAATAAGATATTGCTGAAACTCTCCAGATAGATATTCTCCACCACGATCAGATCTCAAGATTTTCATATGTATCTCAAGCTGATTTTCTACTTCAGCTTTGAATGCTTTGAACATATCAAATGCATCCGACTTATGTCTCATGAGATACACGTAACCAAATCTTGAGTAATCATCTGTGAAGGTGATGAAGTACTCATATCCACCTCTAGCTTGAATGCCCATAGGACCACATACATCAGTGTGTATTAGTCCTAAACATTCAGTGGCTCTTGCACCTTTGGTATTGAACGGCCTTTTGGTCATTTTACCTTCCAAACAAGATTCACAAGTTGGTAGATCATCAACCTTTAAGTCACTTAAAGGTCCGTCACATACCAATCTTTTAATCCTATTAAGGTTAATGTGACCTAGGCGTAAATGCCAAAGATAGGTTTCATCTTTTGATAATTTTACTCTTTTATGATTAGGTTCCGTTATTTCTGTGTCTAACGAGTGAGAGATATTTCTATGCAAAAGAATAAACCGTTTTCCAATGTACCTTTGCAAACAACTTTGTCATTCTTACTAATAATAAAAGTTTTATTAAAAGTAACCGAATATCCAAACTTATTTAAACAAGAAACTGAAATTAAATTCCTCTTGAATTGATGTACATAATAAACGTCTATTAAATCTAAATGTCTACTAGAATCTAAAATAACTCTAATATCTCCCACTGCACTTGCAGACACTAACGTTCTGTTGCCCAAGCGCAAATTGACTTCATCTTCATTCAACCTTCTCTTTTCCTGAAACCCTTGCAAGGAATAACAAACATGATTAGTGGCTCCAGAGTCTATGATCCAAGAATCAGTAGAATCTGCCAGAAAATATGTTTCTAGATAATTAACATTACCTTCTTCCTTCTTTTTCTGGGACTTTGGGCAATCTCTTTTCCAATGTCCCTTTTCACCACAAAGGAAGCATTTCCCTTTGACCTTGGTTACTTTCTTGGTTTCCTTCTTGGTAGGCCCAAGTTGCTTTTTCTTCTATTGTTTCTTGACCTTCTTACGGGTCTTAACAGTAGCAACTTTACCAACCAAATGAATCTCTTGACCTTTGTTTTTCACAAGGATCTTTTCAGCGCTTTGAACATCTTGCATCAGGCCCTGCAAGGTGTATTCCTTTTTGTTCAAGGTGTAGTCCAACTTGAACTGAGCAAAGGAATCTGACAGTGAGTTAACTACCATATCAATTTTTGTCTCACCATCAATCTCAGCACCATTTAGTTCAGCAATATTGAGATGTGTTATGACTTTCATCATGTGATCTTTCACAGATTGTCCAGGTTTCATCCTAAGATTCATAAAAGCAGTCACTGCCTCTCTCTTAGTCGTCCTAGACCTCATAGCAAACATTTCCTCTAGAGACATCATTATATCAGCAGCGGACTCCATTCCTTCATGTTGTTGTGGCAACACGTCGGAGATAGTGGCCATAATGTAACATTTTGCCATATCATCAGAAGTCTTCCACTGCTCATACTCATCTCTTTTCATCACATTAGATTCATTATTAGGAAGGGGTGATTTAGGAGTGGTCAGAACAAACTTATGTTTTTCACTTTGCAGCAACAACCCAATTTTCCTTTTCCATGTTACGTAGTTATCTCCAGTTAAGGTGTTATCTTTCAGGATGTTCATAAGTGATGGGGTCATGATTTCTGATTAAAACAAAAACAAATATAAGTAAATAATCATGATAATAGCACTTTAAAAAATTTATTTTGAATTAAAATAAATAATTCAATCTTAAAAATTCAACGGTGATCCAACACCCATAAATATTACGCCTCCTTTGGGAGTTCGCACTATTTACTAGTTAGACTATGTCCCACCTAATTGTTAACATAACAACCAGCGTTTTTAATTTTAGCCTTGTAATTTTTATTAACAAGAACTCTTGGGAGGATATTAATAAAATTACATTGAGTGTGTTACCAAGATATCCACCCTCAATTTTCTCTCACGAAAATCCCTCCTTGGGGAGTAGATTTCGTTTAAGTCAATTGTCTAGTCTATCCTTGTAAGGAAGTATATCGTTAAATTCCATTTATGGACGCCCCTTGGGGGGATTACCAAAAATAATAAAACTCAACTAATCTTGGAGGCCATAGGCGTTCTTGCACACCTTCTCCCACTCAATTATTTAAGGCGTGTGATTAAATCCCAAAGAATGATTTTTACCAAGTTATCTAGATGCCAATTAGATACCTAAATCATTCAATGCATGTTCATACCAAAAGAGATATATGAGTGGCACTCCTATTCTAAAATGTCATGTTATCATACAACAACAAATATTGTAATATTTAAGCAAAAATTAAATAGCAACAATTTTGGCCCATCCTAGAAAAGCAAGTAAATTACAATTGTTAGGAATACAAGATCTTCAGGTGGCCATCAACCGTACGCTCATCCCTCGGCCTCCTCCCATGGACGTGCACAGCCCACAACCCCACAAAGGGGCTGCCTTGTGCAGCCCATAAGGCCACACAAGGCTGCCGTGCGCAACCCACCAAGGATTGGACTTGCCATGCGCAGCCCAATCCAGTCCTAGGGTGCGCACGGTGTTCGTTCTCGGTTCTGGTTGCTTCGTTTTTCTTCGTGTCTTCAAATTTTCAATACCCGAATACATTACATCATATTACGAATAAATTACTGCAGCAATTTTTTTTTTTTTTACTGCAGTAAGATTTACAAAAAAAATACTGCACCTAATTACAAAAAAAAATACTGTACTTATTTTACATACAAAAAAAATAAAACCCTAGCAACTACCAAGAAGGAATTATGGCGATAATAGACCACCCTTCTTGTTACAAATCCGAAACAAAAATTACATTGAATTCTAGGACCAAAATCGAGCAATAACAATTCACTTTATAAAACATATATAAATCCATACATTCAACATGTAATTATATATGCGAATACCTAGAGTGCTATCTCTTTCTAAAACATGTATAATCACAATAAAAAAGAAATAGATTCACGTATATATACGTTAATTAATTAAAAGGTACAACCAATGCTCTGATACCAATTGTAGGAAAAAAATCGATATAAAACGCAGCGGAAGAAACGAAAAATAGATTTCGTATGGTTTTAAAATTTTTCTCAAAGTTGAACCTTAACCTTTTAATTAATTAAACTCAAATATATACGGTTAGAGTTAAATACCTCTTGACGCGTGATCCGATTGACTTACGTCGATTGGTAATCCGCAAAATCTTTTCCGATGCCCGTGAAAAGTACCCGCGTGAACAATTATTGTGAACAGTACCAGCGTGAACAGTGATCGTAAACAGTACCCGCGTGAACAGTGATCGTGAACAGTACCCCCGCCGTGAACAGTGATCGTGAACAGTACCACGAGATCTTCCAATCCGAACACGTACGTGAATCACCTAGGAGCGTGGTCTCCCTTTTTCTTTGAATTGCAAACCTGAGAATGGATGAACAAAGTTTTCTTTTTCTTTTGTTAGTCACAAAACAATCAAAAGAAGACAAAAATTATTCCGGTCACTTTTGAGTTCTCAATCTAATGATCGAAACTTGCGTGAACCTAATTCGATGTTGTACACACAAGCTTATTGATGAACAAGCAATCAGTGTACTATCAAAGAATAATCTCTTCTCTCTTTTATGTTTAGTAGAATAAAAATTATCCTTTTCTATGAATTGAGAAGAAGAAGAAAAATTGAATCATTCAATCAACTATTGTGGCCGAATTCTATATGTGGTATTATATAGGTGGCCGAAATTTTGCTTCCTCTTCTATTTAGGATTGCCGAAATCTTCCTCTAAATGGACTAGGGTTGCCGCAAATCACATACCAAAAAGAGTTTGTGTTGCACCCTAATTTCCATCAACCTTTAGACTTCAAAACCTAATCCAACTCATAGATATTTTTATTCTTTTATTGACTAAATAAAAAGACTTCTTATTTGATTAAATAAATAAAATTAATTATTTATTTTCTTATCAAACAAGTCTTTTACTTTTAATATACTACTACCAATAGTATAACTTTAGGAAATATATTTCCTGATCAGAAAAAGATTTGTTTCTTAATAAAACAATTAATTAATAAATTAACTAATTCTTATTTAATTAAAACAATGAAACAAAATAATATATTAGGTTAATATATACACCTTGCCGCCCCACTTATATAAATGGGTCATATATTATTTTCTTATTTCATTTAATCCATTGGACTTTAAATAAAAGCCCACATGTGAACCAGACTCATTCTTACTAAAAGAAACAAGCCCACATGTCTCCTTTTAATATATTAATATAATAGTGCAGCCCATTAATTAAATAATAGACATATTATATTCTTGATATATTAAAAACAATTCTAGATGGACCCTTAAATCGGCCCGGTATAATATATCAAATGATCCATGCAAATAAGTGTGGAATGGGGATCTTGGCGGGCTATCTAAATTTAAGCTTCAATAGACGCAACCTAATCACAATCAACAAATGATTCACTTAGGTCCAATCTATTAATTTTAACTCATTCCACTAAAGAGCTAAAATTGAACTCTTAAATAAAGATAGAATAAGGAGATGTTTCTCATTCATACCCTAGACAATCTTATAGGAGATGGTGTATCCTCGTGAATAATATCAGTAATCGCCAAGAGCTCATAAACCGCCTATAGCTCTCCAAGTTACAATATTTCCTCATATGACCACATTTCGAACTTGGATACTTTGACTTGTCCAGAAGCCATGTTTTCAATAATCATTATTGAAAACTCAACGTTGAGATTTAATATCCAATACCTCAAAACATCCATATGATGATATTATACTCTCATTTAATAAATGGAGCCACGATGTCCATATCTATAAATGAAGTCCTCTATCGATTAACAAATATATACCACCAAACTATCGAGGATAGACTATGCTATATAATCGTACTCATTGATAGCTCTAATGATAACACTTGCAACCATAAGTCCATCATTTATCTCAGGATTAAGATAGACTCTCTGATTGTCCTCTTTAATGAAAAGACTTATATCTAGTGATGGTTCTAGATAAAGTATTTCATTGTGATCCAGTTCAATGCACCTAGTGCACTAGATTCTTTTACTCGAAAACCTTTCGATGATTTTAGACTCATCATATTCATTTGATCCCACTCAAATGCTAGTAAAAGAATTCTACAACTTTAACAAGATAGAGGTGCCTAACCTTTAACTTAAGTTGTGAACGTTATTCAAGACTAACTAAAGAATTGTGTCTACCTCATACATATCCGGATGTATGAACAATTCTTCATGTCTCATAGTCTTTTGACCTTATGATTATTTACCTTGACAATTATAATAATAAATGCTATAAGTAATTGTAAGAATCAGAATTCACTTTATTAATATGAGAAAATTGTCAATTACAATATTACACTCTTGTCATTGAGCATAATCCTAACAGTCTACTCCCCAAGGAGGGATTCTCGTGAGAGAAAATTGAGGGTCGATATCTTGGTGACACACTCAATGTAATTTTATCAATATCCTCCCAAGAGTTCTTGTTAATAAAATTCCAAGGCTAAAATTGAAAATGCTGGTTGTTATGTTAATAATTAGGTGGGACCTAGTCCAACTAGTAAATAGTACGAACTCCCAAAGGAGGCGTAAGATTTATGGGTGTTGGATCACCGTTGAATTTTTACGATTGAATTATTTATTTAATTCAAGATAAATATTTAAAAGTGCTTTATCATGATTATTTACTTATATATGTTTTTGTTTTAATCAGAAATCATGACCCCATCACTTATGAACATCCTGAAACATAACACCTTAACTGGAGATAATTATGTCACATGGAAAAGGAAAATTGGGTTGTTGCTGCAAAGTGAAAAACATAAATTTGTTCTGACTACTCCTAAACCACCCCTTCCTAATAATGAATCTAGTGTGATGCAAAGAGATGAGTATGAGCAGTGGAAGACTTCTGATGATATGGCAAAATGTTATATTATGGCCACTATCTCCGACGTGTTGCAACAGCAACATGAAGGAATGGAGTCCGCTGCTGATATAATGATGTCTCTAGAGGAAATGTTTGCTATAAGGTCTATGACGACTAAGAGAGAGGCATTGACTGCCTTTATGAATCTTAGGATGAAACCTGGACAATCTGTGAAAGATCACATGATGAAAGTCATAGCACATCTCAATATTGCTGAACTAAATGGTGCCGAGATTGATGGTGAGACCAAAATTGATATGGTAGTTAACTCACTGTCAGATTCCTTTGATCAGTTCAAGTTGGACTACACCTTGAACAAAAAGGAATACACATTGCAGGGCCTGAAGCAAGATGTTCAAAGCGCTGAAAAGATCCTTGTGAAAAACAAAGGTCAAGAGATTCATTTGGTTGGTAAAGTTGCTACTGTCAACACCCGTAAGAAGGTCAAGAAACAACAGAAGAAAAAGAAACTTGGGCCTACCAAGAAGGAAACCAAGAAAGTAACCAAGATCAAAGGGAAATGCTTCCTTTGTAGTGAAAAGGGACATTGGAAAAGAGATTGCTCAAAGTCCCAGAGTAAGAAGGAAGAAGGGGTTCCAAGAAATGAGAAAGCTGTATGAAAATGAAGTCAATTTGCGCTTGGGCAACGGAACGTTAGTGTCTGCAAGTGCAGTGGGAGATATTAGAGTTATTTTAGATTCTAGTAGGCATTTAGATTTAATAGACGTTTATTATGTACCTCAATTCAAGAGGAATTTAATTTCAGTTTCTTGTTTAAATAAATTTGGATATTCGGTTACTTTTAATAAAACTTTTATTATTAGTAAGAATAACAAAATTGTTTGCAAAGGTACATTGGAAAACGGTCTATTCTTTTTGCATAGAATATCTCTCACTCGTTAGACACAAAAATAACGGAACCTAATCATAAAATAGTAAAATTATCAAAAGATGAAACCTACCTTTGGCATTTACACCTAGGTCACATTAACCTTAATAGGATTAAAAGATTGGTATGTGACGGACCTTTAAGTGACTTAAAGGTTGATGATCTACCAACTTGTGAATCTTGTTTGGAAGGTAAAATGACCAAAAGGCCGTTCAATACCAAAGGTGCAAGAGCCACTGAATGTTTAGGACTAATACACACTGATGTATGTGGTCCTATGAGCATTCAAGCTAGAGGTGGATATGAGTACTTCATCACCTTCACAGATGATTACTCAAGATTTGGTTATGTGTATCTCATGAGACATAAGTTGGATGCTTTTGACTTGCTCAAAGCATTCAAAGCTGAAGTAGAAAATCAAATTGAGAAACATATAAAAATCTTGAGATCTGATCGTGGTGGAGAATATCTATCTGGAGAGTTTCAGCAATATCTTATTGATAATGGGATAGTTTCTCAGTTTTCTGCACCAGGTACACCTCAACAAAATAGGGTAGCAGAAAGGAGAAATAGAACTCTTTTAGAAATGGTTAGGTCAATGTTGAGTTATTCAACACTTCCTATTTCTTTTTGGGGATATGCTTTACAAACAGCAATATACATTCTAAACGATGTACCATCTAAATCTGTCCCTAAAACCCCACATGAATTGTGGACTGGGCGAAAACCTAGTTTACAACACATGAGGATATTTGGTTGTCCTGCACATGTGTTGAAAGGAAAGACATAAAAGATGGAGTCCCGTTCAGAAACATGTATATTTATGGGGTATCCAAAAGGAACTAAAGGATGTTATTTCTATAGTCCTAATGATCTAAAAGTATTTGTTTCAACAAATGCTTCATTTCTAGAAAAGGACTATACGAATAATTTTGTGCCCAAAAGTAGAATTGTTCTGAATGAAATGACAGGAGATACAATTCCACAAGAGGTTTCACAACCTAGCCCAATTGTAAGTTCCACTCCAACACAAAATCAACAACCTACCATTCCTCGTCGAAGTGGGAGGGTTATAACACAACCCGAAAGATATATCGGTCTAGGAGAAACTGTTGAGAATCTCCCGAACAACGATGATCCCTACACGTACAAGGAAGCAATGGAGGATGTTGATTGTCGTCATTGGCAAAAGGCAATGCAATCTGAGATTGAATTGATGTTCAATAACAAAGTCTGGTCCCTTATAGACTTGCCTAGAGGGATAAAACCCATTGGGTGTAAGTGGGTATACAAGAGGAAAAGAGGTATGGATGGTAAGGTGGAAACCTTTAAAGCTAGACTGGTAGCTAAAGGTTATACACAGAAAGAAGGTATCGATTACGAGGAAACCTTCTCTCCTGTGGCCATGCTTAAATCCATTAGGATACTCTTATCCATTGCAGCATCTCTAGACCTAGAGATTTGGCAAATGGACGTCAAGACAGCTTTCCTTAATAGAAGTCTTGACAAGAGCATATACATGATGCAACCAGAAGGATTCATTGAAAATGGCCAAGAGGAAAGAGTATGCAAATTGCAAAAGTCCGTATATGGACTGAAACAAGCATCCAGATCCTGGAACATAAGGTTCGATCAAGCTGTGAAAGGTTTTGGATTTATTCAAAACCCTGACGAACCTTGTGTATACAAAAGGATTAAAGGCAACAAGTTGGTTTTCCTCATTCTTTATGTTGATGATATACTACTCATTGGAAACGATGTAGGTGTATTGACATCAGTAAAAGAATGGTTAGCAAAACAATTTGATGTGAAGGACTTAGGAGAAGCAAGTTATATTCTTGGTATCCAAGTAATAAGGGATAGAAAGAATAGAACGATTGCATTATCCCAAGCTTTATACATTGATAAAATCTTGTCTAGATTCACCATGCAAGATTCCAAGAAAGGTATGTTACCTTTTAGACATGGAATCAAACTTTCTAAGGAACAGATTCCTAAGAATGAGCATGAAGAGCAATTCATGAGTAGAGTTCCATATGCCTCGGCAGTTGGAAGTCACATGTATGCAATGCTCTGTACTAGACCAGATATTTGTTTTGTTGTTGGCATAGTTAGAAGGTTTCAATCGAAACCTGGTCCTGATCATTGGACGGCAGTCAAGCATATTTTCAAGTATCTTAAAAGAACTAGAGATTATATGTTTGTATACTCTGGAGGGGATTTAATTCCCGTTAGGTATACATATTCTGATTTCCAGTCGGATTCTGACTCTAGAAAATCCACATCAGGATCTGTGTTTACCATTGGAGGAAGAGCAGTCGTATGGAGGAGTATCAAGCAATCTTGTATTGCTGATTCCACCATGGAAGCTGAGTATGTTGCTGCATGCGAAGCTGCAAAAGAGGCTGTTTGGCTCCGCCAATTCTTGATTGACTTGGAAGTGGTTCCTAATGCGAATAAGCAGATCACTATACACTGTGACAACAGTGGAGCAGTGGCTAATTCGAGAGAACCAAGAAGTCATAAGAGAGGTAAACACATAGAAAGGAAATATCACCTTTTAAGGGAAATTGTTCATAGGGGAGACGTGACGATCACCAAAATCGCGTCAGCAGAAAATCTAGCGGATCCTTTTACAAAGGCTCTACCTCATAAAAGTTGTGATAGGCACCTAGAGAATATGGGAATGAGAGATATGACACACCTGCTATAGCGCAAGTGGGAGATTGTTAGGATTATGCTCAATAGCAAGAGTGTGATATTGTAATTGACAATCTTTTCATATTAATAAAGTGTTTTCTGATTCTTACAAATACTTATAGCATTTATTATTATAATTATCAAGGTAAATAATCATAAGGTCAAAAGACTATTAGATATGAAGAATTGTTCATACATCCGGATATGTGTGAGGTAGACACAATTCTTTAGTTAGTCTTGAATAACGTTCACAACTTAAGTTAAAGGTTGGGCACCTCTATCTTGATAAAGTTGTAGAATTCTTTTACTAGCATTTGAGTGGGATCAAATGAGTTATGATGAGTCTAAAATCATCGAAAGGTTTTCGAGTAAAAGAATCTAGTGCACTGGGTGCATAAAACTGGATCACAATGAAATACTTTATCTAGAACCGTCACTAGATTTAAGTCTTTTCATTATTAGGACAATCGGAGAGTCAATCTTAATCCTGAGATAAATGATGGACTTATGGTTGCAAGTGTTATCATTTGAGCTATCAATGAGTATGATTATATAGAATAGTCTATCCTCGATAGTTTGGTGGTATTCATTTGTTAATCGATAGAGGACTTCATTTATAAATATGGACATCGTGGCTCCATTTATTAAATGAGAGTATAATATCATTATATGGATGTTTTGAGGTATTGGATATTAAATCTCAATGTTGAGTTTTCAATAATGATTATTGAAGACATGGCTTGGACAAGTCAAAATATCCAAGTTCAAAATGTGGTCATATGAGGAAATATGGTAACTTGGAGAGCTATAGGCTGTCTATGAGCTCTTGGCGATTACTGATATTATTCACGAGGATACACCATCTCCTATAAGATTTTCTAGGGTATGAATGAGAAACATCTCCTTATTCTATCTTTATTTAAGAGTTCAATTTTAGCTTTTTAGTGGAATGAGTTAAAATTAATAGATCGGACCTAAGTGAATCATTTGTTGATTATGATTAGGTTATGTCTATTGAAGCTTAAATTTAGATAGCCCGCCAAGATCCACAATCCACACGTACTTGCATGGATCACTTGATATATTCTACCGGACCAATTTATGGGTCCATCTAGAATTGCATTTAATATATTAAGAATATAATATGTCTATTATTTATTTAATGGGCTGCTCTATTATATTAATATATTAAAAGGGGACATGTGGGCTTGTTTCTTTTAGTAAGAATAAGTCGGGTTCACATGTGGGCTTTTATTTAAAGTCTAATGGATTAAATAAAATAAGAAAAATAATATTAGGCCCATATATATGGTGTGGGCGGCAAGGCTAATAAAATAGCCCAAGATATTATTTTATTTTATTGTTTTGATTAAATGGAAATTAATTACTTATTTAATTAATTAATAGTTTAAATCAAAATCTTTTCCTGATCAGTAAATAAAATACTATGTGTTGGATTAGGGTTAGAATTCTTTTAAGTGATAGGAGTCCCAATGTGGTAAGGATTAAGTCCACATACACTCCATACCACACAAAGAATTCGGCCACCCAAGTCCTATAAGGGTTAGGATTCTTAAATTTATAGGAATTAGGGAAAAGCACAGTTCTTTTTCAAGTAAGGAAATTGGCAAACCCTAGATTTCCTACACAAAGAATTCAGCCAACCCTATTTTGAGAAGGAGAAATTTCGGTCACCTTATAAATATAAGGTGATAAATTTCGGCCACAAAAAAAAGAAGCTTGAGTGAGAGAGATTTTTGTTTGCTTTGAAAAATAAAAATCTTACTCAATACACATAGAATTTCGACCAAGAGAGAAAAATAAAAATAAGTTCTCATTCGATAGTGCACTTGCAAGCCTTTCATATCAAAAGGTTTTGTGCACACTTTCGATTTAGGGTTACGCGAGTTCCAATCATATCGATTGTGAATTCAAAAGTGACCGGAAATATTTTTCTAGGCTCTTGGTGTTTTGGGATTAAAGATCAGGATCAGAAGTTCCATACATCCATTCTCAGGTAAGCAATTCAAAGAAAAAAGGGAGACCACGCTCCTAGGTGATTCACGTACGTGCTAGGATTGAAGATCTTGCGAATTACCATCGACGTAAGTCAATCGGATCACACGACAAGAGGTATTTAACTCTAACCGTATATTTGTGTTTAATTAATTAAAGGGTTAAGGTTCAAAACTTTAGAAAAATTTTAAACTATACGAAAATCTACTTTTCGCCTTCCGCTGCGGTTTTAGTTAATTTTTCCCTACAATAGGCGACATGCCCAAGTCGCCTAGCATGTCGCCTTCTGTTCTGGAAAGAAACAGATCAGCCCGAGGCGACATCAAAAGCGATATGCACAAGTCACCTAATATGTCGCCTAATGTTCTGGAGAGAAATATAGCAGCCTGTGGCGACATCCAAGGCGACATGTACAAGTCGCCTAGCATGTCGCCTTTTGTTCTGGAGAAAAATCTCAAGTCTTAGGCGACTTATGAGGTGACATGCACAAGTAGCCTTGCATGTCGCCTAACACACTGGACAGCACTCCAGCTTCAGAAACAAGCGACCCAAAGCACAACCAAATGACATTGAAACCTTTCGTATTATATACCGTTGGAAAGGTATGGAAGTCTACTTTCTAATCCAATTAAAAAAACATGATTTGGATAAACGTAGAAAGAATTATGATCAAAAGAGTGACCAAAGGTCAGAATTGGTCAATAACAAAAATCCCATAATCATGGTATAAAACCATATAACCAAATACTAATCCAAGAGAGGACAAATGGAACCTCTCTATGGTCACAAATCGTGCTAAGACTCAAGCACACCAATGTGCAATGCACACCATCATGCGAGTGAGGATGTTTCCGAACACACATGGAAAACGTAAAATAAAAACAACCACACGTAAGGACAAACAAAGACGTACTCGTGTGAGTTGTATAACGGATGCACACATATAAACAATAAAGAACACAAATGCAAGATGAACAAAGCATGCATGAAGTGTGTGTGTGTGTGTGTGTGTGCACCTAAACTCTTCAAGAGACAAGGTCAAGTGAGTATACCTTTTGCTCTTGAAGTCATGGAGATGCTTGGAAGCTTGCCAACACAGACCAATCATCCCCAATGTGGTGTGGTTTGTCATGAAATAAGTCAATCATAAAATCGAGGTCCTTACAAGTACCGCATCTCATATTCTACCAGGTATCATGCATGGCCAGCACCGCAGCATCTCCTACCTGGTACCTAGGCATCGCGACATCTACCTAATACCTAGGTACCATGACATCTGCTCGGTACCCAAATACCGCGATACCAGTCAAGGATCACACTGGAATATGTATCCCATCCTCTGACGAACGTTACTCGTGTCGTTTTAAAAAGATCAATTCGTCAACAATATTTGTAAAAACCTCACGAAGCCTAAATTGGTTGGGAAAACACACGTATGGTGGCAAGTGGGGTGTTGTCCACATGGAGCGGAACTAGCTAAGATTAGTTATTGCTAAAGTAATGTTAATGTATATATATATTAAACAAAACATAAAATGGTGAAGATGTAGATGATCAATCATCCTATTAGTAACACTAAATTAACTATGCAAACTAGAGGAAAGGGAAATGGGATGAAGGATATATAGATGATAGGAACTAAGGAGTTAACGGATACGAAAGTAAATACTGGGTAATGCAATAAACTTGTAAATAGGCACGTCTATTCAAAGGTAACCGACCTAGGATGTATAGAGTCGGTTATTTATCCCTAGAAAGTGGTCAACCTAGGATGTATAGTGAGGACCACCTATTAGGGATTAATCCGTCGTAAACCACCAACCTAAGATGTATAGTGTTGGTTGTTCATCGGATTATGAAAATGAAGCTCGTCTACCTATCAATGACTCCACCGATTGTAAACGTAGTCAACCTAGGATGTATAGTGATGACTTCTAATCCTCTCACGGGACCCGACCTAGGATGTATAGTGCCTGAAACTCGATCAAGATTAGATTAAGACAGCGGTTTAAGAGTCGGAATTCATGATGTTCCGTCCATTCATTTGAGCAAGAAACAACTAAATAGGATGTATATCTAGATGCAATACTCATACATAATCCAAAGAAATTTTGCTAAGAGGATGTATCTAAACAAGAAATCAATGATAACCATTCATAACAAGAATATAACAATGAAAGATAAGACATGAATATAAATATAGAATCAAGTTTATGTACAATCCTAATATCCAGCTAACTACTCCATCAACCCCTTAGAGGGGATTTAACTACTCATTACAACTAGGAAAATAAGAGAAAGGAAAGAGAAAGAACCCTTGGAGAACATCTCCTTCCTTGAAGTTGCTTCAATCTCCTACCTTCCTTGAAGTTGAGTAGAGAATGTAAGTGTGTGAGAGAGAGAGAGAGAGAGAGAGAGAGATCTAAGTTGTGTAAACCTCTGAAAATCTAAGTCAAAAGCTCTCAAAAATGTTCTCATACTATTCTATTTATATAATATACAAAAATTTGTCACTTAAACTTCAAAAATGCAAACTGGCGCACGCGGAGTGCGGGTGGAGTGCGGGTGAATTACCTGCACTGTACCCGCACTATATGGGTTGTCTTCATCTTCAGTTCTCAAATCAGGAAAATAGTGCGGGTGGAGTGCTGTTGGATTACCCGCACTTGACCTACACTTTAATGTCAGGTGCAAATCAGCTTCTCTGGCTTTGGCAATAGTGCAGGTGGAGTGCGGTTGGATAACCCGCACTGTACCTACACTTTAACGTCAGGTGCAACTCAGCTTCTTTGGCTTCGGCAATAGTGCGGGTGGAGTGCATTTGGATGACCCGCACTGGACCCGCACTTTAACTCTTCTTCCAGTATCAGGTCCCGGCTATGAGTATGAGTGCGGTTGGAGTGTGGTTTCGACCCGCACTTGACCCGCACTGTAGAGCTGCTTATGATCCTTTGTCTTTCCTTTTGCCCATTTTCTACTGGAACCACCGCAACATGCCTCCAAACCCATCATTGCACCATTTCCTACAATCACGCAAATAACAACCCATTAGAGATACCAAAATGCACGAAAACAGAACACAAGATACAGATTTGAGGGCCTAAATATACTACATATTTGGCACGATCACCCGCCAAGCAAGAAGAATGGAACCAGGAAGGTACCATCATGCTAGAACAAGCGCCACATCAGCAAGAACAGACCGGTACATCAGAGTACAACACCAGAAGAAATGAATCCAGCTTTCAACTCTAGCAAGACAGAAAAGATAGTTAACCTCCCCAGCAATTCACAACGCCATTAATAGAGATAGTCAACCCTATTAATTAACCCCATTAATAAAGATAGTCAACTCATTAATGTCCATTCACAATGCCATTAATGAAGGAATCAGTCAACTCTTTAATGGCCATTCACAATGCCATTAATGAGAAAATATTCAACTCCATTAAGGCTAATTAACTGAATCAATGGGGTGGGCGACAAAAAAGAGAAGATATAAATAAAACAAAGCACTCTCCAAGAAGGGGGTCGGACATTTTCTCCAATCTCTCTATAACATCCTCCAACATCTCTGATCTTCGATCTCCAACCTCTCTCCAATCTTCAGTTTGTGATCCAATCCAGAAATCAACCAGAGAAACGATGATTTCACTTACTTCTCCACTAGAAATATAGTTCGCCATCTCCTACAATTGTATCGACTACTATATGTCAATTTTCACCATGAATGTACTGGTACCAAGTGGTACCCCTCCAATTGTGACTTACCAGATTACGGTTTAAACTTGTGTAAGCTCTCCGGAGCACCTCTCGTGATATATAAATACAAAAAAGGGTCTTTCTCCTTCCAATGGATACTGCTTGTGGGTTTTTCAACATATGATCAGTTGTGATCCTTTCTCCCCTAGGTCAGTCTACCTCTACCAAATGAATTGTCATTCTCCCATGTATCACCTCTATTATGCATGTATGTGAGCTAGGCACCGACCCCACTGGTCCTAGCTCTCTTGTACCTCTCCTTGCATGTTATCTAGGTCGAGGAATTATAGAGGGCACCTAGAGAGGTTACCGGGTACCAGGATCAGATACCAAGACCGGGTACCAGCCTACTGCACCAGATGGGCATAATGATTGTTCTCCTACCATGGCACATATCTCGCCTTCACTTTACTAGTAGCGGGTTAAGGGTGTTGATCGGAATTTTACTCTCTGAGTGAATTTTCCTACCAACATCTATAAAGTATTTTTTATCGTAATAATTAACTCTTAGGTACTGTATATCTCTTTATTTTCTCCTCCAACAATGATTCTTCTAAGAGTGGTGCTATTGACACCTCTATTACTAAACTATTTATGCCCTACTTTTTCAAATTTTGATTTAATTATATAAAATTAAATGGTTTTATTAATTTTTTGATTTATTTCCATGATTACCCTTTTACATATTTTTTAAACTTAATACACCTCATATCTTTTTCCAAAAATTAAAATAAAAATACACTTCATCTCTAATCTTTATATACATTTTTTCTCACATCCATTCACATGACTTATTTTTTCTCCTTATTTCATAGTGAAACCATCATTATTATATGCATTTTTTTTGTAGTCGATTGGATTGTTGGTGGTAGATTGTGAGTGTGATATTAATCATTTAATGATTTATTTTGAGCAATTTAGTTGGGGTTTTGGTGTGGTTTCGTTTCATCAGAGATTAGGTTTTTTTGGTTGTGATTCTTGATGCGGTTTTTTTTTTGTAATTAACAATAAACTAACTTTGGAAGATCCGGAATAAAATATGCAAAAGAATTGATACAAATCATAGAATACCTGGAAGATGTGAAAAAAAAAACCAGAAAGAAAATAAAATAGCAAACATGGATATGGAATTTGAAAAGAAAAACAAAACAAACATGTGAAATAATAAAACTAATAAATACTAAACATGAGATCTATATCTAAAAGAAAATATAAAAAATAGTAAACATTCAGCTATTTGAAATAATCTATGTCATTAGGGTTTTAAAATAAGGAAAGCGGAGTTTCAAAGTTTTACTTTGTACATGATTTTTTTTAATAAAAATTGTATGTCTCTTTAAGTAATTTGATAAAAGAAAAAAATACTAAATAATTTAAAAAATGGGATATAAATAGTCCAGTTTCTGGGTGTGCCAATAACACCATCCTTCTTCTAAATCTTCGTCACCAAACAGGATAAAAAATAATAAAAAAAGACTCCTGAACTTCAAAAGCAATTTTTTATATTCATAATCAGTAATGTTTCCAACACAATACGAAAATCTAGAACACAATAGAAAAAAATGTCTCTTTCAGATATACTAAGGCCATAAATCCCTCTTGATTTATCTATGAATTCTCCATTGTTGATACTACATCCGTAAAAGTATTGATTCAGAAGGAATCATTGCAAAATATCTTTTCAAAAAAAATTAATAAAATAATGATTCCTTCCTACGTAAAAGGATTTTCAATTTATATTAGTGTTTTAAAAAATGAATATTCCCTTTATTTCCTTCAACAATTATTTCATTTTACCCGCTATTTGACCATTTAGAACTTAACTCCTTTCATCACCACCATTTCACATCCTAACATGATTAGTACATGGTAGGCATGTGTTTAGGCTATGAGGTATATGGTTGAATGTGGTACCAAATAAAAGAGTAAGTGTTTGGCCTCAAGCTTGGCTTTGAAGGACACAATATGGTATGAACGTGTTTAGGCTAAAGGTAATTCAGTGCACACACATTCCCTAATATCACCTCCACAACCATCTAAAAAGGGAATGAAAGCATCCATCATGCACTTCACAAAATGATATGCAAGTCTTATGGCACATGACATAAATGACGAGAGGCGTGTTTAAGAATAATCAATAATACACTCAAAATACGCACTTTAACGCTTGTGTTTGTGAATTGTGATCTCACGGGCATCTCCACTATTAAAACTAGGCATGAGAACATTGAGTCCCCATTACTTAACACTAACGGGTGGGACGATCCCATGGAGGTGCAAGCGAACCCTCAAGTAGCACCAAACTACGTCACAAGATCAAAACACATACAAAGAACTCGCCAAAAGTACAAGCTAGAGGCATCATACCCATACTACTTATAGTTTGAAAATTGGACATGCGAAAAAATTGAAAATTTTGACACTACAAGACTACAAGGACGACTGTACAAGGTGTAACACACCCCCAAACCAAAACTTAACAATGTCCCCATTGTTGGAATCCACAAGGTATGTTCTAACAGAGGAGAAACACCATAGAAGACTCAAAAATTATGAACATGCATAAAGTGCAACCAATAACAAGCATAATCTCAATAATTTGCGGAATGAGGGTTCAACACCCCCAAACTGGATCTAGACATAATTTCAAAACTCGCACAAGTATATGATCAATATGCACTCAACCTTGCTCATTCATATTAACAAAATCTAAATTCGCATTCATCAAAAATTTAATGCAATGAAGTACAAAATCGAAGGTAGAAACTCCCTTTAGAAGGAAGCTAGTTCGTTGTCCAAGCGTGTTGTCATGTGCTTCCCAAAAGATGTACAACCCAGCTTAAAACACACAACAACTCTACCAAACGAAAATCAAATGCGAAAGAAAACCAAAATAAGTCCATGCCGTCAAAGGAAACTACAAATAAAAGAAATAAAACTAAATAGTCAAAAACTAATAGCAATAAACATAAAGGAAACAGATGGCTAATACTCGTCTGAAAGCTTCTTCTCTGGTTCACTGGATATCCCTTTCCCCTTAGGGCAAGTTCTACTCTGATCCTATCTTTATGTTCACTCCTGGATATCTCCATTGCAGCTCGGAGCTCGGCCACATGTGGGTCGATGGCTGGGCCTCCTGAATGTGGTTAGAAAGCAGCGGGCCTCTTCTTCTTCCTTGGATAAACTGGGAGACTAAGCGCCTCCCTCAAGTAGGTGAGATTGCCCCAAATGTCAGCATAATACTCACTGGATTCTGCTCTGCTCTCAGCAATCTACTTCATGTTCTCAATGACCTTAGTCTTAAGGTTCTCTAATCCCAAAAGCAAGGTCTGCCAAGGGATCTTTCCAGAAGTCTCTTGCGGGGGTGAGGGCATCTGATTGTAATAACCGTATTCTAAATAAACCGGTTCCAACTCAGGTTGTTCTGGAACGTCCTCAACCTGTCTGCTTGTGCTTCCCCGTTTAGCAGATTTCTTTCTCCCTATTCTGACTCTGACACCGGAGGTGTCTCGTTCTTTCAATTGGTCATTCCATGTGGACAGCCCAGCAGGCCCCAAACCACATTCAAAGGGATCGGACCCAAAATCCACCCCTGACTCTCTGCAAAATGTGGTGATTAGACTAAGGAAGATGAGTGGTTGCTTGTCTACTTTGACACCTCCCATTCAAGTATCTCTCTCTTGACCAGAAAGCCAATGTCGACCAATTGATTCTAAAGTATATAATAAAGGATCATTGCTGCATTGAAATTTACTGAAGTCCTGTGCTTTCTGGGAATCAAGGAATGAGAGATGAACACATGCCAAAAACCCAACTGCCTCTTCAAGTTGGTGTGCTTCATACGGTGATCTGGTGCCACCTAGAAGTCCATTGGACGGATCACCAACTAGTTGGTAAACTCCACATTCTGTGTCATAAAGAAGTCATTCCAAGTTACCCCCTGTGGTAGTCTTCCGACCGCCTCTGGATCAACTGGGAGCTTTGTCCGATAGTATTTGTTAATGTCCGTGATAGTCATTCGGACCTCCTCCCCTCGGACCAAAACAGAGGATGTTCGCTGAAAAGTCTCTGGTACCATTCCTGCATAGAATTCCTCCACCACGCTTCTGCAATACATAGGAGGGGTGCTAAACAAAGTTTCCCATCCCCTCGTTCCAACTACTTGAGGTATCGAGGTGCCCGCTAGCTCTTCTACTGCTATCCCTCTTTCAACCACAACGTCTCTTTCCCTAAAATATTCCAAGCGGTCCTTAAACTCTGGATGCCTGACGCATGGTGGTGGAACCTGAGGCCCCCTCATCGGTCTTCGCTTGGAAACCTGACTGCCTTGCCTAGTAGATTGCCTGGTTCTTCCTAACATCTGTACAATAAACAATAGTTTTAAGGGAATACTCATATCAAAGAACCATGAGGTTATGATGAAACAATTGAAAGAATGAATTTTCTGCCAGACTGATAGAGTGCGGGTGACTGACCCACACTAGACCTGCACATTAACTCGTTCCCAGATACTAGAGCATGCAGAATCACAAACAACTCACACACTTCACACCCACAGCAAATCATCAAACCAACTCACAATAATGTGGCTCTAACCCATGTATAGAAATTCTATTCAATCATATAAACCCTAAATTCGGAATTTGAACATCCAATTGCAATTAGATAGTTAAATCAACAATAAACGCTTCACATGCATAATTAGACAACAACCCATCATTCAATCCTCATAGGTATTCAATAAAAAGTTTCAAATTCCCGGATTTGAATATGCGATTATGTGAAAACAAGGATTGAGACAATTGAAACCGAAGTTCTCAAACATTCTTTGCAATTAAAGCATCATACAAAAATCCAAATAAGCCAAGAAAAAAAGGGCACAAAATCGTGGCCCATCCTTGAACAATGAAATTCATGCAAAATAGGGAAAAAATTGTTGATAAAATGTTGAGAATCGAGATTAGAGTGATAGGTAACGAAATTAGAGGAAGATTTCATACCTTGGTTGCCGAAAATTGAAAACGTGGCACACACGGAATACCTTTCAGTTGAAACGAGGGGAAAAAAAGAAAGTTTCGGTTTGTTTCCTTTTTTGAAAGAGGTGGAGCCCTAGAAAACGACAGGTGATATATATATAACGTGACCAAAGTGCGGGTGGCGTGCGGGTGACTGACCCACATTGTACCCGCACTTTATTACCTGATGCTTTCGGAGTACGGGTGAATGACCCGCACTCTAACCGCACCGTTTCCTTGGACTGATTCCTGGACTCTGCACTGCAACTATTTCTACACCAAACACCACACACAACGCATTAACAAGCACTATGTTCCAAAAAAATTCTAAGACAAATACTAACCATCCGAAAGGCAAAAATACTAAAACGAACTTAAAAGTTGGTGTAATGCACTCAAAGTGGGACACGGTCAACCAAAGGAGGTTTGACCGGAATGGGGCGCACACTCAACTTGGCCACCCAAATCGGTGCCAATGGCTTACTTACTGCATCTCTCCCCACTTTCCTCACTTGCCCAACTAGGTCCTTTCTAACCCATATTTGCTTGACCTTTGTTTGGTTCATCCTAGATCAAACTTGACTTGCTTTGAACCTTTGAAAACTAAAGCAATAAGCCTTAATGTGCCCTCTTTTGGCACAAAAGTAACAAGTAAAAGAACGGTTAGGGAAACTCTCTATTCGATTGTTGATGTGGGCCCCTTTGAGTTGCCCGTATTTGAGGGATTTGACCTCGTTTTCTGTCACATCAAGCTGAACAATCAAATCACACTCCTTGACCTTGGCCCGCTTCAACTCATTCTCCTTTTTGTTCAACCATTCTTACAATTCCCTTACGGCTTTTGCGGACTCCTCGACACCTAATAGAATTTTCCTTGACCTTCTCCCATTCTCCTCCTCGAATTCCTCCGAGAGCTTTGCCAATTCTTCTAGGTTCTTGGAGACTAACTCCTCATTTTTAGCAAGTTCCACCACTTGCTCCCTTAGACTCTTGTTCGATGTTGAGAAGTCATGCAATTTCTTCTTCAATATTCCATTCTCGGCCTTGAGCAAATATACCTCTAGCTTGAGCTTCGTGTTGTCTTGCTCTAGCTCACCTATCTCCTCAAAAGTAGCAGTAACTAATTCCTCCTCTTCAAGTTCACATTCTTGTCTTTCCTTCATGCAATCTTGGTTGCCCATTTCCATCTCATTCACACCCTCAAAAGCTTGCACAAGGGTGAACACCCGGCTTCTTTTCTTTCTTGAATTGGGTGCTTCCAAGACCAAGCAATCCTTTACTTGGCTTGATTCGGGAGAATTGACCTTGAAGTTAACACTCTTGCCTCCACAGCTGAAGGAAATGTCCCTAGAATGAATATCTACAACCATAACCGATGTGGCCATGAATGACCTCCCCAAAAGTAATTTTCAGTCCCTACCACTGGATTCTCATCTCTTGCAATTTAACACAACAAACTCTACCGGCACCATCAACCCGTGCATATTCACATAGACTTCCTCCACTATACCAATTGGGGTGGTGGAAGAATTGTCCGCCATGATGAGAGTCTGAGAAGTATGAAAATACTATATAACGTGTGTCTACTAACCTAGAGGGAGGGTGAATAGGTTTTAGATGGTTTATTACCAACTTTTTGACTTAATCAATTTTAATAATCCTACCCCATATTAGAAATCAATCAATCCAACATAAACATGCGGAAAACAATAAACACACAAGGATTGATTTACGTAAGAAACCCTCCAACTGGGCAAAACTCACGGGCTATCCTTCTAGCCGCATACGGTCCTCAAATCTACTATTTGAATGAAAGTTTACAACCTAGATTGACCTCAAGTCATGCCTACTTGGTCACTAACCCTTTCACTCTACCCAACTGGCCTTTAATAGTGATTCTAGACCACAAGCTTGTGCACTAATCCACTTAGTCACAAAGCTTAACAATCAATGAAGAGGTTAAACAACCTATGTGAATATGTCAGAATATTCTAACATGCAATTAATGTTAGGCAACACTAAATGCTTATCTAAGGATTTAAAGATGTCAATGAGTGCAAATCCTAGATATCAATATCTAAATGCAAATGCATGAAGATTTAGCTAGAAGGGTAAAAACGTCTTAAATGGTAGCTATCAATGAACATATAACCTCAACCAACAAACATAATCACAAACATACTCAAATCATGCTAAACCAAATAAACATGCAATTAATTAACAAATAATTGCTAACCCTAGGTAAACAAGAACATAGAGATGAAAAGGAAGTTCTAAGACTTGTTTGATTACCTAGTCAAGAAGAGCATGAAGACCCATGAAGAATAGATGCAAGAATGAAGCTTAGATGCACATGAGTATAAGTTTGGTTGAGTAAAAAAGACTTCTTGGAGCTCTCTCTCTCTTGGATATACTTTCTCTCACTTAGGGATATATTTTCAGAGCTCTAGGTCTAAATGATGGAGAAGATGATGTATTTATAGAGACTAAAAACGAGCTGGTGTGAAATACCCGAAATGCCCAGTTCGGGTGAAAGAGGCGACATGCAAGGCGACATGACCAAGTCGCCTAACACACTGGAAAGAAAACAAGTTGCCTGAGGCGACATGTAAGGCTACATACCCAAGTCGCCTAACACACTGGAGGAAAAACAAGATGTCAGAGGCGGCATGTTAGGCGACATGCCCAAGTCACCTATGAAGTCGCCTAACACACTGTGAGAAAAAATCAAAACTAAGGCGACATTAGGGGCGACATGCACAAGTGGCCTTGCATGTCACCTAACACACTGTGGGAAAAATTCAAGTCTAAGGCGACTTGTCAGACGACATGCACAAGTGGCCTTGCATGTCGCCTAACCCACTGTGCAACCCATCAACTCCAAAATTCAAGAAGTGTGTGTGTGTGTGTGTGTGTGCAACCATACATGCATGTCAATACAAATGCATTTGATGTGAGTGTGTGTAACTAAAACCTCTTTAAAGAGAATTAAGCATGTGATATACCTTTGAAGTGCTCTTGAGAGAGATGATGTCCTTGAAGCTTGATCACGCCCAATGAGGCCTAATTTACCCTTACAAAATTAATCCCCAATATGGTTTGTCAACAAAATAAGCCAATCAAAATATGAGAAACTTACAAAGTAGGCTTGATTGACTGAATCTTCAACAATTTGTATACCTGTAATGGCATCATATTGATGCTAGCCCCCATATCAAGCACTGCTCCCATCCTAGGTGAGTTTTCAATTTTCACCTCTATAACGAAACTTCCAGGGTCTGAAAGCTTAACGGGGGAGTCTATGCCACTTCCCTCATCTTCATTATGTGTGACCTCCACCACACTCTTCACAGTCTCTTCACTGGAATTGTCTAAAATCTTGTATTGATTTGGGATAGTTTCTTCTTCTAACCCCTCTTCAACTCCCAACTCGACTACCTCTAACACGTTAACGTGCTCATCGGTGCTTGATGCCTTACCCTTGTTCTTGACCAATGCATCAAAGATTTGTGCCAACTGAGTTTCCATCTTTTTCAGTGACGCTCCATGACTATTCGCCCTCTGATCATTGGATTGCATGTAAGCGGTCATCTGTTGCTCGGATGCATGCAAGGTGTTCTTGAGGGCTTATGACCCGATACCAACCGTTTTGATAACTGTGCTCACTATCTCCTCTAGGGATTTGTCCTTTTGTTGGTTAGCGGGTGCTTGGGAATTAAAGTTGGTTGGTGGGTTACTACTAGGACTTCCCCATTGGTTGTTGTTGCTAGGCCCTCCTTGGTTATACCTATTGTACCCACGGTTTTGGTACCTCTGATTGTTGTTTCCACATTGATAGTTGTTGTTGCCACCTTGGTAATTTGTTGCCCCTAGGTTGTTGTTGTTTGACCAAGACAAGTTTGGGTGGTTTCTCAACCCTGGGTTGTATGTGTTTGAATACGGGTCATTCCTTGGCCTTTGGAATTCCCCAAGGGCCCGGGCTTGCTCTTCTTGACCAAACTGCCATTCTCGTCCTTCTATCTCTCCCATTACTTGACTTACTCCTTGAGAGGACCTTAGTTTTCCAGTTATAAGCTCCTTGATCGATTGGAGCTCTTTGTTCATTCTTGACATCTGAATTTGAACTTGGGTATCCTGACCCACATCTATCCTTCCGCCCCTTCTCACATGTGATGTCCTCTGCTGTGAGTTATGGGCAATCTTTTCTAAGATATCATATGCCTCAACTTCTCTCTTGTATGATATTGTACCCCCGCACGCATTGTCCACGAGCATTTGTGTGATAGGTGAAAGTCTGCTATAGAAGGAATTCACCTTCAACTCTGGATGTTATGTATGCGGCGGCATTTGTGCTAAAAACCAGTTAAACCTCTCCCATGCCTCATGGAATGGTTCACCGTCCTCCTCAACAAAGGATGCTATTTTCAACCTTAGGTCCTTCGCCTTTTGTGACGGGAAATACTTGTTCAAAAAGACCTTGCACACCTGACTCCATGTTACCAGTGATCCTGGCCTCAAATTCATGTACCATGTCATGGCGGCATCCTTCAAACAGTACTGGAAACACCTGAGGTAAAGCTGCTCTCTTATCAGCACTGCTTGGCGAGCCATCATCGGAAAGGTTTCTAGGGTGGCTCCATATTGCTTCATAAATTGAAGGCAATCCTCGGTAACTCTCCTACTAAAAGATGGTAGGAGGCTAATATGCATAGTCTTCAAATCATACTGTATTGTCACGTTATCAAGTACTATGGCAGTGGGTGCATTTCCTACAAACGGGAGTGTGTACTCGCCCATGGTGAGACCTAGCTATTCATCTCTGTGTACACTGCCCTCATGCTCACGAGCCTGCTGCTCATTCTGATTCGGATCATTTCTGTCTCCCCTATTCTGCTAGGGTTGATCTATAGGAACTCCGTCTTCCATGTTTTCTTCTAACCGACCTACTCTTCTACCCGCTGATTTATATTGTGGTCACCTGGTAATACTGTTACTCTTCATGATCTTCTTCCGTGCATATACCTAGAATCCTAAAATTTCGAAACAAATTCCGCACGACGTAACAAGACACAAACAAGGTATATCAGAAATGTTACTAGAACTAACTACTACTCATGCAAAACTAATCAAACTAAACCTGCCGCTCCCCGGCAGCGGCGCCATTTGACGAACGTTACTCTTGTCATTTTAAAAAGACCAATTTGTCAACAATATTTGTAAAATCCTCCCGAAGCCTAAATTGGTTTGGAAAACACACGTATGGTGGCAAGTGGGGTGTCGTCCACAGGGAGAGGAACTAGCTAAGATTAGTTATTGCTAAAGTAATGTTAATGTATATATATATATATATATTAAACGAAACATAAAATGATGAAAATGTAGATGGTCAATCATTCTATTAGTAACACTAAATTAACTATGCAAACCAGAGGAAAGGGAAATGGGATGAAGGATATATAGATGATGGGAACTAAGGAGTTAACGGATACGAAAGTAAATACTGGGCAATGCAACAAACTTGTAAATAGGCACGTCTATTCAAAGGTAACCGACCTAGGATGAATAGAGTCGATTATTTATCCCTAGAAAGTGGTCAACCAAGGATGTATAGTGAGGACCACCTATTAGGGATTAATCCGTCGTAAACCACCAACCTAGGATGTATAGTGTTGGTTGTTCATCGGATTCTGAAAATGAAGCTCGTCTACCTATCAATAACTCAACCGATTGTAAACGTAGTCAACCTATGATGTATAGTGATGACTTCTAATCCTCTCACGGGACCCGACCTAGGAAGTATAGTGCCTGAAAATAGATCAAGGTTAGATTAAGACCGCGGTTTAAGAGTCAGAATTCATGACATTCCGTCCATTCATTTGAGCAAGAAACAACTAAATATGATGTATATCTAGATGCAATACTCATACATAATCCAAAGAGATCTTGCTAAGATGATGTATCTAAACAAGAAATCAATTATAACCATTCATAACAAGAATATAACAATGAAAGATAGACATGAATATAAATATAGAATCAAGTTTATGTACAAGCCCAATATCCAACTAACTACTCCATCAACCCCTTAGAGGGGATTTAGTTACTCATTACAACTAGGAAAATAAGAGAAAGGAAAGAGAAAGAACCCTTGGAGAACATCTCCTTCCTTGAAGTTGCTTCAATCTCCTACCTTCCTTGAAGTTGAGTAGAGAATGTAAGTGTGTGAGAGAGCGAGAGAGATTCTAGATCTAAGTTGTGTAAACCTCTAAAAATCTAAGTCAAAAGCTCTCAAAAACGTTTCATACTATTCTATTTATACAATATACAAAATAGGTCACTTAAACTTCAAAAATGCAAACTGGCGCACGCGGAGTGCGGGTGGAGTGCGGGTGAATTACTCATACTGTACCCGCACTATATGGGTTGTCTTCATCTTCAGTTCTCAGATCTGGGAAATAGTACGGATGAAGTGCGGTTGGATTACCCGCACTTGACCCGCACTTTAATGTCAGATGCAAATCAGCTTCTCTGGCTTTGGCAACAGTGCGGGTGGAGTGCGGTTGGATGACCTGCACTTTAACGTCAGGTGCAAATCAGCTTCTCTGGCTTTGGCAACAGTGCGGGTGGAGTGCGTTTGGATGACCCGCACTGGACCCGAACTTTAACTCTTCTTCCAGCATCAGGTCCCGGCTATGAGTATGAGTGCGGTTAAAGTACGGTTTCGACCCGCACTTGACCCACACTGTAGAGCTGCTTATGATCCTTTGTCTTTCCTTTTGCCCCTTTTTTGCCAGAACCACCGCAACATGCTTCCAAACCCATCATTGCACCATTTCCTACAATTACGCACATAACAACCCATTAGAGATACCAAAACGCATGAAAATAGAACACAAGATACATTTAACTCTTCTTCCAGCATCAGTTCCCGGCTATGAGTATGAGTGCGGTTAAAGTGCGGTTTCGACCCGCACTTGACCCACACTGTAGAGAAGCTTATGATCATTTGTCTTTCCTTTTACCCCTTTTCTGCCAGAACCACCGCAACATGCTTCCAAACCCATCATTGCACCATTTCCTACAATTACGCACATAACAACCCATTAGAGATACCAAAACGCACGAAAACAGAACACAAGATACAGATTTGAGGGCCTAAATATACTACATATTTGGCACGATCACCCGCCAAGCAAGAAGAATGGAACCAAGAAGGTACCAGCATGCTAGAACAAACGCCAGATCAGTAAGAACGGACCGGTACATCATAGTACCGTGCCAAAAGAAATGAATCAAGCTTTCGACTCCAGCAAGACAAAAAAGATAGTTGACCTCCCCGGCTATTCACAACGCCATTAATAGAGATAGTCAACCCTATTAACTAACCTCATTTATAAAGATAGTCAACTCATTAATGGTCATTCACAATGCCATTAATGAGGGAATCAGTCAACTCTTTAATGGCCATTCACAACGACATTAATGAGAAAATATTCAACTCTATTAATGCCAATTAAATGAATCAATGGAGTGGGCGACAAGAAAGAGAAGATATAAATATAACAAAGCACTCTCCAAGAAGGGGGTCGGACATTTTCTCCAATCTCTCTAGAACATCCTCCAACATCTCTGATCTTCGATCTCCAACCTCTCTCCAATCTTCAGTTTGTGATCGAATCCAGAAATCAACCAGAGAAACGACCGATTTCACCCATTTCTCCACCAGAATTACAGTTCGCCATCTCCTACCATTGTATCAACTACTATATGTCAATTTTCACCATGAATGTACTGGTACCAAGTGGTACCCCTCCAACTGTGACTTATCAGGTTGCGGTTTAAACTTGTGTAAGCTCTCCGGGGAACCTCTCGTGATATATAAATACAAAGAAGGGTCTTTCTCCTTCCTATGGATACTGCATGTGGGTTTTTCAGCATATGATCAGTCGTGATGCTTTTTCCCCTAGGTCAGTCTACCTCTACCAAATGAATTGTCATTCTCCCATTTATCACCTGTATTATGCATGTATGTGAGCTAGGCACCGACCCCACTGGTCCTAGCTCTCTTGTACCTCTCCTTGCACGTTATCTAGGTCGGGGAATTACGGAGGGCACCTAGAGAGGTTACCAGGTACCAGGTACCAGGATCAGATACCAAGACCGAGTACCAGCCTACTGCACCAGATGGGCAGGATGATTGTTCTTCTACCATGGCACCTATCGCGCCTTCACTTTACCAGTAGCGGGTTAAGGGTGTTGATCGGAATTTTACTCACTGAGTGAATTTTCTTGCCAACATCTATAAAGTATTTTTTATAGTAATAATTAACTCTTAGGTACTGGATATCTCTTTATTTTCTTCTCTAACAATGATTCTTCTAAGAGTGGTGCTATTGACACCCCTATTACTAAACTATTTATGCCCTACTTTTTCAAATTTTGATTTAATTATATAAAATTAAATGGTTTTATTAATTTTTTTGATTTATTTCCAAGATTATCCTTTTACATATATTTCAAACTTAATACACCTCATATCTTTTTCAAAAAAGTAAAAATAAAAATACACTTCATCTCTAATCTTTATATACATTTTTTTCTCACCTCCAATCACATGACTTGTTTTTTCTCCTTATTTCACGGTGAAACCATCATTATTATATGCAATATTTTTTTTCTGTAGTCGATTGGATTGTTGGTGGTAGATTGTGAGTGTGATATTAATCATTTCATGATTTTTTTTGAGCAATTTAGTTTGGGTTTTGGTGTGGTTTCGTTTCGTCAGAGATTAAGTTTTTTTGGTTGTGATTCTTGATGCCGTTTTTTTCTTTTTTGTAAATAACAATAAACTAACTTTGGAAGATCCGGAATAAAATATGCAAAAGAATTGATACAAATCATAGAATACCTGGAAGATCTGAAAAAAAATAAACCAGAAAGAAAATAAAATAGCAAACATGGATATGGAATTTGAAAAGAAAAACAAAACAAACATGTGAAATAATAAAATCAATAAATACTAAACATGAGATCAATATCTAAAAGAAAATATAAACAAAAATAGTAAACATTCAGCTATTTGAAATAATCTATATCATTAGGGTTTTAAAATAAGGAAAGTGGAGTTTTAAAGTTTTACTTCGTATATGATTTTTTTTAATAAAAGTTGTATGTCTCTTTAAGTAATTTGATAAAGGAAAAAAATACTAAATAATTTAAAAAATGGGATATAAATAGTCCAGTTTCTAGGTGTGCCAATAACATCACTCTTCTTCTAAATCTTTGTCACCAAACAGGAAAAAAAATAATAATAAAAGAATCCCGAACTTCAAAAGCAATTTTTTATATTCATAATCAGTAATGTTTCCAACGCAATACGAAAATCTAGAACACAATAGAAAAAAATGTCTCTTTTAGATAAACTAAGGCCAAAAATCCCTCTTGATTTATTTATCAATTCTCCATTGTTGATACTACATCCGTAAAAGTATTGATTCAGAAGGAATCATTGCAAAATACCTTTTCAAGAAAATAATAATGAAATAATGATTCCTTCCTGAGTAAAAGGATTTTCAATTTATATTAGTGTTTAAAAAAATGAACATTCCCTTTATTTCCTTCAATATGTCATAAATGACTACAAATTAAATTTGAATAAATGGTATCCACTTTAAAAAAAAAATAATCACGCAAACAAATCCAATCAGATTTAAAAGTAAAATTTCGAATTATTAGTACCATCTTAATTTTACTTGCCTAAAGTATAATACATTTTACACAATAGTTTCAAGCAACCTAACACATCATTTTAATTAGGTTTAAAAAAAATGGCTTAAATAGCATTACTCAATTCAAGAATCAATTATTTAAAAGATAACAAACATATACAAAGAAAAATACAACATTTTTCTTCGTTGAAAAGTTTCATATCTTATTTTTTATTGATAAGCTTTCTTTTAAGACGTTGGATGAAGACAGTTAGGCAGAATCACAATAAATAATATGGTTTTACGGATGTGGTATCAACAATGGAGAATCCTAGATAAATCAACATGAATTTGTTGCTTTATTATATCTAAAAGAGACATTTTTTCTATTATGTTCTAGATTTTCATATTGTGTTGAAAACATAATTGATCATGAATATAAAAAATAGCTTTTGAAGTCAAGGATTCTTTTACTATTATTATTTTTTCCAGTTTGGTGTAGAAGATTTAGAAGAATCATTATTAGAGAAGAAAATAGAGAGATATACCTTAGAGTAAAAAAAAATATTTTACAGAGAATCCTAATCTTAATAAATATCATTTTATTTAATATATATATATATATATATATATCTTCTCTTTTAATATATATTTTCAAGAAACAAATCTAACCATGGGATCAAAACAAAAACTTAGATTTAGATGTCCTGTGTTTTTCTTATATCAGTGTGCACGGATAAAAAGACCAATATATATATATATATATATATATGTACACACACACCGACCTTAGGCTGGGATAGGGTGGGCTCAAGCCCACCCAAGTCTTTCCAAAATATTTTTGAAAAGTAAAAAAAAAATTAAATTAATGGCCAGTTTGGTATTGCTTTTGAAAAGTTAAAATCATATTATTTTATAATTTTGACATCAAATTGTAAGAACCTCATTTTTATGATTGTCTTATTTCATGACAAACCACATTTGTGGTTGTTATGTAACATATAGCTTAGGTGTTCGTCACTGGCAAGCTTCCGAACTTCAAGAAGGTAATCACTTGTTCTTAACCTCTTGAAGAGATTTAGTTGCACACACACACACACACTTATCATGCATGTCTCAGTCATCTTGCATTTGTAGTTCACCGCTTATATGTGTGCATTCTTCTCACAATCTCACTCGCACTTCATTCTTAGACTTAAGTGTGGTTTTGTGTGGTGTAAATTTGTTTCCGGTTGTTTGTTCAGAAACGTCCGCGCATGCATGTCTTGTCTTAGCGTGATGTTTGACCTCTAGAGAAGGCCCATTTCTTCTCTAAGTATGGTCTAGGGGCATAGGGATTTGGTCCATGGAAGATGGTCAAAATTCCCTTTGGAAATTCAAGTTTTTTGAATTTCCGCGGTACGCTCCGTCTAAGCGTACGCGTCCGTTGTTTCTGTGAACCGCTGATTTGGTTCAGTTTCTTTGGTTTCTATGGTACGCCCATCTTTGCAAACCGCGAAGTTGAACCGTAGAAGTTGACAATGTTGTTGACTTGTGTTTCCGCAGTACGCTTCGTCTAAGCATACCGCGGACATACCGCGGAAATGCTCAGATTTCGTTTTTGAGTTTCTTCAAAACGTCGTCGTTTCACTTTGTCCTATAAATACATCCTTATCTCTTCTTCTTCATTCAGCTCTCCCATTTGCAGAAAACCTAGAGAGAGATAGAGAGAGTCTAGAGAGAGAAAGCTTCATTTAAGCTTTGATTGACTCTCCAAACCCCAAAACCCATCTTCATCTTGCATCTCTAGCATCATTCAAGTATGGGTCTTCATTAATGTCTTTACTTGGTAAGTAGAACTAACATCCTTGCTCATTTATTGTTCTAGTTTATCAAGACATGTTATTTATTGCTTAGCTTAGCAAATCTTCATATTTATTGTGTATCAATTAAAGTTATGACATGTTTAGGGTTTGTTTGTTGATAGCTAGCATTTAGGACCATTTTATCATCTAGCTAAGGCTCTATACTTTGCATTTAGACATTATTGCTTAGGACTTCTTGATTGCATTTGTTAATTGCATTTATTGTGTTTGCCATTTTATGTGACAACTTGTGTTGATATGACTTTGTTTGATAACTAGATTTTAGACTTGTATATCTATATCTAGTTAGGTCTTTATGATCATTCATATAGACATTGATATCTAGGATTTGTACTTATTGTCATCTGAAAATTTCTAGATAAGCATTCAGTGTTGCCTAACCTTAATTGCATTGAGAATATTTTCATATATTCACATAGGTTGTTGATCTCTTCTTTGAGAGTTAAGATTTGTGATTACAAGGTGTAGTGCACAAGCAAGTGAAGTCTTTGCAACCAAGGTGTGGTTGGCAATTAAAGTGATCAATAATTCACTATAAAGGCCCATTGGGTAGTAGTGGTGGGTTAGTGACTGAGAATGGTGTGACTAGAGGTCAACCTAGATTGTAAATATCATTACAATAGTGGATTTGAGGATCTGAGTGGCTAAGTGGTCAGCCTATGGTTTTTCCCTTGTTGAAGGGTTTCCACGTAAAAAATCAAGTGTAATTTATTTTCTGCACTTTACTTGATCTTTATTATTGCTTGAATTGGGTTTTTGCATGTTAATATTGACTAATCAAAAAAGTTGGTAATTAACTTGATTAAAACATATTCACCCCTTATCTAGGTTATTAGACACGCGCTTGAGTTTTATTTCAAAAATGAAGTTTGTTAAAACTTCTAAAAATGATTAATTGATAACCTGATAAGTTTTGACTGTGATTTTGAGAAGTAGATGGGATGTTACTTTTTGAAGGTGATTATGGAATAATCTATTTCAACAGTTAATGCATCTTTTAAAATATCATTATTATCCTTATGAAATCAAGTTAAAATCATTTATATACCTTATTTCATCTCAAAAATTAAATAATCTAGGAATTTTTTATAATTAAAATTAAAAATTATATGCCTTATTGATTTGATTTATAAAATCTTTTAAAAATCTTTTAAAAATCTTTTTATTATTCTTGTGGATTTTTTTTCCAATTTAAATATTCTACATAAATATATATATATATATATATATATATATATATATATATAAGAATAATGCTAGACAACCCCAAAAATTTAGCCCAAATTTCAACCCAAATGATGTGGCAAGTGGTTTTTTTCATTAACTATATCATCCTATGTTGTGTGTGGTGATGACAACTCACTTACCACATCATTTGAGTTGAAATTTGGGTTAATTATTTGGGTTCTATAGCATTACTCTAAATATAATTAATGAAAAAAAAATGAAATGAGGTCCTAAACTCATGTATGTTTTAGTCATTGTAACTAATCTCAGCACCTTTGCAATAAAATTACCAAACATATTAAAAATACACTAAGAGTGATAAAACTAACCTAGAGAGGGAGTGAATATGTTTTAACCAAATTAAATGCCATCTTTTAGATTAATCAAAATTGAACACACAACCCCTAATCTCTAACACAATCAATCATTGCCATAATAAAATTGCAGAATAAACAAAATGACACAAGATATGATTTACATGAGAAACCCTCCAACTAGGTAAAAACTCACGTGCCTAATCGCCAATCGAACCCTCAAACCCATTATTTGCAAAAACGATTACAACCTAGGTTGACCACATCATACATAATCGGTTACTAATCTGTTCTTGCTACTCGCAGGTCTTTAATAGTGATTTTAGGCTCATGCTTGTATCCTACCAAAGGCAAATACAAGACTTAACTCTTGAATGAAGAGATATGCAACCTAAAGTGAATATGAACAATATTCAAAATGCACAAATGCTAGGTCAAGACATTTAATGCTTATCTAGGAATTAATAATGACATGTAGAACATTCCTAGATATCATGTTGCTATATGACATGCTCATACCTTAGCTATATGAAATCAGAGCATTCCTAGATGCAATAGCTATCAATATACCACAACTCAAACATCAACAAAAATCTATATTCATAATGGAAAATTATAATCTAGATGCAAACAAGCATAAAAGAGATTTCTTGTTAAGAAAGAACACAAAGATGGATGAGAGTGATGGTCTACTTACCAAGTAAGCTATGTTGATGAAGACCCATGCTTAGAAACATTCTAGATGAAGCTAGATGATGATTGAACCATGAATGAATGATGAGTGATTGAGTTTTGGACAATAAAAGTGGTTTATTGCTACCTTTTCTTGCAAGACACTCTTGAGCTCTAAAAAGAATGAGAGAGAATGAATTCTAAAGCTCTAAAGAGGCAAAGAAGGGAAAAAACATATATATATATATATATATGAAGCTCTAGACGAAATGACACCGTTTTAAAAAAACAGCAACTAAATCTCGTCAATACCGCTTGCTAGACCGTGGCACGAGCAAGTGTCCAAACAGCAGTGTATCGTCTGGACGACATCGCGGTTGGGACCGCTGTGCCTGCATGTGCACAGGACGCGGTCTAGGCAGCAAGGGCCTACTGATGTTTACCACGTCAGGGACCGTTGTGCGTATATGTGCACAGGACGCGGTACAAGAAGCATGACCTTATTGAGGTATATCGCTCTGTATGCCGCGATGCAAGCATAGCCTGCTAAGTGGTCTAGACCGCGCTAAGAGAAGAAATTCTCTTTTCCAAGTAAACTCAACACACTCAGTAATGTGCAAAATGTGCAAGTGTGAAGTGTGATCAATTGCATACAATGCATCATTCAATTACATGTAAGCAAGAATATAATGCATGCAAGTGAGTGTGTGCAACTACATCTTTTCAATTAGGAGTAGAATCAAGTAATCTACCTTCCTTGATGCACTTGGAGTCCAAAGCCTTGATGATGACAGATTTTCAATTCTTAATCTACCCTTTACAATATTTGACCTCAATTGTGATTTTGTCAACGAAATAAGCCAATCATAAAATGAGGCACTTACACATATGTATACTGCTTTTGAGCTATACTGTAGTTTTAAAAATACAATTAACCAAACATTTGCTGATTAACTTAACAGCTGATTATTCCTTCAGCACAACTAATAGTGATTATTATAAAAGTTACAGCAATACCAAACTGGCCCTTAATACTAAAACATCTTAAAATTTTGATTTCAACATTTCAACTGTTCATATACCCTTAATCCAAGAATTATAAATACATTCAAATCTCAACTATTAGATTAAAAGCACATGAGATGTTGAGATGTTGAAATCAAAATTTTAAATCACAAATTGAAATTGATTTAGCTTGACCTAGTTAATATATATCTTTCCTGATCTAAACAGAAAAAGTTCAAGAGTAGGATTGTAGATTATTGCACTGTTGCAAACTTGTATCAGACTTCACGACTCACGAGGCATGAGTTATTAATTTTTTTTCTTTTTTGCTTTAATAATTATTATCACTCTCAACCTTTCCCAAATGAACTTAAATTTGACCCAATCTCTTTATCGACGTTAAGAATTGGTCTTCTAATTAGATATGTTTTTTGTAAATATTATGAATTAAATTTTTTTGTAGTATTGTAATTTTAGGATTACTATAATTTTCATTTTATAAAATTTTAGGAGTAATATAATTAACGGTTATTCTAATTTTGAATTTATAAAATAACAATATTGTTTAATGAATTTCTTTTTGTTTTGGTTGAAATTTAGATGAATGCTTTTTAAGTTTTTTTTTTGTTTTTAATTATTCATTTGTTTTTATATTTGTTAGTAAATAGTAATATAAGTGTATATTTATTCCCTATGTGACGTGAAGGCTCCATCATAACTGATTACCCGAGCTAATATAATAATCAAATAAATTACAGTTTTAAAGAAAGTAATAAATTAGATTTCTTTTAACATTGTATTTTTTTTAGAATATACCTTTACAAGGAAAGCCTCGTTATGTCTTCTTAACTATGTGTATCTTTATTTTTAATTAATTCAATTTTCTCGTATTGTTAATGATCAGTAAAAAAAATAATTCTAACACACCCTACTATATAATCCTGGTTACGTTCATATATATAGAGTGAGTCTCTCATGAGAGATCCTTTATTTTAATTTTGGTAAAGACTTTGATGAAAATACATCGATTTTAATACTATTTTTTTTTTGTGAATGATGAGTTTATTGAAATCTACCTATGAACAAAATTTGAGAAATTTTTGAATTCTAGAACTATTTTTCTTGAATTTTCCTATATTTCGACTATTTTCCGATGCCTTCATATTTAACAAAATTTGGTTAAATATTTCTAGTACTCAAAAAATTATCAAATTTTGTTCATATGTTGATTTAATTGAACTCATCAACTACAAAAAAAAAATCAGATTAAAATTCATTAAAATCGATGTTTTTTCACATTAAAATCTGATGTTTTTTCACCATGGTACTTACTGAAATTACAATAAGGGATCCTTCATTAGAGACTCATTATATATATATATATATATATATATATATATATATAGTTTAACACATCTTCATGATATTACAGTAAGCACCTTTTATTATTTTTATTAGAAGGCTTATCCTATTTTAAAAAAAAAATCTCACACTCCCATAGTCAATACTTTTCTTTTCTCCATCTTCCTTTCTCTTGTTTATAGCTCTCAAATTTCAGGAACCGGAAAAAAAGAAAACAAGTTGATACACTGAACAGAAAAACCAAAAGAACATTTCTCATCTGAGTTGAGACTCTGTTATGCCATGTTTTTTTTTCATATTATTTTCTCTTTTTATTCTGCCCTTAAATTAATCATTATTTGTTATTAGATGGTTTATCATTATCTTGAAAAATATTAAAAAAAAATTAAAGAAAAAATAATAATAATTACAGGAACTAAAAGAAAGAAAAAAAATCTCATAAAAGAGTCTCAAGGAATTGTAAGCATAGGAAAAAAAACAAGAAACAAGGTAGAGCACCGTCATAATCATTGCCTTTATCTTCTGCATCTTCCTTTCTCTAATTTGTAGCTCTCAAACTGCAAGAACTGAAAAATTAAAAGACAACATAACAGAGTTTAAATCAATCAAGGAAAACGTATGAATGAAAAACAAAGCAAGTTGAACCAACAAATAACAAGAACTTTAACAAAAAAATATTTAACGGTCAAAATCAATAAATAAAAGAGTAGAAACTGAACAGAAAACAAAACGAAAACAATGCAGAGCATAGTCAAAAAGAACATCTTTAATCTCTTTGCGTTGATGTTTTTTTTTTTGTTACTGTTGAATATGGCTGGAATTTCTAATGGTTACCAAACATGATTCAACCAATGCGGAGATTTCCTGGAGACATAGGAAACATTTGAAGGTATGAGATCGTGTTTGAGGGAGGCGTGAAGACCTTGAAGAACCGAAACGGCAGAAGGGTACGGTCCCTGGCGTCGTGCATCAGACAGCGGTCTAGGAGCGATGTGCCTTAAAGACACAAGTGATGTGCCTTCCACCGTGCAATTGCACATCAGTCCTATTCTAGGGATTTACGTTGTGTATTGCACATCAGTGAGGACATCTGTTTTAGGTGATGTAGCGCATGGATCATATTTTACTGAGTTATGTAATTTCAGGTGACTTCAACATGATTTAGGGAGCGGATAGCCAACCGCTACTCGAATCGTTGTCAAACATAAGCATACGTGAATCAGGAAATATTAGCGAAAATTGAAGCATGTTGTTTCTAAAAGTTCTTATGCTTGAAGGAAAATGATTTCTCTTTACAAGAAGACTTGTCATAAAAGGAAATAGAGTTTATGTGAAACTCTTGTACGTATAGGAGATAGATTTCCTTGTAGGTTTAAACTCCATGTAACTCATATAAATAGACCATAATAACTAGGTTATTATATATGGAGCAAAATAGCAAATACAAAGAGATCTCAAAAGTGGGCAATGTGTGTAATCAGGTTTGGCATATTTTAAAGAGAGAATCCCCGAGTGTGGTTGTAATAATTTATTACATAGTGGAACTTTCTCTTGTCGTCTTGACGGCCGTGGTTTTTTTCCCTGTTCTTAGGTTTCCACAAAAAATTCTTGTGTCATGTGTGTGATTGGATTGTTTATTTCTTCCATCTTATTTTCCTTTTGTTATTGTTTGTTTGTAGTTTATCCGGCAATGCTTCCGCGTAATGACTAGTTCGCTAACAATTGGTATCAAAGGCCATGTTGCTTGATAGTGGTCTTAACAAACTGTTATGGCAAAGATGATGAGATTCGAGGCTGAGAAGTTCAATTGAAAGATTAACTTTGGCTTGCGGCCTAAGTTCAAGTCAAAGATCTTTTAATCCAATAAGGGTTATACAAGGCTTTGAAAGGCAAATCAACCCATGGAAACCCTAAAGGCTCTAGAGATTCTAGTAGAGAAGTGGCTGGTACTAGTTTCGAAAAATCTATGATAAGCGATAATAATTAGGAGACTTGGATGAGAGGGATGTAAGTGCGATACGATTGTGCCTAGCCAAGAATGTACTCACAAATATTCATGGAACATAATCTGCGAAAGAACTTTGGGAGAGGCTTGAAGAATTGTATTAAGTAAAAAGCATCCGCAACCACTTATACTTGAAGAAACAGTTTCACACACTGTAGATGTCTAAAGGTATGAAGGTTTTCGATCATTTGGGAGTGCTCAATGGAATAGTTTCCAAATAAGAGTCGATTGGAGTTAAAATCGATGAGGAAGACAAATGATTAAGATTCATCTGGTCCCTTCCATCGTCTTATGTGCACATGAAGCTAATCTTGATGTATAGGAGTTCAACCATATGTTTTGGAGATGTGGCAAACAAACTGATCTCCGAGGAATAAAGGCAAAATAGTGAAGGTAAATCTTTTGATAACTCTGCTCTTTTTGTTGATAGGAAAAAGGGAAACTCCAAAAAGAAAGTCACTTGCTGGGGATATGGATAGTCTGGATATGTTAGGAAGGATTTGTTAAAATAAGAAGACAAGTGTGGCTAAGGGCTCTAAAGAGAGGGATCTGGAAATCGCCTCTTTTGATTATGATGACTGCAGTGATGCCCTCTAAAGGGGCATGAAGATTCTCATGGCATGACTGCTAGTTGCTATGAAAGAGGATGTGTTGCTGATTACTGGTCCATAATTGTACACATGGCATTGGTTAGGAGGTGATGCAAGTTGTGTAGTGGACAAGAATGTCAATGGCTGAACGAACTCCTTGGGAACCTAACGCGAGGAGTTGCACCATAATTTCAGCAAGTTAAATTTCAACATGTGCAGGTGAAATCTTAGGATGGGTGTTCCTAAGTGGTTATACCTTGCGGTTGGTATATTGATTCTTGGTGTTGAGAGCCATAGCTAAGGACGAAGGTTTGGGAATTCTCACCATAAAAGAGGATTGTTGGATATAGTTCCAATTTCCAATGGTTACCAAACAAGATTCAACTAATGTGGAGACTTTCTGGAGACGTGGGGAACATTTGGAAGTATGAGATCGTGTTTAAGGGAGGCGTGAAGACCTTAACGAACTGAAACGACTGAAGGGTATTGTCCTTAACGATGTGCATCAGACATCGGTCTAAGGAGCGTTGTGCCTTGCGCTATGCAATTGCATCAGTTCTATTCTAGGGATTTACGTTGTTCATTGCACATCAGAGAGGACAACGGTTTTGATTGATGCAGTGCATCGATTACAGTTTTCTGAACAATAAAATTTCAGGTGACTTCAACACTGTTTAGGAAGCTGGTGGCCAACCGCGACTCGAATCGTAGTCAGTCATAATCATGCGTGAATCAAGAAATATTAGCATAAAAAGGAAGTATGTTGTTTCTAGAAGTTCTTATGCTTGAAGAAAAATGATTTCTTTTTACAAGAAGACTTGTAATAAAAGGAAATAGAGTTTATGTGAAACAAGTAAGTCTTGTACGTATTAGAGATATATTACCTTGTAGGTTTAAACTCATTGTAAGTCATATAAATAGACCATAATAATTAGGTTATTATGTGTAGAGCAAAATAGCAAATACTAAAGAGATCTCAAAAGTGGCATTGGGTGTAATCGGGTTTGAGGTATTTTAGAGAGAGAATTCCGAGTGTGGTTGTAATAATTTACTACATAATGGAACTTTCTCTTGTCGTCCTAACGGCCGTAGTTTTTTTCTTGTGTTGTGTGTGTGATTGGATTGTTTATTTCTTCCATCTTATTTTTCCTTTTGCTAGTGTTTGTTTGTGGTCTATCCGGCAAAGCTTCCGCGTAGTGACTAGTTCACTAACTGTTACTAAGATTCCTTCATCGATTTCACTCCACAATTTTTTTTTTCTTAAGTTCCTGCCTATTTGAGAACTACACTCTATTATGTGATTTTCTTTCCATGTTATTTCCTCTGTTTTTTTTTCTTGTCCTTAGACTAATTGTTGGTTGCTTTTAGAAGGTTTTTTTTTATATAAAAAATAAAATAAAGAAAGAAAAATAATAACAGGAACTAAAAGAAAAGAAAAAAAATCTCATAATAGAGTCTAAGGAATCAAAAGCACTAAAAAAATAAGAAACTTGGCAGAGCACCGTCATATTCATTTCATCTCTCCTTCATCTTCCTCTCTCTCTTCATTTGCTCTGAAAATACAGGAATTAGAAAAAAAAAGCTAGCTAACAAATAGTAAGAATTGAAAAAAAAAACATTTAATAGTCGAAATCGATGAAGGAAAGTGTAGAAAATGAACAAAAAAAAAACAAAAAGAAAACAACACAGAACATAGTCACAAAGAACATCTCTTTGTGTTGATGTTGTTTTTTTGGGTTACTAAGATTCCTTCATCTATTTAACTCTACCATTTTTTGTTCTTCTTTGAGAGCTACATTCAAGAGAGAAGAAGATGGAGGAGGAAAACATAATGATTTTGATATGCATTGTCTGTTGTTTGTTGTTTTTGTTTTTCAATAACTACTATTCCTTCAGACTCACTTACAAGATTTTTTGTTTCATGTTACACTATTTCCTCTTTTTTCTTATACTTTTTTTTTCTTCTTGTACTTCTTTTTCTTTTTCTTGATTTTGTAAAAAAAAAATAGATAAACATATATATATATATATATATATATATATATATAGAAAATAGGTCTTTTTAGTCAAAAAATTAGGATGTTTATTGTTTTTACCCAGAATTAATAAATTTATTGTTTTTACCCAATAAATGGCTGTGAAGACTGAAATACCCCTCATTATCGCAATTAAACACATCAGGTATAAACCAATTAAACACATCAGAGCAGACCAATTAAACACACCACGACACCAATTAAACACACAAGGGCAGACCAATTAAACACATCAGACCACCAATTAAACACACCACGACAATCCAATTAAACATATTAGGAAAGACCCAATTAAACACATCAGAGCATACCAATTAAACACACCAAGACACCAATTAAACACATCAAGTCAGACCAATTAAACTCAATTAAACACACCAGGACAACTCAATTAAACACACCATGGCAAAACCATATGTAAATCAATTAAACATACCAAATCTAACACAATTAAACACACAAGGGCAAAAATAAAAAGAAGGACAATTTTGTCCAAAAAATGGATTTTTTGGTAAAAACAATAAAAATACTAATTTTGGGTAAAAACAATAAACCTTCTAATTTTTTGGTTACTTATAAAGTTGACCCATATATATAAGTTATAATGCTAGAAAAAATTTTAAAATTTGTTTAATAATATATGACATTAAACATATCATATAAAAAAATGGAATCAAAATTCATTAATGAAATATTAAAATATGAAGTACTTTAATAAAGAACTAATATCTAACACTGCTTTTCTGACAAGTGAAAAGAGACCCTGCATTTTAAAAAGCTATGCTAGATAGCTATTGAAGAAACAAAATATAGCTAATATCCATTTAATATGATCCAATAGTATAGACCGAATTTGTATAAATACAGAAATAAAAGATTAAAAATAAAGCCTTCGAATTCATATAATACTATAATACTTATAAAATATTAAAATTTAATCGATATATACTATTTATAGCTAAAATACTAAATAACATGATCTTTCCTTGTAAATTTGACTACTAGCTATAAAACCAAACGAATTAGTAGAATTTGAAGCATTACTTAGCTTATTAGTCTAGCTACGTGGGTTTGGCATAGGGATGACCATTTTTCCCTGGGATCCCAAATCCCCGCTCCCTTATTTTCATTTGGGGGAAATTTTTTAGGGAAAAATGGAGAAATGGGGGTGGGGGTGGGGGTGGGGGGACCTGACCCTATCTCTATTTCCCCATTTCCTTATTTCTTCAAAATATTATAATATTATATGTAATATATTAATATATTAATATATTTTATTTTTATATTTTATATATTTTTATTATATATATTCTACTAACTATATATACATCTTTATTTTCTATTTGAATTTAATGAATTGTGTATATGTGCGTTTTTTTAATATGTAATTTTTACTGATACAGGGAAAATGGGGGAATGGGGAAACAGGGGATCTTGGGGAGATTGGGGAACGGGGAAAAACAGAGGAAAAATAGGGGAAATGGAAAAAAATAGAAAAATGGGATTGGGGATAGGGGGACCTCCCCCTAAAACTACCCCATCCCCATTTTCCCCAAATGGGGAAATGGGGGGGAGGGGAATGTACGTTTTTGCCAAACCTAGAAAATATAACTAAGCTTTTCGAGTATTGTTTCAAGAAACATACATGTAATTAGTATATTACAGTACAATGTAGTTTTGTGGTAAAAACACTCATACTCGGTAATATCTTAAATTCAAGTCGCCACCACAACATGTGGTATATATATATGGTTTGAGTCCATTGGATGTATTAGTGTGGAATTTGTCTCCAAACATTATAATAGCAAGTAATTATTGCATACTTCCTAGAATTCATGTAATTATTACATATTTCATTTTGATTCAAAAAAAAAAGAAAAAAACAAGTGATGTGCATTTCTCTCCAATAATTATGGTGGGAGATTGAACTCCCACAATATGCAATTAATCAGTTAATCAGTTATTAGCATGTGTGAGTAGTTTTATCTCCCGTGTTTGTTTGGGTAAATATGGTGTGATTATGAGGGTTGATATTCGGACAGCTCATATATTGCTTAATCTCCACAAGTACAGGTGATTCTTAACCCATTAGGTTAGTGATGTATAACAATATTGGATAACCTAGAATCCAAATTCGATTCGATAATTCAAACCAAAAAAAGTCTGAATCCGAAAATACCCAAATTCGATTTCGGATTGGAGATGTGGAAAAATACTGTTCTAATTAAGATAAAAATTTCTAAATCCAGTTCGAATCCAAATCTGATATTTCAAATAAATTTCAAAAAAACAATTATTGTTATATTTTTATCAAATTTATAAGTGTGGCTCTATTGCTACCCACAAAATATCTTTCTACGTTCATTTTTCTTCCTACACCAATATCAAAAAATTAAAATTATTAATTTTACTCCCTGTACCCTTTAAAATACCAAAACTATCCTTAAGTATTTTTTTTAATTTTAAACATTTATTGTTTTCTCATTATATCAAATTTTCTCATTTTACCCATAGTTTCGGAATTTGTAAGTACAAGTGTCATATTTTGTTGGATGTTTTTACTATTATTTTGATTCAATATTATTTTAAACAATTAATTCAATATTAAAAAACATCATATAATCAAACGATGAAAACAAAAGGTTCTTTTAATTTTTAAGAGAATTGAAGAGGCTTTGTAAACTGTTAGTTGCAGAAGCAAGTTCACTGCAACAGAATCTTCATGGCTTCATGATCCTGTTATATGAACTCTTCTAAATACATCCGCAATTGAAGTTAATAATATTGGCTGCAATATTTCTCTTCAATTGCTTACAAGTTACACCATTGCAAATATAAATATATATATATATATATATATATATATATATATTCTTGTACCTTTCTATATATGCAGCATGTTTTGTCTTAAAAAAAAAACTATTTTTTCAATCACCAAACAAACCAATATTTTTCATTTAAAAATTTGTTATTAAAAAAAAAATTCAACCATCAAGTTTTTCGGTTTACAAACCAATTAAATTAATAAGAATTTATAGTTGAATTAAAGTAAAGTGAGTAATTGGATGTGTTTGAGATATATATAGACTTGATCGAGTTCTACAATTGTTTTTTTTAAAGAATTCTACAAGACTACAACTGTAACAATTTTTTATTCAATAAAAAAAATTAAGTAAATATACCTGAATGCATTCGAAATCCATGAAAGAAATTCTTTGTTCATCTATTCCTTGACTATATATGAAAAGAATATATTATATTTCCTAATTGATGTTGGGTTTGATTAAATATATATTACTAGGGTTTATAATAGATTGAGTGTTATGATAGACTTTCAAATTATGAGCGTATGCAGTAAATTTAATTTCCAATTATAAAGACATGTATTTTAAGTAATTAAATGTAAGTGTATTTTAGAAATAAAAAAGTTTCATTAAACATGGGTGTATAAAGATATTTTGTGGGTGGTAATAGAGCCACCCATTTATTTTCGTTTACATTTAATGTTCAAATATACTTTTTTTAATGAATTAGGTTTTGTGCAAAAATTCTAGTCTTCTCAATTAATAATTTTAAATGAAATCTATTGTTCATTTTAATAAATTTTTTTTAAAAAAATCCGAAAATAACTTTGAATCCAATTCAAACATAAGTCTGCATTCGAATCAAAAATATTTAAATCCGAATCCAAAAAGACCATGTTCAATGAATTATTCAAATGGAAGACCTTTTTAAAGGAAATTAGATCCGAATCTGATCCGAAAATTTTCGAACCATTTATGATCCGATGATGAAAATATGAAAATTCTTAGAGCATCTTCAATGCTATTATGCATTTTTGAGTTTCTAAATAGTGCCACATCAGCATTTCTATTTAAAATGGGCCTACTTTTGAAAATTTTGTAGAGAAATGCATATTCATATCTCCAATGCAATTATCTAAAATCAATTATGTATCTATTTTTTAACCAATCATAATAAAACAATTATGACATTCTCTCTCCTCTTTTATTTTACAATTAAATGAACTTTAATATTATTAGTGGAAATAGTTAGAAATCATAATCAACATTTCTATGAGAGTTTCTAGAATTAGAAATTCAACTCTATATTCTCTAACTTTTTTTTTGCCACATCATCTCCATATTCAACTTAGATAATTACATTGGAGAGAGTTTTTCTAACTTTTTTAGTATCTATCCTATGTGGCACTCCATTTTCTCCATCTTAATAAATCGAACCGAATTACATCACTACACTAGGCACTATATTTAAAAAGGAAAAAAAAAGTGTAATGATGATAACTAAAAAAAAAGGAGCAAATTGCACTAAATTCCCTTGAGGTTTGGTCTCTTACATTCAAAAACAACTTTATCATTAATTGACACTCACACTCCCTGCCGTTAGGTCAAACTTAACTATTGACTATCATTTAAAAGACTAAACTACACCTGATCTCTAAATTATATATACATTTTAAAAAACATTTAAAACAAAATGGATCTCCACTATCCATCTCTCTCAAACCACTACAAAAAAATGGTCTTTTCTGACGGCTAAATACTGTCGGAAAAGACGTTTTCCCGACGGAAAAAAGTCGTCAGAGGCCGTCACAAATACGCTTGTCGCAAATAACTATTTACCGATGAGCCGTCAGAAATAGTAGTATTTTTGACGGCCAGGGCAGTCGGAAAAAATAAAAATGCCATCAGTAATATTAATTGAAGGTGGTCAAAATTACTAGTATTTCCGACGGCTTATTTTTATTTCCGACGGGAAATGGCCGTCAGAAAAGGTTCATTGAAAAAAAAATTGCTCGCCTTCGACTCTGCATTTTATGTGGCTCGAACACGTGACTTGGATTTGATAGTAAATGTTACTCTTACCATTTTACTATTACTTTATATCTAATCTCTTTTGCATACTAATTATATATAAGCTATTTATATGTTTGCATACTATCTAATTAAATATTTTTTTTGTATAATATTTAAATATAACTATTGATATTGTTTTTAAAAATAATATTTTATTAAAATATTTCCCTTATTTCATAGGAAATTACATTTTACTACCACTTTATCTTGAAATAGGATATATATATATATATATATATATATATATATATTATATCCTTGTTGATTTTATTTTTTATAATCAACATCTTACTAAAAAATTAATAATTTTTATTAATTAATAATTTAAACTTATTTTAGTAATTACTAATAATTTTGCTATATTTTATATTTATTTAATTTAGTTAGATGTACACATAAAATAAACTTCTTATTAGTACCATTTTTTTGTCCCTAAAGTCTAGTCCCTAGCTATTGTCTAATTTTCTTGCAGTGATCGCCATAAGTTTTTTATTTTGTTTTACATTACCTATGACATATTATTTGAAAATTTTAAATTAAATCAACATATTTGGCAAAAAATTTAAGAGAGTGATTTCGCTAAAAAATATAGTGATAAATACCAAAATAACACATATAGTGATACATTTAAAATATTGACCAATAAATCACATTTTTTTTGTAGTGTATAAATTATCACATACATTTCATTATAATTTATTAATTACTATTATAATAATAAATTAATTATTTTTTCCATGACAAAGCCATAACAAATAATGTAGGAAATGGTACTGCATTTTCGATAGCGTAATTGCCTTAAAATTAATTTGAATTAAATTTTACCATTTCCGACGGCAAAAAAAATGCCGTCGAAAATACAGACTATTTCTGACGGCGTAAAATATGCCGTCGGAAATACAAACTATTTCCGTCGGCCATTTAGGCCGTCAGAAATAGTATTATTTCCGACGGCATAAGGACTATTTCCGATGGTTATTGGGCCGTCAGAAATGGGGTATTATGTTTTTGCTCATTTCCGACAGCACTAATATGGCCGTCGGAAAAGGTACCATAACCGACGGCAATTAGTGCCGTCAGAAATAGTTCGTCACTAATAGGCATTTTTTTTTGTAGTGAACATGGACAGTGGAGACCAAATATAATTTTAAATAATTGAAAATTGAATTGAAATATAAATTAAAAGAAAAACAGAAATTTAAAAAGATAACAATTTTAAAAAGTAAAAATAAAAAATAAAATTGAAAAATTGGAAAAAAATATCATAATTTATAAATATCATTGACATATCTCACCTGAAAAAACAATGATTTTTTTTTTCAATTTTCCAATTTTATTTTTTATTTTTGCTTTTTCAAATTGTTTTATTTTTAAATTTCTATTTTTCTTTTAATTTAAATATATTCTAATTCAATACAATTTTCAATTATTTAAAATTGTATTTGACCTCTACCATCCATGTTTGAGATGGATGGTGAAGATCCATTTTTTTTTGTTTAAAAAAAATTAATTTAGGGATCAGAGGTAGTTTAGTCTTGTAAAAGTAACAGTTAAGTTTGATCTAAAGACAGAGGGTGTGAGTGTCAATTAATGATAAAGTTGTTTTTAGGTGTAAGAGGTCAAACATCGAGAAGGTTGAGTACAATTTGCTTTAAAAAACAAAAACAAAAGAAAAGAAAATAAGTTGTTTTGGACTAGGATCTTCTCCTCATCTCATTTTTTAAAATCATATTATTGATTGTTGATAAAGTGTCAATTATATTTTAACAATTTATTTATTATACTGTTTATTTATTATGAAATTAAGTAAAATAAGGTAAGAAGAGAATCTAAATTCGTTTTAAAGAGGTTATAGTATAGCCAAATTATCTTAGTCTCTCTCTCCGGTGCATTTCACAATCCAAATCTCTTTGATCTCATTGAATGCTTTCTCTCACACAGCCCCGATAAACATGCGCTATTCAAGAACACTCATCATTACTCTCTCTCTCTCTCTTCGTCTCTATAACTCGTAACTCCCCCCACCTCTCATACTCTTTACATTACACCCCACCCTCTCCAAGTAAACTATCCTTCTCTCTCTCCATTTTTCTCTAGATACCTATCTATTATATATATATATATATATATATATATATATATATATACCTTTAAGGTTAATAACTATAAAATAAAGTATTTATTGTATTTTTTAATTTAATCGATACAATAAATATATTTATATAATAAACACTTTCATTTTATAGTAATTATGTAGTTGTTAACGCTATCTATATATATACACACAGTCTTTCTACTGTCAGTTTGTTTTGATATAAAATATATCGGGACGAAAAATATGGACCACAAATTATAAAAAAGTTTTGATAAATACATACACTTTAAGTCAAAGCAAGTAAATCTATTAGTCAACATTTTTTATCTAGATAAATTTTTCATCATGATATATTTTATATCAGGACAAATTTATAATAAGAAAATTATATATATATATATATATATATATATATTCCAGAGATGTATAAATACACTTCTCACATTACACATTAAAACAAAACAATAACACTTGTCCTATAATATACTTTCTCAGGAACCAAAAAAAAAAAATGGAGTTGGGTTGTGTAACAACGAAGGATAACACTTGGTGGGTTTTCACTCTACCAGCTTTTTTCGGCTCACAAAACCTTTTACAATTCCATGTCTTGTTCGCACTTTTCATGGTTTTGATGTCTCTTGCTCTCTTTACTTGGGCTTTTGCCACTGGTGGCTTTGCATGGCGACATGGACGCAGCCGTAGAGGATCCATCCCCATTCCTGGTCCAAAAGGGTTGCCTTTTCTCGGCAGCTTGTTCACTCTCGGCAGCCGCGGCGCCTTGCCTCATCGCTCCCTAGCCGCCGCGGCTTGGGCCCGCAAAAACACCCAGCTCATGGCTTTCAGCATCGGCTCCACTCCCGTGGTGGTCTCCTCCGATCCCCGAACAGCCCGCGAAATCCTGACCTCACCACACTTCGCTGACCGTCCCATCAAGCAGTCGGCTAGGAGCCTGATGTTCAGCCGAGCCATCGGCTTCGCTCCCAACGGGACATACTGGCGTCTCCTTAGAAGAATAGCTTCCTCCAATCTATTCTCTCCCCGGCGCATTTTAGCACATGAACCTGGCCGCCAGCTAGACTGCGCAGTCATGTTGGAACACGTGTTAAATGAACAGAAACTCAATGGCTCTGTCTCTCTGCGAAAACATCTCCAGTTTGCTGCTCTCAACAATATCATGAGCAGTGTTTTCGGGAAACGTTATGGGTCGACCCGCGATAGCGGGAGACTGGAAACGCTGCAAAATATGGTGCGAGAAGGGTTTGAGCTGTTGGGTTCCTTCAACTGGTCCGATCACTTGCCTTGGTTGAGTCAATTCTATGACCCGTTTCGTGTCCAACAACGTTGTTCTCTACTTGTTCCCCAAGTCAAGGAGTTTGTCCGAGTAATCATTGAAGAGCATCGACTCAGTGGTGGTGAGTCGAGGAAAATGTCTGATAATGGTGATTTTGTCGACGTTTTGTTGTCACTGGATCGTGAGGAGAAGCTAGATGATGATGACATGATCGCTGTCCTATGGGTATTCTTTATTACCTTGTTTTCTTTATTTTAGTTGTGTTATAACTTATATATGACTGAGTGTCTGAGTTGACTCACTGGGTTATTTTGGTTTTGCAGGAGATGATTTTCAGGGGAACTGACACGACAGCTTTGTTGACTGAGTGGATTATGGCCGAGTTAGTTTTGAATCAGGAGGTACAAGACAAGCTGTATGCTGAGCTGGACGCTGCTTTCGGAAACAGGAGTCTTACTGACGCAGACGTGGCTAAACTGCCTTATTTACAGTCAGTGGTCAAAGAATCTCTCAGGGTCCACCCTCCGGGACCACTCCTGTCATGGGCTCGCTTGTCCACGTCAGATGTGAGTCTCACAAATGGTATGTTGGTTCCGGCCAACACCACAGCAATGGTCAATATGTGGGCCATAACCCACGATCCAAATGTGTGGGAGGATCCGCTCATGTTTAAACCCGAGAGGTTTATCTCAAGTGGCGGTGGTGCTGATGTGGATTTGAGGGGTAATGACCTCAGGCTTGCTCCTTTTGGGGCTGGGCGTAGGGTTTGCCCTGGCAAGAATCTTGGACTCGTGACCGTAACACTTTGGGTGGCTCAGCTTGTGCGCAGCTTCAAGTGGGTTCAAGACGAGACGAGTGCAGTGGATCTAAGTGAGTTGTTGAAACTCTCTTGTGAGATGAAGTATCCTTTATGTGCTGTGGCTGTCCAAAGGAACAAAAAATTAGGGTTTTAGAGTTAGGGTTTGTGATCTTATAATATGTCAATTTAATCATATAGCTAATTACGTTTTTTTCTTTATAATTAAGTTTTTATATAAATAATGGGTTTTTTTAAGAGTTGGAGGGATATTACAAGTTAGGTTTTGATGGTTTGTGGTCCTAAATGTGGTTTGGACTTCAGTTTTGTAATGATTAATAGTTTGTAATGCAAGGAGTCCTTCGTTTTGTAAATGGTAGCTGGCTATTTTCTATAATTATTAATCAGTAGACTTTGGTTACCCACTCTTTGAGATGTTCATGGTAATTTGTGTCATAAACCTCAAAAATAAATATCATTACAAGGTATGAAATAAATTAAATTGAAGTGCAATCATAATATAATCACGATTCATATATTTGTCTATAATCCATATTAGTTATGAGATTATGTATTATCATTGTGGTTGTTACAAACAATTTGGTGAGTTCAATAACTTCTTAAAGATAAAACCAATTCAATCATGTAATTTCATATTTTACAAAATTGTGACAAAACTTAACTAATTCTACAATACAGGACTAATTGTTTTGAGACACTGATTCAACAAATGTTACCAATATATATATATATATATATATATATATATATTAATATTCAACTTTATATAATGTAATGTTAATTAGTGTAACATTAAATGCATGGACCGAATCCATTTACCGACTAAACTTTTAACCTATACCGGTAACCATTTAACCCAAATTTTTTATCAAGTATTCAATTTAAACATGGGTTACTCAAAAAAACTCGAATCCTTAAATAAACATTCACTTTATACAAATGGAGAAAATTCCAAGCAAAATGAGATTTTTGATTTTGATTTTATTTTATTTTATTTTTAGAGAGTTTGGATTCTTTGTTGGTTTGATATTTTGTTGTCTTGATTTTAAAGTGTTTTTGAATTTAAATAAAATAGTTATATGTAATAGCTAGAGTAAGAACAGTTTGAGGAGAGAGATTTGAATCAAGGCCTTTCTCAGCCTAATAAGGGTTTGGATCCATTGACTGACCACGACTGAATTCGTAAGTTCTAACATACACTACGTAATCATTCAACATAAAAGAAAAAAAAAAACTAAAGTTATCAGGTATGTATTCACTTCAAACATTTGCTAGAAATTACTAAACCCAAAAAGCTTAAATCATTCAAGGAATCATTTACTTTAAATGAGAGGGTTTGGATCTTCTCTCGGTATTTAACTTCTTAATTTATTGGACTAATTTTTTCTAAGAGTACTTGGATTTAAATGAAATATTTACTCTTATTTATAAGAGAAGAAAATTTGAATTCGAGATCTCACCAAGTTTGGTACAATATACTCAACTATTAGATTCAAAAACTTAAATAGTTAATTAAAGGTTCAAATATAGTATTTAAGACATGAAATGCACATATGTCATAAAAATCAATCCACCTTATTAAGGTAGTCAATGAACAAGAATAAGAAATTAATGATAGTTAGATTTGAACATGAAATCTGAACGAATCTGCTGACACCGTGATATACTAATTAATTCGAAACTTAATTGGTTAGGTCAGGGTTATTTAAAACATGGAATGCGATGGGTTATAAAATGTTGAATTGAATATGAAGACAAATTATGGAAATGGCCGAGAGTTGCAAAGCAAAGCAAACCAAACTAGATAATATTCAACAGAACCAGAACCATCAAGCTAGTCTGCTAGCTAGCTGGCACTCATATCATAGAGTACAAAACTGGTACAATGCTCCAGTCGGCCGGGCCTGTTTAGCACTTCCTCCAATGTAATAACTAATAAGTTCAAAAGATCTCCTGTATGCATGCAGATTTCGTCAAACCATGAACGTACACTCTCATGATTCATGATTCAAGAAAAGCAAAAAAAAAAAAAATTGATTGTTATGATTTTCCCTAACGTGTCTTAAGTTTCTACAGCGGATATATATACAATATATGATGTCTGTAATGACGTGGTTTTGTTTTGCATGTCAGATATATCATATAGCGGTAGAGAGAAGAAACCCTAGTCATGTATGATTATTGTAAAGAGGGAAAAGCAGACATGAAAGCTTAAAAGGCGAAAAGAGAGAGAACGAGCACGGTAATCGAGAAGCAACAAAACCACGTGAAAATGTTCATTATCTGCTGTACCAACTTTAAATTTGGTTCATGGTCATCAATTACGTCTCACTCGTTTCATTGTCTTCCTCTGACATGTTCTACCTCTAAAACCCTAAAAAATAGAAGCTGAAAATGTGTTGTTTCCAGATCTTACTTAGATTAAACATTAATTGATTCGGGTAATTTTTCCTCAATAGTTAACAGATCTTTTAAATAATCAGTAATGAGTAAGGTGGTACTCGAACTCATAACTCACTCCTCAATGACATGATTTATGTTGTTATATATAATTTATCAGTAGGTGCACTCAATGTAAATTGTTAGATAAATTAATAGGCATGATTTAAATTTTGGTTCATGGCCATCAATTACGTCTCTCTCGTTTCATTTTCTTCCTCTAACATGCTTTACATATCAAACCCTAAAAAGAAGAAGCCGAAAATGTAAAACCAGAGATAGAACTGTGAATCGGCTAGCTGGATTCTGTGTGTTGTTTCGAGATATGATTACATTAAACATTACTTGTTCCGACAATTACCTACATTATTGATTATTTAGATTTATAAACATTATACTTCAAAAAAGTAAAATAAACATTAATTATTCGGATAATTATGTTCATGATCAATAAGAAATCTTTTAACTATTTATTAATAAGCAAAGTGAAACTCGAACTGGAACTCCTTTCGTTTAAATAAAAGGAACATGCACGATTTAACTCAATTAAGAGCTGTATTTTGTTATATAGTCGGTACATTAATTATCAAGTGTGGAATTCAATAAAAACCGATGCTAATTGAACATTTTCAATTATTCAAATATTTCTCAATTAACACCGGTGCTATTTGAAATATCTATACGAAATCACGATATATATATGAAAACTTTCACCTCAGTACGTATTGATAAATATTTATCAGTGAGTTGCATATGGATCTTTAGATTCAATTGTTTTGACACAGTCTGTATACACTTATCACTGTTTATCCATAATTTATGACTCACATGCAATGCACATATATTATTTATATCAGTGCGCACTGAAGAAAAAAAGATTATATATATACAGTCTTTTTCCTATCGGTGCGCACTGATGGAATTATATAAGGATATTGAATGTGATCCACTTATTTATAAAAGAGTTTTGACAAGTGCATACATTCCAAGTCAAAATATGTAAAACTAGTGACTGACATTCAATATCCTTATATAATTCCATCAGTGAGCACTTATGTGAAATTTTTTGTATGTATATATATATGGGGTGGGATCCATGACCTATTTTTTTACAAGGGATTTGATATACTTTTGTGTCCATTCGATCCCAGGTGTTTCAATGGTCCAGTTTTAATACTCCCTAATCTTCTTTCTCTTTCTTCCATTAATGTTTTTATTTACTTCCTATTTTTTTATTCTCTCTCCTATATTTTAATGTTATATTTCATTATCTTTCCTCATTTATTTTTTATCTTTACTTTTTGGGTTATTATCAGTTGGGTCCATATCTTTTTTTGAATGATCAATTTTTTAAACGAGTTTGTTTTTTTATCAAAAGTTTCCCTGACTTTTGAAAAGTATATCAAATAGATCCCTCTGACTTATTTTTTAACGGTCAAACATGACAAAATATATAAATTGATCATTTTACCCTTTGTTTTAATTAAAGGGTTTAAAAATACAATTTTAACCTTTAAAATTTTAAAATTTTACAATTTAAAAATTAATAAAAAAGGAAAATTATTTTTACTAATATAAAAAAAATTAATTTAAATTAAAATATAATTATTCTCAAATATTTTTTCATTAATTAAATTTTAAAAAATTCAAATACATCTTTAAATCTTCAATCAAAGATTCTTCAAACCAAAAACCCAGAACACACACCCAGAAAACCAAAAACCCAGAAACCATTAGCACTCATAACACCCATCCTCACCCCTATCTAGAACACCCACCCAGAAACCACCACCAAACAAAGTCGAAATCGCACCAATCGTCGCAACAATCGCACAACACAAAGTACTTGGGATTCTCTGTTTTGCTCAAAATACATCAGGATCTCCAAACCGAAACCCGAAATCGCACCATACCCTAACTTACCACCACCGAAACCAAACCCACCAAACTCTCTACCTCCCAACACCAGAACCAAACCCAGAAAATCCAACACAACCCCCAAACCTATCAAGCAAAAACACCGGTGCCCAAATCAAACCCATTATGGGTTTGGGACGCTCGATCTGCCCCAAATCGTGGGTCTTCAGTGAACGATCCATGCTTTAACGTGGTATGACCCATGTCTGGTGCGATTCGGTTCACAAAGAGATTCGAGAAGGAGATGAAGTCGAGATCGAGAAAGAGAGAGATGAGATCGAGAGAGAGAGAGATGAGATCGAGAGAGATAGATAGATAGAGAGAGAGAGAGAGAGAGATAGATAGATAGAGAGAGAGAGAGAGAGAGAGAGAGAGAAACGGTGTTTGACCGATGGTGAAAGGGGGTTGGGTGGTGGTGGCTGTTTAACTGGTGAGTTGGGTTTGAGTGGTAAAGGGTGTTTCACTGTTGTGGATTTGCGTGAGAGAGAGGATGAACTGGAGGGGGTGTGTGTGTGTGTGTGTGTGTGTGAATGAACTGGACATGTGTGTATTTGGTAGTGGTGATGGATTTTGATTAGTTTTATTTTAAAATTTAATTATTGATTAATTTTAATTCGTTTTATTTCCTTCATATATATATATATAATATTGATTTTTATTTTATTTCTATTTTGTGACACCCGGCATGTTCTTAGTTCAAAGACAAAAATACCCCTACAAATGTTAAGTTAGACCGAGAGTTGACTAACAGATGGATCTATTTGATATACTTTTCAAAAGTCAGGGAAAGTATTGCTAAAAAAACAAACTCGTTTAAATAATTGATCATTCAGAAAAAGTTAGGGACCCAACTGATAATAACCCTTACTTTTTTTCCCTCACTCATCTCACTCTACGTGACTTATTTCCTTACTATCTTAAATCTTTTTTAAATCATATTTATTGCACAGTTCCGAGACTTAACCAATCGATTCTACAACCTATTATCCAAACTTATTGCACGATTCCAACTTTTTAATTCATATTTATTGTAATCCAGACTTTTATTATGTTTTGTCTAGTCGTTTAATTGTGGTAGATGATATTTTTGTATAGGAAAATGGATCAGGTTAGAATAGTTATATCTTATAATGGTCGATGGGAGAAACTACCGAACGAAAGCCAGAGGTCTGTTGGCTCTGATAATCATGGAATATATGTACCAAAAAACATGACTTATGAAGAATGTTGGCGCTCGTGCAATCCATTGTGAAATATGAACAAATACAATATTGATCGACAGTCAATATCAATTGTTCCTAGCACTACATGTCACACCATTATAAGAAACGATGATGATATTCAATTTATGCTAGAGGAAGATAGGGTGATTCCTCAAGTATGTGTTAGTCTAATTGAAAGGAGATATGGATGTGTGATGGTGATGACATTCCTCTTCATGGAAATCCCTAACATTATGCATCCTTTAGCAGTAGTAACAAAATGTTCACACAACGAAGTACAACTTATAATGATGGAAATCCATAAGGTCCAGGAAACATTTGCACTGTCCTGCTTGCAACTGTTGACTTGCAGCTGATGTTGAACCTCATTTTGACGATTACTTTGGCCGTCAATTTGAGCCAAATATTTCACCGAATAATGATCATGTAGATGACCGTGAAAACGTTGTTGAAGAACCTATACAACATCAAATATTCTTAGAAATTATGTCCGAGGTTATTTCCGGTGGTAGTGCACCGGATGTGCCGGGGGCATCTGAGGTCCTAGAAAATGTTAATCTCTCTACTTCCGATAATGCGAAAACGTGGGTTATTCTCAGATCTGATCCATTCGTTTGGTGAAGTGAACAACACCAAGGGATCAAGTGAACCTACCGCCATGATTTTTAAAGGTCAATATTTTCCTAGGAAAAGGGATCTAAAGAGGTTAGTAAGCCATCATGTAATGAGGGATAACTTTGAATGGAAGGTGAAAAGATCTAACAAATCGGTTATACATTTGGTATATAAGATTGACAATTGTACGTGGAAATTAAAAGCGGTGAGGAGAAATGGTGGGACATACTTTCAAGTTAGAAGTTTTGTAATTGAACACAATTGTCCCATTGAGGAGGTTAACCGGCGCCACTGACAGACTAGTGCGGTCGTAATTCGTGAAGTAGTAACCCCAAGATTCCAACAACACGATGGTCGTCTAATGCGACTTAAAGACATAATTGCCGATATGAAAACAATGTATGGCATCCAAATTTTGTTTTTTTTTCCTCACATCTAAATGTATAGCCAACACGTTTGTTTTTTAAAAGTAAAATTGTTTGAAAATCAGTAATTTTACATTTATACCCATGTTAAAAAGTTATACATATAACAGGGAATAAAAACAATTCAAAAATAATAATTATATATGAACGCATTGTCGTTCCAGAAAAGTGGTCTCGTGTACATTGTCCCCAAAGAAGGTATAGGTTGATGACGACAAATGTTGTTGAGTGCCTAAGCTTATGCTTAAAATTCGCACTGCAACTGCCAATGATTACTTTGGCTGAGTTCATTAGGAATATATTGCAACGTTGGTTTTACGATCGTCATCCAGCTGCACAGTCCATGTGTCACTAACTCACTGACGATGCACACCTGGTGATCTTGCAACGTATGAAGAAATGTAATTATATAACTGTAACTCATGTTGATTGGAACATATTCTTGGTTAAGTTAATGGGAGAGCAGTGGACAATTAACTTGTTGTAGAAGACTTGCACATGTAATAAATTCCAAATGGATTATCTATCATGTTCTCATGCACTTGCAGCGGCTAGGTATGTTGGAGTATGTGAAATCTTTTTAAGTTTCTAAAATTTTATTATTTAACATGTTACATCATCATTTCCATTAATTCAGGGAGTGCAACTTGGATTACACTTCCATATGCGCGGACTACTACAAGAGGGAAACATTTATGGACGCATATTCAGTGCCTATTATGGCGGTGGCCATCCTAATACTTGGGTAGCGCCTGACGACATAGGATAGTGTTTGGTATTACCTCCAAAGAGGAGAAAACAAACCAGTTGCATAAAACAAAATCGACATCCTTCCATATCACAGAGGCCTAACATACAAACGTGTACTAGATGTTGACAAATCAGACACAATTGTGAGAGGTGTACTAACCCACCTGCGCTTCCAGACAGTACTAGCAAAATTGTCCCTGATGAATATCGTCTTAGGTGTAGCATGTGCCATAAATTCGGGCACAACAAAAAACATGCCCAAATAAGGACTAAGAAATCCAGAATGAATGAGGACCTTAGTGTTGTAACTTATTTGTACCCGTACCTTGTTTTGACATTTTATTGAAGATTATGTTAACTTGATCTATGTGGGAATTGACATATTATTTCATGAAGATTATGTTAATGCATGCACTATCGTACATATAGAATTGAAATACTTACTGAAATGGAAATCAGTAAGACTTGGAAATACTAGGACAATTTCTGAGAGTTATTATGACACTTCTAGACTTGCTGGAATGAAAATCAGTAAGTATTTGAGTTGTCCCAGTATTTTTGAGACTTACTGGGACAAGCCAAAACTTACTAGAATTGAAATTAGTAAGTCTGGAAGTATCCCAGTAAGTCTCAGAAATATTGGGACAATTTGCAAGACTTTCCTAAAGTCCTGGAAATTGTTCCAATATTTCTGAGACTTACTGGGACAACCAAAACACTTACTGGATTGGACATCAGTAAGTCTGGAAGTATCCCAGTAAGTCTTGGAAATTCTAGGACAATTTTCGAGACTTTCCAAAAGTCTTTGATATTGTCCCAGTTTTTTCGAGACTTACTGGGACAACCCAAATACTTACTGGAATTGAGAACATTAAAACCTAAATTCAAAAACCAATTCAAAATTTTTTGAACAAGTATTACATCTATAATTTAGCAAGGATGTGACACACATATATCATATATGCAATATCAAAACAAATTTATAAATCTCAAGATGCACTCTAATTGTATAAAACGAGTATGTGGCAAGCAGGGGTATCGTTCCTCAGAGATCAAGCTATAGTTATGACTAAATCTTACTCTAGTTATAAATGCAGTAAAAGTAAATGGAAATGGTTGTTGATTAGAAATTAACTAAAAATTCGAACTAAATGCAAACTAACTAAAATGCAACTAAGATAGTAGGTGTTATTGGTACAATTTGGAAAGGTGGCATGTCAGCATAAACGCCGTGTAGCATGGAAACAACAAGTGACGTATCAACAAATGTCAACTAAATTGAACCAACCTAAAATGATCAGAAAATATCCGTACAATATGGATCTGAGTTACTTAGATGGTCGGGTTAGGAAAACCCGACCAAGGTAACGAGATTGATCGGGTTATCCAAACAATGATCGGGGGAAAACAGAATGATCGGGCATAGCTACTTGATCGGGTAAAGATCCCTGGTTGGGGGTAAAATAGATCTGATCGGGTTTGAAAGACGGTCAGTTAAGCGACACGTGGATAAAGTCTAGATACGATCAGACGCTTGGCATGTTGATAATGTTATAATGACTCAAACACGTAAAGAAGAATCCTCCTCAAATAAGGTCTCAAGAAGCATACTCTGATAAGGAAACAAATTTTCTTATAGTTATCAGAACCCAAAATAAGCAAAAGTCATGATATGATTACAACGACTCCAACAAGTTAGAATTCAATTAAATCACTACTACCTTTCTCTTACTTGTATTCCAAGAACTAGGGTTCTATACATGTATAAATAGACCTAAACAATACCCAACAAGGGTTAACGAATCATTAGATATTGAAGAGAGCTGTAGGGGAAAATACGAAACGCAGCAGAAGCGAGACTAAAACAAATTTAGTATAGTTTAAAATTTATCCAATATTTGAACCTTAACCCTTTAATTAATTAAACATACATATATTCAAAAGATATCATACCTCTTGTCTTGTGATCCGATTGACTTAGCGTCGATGGTAATCCTCAAGATCTGCCAATCCGATCACGAACGTGAATCACCTAGGAGCGTGGTCTCCCTATTCTTTGAAATATGTACCTGAGAATGGAAAAGCGAAATCTTCTTTCTTGATCGTTAATCACAAAAACTCCAAGAGCTTAGAAAGATCGTTTCGGACACTTTTGAATTCACAATCGTTATGATTGAAACTCGCGTGAACCTTAATTGAAAGTGTGCACAAAATCTTTTTATGTAAAGGCTTGCAAGTGCACTATTAAATTTAGAACTATCTTTCTCTATTCCTCTTGGCCAAATTTTCACTATGTTCTAGAGTCGGAATTTTTTTTTATTCAAAAACAAGAGAATACAAAATTCTTTCTGTAAAAAAAAAACCTTTTTTTTTCTTCCTTACCCCTATTAATTCCGAAATTAATAATATATATATGTATACAAATCCTTTCCTAAAGAGGATTTATTTGGTGGGCAAGAATCATATCTCTATGTGGATTTACTTGGTGACAAAGAATCCTTTTTCAAAAAAAAAGATTTCTTTTCCACTCCAAGACTCCTAATCCAATTCAAATAGTGTATTTGTGATTATATTAAAGACTTCATTATTTGATTAGATAAATAAATTCTTTATTTATTTACTTACCAAATTAAGTCTTTTATATTTATTATACTACTATAATAGTATACTACTAGGAAACATAATTCCTAGTCATAAAAAGATTTTGATTTTTAATTAAATAATTAATTAATCAATTAATTAATTTCCATTTAATCAAACAATAAAATAAAATAATATTTTAGGCTATTATTATTGCCTTGCCGCCCACACACAAAAAAATATGGACACAATATTATTTTCTTATTTTATTTAATCCATTCAGGCTTTAAATAAAAAGCCCACATGTGAACCATACCTATTCTTACTAAAAGAAACAAGCCCACATGCCTCTCATTAATATATTGATATAATTTGAGCAGCCCATTAAATAAATAATGTGCAAATTATATTCTTAATATATTAAACACAATTCTAGATGGACCCATAAATTAGTCCGGTAGAATATATCAAGTGATCCATGCAAGTCTGTGTGGATTGGGGATCTTGGTGGGCTATCTAAATTTAAGCTTCAATAGACATAACCTAATCACAATCAACAAATGATTCACTTAGGTCCGATCTATTAATTTTAGCTCATTCCACTAAAGAGCTAAAATTGAACTCTTAAATAAAGATAGAATAAGAAGACGTTTCATATTCATACCCTAGAAATTATTATTGGAGATAGTGTATCCTCGTGTATAATATCAGTAATCGCCAAGAGCTCATAGACCGTCTATAGCTCTCCTAGTTACCATATTTACTCATATGACCACGTTTTGAACTTGGATATTTTGACTTGTCCAGAAGCCATGTTTTCAATAGACATTATTGAAAACTTAACGTTGAGATTTAATATCCAATACCTCAAAATATCCATATGATAATATTATACTCTCATTCAATAAATTGAGTCATGATGTCCATATCTGTAAATGAAGTCCGCTATCGATTAACAAATGAATACCACCAAACTATCGAGGATAGACTATGCTATATAATCGTACTCATTGATAGCTCAAATGATAACACTTGTAATCATAAGTCCATCATTTATCTCAGGATTAAGATAGACTCTCCGATTGTCCTCATAATAAAAAGACTTGTATCTACTGACGGTTCTAGATAAAGTATTTCATTGTGATCTTGTTCAATGCACCCAGTGCACTAGATTCTTTTACTCGAAGACCCTTTCGATGATTTTAGACTCATCATAACTCATTTGATCCCACTCAAATGCAAGCAAATGAATTCTACAACTTTATCAAGATAAAGGTGCCCAACCTTTAACTTAAGTTGTGAACGTTTATTCAAGACTAACTAAAGAATTGTATCTACCTCATACATATCCAGATGTACGAACAATTCTTCCTTTCTCATAGTCTTTTGACCTTATGATTATTTACTTTGACAATTATCATTATAAATGCTATAAGATTTTGTAAAACCAGAAATCACTTTATTAATATGAAAAGATTGTCAATTACAATATTACACTCTTGCTATTGAGCATAATCCTAACAATCTCCCACTTACGCTATAGCAAGTGTGTCATATCTTTCATTCCCATGTTCTTTAGGTGCCCTTCAAAACTCTTCTGAGGTAGAGCCTTTGTGAAAGGATCCGCTAGATTTTCTGCTGACGTGATTTTGGTAGTTGTCACGTTTCCCTATGCACAATCTCCCTTAAAAGATGATACTTCCTTTCAATGTGTTTACCTCTCTTATGACTTCTTGGTTCTTTCGAATTAGCCACTGCTCCACTGTTGTCACAGTAAATAGTGATCTGCTTATTCGCATTAGTAACTATTTCCAAGTCAATCAAGAATTGGCGGACCAAACAGCCTCTTTGGCAGCTTCGCATGCAGCAACATACTCAGCTTCCATGGTGGAATCAGCAATACAAGATTGCTTGATACTCCTCCATATGACTGCTCCTCCTCCTATAGTAAACACAGATCCTGATATGGATTTTCTGGAGTCAAAATTCGACTGAAAATCAGAATCTGTATACCCAATGGGAATTAAATCCCTTCCAGAGTATACAAGCATGTAATCTCTTGTTCTCTTGAGATACTTGAAAATATGCTTGACTGCCGTCCAGTGATCAGGACCAGGTTTCGATTAAAACCTGCTAACTATGCCAACAGCAAAACAAATGTCTGGTCTAGTGCAGAGCATTGCATACATGAGACTTCCAACTGCCGAGGCATATGAAACTCTACTCATGAATTGCTCTTCATGCTAATTCTTAGGAACTTGTTCCTTAGAAAGTTTGATTCCATGTCTGAAAGGTAACATACCTTTCTCGGAATCCTGCATGGAAAACCTAGACAATATTTTATCTATGTATGAAGCTTGGGATAATGCAATTGTTTTATTCTTTCTATCCCTTATTACTTGGATACCTAGAATAAAACTAGCTTCTCCTAAGTCCTTCATATCAAATTGTTTTGCTAACCATTCATTTACTAATGTCAATACACCTACATCTTTTCCAACGAGTAGTATATCATCAACATAAAGAATTAGGAAAACCAACTTGTCGCCCTTTATCCTTTTATATATACAAGGTTCGTCAGGATTGTGAATAAATCCAAAACCTTTCACAGCTTGATCGAACCTTATGTTCAAGGATCTGGATGCATATTTTAATCCATATATGGATTTCTGTAACTTGCATACCTTTTCCATTTGGCCCTTTTCAATGAATCCTTCTGGTTGCATCATATAGATGCTTTCGTCAACATTTCCATTAAGGAAAGCTGTGTTGACATCCATTTGCCAAATCTCTAGATCTAAAGATGCTGCAATGGATAAGAGTATCCTAATGGATTTAAGCATGGCTATAGGAGAGAAGGTTTCCTCGTAATAGATACCTTCTTTCTGTGTGTAACCTTTAGCTACCAATCTAGCTTTAAAAGTTTCGAAATGGGTTTTTATCCCTTTAGGCAAGTCTACAAGGGACCAGACTTTGTTCTTGAACATGGATTCAATCTCAGATTGCATTGCCTTTTGCCAATGACGACAATCAACATCCTCCATTGCTTCTTTATAAGTGTAGGGATCATCGTCGTCCGGGAGATTCTCCACTGATTCTCCCAGACCGATGTATCTCTCGGGTTGTGTACTAACCCCCCCCCCCCCCCCCACTACGACGAGGAACGAGGAATGGTAGGTTGTTGATTTTGTGTTGGAGTGGAACTTACAATTGGGCTAGGTTGTAAAACCTCTTGTGGAATTGTATCTCCTGACATCTCATTCAGGACAATTCTACTTTTGGGCACAAAATTATTCATATAGTCCTTTTCTAAAAATGAAGCATTTGTTGAAACAAATACTTTTAGATCTGAAGGACTATAGAAATAATATCCTTTAGTTCCTTTTGGATACCCCACAAATATACATGTTTCCGAACGGGACTCCATCTTTTCTGTCTTTCCTTTTAACACATGTGCAGGATAACCAACTATCCTCAAGTGTTGTAAATTATGCTTTCGCCCAGTCCACAACTCATATGGTATTTGAGGAACCGACTTAGATGGTACAACGTTTAGAATGTATATTGTAGTTTGTAGAGCATATCCCAAAAAAGAAATAGGAAGCGTTGAATAACTCAACATTGACCTAACCGTGTCTAAAAGAGTTCTATTTCTCCTTTCTGCCACCCCATTTTGTTGAGGTGTACCTGGTGCAGAAAACTGAAAAACTATCCCATTATCAATAAGATATTGCTGAAACTCACCAGATAGATATTATCCACCACGATCAGATCTCAAGATTTTTATGTGTTTCTTAAGTTGATTTTCTACTTCAGCCTTGAATGCTTTGAACATGTCAAAAGCATCCGACTTATGTCTCATGAGATACAGATAGCCAAATCTTGAGTAATCATCTGTGAAGGTGATGAAGTACTCATATCCACCTTTAGCCTGAATGCTCATAGGACCACATACATCATTGTGTATTAATCCTAAACATTCGGTGGCTCTTGCACCTTTGGTTATGAATGGCCTTTTGGTCATTTTACCTTCCAAACAAGATTCACAAGTTGGTAGATCATCAACCTTTAAGTCACTTAAAGGCCCGTCACATACCAATCTTTTAATCCTATTAAGGTTAATATGACCTAGGCGTAAATGCCAAAGGTAGGTTTCACCTTTTGATAATTTTACTCTTTTATGATTAGGTTCCGTTAATTATGTGTCTAACGAGTGAGAGATATTTCTATGCAAAAAGAATAGACCGTTTTCCAATGTACCTTTGCAAACAATTTTATCATTCTTACTAATAATAAAAGCTTTATTAAAAGTAACCGAATATCCAAATTTATTTAAACAAGAAACTGAAATTAAATTCCTCCTGAATTGAGGTACATAATAAACGTCTATTAAATCTAAATGCCTACTAGAATCTAAAATAACTCTAATATCTCCCACTGCACTTGCAGACACTAACGTTCCGTCCAAGTTGATTTCATCTTTATTCAGCCTTCTCCTTGCTTGGAACCCTTGCAAGGAATTACAAACATGATTAGTGGGTCCAGAGTCTATGATCCAAGAATCTATAGAATCTGCCAGAAAACATGTTTCAAGATAATTAATATTACCTTCTCCCTTCTTATTATGGGACTTTGGGCAATTTCTTTTCCAATGTCCCTTTTCACCACAAAGGAAACATTTCCCTTTGATCTTGGTTACTTTCTTGGTTTCCTTCTTGGTAGGCCCAAGTTGCTTTTTCTTCTGTTGTTTCTTGACCTTCTGACAGTCTTAACAGTAGCAACTTTACCAACCGAATGAATCTCTTGACCTTTGTTTTTCACAAGGATCTTTTCAGTGCTTTGAACATCTTGCATCAGGCCTTGCAAGGTGTATTCCTTATTGTTCAAGGTGTAGTCCAACTTGAACTGATCAAAGGAATCTGATAGTGAGTTGACAATCATGTCAATTTTCGTCTCACCATCTATATCAGCACCATTTAGTTCTGTAACATTGAGATGTGCTATGACTTTCATCATGTGATCTTTCACAGCCTGTCCAGCTTTCATCCTAAGATTCATAAAAGCATTCACTGCGTCTCTCTTAGTCGACCTAGACCTCATAGCAAACATTGTTAGGATTATGCTCAATAGCAAGAGTGTAATATTGTAATTGACAATCTTTTCATATAAATAAAGTGATTTCTGATTCTGCAAAATCTTATAGCATTTATAATTATAATTGTCAAGGTAAATAATCATAAGGTCAAAAGACTATGAGATATGAAGAATTGTTTGTACATCCGGATATATATGAGGTAGACACAATTCTTTAGTTAGTCTTGAATAACGTTCACAACTTAAGTTAAAGGTTGAGCACCTCTATCTTGATAAAGTTGTAGAATTCTTTTACTAGCATTTGCGTGGGATCAAATGAGTTATGATGAGTCCAAAATCATCGAAAGGTTTCCGAGTAAAAGAATCTAGTGCACTGGGTGCATTGAACTGGATCACAATGAAATACTTTATCTAGAACCGTCACTAGATATAAGTCTTTTCATTACCAAGACAATCAGAGAGTCTATCTAAATCCTGAGATAAATGATGGACTTATGGTTGCAAGTGTTATCATTTGAGCTATCAATGAGTACGATTATATAGCATAGTCTATCCTCGATAGTTTGGTGGTATTCATTTGTTAACCGATAGAGGACTTCATTTATAGATATGGACATCGTGGCTCCATTTATTAAATGAGAGTATAATATCATCATATGGATGTTTTGAGGTATTGGATACTAAATCTCAACGTTGAGTTTTCAATAATGATTATTGAAGACATGGCTTCTGGACAAGTCAAAATATCCAAGTTCAAAATGTGGTCATATGAGGAAATATGGTAACTTGGAGAGCTATAGGCGGTCTATGAGCTCTTGGCGATTACTGATATTATTCACGAGGATACACCATCTTCTATAAGATTGTCTAGGGTATGAATGAGAAACATCTCCTTATTCTATCTTTATTTAAGAGTTCAATTTTAGCCCTTTAGTGGAATGAGTTAAAATTAATAGATCGGACCTAAGTGAATCATTTGTTGATTGTGGTTATGTTATGTCTATTGAAGCTTAAATTTAGATAGCCCGCCAAGATCCACAATCCACACATACTTGCATGGATCACTTGATATATTCTACCGGACCAATTTATGGGTCCATCTAGAATTGTATTTAATATATTAAGAATATAATATGTCTATTATTTATTTAATGGGCTGCACTATTATATTAATATATTAAAAGGAGACATGTAGGCTTGTTTCTTTTAATAAGAATAAGTCTGGTTCACATGTGGGCTTTTATTTAAAGTCTAATGGATTAAATAAAATAAGAAAAATAATATTGGGCCCATATATACATGGTGTGGGCGGCAAGGCTAAATAAAATAGCCCAAGATATTATTTTATTTTATTGTTTTGATTAAATGGGAGTTAATTAATTATTTAATTAATTAATTGTTTAAATCAAAATCTTTTCCTGATCAGTAAATTAAATACTATGTGTTGGATTAGGGTTGGAATTCTTTTAAGTGATAGGAGTCCTAATGTGGTAAGGATTAAGTCCACATACACTCCTTATTATATAAAGAATTCGGCCACCACTAGTCCTACAAGGGTTAGGATTCTTGAATTGATAGGAATTAGGGAAAAGGACAATTCCTTTTCAAGTAAGGAAATTAACTAACCCTAGATTTCCTATTCAATGAATTCGGCCAACCCTACTTGGTGAAGGAGAAAATTCGGCCAACCTATAAATATAAGGTTATGAATTTTCGGCCACAAAGAAGCAAAATAGAGAGAGATTTTTGTTTGTTTTGAAAATAAAAATCCTACTCTATACACATAGATTTTCGGCCAAGAGAGAAAAAGAAAATAAGTTCTCATTCGATAGTGCACTTACAAGCTTTTAACATCAAAAGGTTTTGTGCACACTTTCGATTTAGGGTTACGCGAGTTTCAATCATATTGATTGTGAATTCAAAAGTGACCGGAACTATTTTTTAGGCTCTTGGTGTTTTACTATTGAAGATCAAGATCAGAAATTCCATACATCCATTCTAAGGTAAGCAATTCAAAGAAAAAAGGGAGACCACGCTCCTAGGTGATTCACGTACGTGCTAGGATTGAAGATCTTGCCGATTACCATCGACGTAAGTCAATCGGATCACGCGACAAGAGGTATTTAACTCTAACCGTATATTTGAGTTTAATTAATTAAAGGGTTAAGGTTCAAATCTTTAGAAAAATTTTAAACTATACGAAAATTATTTTTTCGCCTTCCGCTGCGGTTTTAAGTTAATTTTTCCCTACAAACATCTCTTCAAGAGACATCATTATATCAGCAGCAGACTCCATTCCTTCATGATGCTGTTGCAACACGTCGGAGATAGTGGCCATAATGTAACATTTGGCCATATCATCTGAAGTCTTCCATTGCTCATACTCATCTCTTTGCAAAATATTAGATTCATTATAAGGAAGGGGTGGTTTAGGAGTAGTCAGAACAAACTTATGCTTTTCACTTTGCAGCAACAACCCAATTTTTCTTTTCCATGTGACATAATTATCTCCAGTTAAAGTGTTATCTTTCAGGATGTTCATAAGTGATGGAGTCATGATTTCTGAATAAAACAAAATTATATATGAGCAAATAATCATGATAAAGCACTTTTTAAATATTTATCTTGAATTAAATAAATAATTCAATCATAAAAGTTCAACGGTGATCCAACACCCACAAACGTTACGCCTCCTCTGGGAGTACGTACCATTTACCAGTTGGACTAGGTCCCACCTAATTGTTAACATAACAACCATCGTTTTTAATTTTAGCCTTGCAATTTTATTAACAAGAACTCTTGGGAGGATATTAATAAAATCACATTGAGTGTGTTACCAAGATATCGACCCTCAATTTTCTCGCAAGAATATCCCTCCTCTGGGAGTAGATTTCGTTTAAGTTAATTGTCTAGTCTATCCTTGTAAGGAAGTATTTTGCTAAATTCCATTTATGGGCGCCCCTCGGGGGGATTACCAATAAATAATAAAGCTCAAATAACCTTGGAGGCCATAGGTGTTTTAACATACCTTCTCCCACTCAATTATTTAAGGCATGTGATTAAATTCCATAAAATGATTTTACCAAGTTACCTAGATGCCAATTAGATACCTAAATCATTCAATGCATGTTCATACCAAAAGAGATATATGAGTGGCACTCCTATTCTATGTGACATGTTATCGTACAACAACAAATATTGTAATATTTACGGAAATATAAATAGTTACAATTTTGGTCCATCCTAGAAAAGCAAGTAAATTACATTTGTTTGGAATACAAAATATTATTTCTTGGCGAACAAGTCTTCAAGCGGCCATCATCCGCTTCCTCACCCCTCGGCTGCCAGCTTTGGGCTTGCACACCCCTTGCGTCCAGGGCCACCATGCGCAGCCCATTATGCCCAAAGGACTGTCATGCGCATCCCATGACACATAAGTGGCTGCCGTGTGCAGCCCATGCACCTAACAAGCGTAGCTACGCGCTAACGTGCACGCATGCTTGTTGCCATGGTGCACAAGGTACCAAGCTTGTTCCGATTGCTTCCTCTTCCACTTCTAATTCTTCAACTCTTCGAATCTTAGAAACTTGAATGTATTATTGCATATTTTACACAATAAATTACTGCAGTAATTTTTACACAAGAAAAACTGCACTATTTTATATAAAAAAAAATTGCAGTATTTTTTAATACAATAAAAAAATAGAGAATCTAGCAACTACCAAGAAGGAACTTATGACGATAATAGGCCACCCTTTTTGTTACAATTCCGAAACAAAAATACATTGAAATTCTAGGACCAAAATCGAGCAATAACAATTTACTTTATAATAACATATATAAATCCATACATGCCACATGTAATTATATATGTGAATACCTAGAGTGCCATCTCTTTCTAAAACATGCATAATCACAATAAAAAGAAATAGATTCACGTATATATACTTTAATTAATTAAAGGCTATAACCTGGCTCTGATACCAATTGTAGGGAAAAATACGAAAACGCAGCGGAAGCGAGACTAAAAACGAATTTAGTATAGTTTAAATTTTTTCCAATATTTGAACCTTAACCCTTTAATTAATTAAACATACATATATTCAAAAGATATCATACCTCTTGTCGTGTGATCCGATTAACTTAGCGTCGATGGTAATCCGTAAGATCTTCCAATCCGATCACGAACGTGAATCACCTAGGAGCGTGGTCTCCCTATTCTTTGAATTGCGTACCTGAGAATGGAAAAACGAAATCTTCTTTCTTGATCTTTAATCACAAAAACTCCAAGAGCCTAGAAATATCGTTCCGGTCACTTTTGAATTCACAATCCTTATGATTGAAACTCGCGTGAACCTAAATCGAAAGTGTGCACAAAACATTTTTATGTAAAGGCTTGCAAGTGTACTATCGAATTTAGAACTATCTTTCTCTCTTCCTCTTGGCCAAATTTTCACTATGTTCTAGAGTTGGAATTTTTTTTTATTCAAAAGCAAGAGAATAAAAAATTCTTTCTCTTAAAAAAAAAACTTTTTTTTTCTTCCTTATCCCTATTAATTCCGAAATTAATAATATATATAGGTATACAAATCCTTTACTAAAGAGGATTTACTTGGTGGGCAAGAATCCTATCTCTAGGTGGATTTACTTGGTGACAAAGAATCCTTTTTAAAATAAGGATTTCTTTTCCACACCAAGACTCCTAATCCAACTGAAATAGTGTATTTGTGATTATATTAAAGACTTCCTTATTTGATTAGATAAATAAATTCTTTATTTATCTACTTACCAAAATAAGTCTTTTATATTTATTATACTACTATAATAGTATACTACTAGGAAACATAATTCCTAGTCAGAAAAAGATTTTGATTTTTAATTAAATAATTAATTAATCAATTAATTAATTTCCATTTAATCAAACAATAAAATAAAATAATATTTTAGGCTATTATTATAGCCTTGCCGCCCACACACAAAAAAATATGGGCCAAATATTATTTTCTAATTTTATTCAATCCATTCAGGCTTTAAATTAAAACCCACATGTGAACCAGACCCATTCTTACTAAAAGAAACAAGCCCACATGCCTCTCATTAATATATTAATATAATGTGAGTAGCCCATTAAATGAATAATGTGCAAATTATATTCTTAATATATTAAATACAATTCTTGATGGACCCATAAATTAGTCCGGTAGAATATATCAAGTGATCTATGCAAGTCCCTGTGGATTGAGGGTCTTGGCGGGCTATCTAAATTTAAGCTTTAATAGACATAACCTAACTACAATCAACAAATGATTCACTTAGGTCCGATCTATTAATTTTAGCTCATTCCACTAAAGAGCTAAAATTGAACTCTTAAATAAAGATAGAATTAGAAGATGTTTCTCATTCATACCCTAGACAATCTTATTGGAGATAGTGTATCATCGTGAATAATATCAGTAATCGCCAAGAGCTCATAGACCGCCTACAGCTCTCCTAGTTACCATATTTACTCATATGACCACGTTTTGAACTTGGATATTTTGACTTGTCCAGAAGCCATGTTTTCAATAGACATTATTGAAAACTTAACGTTGAGATTTAATATCCAATACCTCAAAATATCCATATGATAATATTATACTCTCATTCAATAAATTGAGTCACGATGTCCATATCTATAAATGAAGTCCTCTATCGATTAACAAATGAATACCACCAAACTATCGATGATAGACTATGCTATATAATCGTACTCATTGATAGCTCAAATGATAACACTTGCAATCATAAGTCCATCATTTATCTCAGGATTAAGATAGACTCTCTGATTGTCCTCATAATGAAAATACTTGTATCTACTGACGGTTCTAGATAAAGTATTTCATTGTGATCCTGTTCAATGCACTCAGTGCACTAGATTCTTTTACTCGAAGACCCTTTCGATGATTTTAGACTCATCATAACTCATTTGATCCTACTCAAATGCCAGCAAAAGAATTCTATAACTTTATCAAGATAAAAGTGCCCAACCTTTAACTTAAGTTGTGAACGTTTATTCAAGACTAACTAAAGAATTGTGTCTACCTCATTCATATCCAGATGTACGAACAATTCTTCCTTTCTCATAGTCTTTTGACCTTATGATTATTTACTTTGACAATTATCATTATAAATGCTATAAGATTTTGTAAAACCAGAAATCACTTTATTAATATGAAAAGATTGTCAATTACAATATTACACTCTTGCTATTGAGCATAATCTTAACAAAAGCAAGTAAGGCCGCGTGTGTAATCGTGTTATACATAGTGAATTTTCTCTCGCCCTCACCGATAATCGTGGATGATTCCTCCCCTTGAGGTTTTACCATGTAAAATCTTGCTTTCGCAATCTCTTTCACTCTTTTCAATTTATTACATAATCATCAACCTTGCATATTTTGTGTGACGAGTGATCGATTTCACGTAGTCCAGAAATTACCGTCAACAATTGGCGCTAGAAGAAGAGGGGTTTTGTTGAAGAAACTAACCTTGAAGAACTTGTGAAGCAGCAATATGGCAGACAACAGGGATGGAAGTCGATCCTCATGTGACACTGGTACCCCGCGCGATATCAACGGCTCCGATCCAGTGAACGCCCGAATCGCCAGTGGAAGCTTACCTTCGGTGACTCCAACTTCGATTGGTCAAACCGCCATAACTTCCACAAACACTCTCCCAACAATCTCCCCAGATGCATTCCAACAGGTTCAAGAGTCCATGCGAAAAATCGTTGAAGACGCCGCTGGACAGGGAATCAACATAACTGCTACCGCAAATTTAACTTCGCCATTCCAGTTACACATGCCTGTGGTGGCACGAGATCCTAGAATACAGTCTATGATAGTAATTCCAACTCCAAACGCCCCACAGAAAATTGGCAAAAATAAGGCAAATCCCTACGAAAAGAGGGATTGATCCCAGAAGAATGATGGCCGGCGTGGTTACCAGGACCACAGAGGGAATGGAGACCAAACCAGCCAGAAAAGAAGGGAGCGCAGCCCACATGATGACCTCATAAGAAGTCAAGAACGAGAAGTGAGTTATGACCGAGCCCCCGCTCCCAGATACAATGTTCGAGATACTCAAATCACAGGGCGAACATCTAGAGACCCCTATGGTATCATCATCCGTCAGAAATTTGACAAGCGTGGTGAGCCAGAAGGAGAGCGCAGAGTTCTACTAAGAAGGATAGAAGCGTTGGAGCGAAGACAGGGATGAGAAAATTTTTTATGATAGGCAACTCCGGAAGTCCGTTTACCGCTTCCATAAGGCAAGCCCGTTTTTCTAAAAAATTCAGGATACCGCATGTAGAACAATTCAAGGCTAACACAGACCCCAGGAGCATGTCAGGAGATATCAGAGCGTGATGGTACAGTACGATTATAATGATGCGCTCTTATGTAGAATGTTCCCCCAGACATTAGGTGATCAGGGGTTTAGATGGTTCGGTGGCCTCGCGAGCGGGTTGATCGGGAATTTTAAGGAACTGATACAGGCCTTCACTAGGCAATTCATGGGAAACATCAAACGCAGAAAGTCAATATCTGTCCTTTCAACCATAAAACAAAGGAAGGACGAGAAATTAAAGGACTACCTTGCTCGTTTTTCACAGGAAGTCTCAAAGGTGTAGGACCCCATTGATGATGCGGTTGTAGCAGCATTCGTCAACAGTTTGCAGCATAGCCAATTGTCACTCAGTTTAAGATAAAAGGGCCCATGGAGGATATGCGATGGCCGAAGAAGAACAGATAGCCCATGGAGGGGAATTGATACATGGAGGCCGACCAGGAGAAAATCCGAAGTCCAAAGATAGCGGCACGAAGGGAAACCCCAAAGGTGATCAGAAAAGTAATTCTGGGAGAGGTAAGGAAGGTCGCAAGGAAGACGATCAGAAGAGCAACAAGACTTATAGGAGGCAGTATACGAACTATACTCCTTTGGCTCAGAGACAAGAAGAAATTCTGAACGTAATTGAAGATAAGAGTTTATATGAGAAGCCTCCAAAATAGTCCAGTTTTGCTCAAAGAGATACTTCAAAATACTGCCGTTTTCATCGAGAGAATGGTAATGAAACTTCAAAATGCTACCAGTTAAGGGACTACATCGAAAAACTGATCAGAGAAGGGCACCTGAAAGATGTGATCCTCAAAGAGAGAGATGATCGGCAAAATGACCCCATAAAAACTGATCCGTATAGAAATGATGGTCCCAAGGAAAATTCAGACGCTGGAGCTATCAACACCATTTTTGGTGGGCCGTCGAGAGGCCATTGACGGTCAAAGAAGCTTGGAAATAAACTTATAGTGATTCTTTGATTTGAGCATTGGAAGTCTTGGCTAGGATCGGGGTGATCCGGATAGCTAAGCATGGAAGTCTCATATTGAAGAGTGATTATTCTATTTGAGCATGGAAGTCACATTTTGGAGAGTGATTCTTTGATTTGCGCATGGAAGTCTTGACTAGAATCGGGTGATCCGGATAGTTAAGTAAGGAGGCATCTCTTTCATTTTGTAGGGTTGAAGGGTATATTTCTAGGTGAAGTGGTCATTTGAGAGATTGTATCTTTTTATCTTACTAGTGAAAGGTGTTTGCCGGTGGTTGTGGAATCAACCAGTGGATGTTTCCTCTTTGGAGGTTTTACCACGTAAAAATCATGTGTTGATTTTTTCTATCCTTATCTCTTGATATTTGTGTATGTGTTTATATATATCTTACTTAGTGTTGATATATATCTTGATTGATATCTTTGTAATTGATAATGTTTGTCCTTGTCTTTTAAAGTGTGATACAAGCTACTTAGAGAGACAAACTTTTGTTTGTTTCAAGGGAATGAAAAAGGTGTAGTAACCTATTCACCCCCCCCATTTAGGTTGGCTTAAGGTAAACTAACCGTATTTATATTTTTCATTTGGTATCAGAGCGGGTCACTAGATTACAGTTAGTGAGATCATGTGATACATTCACAGTGATTTGTAGAGTTTTATAAGCAATGGGATTTCAAGATGATGTAATGGTAGAAGGAGCTTCAAATACAAGGCCATCATTACTTCGGGGTAAACACTATGGGTTTTGAAAATTGAGGATGAAGGCCTACATTTGCTCGATAGATGAAAGAGCATGGATGATTGTTGAAGAAGGCTATACTCCTCCTAGTAAGGTTCTAGAAGATGGAACTGAAATCTCCAAACCTAGAAGTGAATGGAGGCCTAATGAAACCATCGTGCTATGAACGCCATATTTTAAGGAGTGGATGGACATCAATTCTCCTACATACAAAATCTTGAATCCACCAAAGAAGCTTGGGATACACTTCAAGTCACAAATGAAGGCACTTTGGCAATAAGAAAGTCTAGGCTTCAAATGTTGACATCACAATTTGAAAACTTGCAAATGTGTGATGAAGACTGAAATTCCCTTAGTATTATAGTGTCAAATATACCTAGAAGGGGGAGGGGGTGAATAGGTATACTCTCAAAATTCTTGTTATTTCTTTTTATTCACAAGATAAACAATTTCACAAGTAAGCTTTTACAAGTATATTGATTCAACAAGACAATATAAATTCTATAAAGCAATGAATGAATCAATACAAATTCAAAGTAAGAAAAGATAATAAGAACAAAATTCAACACAAGGTGTTTTTACGTGGTAAAACCTCAAAATGAGGAAACATCCACTGGTTGATACCAAAACCACCAGCTAAAGCAATTCACTAAGACAAATAGGAGTTACACACTCAAGATGCAATCAACACAAGATTCACTCTCTAAGTTATCAACACCTATTTTACCCTCGGGCCTAGTGAACTAACTATTCCAACTTCCTATCTAAGACCTTACGTCTCTAGGAAGACACCTTGCTTGTTTATCCAAGTCAGCACGACTTTAGACAAGACTTTCACTCTAAGCTATCCGGATCACCCCGATCCTAGCCAAGACTTCCAATGCACAAATCAAAGAATCACTCTAAGAAATGTGACTTCTAATGCACAACTTGAAGAATCACTCTGCATATTTGACTTCCAATGCTGAATCCAAAGAATCACTCTAAGGAATGAGACTTCCAACCTCTTTACAAGGCAAATGATCTAAGTGAATGCAAATGATGGAAGCACAAGCAAATAGAGCAAGTTGATCAAACACACTCTATGAAGAATTAGTTTTTAACAAAACAAGCTCATAATCAAATATAACTAATTCTTATGAACATGTGATAGGAAAAATAGATTAAGCATTCGACGATTATTCACAAAGATATCTATTCATGTCAATCAAAGCTAGTATAACAAGTTTTCAATGAAAATCACACAACTGACTTTGATATCAAGTGAACAAGTTAACACTTGAAGTTCATAACATATTCAACAAACAAAAACAAAAACAAGAACCAGGTTTTGAAAAAAATGAAATCACGATCAAGAAGTTCTAGTTCTAAAAACATGTGATCAAATCTAGAAATCAATAATCAAGATCCAATACACAAAGATATTCTAGTTTCAAACTCAGGTTCTTCAAGATTAGCAAAAATGATTTTCAATGAAGAGAATGAAACTAATATTGAAACTTAATCAAAAAAGTCCTAATATTGGAATCAAAATCATTCTAATCATTTCTTTCAACTCATAAAATAAGAATCATTAAGCAGATTATGAAAGAAAAATTGAAAGAGAATTGATTCACTTACAAACAATGACTCACGAACTGAAATTAGACCATCACGAAATATCTGAGTATTTTTTGACTCTAAAAATGATTGGGACTTGTTCCTCTTTTCAAGAAAAACACTTTTAGCTTTTGAAAATCTAAAATCGAAGTTGAGTTGAGAGAGTTATGGTGTTTGGAAGGTGAGAAAATTTTGAAACCCAAGTTTTTCACACCAACACCTATGTTTGAAAAAGAGAGGGAAAGTGATATTTAAAGGAGAGGGAAGAGATGGAATTTGATCAACCAATTGGGGGCAGTAACTTCTGCTTCCCATGGAGGTGTGTGGCCTCCACGGGGGCATGAGTCAACCCTACCCGTGGAGGCCACACGCCTCCACAGGGAGAGGTGCAAGGCTCCCCTTTTTTGCCCTTTAACTCCCCTTGTGCATTGAAATGTTCTTCGACCATTCTCAGACCTCCAAACTCTGAATTTGAATCCATTTTTGGATTATGAACTGAGACTCCCTCATGTACAAAAGACATCAAGAAAACTTTCACAAAAAAATATGGAATTCAACTTGAAAATCAAGGACGAAAACCATGTACGATAAAATCACGGAAAGATTCTTAACTTCCTATTTTGAACTCGAAACTTAACGAATGAGTAATAAAAACAACCGGAACTCAATGAGGAATTATATAAACTCAAAATCAAGTTCAATAACTTAAAAACATAAACAAATAAACATAAGAACACACAAGTATGCCATTTTCTAGATATAGTCCTAAAACATGCAATTCTAGAAAAATTGTCAAATTAAATCTAATGCTTGTGAAAACAACAATATGTGTATGAATGTGTTATAAAAATTTGGCACAATGATGTAGGGACACAAATGAATGCAATGTGTGTGTGCACGCTTACACCTTGCAAGAGGAAGAAGAATCTCGATACCTTAGCATCCAAGAAAGCACCTTTCCTCTTGAAGACGATCTTTGCATGAGAAGTTGCTTTTCTTTTTTGAAGCTCATATAAATCACACACCACCTAAGAAACTAGACATTACAAATAAAGAGAGTTTTGTTATGGAATCAAACCAACACAAACCTAAAACCTAACAATGGCAAGTTTGAAGATTTCCAATTTTGTTTTCTTAATATTGCTAACCAATGTCAAGCACTTGGAGTACCAATTTCTAGAGAGCGTTTCAACTGGAAGATCCATCAATCTCTTTCCAAGAGGTTCAAGGCCAAGGTTACAGTCATAGAAGAGAGCAAGGATGTAGATTGCTTAAGCATTGATGAATTACTTTGATCTCTTCAAACTTATGAGATGTGCTTGAAGCCAAAGACCAGGAGTAAGGGAATCACTCTCAAGGCCATTGAAGAGGAGAGTGATGATGAGAATGAAGAAATGGCTCTTATGGTTAGGAAATTTAAGAAGTTTCTAAGAAGAGGTACCAAGGTTAGATGTATCTTTCTAATGAAAAGGAAATCCAGAAACCATCTTCTCCAAGAGTTGATAAGAATGGCCAAGCCAAGAACAAGAAGAATGTTCAATGCCATGAATGTTAAGGTTTTGGACATTTTGCAAATGATTGCACTAAAAAGAAGTCCAAGAAAGACAAGAAGGGCAAAGCTATGGTGACCACTTGGAGTGATAATAGTTCTAGCGATGAGGAGAGCTCTAGTGAAGAAGAACATGTTGGCAACTTTGTTGCTCTTACGACTTCTTTCACAAAGTTAGAAGATGATTGTATAGTTTCTGTGGATAAGGAGATTGATCAAAGTCATCTAGAAGATATAATTTCAAATATAACCAATCTCGATCTAATGGCCAAGATTAGGAGTCTTAAGGAGCAAAGAGATGAAGCATTGAGAGAGGTTAAAGAGAAAAATGATTTGATTAAAACTCAAGTGGATGTGTTTGTTAAGACCTCACATAGACTCGTGAGTGAAAAGAATGACATCATGAAAAGACTAAATGAGGTTGAGAGACTTGTCTTTGAAAACAAGGAGATTGTTTCTAATATGAAGGTTAGAGAGCAAGAATATATTGAGGAGATCAACATTGCTAAACAAGCTATCAAACACTTAGTCAATGGTTCGATCAACATGAAGAATATCATGGATCTTTCTCAACCTCAAGGAGAACCTAGCATCTTGAAAGGTGAGGAGAAGCTTGTGATAGTATCACCTCCCTCAAAGAAGGGTAAGAACAAGAAAAACAAGAAGTCTCCTAAGAATAATCTTCCCAAAGATAAAGGTAAAAAGAAAGACAAGGTATCTTCACAAACTCACTACTACTTCAAATCCACAAGGTACAATCTCATATTTTATTCCTATTTGTCATTTTTGTAATACCGTTGGTCATATCAAACTAAGGTGTTATAAGTACATTGAATTTTGCAAAATAGGAAATGCATCTAGAGATAAGAAGATTGACCTTGGATCGAAGCATGCTAGGGCTTTAGTTGTTGATAAGCTTGATATTTCTAAGATGTATATTATAAAGAATTGGATGAAGAAGTTTAATGGGAATGAGAATCTTAACAATGCATGTGTTGCTAGTAATGTTGAGGAGGATGAGTATCAACGATATTCTTATGAATCAAATTATTAAAAATCTCTACTTTAGGTTTAATATTAAAGTTAAGGATGATCATGATTTTTGTGTAAGTTCACCCAAGACCAAATGGGTCACGGGTGAGTGCTCTTAGCATTAGTGTAGGTTGCACATGTGAGTTAGCTTCAAGATTAATGTCAAGTTGTTGAGAGTTTTAGCTAGCTAGCTTCATTTCTCGAGAACTTGACATGAACTTAGCTATCTCTCATATTTGTTATGACTGTCAAAATCTATTGATTAACTTTATGAGAAGTTCATTTTTAGAATTTATATGGTGATAGAATTTTGTTAAGACTTTTAGAGAAAGTCATTTTTGTATGTTTGTTTGAGTTGAGATGTTTAGACTTTATTCTATTGGGAAGGCACACCAACAACTTGTTGTCATTAGGACAAACAAGCCAAGAGAGCTCATAAAAAGGCCGAAGGCTTTACATTGATAAAAATAAAGGCATTGCTAAGGTATCTCTATATCTAATGCTTGCATTCTTGTTTTTTTTATATATATCTCAACTCATTATTTGCACTACATCATGAAGCATGACATTATAGAGAACTAAGTATAGTGTTCATATGATTCTCTTTGACATTTGCTTTGTTTAGATCTTATAGTGATATTGTTCACAAAAGTCTTATAAATGATGTGTGAAATATTCGTTTGAATGATGAGTGGCATATGTTTTGAAAAATATGAGCTTCATATTCCTTGAAAGCTACTCTCTTGAGAAGTAATGATCTTAAGTAAATCTTTTTTATTGCTTTTAGTTCATGTGCTTATAAGCCATAAAACTTGGTTTTCAAAAATGCACTTTGCTTCTCTTGTAAGTTTTGTTGTATTAAGTTGAGTTTGATAATATGTAAGTTGTGGAAACACCTTGAAGTCTCATGACTAGTACATTAAAGATGACCTATGGTTAGTATCCATTTTGCTTCGACAACTACAAAGAACTCAACGAGCACCTTCATGAGAAGGGCTACACACCTTGGTTGTGTAGCCGCCCAATGTATGAAAGGTCTACACCATTGTGATGAGTGAAAGCCTTCATGAAGAGTATATGTTTATGTTTGAAAAAATAAAACAAGTGTTGAAAAGAATCAATAAAAAAAAATCTTTGATTGAAAATCGGAATAAAAAAAGGCTTAAAGGAGTATAGTTGAAAATCAAGTATTGCTCAGGTTGAAAAACAGTAATGGGATGATGAGCCACATGAACACACATGCTCATATGTTGAAATCTATTCTCTTTGAAGCAAAAAATCCCGGATGATTATCGGTTTGACCTTTTATGGAAAAGCTTAAGATGAATAGATGTGGATATGTTTTGCATGTTGATTATCAAATTACTCCTCTACATATGCTTGAAGCAAAATTCACACACACACTTTTTGTTTATAAGTGTTTTGATATTCTACCAATTTGAGAAGAATTATGAAAGATGTTGAAAATCTTCGTGTATCTCTCATAGTTTGTGAAACTTATTTTGTTGAATGTATTTAAAAATTTCTTGAATGTGTGATTGTGTGGATATCATTGTGAACAATATTCTATCTTGATCTTAGATAGAGCACTTATCAAGGGGAGTATAGTATGCTAAATTTGTGTTCTCTTTTATGATCTGTTCACATGATTTGTTGTGTTATATGTTGACATATTGATTGATTAGAATAATTGAATGATAAGAATGCATGATATTTATCTTGAAATAATTGTATGAATGTGTTGGCAATAAATTTCTCTTAGTTTGGGGTTGATAGTAGTTGATATTGCAATGAATTCCTTCATTCTTGAGGTTGATAGTAGCTGTAGTTACAACCAATTCCTCATAGCTTGAGGTTGATTAAGTTCCTTCTTGCTTGGGGTTGATAGTAGTTGTTGTTACAACCAATTCTTTCATGTTTTAAGGTTGATAGTAATTGTGGTTGAAACCAATTCCTCCATTTATGGATGAATCCTGTTGTTAAATGCATTTGTTGATTTTGGTAAAAGGTACCAATATGCTTGAAAAAGAACATTTATGCATCTATGATTCATTATTTCATCATATGTCTTTTTATGTTTATTTTTGTTAACTAACATTCACTTGTGTCTCTTTTCCACTAATGTGTTTTTGTATTGTAGTGTTGATAACAAAGCCATGGGAAGAAACAAGGTTTCTAATTCTATTCGTCCATCAAAACCCATAGCCAAACCCAAATCTACTCCAACAACCTCTAAAAAACCCAAACCCAACAAGTTGAAATCCTTGGGTGTTATAGGAACCAAAAAGCTTATTCAAGATATGGGTGTTGATTTGATTGAGGGTTCTTACATTCACCACTCTAGACATGAAAGGCAATGGGATACATGGATAAATTCTATTGGGATTGTTAATGAGAGCCTTATAAAAGAGTTTTGCCTTGAGTATAAGGAAAACACAACCTTTGAAAATGCCTTGGTGAGTGTGAGAGGGAAAACATTTAGGATCTCCTCAGATAGTATCAACAAGTTCTTTGGTATTTCGAATAAGATTGTTTGGGAACTAATTGATGTGGATAACATTGATCACTTAAATCTTATGGGGAAAACTTTATGTGAAGATGATGGATTTGAATGGGGTACGAGAGCATATATAGGTCAAAGTGAGTTGACCAAGGTTAGTTCGCCTTTTGGCATTTATTTGTTTATACAAATCTTATAAGATTTACAAATGTTTCCGAGCTCAACAAGGAGAAGATCAAGATTGTGTACGCCTTGCTGACAAACAAGCATTTGAATCTTTGTGATCTCTTAATAGAACATATAGAGAGTGCGGCTTCTTCATGAAGATCGGACAAGAAGTTGGCTTTTCAGAGGTTTCTTACTCATTTTTGCATGAAGCTAGAAATTCTGATGCTTGATGATGATGTGCTTCTACCTCCCTTGGAAATATTTTGTGACAAGCGCTTAGTGTTTATGTCATACAAAGAAAAAGGGAAGGCTAGTGACACTTGTAGGCTTTTTGGTGAGCACTATGAGCCATGTGTTGTGACAAGTAGAAAGTCTTTACTGGAATGGGCAATGTAATTTCAAGAGGGGCTTATGACTAAGATTGGAAAGCTTGATGCTAAAGTGGTGGAACTAAGTGAAAATGTGATACAACAAGATGAAAAGATCAAGTATTTAGAAGGCAAGATTGCCTTTAGCAATTCATCCACTACAAAGCATTATGTGAGATAAACAACAAGAAGAATTTTCTTTGATATTGCTTGATTTTGAGGTATTATGTTTTCTTAATCTTTTGGCTTCATATTATGTCAAAAAAAGGGGGGAGAAAAACAATGATACTAAAACCTATGCTATGTTTTCTTATGCTTTCTTAATCTTAGGATTGTTTAGCTTTTGGTATATTTTATTTTTGTTTAATTTCATTTGATATCTTGAATTCTTGATTTGTAATAATTAGATAATGATAATATTTTGTTGATGGATAGTATGCATGTATTTAGGGGGAGACATGTTTATCCATTTGAACCTAATTGACATGTATCTAAATATCTTGCCATATGTATGAATGTTTCTCTTGTATATGCTTTGTGTTTCAAGATGATTCTAGGTGATGACAAGAGAAAACTACATGGAAGAATTCAAGACTTGATGAAGAATAGTCTAAGGGAACTAACTTATTGTAATGTGAGGGTGTGATTTGTGACAAATCTTCATTTAGTATGTTTTAGTATTTGTATAGGAGTTTTGACATAGAATTTGCCAAAGGAGGAGATTGTTGGGTTTTTGAGATTAGTATTAGCATAATTCTGTGTCAAAATGACATTTTCTTAGTATTGATTAGTTGTCTAGGGTTTGTGGATGATTAAGCTTCAAAGAAGATTAGACAACATTCAAGCAAAGTGGTGGCTACAAGAGAAACAAAGCTAAATTGCTTAGCAAAAGGTATATCGAGACCTCTTTTCTCTTGTAAGGCCTAAGCACACACATACATCGTATTCATATGTGTCCCTGAATTGTTGTGCAAAATTTGGTTTAACACAATACACACACTTATACATGTATGCACATGCATTAGATTTAAAGTTGACAACTTTTGTAAATTGCATGTTCTTGGACTATCTCTAGGAAATTGCATGCTCGTGTGTTCTTATACTTATTTGTTTATATTTGTGTGATATTGAACTTGAACCTGAGCTTGTATTATTCTTCATTAAGTTCTGGTCATTTCGGTTACTCATTCATTAAGTTTCAAGTTCAAAATAAGAAGTTACGAAACTTTCCGTGTCTTAATCGTACTAGGTTTTCACCATTGAGTTTCAGGTTGAATTCCATATTTTTTGTGAATGTTTATGTGACATCCTTATGCATCAAGGAGTCCCGGTTCATAATCCAAAAAGGGATTCAAAATTGGAGTTCGGAGGTCGGAGAAATGGTTGAAGAACGCAAGGGGATTCAAACGAGAAAGGAAGAGGCCTTGCAACCTTTCCCGTGGAGGCGCGTGGGCCTCACGGGAAAGGCTGCCCTCTGCCCCCCGTGGAGGCCACACGCCTCCACGGGAAAGCAGAGGTGGCCTCCTCCCATTGAAAGGTTATTTTTCCTCTTCTCTTTCCTTTAAATATCTCTTTTTCCCTCTCATTCTATTCTAAGAAGGAAAAAACTTGAAAAACTAGTGCAGAAGTTTTCTCTCAAATTTTCTTATCTTCCAAACACAATAACTTTCTCATTCGGAGTCCAAATTGAGTGATTCGAATTGGAGATTCTTCATCTATAAGTTATCTATCATTTACACAAGAGTTTGGAGTCAATATATTAAGTTTTCTGGTAGCGTTACTCACAAAAACAAGACTGCACGTTTTTCACTTAAGGTTTTGATTTTTCTCTTGAGTTTGATCTTCAAGTCTTCAATCACCTTGGGTTTTCTTCTTCAATATATGTATGTTTGATGTGTAATCATTGATTAGAGTAATGAACTCTAATCAAGCTAGATTGAGATTCAATTGACTTACATGCTGAGTTAGATTTTTTCAAATCTATGTTTTCACATGTTTGTGGAATTGTATTGTGCTAGCTTTATTGTGTGTTAATTGACATGATTTTAAAGATTGGTAGTCTTTTCATATGCTAGGTCACTTTAATTGAATATTTGTGAAAATAGCATATTTGTATGTGGATTTAGAGCTTGATTGAAATTAAGTGTCTATCTAGTTATTCTAAGCTCTAATATTTTGCTAGAAATTCATCTTTGAATTTGTTGATTGATTTTAGCATTTTTTATGTGATTGAACATGATCTAGTCTTTATGCGTGTGTTAGGTATTCCACATACTCTAAATTTTTTGTTCATATTATAAGTTCTAGATAAAATTGATTTGTGTATTTATTGCTAAGAATCTAGTTCTTCATGTTTTGTGCCTAATCCACACATTTCATATGTACATGCATCATTAGTGTGATTGCATCATTTTTAGGATTGCAAACTAGAATACATATGACATGTGCATATTGATTCAATTCTAGCTTCCATATGATATAATGATCATATATACTATGTTGTGTGTGTTTGCATCATTTGCATTCACTTAGATCACATGCCTTGTGAAGAGGTTGGAAGTCTCATTTCTTAGAGTGATTCTTTGATTTGAGCATTGGAAGTCTTGGCTAGAGACGTGAGGTCTTGGATAGCTAAGCACTGGAAATATTGGCTAGGATCGGGGTGATCCGGTTAGCTAAGCATGGAAGTCTCATATTAAAGAGTGATTCTTCGATTTGAGCATATAAGTAACATTTTGGAGAGTGATTCTTTGATTTGTGCATGTAAGTCTTTACTAGGATCGGGGTGATCCGGATAGTTAAGCAATGAGGCGTCTCTTTCATTGTGTAGGGTAGATTTCTTGGTGAAGTGGTCACTTGAGAGATTGTAAAGGTGTTTTTCGATGGTTGTGGAATCAACCCGTGAATGTTCCTCTTCGGAGGTTTTACCACGTAAAAACCATGTGTTGATTTTCTCTGTTTGACTATTAATTCGCACTAACTTGTTAGACACGTGGTTAATTTTACGTAATCCAAAACTCACTGTCAACAATTGCCGCTAGAAGAAGGGGGAACTATTATGCTTAGCTAAATCGCTAAACTAGCTCTAAAAGTCTGTGAAACAACAGCATGACAAGCAATAGGTATATGAGTCAATCCCTACATGACATCGACACCCTACGCGATGTCGACGATTCAGGTCAATCCATACCAGTGTTTTTGGTGAAGATCCACCCTCCACCACTTCAACATCGACTGGTGGAGCCTCGCTAACCTCCACAGATGTTCCACTGGGGATATCTCCGGATGCATTCCGGCTAGTACAAGAGTCCCTGCGAAGAGTCATTTAAGACGCCTCTAAGCACGGAATCAACATAATAGTCACCACCAACCTGACTTCTCCATACCAACTATCCACGCCTGTGGTAGCCCAGGATCCCAAAGTGCGTTCTGAGATAGTGGCAATGTCCTCAAGAGGGCCCCAAAAATCTGGCAAAGATAGGGTGGATCACTGTGAAAGGAGGGAACATTCACTGAGAAGAAGTGATCACCAAGACAGCCAATGCCACAGGGAGCACGGAGGGCGAGAGCACCAAGATGCACGAGGACACAGGGAGTCCAGTTTGTAAGAGGATGCAAGGAGATACCACGGAGGGGTAACAAGTTACGATCGGGGAGACAGGTATGGCGGTCATAGGAGAAGATTCTGATTGGCTTCAACTGACGAGGAAGCTCTTCCCAAAAGGTGTAGGGAGATAACCCTCTCACCTAAGTACAACCTCCGTGATACCCAGGCGATAGGGTGTGTTTTAAAAGACCATCATGGCCTCACCATTCACCAAAAATTTGATGAGCATGTTGAACTAGAAGGCAAATGGGAAGTTCTATTAAGAAGGATAGAAGCACTAGAGCGTAGGCAATGTCGCGGGAACTTACTAATTGGAAACTCTGGTAGTCCATTCGCCGCTTCTATAAGGCAAGCCCGCTTTTTAGAAAAGTTCAGGATGCCACATGTGGACAATTCAAGGCCACCACCGACCTCCAAGAGCACGTCAGAAGATACAAGAGTGCGATGGCACAATATGACTGTGACGATGCACTCCTATGTAGGATTTTCACTCAAGCATTAAGAGATTAAGAGTCTAGATGGTTTGGTGGCCTTTCTGATGGATCAATTAGGAACTTTGAAGAATTAATACAATCCTTTACCAGGAAATTCATGGGGAACATTCAATGGAGAAAACCAATATCCGTCCTTTCAACCTTGAAGCCAAAAACGGATGAGAAATTGAAAGACTACCTTACCAGGTTCTCGCAAGAAGTATCAGAAGTGCAGAATCCCAATGATGAGGCGGTTGTGTTTGTAGGGAAAAATGGTTCAAAACGCGGCGGAAGCGAAAAACTTGGTTGGTATAATTCAAAATATTTCATTTAAAAGAAAGAACCTTAACCCTTGATTAATTAACATATAATAAAAGTATCGTACCTTTTTCACGTGACGATTGATATTACGTTGATTTGAATCCGCTTGCTTCGAATTGAACCCGCAAGATCTTCCAATCCAATCACGAACGTGAATCACCTAGGAGTGTGGCTCCCTTTCTTTGAATTGTAAACCTGAGGATGGAAACAAAACTCTTTTTCTTTTTGTTAGTCACAATAATCCTCATAGAGAAAATAAAGAACATTTGGTCACTTGTGAATTCTCAATCTTTTAATCGAAAACTTGCGTGAACCCTAATTCGATCTTGTACATTAAGCCTTTTGATGTAAAAGCTTCTAATGTACTATCGAAAATAAAACGCTCTTTATTCTTCTTCTCTATGGCCGAATTCTACACCCTTTCTTGACTTGGAAGTTTTTTTTTATTCAAAAGCAAGAGAATAAAAATTCTTTCTTTCAAAAAAAAAAACTTTAAAAAAAAAAACTTTTTTTTAACTCACATCACTAATTCCGAATTTAATAACATATTTATAGGTATACAAATCCTTTCCTAAAGAGGATTTACTTAGTGGTCAAGAATCCTATCTCTAGGTGGATTTACTTGGTGACAAAGAATCCTTTTTCAAAAAAGATTTCTTTTCCACACCAAAACTCCTAATCCAACTCAAATAGTGTAATATCCAATAATAAATTATTGAATATTAAAATTGTGACTATATCAAAAACTTCCTAATTTGACTAGATAAATAAAATACTTTTATTTATCTACTTATCAAATATAGTCTTTGATATTTACCATACTACCAGCAATAGTATGACACTAAGAGTCCTACCCCTAGTTAGAAAAAGATTTTAACTTTTAATCAAACAATTAATTAATTAATTAATTAATTTCCATTTGATTAATTACTAAAATAAAACATTATATTAGACAAATTAATTAGCCTTGCCACCCAAGTATATACTTGTGCAATATATTATTTTTCCATTTTATTAAATCCATTGGACTTTAATGAAAAGTCCACATGTGAACTATGCCCATTCTTACTATAAAAGAAACAAATCCACATGCTTTAAATTTAATACATTAATATAATCTAGCAGCCCATTTAATTAAAATGTGCAAATTATATTCTTAATGTTTTAATGGAACACTAAACGCACCCCATTAGGGCCACCCTAGGATTCCTACATCCTTGGCTGCCCATTCCAGGCCTCTTTGAAGAGTTACCACGTGTCTTGATCACACATGACCACACCGCTCCAAAACTTTGGATTCTGAAATCCAAAAACAATTCTAGATGGACCTAGAAATTGGTCCGACAGAATATATCAAATAATCCATGCAAGTTTGTGCGGATTGGGGATCTTAGCGAGCTAACTAATTTAAGCTTCAATAGACATAACATAATCATAATCAACAAATGATTCACTTAGGTCCAATCTATTAATTTTAGCTCATTCCACTAAAAAGATAAAATTGAACTCTTAAATAAAGATAAAATAAGATAATATTTCTCATTCGTACCCTAGACAATCTTATTAGAGATAGTGTATCCTTGTGAAGAATATCAGTAATCACCAAGAGCTCATAGACCGCCTATTGCTCTCCTAATTACCATATTTACTCATATGACCACATTTTGAACTTGGATATTTTGACTTGTCCAGAAGCCATGTTTCAATAGACACTATTGAAAACTTAACTTTAAGATTTAATATCCAATACCTCAAAATATCCATATGATGATATTCTATTCACATTTAATAAATGGAGCCACGATGTCTGTATCTATAAATGAAGTCCTCAATCGATTAAGAAATGAATACCACCAAACTATCGAGGATAGACTATGCTATATAATCGTACTCATTGATAGCTCAAATGATAACACTTGTAACCATAAGTCCATCATTTATCTCAGGATTGAGATAGACTCTCCGATTGTCCTCAAGTGAAAACTTTTATCCACAAACGGTTCTGGATAAAGTATTTCACTGTGATCCTATTCAATGCACCTAGTACACTCGATTCTTTTGCCCAAAGACACTACACTTTGATGATCTTAGACTTATCATAACACATTTGATCCCACTCAAATGCTAGCAAAAGAATCTACAACTTGAACATGGTAAATGCCCCCAACCTTTATCTTAAGTTGTGAATATTATTCAAGACTAACTGAAGAATTGTGTCTACTTCATACATATCCAGATGTATGAACAATTCTTCATGTCTTTTAGTCTTTTGACCTTATGATTATTTACTTTTGACAATTATAATAATTAAACTATATATGCTATAAGATTTGTTAAACTAGTAATCACTTTATTAATATGAAAAGATTGTCAAATACAACATTACACTCTTGCTATTAAGCATAATCCTAACAATCTCTCACTTGGGCTATAGCAAGTGTGTCATACCTCTCATTCCCATATTCTCTAGGTGCCTATAACAACTCTTATCTGTTAGAGCCTTTGTAAATGGATCCGCTAGATTTTCTGCTAACACGATCTTGGTATCACATCACCCATATGCACAATTTCCCTTAGAAGATGATACTTTCTTTCAATGTGTTTCCCTCTCTTGTGACTTCTTATTTCTCTCTAATTAGCCACTGCTCCACTGTTGTCATAGTAGATAGTGATATTCTTATTCGTATTAGGAACCACTTTCAAGTCAATCAAGAATTGGCAGAGCCAGACAACCTCTTTAGCAGCTACGCATGCGGTAACATACTTAGCTTCCATGGTGGAATTAGCAATACAGAATTGCTTGATACTCCTCCATATGACTGCCCCTCCTCCAAGAGTAAACACAGATCCTGATGTGGGTCTCTGACGAACGTTACTCGTGTCATTTTAAAAAGATTAATTCGTCAACAATATTTGTAAAAACCTCACGAAGCCTAAATTGGTTTGGAAAACACATGTATGGTGGCAAGTGGGGTGTAGTCCACATGGAGCGGAACTAGCTAAGATTAGTTATTGCTAAAGTAATGATAATGTATATATATATATTAAATGAAACATAAAATGATGAAGATGTAGATGGTGAATTATACTATTAGTAACACTAAATTAACTATGCAAACTAGAGGAAAGGGAAATGGGATGAAGGATAGATAAAAGATGGGAACTTAGGAGTTAACAGATACGAAAGTAAATACTGGGCAATGCAACAAACTTGTAAATAGGCACATCTATTCAAAGGTAATCGACCTAGGATGTATAGAGTCGGTTATTTATCCCTAGAAAGTGGTCAACCTAGGATGTATAGTGAGGACCACCTATTAGGGATTAATCCGTCGTAAACCACCAACCTAAGATGTATAGTGTTGGTTGTTCGTCGGATTCTGAAAATGAAGCTCATCTACCTATCAATGACTCAACCGATTGTAAACGTAGTCAACCTAGGATGTATAGTGGTGACTTCTAATCCTCTCATGGGACCCGACCTAGGATGTATAGTGCCTGAAACTCAATCAAGGTTAGATTAAGACCGCGGTTTAAGAGTCGAAATTCATGACGTTTCGTCCATTCATTTGAGCAAGAAACAACTAAATATGATGTATATTTAGATGCAATACTCATACATAATCCAAAGAGATCTTGCTAAAAGGATGTATCTAAACAAGAAATCAATGATAAACATTCATAACACGAATAGAACAATGAAAGATGGACATGAATATAAATATAGAATCAAGTTTATGTACAAGCCCAATACCCAACTAACTACTCCATCAACCCCTTAGAGGGGATTTAGCTACTCATTACAACTAGGAAAATAAGAGAAAGGAAAGAGAAAGAACCCTTGGAGAACATCTCCTTCCTTGAAGTTGCTTCAATCTCCTACCTTCCTTGAAGTTGAGTAGAGAATGTAAGTGTGTGTGAGAGAGAAAGAGAGAGATTGTAGATCTAAGTTGTGTAAACCTCTGAAAATCTGAGTCAAAAGCTCTCAAAAACGTTCTCATACTATTCTATTTATACAATATACAAAAATAGGTTACTTAAACTTCAAAAATGAAAACTGGCGCACGCGGAGTGCGGGTGGAGTGTGGGTGAATTACCTGCACACTACCCGCACTATATGGGTTTTCTTCATCTTCAGTTCTCAGATCGGGGAAATAGTGTGGGTGGAGTGCGGTTGGATTACCCGCACTTTAATGTCAGGTGTAAATCAGCTTCTCTAGCTTTGGGAACAGTACGGGTGGAGTGCGGTTGGATGACCCGCACTTTAAAGTCAGGTGCAAATCAGCTTCTCTAGCTTTGGCAACAGTGCGGGTGGAGTGCGGTTGGATGACCCGTACTGGACCCGCACTTTAACTCTTCTTCCAGCATCAGGTCCCGACTATGAGTATGAGTGCGGTTGGAGTGCGGTTTCGACCCGCACTTGACCTTCACTGTAGAGCTGCTTATGATCCTTTGTCTTTCCTTTTGCCCCTTTTCTGCCATAACCACCGCAACATGCTTCCAAACCCATCATTGTACCATTTCCTACAATTACGCACATAACAACCCATTAGAGATACCAAAATGCACTAAAAAAAACACAAGATATGGATTTGAGGGCCTAAATATACTACATATTTGGCACGATCAAACACCCCAAACCAAAGCTTTGCTCGTCCTCGAGAAAACATAATCTAAAACAATCAGACACCAACTGATGGTAAATCCTAGACATCTAAGCAATAATTCAACAATGCCGCAAGTCCAATGTGTGATATGATACACATAGGTGTGATAGAGAGGAGAAAAACATATGCACAAGATCAAGAGCAATTTGGAGACACCAAAGTGAGGCTCGTACGAACACGAATCCCATACCTAAAGGCATTCATGAATTAGGGACAACTTACTCCCATACCTTGAGCATAATTCGCTTCAATTCTAAAACTCGCATGGATTCTCTCTTTTCTTTCCTCACAGAGTCCTAAGTTCCACACAAACGAGTATGCAAAGATGAATTCTACACAAAATTTAAGCAATGAACTATTGATCGTTGTTTTTGTAAGTACCAAAATTCCACACTTGGAATACACAAATCGAATGAGATGTATAATGGCAAGCGGGATCGTTACTTAGGGAAAGGGAGGATATTTGGCTATAATTAAACTATGTACACTAATCTATACTACGTGCGGAAAAGTAAATTTTATTTTTGGGTTTGGAAATTGTTTTAAAAACTAAATTAAATTAAACTAAGCAAATATAAAAGCAAGTAATGTAAATGAAAGGTGTGATATATGATGATGGATATTGGGGAATTGAGTTGACAACTAAAAGATTTCCTTATGTAATGAACTAGTCCAATTAAACACTTTTATCCTACTCAAGGGTTGTTCTTATATTGATTTAACTCATTTATGTGCAAATTCAAACCTTGACTCAAGTAAGCCCTACTATGAGTCTTGGCAAGAATAAAAATTCAAGCTCCTACTCAAATGAACCCCACTATAAGTACTTGCCCAAACAATATTCTTAAGAACAAATTAAAGGTCTTGTACCATATAACACATGCATGCATAAATATTCCATTTCACATATGCTAAAGATTAGAGAATGAATTGAAAGCCCTTCAAAACCCTAAACCACAACCTTCATATGTGAACCATTTTTACCACAAGCTAAATTGAACCCCAATATTAATAAGTAAGTAAAATGGCAACTTCAAGGCAATGAAATGAAAACATACCAAGAGAGGATTATATAATATATGACTAGTTCAAATACATGGGATTATCACATAAGTTGTCTCATCAATTCCCCATTAAAAGGGTTTAGTTACACATAATGGAAATAGAAATGAAAAGAGCAAGTTTGTAGAGAAAACCCATGAGAGCCTTCACAAGTCTTCTTTTTCCTTGCATGTGCTTGAGATTCCCCTTGATCTTGGTGAATCTTTTCTTCTCTCTTCAATTAGTTTCCAAGATGAGATGGAAGGATGTTATGGAATTGATTAATGGTGAAGATTGTAGTAATGGAAGGTTAGAAAGAGATTAGAGAAAAGTTAGGGTTTCAAGATAAGACGATCAATGTAAAAAGGGGGATATATATATATGTGGTTCCATGAGGTAGGGTTGAAATCCCGGTGCTCCTGACATGGCGCGTGATCGACAGTTTCAAACGGCGGTCAGGCAGCTGAATGGAAACCGGCGAATGGAAACCGCCGAATGGAAAATGGACTTACTGGAATTGATCGGCGGTTGGAAGGGCGGCCGAATTATGGCCGCCGAATTGCACCTGACACTTCTGAAGGAAAACAGCGGTTTCAATATGTGGCCAGGCCGCCGAATTGAGTCACCGAATTGCTTCTTCTTTTGTAAAATGACCGTTCTGCCCCCAAAAGCTTCCCTTTTGCCTCTTTTAGCTCAAAATCACCGAATATCTTCATTCTTCAACCCAGAATCCAAAAAGTACATGTACAATCAACATCGAGCCATAAATTTCATGAATTTACTTGATAGTTAATCATAAGTATCAGAAATAAGGGGTGAATTTCTATATATGCAATGGCTCGATCAAATATCCTAGGAAAGAGTCACTATGCCATGGACGTGAAAGATCGTGCTTCAACCGAAATTCCCAAACTAGACTTTATATGGATCAAATAGGGCTTTTCCACCGGTTATAGTGTGGCTATGGGGTTTAATGAGGTTAAACAAGGAATATGGACATTTGGAGTTCAAACTCACCAATCATGCTAGAATATATCCCTACACCCATACAATGCTCTTTTATCACTCATACGCAAACCTCTAGGCAATCGTTTAACCCACTTTCGTGCCTTTAATGTTGTACTCCGCTTTGAACGTATTTAGCATAACACAATCACTCAAACACTACACAATTTTTTTCTTTCTTTTTCTTCTCTGCTTTTTTTAATTTTTTTATTGTTTTATTTATTTATTTTTTTTATATATTTGAGTTGTACAATTTCCCTTTCTTGGGCACTTATGGCACACAAGTACAATTCTTAGCCCTTTCCTTGCATATTTTCAACAATTATTTCATTTTACCTGCTATTTGACCATTTAGAGCTTAACTCCTTTCATCACTACCATTTCACATCCTAACATGATTAGTACAAGGGTAGGCATGTGTTTAGGCTATGAGGTATATGGTTGAATGTGGTACCAAATAAAAGAGTAAGTGTTTGGCCTCAAGCTTGGCTTTGGAGCACACAATATGGTATGAATGTGTTTAGGCTAGTAAAGGTAATTCAGTGCACACACATTCCCTAATATCACCTCTACAACCATCTAAAAAGGGAATGAAAGCATCCATCACGCACTTCACAAAATGATATGCAAGTCTTATGGCACATGACATAAATGACGAGAGGCGTGTTTAAGAATAATCAATAATACACTCAAAATACGCACTTTAACGCTTGTGTTTGTGATCTCACGGGCATCTCCACTATTAGAACTAGGCATTGGAACATTGAGTCCCCACTACTTAACACCAACGGGTGGGACGATCCCATGGAGGTGCAAGCGAACCCTCAAGTAGCACCAAACTACGTCACAAGATCAAAACACATACAAAGAACTGGCCAAAAGTACATGCTAGAGGCATCAAACCCATACTACTTACACTTTGAAAATTGGACAAGCGATAAAATTGAAAAATTGGACACCACAAGACTACAAGGACGATTGTACAAGGCGTAACACACCCCCAAACCAAAACTCAACAATGTCCCAAATGTTGGAATCCACAAGGTATGTTCTAACGGAGGAGAAACACCATAGAAGACTCAAAAATTATGAACATGCATAAAGCGCAACCAATGACAAGCATAATCTCAATAATTTGCGAAATGAGGGTTCAACACCCCTAAACAGGATCTAGACATAATCTCAAAACTCGCACAAGTATATGATCAATATGCACTCAACCTTACTCATTCATATTAACAAAATCTAAATTCGCATTCATCGAAAATTTAATGAAATGAAGTGCAAAATCGAAGGTAGAAACTCCCTTTAGAAGGAAGCTAGTTTGTTGTCTGTACGTGTTGTCGTGTGCTTCCCAAAAGATGCACAACCTAGCTTAAAACACACAACAACTCTACCAAACGAAAATCAAATGCGAAAAAAAACAAAATAAGTCCATGCCGTCAAAGGAAACTACAAATAAAAGAAATAAAACTAAATATTCCTAAACTAATAGCAATAAACATAAAGGAAACGGATGGCTAATACTCTTCTGAAAGCTCCTTCTCTGGTTCACTGGATATCCCTTTCACCTTGGGGTCAAGTTCTGCTCTGATCCTATCTTCATGTTCCCTTCTGGATATCTCCATTGTAGCTCGGAGCTCGGCCACATGTGGGTCAATGGCTGGGCCTCCTGAAGGTGGTGAGAAAGTAGCGGGCCTCTTCTTCTTCTTTGGATAAACTGGGAGACTGAGCGATTTCCTCATGTCGGTGAGATTGCCCCAAATGTCAGCATAATACTCACTGGATTCTGCTCGGTGAGATCCTTTATTGTATACTTCAGAATCAATTGGTCGACATTAGCTTTCTGGTCAAGAGAGAGATACTTGAACTGGGAGGTGTCAGAGTAGACAAGCAGCCACTCATCTTCCCTAGTCTAATCACCACATTTTACAGAGAAGCATGGGTGGATTTTGGGTCTGATCCCTTTGAATGTGGTTTAAGGCCTGCTGGGCGGTTCACATGGAATGACCAATTGAGAGAACGAGACCCCTCCGGTGTCAGAGTCAGAACAGGGAGAAAGAAATTCGCTCAAGGGGGAAGCACAAGTAGAAAAGCTGAGGACGTTCCAGAACAATCGGGGTTGGAACTGGTTTATTTAGAATACGGTGATTACAGTCAGATGCCCTCACCCCTGCAGGAGACTTCTGGAGAGATCCCTTGGCAAACCTTGCTTGCGGGATTAGAGAACCTTAAGACTGAGGTCGTTGAGAACAGGTTGCAATTAGATAGTTAAATCAACAATAAATGCTTCACATGCATAATTAGACAACAACCCATCAGTCAAACCTCATAGGTATTCAATAAAAGTTTAAAATTCCTGGATTTGAATATGTAATTATGTGAAAACAAGGATTGAGACAATTGGAACCGAAGTTCTCCAACATTCTTTACAATTAAAGCATCATACAAAAATCCAAATAAGCAAGGAAAGAAAAAAAAAACAAAAAAAGGGCACAAAATCATGGCCCATCCTTGAACAATGAAGTTCATGCAAAAAAGGGAAAAAATTGTTGATAAAAGGTTGAGAATCGAGATTAGAGTGATAGGTAACAAAATTAAAGGAAGATTTCATAGCTTGGTTGCCGAAAATTGAAAACGTGGCACACACGGAATACCTTTCAGATGAAACGAGGCAAAAAAAGAAAGTTTCAGTTTGTTTGCTTTTTTGAAAGAGGTGGAGCACTAGAAAATGACAGGTGATATATATATAACGTGACCAAAGTGCGGGTGGAGTGCGGTTGGATGACCCGCAATGTACCCGCACTTTAACTCTTCTTCCAGCATCATGTCCCGGCTATGAGTATGAGTGCGGTTGGGTGCGGTTTCGACCCGCACTGGACCCGCACTGTAGAGCTGCTTATGATCCTTTCTCTTTCCTTTTGCCCCTTTTCTGCCGTAACCACTGCAACATGCTTCCAAACCCATCATTGCACCATTTCCTACAATTACGCACATAACAACCCATTAGAGATACCAGAACGTACGAAAACAGAACACAAGATACGGATTTGAGGGCCTAAATATACTACATATTTGGCACAATCAATCTCCTGGAGTCAGAATCTGACTGAAAATTAGAATCTGTATACCCAACGGGAATTAAATCCCATCTAGAGTATACAAGCATACGATCTCTCATTCTCCTGAGATACTTGAAATATGCTTGACTGTCGTCTAGTGATCAGGACCATGTTTCGATTGAAACATGCTAACTATGCCTACAGCAAAACAAATATCTGGTCTAGTGCAGAGCATTGCATACATGAGACTTCCAACAGCCGAGGCATATAGAACCCTACACATGAATTGCTCTTCATGCTCATTCTTTGGAACTTGTTCCTTAGAAAGTTTGATTCCATGTCTGAAACATAACATACCTTTCTTGGAATCTTGCATGGAGAACTTAGACAAGATTTTATCTATGTATGAAGCTTAGGATAATGCAATCGTTCTATTCTTTCTATCCCTTATTACTTTGATACCAAGAATATAACTTGCTTCTCCTAAGTCCTTCATATCAAATTGTTTTGCAAACCATTCTTTAGCTGATGTCAATACACCTACATCGTTTCTGATGAGTAGTATATCATCAACGTAAATAACTAGGAAAACCAACTTGTTGCCTTTAATCCTTTTGTATACACAGGGTTCGTCAAGGTTTTGAATAAATCCAAAACCTTTCACAGCTTGATCGAATCTTATGTTCCAGGATCTGGATGCTTGCTTCAATCCATAGATGAATCTTTGCAACTTGCATACCCTTTCCTCTTGGCTTTTTTCAATGAATCCTTCTGGTTGCATCATATATATGCTTTCATCAAGACTTCCATTAAGGAAAGTTGTCTTGACGTCCATTTACCAAATCTCTAGGTCTAGAGATGCTGCAATGGATAAGAGTATCCTTATGGATTTAAGCATGGCCACATGAGAGAAGGTTTCCTCGTAATCGATACCTTCCTTTAGTGTGTAACCTTTAGCTACCAATCTAGCTTTAAAGGTTTCCACCTTTCCATCCATTCCTCGTTTCCTCTTGTATACCCACTTGCGCCCAATGGGTTTTATCCCTTTAGGTAAGTCTACAAGAGACCAGACTTTGTTTGAGTACATAGACTCAATTTCAGATTGTATTGCCTTTTGCCAATGGCGACAATCAACATCCTCCATAGCTTCTTTGTACGTGTAGGGATCATTGTCGTCTGGTAGATTCTCCAATGATTCTCCTAGATCGATGTATCTCTCGAGTTGTCCACTAACCCTCCCACTACGTCGAGGAATAGTAGGTTGTTGATTTTATGATGGTGCGGAATTTACAATTGGGCTAGGTTGTGAAACCTCTTGTGGAATTGTATCTCCTGAAAGCTTATTCAGGACAATTCTACTCTTAGGCACAAAATCATTCATATAGTCCTTTTCCAGAAATTTAGCATTCGTCGAAACAAATACTTAAAGATCTGAAGGACTATAGAAATAATATCCTTTAGTTCCTTTTAGATACCCCACAAATATGCATGTTTCAGAATGGGACTCCATCTTTTCTATCTTTCCTTTTAACACGTGCGCAGGACATCCAAATATCCGTAAGTGTTGTAAACTAGGCTTTCGTCCAGTCCACAACTCATGCGGTGTTTGAGGAACTGACTTAGATGGTACATCGTTTAGAATGTACATAGCAGATTGTAAAGCATATCCCCAAAAGGAATTAGGAAGCGTTGAATAACTCAACATAGACCTAACCATGTCCAAAAGAGTTATATTTCTCCTTTCTGCCACCCCATTTTGTTGAGGCGTACTTGGTGCAGAAAACTGAGAAATTATCCCATTATCAGTAAGATATTGCTAAAACTCACCAGATAGATATTCTCCACCACGATCAGACCTTAAGATTTTTATGTGTTTCTCTCTGATTTTCTACTTCAGTTTTAAATGCTTTGAATATGTCAAAAGCATCTGACTTATGTCTCATGAGATACACATAGCCAAATATTGAGTAATCATCCGTGAAAGTGATGAAGTACTCATATCCACCTCTAGCTTGAATGCTCATAGATCTACACACATCAGTATGTATCAATCTTAAACATTCAGTGGCTCATGTGCCTTCGGTCGTGAACGACCTTTTGGTCATCTTACCTTCCAGAAAAGATTCACAAATTGGTAGATCATCAACCCTTAAGTCACTTAAAGGTCCATCACTAACCAATCTTTTAATCCTATCAAGGTTAATATGACCTAGGCGCAAATGCCACAGGTAAGTTTCATCTTTTGATAATTTTATTCTTTTATGATTAGGTTCCATTGATTCGTGTCTAACAAGTGAGAGATATTTCTATGCAAATAGAATAAGCCATTTTCCAATGTACCTTTGCAAACAAATTTGTCTTTCTTACTAATAATAAAGTTTTTATTAAAAGTAACCGATTATCCAAATTTATTTAAACAAGAAACTGAAATTAAATTCCTCTTGAATTGAGGTAAATGATAAACGTCTATTAAATCTAAATGCCTACTAGAATCTAAATTAACTCTAATATCTCCCACCACACAGCCAGACACCAACGCTCCGTTGCCTAAGGGCAATTTGAATTCATTTTCAGTCAGTCTTTTCCTTTCTTGAAACCCCTTCTTGGTAGGCCCAAGTTGCTTTTCTTCTGTTGTTTCTTGAACTTCTTACGGGTTTTAACAGTAGCAACTTTACCAACCTTATGAATCTCTTGACCCTTGCCTTTCACAAGGATCTTCTCGGCGCTTTGAACATCTTGTATCAGGCCTTGCAAGGTGTATTCCTTATTGTTCAAGGTGTAGTCCAACTTGAACTGATCAAAGGAATCTGACAGTGAGTTGACAATCATGTCAATTTTCGTCTCACCATCTATATCAGCACCATTGAGTTCAACAATGTTGAGATGTGCTTTGACCTTTATCATATGATCCTTTACAGTCTGTCCAGGTTTCATCCTAAGATTCACGAAAGCAGTCCTTGCCTCTCTTTTAGTCGTCATGAACCTCATAGCAAACATCTCCTCTAGAGACATCATTATATCGGCAGCAGAACTCATTCCTTCATGTTGCTGTTGCAACACGTCAGAGATGGTTGCCATAATGTAACATTTGGCCATCTCATCTAAGGTCTCCCACTGCTTATACTCGTCTCTTTGCTGCTTAGTAGATTCATTAGTAGAAGCAGATGGTTTAGGAGTTGTCAAAACGAACTTACGCTTTTCAGATTGCAACAATAGCCCAATTTTCCTTTTCCATGTGACATAATTATCTCCAGTTGAAGTATTATCTTTTAGGATGATGATTAGGGATGGGGTCATGATTTCTTAATAAAATAAAAATTGTATAAGTAAACAATCATGATAAAGCACTTTCGAATATTTATCTTGAATTAAATTAAGTAATTCAATCATAACATTCAACGGTGATCCAACATCCATAAATGTCACGCCTCCTTTGGGAATTCGCACCATGTACTAGTTGGACTAGGTCCCACCTAATTGTTAACATAACAACCAGCTGTTTCAATTTAGCCTTGCGATTATATTGAAATGAACTCTTTGGAGGATATCAATCAACCACATTGAGTGTATTACCAAGTTATCGACCTTCAATATATTCCCTCACAAAAATCCCTCCTTTGAGAGTAGATATCGTTTGAGTCAATCGTCTAGTCTATCCTTGTAAGGAAGTGTCTTGCTAAATTCCATTCATGGATACCCCTTGGGGGGTTATCACACAAAACATAAAGCTCAACTTATCTTGGAGGCCATAGGTGTTCAAAACACCTTCTCCCACTCAATTGTTTAAGCCGTGTGATAGAATTCCATAGAATGATTTACCAAATTATCTAGATGCCAATTAAATACTTAAACCATTCAATGCATGTTCATACTAAAAGAGATATATGAGTGGCACTCCTATTCTGTATGACATGTTATCAAACAATTACAAATATTGCAATATTTACGAAAATATAAATAGCTACAATTTTGGTCCATCCTAGAAAAACAAGTAAATTACAATATTTGGAATACAAAAAAAAAAACTTCTTTCTTGGCGAACAAGTCTTCATGCGTCCATCGTTTGCGCACCCTTTGGCTGCCTCCCATGGGCGTGTGCACCCCACAACCTCATAAAGAGCTGCCATGCACAGCCCATGGTTCCATAGGGCTGCCGTGCGCAGCCCATGCCACAACAATTGTGGTCGCGTGCTCATTCACATGCATGTTTGTTGCTATGGCTCGCACAGTCCCAAACTTGTTCCGGTTGTTTCCAATTCTTCAAACATTCGAGTCTTCGATACTTGAATGTATTACAAAAGAATTTTAAATAATAAAATACTGCAGTTTTTTTTTTAATAAAATATTTTTCTGAGTATTTTTATTACAATAGCAAAATAAATAAAAAACTTAACAACTACCAAGAAGGAAATTATAGCGATGATAGGCCACCCTTCTTGTTACAATCCCAAAACAAAAAATACATCGAAATTTTAGGACCAAAATTGAGCAACAACAATCCACATATAAAACATATATATATATATATATATATATATATATATATATCCATACATTCCAATGTAAATATATATGCGAATACCTAGAGTGCCATCTCATTCTAAAACATGCATATATACAATAAAAAGAAAAAGATTCACGTATATATATATACCAATTAATCAAGGGTTCAACCAGGCTCTGATACCAATTCTAGGGAAAAACGGTTCAAAACGGGGTAGAAGTGAAAAACTTGGTTGGTATATTTCAAAATATTTCATTTAAAAGAAAGAACCTTAACCCTTTATTAACTAACATATAATAAAAGTATCGTACATTTTTCACGTAACGATTGATATTGCGTCGATTTGAATCTGCTTGCTTCGAATTGAATCCGCAAGATCTTCCAATCCAATCACGAACGTGAATCACCTAGGAGTGTGAGCTCCCTTTCTTTGAATTGTAAACCTGATGATGGAAACAAAAATCTTTTTCTTTTTGTTAGTCACAGTAATCCTCGTAGAGAAAATAAAGAACGTTTGGTCACTTGTGAATTATCTATCTTTTAATTGAAAACTCGCGTGAACCCTAATTCGATCTTGTACATTAAGCCTTTTGATGTAAAAGCTTCTAATGTACTATCGAAAATAAAACGCTCCTTATTCTTCTTCTCTATGGCCGAATTCTACACCCCTTTCTTGAGTTGGAAGTTTTTTTTTTATTCTAAAGCAAGAGAATAAAAATTCTTTCTTCAAATTTTTTTTTTAACTCACATCATTTATTCCGAATTTAATAATATATATATATAGGTATACAAATCCTTTCCTAAAGAGGATTTACTTGGTGGTCAAGAATCCTATCTCTAGGTGGATTTACTTGGTGACAAAGAATCCTTTTTCAAAAAAGATTTCTTTTCCACACCAAGACTCCTAATCCAACTCAAATTGTGTATTATTCAATAATAAATTATTGAATATTAAAATTGTGACTATATCAAAAACTTCCTAATTTGACTAGATAAATAAATAATATTTATCTACTTATCAAATATAGTTTTTGATATTTACCATACTACCAGCAGTATGACACTAAGAGTTCACTCCTAGTTAGAAAAAGATTTTAACTTTTAATCAAACAATTAATTAATTAATTAATTTCCATCTGATTAATTAATAAAATTAAACAATATGTTAGACTAATTAATTAGCCTTGCCGCCCAAGTATTTACTTGTGCAATATATTATTTTTCCATTTTATTAAATCCATTGGACTTTAATAAAAAAGTCCACATGTGAACTAGACTTATTCTTACTATAAAAGAAACAAGTCCATATGCCTTAAATTTAATACATTAATATAATCTAGCAGCCCATTTAATTAAAATGTGCAAATTATATTCTTAATGTATTAATGGAATGCTAAACGCACCCCATTAGGGCCACCCTAGGATTCCTACATCCTTGGCCGCCCATTCCTGGCCTTTTTGAAGAGTTACCACGTGTTTTGATCACACATGACCACACCTCTCCAAAACTTTGGATTCCGAAATCCAAAAACAATTCTAGATGGACCCAGAAATTGGTCCGGTGGAATATATCAAATGAACCATGCAAGTTCGTACGGATTGGGGATCTTGGCGGGCTATTGAATTTAAGCTTCAATAGACATAACCTAATCACAATCAACAAATGATTCACTTAGATCCAATCTATTAATTTTAGCTTATTCCACTAAAGAGCTAAAGTTGAACTCCTAAATAAAGATAGAACAAGAAAATATTTCTCATTCGTACCATAAACAATCTTATTGGAGATAGTGTATCCTCGTGAAGAATATCAGTAATCGCCAAGAGCTCATAGACCGCCTATAGCTCTCCTAGTTATAATATATTTACTTATATGACAACATTTTGAACTTGGATATTTTGACTTGTCCAGAAGCCATGTTTCAATAAACACTATTGAAAACTTAACGTTAAGATTTAATATCCAATATCTCAAAATATCCATATGATGATATTCTATTCACATTTAATAAATGGAGCCATGATGTCCATATCTATAAATGAAGTCCTCAATCGATTAACAAATGAATACCACTAAACTATCGAGGATAGACTATGCTATATAATCGTACTCATTGATAGCTCAAATGATAACACTTGTAACCATAAGTCCATCATTTATCTCAGGATTGAGATAGACTCTTCGATTATCCTCAAGTGAAAACTTTTATCACAAACGGTTCTGGATAAAGTATTTCACCGTGATCCTATTCAATGCACCTAGTGCACTAGATTCTTTTGCCCAAAGACACTACACTTTGATGATCTTAGACTCATCATAACACATTTGATCTCACTCAAATGCTAGCAAAAGAATCTACAACTTTAACAAGGTAAATGCGCCCAACCTTTATCTTAAGTTGTGAATATTATTCAAGACTAACTAAAGAATTGTGTCTACTTCATACATATCCAGATGTACAAACAATTCTTCATTTCTTTTAGTCTTTTGACCTTATGATTATTCACTTTTGACAATTATAATAATTAAACTATATATGCTATAAGATTTGTTAAACTAGAAATCACTTTATTAATATGAAAAAATTGTCAAATACAACATTACACTCTTGCTATTGAGCATTATCCTAACAGTGTTTGCATTTGTCAACAGTTTGCAACACAACCAATTGTCACTCCAACCACCTACGCAAATTTGGTGGATGTTGTGGGAGGATATCCAATGGCAGGAGAAGAGCAGATAGCCCACGAAAGAGAGCTCATACACGGCGGCTGACCGGGAGGAGGCCAAAAACCCAAAGATAATAGTTCGAAGGGAGACAATAAATGAGACCAAAAGAACAATTCGGGGAGGGCAAGGTATGTCGCAAAGAAGATGATCAAAAAGGCATTAAAACCTTTAAGAGACAGTACATAAACTGTAACCCTTTTGCCCATAAGCAAGATGAAATTTTGAATTGATAGAAGATAAGAACCTGTACAAAAAACCCCCAAAGCAATCCAATTTTGCGAGAAGGGACACCTCCAAGTATTGCTGATTTAATCGGGAGAACAGTCACGAGACTTTCAAATGCTACCAATTAAGGGATTTTATTGAGAAGGGCATCTGAAAGATGTGGTTTTGAAAGGTGGCGATGATCAGCAGAATGACCCCACAAAGAACGACCAAGACAAAAAAGCTAGTCCTAGAGGAATTTCAAATGGGGGAGCTATCACCACCATTTTCGATGGACCATGCACGTGAAGAAGTAGCTGGGAAAGAAAGACTGAAGCCCGTGAGGCAATAGATGGCCAGAGAAACTTGGAGGTAAACTCGGTAGGTCCCGACCAAAAGAAACTCAATCAAGACTAGGACCCGATCATTTTTTCCGAAGCAGATGCACACAGACTTTAAGTTAGACCAAACGATGAGATTGTGGTGTCAGTTTGTATTGATCACAGGGAAGTAAGAAAAGTGTTGATCGATAATGGAAGCTTGGTGGACATCTTAAACGTTGGGGTATTGATCAATTGGGGCTACAAAGAAAAGATCTATAACCATTGATGATCCCGCTCAAAGGGTTTGGCGGAGCGGAAGTGAGATCATTGGGGACAGTTAAGCTGCCTGTGGAAATAGGAAGTTACCCGTGTCAGAAGATAGTACTACTCAACTTCGTGGTTGTCGACACTGAGAATTGGCTCTACAATGCCTTGTTGGGAAGACCTTTCCTAAACAAATCAAAGGCAGCCACTGCAACCTATGCCCTGACCGTCAAATTCCCAATTGAGGAAGGGGTAGGTGTCATGAAAGGTTCCTAGGAATGGGCAAGGAAAGCAAATCTGGCAGTATACAAGGAAAAAGCAGAGACAAATGTAATGCAAATAGACTTCCTCAAGGGGGAAAATGTCTAAATATGGATGAAGAGGAGGAAAAAGCTGAGACACCAACCCGTTTTGACCTCGACCCAAGGGAGACATCTCTAGAAGATGGGAAAAACCAGGAAGGGGAACCGACTAATGAAGTTATAATAAATGACAATAACCCCGAATAGACACTAAAGCTAGGGACTCTGTTGACAGAGCGAGCACAAAATCAAATGGTCAACCTGTTAAAAGAATATAAGGATGTGTTCGCATGGAAGCATGAAGACATGCCAGAGATTGATGCCAAAATAATTTCCCATTACTTGGTAGTTGACCCCGAGCGGAAACAGGTTATCTAGAAGAGGCGACGTTTCAACCCTGAGAGAAGTCAGGCGATCAAAGAAGAAGTAAATAAGCTACTGGCAGCATAGTCAATTAGGGAAGTACAGTACCCCGAATGGCTGGCCAATGTCGTACTCCTAAAAAAGAAGAATGGGCAATGGAGGATGTGTGTGGATTTCACAGACCTAAACAAGGCATGTCCGAAAGACATTTTCCCCTTGCCGCGAATAGACTAGTTGGTCGATGCAACAGCGGGGCATGAATTACTGAGTTTCATGGACGCTTGTTCGGGTTTTGACTAGATCAGAATGTTTGGACCAAATGAAGAAAAGATTGCCTAACAACCAACCAAGGGCTTTACTGTTACAAAGTGATGCCTTTTGGCCTTAAGAATGCCGAGGCAACTTACCAAAGATTGGTAAACAAGATGTTCGCCCGACAGATCATCAAAAACATGGAGGTGTATATAGATGACATGCTGACAAAAAGTATCATAGTAGAGAGTCTTGCAATCGTTCCAGAAGAAACATTCAGGGTGCTGAGAAGATATGGAATGAAGCTCAACCCGAACAAACGTGTCTTTGGGGTACCGTCAGGGAATTTCCTTGGTTTCCAAGTTCACTAGAGGGGAATCGAGGTAAACCCTGAGAAGATCAGGGCCCTAGAGAAAATGAGATCCCGGTTACTGTAAAAAGGCATTCAAAGACTGACAAGTTGCTTAGCCTCGTTAAACCGATTCATCAGCAAATCTAGGGATAAGTGTTTGCCTTTCTTAAAGGCCATAAGGAAAGGCAAATGAGTGCAATGGAACGAAGAGTGTGAACAAGCCTTCTAGAAAATTAAGGAATATCTAGGCAAAGCCGCAATTTTGTCAAAGCCGATAGACGGAAAAGAGTTATACATGTACCTATCAGTCACAGTAGTGGCCACGGGGTCGATGCTGGTTAGGCTAGATGAAGGAAAACTAAAGCTATTGTATTATACCAACAAGGCTTTGCTGCCAGCAGAAACAAGAGACTCAGGAGTCAAGCAAATGGAAATAGCACTGGTGACAGCAGCAGGAAAACTAAGGCCTTACTTTCAGGCGCACAAGATCGAGGTTTACACTGAACGTTCACTAAAACAGATCTTGTCCAAACCGAAAGTATCGGGAAGATTGAAAAAATGGGCAATTGAGGTGAGTGAATTCGATATCAGTTGCCTACCAGTGGCCGCAATAAAGGGTCAGGCAATGGTAGATTTGATCGCTGAGTTCACTGAACCAAACAGTGAAGTGATCCGATTGCTTCAAGATAAAGAAAGGAAGGCTTTTCAATGGAAGTTGCATGTTGATGGGTCATCAAATATGCATGGTAGTGGGGCAGGCATAGTGGTGTCTACCCCAGAGGGTGATCAGGTGGAATGTGCCTCACGATTTGACTTCAAAACTACCAACAATATGGTCTAATATGAGGCATTGTTGGCGGGACTCAGGGTTTGCACGGTGCTAGGAGCGGATGAGTTAGAAATATTTAGTAATTCGTAAGTCGTTGTCAACCAGGTCCTAGATGAGTACTAGACAAAGAACAACAATATGGCAGCCTATCTGGAAATAGCTAAGGCCCTACTCGGGAGATTCAAAACTTACAAAATCACTTAGATCCCGAGGAAGAATAATGAGAAGGCCGATGCTCTATCAATATTAGCATTGATGACCACTAGTATCTAGTCCAAAACAATCCCAGTGGCCTATCTCAAGAAACCCAGCGTCCAAGAAAAAGAAAAGCTGATAGTTGAAGTAATCAAAGAAGGGCAGGTCACCTAGATGACCCCGATTAGGGACTACCTAGAAGATGGCACGCTTCCTAAAGATAAGGTTGAAGCAAAATGCATCAGGTACAGGGTGGCCTGGTATTCAATATTATGAGGAGAGCTCTACAGAAGAGGGTTTTCAAAGGCCTTACAGATATGTGTTGGTCAGGTTGAGGAGATAAGATTCTGGCAATTATACACAAAGGGGGAAGTGGAAACCATACAGGGGGGAAAAGTTTGGCTCACAAAACCCTCAGACAAGGTTTCTATTGGCCAGCCTTGTTCCAAGATGCATAATCGATGGCTGAGAAGTGTAATACTTGTCAAAGGATTGTGAATGACATCAGACAGCCACCCGAGTACTTGAAGAATCTGATCTCGGCCTGGCCATTTGCAATGTGGGGATTAGATCTGATCGGCCCAATGCTAACGGCGACCAAAGACGGTGCAAAGCATGACATAGTAGTAGTAGAATATTTCACAAAGTGGGTAGAACCAGAGGCATTGGTACACATAACCGAAGCTAACACCACTAGCTTCGTGAAGAATAATATCATCTACCAATTTGGGATCCCAGATACAATCATCACTGATAACATGACCCAGTTCGATAGTGATAACTTCAGGGAGATGTGCATGAAGTACCATATTAAGAACTATTATGCCACACCAGCCCAGTCTTAGACCAATGGGCAAAACGAAGCTGTGAACAAGATCATCAAGCACACTTTAAAGGCTAAACTTTATGATAAAAAGGAGAATTGGGCAGACAAGTTACAGGAGGTACTTAGGGCATACCGGACGACTGAAAGAATGTCCACATGAGAAACTCCTTATTCTTTAGCGTTCAGGACTGAGGCAGTTATCCAGGTCGAAATAATCCACATCTCCCCCAAAGTCCAGCTGTACCACCTCGGTGTAAATGTAAGTATTCTATATTGTAATCTGGATGAGCTGGAATAGAAAGGGGACATGGCGAGAGTAAGAAATGCTGCCTATCAGTAAAGGGTCGCTAGAAATTACAACTCGCAAGTCTGGGTAAGAAAATTTCAGCTCAGAGATCTAGTCCTTAGAAGAGTATCCCCAAACACAAAAGCAAAAGCAGCTGGATCATTGGTAGATAAGTGGGAAGGACCTTATCAGATGGCCAGGTTACCTGGGCATGGAGCATACCGCCATACTCAACCAGAAGGTGAGAGTTGCCACGACCTTTCAATGATCAGTATTTTAACATATTCTACCCCTAAAGGGGTTTTTCTTCAGCTTCTTTAGTTGCTTTGTTAAGTTTAGAATTAGTGCGAATTTTATTTGTTCATTTTATTTGTTTTTAATCAATTGTTATTTTTTCTAGCATCTTGGTTAAAGTTATCAATAAAATCCCCTCAAGAGAAGAATAGATCAAGAAAAAGTGTTCCAATATTACCTTCATTTATAAAGGTGATCTCGTAGCACCTGAGATTGTTAACACCAAATAAGTGCTCGGCGGGGGGGAGGGGGGCTGTTAGAGCTCTTTCAGGTCATAGGTACCTGATGGGATGCACAGAAAGTTGGATGGGGCAGTCAGATTCTAATACTTGAACACCAGTTAGCTAGATACTCGGTTAAGACAAGTTAAGTTAATAAGATGCAGATCATCCCCATTACAACAAATCTTGAGCAACAGATTACTAAGAGACATCCTAGTGACTTAGTTGATAGATAAAAGACAAACAACTATAAATTAGATACCATGCGAATGGTTCATAAAAAGATCACTACTTGACAAATATCAAAAGCGACCGCGAACAGCCCAGGCAAACAAGACTAGAAATTGTTCACACAACAAACCAAAGATGGTCAGAGCGTTTTGTTATGGAAGGAAGCCAACACAAATCTAAAACCTAACAGAACTTAGTATGCCACTATCCAAGATCTCAAGTCTCTAGGAAGACACCTTGCTTGTCTATACAAGTCACCTCGACTTTAGACAAGACTTCCTTGCATAGCTATCTGGATCACCCTGATCCTAACCAAGACTTCATTTCTTAGCTACCCGAATCACCTCGATCCTAGCCAAGACTTCCAATGCACAAATTGAAGATCCCTTCTCCAAAATGTGACTTCCAATGCTTAATCCAAAGAATCACTCTAAAGAATGAGACTTCCAACCTCTTTACAAGGAAAATGATCTAAGTGGATGCAAATGATGCAAACACAAACAAATAGAGCAAGTTGATCAAACACACTCTATGAAGAATTAGTTAATGCACAAATCAAGCTCACAAGCAAATGTAACTAATTCTTATAAACATATGATAGGAAATCTAGATTACGCATTCAAACTCATTCACAAAATATCTAGAAACCTAAACATGTCAATCAAAGCTAGTACAACAAGTTTTCAATGAAAAATCACTTAACTAACTTTGAAATCAAGTGAACAAGTTAACACTTGAAGTTATCAACATATTCAACAAACAAAAACAAAAATCAAGAACAAGATCATGAAAATTTAAAATCTCAACTAAGAGATTTTAGTTCTAAAAACATGTAATCAAATCTAGAAATCAGCAATCAAGATCAAATACACAAAGATATTCTAGATTCAAACTCATGTTCTTCAAGATTAAAAAAAATGATTTTCAATAAAGAGAATGAAAGTAATCTTGAAACTTAATCAAACAAATCCAAATATTGGAATCAAAATCATTCTAAACATTTCTTTCAACTCATATAAGAAGAAACATTAAGAAGATCATGAAAGAGAATTGATTCACTTACAAACAATGACTCACGAAATATCTGAGCAGTTTTGACTCTAAAATTGCTTTGGATTTGTTCCTCTCTTCAAGACCAACAATTTCGGCTTTTGAAAATCTAAAATCGAAGTTGATTTGAGAGAGTTATGGTGTTTGGAAGTTGAGAAAGTTAGAGAGAAAATTTCTGCTCAATATTTCCACACCAACTTCATCTTTCAAAAATGAGAGGGAAATTGATATTTAAAGTGGAGGGAAGAGAAGGATTTGAAGGACCAATAGGGGCAAGCCACCTCTACTTCCCATGGAGGAACGTGTCCTCCACGGGGCCAGAAGGCAGCCCTTCCCGTGGAGGCCACGGGCCTCCACGGGGAGAGGTGCAAGGTTGCCCTTTTTGCCTTCCTTGAACTCCTCTCGCGCAATGAAATGTTCTTCAACCATTCTCCGTCCTCCAAACTCTGAATTTGAATCCGTTTTTAGATTACAAACTGGGACTCCCTCACGAACAAAAGATATCAACAAAAATTTCACAATAAATATGGAATTCAACTTGAAAAACAAGGACGAAAACCATGTACGATAAAATCACTGAAAGTTTCTTAACTTCCTAATTTGAACTCGAAATTTAATGAATGAGTAATCAAAACAACCAGAACTCAATGAGACATAATATAAGCTCAAATTAAAGTTCAACCACATAAAAACACAAACAAATAAACACAAGAACATACAAGTATGCCATTTCCTAAAAATAGTCCTGGAACATGCAAGTCTACAAAAATTATCAAATTAAGTCTAATGCATGTGCATGCTTCAACAAGTGTGTGAATGTGTTTTAAAAATTTAGCACAATGATGCAGGGAAACAAATTTTATGCAATGTGTGTGTGTGTGTGCCTACGCCTTGAAAGAGGAAGAAAAATCTCGATACCTTAGCATCCAAGAAAGCACCTTTCCTCTTGAAGACGAGCTTTGTATGTGAAGTTGCTTTTCTTCCTAAGAGAGTTTTGTTATGAAATAAAGCCAACACAAATCTAAAACACAAAGGAGGAAAAGAAAATGTCAAGGAAAGATGTCTCTTGCCTTGAGTGTGGTGGAATTGGCTACATTGCCTCCAAGTGTGGTAACTTGAAGTACAAGAATAGAGGAGTTGGTATGATCGCTACTCGGTGTGATAGCAAAGTTGAAGTAGTTAAAGATTGCTCCGCAAGCTCGGTTGCTAGTGAGATCAACTACCTCGCATTTCCAATTTCCTACCACGAAGAAACTCAAGCCAACACCAAATGTTTATCACTTGAAGATTTCAAGATGGGTGGCTCTGAATGTGGGAATTGAAGAGGAGCATGCTTGAGAGAAGCAAGCCTTTATGATATGACTCTCACAAGCACAAGTGGGAGAAGTTTCGATAGTGTTGATTCATGCTCCGGATACTCTTGTGATAATATGGTGGATTATCAAGAGTTGATTGATTCTCTTCAAAAGTCTTTGAAGGGGAAGGAAAATGATATCCTTATATTGGAAAAGGATAATCTTCAACTACAAGCCAAGATAACTCACTTAAATGATGAAGTGAGATGTATAATAGAAAATGAAGGCAAGTTAAAGATAGACCTTGAAGATGGAAGAAGTGCGCTTGCTAAGATGACTTCGGGTCTGAAAATGATTGGCATTGAATTGAAGCCAAATGACAAGCAAGGGCTTGTTCTTGTACATGGTGAGACCACACCTTCCTTGGGAAAGCCTATACTTGTGAAGGAGATTACTCCTACTTGTCCACATCGGTCTCAACACCGCAATAAAGTTCTTGTTGTGGGTGAATCATCTAAGAGCTCATCCTTGAAGATGCTTCCAAGGAAACAAGCTCAACCTCAACAGTTGAGGATGCCTCAACCAAAGCTCAATCAACCTTTGATGCAAGCTAATCAAATTAATCATGCCAACAACAAAGGCACCAACATCCGGGTAATGCTCCCAAGAAAAGCCAACTGGTGCAACATCAAAGACAAACTTATCAACATGGCCATGCCTCGATGAGAGCTAAAAGCAATGGTATGAATTCCTCTTTTATACCTAATTGTCATTATTGTGGTATGATTCGTCCATTAGACCAAAGTGCATTAACTACATTAGAATGTGTAGAATTGAAAGCATGAAAGAAAAGAAAATGAACCGTAGGGCTAATTTGCATGATCCTAGGGAACCTAGAGACTTGAAGATTTTGACCACTAAAATTAAAAAGGTGGAATCTAGGTTGGGTAGAAAGATTGAGCCCGATTGCAATCATGATCATATGGCACCCTTGGATACTATTGAGTCCAATAGACTTGGTATGTCTTGTGGGACTTGTCCCTTGCCTTGATACAATACGGTTTTTGACCCCATGATGGGATCTCAAGCAAAGAGAGAGAACTTGCATGATTTGCTATGTGCAAGAAGTTGATTAATTTTATGCTCTTTTGTAATTGCTTGAGATTCAAAGTTTGCACATATATGCTTATATTGTATTTTTTTTTAATAAGTGTGCACCATTGCTTTGTTTGTAATCCATTTCATATTTTGGTTCAACAATGCATTTTTGGACTAGGAGATTTGATTGGGAAGTACATTTGAATGACCTATAATTTATCTCCATGACATGTGAACTTGATTTGTTATGACATGCTTAAAATGATATGCTTAAAATGATATGCATGAGATGTTTTTTGATTGCTTATATGCAAAATATGTGTGAAAGCAAATGAGAAGACTAAAATCAATAAGGACCTTACATCCATTTAATTAATAAGGATTTCATATCCAAATTAGTCTTCTCTCTTCTTAATGGTTAAACAAGACAACTATAATACAAATATTTATCCGAAAAAATCAAATAGGATCTCTTGATCCAATGTCTTGATTTGCCTTTAAGGATTGATATAGTTGCTCTTTTTACTCGCAAACATTTATTTTTTAAAAAAACTATATCTTATTTGCTTATGATAAAAGGGTACAAATTGTTTTGAATTCTTTTGGAAACCCTTTTGATGTTTACTTTGCCAAATACAATTACTTGAACTTGCATATTATATGTCTTGTATGCAAAGCAACAAATTCACACATTTTTTCGTTAAATAAAACTCATTGAATCTCTCTCAATTATTTAAGTTGCATAAATTTTGTGTATATGATTATGCATTGTATTTGTGCTAATAGCTCTCTTTGCTAAAGCAACCCGATATAGGGAGCTCCTTTGCCTATCTCATGACAAAAAGGGGGAAAAGTCTTGAGAGATATAGGGGGAGCATTGTTTATGCTTGGGGGAGCAGTCTAGAGAGACAGTAATCCATTTAGGGGGAGCATTGCACATGCATTACTTTGTATTGCTTTATTTTTTATTGAGTGCAATGCTTGTTTTTATTTGTTCACCTCACTTGCACTTGTTCTTAGAAAGTGCTTCTTGCTATTGTGTGTAGGTACGTTGATAATTCTACAAGGAGATTGAAGAAATTGAAGATTTAGATTCTAGGAATCTCATTTGTAATGTAGAATTGATCTCATGGACAATAACTTTATTTTTGTTTTGTGAGAAATATTTGTGAGTGGTTGTTTTGTCATGAAATAGCCAAAGGGGGAGATTGTAAGGACCTCTATTTTATGATTGGCTTATTTCATAACATACCACATTAGGGATGATGTTGTAATGGGTAGCTTAGGTGTTCACTGGCAAGCTTCCACGCATCTCCATGACTTCAAGAGCAAGAGCAAGAGCGAAAGGTATATTCACTTGACTTTGTCTCTTGAAGAGCTTAGGTGCGCACACACACTTCATGCATGCGTTTTTCATCTTGCATTTGTGTTCTAATTGTTTATATGTATGCATCCATTACACATTTCACACTTGCACCTCATTGTTAGATCTAAGTGTGGTTTTGTGTGGTGTAATTCGTTTCCGTTTGTGTGATCGAAAATGTCCACACTTGCATGATGGTGTGCATGTCTTAACGCGATGATTGACCATTTGAGAAAGTCCCTTTCTTCTCTTGGATACGTGTTAGATTTGATTTGGTTAATTGGAGTAAGTGTCTAGTATCAAAAAATTAGTTTTTACATGGTTTAAATGTTTTTCAAAACTGACTTTGTATGGTCTTGAGAGCATAACGTTTTATTAAAATATCCAATTTGTGTTTTGAAGATTTTTGGACAAACTAGACACCCATACCTTTCCAACGATATATTATTCGTAATATTTCATGACCATTTGGATTGGTTTTGAAATCTCCAAAGCGACCACTAAAACAGGGCATCTCTGCTGTTATCTAAATCTGACCTTTGGTCACTCATATGGCCATAATATTTTCTAAGTACATCAAAATGTCATTCCATTCAAATCAATATAAAGTAGAAATCCATACCTTTCCAATGGTATATCATACGAAAGATTTCGATGTCGTTTGGTCATGGTTTAGGGCGCTCGAATCTCGAGCTATTGTGATGTCAAGGCTATGCGCCATTGTTGCTCTACTCGTCAAGCGCATGTCATCCAGTGGTGTTGCGCTGGTGTTGTGCTGCTCGACCAGTGCTTTTGGTCCAGTACCCTTGCGTTTGTAAAGCTTTTGTGATGCACTACTCGTCCAGCGCAATGCTCCGCCCTGTTTCGTAATTTGGCCATATCTCACTCATTTGGAGTCCAATTTGGCTCATTTTTGAAGAGCTATTCATGGAGTTTATAGGGCTATCATCTAAACACTATATATTCATCACTTTCTCATCTTATTTATTCTACAACTCTCAAAAAATGAACCCTAGAGAGAGAGAATCTTGAGAGAGAAAGCTATATTGAAGCTTGTTTAACTCTCTAAACCCAAAACCCATACATCCTTCATGCATCAATCATTCATGGGTCTTCTTCATTACATCACTTGGTAAGTAGAAGAAACACCGTATCTTCTTTTATTGCTTAGTTTAGTAAACTTTCACTCTTATTGCATATTTAGTGAAGTTATAACATGATTGGGTTTTGTTTGTGATAGCTTACATGATTAGGTTCATTTTCCCTAAATAGCTAACCCTAGAACATTCTTGTGATATTGGTTGATGATTAGGTTGATAGATTAATGTTTTTTTTATCTAGTCCAACTTTATTGAATGTTCATGTGGATTTAATTGACAATTAGGTTGTTAGAATTCTCTACAACTCTAATTGAGACCTCATGTATGGGCATGTAGGCATTGTTTGATAACTAGGTTGTTAAATTGCATTATAACATCTAGTTAAACATTTTGTGTGTGGTCTTACACATTGCATTTGAGCATATTGTCTCACATTCACTTAGACCTTATACTCTTCATGAGTTAAAGCCTTGTGGCTTCTAGGTGAAGTTACATAAGCAAGTAAAGTGTTGCAACCAAAGGTTGGTTGGCAAGCATTGGTTGCCAAGAGCCACTGTAAAAGGCATGTGGTGGAGTAGGAGGTGCTCACGCCAAAAGTAGTGGATCATGGGATATCACTAGGGACTGAGCCAAGACTGGTGAGTGGTAGTGTCCATAGCCTAAGGTTGTTGAGAGTGAGGGTCCGAGTATCACTTGAGGGTGTAACCTTTTATTCATAAAGTGGATTTCTGTGGCTCAAGTGGCTAGCGTAACTAGTCACATGGTTTTTTCCCGTTTGGAGGGTTTCCACGTAAAAATCAAGTGTTCTTTAATTTCCACACCTTACTTGATTTTTATTGTTTGTTTGCTTGGGTTATATTGTTAATATTGACTAGTCAAAAATTGGTAATAATTGATTAACAACCCATTCACCCCCCCCCCCCCCCCCCCTCTAGGTTGTATTTAGACACACTCTTGTGTAATTTCAATATAGATTTCAAGATACAACTTCTCTAAAGTTAATCAACAAATTTTGAATATCATAGTGAAACTATGAGAATATTAAGTTCATGTATTGACTAGAGACACCAAGTTTGAATACTAGACCGAGCATATTACAAATAGCTTAGTCAAACATCAAACTTAGAACTCTTATCAAACAAGAACAACAACAAAAAATTATTCTCATATGTGCTACTCATTCAAGTATGAGAGCACTTACCTTTGACCTTATTGGTCTTAGGCGAACCAACACAAACAACATCATGATTATTACACATGGCAATATGAAATCTAAAAGATAAATCATCAACTATCTTCTTCATAAAAATATCACTTATATTAAACTCATCATTATTGCCACGCACAAATATTTCATCAAGACAAGGTATATAACCATAATGCTTTTTCACATTCTCATCCACACAAATCTTCTTGACATTCTTCTTCACATGTTTATCATTATTATGCACATCATTCAAAGATTTATCAATATCAACTTGTTTAGAAGAATAACTAGAAATCTTTTTCACATCATGCTTCTTAATCCAAACTTTCCTAGTAAGTTTCTTTACATGATCATGATCAATATGCACATTTTTCAAAGCATCAAAACTATTATCATGTTTAGAATCTTTCAAATAAGATTTGTTCAACTCACTAGCATGCATATTATTCTTCTTAACCCAAACCTTCCTTGTTGGTTTCTTTTTATTAACATGTTCATCATGCACAGTCTCTAATGCCTTAACATGATTAGAAACAGCCAAAGGAAGTCTTTTCATCTCACTAGCATGCATATCATTCCCTAGTTTGCAATGTCTAATATACACGTAGCATTTAGGTTTGATATGCCCTACAACATTGCAAAAAAGTCAAATCGGGATAAACTTAGAGATGTTATGTCTAGTTCTATACTTAAACTCATGCTTAGGAGAATGATTAGGTAACTTTTCAACATCTTTGACATGTTTCACATTTCCTAGTTTGCATTGTCTAATGTATTTATAACACCCAAGCCTAATGTGACCAACCATATTACAACAATGACAAACCAGAATGAATTTAGAAAATTACCTTTTTGGTGTGCATGCTTTGGTTGAGAAGTTGGTTGAGAAGTTCCATAGCTCTTCTTGTTTTTGTCTTTGATTTTGGAAGAAATAGTAGTTGAGTCTTTCTTCTTCTTGGACTTTCTTGCCTTGTTCTTGGTTGTAGGAGTCTTCTTAACTTCTTCTACAAAATCCAAGCCACTCTTATCTCCGTGATGCTTTCCAAATTTCTTACTACATCAAGCTTAATGGCCCCAATTTTCATGCCATTAACAGACCCTTTGAGAGCTTTAACTTCATCTTTAAGCTCACACTCCTTTGTCTTCAAGATAGTCAAAGTGTTCTCTTTTTTCTTAATCTCTCCCTTCATGGGAAACAACTTCAAAGTAAAGTCTTCTTTTAAATCATCTAGCTCTTGAGCACTTTCCTCTACCATTGAAAAGTACTTTTCAATGGTCTTTTCACGCTCTTTGATGATTTCACTTTGCTTGCACATCTTCTTCAAAGACATCTTCTTTTCATTGTCAAGAGCTTTGATTATTACAACTAAATTGGCATTCATCAACTTCAACTTCTTGTTCTTATCATTCTTCTTGACATTTTCAGTAGTTAGTTGAAGGATCTTGTCATTTAAGCTCATTTCATCATGATTTGAGGAAGCTTCGATCTCTTCATGATTGGAGGAGACTTCACTATCTTCATTACTTGAAGAGTATTCACTTTCCTCATTACTTGAGGAGTCTTCACTACTATCCTTAAATTTTCCTTCATATATAGTCTGGTAAGCAATGTAATTGCTAGTATATTCATGATCATCTGAGGACTCATATTCCTCTTCTACATCACTCATGGATCTAATGTAGGCTTTCATCATACTTTTCCAAAGTGAGTAGTTACTACTCTTCAAGAGTGGAGGCCTAGCACTAGAAGCACTTTCCGGCATCGAATTACCCATAGTTTCAATCATGAATATTTCTTTTCACAAAGAAACACAACACAAACACTATAATATAGATCTACCTAATTACTTCTAGACACCCGCTCTAATACCAATTGAAATTCCCTTAACCACTTATAATGTAAAATATACCTAGGGAGGGGAAGGTGAATAGGTATATGCTCAAATTCTTGCACTTCTTTTTCACATAACCAATTTAAGCACACTTAGAGCCTTTAACAAGTAAATTTCTTTAACAAGTCAAAGTAAATTCAATCAAGCAAGTGTTAAAACAATACAAGTTAATTTAAGTAAAGAAACTAAAAATGCAAAAATCAACACAAGAGATTTTTACATGGTAAAACCTCAAAATGACGAAACATCCACTGGTTAATACCACAACCACCGACAAAAAGTAAATCACTATGAAAAATAGGAGATATACACTCAAGAGGCAATCAACAGAAAATTCACTCTCCAAGCTATCTACAACTATGTCATGCGAGTCAAAGCATGTTCTTTCCACGTTCGTGACATATCAATTCATTCATGAAACAGATTCCACAGATTGTGCTTTATTTTAGTGTTCATATGTGTTACATTTGATTATGATACATATAATCCTACTCGCATATATTTGATTAAGAGTGAACTTAGGATTCTGATAGAAAATTCAATTGAAATCCAGTGAGGATTAGAGTCAAGGCGAATTGAGTTCTTGCCTTTGATTGCTTTGTCTTTGAAACTTAGTATTTAGAGTGTGGGATTCACTTTTTTGCGTGTTTTTTAAGGTTTTCATTGTGCTAGCTTCTAACCAGAGGTTTCGGCATGTTTTCATTCCAAAATTAACACATCACTCTGGCATCACATTAGTTTGGCTCTCAAACACATTTTTGTGTGTGTTGTATATGTTTATTAGTACAAAGTAGAATTGTGTTGTTTAATTATATCATTTATAGTTTGCTCGAGGATGAAAAAAATTTAGGTTTAGGGGTTTGATCGCGCTTCAAATGTTCACATTTAGTGCTCCTTTTAGTTGGTTTTTGTAACCATTTTTCGAGCATTTTAGGTATTTAACGTTGTAAGTAAGTGTTTTCAAGTATTCTCGGCTATTCAAGGGCATTTTGGCCCTAAGTGATGAAAAGAAGGCAAAGAAGGCAGAAAAGAGAAGAATCTCTACCTCCCGGGATTCACAATCTCTGTCCCGCGGGTGTAAACCAGCAGACTAAACCAGCGGGAAACTACAATCAATTCAGACGAGTTCACACCCCCTGTCCTGCGGCAATAAACTAGCAAAGCAAAGCCGTGGGGAACTTCTATCAACATCTGGCGAGTTCATACTCCCTGCCTCGCAGGAACATAGCGACATGATCGAACCCACGGGAACTTCACAGCCTTTTCCAGCTAGTTCAGACCTTCTGTCTCGGTGGAATGAACCCATTAACCAAACCCGCGGGAACTTTTAGCGAGTTCAGACCAAATGTCTAGCGTGAATAAAATTGAAGAGAGAGTTCATGCAGAAAGGGAAAGATCACTCTGCAGGTTGTATTCGCGAGAAAGAACCCGTGGAATGACCTCATGGAGTCGTCTAATGAGCTACATGTTAGAACCTAGGGTTACAGATTACGCAGCTGAAGGTTTTAATTTTTTTTTAATGCAATCATTAATCTAACCCATTTGTACAGTAATAATCAAATACAATAATAAAGTGAAGGAATTTATTTTTCATACCAACGTAGGAGGCTCCTTCACTTTGATACGAACTGCTCCTGATTTGAACCACGTGATCTTCCTCGCTATCTCCCGGAATTGGTAACAGCGTGTGGGCGCGTCACGATATTCAGGACCTGTATGGAGGAAGAAGAGAAGAACACACACACAAAAAGAAGTGCTACACTTGTGGTCTCACCACACACTAATATTTTTGTTTGCTTTTTGTTTTCTTTTTTCACAATGACTTTTCTCCTTTATTTTTCTTTGCTGTGTGTATTTTTCTCATTACAATTTTTCTGTGTTAGTCACCAACATATTCGGTTCTTCTCTCTTATTTTAATTAAAAATATATATCTCATATATATTCAAATCAAAACAAACCGAAAATCAAATTTGATTTTTAAAACTTTTCAAAAAATATCTCATATCTTTTAAAAAATAATTAAATATTTATTTTTGAATTCAAACATTTTAAATTCAATTTTAAATATTTAATTTAAAATAAAATAATCATATTATCTTATTTTATTCAAAATCAAATATCAACTAACACCCTCCATTTAGTGATTAACAACATAATTAAATAATCTTATTATTTAATTTATTTAATCACCATTATTTATTAATTAAATAATCTCAATATTCAATTAATCCCCGAATAAATACGTGTCACTTTCGTAACACAATTAATTGGACAATCCAATTAATTAACCGTGACCCTTGTTACCTAAATCGATCGGGCTAGCAAGGGGACCTAATGGACCCACAGTATTTTGAGCTCCAATAATCCTTAGAAATTATTAATTAAACTCTTTAATTAATATTTCATGATTATTAACTCCGGTGTTATTCCACTAAAAACCCGAAGCTGCACTCTCTCAACTGTAGACGTTTTTACACAAACCAATAACTCTCGGTGTCCATCGATATAGCTATTACATATGGTATAATCCTCCACAAGTAGTTCATAATTAGAGCTGGGTCATAATGTCTGTTATACCCCTCTAATCATATCTTTCCATTAAGTACCATTGATTCTCTAATGAACAATAAATCCTACATTCCTTACGGAATTAGGAGAGCGCTCATATTGTTCAAGCCCCGAATCAACCCTTAAGGGAACTACCATCTACTTCTCACAAGAAGGAGTGGATTCCACTATTGTGTATAAACCTTCCCAGCCACAAGCCAAACCGCAATCCCAACATACAGAGTATATTGATCGGGAATGCAACTCCGACCTCACCCATGGTATATCAAAGACCACGATCTAACCTGAAGGAGTCGATAAGACACTCAGGATTAAGATCACCCACATATAGCCATCATTAGTTGATATATATGAATCTCATCGTTCAACGGATCTTAGTGAGAGATTCATATAGATCATGGCCCAGTCCTATATGATCACATCATACAAGGTGCCTCCATTCTCATATCTACATATGAATGATCCAGGATAGGATCACCATACACTATGAAATGGACCGCAGCTGTAGATTAACCACAAATAAAGTACCCAGCTTTATTTGCTATCTACAGACTCTTTAAATTGCTCGTTTCAAACTGAATCCATCTATATATGACACTCATATACTCAGTTCGAAATTACATCCGGCAATTTTGGATGTTAAGTGCACATGTTATATAAAGTATGACACAAAATGAATGAATATACTACTTCTTTTATTTATGTTCAAATTATATTTACATATTACAAGCTTTAGGGCAAAAACCCCAACAATCTCCCACTTGCACTAAAGCATGTGAGTCATGTCTCGTAACCCTAGACCTTCTAGGTAACCTTCAAACACTTTAGCATGTAAGGTCTTTGTAAATGGATCAGCATGATTGTCTTGTGAGGCTATCTTGGTGACGATCACATCTCCTCTCTGCACTATCTCTCTAATGAGATGATACTTTCTCTCTATATGCTTCCCTTTCTTGTGGCTTCTTGGTTCTTTGGAATTAGCCACAGCACCACTGTTATCACAATTAAGTGTGATGGGCTTATCCAGATCTGGAACAACTTCCAGATCACTCAAGAACTTACGGAGCCAAACAGCCTCTTTAGCAGCTTCACAAGCGGCTACATATTCGGCTTCCATGGTGGAGTCAGCAATGCAAGATTGCTTTATACTTCTCCACACAATGGCTCCACCACCTACGGTGAATACTGATCCAGACGTGGATTTTCTGGAATCCCTGTCTGACTAAAAATCAGAATCTGTGTATCCTAACGGGATCAAATCCTGTCCGGAATACACTAGCATATAGTTTCTCGTTCTCCGAAGATACTTGAGAATAGTCTTGACAGCAACCCAATGATCTAATCCTTGGTTGGACTGGTACCTGCTGACTACTCCCACTGCATAGCAGATGTCCGGTCTCGTGCATAACATATCATACATGAGACTACCTACTGCTGATGCATATGGCACACGTCTCATATCCTCAACTTCTTGAGGTGTCTTAGGACACTGTTCCTTAGACAAGTGAACCCCATGTCTAGAAGGTAAATTACCTTTCTTGGAGTTCTGCATAGAAAATCGCATAAGAATCTTGTCGATATATGATGCCTGAGACAATGCTATGAGTTTGTTCTTACGATCCCTTATAAGTTGGATCCCTAGAACATAACTCGCCTATCCCAAATCTTTCATTTGGAATTGGCTAGCCAGCCAGCCCTTTACATCAGACAACACTCCTACATCATTCCCAATGAGTAGGATGTCATCTACGTACAAACAAAAAAGAGAAAAAGCTTTGATACAAATTGTTGGATTCTAGGGTTACAGATTACGTAGCGGAAGGTTTTAAAATTTTTTAATGCAATCATTAATCTAACCCATTTGTATAGTAATAATCAAATACAATAATAAAGTGAAGAAATTTATTTTTCATACCTACGTAGGAGGCTCCTTCACTTTGATACGAACTGCTCCTGATTTGAACCACGTGATCTTCCTCGCTATCTCCCGGAACTGGTAACAGCGTGTGGGCGCGTCACGATATTCAGGACCTGTATGGAGGAAGAAGAGAAGAATACACGCACAAAACAAACTCTAGGAGTGCAGCACTTGTGGTCTCACCACACCATAGCTTTTTCTCTCTTTTGTTTGTTTTTTTTTCTTTTTGCTGTGCACGTTTGCTGTTCACGATGACATTCATCTATCTCTCTTTTCAAATGTAATCTAATTACTTTTAATATCTTTCATTCGGTTATTATGTTGTTAATCAGATTGTCACCAAGATAGCCTCACAAGACAATCATGCTGATCCATTTACGAAGACCTTATCGGCTAAAGTGTTTGAAGGTCACCTAGAAGGTCTAGGGTTACGAGACATGACTCACATGCTTTAGTGCAAGTGGGAGATTGTTGGGGTTTTTGCCCTAAAGCTTGTAATTTGTAAATGTAATTTGAACATAAATAAAAGAAGTAGTAAATTCATTCATTTTGTGTCATACTTTATATAACATGTGCACTTAACATCCAAAATTGCCAGATGTAATTTCAAACTGAGTATATGAGTGTCATATATAGATGGATTCAGTTTGAAATGAGCAATTTAAAGAGTCCGTAGATAGCAAATAAAGTTGGGTACTTTATTTGTGGTTAATCTACAGCTGCGGTCCATTTCGTAGTGTACGTTGATCCTATCCTGGATCATTCATATGTAGATATGAGAATGGAGGCACCTTGTATTATAGGACTGGGCCATGATCTATATGAATCTCTCACTAAGATCCGTTTAACGATGAGATTCATATAAATCAACTAATGATGGCTATATGTGGGTGATCTTAATCCTGAGTGTCTTATCGACTCCTTCAGGTTAGATCGTGGTCTTTGATATACCATGGGTGAGGTCGGAGTTACATTCCCGATCAATATACTCCGTGTGTTGGGATTGCGGTTTGGCTTGTGGCTGGGAAGGTTTGTACACAATAGTGGAATCCACTCCTTCTTGTGAGAAGTAGATGGTAGTTCCCTTAAGGGTTGATTTGGGGCTTGAACAATATGAGCGCTCTCCTAATTCCGTAAGGAATGTAGGATTTATTGTTCATTAGAGAATCAATGGTACTTAATGGAAAGATATGATTAGAGGGGTATAACGGACATTATGACCCAGCTCTAATTAGGAACTACTTGTGGAGGATTATACCATATGTAATAGCTATATTGATGGACACCGAGAGTTATTGGTTTGTGTAAAAACGTCTACAGTTGAGAGAGTGCAGCTTCGGGTTTTTAGTGGAATAACACCGAAGTTAATAATCATGAAATATTAATTAAAGAGTTTAATTAATAATTTCCAAGGATTATTGGAGCTCAAAATACTGTGGGTCCATTAGGTCCCCTTGCTAGCCCGATCGATTTAGGTAACAAGGGTCACGATTAATTAATTGGATTGTCCAATTAATTGTGTTACGAAAGTGACACGTATTAATTCGGGAATGAATTGAATAATGGTGATTAAATAAATTAAATAATAAGATTATTTAATTATGTTGTTAATCACTAAATGGAGGGTGTTAGTTGATATTTGATTTTGAATAAAATAAGATAATATGATTTTTTTATTTTATTAAATTAAATATTTAAAATTGAATTTGAAATGTTTGAATTCAAAAATTAAATATTTAATTAATTTTAAAAGGATATAAGATATCTTTCTAAAATTTTAAAAATCAAAATATAGATTTCGGTTGTTTTTTGAAATATATATGAGATATGTATTTTAATTAACAAAATAATAACCGGATGAAAGATATTAAAAGTAATTAGATTACATTTGAAAAGAGAGATAGATGAATGTCATCGTGAACAGCAAAAAGAAAAAAAAAACAAACAAAAGAGAGAAAAAGCTATGGTGTGGTGAGACCACAAGTGCTGCACTCCTAGAGTTTGTTTTGTGCGTGTATTCTTCTCTTCTTCCTCCATACAGGTCCTGAATATCGTGACGCGCCCACAAGCTGTTACCAGTTCCAGGAGATAGCGAGGAAGATCACGTGGTTCAAATCAGGAGCAGTTCATATCAAAGTGAAGGAGCCTCCAACGTAGGTATGAAAAATAAATTTCTTCACTTTATTATTGTATTTGATTATTACTGTACAAATGGGTTAGATTAATGATTGCATTAAAAAAAATTTAAAACCTTCCGCTGCGCAATCTGTAACCCTAGAATCCAACAATCAACTGAGTTAGAGTACATAGACTCCATCTCAAGATTCATGGCTTTAAGCCATTCCTCTTTATCAGGATCTTCCATTGCATTCTTAAATGTCAATGGATCATCCACACTATCAGCAGAGACAAGATCTTGTCCCTCACTTACACCCAAATAGCTTTCAGGCTGTCTCACAACCCTCTCACTACGTCTAGGTGGTAGTGTATCCTGACTAGGAATTATCTGACTTTCAGATGTTAATGGATTAACAACTCTAGTTGACTGAGTACTGGTCTCACCAGGCTCCAACTCATTTAATACAATTTTAGAACGAGGTTTATGATCACTTATATAGTTATCCTCAAGAAACGTTGCATTTGTCGATACAAATACTTTGTTATCTTCAGGACTATAGAAGTATCCACCTCTGGTCTCCTTGGAGTATCCTACAAACAAGCAGACCACAGACTTGGGATCTAGCTTTCCAGTTCTGTTCTTCAGCACGTGTGCTGGACACCCCCATACGCGAAAATGTCGTAAACTAGCTTTACGACCATTCCACAACTCTAGGGGAGTTTTAGGAACAGATTTGGATGGCACTACATTCAAAATGTATGCCGCTGTTTGTAACGCATATCCCCAGAAGGAATTTGGTAATGATGAGAAACTAATCATAGATCTCACCATTTCCATCAGGGTTCTATTTCTCCTCTCCGCTACACCATTTTGCTGAGGTGTACCAGGAGCTGTAAGTTGGGAAACTATCCCATGCTCGACCATGAAGTCTTCAAACTCTTGGTCAAGGTACTCACCTCCACGATCTGATCGTAGTGACTTGATAGTCCTACCTAATTGATTCTCAACTTCAGCTCGGAATTCTTTGAACTTTTCAAATGTTTCCGACTTTCGTTGCATTAGGTAGACATATCCGTATCTTGAGTAGTCATCTATAAAGGTGACATAATACTCATAGCCGCCCCTAGCTCTAACATTCATCGGTCCGCAGACGTCTGTATGTATGAGTTCTAGTGGCTCTATAGCTCTAAGCCCTTTTCCAGTAAAAGGTCTCTTAGTCATCTTACCTTCTAAACAGGATTCGCAGACAGGTAAGGTGCCAACCTTTAACTCACTTAAAGGTCCACTTTTTACTAGTCTGTCTATCCGGTCAAGGTTGATATGACCAAGCCTTAGATGCCAAAGATACGTGTCATTATCTGGAGAAATCTTATGTCGTTTAGTTTTAGGTTTTTCAACCTTAAACATTTCGGTGTTAAGCTGTGTAGTATGTATTAACGGTCTTAACACATGCAAATTGTTTTCATTAATTCCTGAACAAATATTCAGACCATTCTTTCCAATAATAACAAACTTATTATTAAAAGAAACAGAATACAATTGTTCTAACAACTTAGAAACGGAAATCAAATTCCGTGTAACTCCAGGAATATAAAAAACATTGTTCAATAATAAAAAACTATTATTATTACAAAATTGCAATCTTATTGCTCCCACTGCTTTGGCCGACACGACATCCCCCGACCCCACACGCATGGAGAAGGCTCCCTCCTCTAGCTGTGTTCAAGAATCAGTCCACTGCAAAGAAGAACAAACATGGTTAGTGGCCCCCGAATCAACAATCCAAGGTGAAGAATCATCTTCCACTAAACAAGATTCAAGAACAAGTAAATCATATTTACCTTTCTTCTTCTTCTTGGCTACCTTCTCCAGGTACTGAGGACAGTTCCTCTTCCAGTGCCCGACCTTGTTACAATGGAAACATTTTCCTTTGTCTTGGTCGGTGGAGGTGCCTTTCTTTTTGCTTTGGGCTTTCTTGGGTTTGGGCTTACCCTTCGCCTTCCCAGCAGACCTCTTCTTCTTGTTGTTATTGGAGGAACATGGTTCGGCAACATTTGCCTCACCGGTCTTACTTTTGCTGTCCTTGGTCATGGACTCAAAAGTATCGAGCTCATTGAGCAACTGTGTGAGACTAAACCTTAACTTGTTCATCCCGTAGTTGTTCTTAAACTGATCGAAACTCTTCGGAAGAGTCGTCAGTATGATGCTCACTTGACTGGGTTCATCAATGGCCCCGCCATTGACTTCTGCAGTGTTGAAGTAGGACATCATGCTCAGGACATGTTCCCGAACTGATGTACCTTCCTTCATGCGAGCGAGCATAGCGGAACGAACAGCTTCGTGTCGCTTTTGCTCGGAGGGCTGCCCGAACATAGCTTGCAATGACTCCATAATTTCGAATGCTGTAGTCATTGCTTCGTGCTTTGTGACAAGCACGTCTGTCATAGAAGCTAACAGATATGTTCGGGCCTTCTCATCAGATGAGACCCATCGCTGGTATGCCTCACGAACAGTTCGTGTGGCATTGGCAGTAGGCACCGGAGGACATTCCTCCGTAAGCACAAACTTGAGGTCTTTGGTGACCAGTATTGCATTAATGTTAAGTTTCCATTTTGTGTAGTTATCACCAGTTAATTTATCGTTTGAAAGTATTTGTAATAGTGCAGATGACATGGCTGAAAAAACATAAATTAAGGATTCATTCAGTCATACAGTCTAAACATGTGCGAATGTTCGGCATAAAATTAAACATGATGCTTGAAAATGTTTAATGAACAAGAACAACCCTAAAAACAATGTTTCTATGCCACGACAATCCAACATACCGCAAGCAAGTGCCGCCTTAGGGTCGGTCAAATTCTTGCATGTTGGATCGAGACCTTCTCAGTCAAAGGATATACCAAAATAACTCTTATGCCAATATCATTCAACCATCGTTTATTAGGTCAGGTTTTTAATTAAGCAATTTAATTAAAACCTTGTGAGTGTAACCCATCATTTCAGATCTCAAGAGCTTAACTCGAGAATTGCCGCCTTAGGGTCGGTCAATCCCGAAATCCCCTCCGAAATCCTATCTGTTAGGAAGTCAACCTTGGTATTGATTCTTATGGAAACCCTCCTTAGGGAGGACGAAAACAAAGCCGTCACAAGGCCCCACTCGAATCTCACGGTGTTGTACTAATGATGGAGACCGCGGGATATAATGTCATATATCCCTCTCCCACTCACTATTTTATATTAAGGGTTTTCTATTAATATTAATGCACCTAGATTAAACTAGATTAAACGGCTAATTTTAATCTAAGCGTCAAGTGCATTAATCATAAATTATTAGAATCCTATTCCAATAACTAATAAACTAAATTGATTTTTAACACTTAAAAAAATTTAGTTCATTAGTGATAATTCAAATCTATGTAAACTGTTTACTAAGACTAGAATTATTATTAAATGTGTATTTACCAAGTTTTAACTATTAAAACTAAACACATTATTAGGTCCAATTATTATTAGGAGCTTAATCAAATTAATCCTAATATATATTTTAAGGACCCTACTAATCTAAGTACTTAAACTCTTTAATAAAAAGATTAGTAATTAATGAGATTTACCAAGTTCTTACTCCTAAAAACTAATCCTATTAAAAATAGCCAATTATGTGAATAACCCATTTTAATCAAATTTAAAAAAAAGTAAACACATAATATAGATGGCTATTATGCATGTATGATATATCAACATATATGTATGTGTAGGCACAACTAATTAAAATGACATGTATATGCATGGCAATGCTTAATCATCAAATAATTAAAACATACATGAGTTGACCGAGTGTTGTGGATTATTTAACCTAAAAATTGGAATCTAATTACAAAAAAATATTTCCAAGGCATCCCTTGGTCTTCTTGTAATTTCCAAGACTTCCGATCTCTTTAGTTCAAGTGCGCTGGTAGGCAGTGCGCGAAGACAATGCTGTGCGCGGGTAGGCTGTGCGCGAAGGCATCGCTGTGCGCTAATAGGCTGTGCGCAAAGGCAACGCTGTGCGCTGCGGGAAGGCAACGCTGTGCAACATGCGCTGGTCTTCATGCGCACTGGTGGGAGGTTATGCGCTGGTCTGCATGAACTGGAAGGCATGCGCGCTGGTAGGCGCTGCGTGGATAGCATTTGCGCGCTGGAGGCAAGTTGAGCACTGATAGGCTGTGCTTGTGCGCTGGAGTCAAGTTGAGCACTGATAGGCTGTGCTAGTCGTGCATGCGCGCAGTCACGAACTACCAGGTGCTCTTACATATTGTTTTTTTTTTCTTTTCTTTTTTTTAATAATACATCAGTAAAATAAATAAATAAATATAACAATATTATACAACCCAGAAACACTCTAAATCCACAACACCATAAAAAATTACGATCAACCATGTTTTTTAAATTAAACAATTTAATTAAAAAACAACATACACTCATCAAAAAAATATGTGCCTACACATTCATACATTACAGGAGTAATCGAATTCGATTATACTGTACAAAAAATTGGCTTTGATACCAATTGTTGGAACCTAGGGTTACAGATTGCGCAGCGGAAGGTTTTAAAATTTTTTATGCAATCATTAAACTAACCCATTTGTACAGTAATAATCAAATACAATAATAAAGTGAAGGAATTTATTTTTCATACCAACGTAGGAGGCTCCTTCACTTTGATACGAACTGCTCCTGATTTGAACCACGTGATCTTCCTCGCTATCTCCCGGAACTGGTAACAGCGTGTGGGCGCGTCACGATATTCAGGACCTGTATGGAGGAAGAAGAGAAGAACACACACACAAAAAGAAGTGCTGCACTTGTGGTCTCACCACACACTAATATTTTTGTTTGCTTTTTGTTTTCTTTTTTCACGATGACTTTTCTCCTTTATTTTTCTTTGCTGTGTGTATTTTTCTCATTACAATTTTTCTGTGTTAGTCACCAACATATTCGGTTCTTCTCTCTTATTTTAATTAAAAATATATATCTCATATATATTCAAATCAAAACAAACCGAAAATCAAATTTGATTTTTAAAACTTTTCAAAAAATATCTCATATCTTTTAAAAAATAATTAAATATTTATTTTTGAATTCAAACATTTTAAATTCAATTTCAAATATTTAATTTAAAATAAAATAATCATATTATCTTATTTTATTCAAAATCAAATATCAACTAACACCCTCCATGTAGTGATTAACAACATAATTAAATAATCTTATTATTTAATTTATTTAATCACCATTATTCATTAATTAAATAATCTCATTATTCAATTAATTCCCGAATAAATACGTGTCACTTTCGTAACACAATTAATTGGACAATCCAATTAATTAACCGTGACCCTTGTTACCTAAATCGATCGGGCTAGCAAGGGGACCTAATGGACCCACAGTATTTTGAGCTCCAATAATCCTTAGAAATTATTAATTAAACTCTTTAATTAATATTTCATGATTATTAACTTCGGTGTTATTCCACTAAAAACCCGAAGCTGCACTCTCTCAACTGTAGACGTTTTTACACAAACCAATAACTCTCGGTGTCCATCGATATAGCTATTACATATGGTATAATCCTCCACAAGTAGTTCATAATTAGAGCTGGGTCATAATGTCCGTTATACCCCTCTAATCATATCTTTCCATTAAGTACCATTGATTCTCTAATGAACAATAAATCCTACATTCCTTACGGAATTAGGAGAGCGCTCATATTGTTCAAGCCCCGAATCAACCCTTAAGGGAACTACCATCTACTTCTTACAAGAAGGAGTGGATTCCACTATTGTGTACAAACCTTCCCAGCCACAAGCCAAACCGCGATCCCAACATACAGAGTATATTGATCGGGAATACAACTCCGACCTCACCCATGGTATATCAAAGACCACGATCTAACCTGAAGGAGTTGATAAGACACTCAGGATTAAGATCACCCACATATAGCCATCATTAGGTTATATATATGAATCCATCGTTAAACAGATCTTAGTGAGAGATTCATATAGATCATGGCCCAGTCCTATATGATCACATCATACAAGGTGCCTCCATTCTCATATCTACATATGAATGATCCAGGATAGGATCACCGTACACTACGAAATGGACCGCAGCTGTAGATTAACCACAAATAAAGTACCCAGCTTTATTTGCTATCTACGGACTCTTTAAATTGCTCGTTTCAAACTGAATCCATCTATATATGACACTCATATACTCAGTTCGAAATTACATCCGGCAATTTTGGATGTTAAGTGCACATGTTATATAAAGTATGACACAAAATGAATGAATATACTACTTCTTTTATTTATGTTCAAATTATATTTACATATTACAAGCTTTAGGGCAAAAACCCCAACACTACAAGTGCATCTCAACCACTCCAAGCCCATCAAATCACCCATTTTTGGTTCCCACTTGCCTGAGCAGCCATCAAATGGAACAAGTAGGCCTCACTTGCCCTTTGGAAGGCCTTCTCCATGCACATCACATATCATCTCACACTCTATGTATTTAATTGATCTAACCACCCACACTTACGATATCTACCCACTTACACTTAGTTTAGATCTAGAGTATTAATTAGAGGAGTGTTCTTGAACCTCTATGTTAGTTTTCTTTGTTCTTTCTAGGCAACCAAACGCCCATTTTGATACCTTAGTTTATATTACTTCAATTTTCCATAAAAGATTTTGTTGCTTGGATTGCAAAGGGGAACTTTCTTTGTCAAAAAAGTCACCAATCGGTGATGTTTTCCTTTTTTGTTCTTTCTTGCTATTTCTATTCTATGAGTAACTAAAACCCTCTTTGTTGGGGGTTAGATGTAATTCTTGTAAATAACCATTTTATATAATCAATCTATGTATTATTCACTTTCTTGAATGTGTGTATTTATGTCTATTTATGTTTGGCGGTTGACACAATCACTCATCTATCATTGAATGCACACAAGACACTTGTAGGGTTGATATGCAATAAGTACCATTAATGCATGTGTAACTTACCTTGTCTATGTTGTAAAGATTACCTATTTGACTCATAACTCATGATTGAGTGGGGAATCTCTACGGATTCTCCTAAGCAATCCTACTTTAATCACTTCGCTAGCCATAGGTTGTGATTAAAATGATGGATTAGTGATTATAATTGATTTTAATGAATACATGCTTAGGATGTTAGTGAATGAGCTTAATGAATGATTGATTATTTGAATAGGTTATAACTTGAATGAGTCTTTCTCCTAGCAAATCCTTTAATCTAGTATTCAAGTAAAGAAGTTTTAGTTGTAGTGATAATCAATTCACATTCTAGCATAATTGTAGTGTTGATCATTTTGGTGTAGTCAATAGAAAATTGCTAGTTTAAGTAACATTGGTGTTTATTA